>OZ022508.1:35798038-38198038 GCA_963989385.1 Ctena decussata
GCCATGGCAACCAGCCAAATTGTGCTCAGGTGAGCTAAAAACACAAATAAGAGGGACATTTTATAAATAGATTTCCAAGGGAACTAACTCAAATTATACTTTGCAAGGGAACTAACTCAAAATACTACTTGGCAATTTTCACTGAAATTTTATATATGCGAATTCTGTTAGCACAACTGCCTGTAGGATAAATGGTAGTTTCATCTTATAAATCTATAGTATATTTTTCCTAGTGGGAAGAATTAGTAAATAAACAATTTTACCTGACTGAACTGTAAAAATACAACAATAGCGAATAGCTTGTGATGGTAACCAGTATTAAATTTTGTGTAATTTTTTTTCTTTCAATGTATATGTATTATGTGTATATGATGTAAATGTATTTGTGAGCTATTTGTGTTCATGATTAAATGACTTCCAGACAATAAAAATAGGGATAAAGAACCAAAAAAAAAAAAATAAAAAAAAGCAAAAATTTACATCTGATTTGCTTGATGGTTTTCCAATAGTTTCATGCTATTACCACAATTAACTTCAAACTTGATCAAAGTGAAAGCAAATATCTATCTGTTTAATGTTCAATACAATAAAATATAGCTGTCTTGTCTTAATGCCAGGCAAAATATCATTTCTTTATCAGTATTCCAGTAGCCGGCTGGCAGGAGACTTTTAGGTCTAGTGACAGCCGGCTGGCAGGAGACCAAAAATCCTCCTGCCAGCCGGCTGGCAGGAGACATTTCCTATAAATTTTTGATTGGTCTTCTGTTCTGCTAAAAAAAGAGAAAATGAAGAAAAAAAAACACACACACAAAGAAAACAGAGAGCACTTTAGGAGCTCCGTTCTCAAATGTATTCAAGTTGTATCATGTATCAGAGCTGCAACAACTTCTGGTTTTTTAAAGTGTTTGCCAAAATATAACTGGAAATTACCAAACCTGCTGCAGGGCCCAAGCAACTGTTATATCCAGCACTAATATGCGTTGAATCGATGTCTTAACGACAGTATTGGCCTCTCAGGTACAATAATGGTTTCTAATCTACACTGGTATTAATCTTCTTAGTAATTTACTCATGGTACTTTCGCAATTGGGAGGTGCACGTTTAAAGTCGAGACGTCCGAGTAATAAAATCACTCAGAGCGTAGCAAATGTCCATTCCATGTTTTTTTCTGAAGTCTGAATTTGAACAGTCCAACAGTAGTTCACTTGAAAGCTCAATGACTCCAATTGTGTTGAAAAGGTGTGTTCTCATTGCTTCACGTTCATTGAAATACTTTTCACACTGAAGAAGGTAATGATCTACTGTTTCAACTTGGCCACATTCACATAGATTGTTGTCTGTTAATCCTAACTTATACTGATAGTCCTTTAATTTGTTATATCCTAACCTTAGTTTAGCAATATTTTTGTATGAATCTGAATTTGGTGTATCTATCAAAGATTTGTCAGTAACATTGGGTTTGACTTTGAAAAGTGTTCTCCCTGATTCTGAAGAATTCCACTGTCTCTGCCATTGGGACAAACCCAGTTTTATGGACCCTTGTTTAATGTCTGCCAAGGTAACAACATCAGTGTCACTTTTCATTGTTGCTGCTTCACTGGATGCTTCCTTAGCTAACCTGTCCACTTGTTCATTTCCTTTGATTTCAGCATGTCCAGGTGTCCATGAAATGTTAATACTGGTACCAGCTTTTTCTATTTCTTCTATCTTTTGTTTGATTTCTGCTACTGTCTGTCTATGATGTGTTGGCTGCCAACCTAGTTTCAGAATGCCTATGGCAGACTGACTGTCAGAAAAAATATGTATATCTGGTAGTCTATGTCTAAGATAATGGTCATTAGAAAGGTACTCTAGTGTCATCTGAATGGCAACTAGCTCTCCAAGAAGAATAGAGGTTCATTTCACCTGTGCTAAGCTTTTATGTATTACACTAAATTGTAGCTGTGAGCTGTACTGAGTAACCAGGACGGGTATAGGTTTCCCTAACATTGACTGGGGGGTGGTGTGGAGCCTGATATTTAGCAATTGAGCTGCCACTTGTGAAGCACTACCCTCCAGTACAATGTTCTGATAGACCTAAGTTACAAACCTTGCTCTGTCCAGGTAGGTATCAACATTGTACATGTTTTTGTTTTTTTCATACTAATTAGCTTAGTCTGTCTTACAGCTGTTTTACTCTTGTTGAATTTTATACCTTGGTTATCTACTCTATAAAAAGAATTTTCGATTAGATATAAGGAGATTTAGCTTTTCCCAGCGAGTAATAAACCAATGGAACAGCCTTCCAGAGGATGTAGTCTCTTCCAAATCATTGATTCAGTTTAAATCTAGGTTGAACAACCATTGGAAAGGATTACCAATAAAATTCCAGCCAGACTGCTATACTCCATATTCGCAACAAGGCCAGTACCAAAGAAGAATACCAGAACGGATCTCAGAGGCAAACGCCTAACAGCGATCTCGACAACAAGTAAAGTAAAGTATAGCAGTCAGTTCAAAAGCTCGTAAGAGCTTAATATGTTGATTTGTTGTACTTGCCGACTTTAAATAAATCTTATCTTATCTTATCTTAGAGCTGTGACTTGACACAGGTTTCTTAAGCAAACAGGTGAATCTTGTTGAGGAATGTATATATGTTGTCGTCAAACTTGGAATTTGAAAAATCTCGAGATTGCTCACGGTCAATCTTGGAATTCTAAGTTTACTCGAGCAATCTTGAGATTTTTCATCGATTACGGCATGGACTTTAAGGTATTAGAATCGTGTTTATACTGTTTGAAATAGCTAAAGACTGCACCTGTTAGTGATTAATATTAAGTTTATGGGAATTTATTAATATTATAGATCTATCCATATTTCCGTTAATTAAGACAATTTCAGGCAATAGCGGAGATGTCACATTTCATCTGTAGATCTATATAGACGGTTTTTGTTGTTGTTTTTTGACAAGGATGTTTTAATATGATGCTATTTTAGTTAATTGGCAGATTAATTGTTAACTGACAGGTTTATTTCACCAATGTTTTCATTTAAGATTTACCACACCACTCTTTTCATTTAAGCTATCTAGAATTAATACTAAAAAAAAATAATAAAATAAAAAAAAATAATGGGGTCCCACAGTGCAGAGGCCGTAAGGCAGTGGGGTCATAGGTCCATTATATCTTAAAAAGTGAAGCTCATCCCTCTGCTTTCACTGCCTTATCCATCCCTGATGCGAAATAAGGTAACTGTTTACTGCTGGGTTAACAGAGTTTTCTAGTCACCATCTGGCCCATCCCGGATTCAAACCTATGACCTTCCGAATCATAATTAAACTGCTTTAATTAGTTGACCACGCGTGTCTATGGTGTACCAAAAGAGTCCAAACTGCTGATACCAGTCCACACATAAAAAATATAGGTGCATCGTTTAATTTCAGTGGTACGTGCACCTGTAAATTTTATCAGTGGACCAATAAATTTCATAATGTAGTTGGAGGAGAATAATCTGTAAAGAAAATTTCATCAAGTGCCCCAACCGGGGAACCGATCTCAGGACCCCAAGATTATAAAGCAAGCACACAACCACTAGGCTAAAATGTCCAGACCAGTTAGACTGGTCAGTAATACACTCTATATTCCCATATATATATTTACACGTCATTAATTGGCTGTACTACTCACCCTCCATCCTACCAAAGAACATTTTAACAGATAAATTTTGTCGATGCACCGCTAATTTACAGGTCCACCCGATATTTTATCGGTCCACCGATACTTAGAACTTATAGGTGCATCGATAAAATTACAGGTGCATCGATAAAATTACAGGTGCACCTGTAAAAATGTCGGTGGACCGATAAATTTCAGCGATGGACCGATATTATCGCTGCTCGTACATTTTATAAGAGCAGCGATACAGCTAGACCAATTAGGTGTTAAAATCAGCTAGAGAGGACATCTGATTGGCTGTTTTGGATGTAAGATCAGCGCCTAAACGGGTCATGAAAAATATATACGTGGACAGCTAATTTTATCGGTGGACCTATAAATTTATCGGTGGACCGATAAAATTTATCAGTCCACCGATACTTTTATAGGTGCACCTGTAATTTCATCGCTGCACCTGTATTTATATCGGTCCACCAATATATGCTAAATATCGGTGGACCGATAAACCAGAGGACCATTGGTCCTGTAGCTCACCTGAGTCCATTCATCCTTAGCACTCAAGAGTAAGAAACACTGAAGTAAGTTGTACAATTCGGCCTAATTTCAACTTTGACTGAGTTATTATGCTTGTCCTAGTAAATATTAGCAAGTTTGATGAAGTTACAATAATTGTAAAACTTTTTGCCTAAATATTGCAGTAACACAGAAATAAATGCCAATTTGCACTTTTCCCAATACAAGTCTATGGAAACTTTAAAATGCCATAGTAATGAAACCATGTGGGCAACAATAATAAAAAACAATATTTACGTAGCGGCTAATGTCATGAACATGTATGCAAAGAATCAGCTTCATTCTCCTATATGGTTTTTGAGGAAAAGATTTTTAAATATTTTTTTCAAAAATATTTCCTTGATATTGCCATGGCAACAAATTGAATTCTGCAATAAGGACAAAATTAATAGGAATCATAGAGGACTACTCAAGCAACATTTCTGTAGATAAAAAATCCAAAAATAACTGCAGGGAGATAGCAAAAACTGCAGCTTTCCATTTTTCTCATTATATTTCAATGGAAACTATAAGTTGCCATACCAACCTAACCGCTGAAGCAATTGCCATAAAAAAAACTGTAATTATATAGAAGCTTGTACAAAGATCCGTTCTGTAAAGTTTGAGCTTTATCGGCCACATAGTTTCTGCAAAAATGATATTTTAATATTATTTCTATTTTTAACCATTCGGTTGCATTGGCAATCAGCCAAATTGCGCAATTTACATAAATTTCATGTGGTTGATAGAGGACTACTCAAGAAACATTTCTGTAAAAGTTTTGTCAAAATATCTGCAGTCACATAGCATTATAAGTCAATGGCAACTTTATGTTGCCATAGCAACCAAACTGCTGGAGCAATTGCCAAGAAAAACAGTATTTTCTTAGACGGAAGTACCTAGATCCGTTCTGTGAAGTTTGAGCTTTATTGGTTGTATAGTTTCTGAGGAGATGATTTTATAATATCTTTTCTATTTTTAACCATTCGGTTGCCATGGCAACCAGCCTAATTGTGCAATTTACATAAATTTCATGTGGTTGATAGAGGACTACTCAAGGAACATTTCTGTAAAAGTTTTGTCAAAATATCTGCAGTCACATAGCAATAAATGCAAATTTTCAATTTTCCCATTATTAGTCAATGGCAACTTTAAGTTGCCATAGCAACCAAACTGCTGGCGCAATTGCCAAGAAAAACAGTATTTTTATAGATGGTAGTACCTAGATCCTTTCTGTGAAGTTTAAGCTTTATTGGTTTTATAGTTTCTGAGGAGATGATTTTTGAACATCTTTTCTATTTTTAACCTTTCAGTTGCCATGGCAACCAGCCTAATTGTGCAATTTACATAAATTTCATGTGGTTGATAGAGGACTACTCAAGGAACATTTCTGTAAAAGTTTTGTCAAAATATCTGCAGTCACATAGCAATAAATGCAAATTTTCAATTTTCCCATTATAAGTCAATGGCAACTTTAAGTAGCCACAGCAACCAAACTGCTGGAGCAATTGCCAAGAAAAACAGTATTTTTATAGACGGTAGTACCTAGATCCTTTCTGTGAAGTTTGAGCGTTATTGGTTGTATAGTTTCTGAGGAGATGATTTTTGAATATCTTTTCTATTTTTAACCTTTCGGTTGCCATGGCAACCAGCATAATAGTGCAATTTACAGAAATTTCATGTGGTTGATAGAGGACTACTCAAGGAACATTTCTGTAAAAGTTTTGTCAAAATATCTGCAGTGACATAGCAATAAATGCAAATTTTCAATTTTTCCCATACAAGTCAATGGAAACTTTAAGTTGCCATAGCAACCAAAGTTCTGAAGCGATTTGGATAAAAAACAGTATTATTGGTTCCCCCTGCCTATAGATGCTATATATGAAATTTGGTAACAATGGGCCTTGTAGTTTCAGAGATGTCTTTTGAAAATATTGACGGACGACGGACGGACGACGGACGACGGACGACGGATGCCTGCCTATACTATAAGCTCACCTGTGAGCCTTCGGCTCAGGTGAGCTAAATATTGGTGGACCTGTAAATTAACTGTGGACCGATAAAATTTTATCGGTCCACCGCTAAAATTTACAGGTGCACCGCTAAAATTTAGCGGTGCACCTGTATATTTTTACAGGTGGACCGGTATCAGTAGTTTTGACCCTTTTGGTACACCATAGTGGGTCGATGGATCAATTTTATCAGTCCATCGATAAATTTTTCAGGTCCAATGATAAAATTATTTGTCAATGATAAATTTTTCATGACCGATTTTGGCGGTGATCTTTTAAATATCTAACAGCCAATTAGATGTCTATTCCATCTGATATTAAAACCTGGTTGGTCTAATTATGAGAGTTAAAATCACTACTCTTATAAAACATGTGTGCTGCGATAATATCAGTCCACCCAGAGAAATATCTACAAAATTTAATAGGATATTCCAAGTTTGCTCGCAATCAATTTTGGAAAATTTGAGATATTTGCCATTCTGTACTTCCCAAAGCCCATAGACTCATATCAATGTTGTCATACAATATTTATTTCAGCTTATTTGTTCAAAAATTTTCATTGTGTATGAAATATCTACAAAATTTAATAGAGCATTCCAAGTTTGCTCATAATGAATTTTAGAATATGTGAGATATTTGGCATTTGCTACTTTGGAAAGCTCTTAACAAGTATCAACAATACCAATGCTATTGATTCTAGTCTATTTGTTAACAGTTTTACATAACATGTCATATCAGTCAACAAAATTTAGCAGAAATTCCATGTTTGCTCATGATCAGTTTTGGAATATGTGAGGTATTTGGCATTCTTTACTTCCCAAAGCCCATGACTCAAACTGTTGGTGTCAAACCATTACTTTCAGCCTATTTGAGATTCTGTACATTCAAAAGCTCTTTTACTTGTATTGACAATAACATGCATTTAATTGCAGCATTTTTGTTAATGATTTTACATCATATGTCAAATGTCAACCAAATTTAACAATATATTCCAAGTTTGCTCGCGATCAATTTTGGAATATGTGAGATATTTGCCATTCTGTACATTCTGAAAGCCCAGGACTCAAATCAGTGGTGTCATACCATTTATTTCAGCATGTTTGTTCAATATTTGTTTGATGTTTGACTATATCAACAAAATTTGATAGAATATTCCAAGTTTGCTCGCGATCAATTTTGGAATATGTGAGATATTTGGCATTAAATAGTTTCCACTGCTCTTAACTTGTATCAACAATGTTATGCCATTAGTTCTGGCCTATTTGTTAATAATATTACATTATTTGTCCAAAGTTGACAAAATTTAACAGAATATTCCAAGTTTGCTCGCGATCAATTTTGGAATATGTGAGATATTTGAGATTCAGTGCATTCAAAAGCTCTTTAATTTGTATCAACTATGACATGCTGTTAATTGCAGCATATTTGTTAATTACTTTACCTCATATGTCAAATGTTAACAAATTTAAGAGAATATTCCAAGTTTGCTAGCAATCAATTTGGAATATGTGAGATATTTGGCATTCCATAGTTTCCACTGCTCATAACTTGTATTGACAATGTTATGCAATTAATTTTGGCCTATTTGTTAATAATTTTACACTTTATGTCAAGTTCTGACAAAATTTAACAGAATATTCCAAGTTTGCTCGCGATCAATTTTGGAATATGTGAGATATTTAAGAATCTGTACATTCAAAAGCTGTCTTACTTGTATTGACAATGTCATGCAGTTAATTGCAGCATATTTTATAATAATTTTACATCATACGTCAAATGTCAACAACTTTAACTGAAGATACCATGTTTGCTTGTGATCAATTTTGGAATATGTGAGATATTCACCATTCTGTACTTCTGTACTTCGCAAAGCCTGAGGCTCAAATTGATTACCGGTATGTCATGCCATGGTACCAACAATATCATGCCATTTATTCTATCCTATGTGTTTTTAATTTTACAGTATATGTTAAATGTTGACAAAATGTACCGCTAACAGAATATTCCAAGTTTGATCACAATAGCCCAGCCCAGCACACAGTGGCATAGTCTTAAACCAATAATTCACAATAAGAAATAAGCTACAGACTTCTAGTCCATTAATAATATTCTCCATTTCCCAAAAAATTATTGTGTATCTAACCTCCTTAACCTTACACCCAGGCTTAGTTACCTGGAAACGAACTAAACCATTATAAGGTTCAACACATTTGCTCCCTAGAAACAGCCATAAGAAACCACCCTCCCCTCCCAATAATTCGCAATAAGAAATAAGCCACAGACTTCTTGTCCATTAATAATATTCTCCATTTCCCCAAAAATTAATGTGTATCCAACCTCCTTAATCTCACACCCAGGCTAAGTTACCTAGAAACTAACGAACCATTATAAGGTTCAACACATTTGCTCCCTAGAAACAGCCAAAAGAAACAGCCCTTCCCTCCCAACAATCCGCAATAAGAAATTAGCTACAGTCCACCTGACCACAAATAATATTCTCCATTTCCCAAAATATTGGAACACTAACAAAATTCCCATGAACATAAAGGCCCTTAAAACTTTAATTATGCAATATATTTTGGAACCAACTAAACCAAGATAAGGTTTAGAACAAATGCTACAGTTCTAGACCCCAAAAGGAATTTTTACCCCGCCTACCTCCCTCCCAACAGAATTAAGCTACGGTCCTCTGAGACCATAAGGCGCAATCTATGTAACCCAGGCAACCTCAATTACACATACACCACAAAAACATGGGACAATCGCATTCCAGATCACCCTCAATCTCTTATCCCCCACTGCCCACTCCATTAGTTAATAAGGGGATTTGCTCCCCTTTTTTTTCCTCTAGACCTGGGCCCAAAATATTTCAGTCCTTTGACCTTATGCATGATTAAATTTGCTGGATGCAGATAAAATTTTACCTTATTGTCTGTTTAGTAAGAATTATAGCAGGACCATAGTAGCATTCTGAATAGTAGCTAATCAGTGGGGAGAGAGATTGGTTTTGTGATTAGTATAGTGATACATATTCTGAACCTTATTATGGTGCAGCTAGTGTTCAAATATTTCAGTCCTTTGACCTTATGCATGATTAAGGTTGCTGGACACAGATGAAATTTTACCTTATTGTCTGTATAAGGAAAATAACGGCAGGACCATAGTAGAAATCTGATTAGAAGCTAATAGTTGGAGGGAGAGATACTCTGACATGATGACATGATCGGTTTTTTAACGTTACCAGGCACCAGAGGCACATGGAGGCAACGCCGGTATAACAGGATTAGTTTTTTAGCTCACTGGTAGCCATGCATGAAGCCCAAATCAAATTCTGACTCGGGCTTCTCACTCGGACGCCATGCTGGAAAAGTGTGAGCTAGCTGTAAGTTACTGTGTTTTTGCGTGTTCAGCCAAAGTGAGCTGCCAACGGTGTTCTATAGGACTAAGTCAATTCCGACTATTACAAAATGTCCCAGGCACCAGTGCTCGCTGAATGGAAGTTGTGCCGCCGAGAGGTTACTTGGAATCAGGTCAAAGACGGTCCCAGCAGAGAGAAGGAGTCCACCATCCACATCGCAGCCGCAGGCTCCCAGACCACCCCACGCCCCATCACAGTCGCGGACATCCAGACCATCCCATCACCAGAGAGACCTCCCCAGACCCATGCAGACCGCCGTCATCCTGCACACAAGCAGGTAGGGCCGATGTCAACATATGTCCTAGATCCCCCTTACTGCATGCCTCCACCAGACTTCGCTGTGCTATTTCTGGTGGAACAAGCCCCCTGTCCTGGCTGGGTCCAGGGCAAGTATGTGAAAAAAAGGGGAGCAAATTCTTAAATGGGGAGCAAATTCTTAAATGGGGTGCAAATTCTTACATGGGGAGCAAATTCCATTGTTAACTTATGCAATTTGCAGTGGTATAAGCAATTTGGGATTGCCTGGGACTCGTCAGGATGCTAGTTTTTAGGTGAGGTCTGGTTCTTTGGTAATGGAAAAAACCAAAAAAAAAACAAGAGGGCCAAGAGGCCCTGAATCGCTCACCTGACCAAAAAGGTTAAAGGTCAAACAAGGGTCATCATTTAACAAACCTGATAGTTTGCAACCACTTCAAATTTCTATGTATTGCTATGGTTCAAACCCTGGACCCCCTGGGGCCGGGCCATTTTGGACCCTGTGGCCCTCATTTGAATAATTTTGGTAAAGGACCACTAGGCAATGCTACATACTAAATTTCAAGCATCTGAGCCATGTGGTTCTGAAGAAGAAGATTTTTGAATATTTTTCTATGGTTCAAACCCAGGACCCCCTAGGGTGGGGCCATTTTAGACCCTGGGGTCATCATTTGAACAAACTTGGTAAAAGACTACTAGGCAAAGCTACATACCGAATTTCAAGCATCTGAGCCTTGCGAATCTGAAGAAGATATTTTTTGAAAATTTTCTAAGTATTTCTATGGTTCAAACCTGGGACTCCCTGCCCCGGGGCCATTTTGGACCTTGGGGCCACCATTTGAACAAACTTGGTAGAGGGCCACTAGGCAATGTTTCATACCAAATTTCAAGCATCTGAGGCAAGCAGTTCTGGTGAAGAAGATTTTTAAGTACTTTTTAATTTCGAACCAAAGTACCCCTGCCCCAGGGCCATTTTGGACCCTGGGGCCACCATTTGAACAAATTTGGTAGAGGACCAGGCCACCATTTGAACAAATTTGGTAGAGGACCACTAGACAACCCTTCATACTAAATTTCAAGCAGCTGAGCCTTACGGTTCTCAAGTAGATGATTTTTAAGTATTTTTTAGTTCCGAAACCCAAGACCCCCTCCCCCAGGGCCTGTTCGGACCCTGGGGCCACCATTCAAAAAACTTGGTAGAGGACCACTAGGCAATGCTCCATACCAAATTTCAAGCATCTGAGCAAAGCAGTTCTGGAGAAGAAGATTTTTAAGTATTTTTAAGTTTCGAACCCAAGACCCCCTGCCCCAGGGCCTTTTTGGACCCTGGGGCCACCATTTGAAGAAACTTGGTAGAGGACCTTTAGACAATGCTTCATACCAAATTTCAAGCCTCTGAGCCAAGCAGTTCTGGAGAAGAAGATTTTTAAGTATTTTTAAGTTTCGAACCCAAGACCCCCTGCCCCAGAGCCATTTTGGACCCTGGGGCCACCATTTGAACAAACTTGGTAGAGGACCTTTAGACAATGCTTCATACCTAATTTCAAGCCTCTGAGCCAAGCAGTTCTGGAGAAGAAGATTTTAAAGTATCTTTTAGTGTCAAACCCAAGACCCCCTGCCCCAGGGCCATTTTGGACTCTGGGGCCACCATTTGAACAAACTTGGTAGAGGACTACTAGGCAATGTTACATACCAAGTTTCAAGCATCTGAGCCAAGCAGTTCTGGAGAAGAAGATTTTTAAGTATTTTTTAGTTTCGAAACCCAAGACCCCCTGCCCCAGGGCCATTTTGGACCCTGGGGCCACCATTTGAACAAACTTGGTAGAGGACCTTTAGACAATGCTTCATACCAAATTTCAAGCCTCTGAGCCAAGCAGTTCTGGAGAAGAAGATTTTTAAGTATCTTTTAGTGTCAAACCCAAGACCCCCTGCCCCAGGGCCATTTTGGACCCTGGAGCCACCATTTGAACAAACTTGGTAGAGAACCACTAGGCAATGTTACATACCAAATTTCAAGCATCTGAGCCAAGCGGTTCTGGAGAAGAAGATTTTTAAGTATTTTTTAGTTTCGAACCCAAGACCCCCTGCCCCAGGGCCATTTTGGTCCCTGGGGCCACCATTTGAACAAACTTGGAAGAGAACCACTAGGCAATGCTTCATACCAAATATCAAAGCACTAGGCCTAGCGGTTTCAGAGAAGATGTCATTTAAAGCAAATTGTTGACGACGCACGACGGACGACGCACGACGGACGACGGACACTGGGTGATCACAATAGCTCACCCTGAGCCTATGGCTCAGGTGAGCTAAAAAAAGGTGAAGAAAGAAAAATCCCAGAAATAAATAAAGTGGCAGTGGGATCGCACCCAAATGGGCCTGTACGCAGTTCCGTATAAGTCACTTCCCATGCGCACAGCCCTCGCGGCCCACTGCTGGCTTTAGCAGTACAGTTCGGGGTTTCTGGAGACACATGGCACGAGGGGCTCTCTTTGGGCCGATGTCAACATGTGTTTTGTCTTCCCCAAACTGCACGCCTCCATCAGACTTCGCTTTGCTAGTTCTGGTGGAACAAGCCCCCTGTCTTGGCTGGGCCCAGGGCAGGTATAAAAAAAAAAAAAAAGGGAGCAAATGGGGAGCAAATTCTTGGGTAGGGAGCAAATTCCCTTCTTTGCTAATGCCATGGGATGTGGAGGCATGGGATAGTTGATGATCCAGATTATAACCGTCTCCGTCCCCGCGGCCATAACCTGTAACTGAGTTTGCCTGAAATTGTGGAATCTGCCTATGCCTGTTGGTCACAATGAAGATCGTAGCTAAATTTTGTTTCTGGAGATGTAGGTAAGGTCAAGATCCCATTTAGGACATAAATCATTGGCGTTTGGTCTAAACCTTATTTTGGTTTAGTTGTTTCCAAAAAATATTACATATTTAGAGTTTTATGAGTTTGTCTGGTCCTGGGAGTTTTGGTAGTGTTCCAATCTTTAGGGAAATAAAAGTTTTGATGAGACAGCAGGTGTACAGTAGCTGTTTCCTCGCTGCTAGTTGTTGGGGGGAGAGGGGGGTTTCTTTTCAATATTTCTAGGGTGAAAATGTGTCGAACCTTACAATGGTTCAGTCCATTTCCAGGATACCAAGCCTGTTTGTAAATTTAAGGGGGGTTGGGGAGCTTATTATTTTTGGGCTGAAGTGGGGATGATTATTGATGAACAACAGGACAGTAGCTTATTTCTTATTGTGAGTTGTTGGGAAGGGAGGGCGATTTTTCCCTGAGGTTTCTAGAAGGCAAATGTGTTGAACCTTATAATGGTTCTACTATTTTCCAGGTGACTAGGCTTGGTTATGAGATTATGGTGATTGGATACACCTTAATTTTAGTTATTTTCTTCATATAGAGGTTATTTGTACGACTGGGGGGGCTAGTGTGTTGAACTTTATAATGGTTCAGTTATTTTCCAGGTGACCAGACTTGTATGTGGAATTAAGGAGGTTGGATACACCTTAGCAGCAAGGGCCCGTGGTAAAGAAATTTCGGGGGCGATTTTTTCTTATGGTCTTGGGTTCTACTTATATCCTGGCAATGATATTGGTTTTGTTCAGATATTCGAAGACTGCCTTCTGTATTGCACTTGCATGTTTCTTTGGGGGGGACAGGAGCAGTCTCAGGTCTATTGAATGATATCCTAATTTAAATATGGTGGATTCAAGGTCTCGCCTTTGATTGTTGTGAGCTACGCAGTCAAAGAAAATGTGGTCGAGATCGTCAGCATCGTTGCAATGGGGACATAGGCCGGTCTGGTTGCCGTAATGATGGCAGCCCAGCCCGCAGTGTCCTAGCCTTAGTCGGGAGTGCCGGGCCGCGCAGCGCAATCGGTAGGGCACCTGACTCGTAAGTCAGAGGTCCTGGGTTCGAAACCCGGTCTGGCCACATACTTTCGTTTCTCCTTCCGCTGATTCAAGAAGGGCAGTTGTCAGTTACTGGCGAAAGTATGTGCACTTAGTACTGGTTAACTGCTTAGGAGGTCTAAGCCTGCCCAGGAACAGTGTGGTTAGGTTAACTGACCGTCCCATCATGACCTTAGCTGTTTACCGTGGACGTTAAGCATCAAATCAACCAACCAACCAACTTAGTCGGGAGTAGGTGATATCGAAACGTCTATTGGGACTGTATACTTCACATTGCAGTTTAACCTTTGGTTGGATGAAATGGAAGGTGTGGCCCTTGCTGCCATTGGTCCATTGGGATTGCCATTTTTCGATTATTGCTTCATTGATTAGGGGGTAAACTTCCATTTTTGAGGGTTTGGTATGGTCATAACTGCCAGTGGTCATAGCTGCCTTTGCCGCCCCATCGGCCATTTCGTTGCCATCAATTCCTACATGGGCAGGGATCCATTCCATGGAAATGTTGAACTTTACAGTGGCGGCTAGGTTAAGTAAGGATAGGATTTTGTGTACCTTATCGGGCCTCGTTTTTGATTTGCCCGATAGCAGGGCCTGTATGGAGCTAAGGGAGTCAGTAAGGATAACTGAGTTTGGGATCCTGTTTTCAAGGATCCAGATGATGGCGTGTTCAATGGCTATCAACTCTGTGGTACAGACCGCAAGAACCGGGTTAAGTCTAATTTTGTGGACATGGTCCATCTCGGGGACAACAAAGGCTGCCCCTGCTGTTTTAGCTGTGGGGTCTTTACTTCCATCTGTATAAATTTTGACTTTGTTTGGGTGGAGAGATACTCTTTGGGTCTCAACATTTTTTATATTTGACAATATCAACAAAATTTGATAGAATATTCCAAGTTTGCTTGCGATCAATTTTGGAATATGTGAGATATTTGGAATTCCATAGTTTCCAAAGCTCTTAACTTGTATCAACAATGTCATGCTGTTAATTGCAGCATATGATTGATTATTTTACATCATATGTCAAATGTCAACAAAATTTGATAGAATATTCCAAGTTTGCTCGTGATCAATTTTGGAATTTGTGAGATATTTGACATTCCATAGTTTCCAAAGCTCTTAACTTGTATTGACAATGTCATGCCATTAATTCTGGCCTATTTATTCATAATTTGACATTATATGTCCAATGTTGACAAAATTTAACAGAATATTCCAAGTTTGCTCATGATCAATTTTGGAATATGTGAGATATTTGAGATTCAGTACATTTGAAAGTTCTTTAACTTGCATCATCATTGTCATGCTGTTAATTGCAGCAAATTTGTTAATTACTTTACATCATTTGTCAAATGTCAACAAAATTTATGAGAATATTCCAAGTTTGATCGCGATCAATTTTGGAATATATGAGATATTTGAGATTCTGCACATTCTAAAGCTCTTTAACTTGTATCAGTAATATAATGCTGTTAATTGCAGCATATTTGTTAATAATTTACATCATATGTCAAATTTCAACAAAATTTAACAGAATATTTCAAGTTTGCTCGCGATCAATTTTGGAATATGTGAGATATTTGGCATTCCATAGTTTCCAAAGCTCTTAACTTGTATTTACTATTTCAAGCCATTAATTCTGGCCTATTTATTCATAATTTGACATTATATGTCCAATGTTGACAAAATTTAACAGAATATTCCAAGTTTGCTCACGATCAATTTTGGAATATGTGAGAGATATGTGATTCAGTACATTCAAAAGCTCCTTAACTTGCATCAACAATGTCATGCTGTTAATTGCAGCAAATTTGTTGATTACTTTACATCGTATGTCAAATGTCAACAAAATTTATGAGAATATTCCAAGTTTGATCGCGATCAATTTTGGAATATGTGAGATATTTGAGATTCTGCACATTCTAAAGCTCTTTAACTTGTATCAGTACTGTAATGCTGTTAATTGCAGCATATTTGTTAATAATTTACATCATATGTCAAATTTCAACAAAATTTTACAGAATATTCCAAGTTTGCTCGTGATCAATTTTGGAATATGTGAGATATTTGGCATTCCATAGTTTCCAAAGCTCTTAACTTGTATTTACAATGTCAAGTCATTAATTCTGGCCTATTTATTCATAATTTGACATTATATGTCCAATGTTGACAAAATTTAACAGACTATTCCAAGTTTGCTCACGATCAATTTTGGAATATGTGAGATATATGTGATTCCGTACATTCAAAAGCTCCTTAACTTGCATCAACAATGTCATGCTGTTAATTGCAGCAAATTTGTTGATTACTTTACATCGTATGTCAAATGTCAACAAAATTTATGAGAATATTCCAAGTTTGATCGCGATCAATTTTGGAATATGTTAGATATTTGAGATTCTGCACATTCTAAAGCTCTTTAACTTGTATCAGTAATATAATGCTGTTAATTGCAGCATGTTTGTTAATAATTTACATCATATGTCAAATTTCAACAAAATTTAACAGAATATTCCAAGTTTGCTCACGATCAATTTTGGAATATGTGAGATATTTGGCATGCCATAGTTTCCAAAGCTCTTAACTTGTATTTACAATGTCAAGTCATTAATTCTGGCCTATTTATTCATAATTTGACATTATATGTCGAATGGTGACAAAATTTAACAGAATATTCCAAGTTTGCTCACGATCAATTTTGGAATATGTGAGAGATATGTGATTCAGTACATTCAAAAGCTCCTTAACTTGCATCAACAATGTCATGCTGTTAATTGCAGCAAATTTGTTGATTACTTTACATCGTATGTCAAATGTCAACAAAATTTATGAGAATATTCCAAGTTTGATCGCAATCAATTTTGGAATATGTGAGATATTTGAGATTCTGCACATTCTAAAGCTCTTTAACTTGTATCAGTAATATAATGCTGTTAATTGCAGCATATTTGTTAATTATTTACATCATATGTCAAATTGCAACAAAATTTAACAGAATATTCCAAGTTTGCTCGCGATCAATTTTGGAATATGTGAGATATTTGGCATTCCATAGTTTCCAAAGCTCTTAACTTGTATTTACAATGTCAAGCCATTAATTCTGGCCTATTTATTCATAATTTGACATTATATGTCCAATGTTGACAAAATTTAACAGAATATTCCAAGTTTGCTCACGATCAATTTTGGAATATGTGAGAGATATGTGATTCAGTACATTCAAAAGCTCCTTAACTTGCATCAACAATGTCATGCTGTTAATTGCAGCAAATTTGTTGATTACTTTACATCGTATGTCAAATGTCAACAAAATTTATGAGAATATTCCAAGTTTGATCGCGATCAATTTTGGAATATGTGAGATATTTGAGATTCTGCACATTCTAAAGCTCTTTAACTTGTATCAGTAATATAATGCTATTAATTGCAGCATATTTGTTAATAATTTACATCATATGTCAAATTTCAACAAAATTTAACAGAATATTCCAAGTTTGCTCACGATCAATTTTGGAATATGTGAGATATTTGGCATTCCATAGTTTCCAAAGCTCTTAACTTGTATTGACAATGTCAAGCCATTAATTCTAGCCTATTTATTCATAATTTGACATTATATGTCCAATGTTGACAAAATTTAACAGAATATTCCAAGTTTGCTCGCGATCAATTTTGGAATATGTGAGATATCTGAGTTTCAGTACATTCGGAAGCTCCTTATCTTGCATCAACAATGTTATGCTGTTAATTGCAGCAAATTTGTTACTTATTTTACATCATATATGACATGTCAACAGAATTTAACAGAATATTCCAAGTATTCATGATCAAATTTGGAATATGTGAGATATTTGTCATTCCATAGTTTCCAAAGCTCTTAACTTGTATTGAAAATGTCATGCCATTAATTCTTGCCTATTTATGCATAATTTGACATTATATGTCCAATGTTGACAAAATTACTAAGGCCTATTTGTTAATAATTTTACATTATTTGTCAAATGCCGACATAATTAAATAGAATATTCCAAGTTTGCCTGAGATCAATTTTGGAATATGTGAGATATTTTGCATTCTGTTCTTTCCAAAACCTGTGACTCGTATAGATGGTAACATTTATGCCAGCCTATTTTTTCAAAACTTTTCATTGTATTTTCCAAAGCTCTTAACTTGTATTGACAATGCCATACCATTGATGATTCAAGTTACAGACTTTTGAAAGTTCAGAATGCCAAATATTTGGCATTCAGTATTTTCCAGAGGTCCTTATTTGTATCGACCATGCCATTATCAGTATGGGCTTTGGAAAATACAGAATGCCAAATATCTCAATTGAAAGCAACAATCATAGAGACTGGGGGATAGTGTGTGACCTAAATGTGTGTTGGAATCTTCATCAGGCTGTTCCCTCTTCATGGACTGTGTACCAGAAAAGACACACACAAAAAACAACAACAAAAAACACCAAATGGCCCTGAGAAGGCCATTTTGAGTTCCTTGCAAAGCCATCCACGTCAGATGTCTTTCCGGGGATGATACTGCCAATCCTGAAAAAAGGAGGAGCAAATTCTGTGCTGGGGGTCAAATTCATTTCTGAATTGGTGTTTCAATGTTTGACAACTGGCACCATAGACTGAAGAAAGCAATGTCCCACAGTGGCTTCAGGACCATGTATTTTACTGTGCCGCGGTATGCAAACATTACTTCAATGCATGACTCTTCTGCCCCTGATGTCCCTCAGACATCTGCCAAGGAGCTAGGCCATCAGGGCAGTTCTCTTGCCAGTGGTTAGACTTGTGTCCATGAAAAAATAAAAGGAGGAGCAAATTCTATGCTGGAGATCAAATTCATTCCCAAATTCATGTTTCAATATTTGATGACCACTCTATGAGTCCAGCATTCCCAAGGGAACCATAGACCGAGGGTTAAGCACCCAAACTGCTATGTGTGTCATACCACATAAATCGTTGCCCAGGTACACAGGCTCGGCTGCTCAAAGGTAGACAACTGGCACCATATACTGAAGAAAGAAATGTCCCACAATGGCTTTGGGACCATGCAGCATTTACTGAATTACGACCATGCATGACCCTTCTGCCTCTGATAAGCATCTTCCTCAGACACCTGCCTGTGGCCAGACTTGTGGCAAGGAGAAATAAAGAAGGGGGAGGAAGGGGAAGAAAATTCTGAATTGGGGGTCAAATTCCAGGTAGTTGTAGTAATGACAGAGGGAGAGGATGGTAGTGGGGAGAGTGTGGTTGTGGGATAGGGTTTAATAGTGGTGTAAGTTTGTATAAGTATTGCAGCTGAGAATAGAATTTTATTTGTGACACATGGGAGATAATCCTGTTAGTCTTATAGAGAAGTATTGGTTCTGTAATTAATGGATTTGGATGCATGTTAAATGTGTTAGGCAAAGCTGTATTTGTGCAATATGGGTGATAATCCAATGTTAGCATGGGGGTAATACCATTTTGCCTCCCTGT
Organism: Ctena decussata; assembly: GCA_963989385.1. NCBI lineage: Eukaryota > Metazoa > Mollusca > Bivalvia > Lucinida > Lucinidae > Ctena > Ctena decussata. The sequence goes on from OZ022508.1 coordinate 35,817,315, forward strand.
GCTTTCGACCGAGCAAGTCAATTACCATAAGTGGCTGTCGACCGAGACAATCAACAGCAGTATCAGCTCGATCAACAGCCATTAACAATAGTACCTTTTACCATTATTGGTAGTGCTTACGATTGTATTCTCGGTCGAAAGCCACTTTGTATAGTACAGACTCGGTCGAAAGCACAGGTAGCCAAGTCCGTATTGGGGGGGTAATACGGACTTGGCTACCTGTGCTTTCGACCGAGTCTGTACTATACAAAGTGGCTTTCGACCGAGAATACAATCGTAAGCAATACCAATAACGGTGCTTTCGACCGAGCAAGTCAATTACCATTAGTGGCTGTCGACCGAGACAATCAACAGCAGTATCGGTCAACAGCCATTAACAATAGTACCTTTTACCGTTATTGGTAGTGCTTACGATTGTATTCTCGGTCGAAAGCCACTTTGTATAGTACAGACTCGGTCGAAATCACAGGTAGCCAAGTCCGTATTACCCCCCCCCCCCCCCCCCCCCCCCCGTGCTTAGTGGGCTGGGCTGAATGGTAGCCAAGTCCGTATTAGAGAATATTAGAGAATAGGTTTTGCCCATGCATCCCTGAAAACAGATAGCAAAGAAGAACCATAGTATGCTAGTGGAAGTTTACCCCTTTTTCCTGTGGAAAGGGTAAAAGAAAAAAGGACCATAGTGAAAATCTGAGAAATGGCTGCTATGTAGGAAGAGAAATGATTTTTGTGTCTAGAACACTGATATATCCCCTGTACCATATCACGGTTAAGGTTGTGTCCAAGTATTGTAGTTCTCATGTATAATTAAGATTGCCTGACACAGGTAAAATTTTACCCAAAAAACTGTTAGAAGAATTATAGGGTGACAGTAGCTAAATTCTGATTGGAAGAAAATAGTTGGAGAAAGAGATTCTTTCAGGGCCTGGAATTGTAGTATGTGTTCTAAACCTTGTTATGGTTTAGTAGTTTCAAAACATATTGGTCAGTATGTGATATCAGGGTGTCTGGATACACATTCAATTTATCCCTATTGTCAGTAAAGAGAAAATATTATGGGACAGTAGGAAAATTCTAATTGTAATCAGGCAGATAGAGCTGGTAGCTTTTATAAGGTTCATGATCTTAGTACAAGTGCTGTTATTAACAGAAAGTGCTTTTATTAACAGACAATTGGTTGATGTCCAAATATTTTGGTAAAAGAGAGATAGTTACTTGAGAACAGCATGACCATAGCAGAATTCTTATTGTGGGTTAGCAGTTGAAGAAAATATTTTTTTTTGGTTATGGTAATGTAGTAAGAGTATTAAACCTTATTACGGTTTAGTTAGTTTCAGAGAAATTAGTCTAGGTCTGTAATTAAGGTGGCCGGATACACATTGATTTTTTCCCGCGACTGTCAATAGAGAGAGGTATTATGACAAGACAAAAAAAAAGTCTGGTTATAGTCTGATAGATGGAACTGGTGGTTTTTATTGGGCTCAGAATCTTAGCATGAATGTTGTACTTAACATAGATTTGATTTGTGTCCAAATATTTTGGGAGAAGAGGCATAGTTATGAGTATTTGAGAATGTTTATTAGTGTTACTTTGTATGGAGAAGATATGGTGACAGAAAGCTTAGAAGGCCAAGATATAGATTTTGGAATATATGCTGTCCTACTGCTGGTGGTAAATATGGTAAATAGGGCTCGAGAGAGCAGAAGTTGTTTTGGGGGAGTTGGGACGAATTGTTGAAGGGGAGACCCGGTAGCTAGGTAGGCTAAGTGCTGGCCTGCTGATCTAGCAGGTATGGTCATGTGTGCCGTGGTTGTAGCTGCCTGCCTTTGCTGCATTATCTGCCATAATCTGCCATTTCATTACCATCAGTTCCTACATGGGCTGGGATCCATTTCAAAGAAATATTGAAATTTACTGTAGCAGCTAGGTTGAGTAAAGTTTAGGATTCTGTTTACTTTATCAGGACTAGTTTTTGATTTGCCTGTATTGAGCTGAGGGAGTCAATAAGGATGACTGAGTTTGGGATCCTATTTTCAAGGATCTGAATTATAGCATGTTCAATAGCAATCAATTCAGTGGTGAAGACAGATAGGACAGGATTGAGTTTGATTTTCGAGACAGGGTCCAACTCAGGGACAACAAAACCTGTAAAATTCATATGTGTGGACTGCTAATTTATAGGTCCACCTACATTTTATTGGTCCACCGATACTTAGAGTTTATTGGTTGACCAATAAAATTACATTGCATGGATAAAAATGCAGATGCAATTTGCATCTATAAAAATACTGTGCATCTATAAGATTTATTGATGGATATATATTATCCCTGGTTGTATATATTTTATAAGAGCTGCGATAATAGCCATCTGTATAGTCAGACCAGTCAGACATTAATATCAGCTGGAGTAGACAACTAATTGGCTGATATATACAAGAGCTGTCACCTGACAACATAGCTTTCCTGAATTGGTACTTGCCTATCTCACAGGCATTTGTCGCTATGGTTTGCATTAAAGAAACAAAAGCTTTAAAACAAAATTCTATATCAATGACCTTGACTTCAGGGTCACCCAGTGCTATGGGGTGGGGGTAGTATTTTGTAAAAACACAATTAAGCCAGTATCTTACATCAGTTCAAGTAAAGTGACTGTGACCTAATTTTTGACCCTATGCCCCACCCCAAGGCCTCACCCAGGGGTATGACGTTACAGAATAGAAGGATATGCTGTGATATGATTATATTCCAAATATAAAAGGGTTATGGCCAGTGGCTTATTGTTTAGATTTAAGATCACTGCCAAAAGGGGTCATGAAAAATTTATACCTGGACAAATAATTTTATCGTTGGACATGTAAAATTTACCAGTGGACCCATAGAATTTATCAGTGGACCAATAAAATTTATCGGTCCACCCATACTTTTATGGGTGCACCTATAATTTATTGATCTGGGCATGTTCAAAAAAAATGTGACCAAAGCATTTCAGAGAATTTTAAAGAATACAGGGCTATATTAGTGCATTATTTTTGTTGCTGAAGATGTATCATGTGGCCTTGAAGATACCTGCCAAATTTCATTGAAATACTTTGAGTAATAAAAAAGTTATGGGCAAAAATATAGCCAAAAAACTCAGGAGTGTAACGCTTTTTGTGTGACATTTTTTTGATTGCTGAATTTTCAGCATGCAATTTTACAAAACTGTGCTGGTTACCATACCTATTAGCCATCTTTTTGACTTTCCAGTCCTTTGGGCTGCATGAAAATGTAAGATTTATGTCCTTTCATCATCACCTATGGAATAAGTAATGCTGAACTCAATAGCACTATGCTGAATTTCTGGTGCACCAAAAAGAAGAGGTTCCCATCTAAATGGATGTCATTTTTATATTTGATGCTTCTAATCTCTATAACATGGTCTGAAACATTGACTAAAGATGGTATATCATATTGCAAATTTTCCAGTTGCTTTACCGGCATCCCTCTTAGAATGTAAACAACTTTTTCTCAAGTACCCCTAGAACTCAGGAGTGTAACATTTGACATTTGGAACCCCATAACTTTTTCCAGGGGTAGCTTTAGTAAACGTTCATGCCTTGTATGAAAAGTCTTTGACCCATCATGGTAGGTGGTACACAGGCAGTCTTCATCTTGGGTTCTATTTTCTTCTTATGTACCATTTGAGCCACTCAGGAGTGTAACACTTTTTTGAAAAAAGACAAAAATAGCTTTTTTCTTTACCACAAGCAGTATAAATTTCATTTATTGTGCTCATAAATGAAGACCAAGCCCCTCTCAAGCAATTTTGGAACGTATAGTTAACTTCTAAATGTAAATAAAGCTGCACTGCCATAAAATCGACCAAAAGTTGAAGATTTTGAGATTCCATTTTCTTCATATCTATCACTATGAGGCATTCTAAACAATAACCATACATTCTATCAAATGTTTTGTGAGAAATAAGTAGATAAGAATGACCAAGATAATGATATTTTGTGACTAACATCGAGTTTTGCTATGGCATGTTTAGTGCAAGGTGTTACACTCCTGAGTTTTTTAAGTTTAAAGCCATTTTGGACACTTTTTCTTCAATTGCATCAACATTTTTGGATTAATTCAAGCTAAATATATGTTTCCAACATCTGAAAATGTTTCTTGATGCAGTGCCATCTGTTTTGATAAGATTTTGAGGTTAATGATAGTTTAGAAAGATACATTTTCTACTGATTTATAATGTGAACATCAACTTCTGAAACTGGTATGGAACTTCACTTCTGTAATGTAAACAGGTAATGATAGTCAGGTAAAGAAAACTGTTCTATTACCAAAAGAAACAGTGAAGAAAAAAAAATAAATTCAGTATATATCTGTTTGATTGTTGTGCATTTAGATAAATAGCATGTATATTGTGGTACACCCAAGCGTGAGTTAAGAGATATGGTTTTGGTTTTTGCTACAGCAATGAGTGCAAGTTGCTTTTAAAGAGAAGACAACAAAATAATGAAATTCAAAGGCAGAATATTCATTTTTTTTTACAATACAATAAATGGCTGTAAAGTGTTACACTCCTGAGCATCAGAACAATGTTTCTTGTTAAAGAGGCCAATAATCTTGGAAAAAATGATGTTAACAACATGCAGTTGGTGTTACTTTATTATATGGAACACTTAATCATTGACTTAAAGCTCTTGCAATGCAAATTAGAGCAGTTTTGAAATAATACTCAGGAGTGTAACACATTTCTTGAAACTTTTTGCACATTTTTGACAATGGCATCACCACTACCTATAGCTTTTTATATCAATAATCATTTTCTAGAATAGTTCTCTACTCATATGGCATCATTACAATGCACATTTTATTGAGATACAGTCAAGTAAATAAAAGATATGAAAGTTTTTAGAACTGTACATCTAAAACAATGTATCAAAATGAAGTTAGAATTGAGTTTTTATATCATTCAGCAGTTTCTGACAGAAAACAGCACTTATTTACATAATTTGGAAATGCCGTGCATCAAATAGTAGAAACTTAAAGTGATAGGATCATGATTTTAGCCTTTCAAAGCTTTCATAAAATTCGGTCATTTTAACAGATTTTGGGTGTTAATTTCTTCACAAAAATTGTCATAAAATTTTTATTAGTAATGCTATTATTAAAATTCATACAGTTTTGTAAACTGGAAGCACTGTAGATAAGTCTGGAATAAAAATTAAAGCTATGGCAGAGTGTTTAATTTTGACCTCCAATGTCACACTTTGGTCACATTTTTTTTGAACATGCCCATCTGCACCTATAAATTTTGTCAGTCCACCTACAAATGCCAAATATCGGTGGATCGATAAAATATTGGTGGAGCTGTAAATTAGCTGCATTGTATGAAGTTTATCGGTCCACTGAATAAAATTTACAGGTGCACCACTTAATTTTAGTGATGCACCTATGTTTTTATACGTGGACTGGTCAGTTGATTAGAGCCACTTGGTTATGGTGCAGAAGGTTGTGGGTTTGAGTCGGGGGTGGGCCAGACTGGAAAACTCTGTTAACCAAGCAGAAAACAGGAATATTTTTTGGAATCAGGAAATGTTGTTTTGCTGCTTTATGTCCGCAGTAAACAGTTATGGTCATGTTGGGATGGTCATTTAACCTTACCACACTATTCCTGGACAGGCTTAGACCTCCTAAGCAGTTAGCCTGTACTAAGTGCACATACTTTTGCCCATTAAACTGACAACAGCCTTTCTTGAATCAGCGGGAGGAGAAATGAAATTACATGTATGTGGCCAGACTAGGTATCGAACCTGGGACCTCAGTCTCTTGAGTCGGATGTGCTACCAACTGCAGGGGCGTAACTAGGGGCAATTTCATAATACGCACAACCATGTTTTATTCTCTACTTCATGAAGGGAAAGCTAGTATTTCAGCCACTTTGGTAATCGGTATTGAAATCTTGTCTAATTTATAAATTTTCAGCATGCAAATATGCAGGTGCGTTTTGAAATTTTGTCAATTTTGACAAAATTTCAATACGCACTTGCGTATTTGCCGTATAGGTAGCTACGCCCTTGAACTGTGCTATGCAGTATGGCTAAACAGAGAAGGACTAGGCAGTGAAAGGAGGGGAATGGGCTTCACCTTGCATATGCTGTGCTCAAGATACATTGGACCTTTAATCCCCACTGTCCTACAGCCACTGCACTATGGGACCCCACTTTATTGTTTTGTATCGTAGCGTTAGCCGGGTCGTCCACCAAATCAAGCAACCGGTCACCCATCCAGGTACTAACCGCGATCTCCGTTGCTTAACTTCGTGAAAGAGCCTTCCACTCTACCCGCATCGCCGTTAAAGCCGGCTTCTACAGTAAGGCTGTAGAAGTGTTTATATACCTAAACCTATTACATTTCTCCCCCTCTTCTCTTGACTTCATCCCCAAGTCACCAACTGCTCACTTAGCAGACCCGAGGACGGAGCCTATGCAACCCAACCAGGGATGCCTTTTCCTGTACACCTGGGTCCGGAGATGATGGACCTGTCATCTCCCATCCCACCGCTGCCACCAAATGTAGCATTAGCCAGGTTGTCCACCAAGTCAAGCAACCGGTTACCCATCCAGGTACTAACCGCGATCTCCGTTGCTTAACTTCATGAAAGAGCCTTCCACTCTACCCGCGTCACCATAAAAACCGGCTTCTACAGCAAGGCTGTAGAAGTGTTTATATACCTAAACCCGTTACATTATTACTCTATCTCTCAACTTGAATGAAAATAGTTGTGTAATAAATCTGCCAATTAACTAATTCAAAAGGTAAAGGTTTCCCATCTAACTTATTTAGCAGCATATTAAAACATCGTTGTCATAACTGTGTCAAAGAACAACAACAAAAACTGTTTATTTTGCCATTTAGTGCCATAACTTACCACAGATCAAGTATACCAGCTCTGCTATTAGATGAAAATGATTTAATTAACGGAAATATATGGGCATAATATTAATATATTCCCATATGCTTAATATATGCAGTCTATAGCTATTTCAAACAATACAAACACTATCGTAATACGTTATCTACGCCAGCGGACAATCTCGAGATTACTCGATCAATTTTGGGATACCTCGATATTCCAAGTTTGCTCGTTATCCCAAAAAAGTTCACATCATATACAGGCCCCAGCCCCGCAAGGACCTGGAATAGGTGGACAGGATCCATCAGTAAAGGCTAATATGGAGTCAGATGAACAATTGTCCATCAGGTTCTGTATGAGGGAACGTGACTCTTTCTGTTGCTCTTTTGATCTTGATTTTGAACAACCTAATCGATTCCAATACTCTGGTCTCCTTTTAGATGGCTGTAGACCATAATATGCTTTTCAAAAAGTAAACTCTTGTTTCGAGGTTCCCCGCGAACCTTACCTCCCTTTGCAATTAAAAATCGATCGGTCGCAGTTCCATAATACACAAAGTGCTCAAGTTAAGAAAGCATGACAAATCTATCAAACTGCAATATCTTTTGCCCATGACATGTTTATGGTGTTAGCAATTTGTCCTGGATAAAAACCTCGTCAAAAATATTACCTGACAGCTGTGAGTCAGTTTCGATCGCTGAGCGAGTTTGGCATACAAACCCTTCAAACCTCGATAACCTGATATCTTGACTCAACTCATTAATATTGTTTTTCTAATACACACACTCCACAGGTATCCTGCTACAGTTTTGTTATCGATTTTTGGACAATCTCTTTGTCATGCTCGACCTAATATTCCAACTTATTTTACGGCCAAAATAAAATAATATTAATAATAAAAAATACTCCCTCTCAGGTAAAATTACACGAGTAAGTTTATGCTCGTAATTATTAGTGTGATTCAGCCGAACCGGTTGATTGGTAAATGCAAATTTAGAATTTTAAATCAGAGCGAATTTAAAATGACTCGGATTCCGAGTTGGACACACTCAAAGTTTTACGGATAAGTTCCACTGAGCCACCTGGGGAACATTGTTATGAGAATATAAACAACATCGAGTTTAAAGCCCCTAACTAACTAAATAACCAAGTTGCTTTCGTTCCAATCCTAGTACATTTTGTATGTTGTATTATATATATGTGGTATGAAAATAAGAGAAATAAATATGTTTAAACCAAAGCCCCTAATTCAGTTTGAGTAAGGTAGACTCTACGTATGTTTTTGTTCCACAGACAAACTCTTTTAAAGGCCTCAGTCAGGAAATACTAGCAGTTTATTTTTGGCAGTTTTAAGACTAGTTTGATATAAACAGAAAAGGTGTAAGTTTCGAGTATGTATGAGGGTCTGGATGGGGGATAAGTGACCTTATGTTTTGTTGATTGATGATTTTTTTGCCCAAATTTTACAAATTTATGATTATTTTGCTGTGGAAAATGTACTAATTACTGACTTTGAGGTTTAAGGTTTATTGATTATCTTTTTTTTTTTGTCCTGAGATTTTATTGATTACTGACTTCAGGGCTAGCACGCATTTCATATTAAAGTATTTAGTTATACCATGCAGCTTTGAATGTTAAAAGTTATCTGACCTATTTGAACAAGAGGGTCATGAGGCCCTGACTCGTCACCTGAGTCAGTAGAAAGGTCGAACGCCAAACTAGGATCATCTTTTGAACAAACCTGATAGTTTGAAACTGTCAAAATATGAGAGACATTGGTTAACTTGTTAAAGTGACCTAGACCTCTTTTGCTAAAAAAAAAATCATGTACTCATTTATTTGACAGTATATACTTCTGCACCATTTTTTCTACAAGTTCCATGAACTTTTATATTTAAGCATATAAATTAAAGCACCAGAGAGCAAAATAGACCCTGCTATAAAACATCAAGATCAACCCAAGGTCATCATTTTAACAATCTTGGGCCAAAATCTTAAAACCTTTCCATGAAATCTTATGTTCTACCATTTTGATCACATTTGACTTTGCCGTAAAAAGATCAAGGTCAACCAAAGGTCATCATTTGAACAATCTTGGTAGTACTTTAGTGCCGTATGTTCCATACCAAGTTTCAAAGCCATCGGTCAATTGGTTCTGGAGCAGAGATTTCTAAAGGTTTTTACATATGGGCATAGTGGCCATGTTAGTCATGAGACTGGACCAGTTTGAACAAATTTTCGTTTCCTCAGCCGCTGTAGACTCTTTATGAAATCTGGCTACATTTGGCATAATGGCTTTAAAGGAGATGTTTAAAATTGTCAAAATATGAGAGTCCTGCTTCAAAGGTCAAAGAATGACCTTGACCTCTTGCACCCATAAATCTTCATGTAGTCATTAAGATAGCTGTATATACCAATTTTAGGCCAAAATCTTCAAAAATTTCCTGAAATTTTATGATCTAGCATTTTCCCATATTTGACCTTGCCATAAAAATAGGTCAAGGTCAACTCAAGGTCATAATTTAAACAATCTTAGTAGTATTTGAGTACTCAATGCTACATACCAAGTTTTGTGGTTCTGGAGAAGGTTTTTACCATATTTGGGCATGTGACCCGGACCGTTTGAAGAAATTTTCGTTCCCTCAGCCGCTAAAAGCGTTATATAAAATTTGGTTACAATTTGCCCTGTGGTTTTTGAGAAGGCGTTTGAAATTGTCAAAGAAATGAGACGGTCAATGGTCAAATAATGACCTTAACCTCTTGTACTCAAAAACCTTCATGTACTCATTATGGCTGTACGTACTAATTTTAGGATAAAATCTTCAAATCTTTCCATGAAACCTTATTGAACTGAACACAAATTCTGCATCAGCATTTTCTCCTATTCGACCGTGCCTAAAGAGAGTTCCAGGCCAACCCAAGGTCATCATTTGAACAACCTTGGTAGTATTCGTGTACCCATAGCTACATACCAAGTTTTAAGACCATCGGTCAGTTGGTTCTGGAGAAGGTTTTTAAACGTGCTTACCATATATGGGCATGGCAGCCATGTCGGTCATGTGACTCACGCCGTTTGAACAATTTACGTTCCCTCAATATCTGGAGGCTCTTTATGAAATCTGAGTTGTCCTCCCAGGAATTACCTCCGACTGGGTTTCCATTAGAGCTGGTGTTCCCCAAGGGTCTATTTTGGGCCCTCTTCTTTTCTTGTTATATATAAATGACATAGTATCTGATATCGGTTCTAATATACGACTGTTCGCTGACGATACTAGTCTGTTTATACTTGTAGAAAATCCTGTTTTAGCTGCTGATTGCCTCAATAGAGATTTAGATAAAATTACGCAGTGGGCTAAAACGTGGTTAGTATCTTTCAATCCATCTAAAACTGAGACTCTCCTAATATCTCGGAAAATTAACGGACCTCAACATCCTCCTCTTTTTATGCAAGATGTTCAAATTATAGAAGTAGATTGTCATAAGCACCTTGGTTTAAATTTCTCAAATGATGGCAATTCGCATCAACATATACGTTATATTACAGAAAAGGCGTGGTTCAGGATTAATATCATGAGAAAGCTAAAGTTCCAATTAGACCGAAAATCTCTTGAAACGATCTACTTAACATTCATTCGCCCTTTGTTAGAATATGCAGATGTCACATGGGACAACTGTTCTCAGTACGAAAAAAAAAAACGAATTAGATAAAATTCAAAACGAAGCCGCAAGGATAGCTGTAGGGGCGACTAAACTTGTATCTCTAAATGCTCTCTATGATGAAATTGGATGGGAGTCATTAGAAAATAGACGACGAGATCACAAATTAACTTCATTTTATAAAATGTTACATAATCTCACACCACAATATTTATCATCTTTAGTTCCACAACCAGTTAGTAATTTATCTCGATATAATCTGCGAAACTCGAATGACCTTCAAACCAAAGCAGCAAGAACCAACCAGTACTACTATTCATTTTTGCCATCAACTATCAGAGCCTGGAACTGCTTACCTGATGAGGCAAAACAAACTGATTCCGTAAACTCCTTTAAAAATTATCTGAAGAAAGATAAAAGAAAAGTTCCTAAACATTACTATACTGGAACTCGCAAAGCTCAGATCCTACACACGCGGCTAAGGACAAATTGTAGTTCACTTAATTTAGATCTCTTTCTTAAGAATATTTCTGACTCGCCTTTATGCAGCTGTGGTAGCATTGAAAATACTCAACATTTCTTTTTCCATTGTAGACATTATCAAGCTTAGCGCACTGTACTTATGAATGTAGTCTCATTAAATACCAAACCCCTTCGTTAAACCTTTTACTATATGGCGACCTGTCCTTGCCGCAAGAAACAAATACTAATATATTCGAACTTGTACAAAAATTTATTCTTGGAAGAAAACGGTTTTGAAACTAAAGAAGACTATTGGCATGCGATGATTCAGTCATATAAAGCAATAGTATTGTCCCCGGATGTCTGCGCCCCTCTCTCAAGTCCAAATTTCTCTTTTGACTGTTCTTAATTTATCATTTTTCTTTTTTTTTCTTTTTTGTTAAACAATGTACGCAGAACTATAGATGAGTGGGTTCTGGTTAGGGTCCTACGATATTTTTTGTTTGTGGACGGGCACATGCTGTGGCTCTCACTAGTCCCAACTAGCTTAGGAGGTTCGAGTGAAGCCACGACATGTGTTTGCATAGGAGATACATTGTATGGAACAATTGTCACGGGATCGCTTTCTAGGACTCTCTTTCTCTGGAATTCTGTATGCATATATATGTTTGAACAATATCCTATGCTACATGGCATAATGTAATTATCTTTAAAATGATGTATAGTCCGCCATGAATAATACAAACTGATTATATTGAGGATAAGAACTCAATAAGCTTTAGCTTTCGTTCTGATCTTTTGAATGTTTACATGTTATATATGTTCATGTATGTAATTGTGATGATATTTGAAATAAAATATGTTTAAACCAAATCTGGTTACAATTGGCACAGTGGCTTTTGAGGAGGTGTTTGAAATTGTAAAAATTTGACAGTCCTGGATCAAAGGTCAAAGAATGGCCTTGACCTCTTGTACTCACAAATCTTCACGTACTCAATAAAATAATTGTATATACCAATTTTTAGGCCAAAATCGTCAACAGTTTCCAAGCAATTTTATGTCCTAGCATTTTCCCAAATAAAGTAAGTAAATTTGACCTTACCGTAAAAAAGGTCAAGGTAAACTCAATGTCATAATTTGAACAATGATGTCAGTACTCATGTACCCGATGCTACTTACCAAGTTTTAAGGCCATCGGCCGATTGGTTCTGGAGAAGATTTTAAAAGGTTTTACTGTATATGGCGTGGTGGCCATGTTGGTCTACTTACCAAGTTTTAAGGCCATCGGCCATCGGCCGATTGGTTCTGGAGAAGATTTTAAAAGGTTTTACTGTATATGGCGTGGTGGCCATGTTGGTCATGTGACTGGGACCGTTTGAACAACTTTTCGTTCCCCTACTCCCTAGTACACTTGGGGTAATGGTTTGGGCTGACACTGTAGGTGACCTCATATTAATTGTAGGTCAGGGTGGCCTATATTTAAAGGTCCAGTGATTTAAGCTAATATCTCTAACACTTTTTTTGAATTTGCATCTTACTTGGGTTTAATGCACTGGGCTGACACTATGAGTGACATACTAATTGTAGATCAGTGTGACCTATATTTCATGGTCCATTGATTAAGCCAATACCTCTTACACTATTTCATTGACCTGTATTATACTTGGTGTCACGGTACATTCAGATACAGTGATTGACTTCATATCATTTCCATGTCACTGTATCCTCTATTTCACATTTTAGTGATATCGTCATATCTCTGACAATATTTTAGAGGTTTGAATAATTCTTAGGATAACTGTTTATTCTGACACTGCTGTTGATCTCATTTCATTTGGCCGGTATTGTCCATATTAAACTTGCCCTTGTTCAAGTCAAGCTCTCATTAGGCGTGTTTTATTGTCTTCTGATAATTCTTGTTTGTTGTTCGTGTCAAGTGTAATCTGGTGAAAGTTTTAACAGGTGTCACAAAGGCGTTGTTATCCATATTTCATGTTCTTTATCTATTGTGCACATAGATGCCATTATCCGTCATTTTGCATCTTCTTTATTTATTTTTCACAAAGGCATTGCTACGCATTTTTCATCTTCATCTTTTATCTATACTACGCAAAAACAGTTATGCATCACTTTACTTTTTCCATAGAGCTAATGCAAAACATTCATATTTCAGCTGTGTAAAAGTCATATGTGGTAGCAATGAAAGACATGGTTCTTTTGTATGATTAACAGTCTTATGTTTCGGTATTATAAATGTGAAAAGTTGGTCTTCGGTTCCGTCCGTCTTGGTAGATATAGGATTTTGAAGTGTAAAACCAAATTCAGGATCATTTCCCATATGGTTTGTTAAGCACCAATACCACTAGTCAGTCAGAAACTCTTTTCTACCCCGACAAGGGTCTGTTAATTCTGTCCGAAATTTTGTCAGATGTTTGCAGGGACATGAGTGTGTGAGTTACAGAAACCATAAAGCAAAACATGGGCACACGTTTCTTGTAAACCTCTTGCAAATCAATTGATAAGCAATCAAGTCGATTTGATGCACTTTTTGCGATTCTGGACTTACCCTATCTAGTAAATTCAGCTATCAGAATATATAAAATTAGTATGATTGTTAACATTGCTTGCAAAATTTTGCATTCTTTTTGTCACAATATCATTTAATAGGCTGATGCCAGTCTAGTATATATGGTTATGTGGTACAGGATCTGATAAAAAGCTAAAGAGAAAATATTCATTTGATTCTTTGAAAATATTTGGGACAGTCACATACTTCGAAGATACAGGAAAATTCTACTATATTTTTTGGATTGCTAAATGTCAGCGGTCACGAGAAGTCCTTCTCGGTGTCCGAAATCTCTTTTCAATGAACAGGAATTTAGTCTTTTGGGTGCTGCGCGTCTTATTTTGTTGCTGATTAGACACAACTAATGCATTTTCGGGACATGGCTTATTGGTATCGCCAAATTATAGTAGTTCCTCAGTTGTTTTAGTTGCCAATGGTAAAAGTGTTTAACAATATATTTATCATTTTTATTTATCCGACTTTCATGAGTAAGTTGAAAAATATAAAAAGTGCTACAATGCAAAAAATATTATTCAATTGCTGACTAATATCATGGTGATATTAAATGTTATTAAACGTACTTCTTATCGCAAAAAAGGGCCCGAAAAGTTCCGTCCTTTTCCTCTGTCATTACTAAGACTGTTGTTGAATTGTACCTCTGTTGTGTTGAATACAAATTCTGCATCAGTTAGAATTAGCCTCCAGAGGGACTCTGCGTCGCCTTATATGACAAACGTTGTCTCATGTATGTGTATGTTGTCACAAATATAATAAGTCGTCTGGGGTGAAGTGGAACTTGATGTTTAGTAATTGAGCTGCCACTTGTGAAGCACTACCCTCAAGTACAGAGTTCTAGACCTATCTATGACTGACCCTATTGCAGCATGGTCTATCAGAACCAAAATTTTATGGTGATTTTAGTATGTAAATTCAAAAATAATTACTTGTGAAAGTTCTTTTGAAAATTAAGATCCGGTGTGTACATACTGTCATTATAATGTAATTACTGATTGACCGGTGATGGTGTGGTAAAGGTTTTCTTATAACTTTTTATAAAACTTTTATGTGGTGGATCTTACTTTTACCCGGACCTACCTTACAAAAATATGTACCTAAGAAAGCAGAACATATTCAACGGAACAGAAAAATGGAGGGAGTTACAATTAAACAACGAAAATAAAAAACGAACAAAACAAAACAAAAGAAGTTTTGATATCAAATTTGCCTCATTGAGGGTACGCCAAACAAATAAGCGGCGGATCTTTACGAAGACAACAACTACAATAGCCTATGCTGAAAATCGAAAACTGAAAATTAAGTTTCTTTCAGCTCTTCTTATGGGACCAGTCATTTATTATCAGGCGTGTGTGTGTGTGTGTGTGTGGGGGGGGTACATTTTCATATGATTCGGAAAATTGTTTACGACCCCCACTCACCCCCAGTCTCACCAGAAATTATCCCCCCCCCCCATCTCAGATAGGTGACAAAAATGTTAGTCCTACATTCACCTGATAATGGTCATATTTTTCTAAACCTATTTTATGTCAGACTGATCTCAATCAAACCCATGAAAAACAATGAACATTTTCTTATTCTTACAGGTTAATCATTTATACAGATTAAAGGCCCATTAAATGTTTTCTACACTTATTTCTGCGTATGCCCACCCAGAAATCTGATGCTGAATGCTCTATAAAGCTGTTATTAATATAAAGGAGCGGGGGGGGGGGTCTTGGAGCGCAGCCCCTAGAAGCCAAAGCAGTTTTGTTGATGACTGGCACCTGGAGATTTGAACTTCACATACGCAGGTATTAAATCATTAAATTTACTGATAGGCATAATTTCAAGGATAAGTTTATACTGTTCTACTAGCCAAGTAAGTCAATGATATTTTTTTCAGGACATGAAGCGGGCAAAGTTTTTTTTGTTTTGTTTTTTAAATTTTTAATAATCCTTTTGTAAATGTTTTGAAGACAAGTTTGAAAGAATAGAACTAATCTGAAAGTGGAGGGGTGGAGGCTCTGGGGACTTAGCCTCCCAGAAGCTTAGATATTTTGACCCCCCTCCCCCCCCCCCATCACACACACACACACACACACACACACACACACACACACACACACACACACACACATGAGCCTTAAAAAATTATGACTCCATTCTCCATGCCCACCAGTAGATCACCAAAAAAATCCGCCCTCCACTCTGAATTTAGCACCCCCCCCCCCCCCCAACACACACACACACGCCACACAGGGAAGGGAACAAGGGTAAGAAAAAGCACGGATCCGTGCTCTCTCAGATAATGAGATAATGACCCAAGTAATTACTGTTATCTCCAGGAAGACCCTTTTCCAGACTGTGCTAATTGATGCACTGCTTGAAATATGATAAACTACCTGAAGGTATGAAGACAATAAAGTCAACAGGTATTAATATTTTATATGTATCTATTTTTGCATGAAATGGTGCCAAGTGGAACAATCTAAGCTAGCTTGCTTTTTTGTATCTTTTCGAAGAAAATGTACCCACGAATAGGTAAAAGGTTCTATGAAAATTCAGTGATATGGCAATTTTAATAGCTACAGCAACAGTCGAAAAAAAATATCAGTAAGACTATTCATATGATACCCCCTTTCAAAATTAGCGAGCCAACGTAAACCATAATTTGAATTTAGCATTCTTGTAAAGGAAAAAAACTGACAGCATGTATGCTGTCCAAAATTCAAAATGGCCTCTTATTATCATTACTATTAACATTTTTATAATTATTGCTGCCTATCAGATATGTTTCAGTTACATCATAGTTACCCAAATTATTAGGACAGAAAAACTTAGACAATGAATTACTTCATCTGCCTGCTTCTGAAAGAGGAGTCTGATCATGGTCTGCACAGTTTGCCATTCCTTCACATATTAGGAATTACACAGAAAAAAAGAACTAAAACCATTTTTAGGATGACATTGAAACCGATTGTCATACCATATACTTTATGCGTCACCCTCTTACTTCATATTCTCGCTTTTTCCAGGATATTTATATTTCATTTTAGGATATCTGTAACTTATTATTGGATATCCAGTTTTTTTTGAGACATCACTAAATAATAATGGATATTGTAAATAATATTTTGATATCCATACTTCAATTTTCGGATATCCAAAAACTGAA
Source organism: Ctena decussata (assembly GCA_963989385.1). Lineage (NCBI taxonomy): Eukaryota > Metazoa > Mollusca > Bivalvia > Lucinida > Lucinidae > Ctena > Ctena decussata. The sequence goes on from OZ022508.1 coordinate 35,834,073, forward strand.
ATATGCATACCAATATTATGGATATCCAAAATTCAACGGACAGATATCCAAAATTCGATTAATGGAAATACATGTACAATATTCATCTTGATTTTGTGATATATAAAATTTGATTTACGAATGACTGAAATATCCATTAATCGAATTTTGAATATCCAAAAAAACATTATGAATAACCAAATATCCTGAACTCGAAGTTTGGATATCCAAAAGGAAATAAATAGTAAAACAGAATTTATACGCTGATCAGTTGATTTTGGGACAGCCAAAATTCATTTGATTTAAGGATATTTATAAATGGATTTGGATATCAAATACTCTCCAAATCTTTTGATATCCATAATTCGATTTATGGATATCCATTATTCGAATTATGAATATCATCATTTTGGACTTTCCATATTCAGAAAATGGAATTTTGGATATTCAGTATAGTGCTGCTCATACGAAGGGGTAACACGGATATTCTAAGGATATGTTTTAATATCTCTCCATGAAAGCATAACATATTGTGACCCCTCATTAGAACGGACTTGCTGAAATGCTTTTAATGAAATGGTCGCAGGTTTTATCCCCGGCTTCTCCAGTCTTTCATATGAGACTATAAACTGAGGTCCCATCCCAGTATGATATATGTGTTTCTTGGACGTTAAACCCGAGTTCACTCGCTCTCTCTAATAAGGGGTCACAATGTATGGTTTTCATTGGGAAACAAGGAAAACTATCTCAGAATTATTTCTGCTACCCTTCTTGTTTGGAGCACTGTCAATATGAAGAGGAGTACTGGGTATCCATAAATCGAATAAAAAACAAATAATGGATTTATAAACAGGAAATAAATAGTAAAACAGCACCCCAAAATATCTACAAACAAAATGTCTAGAGACAATATTTTATGTTATCATCAGGCCCTGTTCAAAGGGACACAAAAAAATGGGCTGTCCAATGCCTACAGGCTGCAACACAGCTGCTAGTACCTCTCTAAGCTCCAGTCAGTAAAACTCCCTCAGTATCCAAGAGGATGTCTCGATATGACTGAAACAAAGTTGACGTGGACTCATAAACCCATTCAAACATTAGAGCTTTCTGTTTTCAAAAGCCTATGCTCAGTGTGTGTGTGTGTGTGTGTGTGTGTGTGTGTGTGTGTGTGTGTGTGTGTGTGTGTGTGTGTTCCAAGAATCGTGTCCAGCTCATAACTTCGTACAGAATGATAAGAGTTTAAAAAGATTCAGCACAAATAATTATCATGACAAGACAATGTGTTGCATGCAAGACCCATGTTAATAGTTTGAAGGTCAAGGTCACATTGGGCATGTAAACTTTAAACTTTGTGCATAGGTATAATGAAACAAGTTCCTGCATGGTGGGAATCCAAAATTATTTGGTTTTAATAATTTTTATTACAAGATAATGTGTCGCATGCAAGGCTAACCATGTGTCTATTTCAAATATCAAGGTCACAGTCCTACAGTGAAACAACCATAACTTTGTGCATGGTGGGATTTCAAACTATTTGGAACAGCTGCTCAGCCTGAGGAGACGTTGTGTCGTATGCAAGCACAATGTTGGTTGCTTGAAGGTCAAGGTCACACTGCACGCACAAACATTATAGGCTACAATGAAAATATTTTCATGTGCAGCTCATGAAAAGGCAATGTTTCGCATGCAAGATATCTGCATATCCCTAGCTCAAAGGTCAAGGTCACAGTTTACAATTAAACTTTGTGGATAGACAGCAGTGAAAACCTGTTCGTACATGTAACCATTCCATGACTTTGTCCTACATGGTGGGATTTCAAAAGTATTCGATTAGAAGATTTGTTGCATGCAAGGACCATGTCACCAGCTTAAATGCCAAGGCCAAAGTGCGCCCTTAAGCTATGTGGATAGACTATAATGAAAACATGTTTGTGTCATATTCGTGTCCGAGGTTCGTGACTGCAAAATAAATGTGAGTCGCTTTGATGTACATTCCTTGGTCCATGATTTTCCCTTAAATCCTATACAAGTCTGCCTCTTTGAAGCAAATTATCCTGCAAGTGCCAGTACCTTAACCAAGGCGCCATCTTACAGCGAGATTCCACTGCGTTGGTGCGGCATTGCTTGGGCTAGTGCCTCGATACTGCTGCATTCATGAATTTTGTTTTGCTGCGCTGTTACTACGCTTTTGTTGCGCATTGTGTTCATGGCGATTCCGCTACGTAAATTTTGAGCAAGGTCAAAACAAGCGCCGTGACTTGGCAGTCATGCCGCTTCAAATACGCTTTCACTGCGACCTAGAAGCTTCTGCTGTGCTGTTGCAGCTTTTGTTACAATTCATGGCGTTATATCCAAAATTTTGAAACGCAGCGGAAGTGCCATCCAGTGGAATGGGGATTTTACTCAAGACACTAGACGGGGGCATCTGTGTACTATGGACACATGTCTAGTTTACTTTTGTCAGCGGTTTCCTGCAAAGTAAAGATAACAATATTATCAGATTCAGATGCAGATTTTATTGACCTGGTCCAGTTATGATTTTCATTATTGTGTTAATGATGCAACATGCTGTGAGACTGCAGCCTTGGTAATTCAAGTCATTATCTGGGTCATAAACCTAATTAAGTCAGGAAGCTCCAACTTTTGCAAAGATTTACCCTTGTTCCATCCAGTGCCACACCTGGTAATGAATGACTTATCCCTATGTCATAAATTTATTCTTTTGTAGTCTACTGGGTCTGGGGTTTTACCCTCAGCCAAACTATTTCGTTCAAAATAAAAGTTCAAAATTGTAATTTTACACGTAACCAAAGAGCCGACGATGGCAGTTTCACCGGCTTATATTTTAGTGTTTTTAGCTTGCCTGTCCCTTTCATATGGAGCTTTCGACAGTTTATACTGTGGGCAAGATAATTGCTATGAAAGTACGTTAAAATTTAATGGTTGCAATGTCTTACACTTCTTAGAAATGGCAAAGACTCCACACAACATCTGTTACCCCAGTGGGTGGGGTGTATAAATTGTGCTATAATTGATCATTTGAGCTTTCTGCTATATTTTTTTTCGATATTTACTCAAATTACTGCGTCTATAATTATTCATCAACGACTCTTTCGATTAAGAACAATTTAGAAATTTAGAGCAGTAGAAACATCCCACGTTTGAGCATAAATGGGGGGGGGGGGGGGGGGGGGGGGGGGAAGAGGGATATGCTGCTGATATTAAAACCGTTAGTCATTCCATCCTTCAATTAAGATCATGCCATTAGAATATGGTTTTAGGTTGTCATTTTAACACTTTTGTTACCAGTATCCTTGAAAAAATCCGTACCTCAGTGTTAATCATTTTGCCAATAAGCCTTTAACTTTAAGATAGAGGTTTCTGCTGTAAGTTTCAGGTTAATTTTTGGGCCATTTAACCCGTCACCACTGAGGAACCAACGAGGCATGCACTTTTTGATGCTCGCGGCCCTAGTCGTGAACCCACACTGGCCACTAAATGTCACGGGAGAAAAAAAATGACCGGGACTCAAACCCAGGGCCTCTAGCTTACGGTGTGAGCACTGCCAACTGAGCTACAGAGCCACTTGGTCGACCTTTGACATAATTATCCAGGCATGCCCGCATATATCAGTAGGTCTGTTTTGATGGGTTAGTTACGGTCGGGCAACGGTGCTAGGTAACTTTCAGTGTCAGGGTGTCCTGCTGATTTGGAAGATAGTAGGGAAAGAGCCTCCTGTGCTTGCAGTGGGTGCAGGTGGGGGTTGTTTGAACATTTTTTCTCTCGCCTACCATATCCCTTATCTGTCTCTATCTCTCTGGGAGATGGCTCGATATAGACTGAAATACTTCTCAAAGGGCCATTTAACCCAAAACAACCAACCAATCATTGAATGTCTTATTTGATCCTAATGATTACTTAAGGTGAATTGTGCACTTCCAGTAAAAAAACTCTACTATTTCCATTTTTACCTTCTCCTCAATGGGGTCAACTCTTAAAGGAAATAATTTGCTCTTTTAAGAGCAGCTTATTTTCTGAGAGTACCGGTAGATTCCTTGGTGGGCATCAGGTTTTAAATGAAAGTATTGGCTGCATTGGCACCTCTTGAAGCAGATTGTTTCCTGAAATTGTCGACCCCCATTTGGTAGGCAGGGATAATTCAGGCTCATAATTTTGTGAGAGAAAAATATCTCATTTTGCCTAAATTTGTGAGAAATCTTCCATTCCTAGTGAGAATTTTAGTAATCATCCATTATTACATTGAGTTTTGGATGAGATTTTTCTTCCCATTTGACAGATTTCAGTGAGATTTTTTACAAAAATTAGAGTTAATCTCTCCCAAAAATGATCCCTGGGTAGGAGGACTTAATTGTTCCTTCTTTGAAGAAAATAGGGGCAGTGAAAGTGTTAAGCAATATATCTTCATTCTAGTAAAGGCCTATGTATTTGATTTTCTCTTTTCAGTTTTGGGTGTTGACAGAGATACGGCCAGGGTTAGTATAATGTTTCAAACTTTTTATTAAGGTGTATCATGACTACACATTCATGTTTTTCACCATTTTTAAGAAGGGATACAACTTTTGTGACTTCCTGCTGGCTTTCCTGGACAATTCATGGGTTTCACTAAAAGTTTTGACATCCGGCAATCAAGGCAAAGTAGGCGGGGGATTTTCTAGATTTTCCCTATAGCCCCCATACCAAATTTATCAAAAGCAGCAGGAGGAAAATGCCTAATTTTGACAAAGTAGAAAGGGAAAATTCCCACCTCCCACCTCTTAATGAACCCCCCGACAATTTAGCTATCCCAATATGATTATGAGGTCTACTCGTAAAGGAAATAATTTGCTCCTGAGGAGCAAATTATTTCCTTTACGAGTTGACCCCATTTTAGCAGGGAGGCAGAAATGAAAATGGCAGAGTTGCTTCCTCTGAAAGTTTGTCCATTCACCTTAAAGGTGCATGTGTACATGGCCATGGAAGATCACTCAGATCTTGAGGTATTTGTCTCGCTTTCATAGAAATCTAGTCTGAAAGGAAAGAATTGGCGACCAGATACCTCACTCAGACCCATGAAGCAGGGAATTATCTACAAGGCAAGCAAATACATGTACTTTTATTTCAAGTTGTCTCCCTTGTAGATATAACAGGTGGACGAAATTGTAGTAATGGTGCTGTTTTCAGTGATTTTTTTTCACTATTTTGAGAATGATGCCGGTGCCAATGGAATTGGGAAAAATCGCGTCGTAATCTCCTAAAATTTGAAATTTAGGAACACCTTTATTTAGCCTCAAGTGGGCGGATAGGGGACATGATACTGAATATATAATATTTACATTCAGTTTTAGCTATATATCTCCCAGTTCTCTAAGCAAGCAAGTAAATTTATGCTTGTAAGATGATCCCTTGAAAAATTCTTCCTGCAATTGGGAATTTTTCAACTTGCAGTCGGGAAAAAAAGATACTATTTTGAATTGGGACTGGTGCCTTTTATGGGCACCACTTATATAGAGAAAAAAATCACTGGTCAAGGAAAAACATCTAGAAAAAGAACTTTTCTACAGGTCAGGAAAAAAAGTCCGGGAATTTTGTGGTTGGTCAGGGAAATTTTGAAAGTTCTGAAAAGTCAGGGAACTTTAACAATAAATGGCTAAGGCAGTTTTCAGCAGATAAACTTATTCTTTCCAGGAATAAGGATATCTAACCCTCATTAGAACTGTCTCACTAAAATTGAGATGATTCTGATGAGGGGTCAAAGCTTACGTTTTAGGAGAGAAATAAGAAAAAATATCAAATACTTTCTTATCTGGAGCAGGAGCAGCTGTAGTGTAGTGGATAACACTCCAGACTACCAATCCAGGGGTCGCAAGATCGATCCCCGGCTTCTCCGGTCTTTCGGATGAGACTTTAAGCCGAGGTCCCATCTCCATATGACCTCGTTGTTAGTGGGACGTTAAACCCGAGTTCACTCACTCACTCGCTCTTATCTGGAGCTCTGGAACATAGATGTTCATTCACAGGGGCGTAGCCAGGAGCAATATCAAGATACGTACAATCATATTTTATACACCTTCAAACGGAGGGTAGTGATTCAGCCCCGTAGATATTTCACGCTGCCGTGTCCTTTGGCAGTTGGTATTGAAATCTTGTCAAATTTATAAAAAAGCAACATACAAATATGCAGGTGTGTTTATATCTTCCCTTGCCTATGGCATGGGAAGATATATTGTGTTCACTTTTGCAAAATCTGTCATAAGACGCTTTTTTATCTACAAAAATCTGAATAACGGCTATACCTACCCATACAATGTGCATATCAACTTGTCCGTCTTCGCATGGACTAGGGAATGTACGAGGCGATTTTTGATTAATTGAATAATAAATGAGTAATTAACGATTAATTGTTCCGTTCTTTTAACACAGAGCCGGGAAATATAAGCCGCGTTAGCTAGCGCTTTAGCTGAAACGAGAGCCAATACCTGTTTCAGGCAGACGGAAAATCGATAGCAAATACAGCAGTGTACAAGGCATAGTAAAACCTCCCAAATGACACGCTTTTGTGAAGAGCTTGATCAGAAGAGTTGCTCTAGCTACCCACAAAACGTGCATGTCAACGGGTTCACCTGGGCCGGGACAAGAGAATGTTTGAGCCTAAAAATTGATTAATCAAATGATAATTGAAAAATTAGCGATTTATTGTCCCATCAATAAACACAGAGGCGCCGCATGAAACGTTAACACGTAAACCTGGAGCCAGTAAATCGGTTACTCGTATTGCAAACGCCTATAAATAGGCGACTCGGTTTCTTATTTCTGCTGTAAAGTGAAATTGGGCCAATATTATAATGTATGCAAATAAATAATAACAATTAGCCTGCGATTTTGGTCACACCGATCAAACCTTATTGCTATACGAAATCAGTCTGCGGAAATAGGCTGCGAGGATGCACAGACTGGTTTAAGTCTGTCATGTTCGCATAAAGCGAAGGAACCTTTTACAACTGACAGATACTGCAGAGTGTAATTGAAATATAGCTGCATACAGACATAGTGCGTAGAGAGGAGCGTAAAAAAGGGACCGTAGCGCTCTTGCATAGACAAGAATCAAATCAGGTTACTATTTCGTTGCACAACGAACTTAAAATATTTTGACTACTCAACCATCTGATACGAAAAGTGTGGGTTAAGGGAAACTATACCATTATTATTCAAATGGGTAAGGGAAGATATCTGTATTCTCCCGAATACCTCCCTCTAGTTTGAAATTTTGTCAATTTGACAAAATTTCAATACGCACCTGCGTATTTGCGTATAGGTCAGCTACACCCCTGATTCGTTTTAGTAAATCTTTGAGTAGAGAAAAGGCTAGGAACTACAGTGCAACCTCTGTACAACAGCCAACATCCGGAACAGCCAAAATTGGCCATTGTTGAGAGGTGGCTGTTTTTCGGAGGGTTTAACTCATGGGCTATCAGTTGGTATTTGACCACTGAGTACCAGTAAAGCAACAGTTTTAATGATATCTGTGTCTGCAAATGTAAACATTTTTTGTAATATTCACAGTTTAGCTGATAAAAAACAATAGGTAAAAGTAAGCCTGGTAATGAAAAAGTATCAGACTCCACCATAAAAAAATGGCCGCTACATAAGTAATTCTGACAGCTTTTCTTCGGAAATTGCGACTGCTGACCGGGGGAAAAAAAGGTGACAGCTGTTCAGAGGTGAAAAGTAAAGGAAATAAAACGTGGAGAATTGAAAGTGGCCGCTGTGAAAAGGTGACCGTCGGTGAGAGGTGACCGAAAGGGGAGGTTGGACTGTACATGTAAAATTCAGCAATGCGCAACCAAGTAACTCCTACTATTACTAAGCCCGGGACAGAAGTGTGTGAAAAAAAGTATAGTACCATTTGTGATACATGTAGCTTCTAAGGATGCATTTTGAGCAGGATCTACCATACATGTGATTCTACTTGCAATTTTTGACACATTGCGATATTAACATTTAAATTTTAAGATAGTTACAATAATTGGTTTCAGTATCCCAATTTTTAGGGTAATTGCAGAAGATTCATTATCTTGTTGACACAGATTTATTTAGTGCTGCAGATAAGCAGGGGTCACCAGGATAATTTAGGGATAATTTTCCATATTTCTATAAGGAAAATATGTTGTGACCCCTCATTAGATCTGTCTCACTGAGACAGTTCTAATGAGGGCTCACAACATATGCTTTGAATTGCTTTCATTGGGAAATGAGAAAAATTATCTTAGAATTATCCTCAAAACCGTACCTTATCTGGAGCTGTCCTTGTTTCATCTAAAACGTCATTATCATTTTCATTACAGGGAGGTATTGTAAAGGCGTACAGAAAACTTGCAAGAAAATGGCATCCAGACATGCACAGGGGAGAGGTATGTTTATAGACATATAATTGGCATCACATGATAAGGAACCTTACTGCATGTTTGAAGAGGCAAGGGTCAGATCAGCCTGCACATCTGTGCCATCTCATTATCAGCGTTCTACTATACCGACTCTATGGATTCTTAGAAATCTAAAGAGTAACAAGATTATGACTTGTTTTCTCAAAAGCTCAGATTGATTTAAGAGTTACAGTACACACATGGGTTAAGGTCTTTTTTACACCTTACCAATAACATGTACACAGAATGCAACCTGGTCACAGGAATAAAGTTAAAACTTAAAAAAAATTTAGAGATGCTAGCTGGCATTTCCCTGACCTAGATAATGTATACCCGAAAAAATTTCTGAAGCCATATTAGGCCCCAACAAAAAATGTAATAAAAACACCTACTGAATTTATAGGAAAACTGTCATCTTGTGAACTTAATTTTAAGCTTCAGTGGAGATCCCAGAACAATATTTAGAGAAATATAAACAGGAAGAATGTCAACATTTGTGCCTTGAGAATGCTTTTAGAGTTTGTTGAGCATACTATGGAATTTGAGCAAAATAAATAGAGTTTATCATAAAAATTCTAAGTTTTAGGACAGACAGGTCTGAGCAAATAGTGCAGACCCAGATCAGACTGTTTGAGAAGCAGTCTGATCAGGGTCTACACTGTTTGCATTCCATCTGCATCTTTTGGACGCATTACTTTATTGTAAAACCTGGCCCCGAGGTTATAAAACTTTTTTCATGCTCATCAGCTGAGCATGAAATTTTTTCTGCTCATAAATTTTAAAATGCCAACAATTGTTGGCATTTTAAAATTTATGAGTAGAAAAAATAGCCTTCTTGGCTTATCTGAGCCTGAAAAATGCTGAATTTCTTGGTATTTTTATATTAATGGGCATTTTGAATTTCATGCTCAGCTGAGTTGAGCATGAAAAAAGTTTTATAACCTCGGGGCCAGTTTGTTTCACTTTTAGGAGAATTACAATAATTATTATAGGTGTTGCAATTTTTAGAATTTCTATGTAAATAAACACAAAGGAAAGATACTTTAAAAGTCCATTCTGAAAACTTAACTGATGTTCATATTTCCTTTTTCAGAAAAACAAGGAGGAAGCTTCAGAAATGTTTCAGAAAATAGCTAATGCTTATGAGGTAGGTGTTGTGCTCCAGGTTGGGGTAATAATGCTGGAATATTTTTATGTCTGTTGTTGGCAGGGATCAGTTTGGCCCAATTGGCCCAAAAAATTTTGGCAAAAAAAAAAAAAAAAAAAAAATTAAAATAGGAACTCTCATCCAGAAAAATTTTGGCTGAGATTTTGAGAGATTATTTGTTCTAATTAATTTTGCTGAAACGCCATGAACTATGCATAATAGGAGAAAAAATCACATGTAGACTGTAAAGCCATACTACATAAAACAAATCTCTCTCTCATTTTGGGCAAAAAAGATCTGTTAATCTTTTCTGTTGCAAGAATGTACCGCAACATAAAATGAGGGTGTAGGGGAAATATATTATTTGACTGTGTGTATGTTTATTGGCACAAATCAGTGCTCCAGATAAGAAGGAGTAACAGGGATAATTTAGGGATAATTTTCCATATTTCTGCATAAAAACATACATTGTGACCCACCATTAGAACCGTCTCAGCGAGACGGTTCTAATGAGGGGTCACAATGTTTGTTTTCGTTGAGAAATAAGGAAAATTATCTTTGACTTATTTCGATACCCACTCTTATCCGGAGCTCTGACAAATGCACAACTGTCACATAAGCTAAATCAGTCAAAATTTTGTCTAGATCATTTAAAGGAGTAGACAGACTGAAACTAAAAGTATACGTAAGTGGTAATAGAGGGAAGTAGCAGAAGACTGTGAAAATTTAGCCAGGCTCATTTTTCATCAGATTCTAAAAGAGTTACCCTCTTCCAAAAGATGTAACAGTTGTTCAAGCTAAGAACATATAAGCAGTGAAACAGACAGACGTTAATTTGAACAAAAATGTGATATAAAACCCAGCCTGTGATGAACATAAGATGGTTTAAGCTGACCATCTCAAGATAATTTGAAACAAATTTGAGCTTACTTTGTTTTAGAAATGAACGAACAAAATCAGCCTGATCAAACCCTACTTCTATATCTACATGGTGAAGAGAAGCCGACAGATAAAATATAATCCATCTGGTTAACAAAAGGACAGTTGAATAAACTTCGAAACATGGAAATATCTGAGGTTTGACAAAGTAAAGAGTGAAAAAAAAAAAGAGTCACATTTGTAGGAAAAAATAGTTGCACATTGGTAGGGGAAAGAGTCGCATATTTGGATTGGTAGCTCAAACATAAATTTGGAGAAAAAAAATCACGTAAACTGTATTGTGTCCCTGTTACTGTTAATTTCATTATTCCAGATTTTGAGAGATGAAGATTCCAGAAATGATTATGATTACATGTTGGAACATCCAGGTTAGTGCAATCATTTATTTATTCTAATGCATTTATGAAGGTAACGCGACATCTGATTGGATAACGTCAAAATTTTGCGACAGTATATCCTGTCGCAAACCCGACGTCATTATGAAATGTCGCTTCTCATTGGTTTTACGTTGCTGAAAGTGCTTATTTTGGATGCAAATTAGTACATTTTGCAAGGTGAAAATATGAAAAAGTGCATTAGAATGGGGATAACTGTACTGAAAATTGTCATTTGGGGAGGTAAATTGTCGGTTTTATGGTCGCAAATTGCATTTTACGGCTCCGCTGGCACGTCACAGTAAAAAGAAATTTCAGACCATAAAACTGACAATTTGCGACCATAAAACCGACGATTTACCTCCCTAAATGACAAATTTGAGTACAGTTATCCCCTAATTAATTACAGCTCATTAACAGGTAATACTCATTAGGCAAAAGTTGGTCACCATGAGCAAGTTATCTGTGGTAGGTTGCATGCACTGTTGAATTTCAGAAGACAGAAATTTTGTTTGCAGATCTAACATGATGCACTTAAGCACAGTAGCATAGCCTCCAAAGAATCAGGCTAACAAATTTGAGCTGCAACACGACAAAACCAACAATGTGGTTGTGTGCCCAGTGCAGACTGAGATCAGCTTGGGCATCTACCCAGTTTGATCAGACTCTTTATTAAGTGCTGAAAGGGTAGCTAAGGGTTTAAGCTACCTTCATGCGGACAGCGAAGACTCTGATCAGACTGGGCGGATGCCCAGGCTGATCTGAGTCTGCGCTGGGAGCACAACCACATTGTTGGTTTTGTCGTGTCGCGGCTCATTTTGCATACTGCTCTACAATGATGCTACATACTAAGATTAGGGATCATCAAAGTTGACTAAAGAGATAATGATTGGGACAAAAATAAAGACAATGTTAAATATAAGATTCCTCAGTGTTTGGAAATCAAGCCAGTTCTGGACCTAGTCAAGGGCTTTTTCTCCAGTTTTGATCATTTTCCAGGTGTATAATGTGGGGATACATAATTCTGCTTTGGCAAAGCTTTGCTGGGTTATAGCACAACCTTGTAATGATTTGATAAGGAGCTAAGAAAAAAAGGCTTAAAGTAAATCTTGATTCTTCTGATCTATTTCAGAGGAGTACTACTATAACTACTATCGATACTACAGAACTAGAACAGCGCCGAAGGTTGATGTCCGAATTGTCATTGCTGTCACCATTACTGTTATATCAGTAGTTCAGGTAAGGATACAGAAAATGTATCGCACTTAAAATACTGATAAAATTCTTAAAAACATCTAAGTAACGACTATCGATACTACAGAACTAGAACAGCTCCGAAAGTTGATGTCAGAATTGTCATTGCCGTCACAATCACTGTTATATGAGCCGCGACACGAGAAAACCGACAATGTGGTCGTCCGCCCAGTGCAGACACAAATCAGCCTGGGCATCCCCCTAGTTTGATCAGACTGTTCGTGAAGTGCTCAAAAGGTAGCTAAGAGTCAAAGCTACCTCCATGCGGACAGGGAAGGCTCTGATCAGACTGGGCGGATGCCCAGGCTGATCTGAGTCTGCGCTGGACGCACGACCACATTGTTGGTTTTGTCACGTCGCGGTTCATATCAGTAGTTCAGGTAAGGATACAGAAAATGTGTCACCCAGACAATATTGTTAAAATTCTAAGTCTTGGGACTTATAAGTCTGAACAAACAGTAAAGACCCACAATAGATTACTACTTAAGGAGCAGTCTAATTAGAGTTTACATGGTTTCCATTTCATCTGCATATATCGGCTGTATTATTGCATTTTAAACGCAAACTGTTTCATCTGAGCTATTGCACTACCGACATCGGCTTTGGAGGCCGCGTCAATGTTACCAAAATTTTTAAAGTTTTAGGTTAAAGTTTTTATATGATGGGCTAGATGTTGTCAGGTGAGCTATCCTGTATGTGGACAGGTCTTGTTATGACAGTTGCAGTTCTTAATTTAGGTGCTCCAGTTTTTAGAAAATTTACGGTAAAGTGAGGTCAGCATGCATGTTTGGACCAGAGCACCAGATGATATTAAAGTTAAAACAAATGCAAGGAAAATGAATCAAGTGATACCTCTATTTTAAAGAAATAATAGTGCATGAGTGCAGTATTAAATAGATTACGTCCAGACTTGCATATGGACATTCATGTTGTGAAAAAGAGATACCTCTTCTCGACATGTGATATTTTTTACAAACGTCAGTCAGTTGATGGCTGAGAACAAACAAATTAAGCAAAGGTCAGAGCTCTAGATAAGAGGGGTATTTGATGATAATTGAAGGATAATTTTCTTTATTTCTCATTGAAACCATATGTTGTGACCCCTCATCTGAACCGTCTCATCGAGACGGTTCATATGAGGGGTCACAACATATGTTTTTATCCAGAATTAACAAAAATTATCCCTAATTATCACCAAATACTCCCTCTTATCTAGGACTCTGAAAGGTCATGGTTTCATACTCTACCATTTCGAGTAAAACCCTGCAAACAAAGTTCCCAAAGGACCTCTGACAGCTGTAATGTAAAGGCCTAGGGTCGATAAGCATCAATTTCGGCCTCAAAATTTCATAAAAAATAAAATTTGAATATTGTCCTTAAAATTCTTTTATATGAATATGTTACGGTACGTTATTTTCAAATCAAATGTCTATTTTTAAGTTCTATTCATGACGTTGCCATGGTAACACTCCAAAAATGCTACATTTTCGCTTTTTTGCACTTTTTACCCAATTTTAATGTATTCAGGCAAAAATTCTAATGCCTCCACATTCGACAAACAACTTCATACTTTAGCAAATGATTATGTTACCAAAAAGGAACTTTGATAAAAATTTCTTGTTGTTTGTCGCATGTGGAGGTGTTTTTTAAGAATAAAATATGTCCTCCAGCCACGTGCGCATTGCAACCTGGATAATATGTCTAAGGCTGGCAAAGCTGTTTTAGCTTGACATACCTCAGAGAGTTCGATGAAGTAAAACAGTATATAATTATATTTATGTGACTCACTCCTATAATAAAGTTCGTTTCCATTGCAACAGTAAATGTGCCGTTGTCATGGTAACCATGATCATTCCACATGTGTTTTGGCAATCAGTTTAATTTATAAGATTCAATAAATGGCCTTTTTTGAATGTTTGAAGTTGTTTGTTGTTGTTCCAGAACTGAAAATTGAAATATCAAATAGCAAAGGGTATTCCTCTTGCACTAATGTCGTTGTCATGGAAACCAAGGAGAAATCTTCGTTTCTTGGTAAGCAAAAATCCTTGAAACACGTTTGAGTATGGCTACTTTTCAAGGTTTTATGTTGTTTGTTCTTGTTCCTGAATTGAAACAAATAAAATGGACCCCCTTCTATTTCTTTTATGCTGTTGCCATGGTAACCAAGAGAAATTTATTGTTAGCTAAACCTTTCAATGTATATTTTTAGCTTTCATGTTCTTTCTTCTTGCTCGAGACTGAGGGTTAATATCATCATCTGTCTTCTTTTGCATACATTTTTACACTGGTAAAAGTATTATTCCGTCGGGGCTCCGCCAAAATTTAATGAATCGACTATTTGCATAAAAGTATACATGTTTTCACTTAAAAGAATGAACAGAGAGAGGTTTTTGATGCTTAATTGTCAACATGAGCCATTTCCTTACCTCTCGTGTATGGTGTAAACATTTTGTCTTTCTGTCTTAACCGTCCATGTATTTTGTACACGTTGAGAGAGAAAAAGAGAGGATTGATGAATGACTTGTTTGCAAATTTACGTCCTTTTAGACAGTATTTTAGCCACAGTCATACCAGGACTATGGGAGCGTGACAATGAAAGGCAGTGGTGTGGAATGGATTCCCGTTTGCAGTTAAAGATTGCTGCTTCCAGCCTCCATCGGGAGTCGAACCTGGAACAGGTAGATCAGCAAGCCAGTGCTTAACCCAATGAGCTATCGACCAGAGAGAGAGAGAGAGAGAGAGAGAGAGAGAGAGAGGAGAGAGAGAGAGAGAGAGAGAGAGAGAGAGAGAGAGAGAGAGAGAGAGAGATTTTCGCTTATACTGCAGCAACTTAAGTGCTAATCGTTTCAAATGATTATTCTGTACCCAAGCTTAATTCTAAGAAAACCTCTTTTTCTAGGACCAAGTATTATTAAGGCGGTGATAATCACTGATCCGTTGTGAGAATCTTCCACCGATACCTCGCGATAAAATATTTTATGTTTTTATACCACTGATAGAGCAATGGGACTTTAAGCCAATACATGTAGAATGTCCCAAAACCGAACGTTTCGTGGCATCCTAGCGTATCAAACTGTCACAAAACTGACAACTGTTCAGTGGCAAGAGGACTGTTTTCAGCCTCCAGTTTTGCTACCAGGTATGTGAGTTTTGCTGCTAACTTTTATACCAGGTAGCAAGTACTTTACTACCTGCAAAAAAGTTCTTTTCTAACACTGTATATATAACTGATAAGGCTTTTATGGCACTATTAATATTATTCTCATCTTTAATCACGATTTTTGAAATGATTTTGTTAAACCCACCCGCTCCTGGCGTTAAAGTGTAAGTTCGCTAGTACTCTTTTCTATTACTTCCAGCTTTCATTAGCCTTTCGTCATTATGGTTGGTTGGTTGTTCTGGGTTTAACGGCCCTTTGAAACAATATTTAAGTCTATGTCGTCTCCCAAAGAGAGGAAGAAAGAAGAGAGAAATGATAGACGAGAGAAAAATGTCCAAACAAACCCCACCCGCACCTACTGCAAGCACCGTAGGCTCTTGCCCTACTATTATCCAAATGAGTAGGACGCCCCGGCACTGGAAGTTTTACCAAGCACCATCGCACCACCCAACCATCCCCTTCGTCATTATGGATGAAGCTTTAACACAAAATGGAAACTATTGCCTGATAAAAAGTGTTAAAAATTACCTGAATATGTTCTGTTGGAAAACTCATGACCAGTTATAATAAACTTTAATATATAGTATAAATACAATGTACAGGACGAGGATCCCGCTCCTTGTTTCGCTTTTATTTATATTTTAGTATTCGATGGAGAACCAGAACAAAATCGCTTTTTTGAGAACAGATTTGCCAGGTTTTAAACATTCTGACCACTTCCCCTCCTACCGCCCCATTCACACACACACACGCACGCACGCACGCACGCGCACGTGTGTGTGCGTGTGTTTTATTGTATGTATATTAGCCAATATAAAGGCATTGCAAAGAAAAGTACCATGCTTTTCGTCGTTTATGATGATATATTTTCACGGGCTTTACACCATTCGTGGTGGATCGTTTTATGACTAGTTTTGCAGTTTATATTTGCATTTAACGTGCGCTAGCCTTATATACTAAGGACAACTGATGAATGTCGTATTCGTTTTCTTTAAGGATGCAAAATACAGAATGAATAGTTGGTGTTTCATTTAAAAAGTAAAAGTAAAAGCAAATAAAAATGATTCAAAAGAGTCATTTGGATAATAGATTTAATAGATTGTCACGATTGGAGGTTGTGAGACAGATTTGGTCAGACAAGTGCGATCCGAGATTCGTTCAAAGCTAAGCTTCAACGAGAACACCCTTATGCATTGTCTTTCTCCTTTGACGTCGATGATGTCAGAAATCAACCTTGTTTACATACATGACGTCACAGAGACTTTTATTCACAAACAACGTATAAAAAGGATAAAATTTTAAAATATGAATAAGGATTTGTTGGTGTCAGCTGCACCGTGACGGTATTAAATTTGCAATTATTTTTATTTGTTTCAAATCTAAAGAAACATAAGGGTAAAAGAATAGAAAAGGGGAAAAGAAACTAAACCAACTTTTCAGATCGTTGTTAAGGATTTCCACGTGTTACTAAGGAGCGATAAATACCGTTTCCACTTTATAATGTCGATTAACCATAAACCAGTGATATGAAACTGAAATCACTTCAAGCGAATCAAAAGAGGGTTTCATGTAATCACAACGGTAGACAACCGTATAAAAACGAGGGAAATAGCCTATGCTCTTGTAAAACACGTTGCCATGGCAACATGCCTTAAATAACAAAACAATGCCCGTAATAGTAATCCCAAATGACTATACAATAATTTTACAGCGTAAAACTAGTTTTGGACGTGGGGCCAAAAACACCCCTTATCGACCCTAGGCCTTTGCCTATAAAAATGGGGAAAAATGAACTTTCTGTATACTTCAAAATTTTTATTGAAATGTGTTGCTCTGAACTCTCTACAATTGGCACAAAAATAATTTTTCAAATATATCACACATAGACATAGATTTCTGGTGTAAAAAGCAAGTTTTTACCATTGAATGTATGGAAAATAGGAAAAGTTTTATAGAGATGCTTCCCCTCCCCCCCCCCCCCCCCCCTCAGCAAGCCACTTTGCATGCATATGTGTACTGTCAATATACACATTATATATGAGTGGCGAGCTGAGGCACGGGGGGGAATGATAGTCTACTACAGCTGAAAAACTGAAAACTGGGTGGGGTAATTAGACCCTCTGTGTCTAACAATAAGGCTAGCATACTTTTTATTTACATATAATTGCATACTATGGGCAGCTATAGTGTTTTACTTCATTTTAAGCTTATTTAACAAATAAAATTCATTAAATAAGAAAACACGAAAAGTATTTAGGATGACTGAAAATTTCACTTACCCCTCTTGCGAGAATCAGTGAGAGTTAGTATGCAGATGTGATAATTGTTCAAAAGCAATATCAAAACCTCTTTATAATGAATAAGTCTACCCGTATATGCTAACATTTTTATTTTGGCTTCCCAAGAAAGCGCCAGTAATTTGTCGAAAAATAGGCAAATTTGCATGGAAACTGTCAGAGGTCCTTTTTCTCAGAATTGGTGAGAGATACTTTATTTTCTATTTGCTCATTCTTAATTTTTATCCTATACACAGTCAAATGCTTTCTTTTCAAATAATGTGAGGCTTATAAAAAAGTTACCATAAAAAGGACCTACAAAGTGGCAGTTTGACCTCTAAATCACTAGGAAGTAAAATTTGACTATACGGGAGCAAACGAACTATACAGTTGATTTCAGCAGTGTAATCTCTTGACATTTTGTCATGGTCTCATCGGATTTTTTTTTACATGGAGCTTATTTTATTATGACCACTTGACATGCCATTTAATAAAATACCGTATAAGCGGGTTTCACGGGTTCCAGTTTTCGTGGTTAAGGGTCAAAAACATAAACATTAATTTTCACGATTTTTAGCTCGCCTGAATGAAAGTACAGAGAGCCATTGTTGTCACTTGGACGTCGGCGTGGGCGTTGGTGTGGGTGTGGGCGTCTCACTTTAAAGTTTTACATCCAGTTTTTTTATGTGATGGGCAAGGCACTGCAGGGGAGCTTTCCTGTACGGGGACAGGTCTTGTTAATTTTCGCGGTTAGCAACATGCTTGAAAAGCAAAACTACTTCTTTTTCACTTGAGCCAGTTCGTTCACCTACCTGCGGCAGGGCTGCCGCAGGTTAATGAAAGAACTGGCTCAAGTGAAAAGTACCAGCAATTACAGAAGCAAACAGAAACAAAATATATGAACACTGTGTCTACAGAGGATACTTTGTAAGAAACAGGAAATTATTTCGCGATTTTAATATTCGTGGTTTCTAAGTGACCGAGAAAAATGGAACACTGTGAAAATTACTTTGTATACGGTATATTAAATCTGTTTCAGTATTATGGTGCCTGGAGTAATTATAAACAAGCAATCAACTATTTCTGTAAGGAGCAGAAGTATAGACATCAGGCGATTAATATAGCTAAAGAGGAGGGGTTATTACCTGTACCAAAAAAGAGTGATTCCAGACGGAGAAATAAGGTAAGTATATACAGTCACGTCTTGATATCTCGAACACTGATATCTCAAAGTACCCTCTTATGTAAAAGAACTAGATTGGACATATTTCCCATTTTTAGCTCACCTGAGCACCTCTTATGTAAAAGAACTAGATTGGACATATTTCCCATTTTTAGCTCACCTGAGCACAAAGTGCTCAGGGTGAGCTTTTGGGATACCCTGATGTCCGTCGTACGTCCGTCCGGACGGACGTCCCAGTCAACTTTTGCTTGTGTACACTCTAGCGGGCACAGTTTCGATCCAATCTTTATGAAACTTTGTCAGAATGTTAGTCTTAATAAAATCTAGGCCAAGTTCGAAACTGGGTCATGTCGGGTCAAAAACTAGGTCACTAGGTCAAATCTTAGAAAAACCTTGTGTACGCTCTAGAGGGCACAGTTTTGATCCAAAGTTCATGAAACTTTGTGTGAATGTTTATCCTCATAGTATCTAGGACAAGTTCGAAACTGGGTCACGTCGGGTCTAAAACTAGGTCACTAGGTCAAATCATAGAAAAACCTTGTGTACGCTCTAGAGGACACAGTTTTGATCCAATCTTTATGAAACTTTGTCAGAATATTTATCTGCATAAACTCTAGGCCAAGTTCGAAACTGGGTCATGTCGGGTCAAAAACTAGGTCATAAGGTCAAATCTTAGAAAAACCTTGTGTATGCTCTAGAGGGCACAGTTTTCATCCAAAGTTCATGAAACTTTGTCAGAATGTTAATCCTCATAGTATCTAGGACAAGTTCGAAACTGGGTCACGTCGGGTCTAAAACTAGGTCACTAGGTCAAATCATAGAAAAACCTTGTGTACGCTCTAGAGGACACAGTTTTGATCCAATCTTTATGAAACTTTGTAAGAATGTTTATCTCCATAAAATCTAGGCCAAGTTCGAAACTGGGTCATGTCGGGTCAAAAACTAGGTCACTAGGTCAAATCTTAGAAAAACCTTGTGTATGCTCTAGAGGGCACAGTTTTCATCCAAAGTTCATGAAACTTTGTCAGAATGTTTATCCTCATAGTATCTAGGACAAGTTTGAAACTGGGTCACGTCGGGTCTAAAACTAGATCACTAGGTCAAATCATAGAAAAACCTTGTGTACGCACTAGAGGACACAGTTTTGATCCAATCTTTATGAAACTTTGTCAGAATGTTTATCTCCATAAAATCTAGGCCACGTTTGAAACTGGGTCATGTCGGGTTAAAAACTAGGTCACTAGGTCAAATCTTAGAAAAACCTTGTGTATGCTCTAGAGGGCACAATTTTATCCAAAGTTCATGAAAATTTGTCAGAATGTTTATCCTCATAGTATCTAGGACAAGTTCGAAACTGGGTCACATCGGGTCTAAAACTAGGTCACTAGGTCAAATCATAGAAAAACCTTGTGTACTCTCTAGAGGACACAGTTTTGATCCAATCTTTATGAAACTTTGTCAGAATGTTTATCTTCATAAACTCTAGGCCAAGTTCGAAACTGGGTCATGTCGGGTCAAAAACTAGGTCACTAGGTCAAATCTTAGAAAAACCTTGTGTACACTCTAGAAGGCACAGTTTTGATCCAAAGTTCATGAAACTTAATCAGAAAGTTTATGCTTATTATATCTAGGATAAGTTTGAAACTGGGTCATGTCGGGTCAAAAACTAGGTCACTAGGTCAAATCATATAAAAAACCTTGTGTATGCTCTAGAGGACACAGTTTTGATCCAATCTTTATGAAACATTGTCAGAATGTTTATCTCTATAAACTCTAGGCCAAGTTCGAAATTGGGTCTTGTTGGGTCAAAAACTAGGTCACTAGGTCAAATCTTAGAAAAGCCTTGTATACGCTCTAGAAGGCACAGTTTTGATCCAAAGTTCATGAAACTTTGTCAGAATGTTTATCCTCATAATATGTAGGACAAGTTTGAAACTGGGTCACGTCGGGTCTAAAACTAGGTCACTAGGTCAAATCATAGAAAAACCTTGTGTACGCTCTAGAGGACACAGTTTTGATCCAATCTTTATGAAACTTTGTCAGAATATTTATCTCCATAAACTCTAGGCCAAGTTCGAAACTGAGTCATGTCGGGTCAAAAACTAGGTCATAAGGTCAAATCTTAGAAAAACCTTGTGTATGCTCTAGAGGGCACAGTTTTCATCCAAAGTTCATGAAACTTTGTCAGAATGTTTATCCTCATAGTATCTAGGACAAGTTCGAAACTGGGTCACGTCGGGTCTAAAACTAGGTCACTAGGTCAAATCATAGAAAAACCTTGTGTACGCTCTAGAGGACACAGTTTTGATCCAATCTTTATGAAACTTTGTCAGAATGTTTATCTCCATAAAATCAAGGCCAAGTTCGAAACTGGGTCATGTCGGGTCAAAAACTAGGTCACTAGGTCAAATCTTAGAAAAACCTTGTGTATGCTCTAGAGGGCACAGTTTTCATCCAAAGTTCATGAAACTTTGTCAGAATGTTTATCCTCATAGTATCTAGGACAAGTTTGAAACTGGGTCACGTCGGGTCTAAAACTAGATCACTAGGTCAAATCATAGAAAAACCTTGTGTACGCACTAGAGGACACAGTTTTGATCCAATCTTTATGAAACTTTGTCAGAATGTTTATCTCCATAAAATCTAGGCCACGTTTGAAACTGGGTCATGTCGGGTTAAAAACTAGGTCACTAGGTCAAATCTTAGAAAAACCTTGTGTATGCTCTAGAGGGCACAATTTTATCCAAAGTTCATGAAAATTTGTCAGAATGTTTATCCTCATAGTATCTAGGACAAGTTCGAAACTGGGTCACATCGGGTCTAAAACTAGGTCACTAGGTCAAATCATAGAAAAACCTTGTGTACTCTCTAGAGGACACAGTTTTTATCCAATCTTTATGAAACTTTGTCAGAATGTTTATCTTCATAAACTCTAGGCCAAGTTCGAAACTGGGTCATGTCGGGTCAAAAACTAGGTCACTAGGTCAAATCTTAGAAAAACCTTGTGTACACTCTAGAAGGCACAGTTTTGATCCAAAGTTCATGAAACTTAATCAGAAAGTTTATGCTTATTATATCTAGGATAAGTTTGAAACTGGGTCATGTCGGGTCAAAAACTAGGTCACTAGGTCAAATCATATAAAAAACCTTGTGTATGCTCTAGAGGACACAGTTTTGATCCAATCTTTATGAAACATTGTCAGAATGTTTATCTCTATAAACTCTAGGCCAAGTTCGAAACTGGGTCTTGTTGGGTCAAAAACTAGGTCACTAGGTCAAATCTTAGAAAAGCCTTGTATACGCTCTAGAAGGCACAGTTTTGATCCAAAGTTCATGAAACTTTGTCAGAATGTTTATCCTCATAATATGTAGGACAAGTTTGAAACTGGGTCACGTCAGGTCAAAAACTAGGTCACAAGGTGAAATCATAGAAAAACCTTGTGTACGCTCTAGAGGACACAGTTTTGATCTAATCTTTATGAAACTTTGTTAGAATGTTTACTTCCATAAACTCTTGGCCAAGTTTGAAAGTAGGTCATGTCGGGTCAAAAACAAGGTCACTAGGTCAAATCATAGGAAAACCTTGTGTACACTCTAGAGGACACAGTTTTGATCCAAAGTTCATGAAGCTTTGTCAGAATGTTTATCCTCATAATATGTAGGACAAGTTTGAAACTGGGTCATGTCGGGTCAAAAACTTGGTCACTAGGTCAAATCTTAGAAAAACTTTGTTTACGCTCTAGAAGGCACAGTTTTCATCCAAAGTTCATGAAACTTTGTCAGAATGTTTATCCTTATAATATCTAGAACAAGTTTGAAACTGGGTCACGTTGGGTCAAAAACTAGGTCACTAGGTCAAATCATAGAAAAACCTTGTGTACGCTCTAGAGGACACAGTTTTGATCCAATTTTTATGAAACATTGTCAGAATGTTTATCTCCATTAACTCTAGGCCAAGTTCGAAACTGGGTCATGTCGAGTCATAAACTAGGTCACTAGGTCAAATCTTAGAAAAACCTTGTGTGCGCTCTAGAAGGCACAGTTTTGATTCAAAGTTCATGAAACTTTGTCAGAATGTTTATCCTCATAAAATGTAGGACAAGTTTGAAACTGGGTCATGTCGGGTTGAAAACTAGGTCACTAGGTCAAATCTTAGAAAAACCTTGTTTACGCTCTAGAGGACACAGTTTTGATCCAATCTTTATGAAACTTTGTCAGAAAGTTTATCTTCATAAACTCTCGGCCAAGTTTGAAAGTAGGTCATGTCGTGTAAAAACTAGGTCACTAGGTCAAATCTTAGAAAAACGTTGTGTAAGCACTAGAAGGCAAAGGTTTGATCCAATCTTCATGAAACTATGTCAAAATGTTTATTGTCCATATATCTAAGCCCCCTATGAAACTGAGTCACGTCGGCTCAAGGTCAAATCTTAGAAAAACTTTGTGTACACCCTTTCATGAAACTCTGTCAGAATGTTTATCTTAATGAAATCTAGGTAAAGTTTAAAGTTTGAAACTGGGTCATGTCGGGTCAAAAACTTGGTCACTAGGTCAAATATAAGAACGACCTTGTATACGCTCCAGAGGGCACAGTTTTGATCCAATCTCAATGAAACTGTCAGAATGTGTATTCTTACAATATCCAGGCCAAGTTTGAAACTGGGTCATGTCGGGTCAAAAACTAGGTCAAATGTTAGTATGGTAAAAACTCTTATAAATCTTCACCAGAGCCAGTGAACTGATTAATGCTCAGGTGAGCGATTCAGGGCCACCATGGCCCTCTTGTTCTATAAATTTCAGCCCCCGTTATATCAAACTACTGATATCTCAAGGATTTTCTTGGACCAGAAAATTTTGAGATATCAGTAGTTGAGATGAGCTTTGATTTCCAGATATCAAAGAGATTACTGTATATGGAAAAGGCCCCAGTGGTGCTTGAATTAAGAGTAGATTCAGTCAGACTGCTCCTAAAACAGCAGTCTAATCAGGATCCGCACTATTTTTTAAAAGTAATTATGCTACAAGAAAACAGTTTCAGTTTTTAAAAGATTTACAAAAGCAGACTTGAAAGATGTGAAATGTCTTTGTCTTTCTTTTTCGTGAACAAAAGTTTAATTGCTGCATTTGTGATCCCAATAATTGCATGGGACAGTGTAGTCATGCCCATGCTGAGGGATGTGAGCCTTTCAACTCACACTAACTTAGAAATATTTGCAAACAGTACAAGCCCAGACAAGACAATATGCCATGGATGTTTAGTGTTTGCCATTCTTCATGTGA
The DNA here is from genome assembly GCA_963989385.1 of Ctena decussata. Lineage (NCBI taxonomy): Eukaryota > Metazoa > Mollusca > Bivalvia > Lucinida > Lucinidae > Ctena > Ctena decussata. The sequence goes on from OZ022508.1 coordinate 35,858,082, forward strand.
AGTGTCCGCTTGGCCAAGTGGTTGGGGCCCCTAACTTAGGATCACTGGGACCCAGGGCTGAGTCCTGCTGAAGCAACATTCTGTCTAAGCTTAAAGGACATTTCATGGTACAGAGCCCTTTAGAATCACCCGTCCATTGTCCTGGCATGATTGAAACACTGTTGAAAAGGACATGAAAGTCATTCATCCATCCATTCTGTTTGTGACAATGTGGTTCAAAATTTACTTTTGAGATTCAAAGCCAGAAGAATCCCATTTCCAATATTTTAGGGGTGAAAAGTTGACTTTGTTCTAAGAAGTAGATACTTCCTAACAGTGATTTGTTGCCCTATATGTTGCTGGTTGGAGGTCAGACACAAAGTGGATATTTCACAAGCGCAAAGCAGGAGTGATCTATTCACTGACAACTGATCGACAACCAATGATTTATTGGGCAACAAATCAATTGTAAGCAAGAACCTATTTTAATTCTAACACACAAGAAATGACAAAAAAAAACACACAAGTGTATCCTTCAGATTTTTCCAGTCTTCCGCCCTTACATGAAGAAATCCTGCCAATAACTTTGACTGTATTTGAGGCATTTAACTGTATTGCATAAGTTTTTGATCCCAGAATTGACCTTACACCGTCTGGCAGGATGGAAATGAAAATTGATGTCACCAAACAAACCAAAATGATGTCTGAATGGCGCTAAATAACATCATGCCAGTCTGCCTAGTGATTTGTCACGCAGTATATCAGTATATACCATTGGCTGTATAGGTGACCAGCGTTAGAATTACTGATAATACTTTAGCCTATGGATAGCTTGCTATTTTTAATCTATGGCTAACGTGCTAGTTTTGCTTCTGTATACATTTCATGAAAACTTGCTTTTAATACTATATATTGGAAAATTGCTATATTCCATTCTGCCTTCATTTCCATGAAATGAACACAGAACAGAAAATAAATTGCTATGCAATGAAATGAATGCAAAACGGAAAATAGCAAATTAGCCATAGGTTAGGTATGACTTGTGAAAGTATGTTTTACATATAATGATGTTTATTGCAGGAAGAAATTAAAGAGGAAGAGGAAGCCATTATAAAACAAGTTATAGAGCAAAAGATGGATATACGGTGAGTATGGTGATTACCAGACTTACTGACAGGCCTCTGTGGCCTGGTGGTTAAGAGGACTGAGTATAAAAACATTAGATATATGAGCCGCGACACAAGAAACCAACAAAGTGGTCATGCGCACAGTGCCGACTCAGATCAGCCTGGGCATCTGCCCAGTCTGATCAGAGTCTTCGCTGTCTACATGGAGGTAGCTTAGACCCTTAGCTACCCTTTAAGGGCTTAGCAAAGAGTCCGATCAGACTGGGCGGATGCCCAGGGTGATCTGAGTCTGCACCTGGCGCACAGCCACTTTGTTTGTTTTCTCGTGTCGCGGCTCATATCATCTCTGTGGATATGAGCCTTGCCTGGGGGGCGGGGGCACAAGTGAGAAGGCCAAACTGTGCTTGCGGAAGATCAAGTTGTTTTTCCCTGGGAGCTCAGCTTTTCACTCACCTTTGCTTAAAAATCAGCTCGACATACCATAGAAAGGCGTGTACAACCCGCATTTGCGTATAACCCGCACCTAGATTTTGGAGGAAATTTTGGGGAAAAAAAGTATTTCTGGTGTATTAACCGCATCTATAAAGCCCGATTTTACCAAGGTTTGAAAAACACTATAAAAGTTGCAAAACTATACGTTTTTGTCTGAACAGCAATGTTTTTTTTTTGTTCTTGGTACCGGTACTTTTTTCCGCGCGCGCCCGCCCGCGTTCTTGCACGCCCCGTCATATATACCTGCTCATTCAAAGTACATGACATAAAAGCCGTAACATAGTTTATTGCTGTATTAACAGTTTTTTTTCCATTTTTCTAATTCCTTAAAGCTACTGAAAAGATCGTTTACAAAATCAAACCCATAATTCATATTTCACACCTGACGCACCTGACCTAATGGCGGTACTTTGATCGACCGGTTTAAACCAGTCACTGGAAAAAATATATTATCGCTTGACCGTACGGTAACAAGACGTTTCGCCCCCAAACCATTTCCCCTCTAGTCGTTTTGCCCCTGGTCGTTTCGCCTCTAAAATTGAGCCTGGTCGTTTCGCCCCTAGACCCTGGTCGTTTCACCCCCATTATATAAAATGTCCGTTTTCTTATGTTATCTTATATTATTTATCTCAATTAAATAAAAAAAAAATGCATTGTTACATTAATCATTAGTATTTTTTGTTATGTTTTATGATTAAATTTTATAAGACAAAAAAGAAAAAGAAAATACGTTTTTGTCAACTAGCCGGCCGAAGTATGATTATCAATGTTTACCCTTTAATCTAATTAACTAAATCTAACTAATTAATCTGTCATGATATTTGCTCCTTTTTTCTTCTTCTTCTTCTTCCTAAATGGCACAGAGAGATTAAATAAATTAATTTAACAAACAAGTTAATCTGAAATGACACCTCGTGATAATCACCTTGTTTATTGCTCTTAATAGACCAGTTAATCGTGTGCTGTTAACACGATTAGTGGACAGGTGTGAAAAGACATCTTTAATTCTGGCCGCATTGTCCCCTTAATTAGATCTTTGAATTTGTCGGTAAACAGCGGTCTTCAGCAGACGGCGCAGAACGCGGTCTCCGATCAGTGCATGCACTGTTCGCATTAACTTCCGTAAATTCTGACAAAAACATGTAACTAAAATGTCTGAAATGCGTGGTAGAAGAGTTCATGAGGCATTAACAGGTTATTTCTTGTTTTATTAGCTCACCTGAGCCGAAGGCTCACAGGTGAGCTTATAGTATAGGCAGGCATCCGTCGTCCGTCGTACGTCGTCCGTCGTCCGTCAACATTTTCAAACGACATCTCCTCTGAAACTACAAGGCCCATTGTAACTAAATTTCATATATAGCATCTATAGGCAGGGGGAACCAATAATACTGTTTTTTATCCAAATTGCTTCAGAACTTTGGTTGCTATGGCAACTTAAAGTTTCCATTGACTTGTATGGGAAAAATTGAAAATTTGCATTTATTGCTATGTCACTGCAGATATTTTGACAAAACTTTTACAGAAATGTTCCTTGAGTAGTCCTCCATCAACCACATGAAATTTTTGTCAATTGCACAATTTGGCTGGTTGCCATGGCAACCGAATGGTTAAAAATAGAAAAAATATTCAAAAATCATCTCCTCAGAAACTATGCAACCAATAAAGCTCAAACTTCACAGAAAGGATCTTGGCACTGCCCTCTATAAAAGTACTGTTTTTCTTGGCAATTGCTCTAGCAGTTTGGTTGCTATGGGAACTTAAAGTTGCCATTGACTTATAATGGCAAAATAGAAAATTTGCATTTATTGCTATGCCACTGCAGATGTTTTGACAAAACTTTTATAGAAATGTACCTGGAGTAGTCTTTAACCAGCCTTGTTAAATTTATACAAATTGGGCAATTTTTCTGGTTGCCATTGCTACCGAATAGTTAAAAATGGAAAAATATTAAAAAAATCATCTCTGCATAAACTGTGTGGCCAATAAAGCTCAAACTTTACAGAAAGAATCTTAGTACTAGCCTCTATAGAATTACTGTTTTTCATGGCAATTACTCCAGCAGTTTGGTTGCTATGGCAACTAAGAGTTTCCATTGACTTATAATGGGGAAAATGAAAATTGGCAATTTTTGCTGTCTCACGGCTTTTATTTAGATTTTCTTTCTACAGAAATGTTTCTTGAATAGTCCTCTATATTTCATTTGAATTTTCTCCAAATCGCTGAATTTGATTGGTTGCCATGGCAAAATATAGGGTAAATTTTCGAAAAAAAAAAAAAAAAAAAAAAAAAAATCTGCTCAGAAGCCATATGGGGGATGAAGCTGATATTGTGCAAACATGTTGATGACAGAAGCCTCTACATGAATTTTGTTTTTTCTTCCAACCCAATAAGAACTTTGGTTGCTATGTCAACTTATAGTTTCCATTGACTTATAATGGGGAAAGAGAAGCCATGAGGAGGATGAAGCTGATACTTTGCATACATATTAATAACATTAGCCTCTACCTAAAGTATATTTCATATTATCATTGCCCATGTGAACTGGTTGCTATGGCAACTTAAAGTTTCCATAGACTTACAATGGGGAAAGTGGACATTTGGTATTTATATCTGTGTTACGGCAGATATTTTGACAAAAGCTTTACAGAAATGTTCCTAGAGTAGTCCTCTATCAGCTATAAGAATTTTGCCCAAAGACCTGATTTTGATTGGTTGCCGTTGCAATTGAAGGGCCAAATTTTCAATTTTTTCATTTTTTTTTTTTTTTTTTTTTGCCAAAGCTCTTCTTCTCAGAAGCCATTAAGGGGGGGATAAAGCTTATTTTTTACATAAATGTTTGTGATATTATCCTCTACATAAATGGTGTGTTTTATTGCTGTTGTGCATGTTGTTTTGTTGCTGAGGCAACTTAGTTTTTCCAACATAACCTCAGTGCTCAGTGAGCGATATAGGGCCATTGGCCCTCTGGTTTGTAAACCTATTAAACTTGAAAAAGAAGAGGGGGGGGGGGGGGAATAAAAGATGAAAAAAGAGAAAGATAAAAAAACGCATAAAGATGACCATAAAAAATAGAATAGAAAAGAAAGGCAAAAGACAAAGAGAAATAAAGTTCCAAAATAAAAAAACATTAACAAAATAAATAGATAAATAAAATGGCTGGTAAATGGTTACATTGAAATTTGTGAGGATATATTAAATTTAAGGATAATCTTTATTTCAAAATCCAGTAGGCCATAGGCCTATGAGGATGCAAACATATGTACAACAATTAAACCCACAAGTGTTTAACTGTAACAAGTCATAGTCACGCCTCCCCACGGTGCCAGTTTGAAACTAAGGCTAAAGTATCCTTAGGCTGATGTGACAGGGCGATTTCAGAGAGTGCAAAAATGCATGCATATTCCTACTCAAGCAAAATTTAGAATTGAGCTACACAGCTGCTATAAATCATTAACTTCTTTTAAAAATGTTACTATGATCCTAAGCGAAAATCACGATTTATCCCAGATGTATTATAATAGCCCCAGTCTATCTTTGTATATATGGTCTAATATCGATTTGGAGGAAATGACTGGTGTTTACAATCGTAGATCTGTGTAATCTGATGCTGCCAAATCTAAAGTATATAAGTATTGATTTCTACATTACTGCCCACTTCCTACCTCCCCCGAAAGTTTGGGGGCGAAACATCCAGGGGGCGAAACATCCAGTAGGGGCGAAACGATCAGGGGCGAAACGACCAGAGGCGAAACGTCCTGGGGGCGAAACATCTAGGGGAGAAAATGGATTTGGGGCGAAACGTCCCGGAACCGACCGTACGGCATGAAAAGATCAGTAAAATTTGATTAGCTTAAAGGCTTTGACAATTGCACAATCAGTGATATTAAGCGTTAATTGAGTAGTTTAAGAACTTACATGGTGTGATTGGCGTCGCAAGTTAAAGTAACTATCGGAAAAACAAAGATCAGCCTGCGCATGTTCTCTGTGAACTAAGACTTCCTGTTTGCATGTAAGGAATCCTGGGGACTCTATCTAGTAAAAATTGATGACGCTGTTTGGCAAGCACATTTGCGCAGGCTTGATGTATATCCTCTATACGCACATGGCATACGGTATCTTATCGCCCAGACACATCTTAAATGGACTCTTCCATCTTGGTTTAAAGATTTGTCAAATTAGCCGATTCCGGATTAGGCTGTACGAGAGAGGTAGGTTACGAAGGGAAACAGTTCCGCATCCAATTCGGCATCAGCTTTCCAATATACCCGAATTCGTTTCACAAATTATACCGCAACCAGTCAGGGCTAAAAATAGATTGATTGACAGGAAGGGCGCGTGACTTGGTAAAACTTTCGACGTATTTGAAAACGTGTTGAAAGATGAAAATTGACTTTGATAGTTTGATCAGCCGTACAAATGTGCATTGGCTGATAGGTAATATAACTTATATGGGCTAGACTTCTCTTGATTGACCGTTGCAAGCTATCGAGAGATGAAAACACCAACTGGGTGTTTCAGCCAGTGAATTTCTCCGAGAGAATCTTCGAAAATATTCCCTCAAAAAACTTGTTCTGCTGTACAACCCGCACCGCTATTTCAGTCCTAAAATCTGAGGCATAATTCTGCGGGTAGTACATGCCTTTCTACGGTAAGTGAAATATTCTTGAAAGGGCTATAAACAGTGTATCGAAATAAAAATTGAAAGAAAAAAAAAAAAAAAAAAAATGCAGATTTGTCTAGGGAGTCGCATTTGAATACATTGTCAACAGTATTTATCTATGTATTGTGTATGAACTCCTCTTTGCATACGCTGTTAACCAATCTTTGTTTGAAAACTGTGCTGAGAATAGGATGTTGGCTGTCAGGCAAGCTGTCTCCTGTACATTGATAAGTCTTGTAGTTTTTTGCCTCCCTTCTCAATGGAGGTCAACCCTTTAATGAAAAAATTTGCTCCCATAAGAGAAAATTCTTTTCTTAAAAGTTCACTCCAATTTGAATGGGCTTTGTCATTCAGGAAAGCAGATAGAAAATCACAAAAGTTGTTCGTAGAAGCTTCATACGAGGGTCATCCAATAAGTCCTGCAAACGACATAAGTTTAGACATGTGGTAATTAATAGCGAGTCAAGCAATACACATATCTCAAATGCATCGTCTCTTCTTTCCAGTCATCTATTTCCAAGAATTTCATGAGCTTGCAAATCCCGTTGCTAGGCAACGGAAGAATACTAACAATAGGGTCGCGGCGGTGGCTTCTGGTGGTCAATTCAACGTCCATTACCTTAGTGCAAAATGCTTGCACCTATTCGAATTTTGTTGAGAGACACGAAAAAATATTACTGAAGTAGATATACGATACCAAAGTTAAGATATTGCCGTCAGTCTTAATATCATTATTATTTTAAGTAAAACCAACATGTTTCTCGAGGCACTACAATTTCACATAAAATGGGTGTTTCAAGAAAATATGAGCATAATGGATGAAGTATTTCCTAAAATGACATTTATTTGTGATTTAAAAGTACTCCGGAGATGCTGTTGTTGTAAAAATTAAAGAAGATATAGACTGTTAACCTCATTTCATATCATTTGCAACCTTTAAATACCAGAGGCAAACGTCCAAAAGCAAAAAATTGTTAAAATTCTGTAATATTGGTTCGTTGCCTAGCAACCGCATTTGTTTGATAATATGGGACGGTAACTGTTTCTGATTCTGGCTTTTAAATATAAGACAACGGTTTAACAACACAAATAGTTATTATTTGAAAGAATTACATACCGATATATTAGTATTCTCTTCCCCTTACCTCTTGTTAAAGAGGTTGTGTTTGTACAATTTTACCGCCGGTATCGCCTACGCCTTTACATTCAAAATGCTCTTATTTATCAGAAGGATATGCCACACTTATGATATTTAGCACACTTATGTATATTATGCTTTGTCTGCTAATGGTATAATTTGATTACCCTAGCTCCACTAATAACTAAGTTATGAAGGCGTTTGCAAGACTTCTTGGATGACCCTCGTAGAACTGGCAGAAAATCATGGAGATATACTCATTACTTGTTAACATTAAAGTCTTTGCTGGGCGCACATGCCATTTTGTGGCCCATTATAATGAGCCACAAAATGACATTTGCGCCCAGCAAAGTCTCAGGTCAGCTTGGGCATCCGCCCAGTCTGATCAGAGTCTTCCCTGTCGGCATGGAGGTAGCTTAGACCCTTACCTACCATTTAAGTGCACAAATGGCAGATGCCCAGTCTGATCTGGGTCTCAGCTGGGTGCACATGCCACTTTGTTGGTTTAGTCGTATTGCGGCTTATTAATGTATTCTTTCTTTTTCAGAGGGGGTTACAGTAAACCAACATATTACGATGTATTATGGGTGCAGCTAGTTTTTAGCCCATATTATCTGGGGCAATATGCATGTTGGTATCTACGATGGATATGGAAATTTTATATAAAGAAAGAAGAATACGGGGAAGAAGAAAAGTTATATCTCATTAGAAAATACTTAAAATTGAAATCTGCTCAATTCGATGTAAGTTGATTTTTAAAGTCTGTTCATTATGTTAAAAGTTGATTCTTGAAGTTAATACGCACTGAGTTTAATGTAGGGTGGTTGTCTGCTCAGTTTGGTTTAAACAATATTTATTTCAAGAAAACTAGCACATGCAAATGTACAGAATCAATTATCGGGATTTGGTCGGAAGCTCTAGTCTTGTAAACACAGGGTATAATCGATTACACCAATTTTCACTTCCTGCAGAGACTGTACATCATATCTGGCTTCCGCCGAGACTGTCCGCGAAATCTTGCTTCCTGCCGAGACTTCTGTACATGATAAATGGCTTCCTGTCGAGACTGTTCACGTGATTCTGCTTCCTGCCGAGGCTCTCGGCAGGAAGCAGAGTAGACTCGGCAGGAAGCAGAGTCACGCGGACAGTCTCGACAGAAGATATTTCTCGAGAACAGTAGTCTCTGCAGGAAGCAAGAGTTCTTGGACAGTCTCGGCGGAAGCCAAATATGATGGACAGTCTCTGCAGGAAGCGAAAATTGGCGGAATCGATTATACCCTGCGGTAAAGACCATCTCCCCGTCTGCTCAGTTTGATGGAAGTTAATTTTTAGCTCACCTGTGAAGGTGAGCTTATAGTATAGCCTTGGTCCGTCGTCCGTCGTCGTCGGCGTCGTCGTCCACACTTTTAAACATCTTCTTCTCAGAAACCACTGGGTGGATTGAAGCCAAATTTCATATGGAGCCTTAACAGGATGGGGGACCAGAACCAAAAGGCCTATGACCTTGAAACTTGGTATGTAGCATCGGGCATGCGGGCCCATGATAATTTATATAAATCATGACCTTGTGATGACCTTGACCTAATTTATGGCATGGTCAACTTTGGTACGTTAGGCTTTTATATGGGAAAACGCTTAAACGGTGGATTTCTCAGAAACTGTTTAAGTCTAAGGTACAATACTTGGTATACATGGTTGACTAAATGACCAGGGCCCAGTTGTTCAAAGCATCGTTAGCCTAACGAGCTCGTTAAGAGGTCAACTTGTTAAGTGTTTTGTGCCTTTATAGCCAAATACACTGATATTTTTTGTTGAAAATATGTGAGAAGCTTTTGCAATGCAAAAGCTTCTCACATTTTTACAACAAAAAATATTGGCATATTTGAGATGTTAAAGTTTGAAATTTTAACGTCAAGTTAACTAACAACGTCGTTAGTTTTGAACAACTGGGCCCTGGTGAAGATATTATGTCACTAAAGGTCAAGGTCATTCCGTCGGACCATCCGTCGTCAAGATTTTCAAACATCTTCTCCTCTGAAACCACTGGGCCGATTGAAGCCAAATTTCATATGGAGTCTCAGTGGGATAGGGGAACGAAAGTTTATATATTTGGTCCAGGTCACATGACCAAGATGGCTGCCACGCCCATATATGGTAAAAACCCTTCAAAAATCTTCTTCTCCAGAACCAAAAGGCCTATGACCTTGGCCGGGCCGGGTAGCGCAGTCGGTAGGGCACCTGACTCGTAAGTCAGAGGTCCTGGGTTCGAATCCCGGTCTGGCCACATACTTTCGTTTCTCCTTCCGCTGATTCAAGAAGGGTAGTTGTCAGTTACTGGCGAAAGTATGTGCACTTAGTGCTGGTTAACCGCTTAGGAGGTCTAAGCCTGCCCAGGAATAGTGTGGTTAGGTTAACTGACCGTCCCGACATGACCTTAGTTGTTTACCGTGGACGTTAAGCATCAAATCAACCAACCAACCTATGACCTTGAAACTTGGTATGTAGCATCGGGCATGCAGGCCCATAATAATTTATATAAATCATGACCTTGTGATGACCTTGACGTAATTTATGACATGGTCAACTTTGGTACGTTAGGCTTTTATATGGGAAAACGCTTAAACAGTGGATTTCTCAGAAATTATTTAAGTCTAAGGTACAATACTTGGTATACATGATCGACTAAATGACCAGATGAAGATATTATGTCACTAAAGGTCAAGGTCATTCCGTCAGACCATCCGTCGTCAAGATTTTCTAACATCTTCTCCTCTGAAACCACTGGGCCGATTTAAGCCAAATTTCATATGGAGTGGGATAGGGAAACAAAATTTTATACCCGGGGTCTGGGTCACATGACCAAGATGGCCGCCATGCCCATATATGGTAAAAATCCTTCAAAAAACTTCTTCTCCAGAACCAAAAGGCCTATGACCTTGAAACTTGGTATGTAGCATTGGGCATGCGGGCCCATCAAATTTTATACAAATCATGACCTTGCGTTGACCTTGACCTAATTTAAGGCATGGTCAACTTTGGTATGTTAGGCTTTTATATGGGAAAACGCTTAAACAGTGGATTTCTCAGAAACTATTTAAGTATTAGGTACAATACTTGGTATACATGGTCGACTAAATGACCAGATGAAGGTATTATGTCACTAAAGGTCAAGGTCATTCCGTCGGACCATCCGTCGTCAAGATTTTCAAACATCTTCTCCTCTGAAACCACTGGGCCGATTGAAGCGAAATTTCATATGGAGTCTCAGTGGGATGGGGGAACGAAAGTTTATACCCGGGGTCTGGGTCACATGACCAAGATGGCCACCATGCCCATATATGGTAAAAACCCTTCGAAAATCTTCTTCTCTAGAACCAAAAGGCCTATGACCTTGAAACTTGGTGTGAAGCATCCGGCATGCTGGCCCATCATAGTTTATACAAATGATGGCCATGTGTTGACCTTGAATTAATTTACGATATGGTCAACTTTGGTATGTTAGGCTTTTATATGGGAAAGCGCTTATACAGTGGATTTCTCAGAAACTATTTAAGTCTTAGGTACAATACATGGTATATATGGTCAACTAAATGACCAGATGAAGATATTATGTCACTGAAAGGTCAAGGTCATTTTGTGGGTCTGTCCGTCATCAAGATTTTCAAAACATCTACTCCTCTGAAACCACTGGTCTGATTGAAGCGAAATTTCATATGGAGTCTAAGTGTGATCAGGGAATAAAAGTTTGTTCTCAGGGTCTTGACCAAGATGGCCGCCATGCCCGTATATGGTAAAAACCCTTCAAAATCTTCTTCTCCAGAACCAAAAGGTGTATGACTTTGAAACTTGGTATGTAGCTTTGGGCACTCAAGCCCATCATAGTTTATACAAATGATCGTGCATTGACCTTGACCTAATTTATGACACTGTCAACTTTGGTACATTATGTAGGCTTTTATATGGGAAAATGCTTAAACAGTGGATTTTTCAGAAACTATTTAAGTCTAAGGTGCAATATTTGGTATATATGGTTGACTAAATGACCAGATGAAGATATTTTGTCGTTAAAGGTCAAGGTCATTCTTTGACTTTTGTACAAGGTCATTGAGATTCTGTCACCCGTCAACATTTTCAAACATCTTCTCAGAGGCCACAAGGGTCAATTGAAGCCATATTTCATATGGAGCTTCACCGGCTTAAAGGAACCATAGTTTGTTCAGATGGTCTTGGTCACTTGTTAAAGGACTTCTTCTCTGAAACTACTGGGCCAATTTTAATTAAATTTCATAAACAGCCTTCAGGCAAAGCGGGAAAGAAACTTTATATATTTGGTCAAGGTCACATGACCAAGATGGCCACCATGCCCATATATGGCAAAACCCTTAAAAAATCTTCTTCTCCAGAACCACTGGGCCATTTGCCTTGAAACTTGGTATGTAGCATCTGGAACTCTAGTACTACTACGTTTATATAAATGATGAACTTGGACTGACCTTGACCTGTTTTACCACAAGGTCAAATTTGGGCTCTAATGCTTTTGAGTGGGAAAAGCTAAAAAAAGTGCATTTTGTGTTGCTATTGTGCTCTGTGATATGGAAATGCAGACAATTTGAACCCCTAGGAATTCTAGGGGTCAAGATTGTTCAGTGACCTTGGCTTAAGGTAATTTGTCTGTAATTTGTCAACATTTTTAAAGGACTTTTCCTCTGAAACTACAGAACCAATTTCAATTAAATTTCATATGCAGCCTTCAGGCAAAGTGGGAAAAAAAATCATATATTCGGTCCAGGTCATATGACCAAGATGGCCACCATGGCCATATATGGCAAAACCTTGAAAAATCTTCTTCTCCAGAACCACTGGGCCATTTGCCTTGAAACTTGGTATGTAGCATCTGGGACTGAAGTACTACCAATTTTATATAAATTGAGCATATACTGACAGGTGAGCGATCGTTGCCCTTGGGCGACTTGTTAAGTGGAGGTGCTGCATGAGGAGACAAAGTGGCATGTGTGCACAGTGAAGACTCAGATCAGCCTGTGCATCTGCCCAGTCTGAGATGCCCAGTCTGATCAGAGTCTTCACTGTGCACTTAATGTGTAGTTCAGGGACTAAGCTACCTCCATGTGGACAGCAAAGACTCTGACCAGACTAGGCGGATGCCCAGGCTGATCAGAGTCTTTGCTTGGCGTACATGCCACTTTGTTAGTTTTGTCCTGTTGCGGCTCAGTATATATGATGTAAGTTGTTAAAGTTTTCATTTACATTTATTCTTTATTCTGCTGCACTTATGAATATAACCAAACATACGATTAGATTACGTCAAAAGTTTGCAACAATATATCCTGTGATAAACAGTCAGCAACCCAACACCATGATGAAACATTGCTTCTCATTGGCTACTGTCTGGTTTTATCTTGCTGAAAGCACTCTCTTTAGACACAAAGTAGCACCCTTTGAAAGGTGAAAATATGAAAAAAATGTGCATAAGAATGGGGATAACTAATGAAAATCATTATTTGGAGAGGCAACTTGTTGGTTTTATGGTCAGGAATAGCATTTTACCCTTAAAGTGCTTTAAAATATTGGGACACTTAAAAAGCATTAACTTGCTGGCTGTCTGTGTGTCTGTCAGACAGTCATATGTCTGTCTGTCCGTCTGTCCGTGAGCACTTCGTTTCTGTTTGATAACTTAAGTATTTATTGACGGATTTTTGTCAAACTTTAAATGAAAAATTAATGGTTTTAGGTGTCTCAATATTTAAGCATTTTAGGGTATGTTTTTGCTGAGGCATCACCATAAAGTGAACTTTGCAATCATGTTACTTATGCTCTGCCTTCCTTAATGACTATTTTGAGTTTAGTTATCCCATAAATCATAAACCCTTTAAATAACAGCCTAGCTGATTCTAACAATATCATGCTTTGAGGGGAATGCAAGATATGAGCTGGGACTTGCAGAAAGGGTTCTACATATACACAGAGCTCTAGATAAGAGGGAGTATTTGGTGATAATTAGGGATAATTTTAGTTAATTCTGCATGAAAACATATGTTGTGACCCCTCATCTGAACCGTCTCAGTGAGACGGTTCAGATGAGGGGTCACAATATATGGTTTTGATGAGAAATAAGAAAAATTATCCTTAATTATCATCAAATACTCTCTCTTATCTACAGCTCTGATACATGGATATTGGAACAGCAAAGGTTGCCACAGTCAGGGAAAAACATCTGGAGAACAATTTTTTTTCAAGGACATGGAGAAGTCAAGGTATTTTGTGGTTGGTCAGGGAAAGTTGGACAGGACTGGAAAAGTCAGGGAATTTGAAAATTAGTGGATGCCACAGTCTTAAAAAATATTCTTATTCTGTTCAAGGGGAGAGGACATACTTTCTAGAGATATAGTCCAGACATACCTCTCCCTCATTTAATAGTGGGAGGGCTACTCTTTACTCTCATAGGAAAGAATTTGCTTTCCATAGGAGCAAATTCTTTCCTATAAGCAGTTTGCTTTCCATAGGAGCAAATTCTTTCCTATAAGCAGACATACCTCCCTCATTGGATGGAGGGCTGCTCTTTACTCTTATAGGAAAGAATTTGCTCCTTTGGGGAGCAAATTCTTTCCTGTAAGAGTAACTCCCCAATTTGCAAATGGTAAGTAAGCACTGTGAAAATGGAGTAATATTGACGTTTTGATTTGTATAAGGGTATGGAAAACAGTGAAATATCAGGGAAAAATCGGGGAAAAGTCAGGGAATTTGGAAATGGAAGGTAGGTGGCAACCCTGTAAGGACACTTTTTTTTAATGAAGCACCTCAGATCTGTTTTCGCTCCCAGAATTTATGCTTAACCTCGAGTTCTGCCAATTTTATTGCAGGCCTTAGAAGATTCTGAAAGAGAAAGTTATTTAAAGAAAGAGCTGTGGATAAAAGAAAAATTCGAGGTATTACTATGGGAAATCTATTGCGTACGAGCTGCAAGACATCAAAACCAAGAAAGTGGCATGTGCGCCCAGCAAAGACAGATCAGCCTGTGCATCCCCCCAGTCTGATCAGAGTTTTTGCCGTCTGCATGGAGTTATCTTAGACCCTTAGCTGCCCCTTAAGCACACAGTAAAGACTCTGACCAGACTGGGCAGATGCACAGGCTGATCTGAATTTTCGCTAGGCTCACATGCCACATTGTTAGTTTTCTCATGTTGTAGTTTGTATGTCGTATTCATGCAGATATTAGACAAGACTTTTTCCCCACCAAAACAACCAGAAAATCTAGATCAGTTCTGACACAAGTTGGATCTAGATGTTGGGATCATTTTAAAAGGGAAGACGTATCTTCTTACAAACTTAATTCAAGACTGAATTTGATGTTCTGGGTCATTTTGGAGGAGAAAAGACCCCATTTTATAGCAGTGTTGAAGTAAAATTTTCATTCACAAATGCAACTGAATCTGAGTAGAATACCTAGAATTACTGCCATGGCTGACTCACTGCAACCTGGACATTGTGTCATTTTTAACTTTCTGAAACCTGATAAGCTTCATGACAGTTAAATTTTAAAAAATTAGAATATTTTTGTCTAAGTAAAAAACCCCGTGTGGCGGCCGTAAAATGTCTCCCCATACATCATCCATAGTGCAGATTATATTTTATTTTCATCCTTTGAGATCAGAGGATATAATCTGAGAAATCTAAAATTTGAGATTGATTTAGACTATTACTCTAGATCATCGTCTTTTATATTATTTGGATCCTTTTTATGTCTCCCCCCTTTAGGGTCGGGAGACATATTGTTTTTCCCCAGGCGTCTGTCCGTCTGTCTGTCTGTCTGTCTGTCACAAATCGTGTCCGTTCTATAACTTGAAAACCGCTCAAGCTATATTCGCGAAACTTCATATAAATATCAATCAACATGAGACGACGTGCAGAGTGCAAGAATGGTAACTCCGGCATTTATACTTTTTGAGTTATTTCCCTTGGAACTTAGTCCATCACAAAATTGTGTTTCAATTGTGTGCGCTCTATAACTTGAAAACTGCTCTAGCTTTATTCACAAAACTTCATACAAATATCAATCAACATGAGGCGATGTGCAGAGTGCACAAATGGTAACTCTGGCATTTATACTTTTTGAGTTATTTCCCTTGGAACTTTGTCCATCACAAAATTGCTTCTCAGTCGAGTCTGTCTATAACTTTAAAACCATTCAAGCTATATTCATGAAAGTTCATACAAATATCAATCAACATCAGACGACGTGCAGAATGCACTCTGGCGTTTATACTTTTTGAGTTATTTCCCTTGGAACTTTGTCCATCACAAAATTGCGTCTCAGTAGAGTCAGTCTATAACTTTAAAACCATTCAAGCTATATTCATGAAAGTTCATACAAATATCAATCAACATCAGACGACGTGCAGAATGCACTCTGGCGTTTATACTTTTTGAGTTATTTCCCTTGGAACTTTGTCCATCACAAAATTGTGTCTCAGTCGAGTCCGTCTATAACTTTAAAACCATTCAAGCTATATTCATGAAAGTTCATACAAATGTCAATCAACATCAGACGACTTGCAGAATGCAAGAATCATAACTTTAGCATTTATACTATTTGAGTTATTTCCCTTAGAACTTTGTCAGTCACAAAATCGTGTCTCAGTTGTGTCTGCTCTATAACTTGAAAACCATTCAAGCTATATTCCTGAAACTTCATACAAATATCAATCAACATTAGAAGAATTGCATAGTGCAAGAACCATAACTCTTGCATTTATACTTCTTGAGTTATTTCCCTTGGATCTTTGTCAGTCACAAAATCGTGTCTCAATCGCTTTATTACTTGAAAACCGGACAAGCTATATTCACGAAACTTCATACAAATGTCAAGTCAACACTAGACAACCTGCAGAGCACAGCATTTATACTATTTGAGTTATTTCCCTTGGAACTTTGTCATTCACAAAATCGTGTCTCAATCGTCTAAGCTCTATAACTTGAAAACCGTTTAAGCTATATTCATGAAACTTCATACAAATATCAGTCAACATATAAATAGACGACGTGCAGAGCACTGTAACTCTTGCATTTATATTTTTTGACAAAAACTAAATATGAATATCAGTCAACATTACATGACATGCAGAGCATAACAACTATAACTCTTGCATTTATACTTTTTACTTATTATGAATCCCTGCTTCAGGGTAGGGAAACATATTGTTTTTCCCTTGGCGTTTTAATGACTGATCCTTTTGACATTAAAAAGGGGGGAGACATCTGTATTTTTGTAGAGAAACAATTCTAGTTGATACTAATCAGTCTTTGAATCGACTGCCCAATTAAAAATTACAGTATGCTTTTCTCTGGTTTCGTCACCAGATATTGTCAGGGTCGCTGACGAGGCTTTATTAGCCGAAACTACGTAGTCTGGCCCATGTTCCTTCTTCTGAATTTATCTCTGCTCTTAAAGAAACTATTAAAGATTTTAATTTTGATGCTATTTATTGATCAGCATTCACAGACAGGTGAACTAAGATTTTTGGCCCTGCATTTTACTATTATTTAAGAAAAAATTAGATATTTCATGTTTCTTTGTCACCCGAGGGGCACTATAGAAATGACCCTCGTCCGTCCGTGTGTCAGTCTGTCCGTCTGGCCGTCTTTCCGTCCGTTCTTCGGTCCAAAATCTTGTCCCCGCACCTCCTACGTCTTTCATCGGATTGATTTGAAATTTTACAGATTATATTCTTACAATATGAAGATGTGCATGTGTGTTTTATTTATGTTTTGGCCATTTTTGATGGAGTTATGGCCCTTGCTGACACAGACCTTGTCCCCCCAACTCCTGCCACATCTTTTATCAGATTGACTTGAAATTGTGCAGAATATTTCATCATGATCTGAAGATGTGCATGTGATTTTGGAATTTCAATTGTCCTATATTTTACAAAGTTATGGCCTTTCGTTGTTTTTGGCATTTTTCCAACTTCTGAACCGTTTGATCAAGAGAGCTGAAATTTGGTATGCTATTAGCATTTGGTAAATTAAGTATTCTGATTATTGTTAGGATATGCTAAATTTATTAGTGACAGAGTTATTCCCCTTTTATAGGTAATAGACATTCACTTAAAGGTAAAGGAATAACTCAAGAACTACACATGTATTCATATTAATGGGCTGAATTTTCATAAATGCATTGTTCATTTTTCATCAGATTCATATTAGGAGGATTATGGCCCTTGTTATTTTGTTATTGGCTATACAGTCTTATGTTTTGGGCATTCTGTAAGGACCTAAAGTTTCAGTAACCTGATTTTACACATATACGCCCAGTTCTGAACTTAAGTATTTTATAACCTCATAGAGGCCCAGTAATTGGGGTATATGTCTCTGCTTATGCTTCAATTGTTATTTGCTTACCAGGTTCTGTTATACACATATTTTCTGGTTTTACACATAAATGCCCCTTTCTAAACTTAAGTATTTTATAACTTCATAGAGGCCCAGTAATTGTGCTTCAGTTATTATTTGCTGACCAGGTTCTGTAATACACATATTTTCTGTTTTTGGCCATATAGTTGCTCTGAAACTGAATAAAGGGCTGCAGTTTGTGACACATTTCAAACGTCGGATGACACTTGGCCGATGGCCTTTTATTTTTTTTTTCTGGTTTGTCTTCTTCTGTTAGTTATAATAATTAATGAGTAGCAATTAGAAAAGCTTATTTTAAATAAAATTTACAGGAATAAAGACTAGTGGGGGGAAGAAGCCAGTGGCCTCTAAGGTTTGACTAAGTTCCCTTTAGTGTTGCAATTTATATTTCAATACAGGTCTGGCATATTTTAGTATATTGCTACATAGTTTTAGCCGAATTGCTACCCTTAAAGCACGCATAGTTAAAAATGATGTCAGTAGATGTCAAACTTTTAACTTTGTCTAGTCAGCATCAGCATTGAGACAGTGTGGTTTCCAGGTTTGGGGGCCGGGGATGGTGGGGGAGGGGGTGTCACTGAAAAAATGCCAGCAAATTTTTGAGATGCAAGGTTCTTGTTTTGACAGGTATATGAGCTAGCATTATACAGTAGAACTTCAGTGGCTCGAACCCTGATGGCTTGTTTACCCTGCCTAGCTGGAACTCTTTCCTTGGTCCCTAGAGGTCACTTTGTATAGAATTTAACCCTGGATGGCTAGAACTTCCCTTGGCTGGAACTAATTTTTCTGGTCCCAAGCCTGTTCGAGCCAATGAAGTTCTACTGTACATACATCTTCGTCAGTCTTTTATTTATTTTTGCAGGTATGGAAAGCTAAACAAGAAGAAGAGGCTAAAATAAAAATGGCAGAAAGTGCAAGATATAAAGCTTACCGCAGATATATGAAGAAAGGGGGTCCAGGACAGATGAGCTTTGGCCCTGAATAACAGGGTCCAGGCATGAAAAGTGTTCAAATTACTAGTCATACTCAATCAGAGCTCCAGTAAATGGGAGTGTTTAATGATAATTCCTTGATAATTTGCCTTTATTTCTCCATAGAAACACATACAGTCAGCTCTCAGTATCTCAAACAGTGGTATCTCAGTATCTTCTCATATCAAGGAATATAGTCTGGACACATTTCCTATTTTTATTTACATTTCAGTTTCAAAGTAAATTTTCTGGGACCAGAAAATTTATTTTGAAATATCAGTAGTTTGGGACAAACTTTGAAACTGAGATTTCGAGAGTTGACTGTATACTATTTTAAAGTTGCCAAACTCTACCATTGTGCTTTTGCATTAACTCATTAATGCCTAGCGCCCCCAAAATGGGATATTGGCAAACAGTGCAGACCCAGATCAGACGCCACAAAATGTGGCGTCTGATCAGGGTCTACACTTTTTGCATATGACAAATGGATATTTTCCTCAAAATAAAACAAGAAATCGAAAAATGTACTAAACCTGACTCCCCTTAAATGGACTCGTCCAATATATACAGAAAGAAGAGTCCACTAGGCATTAATGGGTTAAAATGACTTAGTGATATTGAGGAGCTCATACATTTTGGCCGTATTTAGAATCACACTGTTTGGCTATTGTAACGATGGGCGACAACATGTGGAGTGTTAGGCATATGGGCCAGCCTCACTAGTACTGGCTGTTTCAAATGATTTGAATTTGGGATGTGTGTGTATGGAGATATTTTACATTTTATCTCAGAATTATTGTTAATCACTTTCCAATGCTGTAAACTGGGAAGTTATTGTAAAAGCATATTTTTACAAATTTTTATTTAAAGAAAAATGTAAAAAGTTTGATTTCACTGTTCTCATAGAGGTTCTTAGAAGTGATATAGGCCATAAGCATTTTGTGATAGTTTTAGTTTAGAAAACCATCATATTTCAAGGAAATGAATCTATTGCAAAATGCTTCTGGCCTTTGGGGATAGATTTATTTTTGCGAAACATCATAGTCGTGAATGTTTAATAGCTAAAATAATTGTCAGAAAGTGCTTTAATTTAAAATTCAAAATTCTCATATTTGTGAAGTTTTGTGAAAATTTGTCGCAAATATTTCCTGGTTTTCAATATCTGGAGCTCTGAACATTCTGCTGAATCATGGAGGACACTAATATCACTGCCTTTTATCATTAAATCATTGTGAGCAATGTTTTCAGAGCTCTAGTTAAGCCATGCTTTCGGGGTGAATCTGCTGTAAAATACTTCAATGGTATGTATACAAGAGGATTTTTTTTTTCAGTTATATTTGAGAATCTGGACCCAGTTGTTCAAAGCATTGTTAGCTTAATAAAGTTGTTTGTCAAGGACTAGTTAAGTCTTCTAGTGCTCATAAAATAGAATATGGTAATATTTTTGGTGAAAAAAATGCAAGGAGCTTTCACTATGCAAAAGTTCTTCACTTTTTTTCAGCAGAAAATGGTGTTTAGCGTTTAATACGTTTGAAATTTTAACGTCTTGTTAACTAACCACATTATTTATTTTGAACAACTGGGTCTTGTTTGTCAGGGAAATAAAACCTGAATGTTTACTCGTATTGTAAATTGAAAATTTACAAATTGCCTGTCGTTGGGAGGTGGTCTATATAGAGAGGTTAAACATATGTGAAAAGTTAAGTAAACAAGCCTTTTTGGAAATCCCAAAACTGGCTGTTAAATTTTTCACCCCCAAGAATGGTTTCTCCGGAAGTCTGTTTGATTGAAATCATAACCATGGTAACACCGATTGTTTGTGTTTAAAGATGAAATTCATTTACAGCCCACACATTTTAACTTTTTACATGACACACCAGATCATAAAGCTTTAAAAACAGTGTATATGTAGATGTGATGGCTCAATCAGGGTTCGAGGTTATAAAACTTGAGAATAATCTCAAACTAAAAAATACAGCATACTGATTGGCTGCTTCCGAGCATGTGCTCGGAAGCAGCCAATCAGTGTGCTTTATTTTGAGTTTGAGAATGTACTCAAGTTTTATAACCTCGGGGCCAGATAAGATGGCTTGAGACAGGTTAGATGGCTTGACTAGTTCAGATGGTTTGAGCTAGATGAGATTGTTCAAGCCATGGCAGAGTCAGCGCCAGATAGATAATGGTGAAAAGATTTAGCCACTCGTGAAAAAATAAAAAAATCTCAAGGGCAGAAGGAACAACATTCTCTTTGTGTTTAGGTGATGGGTATTTAGTATTAGTGGATAGAAGAGGTGGAATTTTAATGGTACTAAGTGCATACCATAAAAAATCCAAATATTGGGACACTAAAAATATTTACCATAATTGTCCTCAAATTGGAACAGTTTGGTTTTACACTGCAGTAATGTGCCCAAAAATGCAAATGGGATGGCAAATAGTGTAAACCCTGATCAGACTGCTCCTTGAGGAGCAGTCTGATCTGGGTTTGTACTATTTGCTCAGACCTAACTGTCCCAATATATAGAATTTTTATGGTATTACAATTTCAGTCTTACTAAGTATCAGTACTACTTAAAGCTAAATAACCATGTGCAAGAATTTGGAGCATAAAAGTGTATGGGTACTCTTTTTATGTTTTTCACCATTTTCACAAAGGGAAATAACTTTTGTGACTTCCTGTTTGCTTCCCTGGATGGGGTAGCCCTTCCAAAAAGGGGTCAACATTTGAGCCACGACGCGAGAAAACCAACAAAGTGGTTGTACGTCCAGCACAGACTCAGATCATGCTGCCAGTGGGCATCTGCCCATTCCAATCAGAATCTTGGCTAAGCACTTACAGGGTAGCTATGGGTCTAAGCTACCTCCATGCGGACAGCGAAGACTCTGATCAGACTGGGCGGATGCCCAGGCTGAACTGAGTCTGCGCTGGGCGCACAACCACTTTGTTGGTTTTGTCATGTCCCAGCTCATTTAAAGGAAAAAAATTCTTTTGGAGGATCAATTTAGCAAATTCTTCCCTTAAAGAATTTGCTCTTAGGGGCAAATTCCATTAAGAGTAGACCTTACATAGTACGGTTTGTGTTTTGACAGTTTATTTGTGTTCATCATTCGCCATTGTATCTTTATAATATTATTGTTAAAATGTTAAGGAGAAGACGATCTAATGTTGTCATAACTTGTGTCTGATCCTTTTGTGATTTATGCAATAAAATATGTTTAATCTAATCTAAACCTTACATAGGAAGGTAAATAGTGCTGGTAACTCTGTAGGTTAGCCCTAGCCTGCTGATCTAGCGGTACAGGGTTTGATACCTGCTGGAAGGTGGGAATCTTTCCAACCATAAACAGGATTCCACAGCAGACAGCTTTCATTATCACCCTTCCATTGTCCAGAAAGGACTGAACTGCTGTTAAAAAGGGCATAAAATTGCTATCATCAATCAGTCCATTCATGGGAAGGTAGAAAATGAAAAAGGTGTTGCTTCCCCTGAAAGTGTACCCATTCAGCTTAATGTGTTTTCAAACATTTGTGCAAGGGGAATCCCGCCTGCTTGTTAAATAATAATGGTAGTTGTCATTAGATTACAGGAATACTATTCCCCGTGAACTATCGTATATGCGGTAATTTTCGCTGTTCAAATTTTCGCGGTTTAAGATCAAATACATGATTAATTTTCGCGATTTTTAATTTTCGCAGTCAGTAACATGCACAAAAAATTGTTTTTCACTTGAGTCAGTTCAGTCATTAACCAGCAGCATGGCCGCAGGTTTCTGAAAGAAACGACACAAGTGAAAAGCACCAGAATTTACCGAAGCAAACAGAGACAAAATATATGGACACTGTATCTACAGAAAATACTTTGTATGAAACTGGAAATTATTTCGTGATTTTAATATTCAGGGTTCCTTAGTGACCGTGAAATACCGCGAAAAATGGAACACCGCGAAAGTTATAGCATATACGGTATATGTATTGCAGTGACCTCAGCTTTGGTGGTGGTCGTGCCAGACAGTATTAACTTTTTATGCAAAAGCTTGTATGAATGGACTTTGCCAGCACAACTAGGGCAGGTAAAACAGTACTGGGTGAAAGGGATTGTTGTAACATCATCTGTAGTAACCCAACAACCTTGCAACAGTACAGGACATTTATTTTAAGTGGATTGACAGGACATCTAGGCAAAAAAAAAATTGGACATTTGAGCGGCAAAAATGTGGACATTTGAGCAAAACAGAAATTGACTCTTTTGAGCGGAATACCTGAATTACATGCACTTTTCCTACATTTCAGAAGCCTTGTCTTGTTGATGCTGGCACCACCCCCCCCTTTCTTCCTCCTTTACACGACAACTTTACACATTTACTGTCTCTTTGGATGTCACTCTTAATATCTTCTACAAAGCTGTCCTCAACATCACTCAGAGGAAGCCTGAAAAGCCAACCTGAAAAATCCAAGATCCACTTAATCAATTTTCAGTGTCAGAACTGTCTTTGTAGTCTCGACTTAAGTCTTCCTCCACCAGGCAAGTCTTCCTCTACCAGGCTTGCCCCGAGTGGAAACTACAGCCCAGGAAACAGCTCTTGTATAACATTTATGACCGTCAATTCAAAGTCTACATGGATAATCTCAGGCTCCAGCTTGAGATTTTTTTGCTTTACACAACAAGATAATCCTGTACAACTTACATATAAATCCACTGAAAAGAGTTAAAATCGATTTTGCTAAACTGTCCACCTTAAATCCGCTCAAGTGTCCAAAGTGGGGTTCAGAGTTTTCTGCTCAAATGTCCATCGCCCCCTTGCAAGTTTATGGGATGGCATAGAAAAACAGTTGGATAAAATGAAATAAATTATGATCTTTAATGAGGCATTGCCTCCACGTACCTAGTGCCTGGTAATGTTAAAAACTGTTGTCATCTTTTCATGCAGCCAAGTTAGCCTTGATAGTAACTATCAATTATAATTTTACTTACACCATTTAACACCTTTTCCACCTGTGCCAAGGTCAAGAGGTCAAAGTTACACTTTTATAACTTATATGTGAAATTTTGTGATAAAGTTTATTGGCATATACATATACTTCTAAATCTTTAGACAGATGTAGTTATTTTGTGGTTCCAAATTTTTTATTCTGCATCATGCTGTACTCTGCTTGTGCCAGGATTTTAATATTCAAGGCCCTCAGTCCAATTGCTCAAAACAATAACGTCAGAAGCTAACGAGACATTGAATTTTCAAACGTATTGTATACAGAAAAATCTTGCCTTTTTTTGCAGAAAAAATGTGAGGAGCTTTTGCAGTGAAAAAGTTCCACACATTTTTTTCAGCAAAAGATATTAGCATAATTGATTTTATGTGTACCAGAAATCTTAACGAAACCTTGACTAATGACCTAGTTAAGCTAACAATGCTTTGAACAACTGGGCTCAGGATTTTAATATTCAAACTCATGTTTTGAATTTAGTATGGTTTTGAGAATTTAAAGCGTATGGATACAACTTCACCATATTCTACAATTTCTACAAAGGGAAACAACTGTTGTGAACTCCTGTTTGCTTGCCTGGACATAGAATCCCTTTCAAAAAGGGTCTACTCTTAAAAAAGTAAGAATTTGCTCCTAGTGGAGCAAATTTTTTCTTTTAGAGTGGACTTCCATTGAGAGGGAGGCAAAATGAAAATGGCAGAGTTGCTGTCCTTGAAAGTGTACCCATTCACCTTAAATTGCCCCAAATTTGGTTTTGATAAGCCCTCCCAGCCTGTCAAAATGTTCCAGGACGTAGACTATGACCTGTTCAATTAGAGCTTTACTTGTAAGTTAAGCTTTACTGATTATTCTAGAAAGTTTGAAAAGCTCATTTTTAGCTCGCCTGAACAAAGTTCAGGGAGAGCTATTGTACTACCCCCGGCGTCGGCCTTAGCAAAATGTTAAAGTTTTACGTTGAAGTTTTTTAGGTGATGGGCAAGGCGCTGTCAGGCAAGCTATCCTGTCCCGCTGTCAGGTCGTGTTTTCAAATCCTGTGTCATGTGTACATGATAATGATAATAGACAATGATCAAAGCTTTTGCATTCAATTTTGTTCAGTGTCATATTTTGTTCATATCCTGCAGGCATTTTAAAAAGGGTCTCAGGCATGTGAACTGTGTTGCCCCAGTGTTCAAAATCATTTTTAGCAGATAGCAAATAGTTGCTACCTGGGGTAAAAGTTGGTTGCAAAACTAACATACCTGGTAGCATAACTTGGTGGCCTTGTAACAGCCCACTAGGCCAGCCTTATGGGTAGTTGTCAGATTTCAGACCAAATAAAATCCCATATGGTCAAAGGCATTGACAGTGCCTTTGGCCATATAGAATTGTGTTTAGTCTTACAAACAGAAGTTAATTTTATGTGAAAATTGACTTCTAATTTTCAGAAATTAATTTCACACCAGAATTCCCAGGCAGGGACTTTCTGCTACCTACCTTTTCATCAGATGGCAAGTGGAATTTTCATGTGGCAAATTAGCTACTTGCTACTATTAACCCTGTGTCCATTGACAGCTTTTATTTTCAAACTGTAGACTGAATTACAGATCTGCTTAACCCATACCCCTGTAGGGGAATCTGAGCAAACAGTTTGGATCCAGATCCAAACTGTTTACTGCCTAGACATCATTTCTACAAGATTTGGTTAGACCAATATTGTCAAAATATTCTTTATTTTTGATGCAGACGACAATTTCAGCAGACGACAAAAAATACCCAGAATGCAATGGGTTAAGGTTTATGTGGACTCTTTCGGGGAAAATATTCCGCCATTTTATTTTTGCCTGTCTTCTCAATTGAGGTCAAGTCTTAAAGGAATGATTTTGCTCCTGCGGGAGCAAATTCTTTCCTTTAAGGATAGACCCCTTTTTTTGTCCAGAGAAGGAAAGAGGAAGTCACAAAAGTTATATCTCTCTCTAAAAACGGTGAAAAAACAACAACACGAAAGTGTACCCAAACATCTAAATTGGGTTGTTGCACAATGTACATTTCCAACCCTTAACCCTTAATGCTCCAAAAAGCAGACAACAAAATTTACGTTTGCAGAAATTCAAAAAATGTCTCCTCCAAGCGATATCATATTGAGAATTCGAATGCTAGAGGGCAAACAGTTTAGATTCAGATGAGGTGGCTCATTTTGAGCCACCTCATCAGGATCTACACTGTTTGCCAATTCAACAATTTTAATTTTTGGCTCTTTAAGGGTTAAATTATTGTCATTTAGGAAGCTAGTTTGCTTGGTAAGTTACAGTGAACGTAAATCCTAATAGGACTTCATGTATATTATTAGCCTAATATTTACATCTGCTGCTGACTTTCTTTAAGTG
Organism: Ctena decussata; assembly: GCA_963989385.1. Taxonomy (NCBI): domain Eukaryota; kingdom Metazoa; phylum Mollusca; class Bivalvia; order Lucinida; family Lucinidae; genus Ctena; species Ctena decussata. The sequence goes on from OZ022508.1 coordinate 35,884,227, forward strand.
AACCAATTTCAGCTGTCAACGAAGGATAGTTGCTCACATGTAATGAGTTCAGACCTGTGTCATTATAACGTGGCTGTCTGATTGGACGTCAGAACACTCCAATGAATTTTGTTAAAGTTGTGGCTGATCGACATGAAGAAAAACTGTGGCCATTAAATAGTTTCCTGTTCTTACAGTTTAGCATATTTTTCACTTAATCAGTTATTATAAGAAACAAATACAGTTTAAAGGAAAGTGTTAATATAAGAATAGAAATTTTTCACTTCAAAATTCAAAGGGTGGGGAAGATGGTACTGTTTGCTTAAATTCTTTTATGCGTCATCAGAGCTCCAGATTAGAAAGAGTATTTGACGATAATTGAAGGATAATTTTTTCTTATTTCTCAATGAAACTATATATTGTGACCCTCAACTGAACCGTCTCGTTGAGACAGTTCAGATGAGGGGTCACAACAATGTTTTTATGCAGAATTATCCCAAATTATCACCAGATTCTCTCTTTTAGCTAGAGCTATGCTTCATGGAATTTTACCTCCTCCCAATATTTTTAACCCCCCCCACTAGCTTCATCACTCACTGAGCCTCAAAAAGTGAAATTTTAATTTTTAATAAACATGATCAGAAAACAGGAAAACTGATATAGTGAAAATACAGTAACCAGTATTAACTCATTCCATTCGGGATTACCCTTTAGGGGTATTTGGGCAAACAGTTTGGAAATGTGTGGCCTGATCTCAGATCCAAACTGTTTACTGCCTAGACATCATTTCTACAAGAGTTAGACCAATATTGTCAAAATATTCTTGATTTTTGATGCAGACGGCAATTTCAGCAGACGACAAAAAATACCCAGAATGCAGTGGGTTAAAACTGATTTACATGCTTGCCAGAGGAGCAGTAATGTTGGTGATAGGTATGTCACATTTCTGAAAGGAATTACAATTTTGAAAGCCTGCACACTCATTAAATAATTCTCAATTCTCATTTTTTTTATTTTAGTCTTGTTTGAAGCAAAATAAGTTTGCTTATTATGAATTCTTGTGATTACAAGATTACCAGTGTCATACAATATTTTCAGCACCCACCCCAAACACTTCTAAGATGTTTACCCAATACATTGACCAACTTTATGAAATATTGTAGTATTTGAATATTGTTAGTTATTCAAAATGTACATGTTTATCATATTAATATCGCTTACAAAACCTGTTGAGAGGCTGAAAATAATATGACTATTAAATTTCAACCCTGCTACTACCCCCAAGGTTTATCTTAAGAAATCTGAAATATGTTGGCCTGTTACCATATTAAGGCCACTGGCATTTAAAATACATGTTGTCCAGCTTTCCATATTTTGGCCTGTAGTGGGGTGAAAATACTATGGATATGGGGGTAGGTGAGGGAGGGGAACTAAAACTATAATACTGAAATCTTTGCATGTTGACTTTGGAAATATTATATACAGTCAACTCTCGATATCTCGAAGTCAAATTTCAGCTCAAACTACAGATATCTCATAGTAAATTTTCTGGTTCCAGAAAATTTACTTTGAGATATCAGTAGTTTGAGATAACAGGAGTTCAAATATAAATAAAAATAGGAAATATATTCTTTGATACAAGAAGATATTTTGAGATATCAGTGTTTGAGATATCGGGAGTTGACTGTATTAGTTTACTCATTTGCGATTTATATTTTACAACTGCCCTCAAACCTCGTGATAATCACAGTAATTTACAAGCCGCAAAATATTTTGTAGACAAGTCCTCATTATCACTTGTCCATCATATGCCAAACATGACTGTGATATGTTTCAATAACATATAAAGCATGCTTTTCAGTATCTTAAGTTGTATAGCAGAGCTCTAGATAAGAGGGGTATTTGATGATAATTGAGAGATAATTTTCCTTATCTCTCATTGAAGCCATATGTTGTGACCCCTCATCTGAACGGTCTCATCAAGACAGTTCAGATGAGGGGTCACAAGATATGTTTTTATCCAGAATTAACAAAAATTATCCCTAATTATCACGAAATACTCCCTCTTATCTAGGGCTCTGGTATAGGTACACCACCTTTTTTTTTCCCACCATTTTAACAGAGGGGCACAACTTTTGTGACTTCCTGTTTGCTTCTATGGAAGATGAAGGCCTGCCAAAATGGGGTCTACTAAATAAAAGGAGAAATTTTTTCCTTTAAGATTTGACCCATTATAGAAGGGTGACAAAGACTTGTTTAACCATTCTCTTCTCATGTTGAATTTAGGCATTGTCACTTGTCCTGTCAGTAGAACTTAATGGTATATAAAACTGGGTTTGAGGTTATAAAATTTGAGAATAATCTCGAACCACATGCTCAGAAGCAGCCAATCAGTGTGCTTTATTTTGAGTTTGAGAATGTACTCAAGTTTTATAACCTCTGGGCCAGTTTGATGAATGATAGAGAATGCAGACCTTGATCAGACCCTTTAGGAACAGTCTGATCTGGGTCTTCACCATTTGATCAGCTATTTCCCTGTCATTGCTTTTTTTATAATACAGTCAACTCTTGATATCTCAAAGTCAAATTTTATTACAAACTACTGATATCTCAAAGTAAATTTTCTGGTCCCAGAAAATTTACTTTGTGATATCAGCAGTTTGAGATAAGAAGAGTTGAAAAGTAAAGAAAATTAGGAATTATGTCCTAACTATGTCTTTGATCCAAGAGGGTACTTTGAGATATCAGTGTTCAAGATATCGAGAGTTGACTAGAAATATTTAATAAGGTAAGTAGGTACCCTTCCATGGTAAGCAGTTTAATTCATTTTTGTTTTTGACTCCTTTTTGTAGGGGATCAGCTGTTAAAGGAAAGAATTTACTCTCCTAGGAGCAAAGAATAGAGCCCATTCATTGTATTGTCCAGGGGCCATACTTACAAAATGACTTACGTGGTTGCTATGCTGTTGCTAAGGCTAAATTTCTATGAAGGAGATTCCCAACAACTATGAAATTTGCTGCTGAGGAACAGTCCTTTACAGACTGTTCCTCCAGAGCAAATTTCAGAGTTGTAGGGAATCTCCTTCATGAAATTCAGCCTTAGCAACAGCATAGCAACCACTTAAGTCGTTTTATAAATACGGCCCCAGGAAAGTAAATTGGATGTCTCAAAAATGTTGCCATACACCTTTTTAGTCAGCATTATAGTGGTTTTATTAAACAGATAGCAATATCTATAAATGGCATTATTTAAAAGCAAAATCAGCGGCATATTCTGAAACTAGTGTTGTTGATTAGCTTAAAATTTGCTTTATTCAGTGTTCGCATGATATTGAATTCTAACATGATGTTAATGTATAGGAAGAAGTGTGAGTGAAAATGCTGGAAGGGGAGCAAATTCTTTGGGTTGACCTATATTTTGAATAGAGGCTAAAATAGCAAAGGCAGAGTTGCTTCCCCTGAAAGTATACCCATTTGCTGTAAGATTATTAGAAAAAAAAATCAGTTCTTTGTTTCCATTTTTATAGATGCCATAATTTTACCATGTCATGGGAAAAATGCTAAGATCATGTGAAAACAGCCAATACAGGTCAGCCTGCAAATGAGCCGTGACATGAGAAAACCAACAGTGCAGACTCAGATCAGCTTTGGCATCCCCAAGTCCGATCAGACACTTCCCTAAGCGCTCAAAGGGTAGTTAAGGGTCTAAGGTACACCCATGCGGACAGTGACGACTCTGATGAGACTTGGCGGAGTCCGATCAGACTCTTTGCTAAGTGCTTAAAGGGTAATTAAGGGTCTAAGCTACACCAATGCAGACAGCGAAGACTCTGATCAGACTAGGCTGAGTCGGATCAGACTCTTCTCTAAGCGCTTAAAGGGTAGTTAAGGGTCTTAAGCTACACCCATGGGGACAGCGAAGACTCTGATCAGACTGGGCGGATGCCCAGGCTGATCTGAGTGCGCTGTGCACACAACCACTTTGTTGGTTTTCTCATGTCCCGGCTCAAATCTGTACTGAACAGTGAGTGTGGAAGAGCAAAGATCAAGGGTGGCTGTGCAGTTGCAAAGTCTGATGTTGCTTTTGGGCTTCTACAGTCACTTAACAGAGTGCTAGTTTCATTACCATATTAATCCTAATACACTCTCCTGCTCTAATAAATGCCACCCAATCCCCCATTCCATCAGTTCTTCAATGGGTCGACATAAATTTTTGTCTGCTTCTCTGGAGGGGCTTTTAAATGGGTCAACTCTTCAGGAAAAGAATTTGCTCCTAGAGGAGCAAATTCTTTCTTTTAAGAGCTGACCAAAATTGAGAAGGGAGGCAAAAAAGAAAAAAAATGTCATCTGAAAGTATATACATTCACCTCAATACTGTTTATCAGAAGTATCTGGGTGTTGGCTTATGCTCTAAATAATACCCCCTTGTAAAATAATGTCCTTGGACGGTTGCATAATAGGATTATGACACCAAAGAAACAAGAATTATGTCTTTAAAGCTCTAAATAGTGCCCCTTTTCATAAAATGCAATGCTCTGGGGTGTTCAATAGGATCAATATGGTATATAGATCCTTGAAGTTTCAGTGCAAAGAGAGAAGACACACATCAAAATGTGCGGCAGATGTACAGGCTGATCACAGTGTAATTGCTGTATACACAAGCTGCCGTACATGTTTTCTTATCATGCAGCTTTGTGGTTATTAAATAGACAATCTTACATGAGTGCTCATGTATTATTGAATTTATTAAACAAGTTGGGGAAAAGATAAGATGCGAGGCTCTGCCGAGCATCTTATCGGTTTTCCCCAACGAGTTTAATAAATTCAATAATACAGGAGCACGAATGCAAGATTCTATTTATCATATGACACTTAAATCGCATTTTATTAGCAAAACAATTGCACTAAAACGTCACGATTTTGCCATTAGAAAAGGTGACGTTTTAATGGACGTCAACGTATTACATTACGACTTAATTTGCATATTTAATCCACTAGTGGATTATCGTTTTTAATGCATGGCTTTATTACACTCTCAGATGCGATGTCATATGATAAAATTTGCTTCGTGTTATTGCTTCATCATGTACTTATTGTAGAATATCTTGCCAGCGAGACATATGTCTACATGTTTCTAGTTGTTGGTGCTCGTTTGCCTGTGTGGGCAGCATAAACATTTCTAGAATTTTTCTGGCCTAACACTTAAAGCGCCAGAGACAAAAATAGCAGAATTTGCAAACAGTGCAGATCCTGATGAGGCAGCTCATAATGAGCTGCCTCACCAGGATCTACACTGTTTGCCCTCTAGTCTTGGAATTCTCAATATGAAATATTTTGGACAAGGCATTTTTTGAAATTCTGCAGACGTAAATTTTGTTGTCTGCTTTTTGGCCCATAAAGGATAAACTATGTTTCTCAAGAATAGCAGGGCTGCCATGGTCAGGGAAAACATCTAAATAGTGATTTTTTCCCAGGTCAGGGAAAAATCAGGGAATTTTGTGATTGCTCTGGGAAGTTTTGAAAGGACTGGAGAAAGTCAGTGAATTTTCTGGGTTTTAAAATTCCAGGGTCCATTGATGTTGGTACAAACTTCTCTTGTACAAAAAGATGTTCCTACTTGCACAACCTTATCTGGTCACATTCTGGTAGGGTGTATTTGATGTCTACCATTCCTCACAGACCATCAAAGTGAACTAGCCTTCTGAAAGTCATGGCTATAAGTCTAATGGTTAATAAATATATCATTAAACAAGTCAAGCTTGCAGAGCCTTGGTAAAACTAGGCCCAAAGTTAACTCACATGGTTTGAGCCAGTTTCTGGATTCAAGAGATTGGTAGCATTTAAGCGTAGAAGTGGGAAGCGTAAAAAAATGCTATAGGAGGAAATTCTTTCCCTCGAGAGGCAAAAATGTATATAGCAGAGTTGTTCCCCTGGAAGTATACCCATTCACTTTAACCCATTCCATTCGGGATACCCTTTTAGGGGTATCTGGGCAAACAGTTTGGATCCAGATCAGGCCCCACAAATGTGGGGCCTGATCTGAGATCCGAACTGTTTGCTGCCTAGACATCATTTCTACAAGAGTTAGACCAATATTGTCAAAATATTCTTGATTTTTGATGCAGACGACGATTTCAGCAGAAGACAAAAAATACCCAGAATGCATCGGGTTAAGTGAATCAGCTAAAACCACATTTAGAAGAGAACACCAACAGGCGAGACATATAATTCTGCTGAATGCTTGTATTATTATTTATACTCATAAATTTATCTGTGACAGTGTTGGATTCGGGTATTTGTTATTTGTACATGTTCTTGATGCAGTTATATTTAGAAATAAAATGTTATATTTTTCAAAATGTATGTTGTTTATTGTGAGCATCATATTTTCCCTTAATGTTTCGACAGCTATAGGCACCCAAGCAACAGTGTGAAACTAGATCAGATTGCTTTGACTGGTACTGAAATCAGTTATTCTAGAATAAATTATGCATCTGAGACAAGTTAATTGTTTCCCTTAAAACAGTTCAATGTTTGTCTCCAATATGTATGATGTAATGTTTGTCTCCAGTATATATGTTTTAATGTTTATCTCCAGTATGTATGGTTTACTGTTTATCTCCAGTTTGTATGGTTTAATGTTTATCTCCAGTATATATGCTTTAATGTTTATCTCCAGCATGTATGATGTAATGTTTGTCTCCAGTATGTATGGTTTAATGTTTGTCTCCAGTATGTATGGTTTAATGTTTATCTCCAGTATGTATGGTTTAATGTTTGTCTCCAGTATGTATGGTTTAATGTTTATCTCCAGTATGTATGGTTTAATGTTTATCTCCAGTATGTAAGGTTTAATGTTTGTCTCCAGTATGTATGGTTTAAGGTTTATCTCCAGTATGTAAGGTTTAATGTTTGTCTCCAGTATATATGGTTTAATGTTTATCTCCAGTATGTAAGGTTTAATGTTTGTCTCTAGTATGTATGGTTTAATGTTTATCTCCAGTATGTATGGTTTAATGTTTATCTCCAGTATGTATGGTTTAATGTTTGTCACTAGTATGTAAGGTTTAATGTTTACCTCCAGTATGTATGATTTTATGTTTATCTCCAGTATGTAAGGTTTAATGTTTGTCTCCAATATGTATGGTTTAATGTTTGTCTCCAGTATGTATGGTTTTATGTTTGTCTCCAGTATGTATGGTTTAATGTTTGTCTCCAGTATGTATGGTTTAATGTTTGTCTCCAGTATGTATGGTTTAATGTTTATCTCCAGTATGTATGGTTTAATGTTTGTCTCTAGTATGTATGGTTTAATGTTTGTCTCTAGTATGTATGGTTTAATGTTTATCTCCAGTTTGCATGGTTCAATGTTTGTCTCCAGTTTGCATGGTTCAATGTTTGTCTCCAGTATGTATGGGTTTATGATTGTCTCCAGTATGTATGGTTTTATGTTTATCTCCAGTATGTATGGTTTAATGTTTGTCTCTAGTATGTATGGTTTAATGTTTATCTCCAGTTTGTATGGTTTAATGTTTGTCTCCAGTATGTATGGTTTAAAGTTTATCTCCAGTATTTATGGTTTAAAGTTTATCTCCAGTATGTATGGTTTAAAGTTTATCTCCAGTATTTATGGTTTAATGTTTATCTCCAGTATGTATGATTTAATGTTTATCTCCAGTATGTATGATTTCTTGTTTATCACCAGTATGTATGGCTTAATGTTTATCTCCAGTATGCATGGTTTAAAGTTTATCTCCAGTATGTATGGTTTAATGTTTATCTCCAGTATGTATGATTTAATGTTTATCTCCAGTATGTATGGTTTAATGTTTATCTCCAGTATGTATGGTTTAAAGTTTATCTCCAGTATTTATGGTTTAATGTTAATCTCCAGTATGTATGGTTAAATGTTTATCTCCAGTATGTATGGTTTAAAGTTTATGTCCAGTATTTATGGTTTAATGTTTATCTCCAGTATGTATGGTTTAATGTTTGTCTCCAGTATGTATGATGTAATCTTTGTCTCCAGTAAGTATGGTTTAATGTTTGTCTCAAGTATGGATGGTTTAATGTTTGTTTTCAGTATGTATGATGTAATCTTTGTCTCCAGTATGTATGGTTTAATGTTTGTCTCAAGTATGGATGGTTTAATGTTTGTTTTCAGTATGTATGATGTAATGTTTGTCTCCAGTATGTATGGTTTAATGTTTATCGCCAGGATGCATGATTTAATGTTAGTCTCCAGTTTGTATGGTTTAATGTTTATCTCCAGTATGTATGGTTTAATGTTTGTCTCCAGTATGTATGATGTAATGTTTGTCTCCAGTATGTATGGTTTAATGTTTGTCTCCAGTATGTATGGTTTAATGTTTGTCTCCAGTATGTATGATTTAATGTTTGTCTCCAGTATGTATGATTTAATGTTTGTCCCCAGTTTGTATGATGTAATGTTTGTCTCCAGTATGTATGGTTTAATGTTTGTCCCCAGTTTGTATGGTTTAATGTTTATCGCCAGTTTGTATGGTTTAATGTTTATCTCCAGTTTGTATGGTTTAATGTTTGTCCCCAGTTTGTATGGTTTAATGTTTATCTCCAGTATGTATGGTTTAATGTTTGTCCCCAGTTTGTATGATGTAATGTTTGTCTCCAGTATGTATGGTTTAATGTTTGTCTCCAGTTTGTATGGTTTAATGTTTATCTCCAGTATGTATGGTTTAATGTTTGTCTCAAGTATGGATGGTTTAATGTTTGTCCCCAGTTTGTATGGTTTAATGTTTGTCTCCAGTATGTATGATGTAATGTTTGTCTCCAGTTTGAATGGTTTAATGTTTGTCTCCAGTATGTATGGTTTAATGTTTGTCCAGTTTGTATGGTTTAATGTTTGTCTCAAGTATGTATGATGTAATGTTTGTCTCCAGTATGTATAGTTTAATGTAATCTCCATTTTGTATGGTTTAATGTTTGTCTCCAGTATGTATGGTTTAATGTTTGTCTCCATTTTGTATGGTTTAATGTTTGTGTCCAGTATGTATGGTTAAATGTTAATCTCCAGTATGTATGATTTAATGTTAATCTCCAGTTTGTATGGTTTAATGTTTATCTCCAGTTTGTATGGTTTAATGTATGTCTCCAGTATGTATGGTTTAATGTTATCTCCAGTTTGTATGGTTTAATGTTAATCTCCAGTTTGTATGGTTTAATGTTTATCTCCAGTATGTATGATTTAATGTTTATCTCCAGATTGTATGGTTTCTTGTTTATCTCCAGTATGTATGATTTAATGTTTATCTCCAGTTTGTATGGTTTAATGTTTGTCTCCAGTATGTATGGTTTAATGTTTGTCTCCAGTATGTATGGTTTAATGTTTATCTCCAGTTTGTATGATATAATGTTTATCTCCAGTATGTGTGATTTAATGTCTATCTCCAGTTTGTATGGTTTAATATTTATCTCCAGTATGTATGATTTAATGTTTATCTCCAGTTTGTATGGTTTAATGTTTATCTCCAGTTTGTATGGTTTAATGTTTATCCCCAGTTTGTATGGTTTAATGTTTATCTCCAGTATGTATGATTTAATGTTTATCCCCAGTTTGTATGGTTTAATGTTTATCTCCAGTTTGTATGGTTTAATGTTTATCTCCAGTATGTATGATTTAATGTTAACTCCATTTTGTATTTGGTTTAATGTTTGTCTCCAGTATCTATGATTTCATGTTTATCTCCAGTTTGTAAGGTTTAATGTCTGTCTCCAGTATCTATGATTTCATGTTTATCTCCAGTTTGTATGGTTTAATGTTTGTCTTTAGTTTGTAAGGTTTAATGTTTGTCTCCAGTATGTATGGTTAGATGTTAGTCACCAGTATGTATGGTTTAATGTTTGTCTCCAGTATGTATGGTTAGATGTTTGTCTCCAGTATGTATGGTTTAATGTTTGTCTCCAGTATGTATGGTTTAATGTTTGTTTCCAGTATGTATGGTTAGATGTTTGTCTCCAGTATGTAATGGTTTAATGTTTGTCTCCAGTATGTATGGTTAGATGTTTGTCTCCAGTATGTATGATGTAATGTTTGTCTCCAGTATGTATGGTTTAATGTTTATATCCAGTTTGTATGGTTTAATGGGGGGGGGGGGGGCAGCATAGTGCAGTCGGTAGGGTACCTGGCTTATATGTCAGAGGTCCTGGGTTCGATACCCGGTCTGGCCACATACTTTCATTTCCCTCCGGCTGATTCAAGAAGAGAAGTTGTCAGTAACTGGTGATAATATGTGCACTAAGTACTGGTTAACCATTAAGGAGGTCTAAGCCTGCCCAGGAATAGTGTGATTAGGTTAACTGACCGTTCTGACATGTCCATAGCTGTTTACCATGGATATAAAGCAATAAATCAACCAAAAATATATGGTTTAATGTTTGTCTCCAGTATGTATGGTTTAATGTTTATCTCCAGTATGTATGAAATAATGCTTATCTCCAGTATGAATGGATTAATATTTATCTCCAGTATGTATGGTTTAATGGCTTAATATTTATCTACAATATGTTTGGTTTAATGTTTGTCTCAAGTATGTTGGGTTTAATGTTTGCTCCAGTATGTATGGTTTAATATTTTCCCTAGTATGTATGGATGTATGGTTAAATGTTTGGCCTCCAGTATGTATTGTTTAATGTTTGTCTCCAGTTTGCATGGTTTAATGTTATAAAAAAAGGTATTCAATATCTGTGTATGTGTGTCTCCGGTATCAATGGCTTAATATTAGTCATCAGTATTGCTTAACAGACTATTTGGCAGCAGTAAGTATGGTAGAGTGTTTGTTACTAATACATATGGTTTAAGATATGATTCAATTTTACATATGGTTTAAGATATGGTTCAATTTTTGTCACCAGTATATATGGTTAAATGGTTGTCACTGGTATGTATTTTTAATGTTTGTCACTAGTATGTATGGTTTAATGGTTGGCACTTGTATGTATAGTTTAATGGTTGTCACGAGTATTTAAGGTTTAAAATGTATCAGAAGTATGTATGGTTTAATGTTTGTCACCAGTATGTATGGTTAAATGGTGATCACCAGTATGGTTTAATGAATGACACTAGTCTGATTTTAATGGTTATCACTAGTATGTATGGTTTAATGGTTGTCACTAGTATGTCTTGTTTAATGGTTGTCACTAGTATGTATGGTTTAATGGTTATCATTAGTATGTATGATTTAATGTTTGTCACTAGTATGTATGGTTTAATGTTTGTCACTAGTATGTATGGTTTAATGTTTGTCACTAGTATGTATGGTTTAATGGTTGTCCCTAGTATGTATGGTTTAATGGTTGTCACTAGTATGTCTGGTTTAATGGTTGTCACTAGTATGTATGGTTTAATGGTTGTCACTAGTATGTATGGTTTAATGGCTGTCACTAGTATGTATGGTTTAATGGTTGTCACTAGTATGTCTGGTTTAATGGTTGTCACTAGTATGTATGGTTTAATGGTTGTCATTAGTATGTATGATTTAATGTTTGTCACTAGTATGTATGGTTCATTGCTTGTCAAGAATATATATGGTTTAATTTTTGTCTCGAGTTCACATGGGTTTTTCTTTTATACTTTCCAATGGATTATAGTCCAGTCAAATTGTGGGGGAACCTAAAACAAATTGCAACAAAAGGTTTCTTTGCAGTAATAAGCTCCTAAGACCTACATTTTTAACATACTAAAAGTAGGACAAAATCGGAGAATGCGAAACTTGATTTTTTCATATGTCTTGTTTTCGAAGGGTTTAAACCACTGCATAGATACTCTTGGTCGGAAAGCCACTTCTAAATATCATTTCTAAACAAGTTAAATCCATAGAAGTCGTTGATAAAACAGTTATATACTGTTCTTTAGCTTTTGTTTACCATTAAATTTGCTGATTATGCATAACCGGTCGATCATATAGTATATTACTATTGGTTTACCCCACCCACCAGTGCAAATTTTGCTTTTACCATAACCTCTATTCAGGTGGACCATATGGATGGTAATGAAGATAGTAAACAGAATCAATGCTTTTAAATGAAGACTGTGACAGAACAATAGAATAAAACAGCTTGATATAACTCCTAATTATCAAATGACGGGACATCTGAGAGTGTTGTCTTGTTGCTTCGCGTCCACGGTAAACAGCCATGATCATGTCGGGACGGTCAATTACCTTAGGCCAGCTTAGACCTCCTATGCAGTTAAACAGTACTAAGTGCACATACTTTCACTTATCCTAGATAATGGTCTTACGTTTTACACCCTTGCCCCTCAGTGACCTTGAGGTCTAGGTCATGGAACTGGAAATTTAAATTGTTAAAATATGGGATGTTCTTTGAGGTTGGTTGGTTGGTTGTTTTGGGTTTAACGGGCCTTTGAGACAGTATTTCAGTCTATATCAGGCCGTCTCCCAAAGAGCGGGAGAAAGAAGAGAGAAATCATATACGAGAGAAAAAAATGTCCAAACAACCCCCACCCGCACCTACTGCAAGCACAGTAGGCCCTTACCCTAATATTATCCAAATCAGTAGGATGCCCCAGCACTGGAAGTTATACCCAGCACCATGGCACCACCCTACCACCCCCTGTTCTTTAAGGTTTTAGCTAACCTGTCAAGGTGAGCTTATAATATAGCCTTGGTCCGTAGTCCGTCGTCGTCTTCCACACTTAAAAACATACCTCCTAAACCATCTGCCCAATCTTGATCAAATTTTATGTGTAGCATTGTTGGGGTAGGGGATTGACTGCCTAAGGTTATAGGGCAGATCAGATTGGAACTCTATTTGCCATGGCAGCATAAAGCTCCCATAGACTTATAATGAGAAAAACTTAAAAAAGCTTCTTCTCTGAAAACATGAGGCCCAGAGCTTATATATTTAGTATGTAGCAATGTTAAGTGGTCCCCTACATCACTTCTACCAATCCATCCCCTGGGGTGCAACTGGCCCCACCATAGGGGCCCATTGGTTTATATAGGGCTATAAAGCTAAAGAACCTTCAACAATTTTCCACTCTGAAACCATGAGGTCCAGAGTTTACATATTTAGTATGTAGCAATGGTTAGTGGTCACGTACATAAATCCTGCCAACCATGCCTCTGGGGTCCGAATTGGCCACCCCAGGGGTCATTAGCTCCCATAGACTTATAATGATAAAAGCTTTAAAAATCTTTTTCTCTGAAACCATGAGGCCCAGAGCTGATATATATACACAAACCCTGCCAACTATGCCCGTGGGGTCCAAACTGGCCCCATCCCAGGGGGTCATTTGTGTATATAGGGCTAGATAGCTAAAGAACCTTCAAAAATTTCCCTCTCTGAAACCATGAGGCCCATAGCTTACATATTTAGTATGTAGCAATGCTTAGTGGTCATGTACATAAATCCTGCCACCAATGCCCATAGGGTCCAAATTGGCCACGCCCCAGGGGCATTAGCTCCCATTGTCTTATGAAGTGAAAAACTTATAACAAATATCCTCTCTGAAACCGTGAGGCCGAGAGCTTATACATTTAGTATGTAGCAATGTTTAGTGGTCCCCTGCATAAATCCTGCCAACCATGCCCTTAGGGTCAAAACTGGCCCCACCTCAGGGGTCATTTGTTAATATAGGGCTTTATAGCTGAGAACCTTCGAAAATCTTTTCTCTGAAACCATGAGGCCCAGAGCTTACATATGTAGTATATAGCAATGGTTAGCAATAGTTAGTGGTCACGTACATAAATCCTGCCTACCATGCCCTGTGGATCCAAATTCCCTCTGCCAACCATGCCCCTGGGATCCAAATCCCGCCCCTACCCCCTCCGGATCTATCATTGGCTGTTATAGACTTGTAATGGGAAAAACTTAAAAAAATCTTCCTCTCTGAAACCATGAGACCCAGAGCTTATATATTTATTTAGTATGTAGCAATGTTTAGTGGTCCCCTACATAACTCCTGCCAATCAAGCCCCTGGGGTCCAAACTGGCCCTTCCCAGGGGGTCATTTGTTTATATAGAGCTATATCCCTAAAGAACCTTCAAATATCTTCTTCTCTGATACCATGAGGCCAAGAGCTTACATATTTAGTATTTAACAATGTTTAGTTGTCACATGCAAAACTTCTGCCAACCATGCCCCTGGGGCCAAATTGGCCACGCCCCAGGGGTCATTATCTTCCATAGACTTATAACCTTTAAAAATCATCTTCCCTGAAACCATGAGGCCCAGAGCTTACATATTTAGTACTTAGCAATGTTTAGTGGTCCCGTTCATAAATCCTGCCGGGGAGATTTACAAAGTCTAATCATAAGTATGTTGCACTGTTTGTGTTATTATGCATGTAGTATTCTGCTCTTTGTGCCTTTGTTTCGGGCTTCTCATGCCTTCAGAGATCAGTATTCTAAACTGAAGCATGTTTATGCTAAGCAAAGTCATCAGTATGATATATTTCTTGTTGCAGTTCATTTACTGACCTTCAAAAATTCACTTCAGATTTTAAGGCAGAATAAAGTGGGTGGGGTAATTTATACCATTTTTAGACCTAGATGGCTTTACATTCAACAAGAAAATGTGCCAAATTCAATCTTAAGCTTCTAGATTCAATTCTGGCAGAGGCAGATTAGGTTTTTAGAAATAAGACCCACAGCAATAATGTTATGTCATATAAAACATCACAAATAATTGGTATATTTAAGACGCAAATAGGCGCTTGTAAAAATGCAGAAAAATTTTTTTTTTGCATTATCCGATTTTATCCTACTTTTGATATGTCATATGTGAATGTTAATTCTCAATAAAAATGCAAAAAAAGCTTTTGTTGCAATTTGTTTTGGGTTTAGGGAAAAAATCGCCAGTTTGCCTGGACTATTATAGAGATTTCTCGGTGAAATCGAAACTGATAATCTCACTGTTTCAAACAGTGAAATTATCACTTTCGATTTCACTGTTTCAGAAATAGGATTTTTGTGAAATAGCCTAATGTTTTTTGTTGATTAATTGGCTAAATCTTATCTTCCTTGACAAAAATTACGTCACGCATGCTTGCACGTCATTACGACGATAATGACGTCATATAAAGCGCCAACGTAACATTGTTACTGCACGCGACGTCAGGCCGCATAAGCCTCCTGTAGGCATTCTATCTTGGCAATTTTTTTGCGATCTGTTTATCAGAATGGTATTTGACGCTATTTTTCAGTTGCAAACTATGTTTACAACCAATATCATACCCAATAAACACGCTGGAAGCATCAAATTTGACGCAAAACGGCTAGATAAAAAGTTGTGTTTCTTTCGTGATGGCTGACGCTCTTGAATAAACAGAATTATTGCAATTTTCAGGCATAAAAGAAATAGAAAATTTGACTTTTTCAGTGTAAGATGAATTTTTATTTCACTCATGAACACCAAAAGTGGTATTTTCACTCGTGGCTTTGCCACTCGTGAAAATATTGCTTTTGGTGTTCATTCGGTGAAATAAAAATCGATCTTACACTGAAAAATTCAAATATCCTCTATATGTTCGTTATGGGTAGTGCAGTGAGCTATATCCCTGATAACAAAGCATGACCTAACCTACTTCGTAGGGCTAAAAAACAACCCTTAAAGCGCCAAAAATTAAAAGTGTTGAACTGGCAAACAATGTAGATCCAGATGAGGTGGCTCATAACGAGCCACCTTATCTGAATCTTCACTGTTTGCCCTCTAGTGTTCGAATTCTCAATATGATATCGCTTAGACGAGACATTTTTTGAAATTCTGC
Source organism: Ctena decussata (assembly GCA_963989385.1). Taxonomy (NCBI): domain Eukaryota; kingdom Metazoa; phylum Mollusca; class Bivalvia; order Lucinida; family Lucinidae; genus Ctena; species Ctena decussata. The sequence goes on from OZ022508.1 coordinate 35,899,972, forward strand.
TGACGTAAACTTTGTCGTCTGCTTTTTGGCGCATTAAGGGTTAAAGCTGCGTGGCGACACCAATCACTCCAGTTTCTGCGACTCCATTGCGCATGCCAGCAGACGCACTGTTACTGTACACAATGGCTCAACTGGATACTTGCAATACGATAAGCCAAAAGTTTCTCCACTACGGCAGAACTAAGGTCCGAAACCCTAGTGATCTAAGGGCCCTTAGGCAAATAAATCTCCAAATCGCACTGCCTAGACCTCAAAAATGTCCTAAACCCACCCCTGACAGCGTACATGGTGAAACGGGTGTTGTCACGTACGCAAGGCGGACGACTTCAGATGATGAAAAAAGATGAAGCATTGAACAGACAGAGGAACCCCGCGCAGGTTAGAGGAACGACCGACAGCGCGAGATGTAAGAATTATTATCTAATCAATTGTAACACCAAAAAGTGGTATTTTATTGCCAAGAGGCCGCCCTGAAGTTTTTTCGTTATAGAAGCCAGTGTTAATCCCTGGCGTAATTAACAAAGTTAATGCAGATGGGACGCTGACGTTTTAATTTGAAATGAAATTACAGTTTAGTTGATACAAAACAGTTTTGGATGATATAACTCTGCATGAGGGAAAGTTTCGTTGTATAAGCCTTTTTGTTTAACACTAAGCGCTAGAAATTAAAAGAGCTGAATTTGCAAACAGCGTAGATCCTGATGAGGCGGCTCATAATGAGCCGCCTCATCTAGATCTACACTGTTTGCCCTCTAGTACTTCAATTCTCAATACCATATATCTTGGACAAAACTTTATTTTGAAATTTTGCGGACGAAAATTTGGTCGTCTGCTTTTTGGCGCTTTAAGGGTTATGATTTCCTACACTTGATTTTACGTATGTGCGCGTCACGAGTGCGCATGTGTGTTAATATTTAAATATGGTGTCAATTTCTTTCCCTCCAGTTCCCCTGACGATGTTCCCAATGAGGCTCAAGGGAATGGATCCATAACTCGCGGCTCTTAGTGCCGAGACTGTCCGCGTCCTCCAAGAGGAAGGTTTGCCTTGGTGGCTCTAGGTAACACTGTTATTTAGAAATAGGAGTCGATAGTTAGACACTAGTGCCAGGTATTGTGTCCACAGCGTTTAATGGGTTCAGCATCATTTTCTTCTCGTGTCAGCTCATCTTTGTTTGCCAAGTGTACTAAGTCCACTTTTTCCTTACGTACGTACGTAAGGAACAAAGTGAACTTAGAACGATTTGCTTGCGAAGATGGTGTCAACTGGAGTGGTCAACTCAGCGTTAAAAAGATTTAGTATCTTCCGTGCACCGGTCAATGGTATTTTGTAGTTTCTACGCACAGATGCGATCTGCTTCTTCATTGAAATACAATGAGCTACAGTGCTCCTACCAGAATCAAATTACAAAACCTGATGTCCCACATCACGGATGCGGTCAGTGTATCCTGTATATTCCCGTTCATCGAAGGACAACCTCAATGTGAATGGCAACAAGTCATTGTGCGACAGAGCATTGGATAACGTGACCATTTGCTGTAAGTGCTGCGATGATTTCTGTAATACTCCGTACAAAATATATCTTATGACCCTAGTAAGAACCACCTCGCCTCGAGGCGGTTCTTCTTAGGGTTACAACATAATATTTCTGTGAAGAAAATATACCCCAAAATTATCTTTAACCAATCCTCTTATCATGAGCTCCGATGTGGTGTTGTGTTTTATAACCCAATTATAGTAACTTTATTTTATAGCCCAATTAAGATGCTATGAAAGACAGGCAGGCTCCCTTAAGACTATAGTACGCAAGTATACAGGCCCTACAAGCAATCGTCGAACTTCTGACAAATTAACACGACTATATCGTTTGCCCAAGTGTCTTTAACAGGCAACTTCTCAATGAGAATCAACTGATGGTAATGTGCACAACCCGTGGTGAATGTAGAATAATCAGTTTCTGCTGCCTGCGAGTTGTGCAATAAAAAGTTTTGCATACCAGTGGCTGGGCAATGTTAAGTTACATAAGTATACAAAATTTGAAGCAAATATACCAAGCGGTCCAAGAGTTATGAGCATTTTCAATAAAAGAGCTCGACCGGCCAAATTGATGCTCGGCGAAGCCTCGTCACTGTTTTGCATGCTGGTGGCTGGACTATGTTAAAATACATAATCATACAAAATTTGAACAATATTTACAACGGTGTTCAAGAGTTATGAGCATTTTCAGTAGTTGGCCGTAAATTTTCAACTTGTGCTCAGCAAAGCCTCGTCTATCAAATAAGGTTGTTATGCATGCGAGTCGTTAGATAATGTTGACACGTATAAGTATGCTAAATTTTATCAAAATATCCCATGCGGCTCAAGAGTTATGAGCGTTTACGCTAACTGATAATGGACAGACGGACAAAATAACTCAACCGGCCAAAATTATGCTCGGTGAAGCCTCGTCACCGTTTTGCATGCCGGTGGCTGGACAATGTTAAAATAAATAAGTATACAAAATTTGAACCATATATACCATGGGGTTCAAGAGTTATGAGCATTTTCACTACTTGACCGTAAATTTCCAACTTGTGCTCAGCAAAGCTTCGTCCATCAAAAAAGACGGTTATGCATGCGAGTCGTTAGATAATGTTGACATGTATAAGTATGCAAAATTTTATCAAAATATAGAATGCGGTTCAAGAGTTATAAGCATTTTCGCTAACTGATAACGGATGGACGGACTCGCACGGTGATTATAGTGCAAACCTGCGGGTTGTGCAATTTAAAGAGTAACTACACTTCAGGAACTGACTGAATCAGATCCCAAACCCTATCCCCAACATAAGTAGCCTACTATATCAAAGCCAAATAATGCGCGTATGTATACATAGTCTGTCTCAATTACTTTTTTCCGTCCCAAGTTAGGCGTTTTACACGCCTACCAATCGCTCTCGTGCGAAACCACGGTTCAGAACGGCAATCCACGAGAGGAGTTTCCGGTTCTCCAGTAGGGAAGCCAAAATCGTAAACAAATTTGACATCAGCACAAAGTTTGAAATATTTATTTTCTCTGAAAACTATTTATGCAGAATATAAGAATGCTATTTTGTCACATATAGATTGTTTCTTCGGCAGATATGCATTTAGTACGGCGGATAATGTGTTCAAGGGCAATTTCGGCGATGTATACATGTAGGGAAAAGTCTCATTCTCTTGCTTGATTTAGAGTCTCTGACCTTGTCAGTCGCAAAGAAATGAAGAGAACTACTGTAGGCGTGAATCCAAACGTTGGAAGTAAGCTTTCCGTGATGGACAGTTTAGCATATAGAAAATATACGCAAAAACTTGGCATCGTCAGCCCGGTTCCTCATGAGATATTAGAAAATATAAGGAATTTTTATGAGGTACGAAAACAGTTTCTGAACAATAATTGAATCAAAACTAACATGAACTCTGTGATAAATCATTATTTTATACATTGCAAATGACTACTTTTACGCTGTTATTATTCCCCGTTTGTCTTTTTTAGGCCTTTGCAAACCCTCTTTTAAACCCTCTTGCATGCGTCAAAAACAGACAAACGGGGATAAAAACAGCCAGAAGGTCATTTGCAATATATAAATAATGATATATTACAGAGTTCGTGATAGTTTTGATCAAGTTATTGTTCAGAAGCTGTTTTTGTGTTTGATGAAAATTCCTTATATTTTCTATCATCTCATGTGGAACCGGGCTGACGACGCCAAGTTTTTGTGTATATTTTCTAAAAACTAGACTGCCCAACGCAAAAAGCTTACTTTAAACGTTTGGATTCACGCATACCGTAGTTCTGGTCACTTTTTTGCGACTGACAAGATCAGAGACTCAAAATCAAGCAAGAGAATGAGACTTTTCCCAACATGTACTCGTACATATCGCCGAGATTGACCTTCAACACATGCTCCGCCGTACTAAATGAATATCTGGAAAAATGCAAGACCATATGTCTAATCCTTTCATGTGCCGAAGAAACAATCTATATGTGACAAAATAGCATTCTTATATTCTGCATAAAGAGTGTTCAGAGAAAATAAATACCTCAAACTTTGTGCTGATGTCAAATTTGTTTACGATTTTGGCCCCCCTACTGGAGAACCGGAAACTCCTCTCATGGATTGACGTTATGAACCGTGGTTTCGCATGAGAGCGATTGGTAGGCGTGTATTAATTGCCTGCAAATGAAATGTTGATACATTGTTCTCATAAACTCTGAAAGACAACTCTATGATTTGGAAACAAGCACATTTCAAACAACAAAAATAGAAATGTGTTTTGTTGTAGAACTGTGAAATAAATTCATGGAAGATTCTCTGGAAGCCGCTAAACCCGAGTTTACTTACTCCCTAGAAGCAATGAGCACAACAAAGAAGAAAAATAGCCGTTTATGTGATACATTGTTGCAACACTACCCTAGCCCCCGAGTCCACTTTGTTCCTAAATTACGTACATCTGCGCAATCCAAAGGTACTAGGTCCACTTTGTTCCTTACGTTCACCTTCGCAAGCCAAGGGTATACTGAGTCCACTTTGTTTCTTACGCATATTTTCGCAAGCCAAGGGTACAGAGTCCACTTTGTTCCTTATGTGCATCTTCGCAAGCCAACGATACTGAGTCCACTTTGTTCCTTCCGTGCATCTTCGCAAGCCAACGATACTGAGTCCACTTTGTTCCTTCCGTACATCTTCGCAAGCAAACGAAACTGAGGCCCCTTTGATCCTTACGTACATCTTCGCTAACCAGGGGCATCTAGTCCACTTTGTTCCTTACATACACCTTCGCAAGCAGGACAAAGGGGACTTAGTACTCTTTGCTTGCGAAAATTGGGTCAAGTTGAACCAGACTATCAAGACTTGGACAGTTATACACGCTCTGCCGAAAGGCTGCACTATCTCCATACAAGCTGTCTGAGGAAAGTCTTAAGATCATGTGGCAAGACAAGATTCCAGATAAGAAGCCTTGTAGATAAAAGAGATGCAAAACATACATGTATACTCTTCCGTAGCTGACATAGCTAAGGTACGCTAGCGATATATCACCAGGAAACTTGACAAATGATTGCTAGAGGAAATCTTATGGAGAACTTCAGGTGGTAAGACGCCAAAGGTGGTCAAAAAAAAAAACAAAAAAAAACGCTACCCTAAACCCATCCCCGACCACATCCGACACAACCAGCCCCACCCACCAGCTCTTGTTGAGTCCCGCCGGAGACAGAGAGTTCAAGAACGTTTAACGTGGCAGTTTCATGCATATTTTTGCAGATGGACGATTCCCCCCCCCCCCCCCCCCCCCAGCCATCGAACGAATGAAAAAGTGTCTGTCAGCTGGCAGTAAATGGGTACTTTTTCAAATCAAAGAATGCTAAAGGCGGAAAGAGGAGAGAGATGGGCTACATCTTTCAAAAGACGTGCCAAAGATATAATGGGCCTCTTATACCACTCTGTCCTTGCGGCCACAAGGCTTTCGGAAACGCTTGCCTTTTCGACAGTACCTAAATTTCAGCAAAATGGCACATACACGTCTTGAACCCTTATCAGAAGCCATTGCACCTGGATATCACAAGGCCACAGCGGCAAACCACCTTGTGTCTTTATCGTTTGCAAGCAGATCAAATGTATTCACTGGAATGTTAAGGTGGTGAGTATCACTGATTTGGGGCAAAGACAAAAATGTGCATAAAATGCTGAAATACAACAGATCTTCCCAAAACTTAGCAGATGCCATCTTTATGTTGTTTCTCAGAATTCAGAATCCCAAAATGCAGGACTTGTTGTTGTTAAAAAGTATTTATATAAGAAAAGATCAAGGGTAATTTAGTGCGCAAAAATCTAAAAAATGACCATCGTTATTCAAAATGCAATTAGGTCTGAACATAAATTTATGCATTAAGAAGAGCGTCCTAGCAATTATTTTTTTTTCAATTGTTTGGCACATTATCAGGCTGCGCAGATAAAAAAAGATGAAGCCTGTGTCCAAAATATGTCTAAAATACACAGTAGAGTCCATTTTCAAGGTTGAATAATTTCAATAACACACCTGTCTTGGCCATTGTAATGTAATATGATATAGGTATAACTGCCTTAATTGTATTTAATGATTGCAACCAGTATACATGCACTTTATACATGGTCAGACATTTGAGAAAAAGCTAGTGTTTTTATTTGGTCTATCTTACAATTTGAGAAAGAGTTGGAACAAATAATTACTAGGATGCCCTTTTTAATGCATTAAAGTACCTACAGAGCTAAGTACAATTTAAACAACGAATTTATTTTTCAGATTTCTGCGCAGAAAATTACCCTTTGATCTTTCCATATAAAAAACACACTTTTTTTAAACAGCATATGTCCCTCTATTTTGTATTCTAAACTGTAGACAAAAATAAAAATAAGAAATCTGTTAACTTTCAGAGAGATACGTTAATTTTCTATAGTTTCATTCAGATTTTTATATAAACCACAACTCACCACCTTCAGGTATATCGTTCGTAGGTTGGAGTTTCCCTATAAGAGACCATCCTGGACTCCACCTTCGGTGTTGCCTAATTTGGGGAAAAAAAAAACACCTACCGCCTACTTATTGTATAACAAGATTTTACATCTCAGTTGCTAATGACTCCTGCATATATTAGCAGTATGATTTTTGTGCTCGGCTTTTCGATGTTGTTTTGTTCTCGCCTCAGATAGCCAGTCTTTTATAGTATGAATTCAGGTTAGATTTATTGGGGTTCTATTTTTGGTTTGGCTGTATAATTCAGGTACTCTGTTGTCTACTCATTTGGGTATTCAGCCGGATTACTATATAAACTCTGAAGCCTTTCCGGGTACACCATACTCAAATGATACGTTTAAACCTTGCGCACTCGAATCACGGATGTGTTCTTGCTGTTGAGCCTCTAGAGATACTACATGTATTGCTCTATCATTTGATGCGTAGACGTTTTCAACGGCCACATTGTTCTTTATTAGTTTAAAGAACATACAAGTATTCCCTCTGCAACATGTCTTGCAGTTTATTTCAGTAATTATCTAAATCATTTAAATAATCAAATGGTTGGCTGGGCGGTGCTTCAAATTTCCAAACACACCATGGTTGAAAATCCGTGGTTAGACATTCCAGCAAGAAATTACTGTTGAATATTGAGACTCAATACTGAATCAGTGTTTAATTATACCTTGAATTTGAAAACTGATACAACCTTGAGGCCTCAATATTGATTCAACCTTTGTCATTCATGGTAAAATCATCATCGAATTTGTAAAAGTCTCAGCATGTTCCCAAAGTTCAAAGTAAATCCTGTCGACGTTAAAAAATCAAAGCGAACGGGCTTTGGGTTTCAGAGAAACAACAGGGTGAAAGTGGACAGTGGAAACAGTGACACTTGCTTACCACTGGGTTTCCCATAGACCTTTTAACACCTTGTATTTCTTAAAAAGAAAAGAAACGGTTCATACGAAGAGTGAAAATGAATTAACAAAGGTTAAAATGAAAAGATCTGCAGGGAAATTTTTCGCTAACTTGCAGAACGTATGATGTTACTGGACCTCCCAATTTGCTCTTTGTTTAATTGCAAGGGAGATAAACTTGAAACCGCTCTGTGTTCCTCAGAAAAACACTATGATAATAATCCCGGCGTTTTTTTTTTTTTTTTTTTTTTGTATCCACACACTAGAGCAGCGTGTTGGAAACAATTTATTACACTGCGAAATTAAAGACAACTCTTACGGCAAATTTGAATGTTTCACGATAAATTGAGATAACTCTTTGATCAATGTTTAATTTTGCAAGAAGCTAGGTTTATATTGTTGGCAGACGTCAGGAGTATTTTCTTCTATATGTGATTTATGACAGTAAAGCAGATAACAAAAGAAAATCGATCATAAAATTGTGAGCGTTTCTTTTGATGTTCAGTATACTTATCAGTATACAAGTATTTATTTATAACAACGTCGAAATTTCAGAACTTAAAGTAACGGGGCCTTAACTTTAAGAAACGATTGTAATTCTCAGCTCAGGTATGCTCATTTTTTTTTATTGAATAGAAACTAGTAATATATATTTACAAAGGCTAAACAAAATTAAAGAGAAAAAAAAAAAGCGAAACAGGTTCGCAGTAGGTTCTAGTGATCCGTTCTTTCTGAGCATCACTCACCATTTCAGCAAAGTGAGCTAGGGTCAGAATTAACTGACCAGGACTTCATTATCAAGCCGTGAGCGGAGATTTGAGTATTACTCATCTCGTAAACTCATTGTGCAGTTTGCGTAATGATGATAAATCATCTCTTCTAAATAATGGAATGAGCAATGTCAGAGGTGGGAGAGTCCATTTAAATCATTTAGGGCGTAAGACCTAGGTTAACTGTGCTGCTTTCATTGAACACCCCTATTATAAACAATGGACTGCTCTGGGGTGGAAGAGTCAATTTGATTTAAATGGGTGAACTAATCTCTAATATCAGTAACACCCTTCTATGTAATGGACTGTTCCAAGGCTAAGATGGAAGAGTCTACTTTCTATATTCAGGGGTCATAAATGAATTGCCCTTTTTGACACTCCTATTTTAGATATTGGGCTACTCCAAAACCATTGACGGAAGAGTCAATTTAAGAAATTCAGGGGTAAAAGGATTTGAACAATCAGTATTTTTTTTATCAGAAACCCTTCTCTGAAGAAATGGACTTGTCCAAAATTGATGGAAGAGTCGATTTGATACATTTGGGTGGTAAAGGTAAGGTCCAATTCCAAAACCCCAGTTCAACATGATGGACTGCTTCGCTCACAAAGACGGGGTATGTCTATTACTAAACTGGATGGGTTAATTATTCAAAGAGTTAAGGCCATCAGCATTACTTTTATTTTATAATGGACTGATCTGAAGTGAACGATGAAAGAACCCATTCTTAACATTCAAATATTTATTCCCAATCAAGCTCAGCGAGATAATCCTTGTAATCACTCAAAGTTAGTTCAGATGACAACAGGAAAACTGTGTATTCTGGGGCACCGTATAGTGAGAAGGTTCGCCTGAACGAAGTTCAGGAAGAGCTATTGTACTACCCCCGGTGTCGGCGTTAGCGTCGGCGTCGTCGTCGGCGTTAGCAAAATGTTAAAGTTTTACGTTAAGGTTTTTTTATGTGATGGGCATGGCGCTGTCAGGCGAGCTATCCTGTACCGGTGACAGGTCTTGTTAAACCTATATAGTGTCCAAGAAAGGGTTCTTGAAAAACAGTGTAGACCCAGATCTGATGCCGCAGAACACGGCGTCAGATCAGGTACTACAGTGTATCCATTTAATGCAGACATTTCTTAGAAACAAGAGGACCGTGATGGTCCTGATAAATGTATGGATGACTTGCAATTTTACATCCTTTTCAACAGTAGTTCAGTCATATCAGGACGATGAAAGGTTGGTGATGAAAGACTGTGTGCAATGAATTCCAGAACACGGTTGAAAAGATTTCAGCCTCCAGTGGGAGCTTAAAATTGTCTTCATATCTCTTCTGTCTACCTCTTCTTCTATTTTCTTTCACTGTGCCCTGCACCCATGTTTTTGCTGAGCCAGAAGACATTGAGTATCAAAGAGGGGTCCAAATAAATAAAACGCGCTGATCTAAAATATGAGTCTTAACCAATCAGCAGTTTTTGATTTCACAGAATATATTTTCTTAAGGATATAAATAAAATATAATCTGCACTATGAATGACTGATTGACTGACTGATTGGTTTGGGTTTAACGGCCCTTTGAGACAGTATTTCAGTCTATATCGGACCGTCTCCCAGAGAGAGGGAGAAAAAGAAGAAGTGATAGACGAGAGAAAAAATGTCCAAACAACCCCGACCCGCACCTATTGCAAGCACAGTAGGCCCTTGCCCTACAATGTTCCAAATCAGTAGGACGCCCCGACACTGGAAATTACACACACCACCATTGCATCACCCGACCATCCCCTCGCACTATGAATGATGTACGGGGAGACGTAATACGGCTGTCACAGTAAACCTGCGAACACAGCATCAGCGGGCGGAAGTCTTCCTGGAAGAAGTCAACGGCCAGTAGGTAATTCCAACTTGAGTTCAACAGCCATGTGTTGCAAGATCCGAGAGAGCCTTGCTCAGCTTCGCGCAACATCTTGATTTAAAGGGCTACTGAAGGTAGGGATAGGCCTAATTATCTTGGCCCTCTGAGTCCGGTTGTTTATATTTTAGGCCGTGGGCAATTTAGTGACATTTTGGGAGGAAATAAGACGCTCCCAACTCCACTTGTCTCCCAATCCTACGGGACTAAATAGGGGTGGTGTGAACACAACACCAAAGAAGTCCAAGATCAGAGCGGAAGAACTCTTTGAGTCACCATATGGTTGTCATGGAATTCGGCTGTGGTCAACATAAACAATCTTGAGAGAGACGGGCTCCGTCAGGCTGCAATTTGCCCCAGAAACGTAATGGAAGACGGATTCTTCTCCAAAGCCTCACAGTCGATTGAAGCAAAATTTCGTATGCAGCCTCCAAGGGCGTGGAAATGACAGTTTATTTGAATGGCCGAGGTCGCAAGGCCAAGATGGCCCATGACGCCCATATAGATTATAACTTTTGAGAACTCTTCCTCTCCAGAACCAAATGGCCGATGGCATTGAAACTAGGTATACAACATGGAACTAATACACTATCAGGTTTTTACAATTCATGATCCTCGATTGACCTTTGGTCTTTTGACTCAGGTGAACAATTTAGGGGCTTTTGGTCCTCTTATTTGGTTTTTGTTTTGTTTCCTGAACTGAGCTGGCTATTTTCCAGCAACGTTCAGTAGTAGTACATGGATTTACATATTGTTCTAGGCGCCAGACTACCAATCCGGGGGTTGCATGTTTGAAACCCACCTCCGGTCTCTGAGACTTTACACCGAGGTCTCGTCTCCGTATTATTTGTGTATACTGGGGGAACGTTCATCCCGAGTTCACTCGTTCATGAGCCGCGACACGAGAAAACCAACAATGTGGTTGTGCGCCAAGCTCCGACTCTGATCAGCCTCGGCATTTGCTTAATGTGATCAGACTCTTCGTTATGCGCTTAGAGGGTAGCTAAGGGTTTAAGCTACCTCAATGTGGACAGCGAAGACTCTGATCAGACTGGGCGGATGCCCAGGCTGATCAGACTCTGCGCTGGGCGCATAACCACCTTGTTGGTTTTCTCGCGTCGCGACTCAAATTGTTTTGAAGCGCTGCATGCTTATTCTATTTGTTCTGTAGCTATGAAGAATGCCTTGTCACCATTCTCTTTCTTTTTTGTTGTTTTGAGTTTCACCCTTTTAGAACTGGTACCTGTTTGGGGTACATATGCAAATAGTGCAAACCCATTTCAAACGCCGCAGAATATGTTCACTGCAGCTGGTTGGTTGCTTGTTTTGGGTTTAACGGCCCTTTGAGACAGTATTTCAGTCTATATCGGACCGTCTCCCAGAGAGAGAGAGAGAGAGAGAGAGAGAGAGAGAAAGAAATGATAGACGAGAGAAAAGATGTCCAAACAACCTCCACCCGCACCTACTGCAAACACAGTAGGCCATTGCCCTACTTTTATCCAAATCAGTAGGACGCCCCGGCACTGGAAGTTATACGCAGCACCATCGCACCACCCGACCACCCCCTCACTGCAGCTGGTATTTAGTGCCGTACGGCAGCCGTAAAACATCTCCGCATACATCATCATAGTGCAGATTATACTTTCCAGTCCTTTGGGACCATTGAGTTCATTTAGAATTTGATAAACAAGACATTGTAAAAGTTTGCTTCAAACAATAACTATATTCAAATAAAGAAAGAAAGAAAAAGAAAGCAAGAAACAACACATAATACTGTTTCTTCACTTTTTTTTCTTGTAAAGTTCATAACAATCTTTAATTAATGTACCTTATTTATGTTGAACAAAGCCAATGAAAACAGCCTGTGCATTCTAACAGCCTAAATGTTTTTTTCGGTCTCATGTTGCATGACAGGTGTCATGCAACATGAGTCACCGTGTAAACACCCCAAACCATATGTTTTATGACACAAATGTGTTGCACATGCAACATGTCTAATCGTCTCAACATAATCTAAATGGTTAGAATTTAGAACACATGTGTCGTGCAACATGTGTCGGCGTGTAAACACAGCAAGCTTCTACTGTGAAAAGCAAACACTCTGATCTGACTGTGCGGATGCATCGGCTGATCTGAAGCTTCATTGTTCTACCGTTCTATAGTTTTCAAAGGTGCTGTTTTAAAGTTGTGCCACCTTCTATCATGAAACATCTGTGATACCTGTGAGCCGCGACCCGAGAACACCAACAAAGTTGTTGTGCGCCCAGCGCAGACTCAGGACACCCTGGGCATGCGCCCAGTCTGATCATCCTCTTCGTTAAGCCGTGGGTCTAAGCTATCTCCATGCGGACAGCAAAGAGTCTGAACAGACTGGGCGGATGCTCAGGCTGATCTGAGTCTGCGCTGGGCGCACAACAACTTTGTTGGTTTTCTCGTGTCGCGGCTCATTTATTTAATTTCAAACTCAGAAAGAGTGCTGTTGACAGCTTGTTCTATTTCTTGTATATCAAGATCGTAATGTACATATTACAATGGCTGTGCAACAATCTGTCTAACAACTGTCATTTTCTCCAAATTAGAAAAAAGAAGAAAGAAAAGAGTACCGTATAAGACTTGTAGAGATGATAATTCTGAGATATGCTTTCTTGCTTCTTCATAAAATATGTGGAATATTCCTTTTATGACGTTTAGACGTTTCTGAAGAATATATGATTTTGTGTCGCCTGGACTTTCGTGGAGTAAATTGCTGAGATTTTTGGTTTAGCTCTGTAAAGTGAGTATACAGGCAAGACAGAGCGTTTAGCGGAATTCGTATGGAGAATCAAGAGTTCTCATCAGATAATCCTCTTATTTTTAGCTTTATGTTACACGGGTTGCGACGTGCATCTGCGCAGGCTGATCAGCGCCTTTGTTATTCGCACAAATCATGTATACCTTATCGTATCTGTGAACATCAAAGACTCAAACCAGTGATTCCATACATGGACCCTGAAAAATCTGCAGGTATAAAATGAAGACTGCAGCTAGACTACATGGAATCGGAGACTGGTTTGAGTCTTTGGTGTTCACAGATGTGTCAAGCCACCATAATGCGCGAAGCGGCAGACATACGTAAAAGGGGATATTAAAGGATCCATTGCTCTATCAGCGAGAAAAAAATATCATGAGGTATCGCTGCAAGCTTCTCAGTATAGTTTCGTCAGTGTAAATGACCGTGATTTACCAGCTTTAAACAAACAAAACATCCTTGAGTTTCACTTAAAAAGGGTTTGAAAACTTATTTGGGTCATTTTAGTTGGCAACTTTTGACTTCATTAAGTTGAGTAAAATGGTAAAAATACAATGTACAGGCGTGGAGTCCTAATCACTATCCCACCTATGTTTATGTAGCATTGCTAGACGGGAAACCAAAACAGGAAATTTTAATTTGTAGAGCGATTTGTGATTTTTCAAAAACTAGTTTTCTCTACTTTTTGCCAGTTATATGACTCAATATATGCACATCAACCCACATTGTATTACCAAACGTGACTGTTGAACCGACTTTTACAGTGATTTAAGTTTAGACGTTTTTATCACTGATAGGACTATGGAGACTTTAAGGATAATTCAAAGAAAATCTTTCTTATTTCTCAACGAATACATATGTTATAACCCCTCATTAGAACCGTATCGATGAGATGGGTCTCTAATGATGGGTCACAAAATATGTTTTTATGGAGAAATATGTATAATTATCCCTAAATTATTTCTGTTACCCCTTCTGGAGCACTCTTACACGAGTAGTTACATTGGCCATGTCGTGAAAAAAGGACCTTAAATGTAAATAGGTACACTTCCATATTTTTCCGGCATCTTTTACAAAGGTAAACATTTATTTTAACTTCCGTTTAGGACGCAGCGCTTGTAAATTGAGGTCTTTCTTATAAATAAAAATCTGCTTTGAAGGAGAAAATTCTGCCCTTCAAAATTTGACCCCTATTGAGAAGTGTGTGTGGGGGGGGGGGGGGGGGGGGGATAAATATAGCAAAGTTGCTTCCCCTGAAAGTGTACCTGTCATCTTAAGACAAGAATTCTATTTACGAGTTATGGTTTTAATATGAAAATATGCTTTGTTGAGGAAAACATGTCATGTTCCAAATACAGCTACTCTTCAGCACGATAGCTCTATTCGTACGAACGAATAAAGCTCCTTCGAATATAGCTAAGGAAGTAGCTGTATTCGAAGGTACCCTATTCGGTACAACAATGGTTTCAAAGCAGATTCCTCGTTAACACTGACGTCTATGGAGCTACAAGATTTTCAAATTGATCAGATTTTTATATACTGCTCAAAATAAGTAAGGGATATTAAGATATTTAAGGCAGCAGAAGTAAGGAAAATAAGTAAAAGAATATTAAACTGTTTTAATTCATAAATTAAATAGTCATAAAGACCCTCAATATGAATGCTGAAACGATTAATCTTGTCACGTGACCTAGAGTAAATTGTAAGTAGACAAGGGGTCGATACCCAAATTTCACACGAATCCATCGCAGCAATGACTGATAATTTTTATGCAAACTTTGTTAAGACAGACGCCTGATGCCTCAGTTAACAAGATACAGATACTTTTTTCGTGCGGTTTTATCACAGGAGAAAATGATAGCCGTAAAAGATACCATTCTGTGGTAAATTGTCTCACATATGGTGACATTTGTAACAGCCCTTCATCTTAAATAACGCAAAAAGCCTACCAAAGTGGGTGTTTTCAGTTCGGAAAATTATGGAGAATTTTGTTATTTACAGAATATCAGGGTCCAAAAGAATTTTTTTCGCCGGTGTGAAATTGAGGTGTAGACCCCATTGTCCTTTATGTGCTGCTCTAGGTCACATGACCTGCATTGACTGTTTCTGTTTTAGTTGAATATTGTTACTTGAATAGTGTTCTGTCAATATACAACAATAAACTAACCCAGCCATTATCATTAATTTTTGTACACGCTTCTATGTCATAATATCCCCTACTTTTTGTGAGCAGTATATCTGAAAAAATTCTCAGTAAAACTGAAAATTTCTCGGCTGTAATAATTTGTATATTGGCCAGATTGATTTGTCAGGTTGGCGTACATTTGAGCCACGACACGACAAAACCAACAATGTGGTTGTGCATCCAGCCCAGACTCAGATCAGCCTGGGCATCCGCCCAGTCTGATCAGTCTTCGCTGTCCGCATGGAGGTAGCTTAGACCCTTAGCTACCCTTTAAGTGCTCAGTGAAGAGTCTTATCAGACTGGGTGGATGCACAGGCTGATCTAAGTCTGCGCTGAGCACACAGCTACTTTGTTGGTTTTCTCGTGTTGTGGCTCATTTATATTTTTCGTTACATGTCCGTTCGTCGTTGATAGACAGACTTGGTACCAGGAGGTGCAGCCATGGATTCGTTCCGCTGAGCCTCTTAGAGACCATCCTTATCAGAATTTTAGCAACACCAAACTATCCGGTCGTCGTTTTCGTTGCGCACTAATTTCAGTTTTTATTGAAATATATTAATGTAAACGACATTAACAAAATGACAAATACTGAATGAGAAATCTGTTCCGTATAAAACGGTCTACAAGTTCCTTTGCTTTCACAATTTTCTACCAAAGAAAAAGTTAATTCTGTCTTTTGTCACATACAGCCATGTAGCCGTATCTTTTTTATCCCGGCTATCTTTTATCATGTACAGCTATATAGCAGCCTTTAAAAGTAATAGTACTTTTGTCGGTCAGACATTTATAGGTGAAATCTTTGCCGTATAGAGCTCCGCACGCTTCACAGGTCTCTACGAAAGAGGAAACTGATTGCCCTGTGGGAATATTTCTGAAACAAACAAAATTGAAACGGTGAATGTATAGAGGATCCCACTCGTGGTCATTTCATATGAAATTTATGAAACGAGCCTTCAGCGAGTTTCATAAATTTCATATGAAATGACCACGAGTGTAAGATTCTGTTTTATCATATGACCCTTTAAAACCTTCAAACTGAACATTCTTTCAATAAGAAAACGCATTGTTGGCATGGACGTTGTCAATGACGTTACGTGTACGCGCCAAAGTGTTTTTACACGTGTGACCATACGATTTTTATGACACGACGCTATCCACTGAATAACAGCGACGTCATATGATAAAAAGGTATATGGCTACAGCGCATTTCCTTATTTGTCATTTTTTCAAGGGAAGTCGGCTCCTTGTGACTTCCTGTTGGTTTAAACAATATTTTATTAATCAATTCACATTATATAATTTACAATCTCAAGTATCAGGATCTGACAGTAAGCTATAAGCTTATAGTGGTCATCTCCTGACTTCCTGTTGGCTTCCCTGGAAAATGAAACCGTTCCAAAAAGGGATTCTCCTCTAAAAAGAAAGCATTTGAGCAAAATCTACCAATTAACCCATTCCATTCGGGATATCCCTTTAGGGTTATCTGGGCAAACAGTCTGGATCCAAATCAGGCCCCACAAAGGTGAGGCCTGAACTGAGATCCAAACAGTTTGCTGCCTAGACATCATTTCTACAAAATAGACCAATATTGCCAAAATATTTTTGATTTTTGATACAGACGAAAATTTCAGCAGACGACAAAAAATACCCAGAATGCAATGGGCTAAGAGTTGAACTCAGTGAGAAGGGAAGCAAATAAAATGACAGAGTTGTCATTCCCTGATATTCATTCACCTTAGAATGTATGAGAATTTATTTCAAATAAACAAATAAAAAAATGAATATTAACCCATTGCATTCTGGGTATTTTGCCGTCTGCTGAAATTGTCGTCTGCATCAAAAATCAAGAAAATTCTGACTATATTGGTCTAACTCTTGCAGAAATGATGTGTAAGCAACAAGCAGTTTGGATCTCAGATCAAGACCCACCTTTGTGGGGCCTGATCTGGATCCAAACTGTTTGTTCAGATACCCCTAAAGGAGTATCTCGAATGGAATGGGTTAATGAAATGCAACTAGCATGACTAGAGACAGGAAAGCTATCACCGCCATGGCCGTCCATGTCAATTAAAAATAGGCAGACTGGCTTCAGTCCTTTAAATTACAATGTCATAACCATGCGAAGTATAAACAGTGTAAAACCATGGGAATGGTTTTTTTTTTCAGATAGTTGAATTTAATAGAAGTTTCAATTTTAGTGACTTATTCTGCAGTCACCGGCGTCTGGACGAGGCCTGGAGCTAGTCTATATAATGAGCAAAAGAGTCTTGCAGAATGTGCAAACAGAATACGTAGATCAGCCTGGGTATCTGTACAGTTTGATCCCAGTCTTTCTAGTGGAATACATAAATTGTGAGCATCTGGTTTTTTACATGATTGCCTAAGCATCGGCGGTAGGTTCAACGAAAAGTACGTCCACTTTTCTGCCTTGAAATGTCCTTAAGGTATTTACGAGCTGCATAATATAGTGAAAATGCTGAATATGAATGTTTTTTTTTCTATCCACAGAACGTTCAGATGATCTAAACATGCTGAACAAAATTTTCTTTTCTGTGCTCCTAACAGTAAGGACTAGCTAATGTGACAATTGACAATATTCCATGACGCAATTCTTCTAGATGCTAATGGTGTATTCCATGCCCTGTTTCCCAAGTGACACTAATTCTATTTGACGTCATATTATCTCTTGGCATTTCTGGGCATTTTCAAATTAGCATTGCAGCTTTTCACTTGCTTTTATTAAAATCGACCTGCGGTCCGTTGCAGTACACTCGACTCAGTTTTATGTAAAATTTAGATAAAGTCTAATGCATCTGAATTTGTTAGGATAACAGTCTTTCCAGTAAGAGTGGAAACCAAGATGAACCTTGCCGCGAGAAATGAGGTTTTACAGCCTTTTTAGAAGCGAACAGAAGATACTCAGATCAGCCTGCACGTCCGCGCAGGCCGACCAACGTCTTCGCTGCTCGCTCTATCGAGATTTATAGACTCATGATGCAAACACACAAAATGCTGAGATCAGACCGCGGGAGCGGGAATGCTGATTGGGGATTTTCACAGATCGCACACGCTATAGGCATTTTAACTCGGACTGGTCTAAGCATTTCTTAATAGAAAATCAGTTATGCTTAGTTAGGCTTTTATCAGTGCTTGCGTTACATTTCTTTCTTCCATTTGACAAAAGTGTCTTTCAGAAATTTTGTTTGCCTTATTAAATCAATCAGAAAAAGTTGTCATCGCCTTTGTTGACATTCTAACGCAATAGAAGATTTTTCCCAACAGAATATCCAGACCCAGCTAGCTAATCGTGTCAGCCTTCAGCTGTAAGAAATACGCACATTTACGCATGCTATTTTGTCGTGTGCAAAAAAAAATCTTCCACATTCGATGTGTATAAGATAAACATATCGCCATATTGGTTGTTCTTTGTTTTCGATCCACACATTTTGTAGCTGCTAACACATATTCTTAAATGATGTTGACGTTTCCTCCATTGTGCATGTATAGGACCATGTAAGTCAACTTAATTCATGATTCCAAAATTCGTTAAAGGCCCCATTGCTCTAGATTCTATGACCTCTATCGTGGTAAAAAGTCATGAAACTATTAAATCCTGACTAATCCGGCTGCAAGCTTCTCACTACAGTTTAGTAACTGACCGTGATTTTCCAACTTGTAACATGTAAAACATCTTTCAGTTTCACATAAAAAGGTTTTCAAAACTATTTAGGGCCATTTTAGTCGGCAACATCATAAAGCTGACTAAAATGGTAAAAATACAATGCACAAGCATAGTCAACTGACCCAATTCATTGTCCCGCTTTTTTTTTTGTTTATATTACATCGCTGGACGGGAAACCAAAAACAAAGAAACTGACATTGTCGCCAATAGTCTGCATTTTCCGTACGGGTGTCCACGTCATAGATCGTTCATCGCTCGCGAGCCTGTGGAAATTGTATTTGTCATTTTGCAAAAAAACAAAAAACAAACATGTTCCACCTAATTTGGCCACTTCTTTGACTCAATAGCCCATATCACCGGACGAGAAGGTTGAACTGCTTTTCATTATGATTTGCGTTTACAAGTTTTTTTTTTTTTCTGGGTTTCCAAGTATAAATTGAAATTTTCAGTGTTAGTTAACGAATAAACACAACGCTACAAAAACCGTAGTATAACACGATGTCACGTATCGAACAAGTGCATTGCCTCGCGCACGTCATATTCTTGGAAGATAGACGTTACGGTTAGTAAGTTGTTGTATCAGGCTGAACCGCACAGAAACAGCATTTCCGTCTTTGCCAGAGAGAGAGAGAGGGTGATGATGAGCTGATCAAGTGTAAGAAAAACTCACTCACCTACTGCAAGAACAGCAAGCCGTTGGCTGTCTTTGGTCAATAACGAAAGGGCGCCCCTATGTGGCCAGTTGCACGGCATCCAGTTGAAAGTACAAGGACATAACAGAGAAAATTAGAGAAAAACCCCGCACTTCCTGCAAGCACAGCAGACCTCTGTCTATCTTTAGAAGAACATGTATTAAAAGCTAGGATAATAATATACAAACCTTCGTAAGTATGTAACAAAGGGCTCTTCCATCCCTTCTCCCGCTGATAGCACCACCGCTACTACCATTAGTAAACAAACACACTGACACCGCATCTGTAATAAATCAAATTAGCATTCTGATCAGACTCTTCGCTAAGCGCTGAAATGGTAGCTAAGCTACCGGCATGCGGACAGCGAAGACTTTGATCAGACTGGGCGAATGCCCAGGCTGATCTGAGTCTGCGCTGGGCGCACAACCACTTTGTTGGTTCTAGTTAGGTGGTCGGGGTTTAGTCAATACAACCAATGACATGCAATGCCGTTTGAGAAGTTTTGCTTTTAGCAGACATCTCTGGGTTTTTGACTCGTTGGTTTGTTTACTGTCAGGGGGTAGCTTTTCATCCCTAGAAGGCTTTCCCATAGATGAAATGGCTATGAATTTTAGCACATCTGAGCCATAGGCTCAGGGTGAGCTATTGTGACCAGGCAGGGCTCGTCGTATGTCGTCCGTCGTCAACAATTTGCTTTAAATGACATCTTCTCTGGAACCACTAGGCCTAGGGCTTTGATATTTGGTCTGAAGCATTGTCTAGTAGATCTTTACCAAGTTTGTTCAAAAAGTGGCCCTGGGGTCCAAACTGGCCCTGTGGCGGGGGGTCTTTGGTTCGAAATTAAAATAAACTTAAAAATCTTCTTCTCCAGAACCACTTTGTGCAGATGCTTGAAATTTGGTATGTGGCATTGCCTAGTGGTCCTTTACCAAGTTTGTTCAAATGATGGCTCCAGGATCCAAAATGGCCCCGCCCCAGTGGGTCCTGGGTTTAAACCACAGAAATACTTAGAAAATTATTCACAAATCTTGTCCTTCAGAGAAACTTGGCTCAGATGCTTGAAATTTGGTGTGTAGCAATACCTAGTGGTCCTTTACGAAGTTTGTTCAAATAATGGCCCCAGGATCCAAAATGGCCCGCCCCAGGGGCTTATAGGTTTAAACCATAGAAATACATAGAAAAATATTCAAAAATCTTCTTCTTCAGAGTCACTTGGCTCAGATGCTAGAAATTTGGTATGTAGTATTGCCGAGTGGTGTTCAAATGATGGTCACAGGGTCTAAGACGGCCCCCCTTGGGGTTCCTGTGTTTGAACCATAGAATTACATAGAAAAATATTTTAAAAATCTTCTTCTGTAGAACCACTTGGCTCAGATGCTTGAAATTTGGTATGTAGCATTACCTAGTGGTCCTTTACCAAGTTTGATCAAATGATGGCCCCAGGGTCCAAAATGGCCCGCCCCCCAGGGGGTCATGGGTTTCAACCATAGAAATACATAGAAAAATATTGAAAAATCATCTTCTTTAGAACCACTTGGCTCAGATCCTTTAAATTTGGCCCCCTGTGGCAGGGGCGTCTTGGGTTCGAAATTAAAATATACTTAAAAATCTTTTTCTCCAGAACCCCTTAGTGCAGATGCTTGAAATTTGGTATGTAGCATTACCTAGTGGTCCTTTACCAAGTTTGATCAAATGATGGCCCCAGGGTCCAAAATGGCCCGCCCCCAGGGGGTCATGGGTTTCAACCATAGAAATACATAGAAAAATATTGAAAAATCATCTTCTTTAGAACCACTTGGCTCAGATGCTTGAAATTTGGCCCCCTGTGGCAGGGGCGTCTTGGGTTCGAAATTAAAATATACTTAAAAATCTTCTTCTCCAGAACCCCTGAGTGCAGATGCTTGAAGTTTTGTATGATGCATTGCCTAGGGGTCCTTTACCAAGTTTGTTCAATGATGGCCCCAGGGTCCAAATGGACCCGCCCCAGGGGGTCCTGGGTTTGAATCATAGAAATACATAGAAAAATATTCAAAAATCTTCTTTTTCTTCAGAACCGTAAGGCCCAGATGCTTGAAATTTAGCAAGTAGCATTGCCTAGTTGTCCTTTATCAAGTTTGTACAAATGATGACCTCAGAGTCCAAAATGGCCCCGCGGCAGGGAGTCCTTGGTTCGAACCATAGAAATACATAGAAAAATATTCATTTTTTTCTTCAGAATCACTTGGCTCAGTTGCTTGACATTTGGTATGATGGATGCATTGCCTGACTCCTACGAAGTTTGTGTCAATGATGGCCCTGGTATGTATCCAAAATGGCCCTGCGGCGGGGGGGGGGGGGGGGGGGGGGTCTTGGGTTCGAAATTAGAATATACTTAAAAATCTTTTTCTCCAGAACCCCATAGTGCAGATGCTTGAACTTTGGTATGATGCATTGCCTAGTGATTCTGGGTTGGAAACATAGAAATACATAGGAAAATATTTAAAAAAAAACTTCTTCAGAACCGTAAGGCCCAGATGCTTGAAATTCAGTATGTAGCATTGCCTAACGGTCCTTTACCAAGTTTTTTCAAAGGATGGCTCCAGGGTCCAAAATGGCTCTGTCCCAGGGGTCCTGGGCTTGAACCGTAGCAATACATAGAGAAATATTAAAAAAATCTTCTACTTCAGAACCATTCGGAAATGGTTGCAACTTATCAGGTTTGTTCAAAGGATGACCCTTGTTTGACCTTTACCCTGTTTGCTCAGGTGAGCGATTCAGGGCCTCTTGGCTCTCTTGTTATTCTAAACTTTCACACCGAAAAATGGCTATACAATAGAATTTTCACCCAGAAAATATATTCCAATAGCCACACCCCCACCTCCCCCCGGAAAAATCTTTTCTCTGTGTTTTTGCATATCCCTTTATTTTCTTCTCTAGTGAAGTCTTTCACCCAACTATCCCCACTCCACCGCGGTAATACGACCGCAGAAAAACACACTATATGGAGGAATTTGCTCCCTTCCTTCTCATAACATAAAGGTTCTAAACTTAAACAGAAATGCCGGTACTCTCTCCGAAAAAACACTGCTGTGCATTCATGCGGTTTGAGAAGCTTCGGCTTAAAGTTGTGTTGATGGACGAGAACCTTGAAATGTGTCTTTACTGCTTCACATTTCTGAGTTGTGATCCAGAATCTAGTCTATTTTAAGTGTTACATTTCTGTGCAGATTCTAAGAATTGCCTCATCAGACTGAGTCAGTGTTATATTTAGAGGACAGAAAAGTTTCACTGAGGCCGCCTCATCGGACTGAGTCTGTGTTATATCTGGAGAGCAAAAAAGTTTCACTGAGCAAGCCTAACTTATCTGATCATACGAGTTGACACTAATCGATATTATCTGTGGCGAGAAATGCATTGGATTGAATAGGAAACCAATGGTTCACAGAAAATAGTAAAAATATTAATTAATACTGAATTTATATGCATACAGATTCATAATATTCAATTTAAGTGCTATCCTTTACATATTTTTTCATAATTTTACGTTAATATTAAATTGGGGGATTTTTAGGTTGAAAATGTGACCCTCTAAATGCAATACTTATATAGTAAACTGCACTGAAAATGCAGAGGGTATCCTTCTTTTATTCCCAATATCATTTTCAAATATAAAGTTGCATAAAATATGCATACGGATTCCATATCTGCAATAAATTTTCTTTCTAATGTTATAATTTTTATTGGGAAAAAATGAAAATTAATTGGGGGATTTTAAGGGTTTTTACAAACTTAATTGTTTTAAATTGTCACAAATGCACCCGAATCTATTTTTAGAAATCGTAGACTAAGAGTGAAGCTATACCTGTCCGAGTTCCCCCTGGCTATTTTAGCTAAGTGTACACATTTTTATCAGATCTTTATAATTGATTTGCAATATTGCTATATCGACGCATGAATACTGACAATAAAATATTGACAATTTATTTATTATCATTATTGCTAATCTGCACGCGACGCTCTGGATCCCTGACCAGACTGCGAATTAATTGCTGTGTACCGATTCTTTCACTATGTCAAACACACACACTCTACCAATATTAAATTTCCTAATTAAATATGCAGAAAGACATCATTTAATCAATTTGCAAAAACAAATGAGTACATTTTCTTCCTTGTGAAAGTTATATATTCACTTTTCTTTTGCTTTCTCTGAAAAAAAAAAAAGATTAGAAGAAAATTGTTCTTTATTTATTTGCACTTGAATATGTGATTATATTTCTATGATTTAAACTTGTTTTTGCTGTCAATGTATTTTCTAAATGTGTCGTTTCTGTCCAGTTTGTATTATTTATACTTTTTATCAAAATATACTCTTCAAATATCTAACAACGGGAATATTTCACATAAATTAGCTAAATAGCGGCTTAAATGCATATAAATGAATAAATAAATAATATTGACACAGAAATGTACAGGCTAATCTAAGACGCACATTTTTTTGTTCGTTTTTTTAATTGATTGCAATTCCCTGGAATAGATAGTAGTTTTAGTAATTTACAGTTTGTCTCCCGATGATTGAAATAAGAAGTGGCGTCAAAATTATTCTCTTTGCCAAAAAGGTGCCGAATTGAAAGAAATAAAAGAGCGAAGCGCTTCATTATTCAATAAAATCTAATTGACGTAACAAACTCTTTTTATACTCAATATTCTGCTAATTTTACTGTCATAACTTTGTTTTTACAAAACACATGACTAGCTGCGCAGCCGGTTCCGTGTCTTCACAATATATCTACAAAACATCTTTTGAGCCAACATCGCATACTGAAAACTCTTAAAAAGTATTGTGATCTGACTACAAAATATCAAATTATCGCTGCCTGTTATTACACGTCTTGAAGATAGTACAATTTGATTATTGTAAATAAAAGAGTACTTCCATTCAGTTCCTTTGAAAACTTAAAGGGTTGTCTAATAAGGACTATGATCAGTTTGCGCGAATAGAATAGGCACTTATCAGAGATTGCATAAACTGCAATATTATTTATTATAAAACTATTGTGTCACCTACTAATGGTTATGATCAGTTTGCGCGAATAAGCTTTTTCTATCTACATATCATAACCATTAAATGTATTTGTGTGCCAACAGCGCAGACCAAGACTAGTCTGGTGAGAAACGTTGTGTTGTAACTGCAAACAATCTGACCAGTCTGCTCCTCCTCTCAAACTGTTTCAGAACACGTTACTAGATAATGTAGTTTTGTTTACAGAACAGAGACCGATCAGTGTGCGCAGTCTTTGTATTTATATTCTGATCATTTTGCGAACAAACAAACAAATAACCTGCAAATTAAATATTTGATCTTTATTTTTCTATCAGTCTATCTTTAACTGTTAGTGCAATACCCTTATCATTTATGACAGCTTGCTCCAGGTAATCTCGGATTTGATATATCCAAATGTAATAAACGGCGTGACATTAACCATTCGCCATCAACAGATTATGACCGTCTTACCAAATATCGTTGCTTGATAACAAAACTGTTATTGTATTTTATTTATCCTTCTTTTAAATAATAATGTTTTTTTTTATTTGAATATGCTATGTTTGAACAGGAAAAGAATAAAAATAATCAGCCTGCACATCAGCTATTTCTGATCTATTTTCGCGTCTGCTCAAGTTGTACATCAACAGTTTATAAGCTATTCAGATAAGCCTGCACAAACGGATAAGACCAGACTTGTTGATTAGTTTGCGCGGTCGCAATGTCTTATTGGGTAAATACATAACTATCGGAATCGGAATTATTCCAAAATTCCAAAGAATATCATTCACCAAGACCTGTGATCATAAGCTTATGATGATGCGCAAACTGATCAGACTTATCAGCAAAGAACCAGATAAGCGTAGCAAAATACACAGTCTGATCCGAACCATCACTGTTCGCATAAACAATTATGATTCCCGATAAGAGATTAGTAAACGCCAATCCGGACTGGTACTGTAATTATCTTAAAAGTATGGAGCAGTTGAATTTATCACGCATTATAGAGGAATTGGCCGAAGGGCAAATTTTGCAGACTCAGGACAAGATGATTTTCAGAAACAGTCTAATCGGAGTCTACGCTATTTGCTGATGTAATTCTGCCAAAATATAAGGTATGTTTGTGGTACGATAAATATATATTTCTTTGTCATGCGGAAGAGATTTTTATATGAAAAAAAAAATGAAAAGTAATTATTATTATTATTATTATTATTTTGTTGTTGTTGTTGTTGTTGTTGACTTGAACCCATAACTGCATAGTGGCCTCTTTCTGTTTATGAGAATTTCCTGTAGTCACTGCAAACAGTGACGGACTCGATGAGACGCCGCATTCTGCAGCGTCTGATCAAGGTCTGCATTGTTTTCTGATGTCACTTTTATAGGGAGCCAGGCATTTTTGGGTTAAAAAGAAAGATGGAAAAGTGCATTATGAACAACATGATCAGCGTATACATGGATATTATAGTTTTTAATTATACCCGTTAGTCTTGTTCACTTCTACAACAAAAGCATAAATCAGACTTCATTAGAATACAGTAAGTTTTTATTACGCCAATCTTGTTTCATATACGCTGGTCAATGCTTTTTCTCAAAGCACCGAGATTCAAGTATCAGAAGAAATGATTTCGTATGTGGCGATGATATAAGCAAATTAGTCATGGCTCTGTAACTTCTAGTCATATTGGCTTTTAATTCGTTATCGGAAAGTGATAAACCATAGGTAAAATCGATTAGCTGCACACACAGTGGGCCAATAAATCGAGTCAAGTAAGATAATTCCTGCGATTACCTGTACAAATAGTCAATTTGGGTTGTCTTTCCAAAATTATCGGATTTATCGGATTTTCCAAATGAATGAATAAGTTGGACTTGGGCCTCAGTGAAACTTTTTTTGCCCTCCAGATATAACACAGACTCAGTCTGGTGAGGCAATTCTTAGAAACTGCAATAATGTCGTACCTACTTACGACGCCATGTGCCCGCTGCGTCGGAAACCTTTAATCTCAGATCAAGGTTTTGTCAAGTCAGCATTTTAATCAGGTAATTGCAAGGGGGCGAGTGGGGGTGGGGATGGGGAGGCAAAGGAAACATGTCTAATGGCAGGAAATGTGTTTGGCAGAATGCCATCAAAATATCGTGTAGGAAGAGTCAGCATGGAGCTTCTCAGTCTCGGAAACAAAGTCATTCTGTGGGTAAGGGTATAACCCCACCCTTTGAATAATCTCTTAGACCAAATGGTCGAATTCCTCAGTATGATGTTTCAAAATGCAAAACATGAGAAAAATGACATGCAAACTAGGTCTAGGTTGCCATCATTCGGAGTAAGCATAGGAGTGGCATAAGCCAAGGGTGGGTTTACATTTATATAAACTTCAAATGAGAAAAGAATATAACCTCTTGAACACTACAAAACTGATTAAAGCATTTTTCAGTACGCCTCGGTGACCTATACTTCACTATATAGCCGACTTCCCTACAGGCATTTTTTCGGAGGATGAGGGAAGGCGAACGGGGGGAACTACTCTCTGACAGCGTGCAATCTACTGATAGAAGTCATTACCTTGGAAACAGTGATGCATATAGCTGGGACAGTTTTGATCTCGGAAAGAGTAACAGACTTCCTGTTCATCAACACAAAAACACTCCTTTGATCACACACACGTTATTTGTATTTCAGTTCTACCCTTAAAGTACATTTTTATGAGATCTTAATATACGAGGGTTGTTCAGAAAGTTCTGATTCTAGCCGCATAACTTTGTTTAGCGGCATGCTGGGGACAAATGCTATGCATGGATTGAAAGCACTATATTTCATTTTTACAATGATACCTAACACTATACAAAGATATATTCTCTTATTGAGTTACAACGCATGTTATTAGGCCCTCGTCATACCACTGGGCTAATTTCATATGTGAATTTATTTTCAGTGTGTCATTCAAATGAAAAATCATGGTAAATACAAAATAAATTTTTATCAGCTTCTTGTCATTCGTTGCTTTCAATATCCATTCAAAAGTTAGATGGGCAGCAAACGTTATCAAGTTAGTTCTTGCAAAGCAATGCGCAGTTCTTATGACGTTATTGAAAACGACGTCAACGTCATTTTCGAAAGCTCGTAGCGGCTTCATTGTTTA
This sequence comes from Ctena decussata, assembly GCA_963989385.1. Taxonomy (NCBI): domain Eukaryota; kingdom Metazoa; phylum Mollusca; class Bivalvia; order Lucinida; family Lucinidae; genus Ctena; species Ctena decussata. The sequence goes on from OZ022508.1 coordinate 35,927,578, forward strand.
TATTAATTTTAATTGTTCGACGGTTTCGAATTGGCCCATGCAAAGGCTCTTCCTAACAAGAGTTTGAATGTTAAGACCCTTGTTTTCATTACAAAATTATTATAACTTTAGTAGATAGGGAAAATTTGCTACTACATAAAATGCTTATAATCTAAATTAAAGGGACAGTATGGAGCCTAGATTAAATATATTTTCCGCGATATTTACGGGTCACAGTTGCCTGGGGACTAAGTTTAAGTAGCAATGATGAATTTTTTTTAAAGACTGCTCATATATGAACTATGACCTTTTTAAGTGAAAATCTGCAGTGGCTGTAGGGTATACCGCTTTCAAAAACGTTCAAAAATATGTCCTTTAGAAAATATACACCACATTTGCAGAGTTGTCCGGACACATCATACCTTTATATATTTTCGCTATCAGAACTTCTGTATTTATGATGGTTACCAAAATAAAACGTCACGAACAGAACTTTCTGAACATCCCTCGTAAACGTTCCCACAAAGTATGGACAAGCATGTTCTAAGGTATACAAAAGCAGCATGCTTAAAGTTTATTGTTTCTGTGTTATTTTTGTTGACATAGTCCATGAACCCGATGCCAGACATAATAGGAAATTATCATGCAACTCCAGAAGTCTTGGTTTCCCTTTTTCATTAGCAAATGCACCTTCAAGGATAATTTCTTAAATTACTTGGCTGGGAAATCAGTCATGTCAGTGTTATTTTAGTTCAGGAATATATGTTCTTAGACCTTGCTTTGTTTAGAATGCACAGTTTTATTCTTGAACAACAAGGGGTGTGTTTTGGTGTAAATGGGTGCACTTTCAGACGAAGCAACTCTGTTATTTTTATTTTACTTTCTCTCCCTTTTCATACAAGCATTCAGAGCACAGTCCGATGTTATGATTTCATATATTTCTGTAAGTTTCAAAATATCAACGCTATGACACTGTAACCTTTTCGAAATGTTGACATGACAACTACAATATAATATATATTCACTGTAAAACATTCCGTAGATTTTATGGTAGAAAACCTGGCAACCAGCTGCCAGTCCATTTCCCGTTATTTTTACGAGCGCCTGTAAACGTGGGCAGGAATCATTGCGCAGAGTAAAGAAGAATAAGACTGTCATGTAGCCCTTCATTACTATACAGGTCTTTTCGTGTGCGGTCAGTTATCATATCTACCATATCGTTATTTCAAAAATTGTTTTACAGGCAGACGCCCATCAAAATAGCGGGAAATGGACCGGCAGCTGGTTGCCAGGTATTCTACCGTAAAATCTAGGGATTTTTTTACAGTGTATGTCTTCATTAAAGCTCTACCGTAATAATTCCAAATATTGGGGAAGATAGGCATGGGCAAACAGTGCAGACCCAGATAAGGTGCTATGAGAGACCGCAATATTCACAGAACGCATTTTTCACACGTGAGTGAAGAATACGGTCGTATTCTTCACATTTAGCTAGTGTGACAAATGCGTTCGGATATTGAGCGATTTTTTTACAGAAACGCATTTTCCCCACATACGACAAGGGGAGCTTGATAATAAATGATTTGTTATCCCTTTCCAAGTATAACTATGAATTTGAGCCCCAACTGCGCTGAGCCTTCGGCTCTTGCGGAGCCTAAAAGTTTATAAGAAAGGCAATCTGCGCTGCCCGTCGCCTGTCATCTGTCAACACCTTCGAGCTACTAATCTCCAAAGCGTCTGGGTCAGCCTCAACCAATTTTCGTAAATAGCACCCCAAGGCTGGGGAACCATGACATGTACTTTAAGACAGTCGCTTGAGATTTTCGTTGCTATCCCGTAGACTTATAATTGAAATTTGCTTCTGACCAGCCTAGCGGAAAACTTAGGCATTAAATCTCAGACGAACTTACAACTGTTCAGATCAGACCGATAATGTTGAAATTTTTCAGATCCGACCGATACCGTCGAAATTATGTCCCCACGATTGCCGATAAAGTCTGTAATACCTCATGCCTAATTGACAAGCCTAAATCCTTCCTTTTTGATTTTATTGGTATTTATTATTGTTGCTTACAGTGATTTGTTGCCCAGTATATCACTGGTTAGAGGTCAGGTGTAAAGTCGATATATCACGAGCGCGAAGCGCGAGTGATATAGTCACTGACGACTGACCAACGACTAGTGATATATTGGGCAACAAATCACGTGTTAGCAAGAATCTATTTCGATTCTAATACACCACAAACGACGGAAACGCAAGTCTTTCCTTCATATTTTCCCAGTTTTCTGCCATGATTATATGAAGAAAATTTTATTAAATGTACCGTTTCCTCGTGCACTAAAACTTTCATAATTTCAGGGTTATTTATATGTCAAGAAGTGAAAAATGCGTTATAGTGATATTTTGTCATATTTTAGGGATGTTGCATGCGATTGGAAAATAACGTGGTACATATCAAACGTAAATTTCACAGATATGTGAAAAATGCGTTCGAATTCAGTGAAAAATGCGACCGGATCTGTCACACGTGTGAAAAATCCAAACGCATTTTTCACACATGTGAAAAATGCGTTCTGTGAATATTGCGGTCTCACAGTGCTCCCAAAGGAGCAGTCTAATCTGGAACTACACTGTTTGCAGTCACATCTGCATCATTTAGACGTATTTCTGCATTGCTATACCAAACAATTCCATTTTCAATATATTTAAGGCGCCCCATTTTTTTTAGTTTTTGCGGTAAATTTTTTTCGGTGCCATCGAGTATGCAGCATTTACATGTTATGGAAAGCTTCAGTTTAAAAGTTATTCTCTATTTTGCCAAAGATAGCTTCAAATTGACAGTGATGAAAGTTTTAAGCAATAAACACGCATATATGTAATTTTAAAGTCTCCATAGTTCTCCCAGTGTTAAAAGCGTCTTAGTGCAAATTATTATGAAAAGCTTTCACGTTTGTTGAAAAAAAAAACGGGCTTATATGTATGTATTGAGTCATATCATAGCGGTGGATAGACCATACGTCTGTACATTCACGGTATTCCAGTAAATGATATCGAATTATGCCAACTTAAATGCCACAAATCATTTACCAGCACTTTTTATATGTATTTCAAGGATGTTTTATATGTTTAAAGTTGGATAATTACGGTTCTTATCCGGGACCTAATCCATGTGCAAGTTCTAAAATCGAATGTTTTTAAGACTAAAAAATATGATGGTTGAATTTCGGCATCGTATGTTTTCCCATAAAATATTTGTAAAGAATTCCGGAACAAACAGCGTATACCAAGATTGTGCGACTCCTCATAAGCAATCAAAATTAAAAAGTGACTGCGCTGTTAAGGCCGCAGGCCGAACGGACATCAGTTAGAAGAAATAGTTTGGGTTCCTAATATTTACGGTACATACAGTTCAGTGGTTTTGGAGGATGGGTACAGCTTCATGAATTCCCCCATTTCAGCTAAAAGGGGAACAACTCATGTGACTTCCAGTTTGCTTCCTTGGACAACAAAGCGCTTCTAAAATGGGGTCCAGTCTAAAAGGAAAGAATTTCCTTGAGGAGCAAATTCTCTCCTTTTCGACTTGACCCCTGTTGATTTGTTGAGAAGGAAGGCAAAAATGAAAATGGCAGAGCTGATTCCCCGCAAGTACATCCATTGACCTTAAGATGTATAGCTTCACCTACATTGTCTTGCTGCAACTTTACAAGGGATACCATTTTTAGCAGATTGGTATTTGCCGGCTTGTTTATCTCAACTTTTATGTGAATGGGTACTGTTTCAGGGTAAGCAACTCTACCAGTTTCAGTCTTGCCTCCCTTCTCAATGGCGGTCGACTCGTAAAAGAAAGAAAATTGCTCTTTTCGGAAAATTTTCTTTGAAGGAATTATTGAAAGACATGGAGGTGTACCGATTTACTCCAAGAGAGAAAATTTGCAACTCGTTGAGCAATTCTTTCTTTTAAAGGGGTACTTCTTCACTTTCTTCAGAAATATTTTTAGTTAACAGATAAGAGATTAATTGATAAGAGAAACAGAATACTGAAAACCCCATCGAAATTTTTTAATCCATTAAGTAAATATTGACAATTAAACTGTATGCAAATTAGTTTTTAAGTCCCGCCTATTTTCATTTCTAGAGCCTTACTTGCATATGTAATTTGATTCCAGTAATTATCACCATATTCTGATGTAAAATATATATTTGAGTTTTTTTCATAAGATGATGTAACTTCTCACACATAATCTATATCTGGAAAAAGATAATTTGTAGAACCTTTTTTCCGTTTAAATAAATGACGTCATAAAAGTCTTGCATATTTTCAGGTTACAATTTTTTTTTTACTATATAATTTTTAAACTCTTTGTATTTTTTCCTCGCAGTTTTCGACTTTTTTTCTAGATACAAATATCAGTTATTTCCAGTAATTCCAATGCGTGTTGAAAAACGGTTCAGTAGCCCTTTAAGTATTGCCTCCTAAGAAGACAGGCATTTCACATGAGAGCTCTGTGTTTTGGTATCGGAAATAAAGTGGCTTCTTCATATTCATTTACACGAACGTCATCGAAACAAATAACTGAGCCGCGACACGAGAAAACCAACAAAGTGGTTGTGCGCCCAGCGCAGACTCAAATCAGCCTGGGCATCCGCCCAATCTGATCAGACTCTTCACTAAACGCTTAAGGGGTAGCTAAGGGTCTATGCTACCTCCATGCGGACAGCGAAGACTCTGATCAGGCTGGGCGGATGCCCAGGATGATCTGAGTCTGCGCTGGGCGCACAACCACTTTGTTGGTTTTGCCGTGTCGCAGCTCTATAATATACAGTACACGCGTTATACAAAAACGAAAATAACAATGCATTTGTCAGACAAACAGAAAACATGAGGCTATGTCTCAAATTAGTAACCAGGCAAACAGATCAAGTGTCGGAAATGGATCGGAAATTAGCAGACTTAAGATCTCAGCCAAGTCACGTCGACGACGAAAATAGTAGGACAGTAGATCAAACTGCACATGAGATGATCGCAAATTCATTACTTGTTAATATCTACAATGATCAGTCTATATGAACTGTGGTTAGTTTTTGTCTACGCAAACCGAGCATGCTCTACGCATTTATGGACTTTTTGAGCAGTTGCAGCTGTTTCATACCAAAATTTGTCCCCTTGCTGTGTTTGTGAGGTAACTGATTTTTTTAGACTGATTTAGCTAAATAAAAATAATGAGGAAACCTGATGCATTCCAGTAATGCAAAAGTACGTCTTGGAATAGTGATACTTCTCACTGTACTTAAGAACTGTGTCCAGTTTTTCAAAACTTATTATGAGATAAGTTAATGAAACGTCACATTTTCAAATGCACTGAGTGCAAAACAGATGAGCCGCGACACGACAAAACAACAGATTGTCACATGCACTCAGCCCAAACTCAGATCGGCCTGGGCATCCGCTCAGTCTGATCAGAGTCTTGGCTGTCCGCCTGAGGCTAGCTTAGACTTTTAGCTACCCTTTAAAGGCAGAAGTGGTACTATATAAGGAGGATTAACTTCCACAGTGTCATTCTTGGGGAACGTCGTAAGGAGAATTGAACTGAACTGAACACAGTGTCATTCTGTCTCTTGATCACATAGTTTCAACACCTCCAGTCAGCCAATAAAATCACCATAGCCGTTGATTCTAGCCCACTGATTGGTTGACAAAATTTTCACACCTTCGACTGTACAGGTAACATTGCTATGTGCTGGGAACCAGACCCCCGACAGAGAAGTCCTGTCTTTAAGCGCAAAGCAGAGACTCTGGTCAGACAAGGCGGATGCCCAGGCTGATCTGAGTCTGGGCTGGGCTCACATGCCACTTTGTTGGTTTTCTCGTGTCGCGGCTTAGATATGCTGCTGCGACAGTTCCATGAAAACCGTGGTAAACTTTTTGGATATATATCTATATTTCTAAATTACGGCTATAAAAAACCACGAAAACGCGCAGCGTGAAAATCCTCCTGAAAAATTAATCGTGCTCAAGGACATACCTGGGTACGTCAACTTTAAAGCGGGTACAAAGGCCGTAACAGTCAAACCTGTCTTAGTGGCCACCTCTGTTAAACAGAAACCTGTCCAAAAAGGTCAAAACATCATATCCTAAAGTAGCATTTTCAGTGCAAATTGACCTGCACTGTAAAACATTTCCGTAAAAAAAAATTACGGCGCCCGTAAAAATAACGGGAAATGGACTGGCAGCGGGTTGCCAGGTATTCTGCCTTAAAGTCTACGGAAATCTTCTACAGTGTGTATAAAGCAAGTACTTGTCAAAACTGGATGTTTGCTTAAAACACAGGTTTGAATGTATGTTTGTCTGTGTTCTGACACTGAAACAAGACTTATTAGTGTTCACTATCAGCATGAAATATTTTGTCGTGAAGTATCGCTGCAAACTTCTCACTACAGTTTCGCTATTGATTATTATCGCGATTGGCCGGCTTTGAAATATCAAAACGTCCTTGAGTTTACCATAAAATAGATTTGAAAAAATAACTAGGTCATAAAAAGCGCGGTGGCTCAGTGGTTAGTGCACTTGACTCTGAAGCCAGAGGTCGTGGGTTCGAGCCCCGCCCGAGGCGAAATCTTCCTATGTCCGAACGCGTTTTTCTAGCATCATTTGCAGGGATGATGCTAACAAGTGTGCCGTCCTTCGGATCGGGACGTTAACTGGAGGCCCCCTGTGCAGGGAGAGTCATCCCCTGTGCAGGTTAAAGATCCCTACTATAGCTACATGTCTATACGTAGGCTTTCATCCTGCAACACCGGAGTGTACATATGTACACCGTCTGTGTCCCCTTCGGGGGTTAAGGCGTAAATGGAAGAAAGAAAGAAAGAAAGAACTATAATGACCTACTTTCGATTTCAGAAGCTATATTTCATGGTAAAAACATAAGGTACAAGAGATAAAAATACAAGGTACAGTCGTTTTACAATTGATAAAAATACAACGTACAAAAATGTTAAGCAAGGATCCCATTGATTGTGCCGCGGTTGCATTATTTCATTGCTTAACGTGGAACCAGAGACGAAAACCGTATTGTTATGGAGAGACTTCTCATTTTTCCAAAATACTTTGTTCCTTCTCTTTTGCCAGTTATATGATACAAAAAAGCACAACAACCGAACTATTTTCATTAATTGTGAAGGCTGTTCAGGTTTCATAATGATTTGTATTTTGACGATTTTTATCATTGGTAGGACTATGGAGACTTTCAATTTTTCTTGAGCACCGCAGTTAAGTTAAATCGGTATACTTTCGAGGGAAGCAACTCTGTCATTTTCACTTTTGCCTCCCTTCCAAGTAGGGGGGGGGGGGCAATTATTAAAGGAAAGGACTTGCTCTCACAGGAGCAAAGCCTTTCCTTTAACCCTTTTTAGACCGGATACCCGTTTTGGGGACATTATGCAAACAGTGCAGACCCAGTTCAGACGCCGCAAAACGCGGCGTCTGATCAGGGCCTACATTGTTTGCTTGCAGGAATTTCTATGCAAAGTACAATAAAAGTGAAAATATTCACCAGAAACCCCTAAAACTAGAAATGGGATTATCTGCATGATAAGAATGGACAAGTCCACTGGTCAAAAAAGGGTTAAGAGTAGGACCCATTTCAAAGTTGATCTGGAAGAACATCTTTTCCCAGCGAAGAAAACAGGAAATCGCACACGTTTCCCCCTTTGTAAAAATGATGGGGAAAAATAGCGGTAAACGCATGCACATACCTTTATTTTTATTCTAATTTACCAGTTTAAATACTAAGAACCGAAACCTCGTCGTAGTACACCAATATGCCGTACTAAATGCTTTTACGAACTAGTAAAGTTGCTGTAGGAGGTGCAACGGGTTTCATAGTAACTGGGCCACTGTCGCTTTTGATCAGAAAACATGTGTTTTTCTATTTCTAGATATTCTCATTTTCCAGTCCCTCGCAAAATAACACAAGTTACAGCTTTGTTCGCCCACCAAAATAATTGAGCCACGACACGACAAAACCACAAAGTGGCATGTGCGCCTAGCGAAGACTCATCCGTCTGATAATCCGCCCAGTCTGATCAGAGTCTTCGCTGTTGACATGGTGGTAACTTAGACCCTTAGCTACCCTTTAAGTGCACAGCGAAGACTGATCAGACTTGGCGGATGCCCAGGATTGCTGAGCGCGCATGTCACTTTGTGGATTTTTCTCGTGATTTTTCTCGTGATCAAATGGGAGTACCGTAAAATTTTAAATATACTGATATTTGTGCTTGAATATAAGTTTGGTTTTACAATGCAATCATGCGTCTAAAGATACAGGTTGCAAAATGGCATGTTATTTAGACCCTTATCAGTTTGCACTGCTTGATCAGATCATATGTCGGCCCCATTCACGGTAACAGGAATATACTCTCTGTTGGCTACATGAGACCGATTGATATCACCTTAATTTGTGAAACGGTAACAGCCCAATATTTTGTTTTCAGGCATATAAGGTATGTGTGAGCCCAAACTACCCTTTGACCTCCGCAGTTTATTTTAACATATTTTCTTTCCTTCTTTTTCTTTCTTTCATTCTTTCTTTGTTTCATTATCTCTTCCTTTTCTGTCTTTGTTTTTCTTTCCTCCTTTCTTAATCTATAAATATTCAACAGCAAATACTCTGACCAGATTGTACACTGTCGTTCTGAAATGTCACTGTGGCTCATTACTGAGTCGTGTCACATATAAAATGGGGCCTGAAGGCCTTTGCAATAATAATGACTCATTGACTGATCAGTCTGCTCACCTACGCAGATTAATCAGTTTCCTCTGCTATGAATCCCGCAAAATCTAGATGTTTTGATCAGCCTGCAAACTTGTAATGCTTGATCCCTATCCAGTTTTTCAAAACAATTATCTTAGCAGTTTGGTTTTTCTGGCAACATCCTTGTGATGAATGGACAAACTGCCCAGGGATAGGGCCAAAGCACCTGCCATCTCTGATTTTTGAATAATAACGTCTATGTTTCTTTCTAACAATCAAAAATCTATATAGTCAAAGACTGAAAGCTCAAGTACAATTAACTCTTGTTATCCCAAACACTGATATCTCAAAGTACTCTATTATTTCAAATAATATTGTCTGGACTCATTTCCTATTTTTTCTTTACATTTCAACTCCTGTTATCTCTAACTACTGGTATCTCAAAGTAATTTTCTGGAACCAGAAAATTACTTTGAGATATCAGTAGTTTAAGATGAGCTTTGACTTTTAGATATCGAGAGTTGACTGTATAATTGAGCCGCGACACGAGAAAACCAACAATGTGGTTGTGCGCCCAATGCACACTCAGATCAGCCTGGGCATTCGCCCAGTTTGACCAGATTCTTCATGAAGTACTCAAAGGGTAGGTAGGGGCCTAAGCTACCAACATGTGCACAGCGAAGACTCTGATCAGACTGGGCGGATGCCCAGGCTGATCTGAGTCTGCTCTGGGCGCACAGCCACTTTGTTGGTTTTCTCGTGTCGCGGCTCATATAACAATGAATCAAATTATTTGAGACATAAAACTTCAATTGTGGATACTAAATGTGATTTTTAAAAACGGAGTAAAGGTTCCCCGTATCCTTGTGGTCGGACGGGCATTGCCCGGGGTGTTAGAGGCAAACTGTATCTTCAGCATAATATTTGAAAGATGAGCCTATCCTTTTTCATTTTGCTGTCTTCAACCTTCAGGTATCCATTTACTGCTGGGCTAACAGAGATTTTTTTCAGTCAGTGTCGTCTCATCTGGATTTTCACAGTTTTCAATGGTATGTCCGAATTTACCCGCTGTCCGAAGTTACCCGACTCTACCCTACTGATTTAAAATAAGGAGGAGCGCGGTGGCTCAGTGGTTAGTGCACTTCACTCTGAATCCAGAGGTCGTGGGTTCGAATCCCGCCCGAGGCGAAATTTTCCTATGTCCGAACGCGTTTTTCTAGCATCATTTGCAGGGATGATGCTAACAAGTGTGCCGTCCTTCGGATCGGGACGTTAACTGGAGGCCCCCTGTGCAGGGAGAGTCATCCCCTGTGCAGGTTACAGACCCCTACTATAGCTACATGGCTATACGTAGGCTTTCATCCTGCAACACCGGAGAGTACAAAAGTACACCGTGTGTGTCCCCTTTAGGGGTTAAGGCGCAAATGGAAGAAAGAAAGAGAGAATAACTTATTACTATTTTTTTCTGGCAAAATTGCTTAAAATGTTCTAAGACTGACTAAGTTAAAAGACTGTCACAGCGACATGTATCTTTGCGGAGTTTGGCTACCACTCTTGGATTTTTTGTTTGTGTGCTTGGACAGAAGAACAAAAGTAGCATTCATTTACTCACAATTTCATGGCAACATATACATAAAAGTACATACATGAGCCAATGGATTGGACGTAGGCACTGACTTTATCTGTCCTCTCAAGAACAAAGGCGGCATGAATAATAGATGGCTGCATGAATTAACAATCTGTATTTTATTACGGTTCCACCAAGTGGTCACTACCAGTAATTATACTCTTTCTTCTTCCTACTTCACGAGGTCAGTGACTCAATGCATTGTCAAACTGAAGAGATCTTCATCGTGAGTGACCCATCTTTAAAGCACGTCCCGTAAAATTGCTAAGTATTAGGACAGGCAGATAGACAGATTTAAGCAAATAGAGACTGCTCCCAAAAGATATATACTGTTAGCGGCCATTTAGATTTTTAGACTCATTATTGCATCAAAGTACCAGTGATCAATTTAGGGCATAGATCTACGTTATATTTTCTGTGTCCGAATTTATATATTTTTATGGTAGTACATTGCTGTCATTGAGTACCACCGAGCACTGGAATATGAAAAGAATATAACTGAAGAAAACACAAAAAGAAGAACAAGAGGGAAAGAATCAATTATGCTTTCTGCGACTCTTTCAATTAAAACAACAACAAAAACATTGACTGTAAGAGTGCCTCCGAAGACATTTGGAGTGGCTGTAGTGTAGTGGACAACACTCCGGACTACCAATCCAGGGGTCGCAAGATCGATCCCCCGCTTCTCCGGTCTTTCGGATGAAACTTTTAACCGAGGTCCCGTCTCCATATGACCTCGTTGTTGGTAAAACGTTAAACCCGAGTTCACTCACTCACACGAAGACATGTTTACATATACAAGCACACATCACAAGAATAATTGATGCTTTGCACAGGGCCGGTTCGGTTATGCCTTTGAACGCGGGAGAAACGTTAAATAAGTAGAAAGAAAACAAATAAATAAACCCAAATCTGAACTCGAAAATGATCTCATTTTAGTATGCGAAACGCCTTGTCAGAAGCGGTTGCGTCATCAACAGCTTTGGCGAAATAAGTATTTTTTTTTTTTATAAAGTGTTCATACCTTTGTAAACATACATGTATAATTATAGGTATACTGTTGTATAACTTTAAAAGCCGAGTTGTATAGGGACGTTGTTGAGTGTAGTCTTTCGCGCAGGAGGCTCAGATTCGATACTCGGTTGGAGCAACTAGGTTTTTCGTGGCAATGGCAAGTGCGTAGGGTAACTCGCCCTTAAGTCCAATTTGTCCTTAAGTCGAATAAATTACACTGTTAATGTTAACATTTCACCTTGATGGGTCGTCCACTTTTTGGACAACAGACGTTTCCTTAATATATGGACAAGATGCATAAAAGAGTCCAAAGTACATGTATACGACATGCATTAATATAAGACTACCTGCCGTCGCAACTTGTCCCTCACGACCTCTTTCTGAATTTCAGAATTTGGATTTTCATAAATTTTATAAATACATGGTTTTATGTGGAAAGAAGACTCTCAGTCAACGAAATTTATTATTTTGTTAAAATAATCTGTGGCTTCTTAATGCTCGAATAAATATCTATTATTTGTCAAAATAAGTAAAATCTACATAATTTTACGCATATAACAGAAACCTATACTTCGCCATTGAGACGAACACCGGTTTGCCCTAAAGTCGAACACGGGCATATAGTTTCGCAATCGGCTCACCTCGTATGACTCCGGATCATCTTTTCGTCAATACCATCTAAGTTTGTCATCCCTCGTTACACTTCCGTAGGGATATGGAGACATGGTGTTCTCATCTTTATTGTTTTCAGCTTTGTAGACGTGGTCAGTGTTTAATTGCCCTAAAGCTGATGACTATCTATGGCGTGTGACATCCAATTCAGCACTCGCAATGATGCCAGTGAGCGGACTGTTGTCTGAATATATTGTAAACTTTGTAGCAGATTTGTTTTTATTTTGCTATGAAAGAGACTTTATGATGTCTCTTTCTGATGATACTCAAGCTCATGTCATTGAAGCATTCAACTCAACGTCTAGATACTTGGGCGACCTTTTAAATATTGACAATCCTTATTTTGAAGGAATGGTTAGTCAAATTTATCCTGCTGAATTGCAGTTAAATAAAGCAAATACTTCTGATACCGAGGCCCCATTTTTGGATTTACATTTATCAATTTTAGACGGATTTTTTCATCTAAAATTTATGACAAACGCGATGATTTTGATTTCGAGATTGTTAATTTTCCGTTTTTGGATGGTGATGTTCCCCGCACCACTTCTTATGGTGTTTACATTTCTCAACTTATTCGCTTCGCTAGGGTGTCTAGTCATTTGGTTGATTTCAATGCGCGTAATAAAAGTTTGACTGCCAAGCTTTTACAGCAGGGATATCGGTATCATAAACTTCGGAAAGCTTTTTCTAAATTTTTGGCTTGTGGTTTCGGCCACAAGCCAGTATTCATGTCGTTTAGTGATACCGAGTTATTTTCGGAAGAAATGACGTCACGCTCATTCGGAAAATACCAGGAGGGTTGGCATATACTAAAATATGGAGTGGGGTCAACCTATGGAGTGGCGTGGTTTTTTGGAATGGTATTTTGGAGTATTCTGGACAAGAAACCATGCCTCACCATTTTCGGGCAATGGCCAGTTGCAAAATGCAAAGGGGCATGTTCTAATTTCTCTCCTGGACTTGCCAGATTGTGTGAAATAACATAATAGCTTGCTTGAAAGCATAATACTATGAACTAAGCTAGGCCAAGCCAAGTATACTTTGGGGAACAATAATTAAACATTATGGCCATACTGTATATTTATCCGAGTCAGCAGCATTAAGTCTTGGCAGTTTGAAAAAAAAAACAAAAAAAAAAAAAAAAAAAAAAACACTCCACTCCAAGGCTCCACTCCAAAGGTTGACTCCACTCTATATTTTAGTATATGCCGGACGATTGGTTCCAAACTTTTTTTTGTACCTTCGCGTACGTCATAAAATACATACAATTTCGCCTGCTACTTTGCCTCAGTGCATTTTTTTTTATCCACACCCGACAACAGAAAATGTATAGGATCGCCCACATGGTAATGATCAGACTGCGCAAAATGCAGTCTTATAGGTACCTTTGTTGGTCGCATATGGTATAAAGCAGGATTCTTTTACGAATCGCCTATGGCATGTTTCAAGGGAGGTAATACTTATATAATTTGCAACAAGTCTTCGCTAATTTTGTATTACGCAGTAAACTAGTTTCTTAAAGGTAAAGATAATTTTTAAACAACATAATAAATATACAAATTTGAACGTAAATAATTACATGTCAGAGTGATAGCCAGCAGAATGTATATATTTTTGAAAGCTTGACGTATTACTGTATATTGACCTTTCACTAATAAAAAATAAATAAATTAAGTTAAAAAATTGGACTAAACCAAGTTCAATTTTCGTAAGTGGCTGAACCAGCCCTTGGGGAACGTCGTTAGGAAACTGAACTGAAGTTCAACATACACGTTACCTCCTATCAACAAATGCAGAATTACTGCGTCAATAATCTACATTACTTTATGGGCAAAAAATAACCATGTTAAGTCCTATTACATGGAGTAAAATATGATGAAACCTAGAGTTGAAGTCTATTTCCAATATTACATAAGGACATGCTATCTCTCGCCTGTTTGCGCATTGTCACAAAAACCACTCAACCAAAAAACGTTAAGTATACGCCACCGGCACCGACGGTGATAATGCCGCAGACACAGGAACAGTAAAGTAATACACATGTATATCTACCTAGTTTCTGCTAGTAGCAGGCGAAACTAAAATATTATCTGAATAGAAAATAAATTCGAGCAGATCAGAAATCCATCATTATGATGCATGTTTGTCAAGAACCTGCCCACATGCTTATGACGTATACAATAGTAGCAGAAAGCCAATAAACTATAATCAGCTTCACAACACCGCATAACTCTATATTAGGCTACCTTTGGTAGTGTCGAGATTCCTGTATATGTGCACAGTTAGGCCTACTGGTCGCAGAAGCTAAATGTGACTGACTTTCACGGCGTATTGATGCTTTGCATCTATGTTTTCTTGTAACACTCTCTAAATGTTGCCTTTTTACTTCACCTATACAAATGTACAGAGAAATATTTACACATGTCGACGATTTCCTTAGATGAACCTTTACTGGGCTGACGATGTACATACATCCATGAACACGCAGTCATGCAATGTTACGCTTAAGCGACGTCGCGGATTATTCGACGTCACGGATTATTCGATAAGTTGATTGGCCGACGTAACGTTTGATATACGTCATGTCATAGTGACGGCTGTTGAACGTCATTACCAAACACGTTGGTAAATAGCTGTTCTTCGTCCTTTCCTTGGCGTAAAATTAGCCAGAACTTCACAAATAAGTACCAAAATTGATGTAAAAACATAGTATAAATGTAAGAGATAGAGGATATTTGACTTTTTCAGTGTAAGATCGATTTTTATTTCACCGAATGAACACCAAAGCAGTATTTTCACGAGTGGCGAAGCCACGAGTGAAAATACCACTTTTGGTGTTCATGAGTGAAATAGAAATTCATCTTACACTGAAAAAGTCAAATGTTCTATTTCTTTTATGCTTGAAAATCGCAATAATTCTGTTTATTCAAGAGCGTCAGGCATCACGACAGAAAGAAAACTTTTTTTCTAGCTGTTTTGCGTCAAATTTGATGCTTCTAGCGTGTTTATTGGGTATGATATTGGTTGTAAACATAGTTTGCAACTACAAAATAGCTTCAGATATCATTTTGATCAACAGAACTAAAAAAAAATTGCCAAGAAAGAATGCCTAAAGGAGACTTAGGTGGCCTGACGTCGCGTGCAGTAACAATGTTACGTTGGCGCTTTAAGTGACGTCATTAACGTCGTAATGACGGGCAAACATGCGTGACGTATTTTTTGTCAAGCCAGATAAGATTTAGCCAATTAATCAACAAAAAACCTGAGGCTATTCCACAAAAATCCTATTTCTGAAACAGTGAAATCGAAAGTGATAATTTCACTGTTTGAAACAGTGAGATTATCAGTTTCGATTTCACCGAGAAATCTCTATAATTCATTGAAAAGTATAAAAGAAATAAATTTCATTTTTCGGAAGTTCATGGAAGTATGAACTCAATGGGTTCCGTGCTTTGTTGTTCCCAAATGTTGTAAAGCAAGCAAGTTATTATCTCAAACAATAGTAGCATGCATTTTCTTCTCAGAGTGTCAAAATTTCCTTCTAGTCACTGTCACTGATGCTACTAAAACCAAAAATATAGTTCAGTGAATATATATTTGGTGTCTTCTTTTAATGCCAAGTTCAGATGTGCCAAGATTCCACAGACACAGGTTTGAAACAGTCTTCCCTAAAATATTGATTCAAACTAAATGTGACTTAGCAGCCATATAGAACAGACTTGAAATAGGTCCATATAGTAAATTTCCTTGAGATATGCCTAACGGCTTAAACGTTGGAAAACTCTGTGTGTGTGTGTGTGTGTGTGTGTGTGTGTGTGTGTGTGTACGTGTGTGTGTGTATGTGTTTGTGTGATTTGTCGCTTAACGTCCATGGTAAACAGCAATGGTCAATTCGGGACGGTCAGTTAACCTAACCTAACTATTCCTGGGCAGGCTTAGACCTCCTAAGCTGTTAACCAGTACTAAGACCGGGTTTCGAACCCACGGTCTCTGACTTATGACTCAAGTGCCCTACCGATTGCGTAACACGGCCCGTGTGTGTGTGTTTAAATATGTCCTCAATCTGTTTTTCAAATAAAGTCTACACTTGTTTTTACCTCACACCTGTAGATAATGCCACCATTCAAGAAGTTAAGAAATTTTACTTTGCTAAATAAAAATTAGCAACAGAAAGTGCACTAACAACTGGGTTTACTTGAATAAACAACTCATGAACATTTCACTGTCTTAGCTGGACAAGCCTTCCTTTTAAAAGGAAATTTTATATCGTAAACACTTTGATTTGGTTTCTAAATATAATACAGGGTTAAGGTTACTTTTGCAACAAGGCCTATCGGAACCTGAATTTTATGGTTACTTAGTAAAATTACGCAAAATCGTAGGGAAAACAGAATTTCCGGATCAATTTAAGAAAATTATCATGCGATTTAAACACATTGGCTACAACATAGATGTAATGCGACAGTCTGCATGCTTAGTGGTTAACCCAATCACGGTTGACAACCTTGCTGTCCTGTTTAATTGCACGCCGGTGGGTCGGGGTTTCAAACTCTATGATAGCCCCTACATAAAGCTATATATTAGTCGGTTGGGGCCGGATGTTTGTCTGTTTCTTGGCCCACCAGAGTTCAACTGGCGGTCTTCTGTTGCTCCATTGTTCCAGTGGTGTTGCTGACGCCCAAGGGATCTTCAGGTGTCTCAACACGTTTTGGCTGTCGAGTCCTCATCCTTGCTTCATCACAGTCTTTCTTGATTTTAATTGTTGCCCGTGATGAGTTTCTGATGAGTTAGGGTACCTCCATACGAAACGAAGTACCAACTAATTGTGTGCACCGCGGGGGAGGGTGAGGGTGAAGGTTTTGGCCCAGTAAAACCGGTTTAACCCCACCCCACCCCCCAGTAGTTATTATTGACCGTCCCAAGGCGGTACTTTCGTTGCGGTTGCATTTGTTTTATGTTCGGTGCTGTTTAATTTATTGTGTTCTCATTTTTACCCTTCTATAATAAAAATAGAAAAAAAGTAAAAATAGTTGTTAAATGTTTTTCGTATAATTTGCTTAGTCTGTTGTAACCCTTCTGTTAGTCTAAATTATTTAGTTCAGTAAAGATAGTTGCCACCTATTTGGGAAAGAGCTGCTGACTCGGCTTATTACTTGTAATTTATTGTTTTGATGTTGGGGATAGGGTTTGGGTTCTGATTCAGTCAGTCCCTGAAGTGTAATTACTCTTTAAATTTGTATCCTTGAGTTCATCAGCAAATTTCTCTACTGCCGTCTATTTCAACGCTAAAATCTCCAATCTGTATACTGACTGATACTTTTCGGATCGAGATTTACTTCTGCTTGCATGAGGTATGACTTTTTATTGATAAGTCTTCGTCCGATAAAAAAGGGCACCAAGTCCTTTTCCTGAAGCATCTGAATGAAGTTATAATGGCCTCTGGAGTTCTGGATATGCTAGGATTGATGGTGTAGTCAGAAGTTCTTTTGATATATTGAAAGTTCCGAAAAAATTAAAGTATTGGGACACATGGGTCTGGGCAAACAGTGCAGAACTAGACCAAAGGAGCAGTCTGATCAGGGTCTGCACTGTCTGCTATTTCATCTGCATCTTTTGGAAGCATTATAACATTGAAAACCCAAACAGTTCAAGTTTAAGGACAATTACGGAATTTAATTCTTAGAATTTTCACGGTATTACTCTTGTTCCCATATATACTGTTTTGTCGTTTTTAGCTTTTAAGATTTCTTTCTTGATGTTGGGAGCAAGAGATCTGCTGATGGTATGGTCACAGTTTAGAAGTATTTAACAAAACGCCTGTTATATCATGCAAAAGCAACGAATGATCTCTTTTCATCCAGATAATTGAGTCTTAGCCTATTCTTGGTCTTTTCAATCCTGTCAGAATCTGTTTCTATATCCCATCTTTGCTGGCGATATGGCCTAAAAATTTTGCTCCCGTTGTAAAAATATCCAGTCTTCCTTGGCGTTGTTCAAAGAGTTTCTCAATATAATGAGGACGTCCAAACTGATCACATATATCTTCACATTTAGGTCTTCTATGCAGTCTTCCGGGAACCGTTGAGCCACTTGGGTAACGTCGATACGAGAATTGAACAGAACAGAACAAAATTCCGGGAGCCGTTAGTTGGTAACTGGGCATGCCGAAGGCGTTTTTTTTTTTTTTTTTTTTTTTTTTTTTTGTTAATCGTAAAACCTTATGACACTAAGGTTAGCAACCTAATGGCCCTATGGTGAAGGTTGTCCCACAGATACGTGATTCCTCTATATTGACTTGACACTATCCGGACACAAGTAATGTTAATTGCATTTAATACATCAAATATCTCTTCACTTCGTGAAAGGACATCTGTCCTTACTGTTACTCTGTTTAGCATGAGCTAATCCACATGTAGCCGCGGTTTCTTATTCTTCATCCTGACGGGTACAATTTAGAGGCCCAAGGACATTTTGATATCCTGGTGGCTACACTTGACAATAGTTCTTTAACACGGCTTCAACTTTCATCTTTAACAGCGGGAGGCATTCTTTGGTATTTCTGTTTGAAGGAACAGTCATAAGTTTAATCATGTAGCAGCTTCCTGTGTCAACAACATGTTGAGAAAAGACATCCATATGCTTTCTGAGGAGAGGCTCAACTTTATCATTTTGATGAAGTATGAGACTAAAATCATCGTGGATTTCGTCGAAAAATTTCTTTGCTATCATTTCAAACACTGAACACGCTTACTAACTACACCTTTCAAAGACCAATTTTGGTGAGACTATCTCAGAATTGGTGGCAAGGTTAGAGCAACTCATGATTGTACCACTTTGGGTGTAATATGTAACAGACTATTTAAAAATTAGACGTTGCCATCTTGTACCGCAATGCAATACAAGTGTATCTAATACCTATAACTACTACATACATCCTCTTCATTTTAGATTCGTCCTCGAATATCAATATGAGCCGCGACACGAGAAAACCAACAATATGGTTGTGCGCCCAGCGTAGACTCAGATCAGCCTGGACATCCGCCCAGTTTGACCAGACTATTCGTTTAGTGCTCAGAGGGTAGCTAAGGGTCTAAGCTACCTGCATGCGGACAGCGAAGACTCTGATCAGACTGGGCGGATGCCCAGGCTGATCTGAGTCTGCACTGGGCGCAATACCACATTGCTGGTTTTCTCGTGTCGCGGCTCATATGATTTCCCTCGAATCTACTATCAACTCGCGAGTGTGCTCGGAGACTCATACAAATAATATACGTTGGGCGCCAGATGTAACAGACTCATTATACCTGAGCGTCATGTGCGACAGCTTAACGCTCTGCCACGTCGCTACGAGGGGTGATCATTGAATAATGGAAACTAGCATTGATTTTATTACTCTAGGAGCCAAGTCAGCTAAAAAATGAAAGAGGTGGCACCCTCTGCTATCCTTGGTTTGACTACGTTTTCTTCTAGCCATAACCGTCAGAAAGGAGGTTTGATTGTTCTGCTCTTAAAATTTTATTGTCATGATACTTTTTTTCACATGTGTTTCTTGGTACCCTACGGCAGAAAACAACACCATTAAGGTATGTATTGTTGCATTGTTACACTTCAGTGGAAGTCATGTTTTGAAGCAACGTCATTCTTTTTCCACTCTACGGATATCGTTTCAATACAGGTGTTACTTATCAGAGCCATAATGCGTCAAAACGATTTTCTGCTTTCTTTTTTGAGCATTTTTCTATATGAATTTACCCCACCCACTTGAGAAACAGGTAGGCTAAATTGTTCAATGAGATAACCCTCAATAATCGTGTCCATTAAATAGCATAGTGGTTAGGCAGATTCAAATGTCCAAAAACACAAACAAAATATGTTCCGCACTCAAATATGATTGGCATGGTATTGTGTATATAAAGAGTGATTCATGCTACCCATGCAAAAAGGTCCAAAGAAATAATGAAACATGTAAACAAACACCATTTTAGGTCACATGCCTACTCTTTGCCCTTATAATACTTAACTGTGGTCTGCAGGTATTCAGTTATATCAAATCAAAACAGACTTCGGGTTGCAAGTCTATTTTACTACCCCATAGTATCGTCTTACTACTCGTTTAGTACTTTACCTTTATGCACTTTATGGTGCTATTTCCAGTTTGATGTCGTGGGTTGGTTGTTGCACAGAGAATCAATTCCTAAATGTTGCCTTTTACAGTATTTGATCTTTTTGACCTTTTCCCATAAAAAACTTTATAATTAATCACAGATTTATTGCCTTATCACATGCATTTTCACCAAAGTAACGTATATAACAAGTTAAAAGGTAAGAGTTTTTTACTTTACTGCACAAGCGTGGCTAGAGTGAATAGCTCTCTCTTACTTCATCATAATGAAAATCACGTTTATGATCATTTGGGCTCATTCTGAATCAGTTTGAAAAAAGATTTTAGCTCAAGCTATTGCTTGGAGGCATTGGCAGTGTAGTAACATTACATTACTGAATACACGCTAAGTTAAAACCGAGATTAATGTAGTGTTTTCTCTGATGCGTATCTTGCTTCCAGAGAACTTTTCTTTGGAATTTAGTTAAGCTTTTATCATTCCTACAGAGCTAAAAGAGAGCTGATATATTGTGGCGCAATATAACTCTGCTATTTTTTTAGCCTCCTTTCTTAATGCGGGGAGGAAGAGAGGGAGATTACGAGTTGACCATTTTTGGAAGGGTTTCATATCTAGGGAAGCAAACAGGATGTCACAAACGTTGTCATCCATCAAACAAATGGCAATAAAAGATAGAGGTGTGGCCATTTACATTTACACAGTATTGTTTCAATGGCATGCTTGAAGATAATCTAAAAGCAAAAACTACCTGCGACAAAAGAAAGCAGATTTGGTTTCATTGATTCTGTTCTTGAAAGTGCAGATGACATTTCCAGCCATGGGTAATATTGTTATGACATATTATTGTCATTATCTTCAGTTCATTATCAACATGTCTTTTAAATCAAATCAATGAAAAAATCACTTCCTTAAACTCCTAGTTAGGAAGTCAAAAAAGGTAACGTATACAACATTAAACAATAAAAGAGTTATCAGATAACCCTTTTACTGTTAACAAGTGTTGATATTTATGCTTGAGTAGCCTTTAGCAGAAAGAAACCCGTCCTAAAGTAATCCTCAAATGTTGAAATCAAAACATTGGGCTTCCGAATGTTAACATAACAGCAGTATAACCATAAATCTCTGAAGAGATTTAAAAATTTGATTTACCCATTTCATTGCTTCAAATTGCCATTGTTACAAACAAAACGTGTAATAGTAGCATAAATACACATAAACTTTCTATATAGTGCCTAATTTTCATCGGTATAATGCCTATTTAAGGTGTTTTGCTTGCAAACGGTTATTTTCTGCACATGGTAACACGGGCATTAATATGAAAAGTAAATACAGTCAGATCCCACATCCCGCCCTTGAACCAAACGGGAAAGAAGCACACACACAAATTGACAAAAGTTCACGAAAGACATGCACGGTAAACTGAATTAACAGTTCTTTCCCAAACAGGTTGTCATTAAGCAACCCCAACTGAAAACAGCCAGAACATATATGTTTACCTATCTTATATTACAAAACTAAATAGAAAGCAAAATGGGCAGCTATTCAGGGGACCATATTGCTAGATGGCCTTAAATAAGCCTACTTCTTAACAATAAAACAGTTCGTTCGGAGATCGGAGGAACCGTCAATGCTTCATCTTATTGAGTTTCAAACATTATTTAACGGTATCATTACAAACCACAATATTTAATCTCACAACTTGTTTACATTTAAATGTTGTATGCGTTACCTTTTTTTACTATCAAACAAATGAGATAAAGTAAGTGAATTATCATTGATTCGATTGATTAATATCATTTTGATAATGTCATAATCATATCAGTCGTGCCTAGACAGTATCGTCTGCACTTGCCAGTAATCTGATATGTCCTTACTTCCATATGATCTTCAAACATGTTATGGAAATAATACTGTATTAATGTTAATGGGCAAACCTCAATGTCTTACTGCAATTTGTTAGAACGGAAACAAGATTCTCGACCTCTTATTTTCTTCTGTGTCTGGTTTAACCTTTAAAGATTTACTTTTACAGAAACACTTTTCTCCTACAAAGGCAAATTCTTTCTTTTAAGAGTTTACTCCCATTAAGGAGGGAAGGAAAGGTAAACTTGGCAGTTATTTCACGTTAGATTGTATCCATTCACCTAAAATTCTTGAAATGATATGAGCTTAACTAAATTGCGATTGAAGATTCTTTTGTAGTAAAATACACATCACAGAAAACAAAGACATCAACCTCGGTGTCTGGGAATAAAATATTATAACACTTTCAATGCCCCATAGCACCAGCTTGGGCTGATTTTTTTTTGTCAATTGACTCCGAATGAGACCAAATAATACCAAAGAAACACATATTTTTGAATAAATGAAGTACAGGGAAGCATTTTGCCGTAGCCATAAGGCACTTTACACTAGCAGCGGAGTAAAAGTAACACTTTTTAACGTGTTATATACGTTACTTTGGTTTAAATTTATGCTAAACGCCCAAAATATTTTTAACCATGGTTTTAATATTGCTTTTAAAAGAAGAGCTCAAAACAGATAAAGTAGTGTTAACTGGCAGCGATCAGGAATGGATTCAATGGGTGCCACAACCCTCCCATGATACCAAACTAGAAGAAATAACATAAAGTAAAAGTAAAAAGACAAGTACTCAAATAATACTAGCAAGTAGCAAAATAAACATGCAGTCCATTCCATGCAGATGACCTCATAGCTAGCCTTTTACCAACATAACAAGGCACACACAACGCCTATTTTCAACAGGATAATGGCAAATTACAGACGAAATAAACCAATGTTTCGAAAACAACAGAACAGTGGACAGCACAAACTTTAACATAAATACACCACAATGAATAAACCGCCTTGGAAATATCGCTGATTAATTACATACGGTAGGTTTAAACGATTTCACATTCATGTAAAAAATAACTCAACCTAATATGGTCTATGGCGTATTTTGCATTTGCAACATCTAATCTCAAGGAATATTTTTAAATAAAAGTTACAAACGTTACCTTTCTAAGTACAAAACTGTAATCTATCAAAATTAAGTTTGTATTGTGTGATTCTTAAAAATAATTAAGATATTAAAGAATATAAATAAATTTAGTACTTTTCCATGTGCAGATTAATTCACGAGCGTTTTCTTTAGTACTTTTCCATGTGCAGATTAATTCACGAGCGCTTTCTTTAATTTTTGGGACAATTTAGATTTTTCTTGTCAAGTAAACAACATTGTTTGCTGTCTGAGTAGGCGACTAAACTATGCAGATTTTTTTTTTGATAAATAATGAATATAATTAGCTTAACTTTGTTAATTTGTTTAACAGGCAAAGTTCCAAATGCATGTATTCCTGGAGGAATGACAGTCTTTTTATGCAAACATGTTAATCTGTTAAGTACGTTACTTTGCTAAAGAAATGTATGGTATGTTTAAAACTTATTTCAACTATTGTGTTGCATCATGTTTAGTATGATCTGAAGGAAAAAGGTCAACTTTTCTGTTTACAATAAATTATTAGCTATGTTTTATCAACCAATTGCGTTTTAAGTTTTAAAGGGGTACATGAACTGTTATAACGAAAATAACAGCCCCGATGTTCTTAACTGTTTTCTGTGCAGCTTAATTTATAGCATATTAACTATTCTTAAAGAAAATATTGAGATTTGATACAGTTAAATCATTACGGCATATTTCTCATCGATTCTTATTTTATATAATTAAAATTTAATAGGGTAACGTAAATAACTGCCCATTACAGAGTTATGCAAGTTTTGTATAGGTGGCAAACGCTGAATCTGATCACTACAGGTCAAAACAATCATTTTAATATATAAAAACAAATATTACACCCGATTGACTACTATCTGTCTTTTCTAGGACTCTTATGGAATCATATTTGCTTCACTATAGGTAGTCACACCCATCGCTTATTTTGACTATTTTGACAATAAAATTTGACGAGCAGAACAATCAAACCTAGTTTCTGAAGGTTCAGACTATTCAAAAACACATTCAAACTAAGTATAGCAGAGGGTGCCACCTCCGACCCTTATTTTGGCAAGATAGGCGATTTTGGCTCCTAGAGTATTAGCTATGAGTCAAATCAGTATTCCAAATATATAATACATAAGAAGCAAGCATATGTCATATAATTAAGTCCTAAAGTACCGTTTAGGAATATTGTTGCCATGGCAACGACGCCTTAAAGTTAAAAGGGTTTAGTTTCTAAATTTTTGCGTATTTTCGTGTATATTTGCTGCTGATTAGTAACGAAGAATGGGTGATTATGTAATGGCTTGATCAAGTATCAGATATTAAAAGAAATATATAGCTATTCATGACTTGCTCTCAAACCTGGCAGAAATACCGACCGTGAAAGACTTTTGATCGAGCAAAATTTGACGTTTTTCGCTGGTTTTAAGCCGGAGAGACCAGAATTTTGACGTCATTGCAGTTTAACAAGCAGAGTCTTGGGAGAATTGTATAGCAGAAAGAACCAAAATTATCCTGTACTTGATATATAAGCCACAAAGGTGTTTCCATTATTTAATGATCAACCCACATATAAAAGCCGGCGGTACTCATGTATCCCATACCTATCACCACTACATAATCCGCATGCCTAAATGACAGATATACATGCAGATGTATCTAACAGTTAAGTGTCAACTTATTATACATGTATTTGCTGAAATAAAAATAAAACGGTTGAGACACGTTCTTATTTCAAGGCTTGGTAAAAGCGCAATTCCGTTTGTACCATCGAAGCTTTTGCGAAAAGTAAGCCAAAATATAGCAACTCTGCTCAGTTTGTATGTATGCTTCTACCGTTGCTCTGAAATAAAAGAACTGGGCCGTATTTATAAAACCACTTAAGTCGTTGCTATGCTGTTGCTAAGGCTAAATTTCTATGTTGGAGATTCCCTATAACTAAAAAATTTGCTCTTGAGGAACAGTCTGAAACAGACTGTTCCTCCAGAGCAAATTTCATAGTTGTAGTGAATCTCCTTCATAGAAATTAAGCCTTAGCAACAGCATAGCAACCACTTAAGTTGTTCTATAAATACGGCCCCTGGGTGAGTTTAATACCACAAAACCCCTGAAAGTGGCCAGACCAAAATTTCGGTTTCGGCCACTCTCTGGAGTTTTGTGAGAACTCTATCAGTTTGTCATTGATGAAGCTGAAATTTTTGTACTTATATTCTTACATAAATATAAGCCTAACAGCAATGTTATATTTGGCTGTTCATATGCGGAAGCTTATTTTCAGTCTCTCTCTAATTTCCTGGTGGGAATGGAGTTGCCTTTTACTAGGCGTGGCTTTCGTGATTATCATTTTTAGCGGTAGTATTATTAAACTCTAGTAATATTCCATTCCATGACAGCTGATCTCGATTCTCTGTATACATGTAAATTGTTTACATATTACGCATTGTCTGTAACTAATTTTCAGTTAGAATAAAGTGTCAGTCTCATTGTTGTCAGGAAAACACGCTCACCCAGAGTTCAAGTCAGACTCGGAGACAGAAAGACTAGCGATTACCATGCAATTTTATTCCGCAGAAAAGTACTGTATAGTAAAAGGTGTTAATTGTTCATATGACACATGTATGTTTTGCTTTATTTTATCACAGTTTTCAATAGTCTTTCAATAAAACGCTGACATCAGTGAGCTCCACCTTATATATGATCTTACACTAGCGGCCATTTAGCAAGATATTTGTGAAACGAGCTTTTTTATGGAATGGCCACGAGGACGTGATTTTATTTGTCCTGTGCCCCCTACCAACCTTAACCCCTCCCGCCAAAAAATGATTGTATTTTTGAAAGATATAGGCCTACCGTAACGTTGCCACGGACGGCATCTTATTACATAATGTCATAACCCACTGAGAATGTGTGAACATAAAGGACCTGGTATGATAAGGGCCGTTTTTGGTCCCCAGCCAAATTTTCTATTGCTTATTATTTGTGCGTATGGGAACAAGCAGAAATAATATGTTTCGTGCTTTTTAATTCACAAAATAACATGATTTCTGACATGCCTACGTTGTTTCAATAAAATGAAGGAATCTTGCGATAAAAATTGAATTTAATACATTTTCATTTAAAGAAATAAGTCATTTACAATAACTTTTGAAAGCTCTTAACAATAGGCTTTTGATGAAATGCTTATATTTAAGATTGCACTGCTAATTATCTGTGCACTGCACAAGGCCTGTCAGGATACCCCACCCACTTAAGTTTGCAAGTCCACAGACGCTTACCAAAAAATTCCAACAGATCAAAATGAAATGTATACCAGATTATTCCTTGTGTTCTAACTAAGAAAATGAATACCCACAGCATATGTTTATTTTGTCTATGAGCGGAGATATGGGCGTTTTGATGTTGAGAACGCTGGGAAAATGTTCCAAACGCTGCCAGTTTGGTAACCAAAAGTTAAAAATAAACACTGAGCCCGGTCTCCAGCACAGTCATTTAATATTTTCATGACATGTAAATATATTAAAATTTTATCTGCATACAAAATATTAAATGCGCTGGAGGCCGGGCTCATATATTTTGAAAGCAACAAAGGCTACCAAATTCGTCATTTTCGTCAGAATCCGCTGGGGTATGGGTATGTTCAATACAAATATCACAAATATTTTGTGCAAGAACTGATTAATTTTGTGTTTGCTGTTACATTCAAGGTTTGAACTTTCATATGAATACATTTTTATTATGGAAATAAGACTTTTGAAAAATGAGTTTTCTGGGGGCCAAATATGGGCCTTATCATACCAGGTCCTTTTTATATGACGGCATTATATGATGACATTATTGCTTATTTTGGTTTAGCCTTGAAATATTTAAATGCGATAATGATTGTTCCTTTTTCCCGATTTTCCTCAAATTTCGCATGCAGATGCAGTCAGTGCTTTAACAAACTCTTTTTAACACTGCATTCTCCTTTGATGTAAAATTAATACATGCAATATTGAAAGACAGAGCCTTATTATAATTTTTTTTGTGAATAATATCTTAAGAAAATTTCAGTATCGGGTAGACTAGTTTCGTGTTACTCATGGGTTTATTACAGCTTACTGTGCTTAAAAATACCATATGAGCCCGCGACACGAGAAAACCAACAATATGGTTGTGCGCCCAGCGCAGACTCAGATCAGCCTGGGCATCTGCTCAGTTTGATCAGACTCTTTATTAACAGCTCAATGGGTAACTAAGGGTCTAAGCTACCTCCATGCGGACAGCGAAGACTCTGATCAGACTGGGCGGATGCCCAGGCTGATCTGAGTCTGCGCTGGACGCACATCCACATTGTTGGTTTTCTCGTGTCGCGGCTCATATTAACTATATTAAACGCCCCCGGGCGTTGCATTTTACAAAAGGGGTGTTATTTAGAACCTGAACTCTTTGAGTAGTAATTTAATCAGCCACTACAAAACTAATAACTACTAATAAACTGTATTAATGTGAATGTATATACGTTCAGAAAAAGTAACTGCCATTTAAGCGCGACTTTGTGAAGCAAAGGAGAGCTTAAGCTTATTCTATACCCCTGGCATCGTAGTCAGCGTTAGCGTTTGTATTCGCGTCCTCGTTCGCGTCCGTGTCTGTAAGCAGTTTAAGCTATGTTTACCATTTGCGTTTAGGTATTTTCTCACTTAGTATAAGGGCTAGAAAAATGAAGTTTGGCACACACTTACATCAGCACATGTGCACCTGAATGCCTGCACCATATACGAGGGATGATCAAAAAGTTCCCGGAAAAGCTCTGTATTCTATTTACTGTTTTCCTTAGGCTTCTCTGCTATCTGGTATAACCAGAGCTTTTCTAATGCAAAGTGGCTGGTGAAAGCTGTAAATCAGAAACTTAAAGACATTTTTATTCAAAATTGGTTCTCAAAAGTTGAAATAGAGTCTGAGAGTAATATATACAGAATCTTCAAAACTAATTTTGAACAAAGTAGCTACATTTCAATTCTGCCAACAACCCTTTGCAAACAGTTTATAGCCTTCCGCACTAGAAACCATAGATTACCCGTGGAATTAGGTAGGTGGAAGGGTACACCATAAAATGAAAGACTCTGCACATTCTGTAATGCCGACGTGGGCGACGAGTATCATATGATGCTGGTATGTCCCTATTTTAAGGAAGACAGGGTAAAATATGTAAAGCTCTATTATTATCGAATCCCAAATATTCTGAAGTTTCAACAACTAATGACCAGTAATAATAAAAAAAATGTTATCGGGTTTATGTTATTATATACAAATAATAAGTAAAAAGTGTAAATCCAATAGAAATATATAAATAAATGTGCTCATAACAGTCTACTAAGTTTTAATTATCATTGTTAATTATCAATCCTCTTTCTCTTTCAATCGAAATCTCATTTCGGCCTCTGGGTATTGGGATGGACGAGACAGAGCGAGAAGTGCGGACCCGATCAGACTACTTCTGAAGGAGCAGTCTGATCGGAGTCTGCAGTGTTTGCTATCCCACCTGTACAAGCTGCTCATCTTGCCTATTGTATGCTGCATTTGCCCTATATGTTTGGACATTAATATCTTCGCAAGCAATGTTAACAATATTTGCCAAAAGACTGTTGCATAATGTGAAACTTGTGCAAAAATAATGTCGTAGACTCTGTTTGGACTGCCCCAGGTGGAGCAGGCCTAACAGGATCTGCAATGTTTATTACTATCGCGCCATTCAACAGCCTTTTGTGAGGTATGACCACCTTATTGTGTTACTATTCAGAATACCTGGATCAACACTGTTGACTCTGGCCGGACTGCAAAAGTGGAGCAGTCCGATCGGGCTCAACAGTGTGTTGATCAGTTGAGTTCTGATCTGGTTATTTCTTACTTCTTTATTAGTATTACGCTGAATTTGTGATGCTAATAGCTGAGCGAGCAGTGCACATCCCGATTATGCTGCTCCTATGGAGCAGAGTGATCTGGATTTGCAGTGTTTGCCGAGTGCCTACAAGCAGCTGCACTTGATCAATTTTTGTGCCGCATTTATTCCAAATAAGATGATTACATCGGAATTATCAGTGCACACTCTGATGGAACAGCTCCTGCTGAGCAGTTTGACCATGGTCTGCAAGATTAACTGTACCTGCCATATATTATAATTACTATTATTGCGACAACGCGACTGTCTTCTAAAGGTTTCTCAGATGTTTTACCATATACCTTGGTCGGACTGCTCCGACGCAGCGGTCTGGTCATGGTGTGCAGTGCCTGCTTCCGGTCGCGTTGTGCTTTATTCTTGAATATTTGGACGCCGATGCCTCCGCAGACATTGCAGATCTCGGCTGGACTGCTCTACGGAGGTCTGAGCAGGATCTGCAACGTCCGCCATCTGATTACGTCACGTTGTAGCATATCCTTTAAAGTATTTCATGAATGGCCGAGGTTGCTTTTAACTACAGCTCTGTTAAAAATGTGAATTTACTTACATGTACGTACGGTACTGGTAATAGTAATCCATTGAATTTTGTAAAGAATACACCGGTAATCCTGATTTTCATTAATAAATGACACACTTCTGCACGAGAATACTTTGGAAATAAACCGCTAAAGCCCGTGAGCTCGCGAAGTTACATACGCGTGACTGCACGTTTTGTTTGTGCTTACCTGTATAAAAATGAACAGCGTTGAGAGAGAAGATGCCTTGTGGCATAATACAAAAAAGAGAGACCCGATGGGCCTGTGTATATGCACAGACTGATCGAAGTCCCTATTTCTGGTAGGAATAATGTACTACTATTACCTCTCTGAAATCATAAAAATTAGAATGCCTCTGTCAGTATGAGCGCATGCGAGTCTAAGGCTTCTTTTCTCGCGACACTGTTCAAATGTTGATATGTTAGTGTGTGTGATTGTAGAGTTGCTTAATAAAGACTGGTAGAATTTGTAAGTATAACTCGTTGTCTCAAACACCGATATCTTAAAGTACCTGCTTTTCTCAAAGCCAGATTGAGATACTTTTTGCTTGAGTTTAACTCTTTTTATCGCATACTAACATCAACCCAAAGTAAAATTTCTGGTTTCTTGGACTTTGAGACAGCGAGGATTGACTGTATATTATCTCATAAGTATTAGCTCTTTTGCCATATCGAGCAGGCTGATGACAGCGTTGATTTTGATGGGTTGACGTCATGAAACGCCCTATTTGGATCTCCGCTGTTATCAGCTTGTCATATATATTACATATTGGGAGGTGAAAGAACTAAACGGTCTCCCGGGATAGATAACCAGCTTAAAAATAAGGTCTCCGCAATGGGCGCACGGCATGGAGTCAGCTCAGAGTCAATGCTGTGCACCTGCTCTTTAACAATTCAACTGGCTTGTTTGTATTTAATCACTGTAATATTTCACAACGCCAACGCCATAACCATTATTGTATGAATGTTATTGTTGATTCTCTTGCTGTTTACATGTAAACCAGAGATGATCAAATAAACTTGGAAACTTGATACTTTCTTTAATGAAATTTCACACTATCCGACTTTAATGTAATAGTGATTCATATCATACAAAACAATTGACTTATGTCTAACCAGTTTGATGCACGCGCCACCAATGTAACGACCGGTAACGTGACCCGGCCCAGCTAACGTTACGTTGCATTTTTATCGTTTCTAATATCAGTTTATCTACGAAATGTATGTAGTAACGTTAATTCATTCACCTAAACTTAGAAATCTGTATCTTATCTTTATGTTCATAACTTTTTTTATAAGTTGTTTTGATCTTTTTAACGAAATGATGTCTAATTCCAACGTGCCCTTTAAAAAACAAATGTGTGGGGATGGGGTAATTCAAGGGCAGATAATTTGCATAACGTTATAAAATGGAATTGTTATGATCAAGTATCATGAACCTTAGATAATGGCAATTCGTTATATATGTGATGTACCCTTTCAGTCGAACTATTCTAGCAATGCGACAACGCAATCTGATATCTTCAGCAGCATTAGCTGTCTATTAAAAGTCTTAAATCAAGCAGCAGCAAGGCCACATCAGCAAGCTTTGTCAAAATTCAGCCATAGTCTTAAGATAAGTCCTTTTGTATAAGTAGCTTCATGTATCACACTCTTCTAAATGCTGCACATAGTAATAAACTAATATGATCGTAATTATGACAAAGATGGCCGATACATCGTTTCTGCTTGGTGAGATGGGCATTTGCTGGAAGTTCATTATGCTGCCGATTTCAGGTTGTGTTGCCGTATTGCTGGCATGGTTCAACCGAAATGCATAAATCATATATCTAACGAATTGCCATTATCTCTAGTTTATAAAACCTTACCATAACACTTCCGTATAATAAGGTAAAGTAAGTTATCTGCCTTTGAATTATCCCACCCCACATATTTACTGATTAAAGGTCACGTTGGACTTAGGAATCATTTCGTAGAAAAAATCAAAACAACTTACAAAATTTGTAATGAACATCCAGATAAGATATACATATTTTTAAGTTTATGTAAAGTAATTCATGTTTACATTAATTTTGTGAGTAAGCAACGTTCGAATTTTGCTATTAGAAAAGATAAAATGAAGCGTAACGTTAGCTGGGCCGGGTCACGTTACCGGTCGTTATGTTGGTGGCGCGTGCAATAAACTGGTTAGATATAAGTCAATTGTTTTGTATGATATGAATCACAATTACATTAAGGTTGCCTTGTATGAAATTTTAATGAAGAAAGTAAAATAATAATGGGCGTACAGCACTTTTCCGGGAACTTTTTGATCATCTCTCGTATGACATTGACCTACTTGTCATTGTCTACTGACTTTGAAAAAGATTACGTTAATGTGTGTTAAGCATTTGTGATTAAGTCATTTTCAAAGTAGCTGCAAGGGTAATTGTCATGATATTTGGCCAGCACTTGCGTCTGGGTGAGAGCATCTGAATGTAACCAACTATGTAAAACAATGACGTTCACGCTTCACTGTCTTAATGCTATTTATCAGTCCCTATATGGGTTACAGTCCTTACACACGCTTACATATGGACACGAACTCTTAAGCATCATCATCCGTGTATGGATTCGACTTATATTTTTGCTTCACTGACGTATTGATATGTTTCACTGACTTCATGATATATCTTAGTCCCTATATGGGCCAGAGCCATGATACTTTGCACACACTTACATATGGAAAAGATCATCGTTGGGCGCGCTTTGTTGTATTCTGACAACTCTTCTTCTTTGATTCAAACAATACGGTATCTTTTTCGACAAACACGTACAAAGTACAGAAAAATGGACCAGGATTTGGGAGAAACCCAAAGGCACACGAGGACCATCTCCTGCTGGTAACAATCAAAAACATGTACTGGAAAAAAGGATGAATAACAAAATAGCATAGATTCCTGATCTAAAACAGTCAGTCAATGAACAAAAATATGCTAAAAAGGGGATCTTACACGAACGGTCATTTAATATGAACTTTCTGAAACGAGCCTTCAGCGAGTTTCATAAATTTCATATGAAATGACCACGAGTGTAATATTCTGCTAATCGTATGACCCTTTAAAATGGGATTTCAACGCCTTCAGATTGAATATTATTTCAATAAGAAAACGCATTGTTGACATGGACGTTGTCAGTGACGTTATGCGTACGTACCAAAGTGTTATTACACGTGAGGTCATACGATTTTTATGACACGAGGTTATCCACCGAATAACAGCGATGTCATATGTCAAATATGTGTAGACATTTAGGTAAAGACTGTTTTATGTTTGCATGAGAACTAACCGCTATATTTTCTTCTTTGTCCACTTTCTTCTTTGTCTCCTTTGTCAATATTGATCAATTTAAAAAAAATATCAAAAATAAAACATTTCTTTCCTTTCAGAGTCGACCCCTTTTGAAGGGCTGCGTTGCACGCGTTGTCCAGGAAAGAAAACTGGATGTCAAAAAAGTTATTTTTCTTTGAGACTGGCGAAAAAATATGGAGCTGTTCAAATATATATTAAGTTACCAAGGTAAGTCTAAACCTGCAATCAACTGGAGTCTAGCATTATCAATTCCTTCAAGGGCATATAATTTATGCTTTTGAAGACAAGAACTAATTGTGGTATTGCAAGATGAATTTAGATATCCGAAACTGACATTTTTTCTCAAACAAACATTTTTATGTCCCAATTAATTTAACATTACACGCAACAAACCAACAAAAAGACAGTATTTCAGCGTAATTTTATATGTTCTTATAATCCCATCAGATTTTGCATTTTCTGATGTCAAGATGTAAAGATTCAGCTGCATGGATAAAAATATCAAGTATTGGTTTGGATTAATTAATCTTACCAGGACGTCTTAAACTTTTAAAAGGATCAGCTTACTATTACAACTTGATCAATATGAATAAAGTACGAAGAAGGCGTTCTTGAAACAGTTACAAATAAAGTGCCCACAGCGTATTAGACATGAAGGGCCACATGCATGTAATACATCATGCGCGTGACAGTGTTTGAGAAAGAGACAAGTATACACACATAGGGCGACTATCACTGGCGTTTCGTGCTTTACGATTTTTAGTGTAAAGCACTTTTTTCTTTACAAAAAAGTGCTTTACGCTAAGAATCTTGAAGCAGTGGGTGTCTCGTGCTTCACAATTCTTTGCGTAAAGCACTGTTTCTATAGAAAAAGTGGTTCTTAGAAGAAAAAGTGCTTCATGCTAAAATTCGTCAAGCAGTGTATGTTACTGCTTCACATTTCTTAGCGAAAAGCACTGTTTCTTTAGAAAAAGTGCTTCGCGCTAAGAATCGTGTAGTACGAAACGCCCATAGTCACAGAACCCTATCATCCCCAAAATGGGGGATGGGGGACGGGTGGTTGTGTGACACTGAAACAATGTCGTGCAGCCTTTATCCAAGTGTTCCCAATGTGATTAATGACGCCGAGTTTCTACCACCCAGTTTTCACCTAGTAAGTCAGACGCCCTCGGACTGAGAAATTAATATGGGTGTGGCCGTGGTCGAGCGATGGTGCTGGGTAAATTTCAGTGCCGGGGCGTCCTTCTACTTTGGATACTATTGGTGCAAGGGCCTACTACATGTATGCTTGCAGTAGGGTGGGGGTTGTTTGACAATTTTTTCTCTCAACCATCTTTTTTTCTCCTTCTCTCTAAAAGACGGCGCGACATAGACTGAAATACTGTGTGGGCTTGTTACAGACTGAAATACTGTCTCAAAAAGCCATTAAACCCAAAACAACAATAACAACATAAAAAAGAAGAAGGAAAACAACAATCTGATGGAAATAAAAAAAGCACATATACTTATGTAATAATACATTGTAACAAGCATGTTAATGATCGGAAATGGAGTTCCTGGATATTTTTTAAAGAAAAAAAAATAGTACCGCTTACATAAAATCAAGAAATGTGTTTTAAATAGAAGAAAATCAATTTAGCCCCGAAAATACCGCAGAAAAGTAAATATACCCAGTACCACACGCGTCTACAATATTTGGACAGAATCGTCCTCTCTCAGTTTTAAAGTTAAGTGGTGATAGCAGGCGGAAACGACTTAAAGTCAGAAAGAAAGGACGAAAGAAATAAAGAAAGAAACAAAGAAAGTAAACAGGAAAAGAAAACCATTAATATTTCTGTTGTCACATAGAGTTATAAAGTTACTGTATAACTGAAATTATGTAATGTTGTAACTGAATGCAATAAAATAATGAAATAAGATGTCTTATTATGAATTAATGTTCAGATGAACAAAACAAAATAAAACAAATAAATCAATGAATAAACAAATGATAAATAAATGATAAATAAATAAATAATAAATAAATAATATTATTAATGATGATAACAATAACAATTAAATAAATACTAATGAAATTACATGTAAATAAAATATAGACCAAAAATAAATTTTGATAGCAACTTACCTCTGTATATCAGGAATAATTCTCACAGCTTCCGTCTGCTCTGAAAGACCAAACAGCAGAGCAGTATTTACTTATATAGAACCATAACCACCCTGTTTCTAAATCTATTGTACACCTAAATAAGTATCTCTGGGAATCAGATCTATCGTGTCTCTACCTACGTCTCGGTAAGATGTACGAGAAACGCTTCCTGATCGATGTCATTCATTCTTTAACTCTTTAAGCGCCAAAAAGCAGACGACAAAATTTACGTCTGCAATATTTAAAATAAATGCCTTGTCCAAGACATTTCATATTGAGAATTCAAAGACTAGAGGGCAAACAGTGTAGATCTAGATGAGGCGGCTCATAATGAGCCGCCTCATCAAGATCTACGCTGTTTGCGAATTCTGCTATTTTCTTCACTGGCGCTTAAAGTGTTAAGAGATTTCCATTGTAAAATCTCTTGCCGCGATTCTCAGGGCTTGTCGTAAATAGTGGTAATGGTTCCTGCTGAGTCCCATTCTATGGAAGCCCCGAAGCTTAGCGGGTTGCTGACCTAGCGGTCCCGGATTCGACTCCCGCTGAAGGCGGAACTATTTTTCAACCGTATACGAAAAGTCATCATCATCCTTTATTTTTAACAAGTTATCCATTCAGTAGCTTTCATTTTAAACTTATTTGCACTATTATTTACGTTTTGTCATCTCATGTTCGAGAAACCCAATAAAACTTAAGAAATTTCGGGGGCTAGTCTATCGAAATGTTGTGCCGTTGGTCCTACGAAAAAAAAACGGTTGGATTTGGGTTAGGCTTCAGGTGAATGGATTTACTTTCAGAGGCAGAGGTAGACTCTCTGCCATTTTCATTTTTAACACAGAATTCAATGACTTGAAAATAATTATTTGTTTGAGAAAAATCTGAGGATTCAGTTGAAAGAATATTAATTTGTTATGAAACTGAAATATTGGCAGAGCATGGCATACAATGTGTGCCATGCTCTGAAACCAATGACGTCATATATCTATTACCATAGCATCTAAGAGATCATATTGATGCTTAAGTGACGTCATTCTGCCAAGGTACAAAGCAGAACAGTTGGTAATGCCATAGTTGCAATGGTAACACATCTATGGTTTCATCTAACATATAATTCGAGAGGAGCATGGCATACACTACATGTAATTCGAGAAGAGCATGGCACACAGTGTATGCCATACTCCTCTCGAATTATATGATAGATGCTACCTGAAATTCTTATAATGGAAAATTTTCTCAAACATTTAATTCATTCTCAAATAATTTAATTCTCTATTTTTGCAACCGTTCCTAATAGGGTTCAAACTGAAGGAAAGAATGCTCCTTTACGAACACTTTCTTCCCTTCAAGAGAAGGTGAGTCACTTTGATCGAGTTTCAGGCACAGTTTTTTAGTTTCGAGTTAAAGTTTCCGAGTACCGAGTAAAGTATAAATTTAAAAACTTAGAGTATCGAATAATTTTCGAATTTCGATTTTAAGTTTTTGAATTTGAAGTAAGATTTTTTTGGCTACTATTATTGTTCACTACATACATGATTTGCACCATGAGTGATTGTGCTAAACAGTCCTACTTTGGTTGGTTGCTTGTTTTGGGTTTAATGGCCCTTTGAGACAGTATTTCAGTCTATATCGGACCGTCTCCCAAAGAGAGGGAGAAAGAAGATAAATATGATAGAGGAGAGAAAATGTCCAAACAACCCTCTACCGCACCTACTGCAAGCACAGTAGGCCCTTGCCCAACTATTATCCAAATCAGTAGGACGCCCCGACAATGCCTACATTTAGAGGGAGAAAAATATATATGCTTCCTAATTTTAAGGCGTCAGCACCATTAAAGTCTCGCTATGTCTCGCTTCTGCTTCGCAGGCGAGACAAAAATGGTACAACTGAAAGAGGAGTGAATGAGTGACTGAACTCGGGTTTAACGTCCCACCAACTACTAGGCCATACGGAGACGGGACTTTGGTATAAAGTCCTATCCGAAAGACCGGAGAAGCGGGGAATCGATCTTGCGACCCCTGGATTGGTAGCCCAGCGCGTTATCCACTACACTGCCGCCGCTCATTTGTGAAAAAGTATGGAAATGGAAAGTGAGTCATTTGGGCCATCTAAGGGAAGACTTTAGAGACTGTGCCTGGTACAAGCACAGTCTCTAAAGTCTTCCCTTAGCCAAAAACGTCGAAACTTTTTGTCCCCCGCCTTTTCGAAGAAAAGCGGAGGGACATAATTTTCGGCATTCCGTCCTTCCGTCCTTCCGTCTTTCCGTCCCCCTGAAGTAGTATGTACCTTGTGTGCGCAACTCCTCCTACAGTTTTATACCGATTCTTTCGAAACTTTACAGATGTTTTTGTCATGGTCTGAAGATATGCATGTGATTTGGATATAATCCTGAGATTATTTTTGTCTCTTTTTTCCAAAAGTTGTACTTAGTCATTTTTTAGGCGTTTTTACTATCAAAGTGACTAGATAGTGGGTACCTTGTGTGCGCAACTCCTCCAACAGTTTTCTGCCGATGCCATTGAAACTTCACAGGTGTTTTGGTCATGGTCTGAAGATATGCATGTGGTTTGGATATAATCCTGAGATTTTTTTGTCACTTTTTCCACAAGTTGAACTTAGTCATTTTAGGCGTTTTTACTATCATAGTGACTAGATAGTGGGTACCTTGTGTGCGCAACTCCTCCTACAGTTTTATGCCAATTCCTTTGAAACTTCACAGGTATTTTGTTCATGGTCTGAAGATATGCCAATGGTTTGGATATAATCTTCACATTATTTTTTATTACTTTTTTCGCAAATTGAACTTAGCCATTTTTCATACATTTTTACTATCAAAGTGAATAGATAGTGGGTACTTTGTGTGTGCATCTTCTCCTACAGTTTTATGCCCATTCCTTTGAAACTTCACAGGTGTTTTGATCATGGTCTGAAGATATGCATGTGGTTTGGATATAATCCTCACATTATTTTTTTTATTAGTTTTTTTTTCCACATTTTTAACTTAGCCGCTTTTCCAGCTCAAACACTAAGTGTATATACTGTGGAGACCTAGTTTCCAAGGCGAGGGACATTAATTCGTCGAATTTGCTTGTTAGATATGTCTTTTACGGCCCTTCCAACAATATTTCAGTTATATCGGGCCGGTGGGCGAAAACCAGGAGAGAACCACCTACCTTCCGCAAGCACAGCATGGCTTTTTCACTTGTGCGCTCGAACCCATACCTGTGAGAGACCTTTTATAAGACTCAGCGCTACTATCCACTAAGTAAAACATAAAAAAGCGATTCTATCATTTATGTGTCAGTATGTCGGTTAATAGGGATGCACAGTGTCTTATACATTTCAAAAAGTACGTTTGTGAAAAATGACAAATCTCTCCGTAGAATATTAGTTTTGTTTCTTGTTCTGATCAATGAAATACCAACAAAAGCGATCTAATAAATGGGTTCATTCACCTGTGTGTTCTTCTATTTCATGTCATTTTGATTACCACGTAAACTAAACTACTTTTTAACACTTTTCTAATGAGAAACTCAGATTTGTAAAAATAGTTATTTGAAGCTGGCCAGTCACGGACATACTGTAGTGAAAAAGCTTGCAGCCATATCTGGGAGAGCAGTTGGGTGATGGAATCGTGCTATCGACATTTCTTCTGCGCCTACTTTTTAAAATGCACTGCGGCACTTTAAAACTTTTGCACATTTAATATTGGAAAAGTCCGTTTTTCAGCCAGGCACTGTTTGCCATTTGCACACCTCTTAAACGCGCAGTTCCATTTCAAACTGTAAATAAAGTTCAAACTTCTGCAAAGCGTTAGCCAAAAATAATAAAAATCCTATTCAAACCCGTATATATAAAATGCATATTTGAGCACAATATCCGAGTTAGAACTGTTTGAGTTACGTATAACGAAATCCACAAAAGTGCCCAACTGACATTCCAACCAACCAGTCCGAGGACATTAAAGGTAGGGTCAGGCTCAATCACCATGGCCCTTTGGGTCTCTGTGTTTATATTATAGACAATGGGCAAGTCGGTGACCGTTCAGGACACCGCTCGATCAATTCCGTGATTCACGGAATTGGCCGAGCGGTGTTCCGATGCCTGGAGGAAATAAGACGCTCCAATCTCCATGAGTCTCCCAATCTGATAGGTCAATGAGGAGTGGTGTTAACACATCACAGGTTGAAAGAAGAAGTCAAGGGTTAGAACGGAAGAACTCTTTGAGTCAACGACCATGTGTTTATGACCAAGGTGATCCATATAGTTATCATGAAATCGGCTGTGGTAAGCAAACACAGCCTGGAAAAGGGTTGGGCTCAGTCAGGCTGAATTTTGCCCAAGAAACACGATAATGGACCGTCCCCCCCCCATAGCCAAGAAACGGAAACTAAAGCGGTTTGGCCACATCTCAATGCCTTCTGGCTTACCAAAGACGGTTATTCAGGGCACGTTGAAAGGAAAAAGAAGAGGTAGACAGAAAAAAGAGGCGGGAAGACAATATTAAAGAGTGGACATTGTTGGACTTTGCCTTCATAACTAGGGAAACTGTAAACAGGATTAGGTGGAAAATAATTGTAGTAAATTCATCTGTGGATGTGGTGCCCCGACAGCCTTGCAAGGTTATGGGATTGAATAAACTCAAAACTAGAAAAATACAAACAAATTACTTATTTTCACTCCCAATATACAAATAAACCAATACAAAGCACTTAATATGTACCCAGAAATATTGTAGTCAATAGTTGCTTAGTAATCTTCATTACAGAATCTATTATATGGAACCTTGGGTATTAATATGTGAAAAATGTAGGTGAGAATGATGGGGTCATTTTTACACAACTATTTGAAATTGTGGTTTTAAACGTAACTGAGAAATCATGATTTCGCATCACAGTTTTAAAAGCTTTACAGCTACGGTATACGGACAGAGAAAAATGTTCGCTGTCTATATAGAGGATCTTACATGAGTGCTCATGCATTATTGAATTTATTAAACGAGTTGGGGAAAAGATAAGATGCGAGG
This sequence comes from Ctena decussata, assembly GCA_963989385.1. Taxonomy (NCBI): domain Eukaryota; kingdom Metazoa; phylum Mollusca; class Bivalvia; order Lucinida; family Lucinidae; genus Ctena; species Ctena decussata. The sequence continues at coordinate 35,967,731 of OZ022508.1, forward strand.
CTATGCCGAGCATCTTATCGGTTTTCCCCAACGAGTTTAATAAATTCAATAATACAGAAGCACGAATGTAAGATTCTATTTATCATATGACACAAAAATCGCATTTCATTAGCAAATTTTGCACTAAAACGTCACGATTTCGCTATAAGAAACGCGACGTTAATTATGGTCGTCAACGCATACAGTAATGTTACGCCGTAATTTGCATATTTAATCCACTAGAGCTAGTTGATTATCGATTTTAATGCATGGCTTTATTACACTCTCACATGCGACGTCATGATAAAATATGTTATCAGGGCCTTCAAATTCAAAAAAGACTCGGATCATTCTGTGCACCCGTAGCCTGATCAACGCCTTTTCTTTTTGCATTAATCATCTTTGAATCATGAGGCCTACCAGCCTGTGGAGAAGCGCAGTTATATGAATTTAAGGTGAATGGATACACTTCCAGGGGAAGCAACTATGTCAGTTTCATTTTTGCCTCCATTCTCTAAGGGGTCAACTCTTAAAGGTTAAAAATTGTCCTCCAGGAGCATTTTTTTCTTTTCAGAGAATCCCCATTTTTGGCGCCCATGAGAGCAAACATAAGGTTACAAATGTTGTCGCCCTTCATAAAAATGAAGGAAAAACATGGAGATATACCCATACACCTTCAACTTAGCTACAGGAACACCTACTAATACTTGTATTAAGTTCTATGTATCATTCAGTTTGACCTGAGGTCCGGCATTGTTGGCTTATAAAATAATAATACTAATGATAATAATAATTATTATTATTTCAGAAAAAGGCTAGCCAGACAATATTGAGATGACACTTTACTGATTAAAGAAAGTCAGGACGCTGAAGCCGAAAAAAAGCAACTTTAATGCCCCGGCGATTCGAAAGGAAATTTTTACCAAATTTGATAAGCACAACATTTGGACTTTATGATAGGGTATGATGTGGTCACTGAAATAGGATCCCGTGCTTTTAATTACCCCTGTTTACCCCTACCCCTTTTAAACCATAATTTGCTCAAAATGAAAACGCTATAATTCTGTCCATTTAGAGGTGCACTAAAGTTTTCTGATTAATTCATGAAATGACGTATTTGTGTGCAAAGTATCGGTTTATGTAATGATTTACAAAATGCATGCTTAAAATATTAAGAAAACCGGTGTACACACATATTTACACAAGGATAATTAATCCTACCAGTTGTTGGTGTTTGAATACACTAAATTTCATTTCAAATCGCTGTCTTCCAGATTCTCATCAAACTGCGCATAGAATTATGGGGCAGCTGACTCGAAAAATATCCAATGATAATGACACTGTACCTTGTACTTCATAAAACGTTTTCTTTGGAGTCTAACCACCACCATAGAGTCCCGTTTTCCTCGGACGTTCATTTCATTTTGAATTTCAATTTGAATTTTTCCCCGTGCTGTGCAGTTTTAACAAGAAAACCAGCCCAACCACTTCTGTGTCTGCAAAGACTTCCAACAACTTACGCATTCACATTATCACTGGCGTTTGTCTGTTACAGCTCGATCGTTACATACGTTACTTAATATAATTTTGTTAAAAAGTATAATGAATGAAGACGATTCAGAAGATGTATAAAGATGTAGTATACAAAAACAGGATCATATTTGTTTTACTGCATTAGAGTATAGTTACTATAATTTGTAAAAAAAAAAATTCGAAAAGCTTTTCATAGCAAATGATACAATTATATATGTTACCCATGAAACGAAAATAATAAATAAAATGAAATAATACTTTAACTTTAAATCACTTCATCGTTCAAATATGTTTTTGAAAATAGTGCTTTTAAACTCTGCATTTTCCCTTGTCCTAAAAGCTGATGCAGTAGTGTGTAAATGTAGTATTTTGACATCTGTAAAGATGTTAAGTTAGACTGGCACTAATGCGATGATGGCAGTATCGAAATTGAAAAAGACAAAGTACTAACGAATATTTGCACTTACTGACAAGCGGAAAAATGAACGGCGTTCAAATTTATGTTCAAACAATAACCAAACGTCATGGTTTGAAGAGTAATTACAACGTAAACTACTTAGATATCAAAAGAGGCTATTCAGTAATATGCATATGGTAGATATTAGCAGAGTTGTGGGATCACTGTTTCCTCCAGTAGGTGGTTAAAACCACTATGGACAGCGTTATTTTGCAAGTTCGTACGTCTCTCCAGAGAATAAAACTCGTTGACATGTTGACTATCTTAATTTGTTTTTTTGTTATTTTGTTACAGTGGATTTATTAGATATGCATGCAGACCCAAGTTGACGTATATGAGATGTAGAAAACGTACATAGAAAAATGTAAATAAAATTACCCAGGAAAGGCCACAATTACAAACCACAGCCCACCCAAGACACCGAAAGAAGATGGGAAACATGCATACGACAAAACGGAAAAGCACATCTTTGGTAACAGACACTCCATTCCAACACAGAGGAACTGTACATAAGTAAGCACCAAAAACAATACAAAATAATTCAAACATTTTATACATCTAATTTTACCTAGTTTCTATTTTAAACCACAAAACAAAATAGAAAGCACATAGGACAGCTATACAGGCGACAACAAGGCAAGAAAACCAACCAATGGGATTCGCATGTAGAAGTTTTCATTACTGCATAGACAGTTGTACATAATCTACCAGGGGTTAATTTTATTCGCGCAACCTTACACTTCCTTCTGATGCAGCAAAAACACGTAGGCGTTGCGTCATAAACATGGATGCTTTTAGATATTTGAATACGCAAAGAAAAATGAAGTTTCTAATGGCTCAGTAAACAGTCGTCATATCACGTATACAACAGAAGAAATAAAAGCATCAGTACAGAAATTAGTATCCGAATAAATAAGTAAAACAAAAGATTCTTACTAAACATCTAGTATAATTACTCAACGTAAACTCTTGCCTATCGTAGACTCAACTGCTTGAAACATTTTAATCAGTGTGTGCTGCAGTGGCTATACCAGATGAATACTTATTAAAAATTATTTTCTAAGAAATCTAACATATGCCGGAAAACTTCGATATATGAAAATAGATAACCATAGATGCTACAGCCATTGATTATATTTTAAAGTAGTGGGTGCAGATGCCACCATAAAAATAAATAAATAAGAAAACGAGATTGTTAGAGGTATTTAACTTTCACCTGTTTGGCATTTATCTGAATAGACGTTATACTGCGTTACATAATTGTAATTTGAACATTGTTTCATTAGGTAACAAACGATAAAATTTGTTTGTGAATAAGCTTCTTTCAAGGCCTCAATGTCTACATGTCTCAAGCCCTCAGTCTTTACAATTAACTTATCATGTGTATTTAAACTGTGTACTTTTATAATTATTAAGCATAAAATCGCAACAATGAAGCACGAAAGCGTTCATAGCTAGAATATTATGATACTTCATTCCATCTCAACTTAAATCTAAAACAAAGTCCCAAAATTGAACTTAAATAGCTTATTTGACCGTTAATTACGTATCCATTTAAAGAAACTGTCAGTGTTTCAATTAAGTACCAAGGTTTACTCGCTCAAATGTTATCAACGTTACCGGTTTATGGCGCTCTCATCAGTTATAAGGCAAAACATTAAAAATATTCTTGTTGTGACGAGTTAACGAAAGAAGGAAAATACCGTAACTTATAAAATGTCCCGTCATCAGTCTATTTAGGGTTTTGTCAGTGTTTATGGCAACGGGACGGGTAATTCACAATATTTGCCACATTATTCCTACATGGTATTATCTGCACTCAAAATGTTACAAAATGATACATTTTACTTACAGTCGGACGGCGAGTAGCTGGTCGGAGGCTGTGAAAATACATTATCTCAACGTGTAGCATTTCGGCAGTGAAAATCTTGATTAGCAGTAACATTAACTAACAAGAAGTTTACATGTTTCCGATGTTGTACTACCAAGCGCATGATGTATCACCGTCTTTAGTGACTTTAAAAAATTGCCAGAAAGGTCAATGCAATGAAATATCGTATTTTATATATAATTGGGCTGTTTCTCGATTTTAACTGAAATTTTCACTTGAGCATTGTCGTTTTTATTGGTAACGCAAAATACATTCATGCAAGTCTCATAAAAGAATGCGTACTTTGTGAGCAGATGCTTGTTTTCGATTTGTCAGATACTTTTCTGTGCCTCATGTCATTTAATTCCAGTGTATAGTTTAGTTTTCTCACCTTTCTGTAGTCTTTCAATTTTTATGCTCTGTGAACCGATTTTTTTCAATATTCAAAGTAACAGCAGGTTTTGTAGTGTAAATTACTAGTAATTCCCTAATTTTATATTTGTTTATATTAAAAAGAACGATAATGTTTGATTGTCACTTGACTGACACCACTATAAATAACAATGCTCAGAGCATCAGTAGTTTTATTTCCCTTGGGGTAATATCTTCTCTATCTCTCAATTTATCTATTTGTTTCTTTTTTATTGCTTTGACTAAAAGTCACGTATGTTAGGGTCATGAGAAGCGTAGCAAGAAAATTGAACCGTTTATAATTCATATCAGCAAAAGTGTTGAGCGTTGCTAAAAGAGGAAAGAAATAGCAAAACAGACTGTTTGTTCAGTATTTGTCAAGTCTTTTTACACCTACATGTAACAACTCTCTTTTCTGTTTCACGTATAAAGCGCAGCTTGCAAGGGCCTTAACTGCTTGGTGAAAATAGCGACAAACTTCTGTCAAGAGTATTTCTTAAAAAATGTCTGAATACCGTATTTATGAGAGTTTCCTGGGAGTTAGTGAAGGTTGCTGATTAGCTGTGATGTAATGGAATATATTTTGTATAAATGTTATCTACGTTAATTCTACGTTAATTCAAGTAGTTACATAGGCAAATGACAAGGAACCAAGCAGGCTGTAATTCTTCTGATATTTAAAGATGGTTTTAAAGGAGGATATACTAGCAAAAGAAAACAAAAAGATTCTGCCTTCAATTTATTTACATTTTGGGAATATTCTCATATGTTACGTCTATAACCGAATGTTACGGGCTTAAGCCAAAATGGATAGAAAGCTAATAAGTATCAGTCGTTAGCAGTATAATAGGCTTCTTCTAAAACTTATTTTGTTTGCTTAAAACTCCGCTTCAAATGACATAAAAATAAGGAGAAAGGCAGTCTATCATTTTAAGCATTTCTTTGGTACCCAGTTATCTCCCCTTATTTTACATCCTGGATCCACTTTTCAGGACCACATCATACCCTAAGTCAAAGTTGGGATGATAAACTTTCATAATATACCAAATTCATCCTTTCGAATTGTCGGGGCATTAAACTCGAAAAATAGGCCCTTTTTGAATTTCAGCGTCCTGACTATGACATACACTACTTGGGAGCAAGGATCGTGGGGCACCGATAGCGATATGCACTGTACTTTCTTCTTATCCTGTCTGTCGTATCTTTCAACCCTAGCAATTTCTGTATCTTAATTAAAATTAGGATAACATCTTATTACTTGAATCAACTTCCTAGTTTTCTACTTATGAGATTATTGCTTTGTTGTTTTTACAGTAACACTGTTTAAATGATATACCTAAATTGCACCATGTTGTGTTGTACATTGCATGTTGTTGTATTGTTTGCGAGGAAATGGACTCTATAAGCTTAAAGCTTCCGTTCAGATCCTCATTTTTTTATTGTATAATTATTCACATATATTTTTGAAATGAATAAATATTGTTTTAAACCAATACTTGCATTACAGGAAATGGATATTTCTTCCTGCTCCCCCCCACCACGCCCCTCCCCGCCATTTCAATAATGGGTACCAACTGATTGATTGCTTCTCTGGATGATGAAGCCAAAACGTGGTTTACTCTTAAAGGGAAGAATTGAGTGCTCTAGGAGCAACCTCTTCCCTTTAAGAGCTTACCCCCGACTAAGAATAGATGCAAGTATGTAAATGAAAGAGTTTATTCCCCTGAAAATATACTCATTCGTTTTGCTTGCACTAATCAAGACATAATATACCAACTTAACTCTGAAACTTAGGACAACTAAAATAATAAAAAAAACTGTTACTTCTTAAAATATAGCAATTTTTTGCAGTGCAGTAAATCGTCTTAAAGGTGCAGATGGAATGGTGTTTTCCCCCTGAAAATGTACCCATTCGTTTTGCTTGTCAGACATGATATACCATCGTAACTCTGAAAAATTAGGACAACTAAAATGCTAACTAATACTTCTTAAAATTGAACAATTTGTTTTTTAGTACTGTAAATCGTCTTAAAGGTGCAGATGGAATGGCAAACTGTGTAAACCCTGATCATACTGCTCCTTGAGGAGCAGTATGATCTGGGTCTACACTGTTTGTCAGATCTGTCCGTCCCAATATTTAGAATTTTAATAGTAAGTGCGAATACCCAGAAATCTACAGAAGTCACGTTCCTATTTCTGTACTTTAAATGCTCATTCAAATAGAGTCTCCTAATGGACGAGATTGCAATCGCAGACTGATTTATTAAATGGGTTTCGCTGCACAAGCGTTACTAAAATGAGCCGCGACATGAGAAAACCAATAATGTGGTTGTGCGCCCAGCGCAGACTCAGATCAGCCTGGGCATCCGCCCAGTCTGATCAGAATCTTCGCTGTCCGCATGGAGGTAGCTTAAACCCTTAGCTACCCTGTAAGTGCATAGCGAAGACTCTGATCAGACTGGGCGGATGACAATGCTGATCTGAGTCTGCGCATGACGCACAACCACATTGTTGGTTTTCTTGTGTCGCGGCTCAAATAGTCTTTTGTCAACAAAAGTTCCAAGCCAAGTCGCAATGGTGAAACCCGGGATCTTATTTCTAATAGTTGTCAAACACTTTAAGCTAAACACTATTTCTCACGGGTAATATTTAATATACTTTCAGGGGCAGCAATTCTGCCGTTTTGATTTTTTCTGTCCCTTCTCAATCGGGATCAACTCTTAAAGAAAAAAAAAATGCTCAAAAAAAAAAAAAAAAATGCTCAAAAAAAAGATTTTCTCCTCTTGGATCAATTTTTCTTTTTAAGAGCAGATCCCTTTTTGTGGAGGGTTTTGTCGCCCAAGGAACTCTTAAAGAAAAAAAAATGCTCAAAAAAAAAAAAAAAAAAAAAAAATCTCCTCTAATAGCAAATTTTTCCTTGTAAGGGCAGACCCTTTTTCTATGAAGAAAGAAAGAAAGAAAGAAATATGTAGGCACAGAAGTTGTTTCCCTTTGTTGTACCCACACCCTTAATGGACCGATAATATATGAGATTGTTGACAGTCAGTGTGGAACCTGACCAAGCTGCTATGGTTTCGCAGGGGTTGCTTTGTTACGGCTCAAACATTTATGTTTAGAATATAGCTGAAAAGCCTGATATATGATACTGTAATCAGTAGAACTCAAACATAAACTGGAGCGGAAAAGGAGAAAAAAGTGATAATAGTGAACTTGAAATGAAGAATATAATATATTTTATTTCCAATGAACGTGTGATTTAACTGACTGTAGTACAAATGAACTTTTGCGCATGCCCATACGAGCGTGTAAAAAAAGCACAGTCTATCCAGGGCTTTAACAGTGTGCATCATAAACTTAAAGTTCCATTATAAACTGGTCATTGTCACTACTTAGGGGGCATCAACAACGCGCTCGATGCACTGGTGCCAGTTATGAATAATAATTGAACCGCGACACGAGAAAACCAACAAAGTGGTTGTGCGCCCAGCGCAGACTCAGATCAGCCTGGGCATCCGCCCAGTCTGATCAGTCTTTACTGTGCGCATGGAGGTAGCTTAGGCGCTTAGCTGCCCTTTAAGCGATTAGTCTGATCCGACTCGGCGTGTGCCGAGGCTGATACGAGTCTGCGCTTGGCGCACAACCACTTTGTGGTTTTCTCGTGTTGCCGCTCATATATTTAAACAGCAACAAATGGTGACAAAGTGGCTGAAATAATACTACAGACCCTTGTCAGCCACGTCAAGCTGCACACAAAAATGATGCGTCGAAAGCTGTCCCTCTTAGACGATATCCTCGAAAATGAGTCCCTCTTAGACGATATCCTCGAAAATGAGTGCGTGATACATGAACCCCACCACTGCAAACCAATCTCAAAGTTTGCTTCCTTTGAGCTTTGTCACCAATGACATTGAAACTTAGCATGCATACACTACAAGATTCTTTCAAATAATAACCCTAGAATGACCTTTCTACTCAGGTGAGTAAGTCAGGGCTTTACGTCGGGCTGTCCTATTTTTAACCTATTTAAACCCATATGTATGAATATCGTGTAAACATGAATATTTATGAGACTATTACTTATTTGACAACATAATGACCTGGAAGTGACGAATACAAATAAATCTAAAAATTGAATGAAATAGAGGATATTTGACTTTTTCAGTGCAGGATCGATTTTTATTTCACTGAATGAACACCAAAAGCAATATTTCACTCGTGGCGAAGTGAAATAAAAATCGATCTTACACTGAAATAGTCAAATTTTCAGTTTCTTTTATGCTTTAAAATTGCACAAAATCACTTATTCCAATGAGTGAAAATACCACTTTTGGTGTTAATAAGTGAAATAGAATTTTATTTCACCGAATGAACATCAAAAGCAGCATTTTCACTCGTGGCAAAGCCACGAGTGAAAATACCACTTTTGGTGTTCATGAGCGAAATAAAAATCGATCTTACACTGAGATAGTCAAATTTTCCGCTGTTTCTTTTATGCTTTAAAATTGCACAAAATCACTTATTCCAATGTGTCGGTCATCACGAAAGATACACAACATTTTTTTAGCTGTTTTGCGTCAAATTTGATGCTTCCAGCGTGTTTACTGGGTATGATATGACAGTTTGCAACTGAAAAATAGCTTGAAATCTCATTCAGACAAACAAATCTCAAGAAATTTGCTAAGAAAGAATGTCGATGGGAGACGTAGGCAGCCTGACGTCGCGTGCATTTACAATGTTACGTTAGCGGTTTTAGTGACGTCATTAACGTCGTTATGACGTGCAAACATGCGTGACGTAATTTAAGTCAAGCCGGATAAAGTTTAGCCAATTAACCAACAAATAAATGAGACTATATAACGAAAATTCTATTTTTTTGAAACAGTGAAATCTAAAGTGATAATTTCACTGTTTGAAACAGTGAGATTATCAGTTTCGATTTCACCAAGAAATCTCTATAATTCATTGAAAAGTATAAAAGAAAAAGCCATATGCCCCCACACACATATGCGGTGACAAAAATTCAAAGGCTAAAAACCCAGAGCAACTGTTGTGGCAGACTACAACGACAACTATAATTATAGACTAAATAGTTTTGCCTGACTCTTACAAAAATGGTACTGCATTTTGCGATAATTAGGCCTAACGAAGGAAAGACAACCGAATTTGAGACAGCGCATAAAATAAATAGCCGTATCAGTTACAATTTCCTCCTGCGAGATATTTTGTAATGTCATTTTCAAGCTACCGTATATTTTCTAAGTTTGGGACAAAAAAGTAATAATAAAAAGGATGAAATCAGTTTATAAGCAGCTAAAGTGAATGGGTCCAATTTCAGTTGAAGCAAACCCTTCCATTTTTATTTTGCCTCCTTTCTCAACGGGAGTGAACCCTTTAAAGAAAGAATTTGCTCTTTAAGGAACAAATTCTTGTCTCTAAGAGTAGGGGCTGGTTGTGGTCGGGCAATGACACTGCTGGGTAACTTTCAGTACCAGGGCGTCCTTCTGATTTGGACAAAAAGTAGGGCAAGGGCCTACTTTGCTTGCAGTAGGTGCGGGTGGGGGTTATTTGGACATTTTTTTCTCACCTGTCATCTCTTTTTTCTCTCTCTTTCTGGAAGACGCCTCGATATAGACTGAAATACTGTATCGAATAGTTGTTAAACCCAAACAACCAACCAACCAACCGACCGTCTTTATGAGTAGATCCCATTTTAAATGGGTTTCTTCTCCCGGGGAAGCAAACGCTTGTTCATCTGTAAAAAGGCAGGAAAACATGGAAGAGACGTAAACCTTTCTACCGAGAAATCTTAGAGCAGTGGGGCAGATATCCCTGAGCAATAATTGTTGACTCCGACCAGACCGTGCAGTCTGATCGAACTCTGGAATACTTTTCCAGTTCTCCCAATAGAACTATTACTTAGAAAAGAGTATAACGCGGCAAAGTGTACTTATAACTTGCATCATTCGGCTAAGGTGTTAGGTGCCCTCTAATTATGCTGTCAAGAGATGGGGCAAGGCATATACTGAAGATGGGTTGGATGACGAATGAATGACGTGATTTTACGGCCCTTTGAACAGTATTTCATTCTTATCCTGCCAATGCAAGGGTAATAAAGACTGTGTGCAATGGAATCTGTTAACGATGGGAAAGATTTACGCCTCTCAGCAGGATTCGAGCCCGGGTCGCTAGCTTAGCTGGCCAGCGTTTAGCCCACTGAGCTTGCCGAAGCCCCTGCAATAGGTGGGAAAGATTTTGATCCAAAATAAATGTGCTTTTCTTGGAATCACTCTATGCTGATTTGCTTCCGAGCTAAAAGGCCCCGTCGCATGTTTATTTTTGTAAGCCAACCGGAGCCAAAGACTCCAGGTGAGCTTATACCACAGGGTATAATCGATTCCGCCAATTTTCGCTTCCTGCAGAGACTGTACATCATATTTGGCTTCCGCCGAGACTGTCCGCGAACTCTTGCTTCCTGCCGAGACTTCTGTACATGATAAATGGCTTCCTGCAGACTGTCCGCGTGATTCTGCTTCCTGCCGAGGCTCTCGGCAGGAAGCAGAATCACGCGGACAGTCTCGGCAGGAAGCCATTATTCGAGGACAGTAGTCTCTGCAGGAAGAAAGAGTTCGCGGACAGTCTCGGCGGAAGCCAAATATGATGTACAGTCTCTGCAGGAAGCGAAAATTGGCGGAATCGATTATACCCTGTGTATACCCATATGGCAAGCTCCGTTGTCCATCCGTCATTTTAAAACGACTTCTCCGAAGCCGCTGAGCCGACTGATCCCGAATTTCGTATGTAGCCTTACGAAACGGATAGGGAACTTAGTAGACTGATTTCAGTCGAAGCTGTTAGAATTTTTTAGACAATATATTTATCTTTTTTTTTCAAAACAGCTCACTTCTCTAAAAAAATAATCACATCAGACTCAGGACATCAACAGATGTTGCGTCAGATAGAAGTACAATTCACAAGTGTGAATTTCTAACGTCTTCGGCTGACAAAAGTCTGGGAACTTAATAGCATCCCGGTCTAATTTGGCCGATTTTGATTTATGTAAGTGTATGTACCCTGTATAAAAGGTCCTTTAAATATAGTAAATGCCATTGCTTTCTGAAATTAAGACACTTTTAAACTCTACCAGGATTCTTCGAAACAGCGGTCTCAGTCATCGGTCCGCTCCACACCCAGTATGTCAATCAGAAGTCACCTGACAGTTTATAACTGGCCAGTGAACGACAATTCACTCAGCACGTGACATAGTCCCACAAACAAAATCGCACATGGTCTATGCCCCACAATATGTCCGTGATTTTACCTTACAGTTAATGGAGGGGTGCACACCTGTTTAAAGTAGGCGTGGCTTCGGAAAGGTGAATTTACCTTTCCGAAACCATGCCTACTTCAAACAGAAATACATTTGAGCCGCAACACTGGTTGTGCGCCCAGTGCAGACTTAGCTCAGCCTGGTCATCCACCAAGGCTGACCAGACTCTTCGCTAAGATTTTAAAGGGTAGCTAAGGGTCTAAGCTAGCTCCATGCGGACAGCGAAGACTCTGATCAGACTGGGCGGATGCCCAGGCTGGTCTGAGTCATCGCTGGGCGCACAACCACATTGTTGGTTTTGTCATGTTGCGGCTCATTTCTCCATTCAGTATAAGGTGAAATCACGGACTTATTGTGGGACATTGAACAAATGCGATTTTGTTTGTGGGACTTGTCACGTGCTAAGCTGTATTCGCATTGTCCATTTATACACGAATAGCCTGGTAACTGGCTTAATTGCATATGTGAATTTCAGCGCTTTGGCTTGTATAAAGATTGACGAGTAGCTGTCTTTTCCGGGTTGACCCTAATTGACGTCACTCGTTTTACGGAATTAACAAAAACAATACCATTGGTTGTCAGAATCCAACCTAGGTTAATTCTGGTTGCTATTTTACCTCTAATTAGCAGTTTCATATCAATTAAAGAGAGAAAAGATTTACATGGCTGAATCAGCTGTCATCGGCGTCCACGTGGACGACAGTGATAGGTGGGCAGGTCCATAAATAGGTTTTGTCACGACAACTAATTGATGGCACATATCTCATGCTACTGATCAGCCACACCGTAAACAAATCTAAATGAGGCGCGACATGACACAAACCAACAAAGTGGCATGTGCGCCAAGCAAATACTCGGATCAGCTGATCAGTCTTCACTGTCCGCATGGAGCTAGCTTAAACCCTTCGCAACTCTTTAAGCGCACAGCGAAGACTCTGACTGGAATGCTAAGACTGATCCAAGCCTTCGCTGGGCGCACGTGCCACTTTGTTGGTTTTATCGTGTCGCAGCTCAAATCTTGTTACAGACAGGCCAATCCAAACAGTGCGGCCCAAGATCAGTCTGCTCCAAAAGGAGCCATCGATCTATTGGTTCTGGAGAATATTATTATTAAAGGTTTTTACCATATATGGGCATGGCGGCCATGTTGAACCATTTGAACAAGGTTTCTTTCCCGCAAGCCCTGAAGGTTCTATATGAAATATGGTTACAATCGGCGCAGCAGAGAAGTCGTTTGAAATTGTGGACGGACGGATGACTACGACGGACAATGGAGCCTGCTTATCCTATAAGCTCTCCCGAAGCATTTTGCTCAGGTGAGCTAAATACTAGAAGTTTGCTGTTCTGTTTCTATTCTATCCCATAACCTTGCAAGGTCGTTGGGACACCACAGATAACTTCAAAACAACCCCTTTCCATCTTGTCCTGTTTTCGGCTGCCCTAGTTGAGCTGGCAAAGTCCATCTCTGTCCATTCTTATTGTTTTCCCATCTCTTCTTCTATCCCCTTCTTCTTTTCCTTCCACTGTGCCCTGTAGAATTGTCTTTGTTAAACCAGAAGACCTTGAGACGTAGCAAAACCACCTTAGCTTCTGTTTCTTGACCATGGTCAGGAGTTCATCATTCTCTCCCTGAATGGCTGCTTGGATTCTTCTGCCAACCTCCTCATGGGTTATGTGGTCCTTGTAGGAAATGTTCAGTAACCTTCGGTAGCATCTCATCTCAAAAGCCTGCCTTTTTTTCTCTAACTGTGCTGTCAAGGTCCACGATTCACAGGCATACAGAAATATGGAAATGACAAGGGAGCGCATAAGTGTCACCTTCAATTCTAGAGATATCTATCTCTCCAAATTGGCTTCAGCATTGTAAGAGCTGCAGTGGCTTGTTCAGTCCTTGAGAGAACCTACGGTTCTGAGCCATCATCTGAGACAACTGCTTCAAGGTGTTTGAAGCTTGATACGGTGCCCAGCTTCTGTCCTTTCACCTTGATCTCTTGGGAATTGTCTTCAAGTTTGCTGTCTTGACGCTTAATCCGATATGAGGTTGATAATTCCGCTGAATGTGGGAGAAAAAATGTGCCAACACGAGAAAACCAACAAAGTGATTGTGTGCCCAGCGCAGACTCAGGTCAGCCTTGGCATCTGACCAGTCTAATCAGTCTTCGCTAAGCGTGTTGAGGTTAAGCTACCTCCATGCGGACAGCGGAGACTCTGATCAGAGTGGGTGGATGCCCAGGCTGATCTGAGTCTGCGCCGGGGGCACAACCACTTTGTTGGTTTTCTTGCGTCGCGGCTCATTAATGTTAATCAAGGACTCAGCAAGCCTCCATGGCAAGGCTTTCGACCCCCGTGAAATTTCCCTACCATATTTGAATATTCATGATGGAGTTTTATAATCTTTAGCTAGTGATAAGTGCTGTATGGCGGCTGTAAAGTGACTCCCCATACCTCGCAGCAGTATAGTTTTTTTTTCGTTGGATCATCGAACCCATTTAGATAATGGAGCGAAAATAAAATATACGTCCGCTTCTTGTTCATTACCTTTTTATACATGGAATTTCAAAACACTACACCCAGTGGTCCTTGAGCCCAGTGGCTACTAAGTAGTGCCTATCAGGGTGAAAAACTGCGTAATTATTGAGCGCAAAGTTACTATGCCTTTACCAAAGTATTTTATACATCTAGCTACTGATGTTCAAAACAGCCAGCTTCCTCAGTCAAGTAGCTCAGAAGTTGAAAAAAAAGCGCCAAATTCAACCAAGAACCATAACTCAATCATTTTTTGACAGAATTAGTCCATAAGTTGATAATTTCTAATCACCAACCAGCATATGAAATATCATTTTCCCAGCTTAAATACTTTTTTTCAGATTTCCTTTTATTTTCAACAAAGGGGAGGTAACACTAAAAGTACAAGTTTGCTGGAGCAGAATAAAAGTATAGGTCAGCTCATTTTTCCTGATCTATTCATACTTGATATTTCAAAACTCTATGCTCAGTGGTTCTTGAGCCCAATAGTTGCGTAAGAACTGACTATTTAGGGGAATAACTCTGTAATTACTGTATGTTGGAAACATTGCAAAACTGAAGGTGGCATGACTAGGACAACATTTTCCCCATTATGTCTATGGGACCTTTTTGTTGCCGTGGTAACCACAGTTTTGATCCAATCTGTCCCAAAACTATATGCTGTCAATCCCAAACCCTAACATTACTACACATAAAATTTGACTGAGACGGGCCAGGTGGTTTAGGAGATATTCATGTTTAAAACTGTGGACAGACAAGGTACGACAGATCAAGCTACACTATAAGCTCAACTTGTGAGCTTAAGGTTCAGTTGAGCTAATAAACCAGACACCCTTAACCCTTAATGTGCCAAGAGGTAGATGACAAAATTTACTTCTGCAGAATTTCAAATAATGTTTCGTCCAAGTTATAATATATCATATTGAGAATTCAAAGACTAGAGGGCAAACAGTGTAGATCCAGGTGAGGTGGCTCATTATGAGCCACCTCATCTGGATCTACACTATTTGCAAATTTAAGTATTTTCATTTTTGGCACTTTAAGGATTAAATGATGAGTGGAATCATCCAATAAATGGGTAGCAAAGAAGGTGGAATTGAAATATTTTACCCTCGAGTAAAATGACCAAGTAAGAGAAAAAGGACCTTTGTTTTAGCAATGCTTCCTACCTATAAGGTGCTGACTTGTTAAGGTATATAACAAATGAGCCGAGACATGACAAAACCAACAATGTGGTTGTGCGCCCAGCCCAGACTCAGATCAGCCTGGGCATCCACCCAATCAAATCTGACCCTTTGCTAAGCGCTTAAAGGGTAGCTAAGGGTCTCAGCTACCTCCATGCGGACAGTGAAGACTCTGATCAGACTGGGCGGATGCCCAGGCTGATCTGAGTCTGCACTGGGTGCACAACCTCGTTGTTGGTTTTGTCTTGTCGCGGGTCCTGGCTCAATTACATCCAAATTACTGTAATCGACTGTTTTGGTGCCCTGTGCGCTTAACTTTTTCAAAATGGCAGCAAATACTTGTATTAAACTTTCTTTCTTGTTAGTGCACATCTCAAGAAATTATTATATACATGTATTAAAGAAAACAAATTAAAAGGTTAATCATAGGAGAAAGGCTCTTATGGTCACAGAAGGATAGTGAACAATGGAAGATTCTCTAGCATTTTTCAGCTCTTGTAAACTAGTAAACAAAGGGATAAATCAGTCAAAATATGTGCGCTTATAGTCATAAGCCTCAAAACTTACCAGGATGTGCACTTATAGGGACATGTGCACTAATTAGGTTGAATATATTAAGAAATGATGTCTTGTATAGTTATATGATCTGTTCAATGAAATAAACAGAGTATAGCTTGCCATAAACAAACAATCAAGTATCCTATATAGTATATTTAATAATACTAACATCTGTAAAAGAAAAAAAAAGAAAAAAAAGAAGACATTCTAAATATAATATCAGTAAAATCTACATGCAAAACAGTACCACTGAAAGTAAGTACTGGTAAGGCCTGGACATGTCAATATCTATCAGAAAATATAAGGAAATGAGAAACTAACAACTATTTCACATCTCATAATTTTCTTTTTTTCAAGCAATTGAACCCATATTAAAAATATATATATATGACACCACATTTGAACAAGAAGCATGAACACAAGCATAAAACAATCCCCATCCCACCTGACCCATTATAACATTTGAGCCGTGACACGAAAAAACCAACAATGTGGATGTGCGCCCAGTGCAGACTCAGATCAGCCTGGGCATCTGCCCAGTCTGATCAGAATCTTTGCTGTCTGCATGGAGGTAGCTTAGAACCTTAGCTACTCTTTGAGCACTAAATGAAGTCTGATTAAACTGGGCGGATGCCTAGGCTGAACGTAGTCTGAGCCAGGCACACAAACACATTGTTGGTTTTGTCGTGTCACGGCTCATTTTTTACATATGCTATAAACTGCCCCCCCACAAAACCCAAGCAGAGCCTCTAATATGGAGATTATCTAATGACAGTCTGGCAGAGCTCCAGATAATAGGAAGAATTTGAGGATAACTGGGATATTTTTGTTACTTCTCATCAAATTGTATGTTATGGCCCCTCTTCTGGGACTAGGGTCGAACTACATTATTCAATTTGGGAAAATAAAAGCATATTCATGAATTTTCCTATTTTGAAGGTGTGCTGATTGTGGAGATTAGGACTTAGCAGGCATGTTTATGAAACATACCAGATGCTCAGTTCATAAATTTCATATGAAATGGCCACTCATTTAAAACCCTTTATACAGCTGACTCTAATTATCTTAAGCACTGATATCTCGATTACCCTCTAATATATCAAGGAATATATTCTGGAAACATCTGCTATTTTTCATTAGATTTCAACTCCTGCTATCTCAAACTACTGATATCTCAAAGTAAATTTTCTGGTCCCAGAAAATTTACTTTGAGATATCAGTAGTTTGAGTTGAACGTCAACTTCGAGATATCCAAAGTTGACTGTACATTATGCTAGTAGACACAGTATTATGCTACTGGACTGCCTTTATTAGGGAAAGCATGGTAAGGGAGAAGTACTTAGTAGGGAAAAACTTGGTATATGCAGTTAAAAAATATTCACTTATTATCATTCTTTCTTTTCCTTCACTAGAGACTGTCTGTGCACAAATAAATAAAAAGAAAATAAATATACTGCTGTTAGTCCTGCTATGAATGATAATGCTAAAAACACTGTTTGAAAACTGTAAGTCTTTGCCATATAGCTTAACGGTAAACCAGCGAGAGTTTGTCCTCCTGAAAAAAACAGAAAAGAATTTTAAAAACCTTTGCAGATAAATATTAGTACTGACTTTGTGCGTAAAGGCCTGTGCATCAGTCTTTTTTGTTCACAAAAACAATCTCTGAATTCTATGGAATCTAACATATGAACAGTTTATGTCCATTTGCAGGCTGATTTAAATATATGTACAGTTGACTCTAGTTATCTAAACACTGATATCTCAAAACACCCTCTTATATCAAAGAATATAGTTTGGACATATTTCCAATTTTCTTTACATTTCCATTCCTGTTATCCTAAACTACAGATATCTAAAAGTAAATTTTCTGGAACCAGAAAATTTACTTTGAGATATCAGTAGTTTGTGATGAACTTCGAGTTTGAGATATCCAGAGCTGACTGTATGTCTGTACATCTCTTAGCACATGATGCAAATAACATAGAACTATCACAGGAAAATTTCCATATCTCTGTAATATATGCTCTCTGGAGATGTTGAATTTACAAGTCCCATTAACGGCATTCTTAAAACAATTTTGTGTAATAAATAAATTACAAAATTTAGTGGTCTAGAACTCTGCAATCTAAATGGACTTTGGACACTTTTTCAGAGAAAAATAATGAAAACTAGATAAGGTGTTTGTAAAACACTATGCCCCCAACCATATGCCTGATCCTAACTGGGCATGGTTAGTACTATAAAAATATTGACGGAAATCATTCAAAAGTCAAACAGTCAATCTACTCATCATCTCCAAACAGCTGACCAAGTTTCAAGACCCTAGCTCAAACACTTTTCATGATATCTTGCTGCCAAGTTTAAAATGTCAAAATTTTCAAAGGGACATAGCTAAAAAAAATTGATGAAATTCGTAAGTTAATCGCTTAACATACTCATCACCTCCAATCAGCATACCAAGTTTCAAGTCTCTAGCTCAAATAATTTTCAAGATATCTAAGATATCTTGCTGACAAGTCAAAATGCCAAAATTTTGGAAGGGCCATACATGTAGCTCTAAAAATAATTGACAGATTTCATTCAAAAGTTGACCAATTCAACTACACATCATTCCTAATAAGCTGGCAAATGTTCAAGTCCCTAGCTCAAATACTTTTTGAGATATCCTGCTGACAAAGTTGAATTGCCAAAATTTTCAAAGGGCCATAACTCCTAAAAAATATTATGGAATTTATTCAAAACTTATTCAGTTCATCTACTCATCATCTCCAATCAGTTCACCAAGTTTCAGGTCCCTAGCTCAAACACTTTTCAAGATATCTTGCTGACAAAGTTGAAATGCTGAAATTTTCAAAGGGCCATAACTCCTACAAAAATAGACGATTTTTGTTGAGAAGTTAATCAGTTCATCTACTCATCATATCCAATAAGCTGGTAAAGTTTCACATCTGTAGCAAAAATACTTTTTGAGAGATCTTGCTGACAAGATGTCATTATAAATTTTTCTCAAGGGGCATAACTCCAAAAAGGGAGACAACTCGGGACAAGAAAAAAAAATATGTGTCAGCTGTTTTTAAAAGACAAATCCATACATGAAATTTAAAAACTCTAGCATGCATAGTTTCTAAGATATGGTATGTGTGACTAACAGATGGATGGACGGACATACGGATGGACAACCCAGAAGCAATATGCCCCCTCAACTTCTTCGAAGTTGGGGGCATAAAAAGGGGTATTTTCATTGAGAGGGGGGCATTAATCAGAAGAAATACAGTACACAGGAAGCATTTTAATAAAATAATTGAGCAAATACAGACATACGTTTAATCAAATGTGACAGTAAGTCACTTTCAACATAGTGGCACTGACATTTAAATCAAAGCCTTTGTCTTAAAGACCGGGGATGGAGTATAAAAGAAATCCCAAGCATAAGATGGCCACTTCATATCTACCTCCTGAGCTGTGTACACTGTTGCTCCAGAACAAACATTTTGAAAATAAACATGACTTACCTCACAGATTTTGATAAAAGTTGGCAGATATATTCTTTGTCTTATTATCTATCAACCATGAAAAAAATACTCCAAAATAATATCTCCATATACACTTTTCAGAAAATTATTTTTTGCTGTCTGCTAGAAAATTTGAATTTGCCTCTCAGTGATTGACAGTTCTACCATTGGCTGTAGAGCTAATCAGATACTTGCTGTGGAATGACTCATACACTCTAGTTTACCTATTCTGACATCTGGGGGGAAATAACACATGGCAGTGAAATAGGCTAAACATGAATCAAATACTTGTCTTTTGATTCTGTCAATATTATATACAAATTATATCCAAAAGGACAACAGTGTAACAAACTCTGGTAGCCACTCACAAACTGTACTCAAAACACAGTTTGGCATATATGACATCTCTTCTATGCCACAAGTATTTTTTAAATCTTCTGTCTTGCTGAAGTGCTATTTGTTTCTTTGCCATATACCTTGGATCATTCCACACACCTCGATGGAACATATCATTGTCCAGAAATGTTTATATTTCTCAATTCTTAAACGGTGATTTCTTGTGCTAGGTGCAAAGCCCTCATTTTCCCATCAAAACTGCCTGTTTGTTTCTGAAGCAATGCAGGGTCTGCAAAAACAGTATGGACACTCTTCCTCTGTCATATTCTGTGGAACGTGAAATTGAGGTGGTGGTCTGTCATCCTCTTGTGACTGACCTGACACTTTAGCAGAAGGGTCCGGAATTGAACTCTCTGTTCCTACAGTCTGTTTTGATGTAAATTGTAGTTCAATTACAGGTCCAGATGCTTTCACTAAATGCAAGTTATAGTGGCCAAATAAGCTTCCACAGCATGAAGTTGTTCTTGTGTAACTTCCAAGGTTAATCTCATCTTGTTAGCTTATAAAAATAATGCATTTATCCTCTTTTCTTTTATTTATATACTGATCACAAGTCTGAGTCAAGCAGTAACAACAAGCTGTGTTTATTTTATGAATGGGTTTTTGGAATTACATACAGCAGAAAGAAAGCCCACTTTTCTTGGGGGTTGTACAGCATGTTTGTTGTCTTAAATTTTTTTGCATGAAGCCTTCTAAAATATAAAATACTGGAAAAAAAATAAATTTCTGGAGTTGCATTTTTTCATTTAAATGCATATGAAATGTTATTTGTTTATGAACTTCACAAAGAAATGATATGCGCATATTTCATGAATCCCCTCCTGACCCCTAGTAATCTGCTTCAGTGAATGAGTCCTGGTTCTGGCATTCTAAGGTCATTTGTATCAAGGTTACATATAAGTTATATATATGGATAGGCAAAACGCTAGAAATAGATCAGCTTCTTTCAGAATTGAAACTCCTGTGGATAGTTTAAAAAATGAAAATCTGAAAAATGATTTTAATGGGAATACTGGAGTAATATTCTTAGTAAAATGTGAGTATGATAAGTCATGAAAAATTCATATTTCCTTCCTAGCAGACGATTTCTCTGTTTTGTTTACATGAGATAAAATTACTCATACAGAATCTTTCCCACGCTGATAAGCTCCTCCTCCTTCTCCATATTGGCTTAATGGTTTACCACCCGGTAAATTGAAGTTCTAAGCTCCGGTCTTTAACACCATACTTTTATATCTAATACCAAGGGAAGTAATCAGAGAAAGTTTGAAACCAATATAAGATTAGATTGTAACCATTCTGATAAGACCAACTCAAGTGAACTTAGCTTAGTCCTGAAGTCAAGTCAAGATAAATAGTTAGCATACAAGAAGTACTACATTATAAAAATTGTTCAAAGTGTATGGGCATATCTCCCTGATTTTCTGCCAATTTTACAAAGGGACACAACTTCTGTGACTTCCTGTTTGTTTTCTTCCCTGGACAACATAGCCCTTCCAAAAAGGGGTCTGCTCTTAAAGTAAAGAATTTGCTCCTCTTGGACATGCACTGTGAGAAGCAGCAAAAATGAGAATGACAGAGTTACTTCCCCAGAAAGTGTACCCATTCACCTTTAAACTTGTGAACCTATTTCAAGCAGGCATATCACATAAAAACCAGAGGACCAATGGTCCTGTAGCTCACCTGACACTTGGTCCTGGTACATGTGTATATATTTTCATGCTTTTATACATGTATATAGCACCAGGGCAGGGGCCCTCTCCCTTGGGGATTAATGTTGAGTCCCAATTCTATATACCAAGCCACAAGGTCACTGGGCCTTTGTTTCTGGACAAAGATTTCTGAAGGGTTTTTATCATAAATGGGTGTGGCGACCACCATGTTCATACCACCATGACCATCTGAACAAACTTTGATTCCTTTGACCCAGTATTAAAGCTCCATATGAAATACAGTAATCATTTGTATAAACTATGATGGGCCTGAGTGCCCAATGCTACATACCGGTACCAAGTTTCAAGGTTATAGGCCTTTTGGTTCTCGAGAAAAAGACGTTTGAAGACCTTTTACCATATATGGGCATGGTGGCCATCTTGGTCAAGTGACCAAGACCATCTGAACAAACTATGGATCCTTTAAGCCGGTGAAGCTCCATATGAAATATGGCTTCAATTGACCCTAGTGGCCTCTGAAAAGATGTTTGAAAATGTTGATGGGTGACAGAATCTCAATGACCTTGTACAAAAGTCAAAGAATGACCTTGACCTTTAATGACAAAATATCTTCATCTGGTCATTTAGTCAACCATATATACCAAATACTGCACCTTAGACTTAAATAGTTTCTGAAAAATCCACTGTTTAAGCATTTTCCCATATAAAAGACTACATAATGTACCAAAGTTGACAGTGTCATAAATAATGTCAAGGTCAACGCACAATCATTTGTATAAACTATGATGGGCTTGAGTGCCCAAAGCTACATACACAGTTTCAAGGCCATAAGAAGATTTTGAAGGGTTTTTACCATATACGGGCATGGCGGCCATCTTGGTCAAGACCCTGAGAACAAACTTTTATTCCCTGATCACACTTAGACTCCATATGAAATTTTGCTTCAATCAGACCAGTGGTTTCAGAGGAGTAGATGTTTTGAAAATCTTGATGACGGACAGACCGACAAAATGACCTTGACCTTCAGTGACATAATATCTTCATCTGGTCATTTAGTTGACCATATATACCACATATTGTACCTTAGACTTAAATAGTTTCTGAGAAATCCACTGTATAAGCGTTTTCCCAAAAAAAGCCTAACGTACCAAAGTTGACCATGTCGTAAATTAATTCAAGGTCAACACATGGTCATGATTTGTATAAACTATGATGGGCCAGCATGCCCGATGCTACATACCAAGGTTCAAGGTCATAGGCCTTTTGGTTCTAGAGAAGAAGATTTTTGAAGGGTTTTTACCAGATATGGGCATGGCGGCCATCTTGGTCATGTGACCAAGACCATCTGAACAAACTATGGATCCTTTAAGCCAGTGAAGCTCCATATGAAATATGGCTTCAATTGACCCTAGTGGCCTCTGAGAGGTTTAGTTCCTCTATCCCACTGAGACACCATATGAAATTTGGCTTCAATCTCCCCAGTGGTTTCAGAGGAGAAGATGTTTGAAAATCTTGATAACGGACAGACCGACAAAATGACTTTGACCTTCAGTGAAATAATATCTTCCTCTGGTCATTTAGTTGACCATATATACCACATATTGTACCTTAGACTTAAATAAGTTCTGAGAAATCCACTATATAAGCGTTTTCCCATATAAAAGCCTAACATACCAAAGTTGACAATGTCGTAAATTAGGTCAAGGTCAATGCAAGGTCATCATTTGTATAAACTATGATGGGCCCGCATGCCCAAAGCTACATACCAAGTTTCAAGGTCATAGGTCTTTTAGTTCTGGAGAAGAAGATTTTTGAAAGTTTTTCACCATATATGGGCATGGCGGCCATCCTGGTCATGTGACCCAGACCTTGGGTATAAAATTTGGTTCCCCTATCCCACTGAGACTCCATATGAAATTTGGCTTCAATCGGCCCAGTGGTTTCAGAGGAGAAGATGTTTGAAAATCTAGATGACGGATGGTCCGACGGAATGACCTTGACCTTTAGTGACATAATATCTTCATCTGGTCATTAAGTCGACCATGTATACCAAGTATTGTACCTTAGACTTAAATAGTTTCTGAGAAATCCACTGTTTAAGCCTTTTCCAATATAAAAGCCTAACGTACCAAAGTTGACCATGTCGTAAATTAATTCAAGGTCAACACATGGTCATGATTTGTACAAACTATGATGGGCCGGCATGCCCGATGATACATACCAAGTTTCAAGGTCATAGGCCTTTTAGTTCTGGAGAAGGATTTTTGAAGGGTTTTTACCATATATGGGCATGGCGGCCATCTTGGTCATGTGACCCAGACCCCAGGTATAAAATTTTGTTCCCCCATCCCACTGAGACTCCATATGAAATTTGGCTTCAATCGGCCCAGTGGTTTCAGAGGAGAAGATGTTTGAAAATCTTGACGACGGATGGTCAGACGGAATGACCTTGACCTTTAGTGACGTAATATCTTCATCTGGTCATTTAGTCTACCATGTATACCAAGTATTGTACCTTAGACTTAAATAGTTTCTGAGAAATCCACTGTTTAAGTGTTTTCCAATATAAAAGCCTAACATACCAAAGTTGACCATGCCGTAAATTAGGTCAAGGTCAATGCAAGGTCATGATTTGTATAAACTATGATGGGCCGGCATGCCAGATGCTACATACCAAGTTTCAAGGTCATAGGCCCTTTGGTTCTGGAGTAGAAAATTTTTGAAGGGTTTTTACCATATATGGGCATGGCGGCCATC
The DNA here is from genome assembly GCA_963989385.1 of Ctena decussata. NCBI lineage: Eukaryota > Metazoa > Mollusca > Bivalvia > Lucinida > Lucinidae > Ctena > Ctena decussata. The sequence goes on from OZ022508.1 coordinate 35,991,914, forward strand.
TTGGTCATGTGACCAAGACCCCGGGTATAAACTTTCGTTCCCCCATCCCACAGAGACTTCATATGAAATTTGGCTTCAATCGGCCCAGTGGTTTCAGAGGAGAAGATGTTTGAAAATCTTGATGACGGATGGTCCGATGGAATGACCTTGACCTTTAGTGACATAATATCTTCATCTGGTCATTTAGTTGACCATGTATACCAAGTATTGTACCTTAGACTTAAATAGTTTATGAGAAATCCACTGTTTAAGCGTTTTCCAATATAAATGCCTAACGTACCAAAGTTGACCATGCCGTAAATTAGGTCCAGGTCAACACAAGGTCATGATTTGTACAAACTATGATGGGCCCGCATGCCCGATGCTACATACCAAGTTTCAAGGTCATAGGCCTTTTGGTTCTGGAGAAGAAGATTTTTGAAAGGTTTTTACCATATATGGGAATGGCGGCCATCTTGGTCATGTGACCCAGACCCCGGGTATAAACTTTCGTTCCCCCATCCCACTGAGACTCCATATGAAATTTGGCTTCAATCGCCCAGTGGTTTCAGAGGAGAAGATGTTTGAAAATCTTAATGACGGATGGTCCGACGGAATGACCTTGACCTTTAGTGACATATATCTTCATCTGGTCATTTAGTTGACCATGTATACCAAGTAATGTTCCTTAAACTTAAATTGTTTCTGAGAAATCCACTGTTTAAGCGTTTTTCCATTTAAAAGCCTTACGTACCAAAGTTGACCATGCCGTAAATTAGGTCAAGGTCAACGCAAGGTCATGATTTGTATAAACTATGATGGGCTGGCATGCCCGATGCTACGTACCACGTTTCAAGGTCATAGGCCTTTTGGTTCTGGAGAAGAAGATTTTTGAAGGGTTTTTACCATATATGGGCGTGGCGGCCATCTTGGACATGTGACCCAGATACCCCGAACAAACTTTCGTTCCCCCAACCCATGGAGGCTCCATATAAAATTTGGCTTCGATCGGCCCAGTGGTTTCGGAGAAGAAGATGTTTGAAAATGTTGACGACGGACGGACGACGGACAGACGGACGACGGATGCCTGGCTATACTATAAGCTCACCTATGAGCCTAAAGGCTCAGGTGAGCTAACAATGCCGTAGCAATGTTGATGCCATGTCATGATGACTTTGTTTGATTTTGCTTTGACACTGAAACAAAGTTTGTACCTGCCATGATTATTCTAAGAAATTTTAGTTTAACCCATTGCATTCTGGGTATTTTTTGTCGTCTGCTGAAATTGTCGTCCGCATCAAAAATCAAGAATATTTTGACAATATTGGTCCAACTAACTCTTGTAAAAAAGATGTCTAGGCAGCAAACATTTTGAATCTCAGATCAGGCCCCACGTTTGTGGGGCCTGATCTGGATCCAAACTGTTTTCCCAGATACCCCTAAAGGGGTATCCCGAATGGAAAGGGGTAACTAGAATCAGCTGTTTTTTGTTTTCTCAAAATATGAGCCATGACACGAGAAAACCAAGAAAGTGGATATGCGCCCAGCGAAGACTCAGATCAGCCTGGGCATCCACCCAGTCTGTTCAGAGTCTTGGCTGTGCCCATGGAGCTAGCTCAGACCCTTAGCCACCTTTTAAGTGCAAAGTGAAGGTTTTGATCAGACTGGGTAAATGTCCAGGCTGGTCTGAGTCTTTGTGTGGTGTTATGCCACTTTGTTGGTTTTCTCGTGTCGCGGCTTGTTAATGATTTAAAACAAAATCTTACCATTTGCAAAAAGACATGCTATAGCATGAGCAGTGCCAGCAAGGTTATTAGGTGCAGTTTCCATAGCAACCACACCAAATATTGCAATAGGTCCATATATAGTTAACCCTAAACCAAACCCAACAACAGTAATCCATATCTGAAAACAAAAATATATAAAAGCATCCCATATGGCATATGATACCCTGCCACTGCAGACCCATTTTGCCTTTATTTTTTTTCTTCTTTTTTTTTTATTCTTTTTTTTTAGTTGATTTTTTTTATAGTTTTTTCTTTACTTTTTCTTTTCCTTCTGCTTTTACTAGCCCTAGGGTAAGAGAGATAAGCTAATCTGACAAACATATTGATCGTAACAAAAAAACTTTACCTAACATCACCTTTGATCATTTCTGTGAAGCTTTGCCAAGACACACAGGCCAAACAACACTTTTTGGACTTGTACATAGCCCAATAGCAGGGTCAAATAAATCCGCATTTGACAAAGTCTAATTTTAACACTAACCTTATCTTTCTATGATCATTTCTCTGATGTTTCTAAATAGCAAACAAACTGTAGGCCAAAAAAACACTTTTCTGAAATATTCACTATGTCCGCAGGAAGTGAGTGGTTGCTGCTAAAATTCTTAAAGAGGCACTTACCAGAAATTTAGTTGCTCCCACTAGCTTCATCACCCAAGGAACATTGAGAAGTAAAAATTCCATTCTTAACACTTAAAGCGCCAAAAATGAAAACAGTAGAATTTTCAAATAGTGTAGATTCAGAATAGTTGGCTCATAATGAGCTGCCTCATTTGGATCAATATTATTTGCCCTCTAGTCTTTGAATTCTCAATCTGATACAGCTTGAACAAACATTTTCTGAATTTTTGCAGATGCAAATTTTGTCATCTGCTTCTTGGCGCATTAGGGTTTAACAGACTCTTAATATTCAACTAGTAATAAAGCTGACTCACCATAGATGACTCTTCATATATAAAATATGTCAATAAAAGAAGAAAGAGAGCTAGTCCAGCCGAGAACCATGCTATCACATACTGTCGGATAACATGAATTTGTTGCTCTGGATTCTGTAAAAGAAGGAGTGCAGTCAACTATCTCTATCTCAAAGCTGAAGTTTATTTCAAACTACTGGTATCTCAAGGTAAATTTTCTGGTCCCAGAAAATTTACTTTGAGATACCAGTAGTTTGAGATAACAGAAGTTGAAATGTAAAGACAAAATAGGAAATGTGATCAGATTATATTCTTTGATATAAGAGGGTATTTTGAGATATCTGGATTGAGATAATAAGAGTTAACTGTTATTAGATTCATTTTCACACGTTTAAGGTGAATAAGTACACTTTCAGGGGAAGGAACTCTACCAATTTGATTTTTGCCACCCTTCCCTATAGTGGTCAATTCTTAAAGGAAAGAATTTGCTCCTACAGGTAGAAAAAAAAATCTTGTCTTAAGAGTTGACCCCACTTTGAAGGACTACCTCATCCAAGGAAGCAAGCAGGAAGTCACAAAGTTGTCTCCCTTTGTGAAAATAGCAGCAAAACTTGTAGGTGTACCTATACACCTTAAATTCTATTATCCTAGGGTGAATGTCAAAATGACAATAGTTTTGATACAACTTCTGTTTACTCTCTATCAAACTTGTGCAATGACTCTACGGAGGCAGCTTTAATGACTGGCCATAACATATACCTGGAGGATAAAAATACCCAGAATTCGTCACCAAATTTTATCCTCCTCAGGAGTTCTATAATCTATACAGCTTAGCAGTTTGAAAACTTTCACTAGTAAAGCAACAAGATCAAGGTTGGCAAAATGCCGGCAAATACAAGTATTTTCCATGCCAGCGGTATTTACCGGTAAATACCGGCAAATACTGGAAAATACCGGCAAATACTGGTTGATTGAATTGACCAGTCTGGAATTTATACAGTTACCTACACTCAAAATCCATCGGTGTATTTCAGTTATACTGGTCAACTGACTTAATATTTATACTGAAGTTTAACAATTGTGTCTCCTTATTTATTTAATAATTTATCTAGTCAGTGAAATTTTGAACTTTGTTTTAGTGAAAAAAATAGCCTGTTTCATAGCTGGACATTTCTCTCTGTGGGCTTGGAGTCTTGGAGCTTTGGCACTAACTACTGTTTTGCAACCAATACATCTGGCACTGGTCTTGTTGTCTTGGTCAACTACAGCATAGGATCTTTTGGCTTATGGTGAATAGTAGTTTGGTAATGATGTGTGATGTTCAGTTTTAGGACTGATTATGACAAATTATAATCTGACTGCTATAATGTATTCAAGAGCTGGAGCCATACTAAAGCTCAAGCTATATCAATAACACATCTATGTACTTCACCTTGACTAACTGTCTAACCTTGGTATAAAACAGATAACCATTCTGACAACTTATTGTTTCCATTCTTGCCCCAGGCAATACTCTGCTCCCTTAAATAAGTATTGTTTTGAAACTTGTTGTTTTAACAATTTAGACATTGTCTTGCAAATTGGGTGTCACAGGTGACTGGCCAGGTGCACAGGTGAATTTACCTGTAATTTTTTACCTGTTTTGTTATGCTGTTGAGTTAGGAACAAATAATAAAGTTGAATCAAGATACTGTTCATACTTTTGAAATTGTCAATTTTTTTGGTCTTAAATCTATGTTTTCAAAATTTGGCTGTTTCAGCCTGCTTAATTTGTGAATTATTTTATTCTTAATGATGGTAAACTAACTTCATATTTAGTATAAAAATTAACTAAAACATCTTTAAGTCATTTAGGTTGAATATATATTATTTTAAGTCACCTTGGTTTTGGTTTGAGCAAGATTCAAAGGTGAAAAAGTTCAATCGACCAGTATTTGCCAGTATTTGCCACTTTGGGAGTATTTTCCAGACTGGTAAATACCGGTAAATTCCAGCGGTAAATACCGGGGGTGGAATTTACCGCCCAACCTTGAACAAGATCTATCTGCACTGTAGACAATAACTCGATGCACCAAAAGGTCAGAGGTGGGACCTTAAGTAAGAGTGAGTTACTGGGAAATAGTAAGTCTAGGCCATTTGGTTTAAACATATTTTATTCAAATTTTTCAATACATATATACATTGTAACAATACAAATAATAAGATTGGAACGAAAGCACATTTATTTGTACAGTTTCTCTCTAGGCCAGTGTAAATGTAAATGAACACAGAAATAATCCTTTGCCAATCTAATACAGATATCCCTGTTGGGACAAACTAAAGTACAGAATTATAGTGGTTCCAAAATTAAGAACATTTACCTTTGAAAGAAGTGAATCTGAGAACCAGCCTGCTAGTAATGATCCCACAATTCCTCCAACTTCTAGACTGCTTACATAACTGTTACCTGTAAACAGAGAAATCTGATATTAAATGAGTCTGAGAACCAGCCTGCTAGTAATGATTCCCTGAGCTCTCCCGCTGTTTGACTATTCGAATAATTGTAACTGGAGCTGAGAAAAATATGAGTCTGAGCCTGACAGCAATGATCCCAAAACTGCTCTGACATCTAGACAGCATGACTAAGTACTACCTAAAATAGAGAGAAATATGAAATGTGAATCTGAGAAACAGGATGCTGGCAAAATATCCCACGATTCCTAAAAACTCTAGATCACCATAAAGGCCTGAAAATGGTGTGAAACTATGTTGTTTATGTTATTCTGTTACAATTGCCCCAATGAGGAGATTAAAACAAAATCTAACTGGTCTGTGAAGAAAAATTTATTACAAATCAAAGAAGCGGGACAGATAGGTCTGAGGAAACACTGCAAACCCAGATCAGCAGTCTGCTCAGAGCCTACACAGTATGCCATTCCATCTGCATCTTTTTGATGCATTATTGCTTTGTAATACCAACCTATTCCATTTTATGGGCAATAAATCGATATTATTTTAAGCACCCAGTTTTTAGAAGTTTTACAATATATGAAGATGTGTTAATTACAAAGCCTTTGTTACATTGCATGCATTTAATGGTCAGTTTTCTGACACTCCTTTCCACTCACCTGCTATAATGGAGTGTTTCTTATCTTGTACGAGATACAGAGGTCCCCACTGAAGACATCCATACTGTATAAGACTTACGGCACCATATGTTAGACACACCCCAGTGTACCCTGACAATCTGAACAACCCAAGTCTAGATATCTGTGGAGTTTCTGTCTTTGAATCTAAAAGAAAAATCAACAGAGCCAGGATGATTTAGACAAATGAAGTGGCTGATATAGTTTCCCTTTTACAACATACCCTAATGTGTTTAAACATTGGGACACCTAAAAACCATTAATTTTCCATTTGGTACAAATGGAAAATTAATGGTTTTAAGTGTCCCAATACATAAGCACTTTAGGGTATGTAATATTACTACTCCCCACGGTATTATTTACGAAGCCCCTCTTCGCTGGAAGCTTTAGGAAGTATTTTCTAATGCACTGATGAATATAACATGACATCTGATTGGATAACATCACAGTTTATCCTGTGATATACTGTCGCAAACTTCATGTCATTATATCATAACACTTCTCATTTGCTGACATCTGTTTTACTTGCTAAAGAAGCTTGCTCTGTATGCAAAGTAGTTTACTATGAATGGTGGAAATGATAAAAAAAAGTGCATTAAAATGGGATAACTGTATTGAAAATTGTCATTTGAGGAGGTAAATTGTTAGATATTGTCGTTTGAGGAGGTAAATTGTTAGATATTGTATTTTATGGCTGCATGTCAGTATTGCAGTAAGATAACATTTGAGCCGTGACACAACAAAACCAACAAATTGGCATGTGCACCCAGCGAAGACTCAGATCAGCCTGGGCAACCATCCAGTCTGATCAAAGTCTTCCCTTTTCGCATAGAACTTGCCTAGATCCTTAGCTACCCTTTAACCGCACAGTAAAGACTCTGATCAGACTGGGCTGGTGCCCAGGCTGATCTGAGTCTTTGCTGGCGCACTTGCTACTTTGTTGGTTTTGTTGTGTCGCAGCTCATTTACAATCACAATACTGAGAATTTACCTTTTAAAATGACAACTGAGTCCATTTGTCTCCTAATTATATTCACTTCATAACTCAAGAACTGGAAAATTCACAGACAAGAAAACTGGTATAGGAACTGATGGATGCTACTATAAGGTGTGCATTAGTAAGAAGGTTATCCTTGTAGAAGAGTGGTATATTATGCATACTCACAGCTCTTCTAAGTGCAATATAAAACACACATACAGTCAACTCTCGATAACTCAAACACTGATATCTCAAAGTACCCTCTGATATCAAATAATATACTTTGGACTAATTTACTATATTTATTTACATTTCAACTCTTGTTATCTCAAACTACTGATATCTCAATGTTAATTTTCTGGTACCAGAGAATTTACTTTGAGATATCAGTAATTATGGATGAATTTTGACTGAGATATCGAGAGTTGCCTGTAGTCCATTTTAGAGTTTATGAGAGCAAAAATTAATAATACAGACATGAAACCAGTTACCTTTATCTTTAATATGTGAAGATTTCTGTGTCTTATTGCCCGCTGGTGTATCTTGGACTACCAAAAAGACTATACCAGCCACAACTATTGACAAAATACCTGAAAATAGAAAAGAGAAAACTACACAAAACTACCTTTAACTTTCGTATCAGAAGAGTTCTGTGGCTAAATGCTGGCTGTTGTATCTTGGAAAATAAGAAAAACAGTACCAGCCAAAGCCGTTGACATAATGCTTGAAATTACTAGAGCAAGTGAGCAGGGGCTCACATATACCCCCGACCAGCGCCACCGCCTAATGAAACCACACCCTAATGAAACCAATCTTATACATGTATGAACCTAGAAGTAAACTTTATCACCTATCAAATGCTTCCATCAAAGTATATTACAAATATCAGTAAAGAAAACCAACTAAGCACAAAATTTTAATGTAAGCCTATAAGTCTGTTTCCATGACCTTGGATAGCAGCAGCATCCAGATGATGTCAACTAATCTGCATGAACAGTGAACACATAGAAGTAAACCTAGTCATAAATCAGAAGGTTTCATCAAAGAATGCTTGAAATATAAACAAAGAATGTAAACTTAACGCAAAACTTTAACGCGAATGTTAAAGTCTGTGACCTTGACCTTAGATCAGCAGCAGCATCAAAATGATGTCAATCATTGTGCACGAACATAGAAGTAAACCTAGTCATATATCAAAAGGTTTCACCAAAGGATGTAGGAAATATAAGCAAAGAATATAAACTTAACGCAAAACTTTAACGCAAATTTAACACATATATACAAATCTGTGACCTTGACCTTTGGCAAGCAGCAGCATCCAGATGATGTCAACTACTCTGTTTGAACCTTAAAGTAACCTTAGTCAAATAGCAAAAGGTTCCATAAAAGGATATTGGAAATATAAAAGAAGAATATAAACTTAACACAAAACTTAAATGCAAATGTTTAAGTCTGTGACCTTGACCTTAGGTCAGCAGCAGCATCCAGATAATGTCAACTATTCTGCATGAACCTAGAAGTATACCTAGTCACATACCAAAAGGTTTCATCAAAGGATATTGGAAATATAAGCAAAGAATAAAAACTTAACGCAAAACTTTAACGCAAATGTTAACGGACGGACGCACGGACACACGGACGCACGGACGGACGAACGGACGGACACACAGACGGACGAACGGACGGAAAGACGAAAGCTATATACCCCTCGACATACTTCGTATGTCGGGGGTATAAAAATGAGCCATGACCCAACAAAACCAACAATGTGGCATGTGCGCCCAGCGAAGGCTCAGATCAGCCTGGGCATCTGCCCAGTCTGATCAGAGTGTTCCCTGTCCGCATGGAGATAGCTTAGATCCTTAGCTACCCTTAAAACACAAAGCAAAGCCTCTTCTCAGACTGAGCAGCTGCCAAGGCTCATCTGAGTCTTCGCTGAGTGCACATGCCACTTTGTTGGTTTTGTTGTGTTGCACATCAAATATATTGTAAAGAAGTCTTAGTATTTTGTTTAAAAGGAAACACTCAGTAACATACAAACTGGGCTAAAACTGAAGAGTTTAATAAAACAAAAAATTTCATGAAAATCGGGCTAAAATTAAACAAGAGGACCATAAGGTCCTGACTGCTCCCCTGAGCCCTGAGACTGTCATGTGATATGAACTTTTGGGCATAAGTTTTCAATATGAACTCACTGATCTTTTGCAGATAAAAGGTAAAAGTGCCAAATAGCAATGCAACCAGAGGTTGACAAACACTAATGATGTTATTAGTTTATAGCCAGATGTTATATTTTCTCACATATGCCAAAATTCTGCTATTTTTTTTTTTTTTGCTGGAAAATTTTGAGGAGCTTTTCCACACATTCTTTTTTCAGCAAAATATATTTTAATACTAATAGCACACTTGATTTTATGTGTCCTTGAAGACTTCAGGAATCCATGACTACTGACACTGTCAGCTAATGATGAGTTGAACAACTGAACCCTGGACATAAGCTTCTTGCATTCAGCATCTTATTAAAGGACTGTATGAATTATATCAGATATTGTTACTCTTTATTTTAACTTCAGAAACAAAGAATACAAACCTGGGAGAAAGAGACTGGTTCTCCAGCCAGACTGTGTTATTATAAAAGCAGTAAGCAGGGGACCGACTGTACCAGCAACATTCATTGATGTTGATAAAACACTCCAGGCTCGCCCAAACTGATCTTTCCTGAACCACTGAAAGATAAAATATAATCTACACTGTAAGAAAATAAGCTTTAACCCATTTAGACTAGAAACTCATTCTAGGGTCATATGCAAACAGTGCCGACCCAATTTAGATGCCGCACAATGCGGCATCTGAACAGGGTCTACACTGTTTGCTTACAGGAATTTCTATGCAAAATACAATAAAAGTGAAAATATTAACCAGAAACTCCTATACTAGAAATAGACTCATCCAAATGACAAGGATGGACAAGTCCACTTGTCAAAAAAGGGTTAAGGCATATGAAAAAAGTGAATGGTCAGTACAAATGCCTGATCAGACCTTAGTATGAATAATCTTACCCGGCCATCAACATTGCTTTATGCGAGATAAGAAAGAGGTCCTACTGTGAACAGAGTAGCAGAAATTTTTAAATTGTGAATCGTGCCAGCACATAATGGCTAGTTTTAATCTAAAGTTAAACTTCTGAAAATCAAAATTCCTTCCTTTATGGTTGAAATTATATGTCATCATTAATTTCATAATAATAAAAAATAAATGGCATTAACCTCTTTGGTTACCATAGAAACTGATTAATATCAACATTAGCCATATAACAAATGATAACATTTAGTAAGTAGAATCCTAACAATAGGGTTGGTAAGCCTGCACGTTTTTAGCCACCTGATTCTTCTAAAATCATATGAAACATGGCACACCTTGCAACATATTTTGTCACATGTGATAAGTCTAGTACAATCCAGTAAAACAATATGAGCCACATCATGTGATTTCCAACAAAGTGGCATTGGTGACAAGCAAAGGCTCTGATCAGACTGCACTTATGTGCAGTCTGATCAGAACCTTTGCTTCTATGGAAGTGACCCAAGTCATAAAGCCAACAGTGAGGTCTCTGATTACCCTGTGTGGAATAGAAGGATGATCTTCATATCACATGATAAAATCGTCACATTGTTGGAAGTCACATGACATGGCTCATACACTGCATCACCGCCAAACTAGGCAGTGCAGTGTAGTTCCACCACAAGCAACTAGTCAAACCAAAGGGCATGTATATTTGGCTTTTGAAATCCACAAGGTCCAATAATCATGACTCCATTGCCTTGACTGGACCGGTTGTTTGCATTTGGCAATATTGCATGAATTTGACTATTAGTGTGAAGTGATCTTGGTCTTCACTGGTGTCATTATGATAAAACACTGTATTCATATGCCACATCTCAGGCAAAAAAATGGATAATAATGATTTTACTGCTCCAAGCATATCATATGAAGGAGTTGCCAGATGTACCTACTAATTTGTGTTTTGAAAGAGTTGCCAATCTAAGGTGAATAAATACATTGTCAAGGAAGGTAACTTTAACCTGGGAGCATTAAATCCCACCTTACTGGTGGCTACTCTTAGAGAAACAAATCTGCTCCAAGAGAGAAGCAAATTTTTCAACCTTAACTCTTTAATGCCTAGCATCCCAAAATGGGACATAGGCAAACAGTGCAGACCCAGATCAGATGCCATGAAACCCTGCATCTGGACAGGATCTACACTTTTTGCATAAGACAAATGGGTATTTCTTCTCAAAATAAAACAAAAATTCTAAAAACAAACTGAACATGACACCCCTTAAATGACAATTAAACTCATCCAATATATACAGATAGAAAAAATGGTTTAAGGTAGCCCCATATGAAAAAGAAATTCAAATTTAGGTGCATATGGCCATTTTTCTTTTTGTTGTAATTGATAGTGGTGGTGGTAGTGGTGGTGGTGGGAGGTGGGGGGGGGGGGGGGGAGGGGTCTTAAATAGACTAAACTGAAAGGGAAGGCATATACTTTTAAACTCAGAAATTTCTTCTTTTGATCAAGTGTATCCAGCTACCACACACAAAAAGTGAGAGAAGTTGACTCACAGCTTTCATGATGAGAGCAGCAGCTGGCCAGCCTGGACCTTGAGCAAGACCATTCAGCAGCCACAGCAGAGTAAACACTGTAACTGAACTAGGAGCACCTGCAACAAATAATCAGGGTTGCCACTCGCCCACCATTTCAAATTTCCCTGACTTTTCCTGACATTTAAATTTTCAATTGTTCATTTTATTGATCCAATGGCTGATCATACTTTATTGTAAATGGTATCACTTGAAAAATGGTGGTTACTCTCAAAGGAAAGAATTTGCTCCACTTCTGAGCATGAATTATCTTTCCTGAACGTATGATCCATCACCACCCCATTCCTCTTTCTTCACATCCCCCTGAGCAGAATAAGTATTTTTACTGAAGGCTCCCATAGCCATTAAAATTCAATTTCTCTGACTTTTTCCTGACTTTCCAAGTCCCTTTTCAATTGCTTTGACCAATCATAAATTTCCATGACTTTTACCTGACCTGGAAACAAATTAATTTCCAGATTTTTCCGGCACTGCAGAAACCCTGAAAAATACATACTGGTAATAACTTCATGTAGTTTAAATTGCGTAAAGGTGTTCATGGTCTGCAGTTATAGTGTAATATAATTACCTTATTAATCCTATTAAATGCCCAGGGGTGTTTCATTTTGCGAAAAGGGGGGGGGGGGGAGGGGTTTAGAGCCTAAAGTGTAGTAAATCAGTCACTGCCAAAATACCTCTTATAAGCAATATCAAGGTGATGGGTCACTTCAAAGGAAGCAATTCTACTATAATTTGCCTCCCTTTTGAGTAGGGATCAACTCTTAAAGGAAACAAGAGTTGTCAGATGACAACAAAGTGCACCTTATAGGTGCTTGACTCTCACAGTGATGGTGGTATTTAAAGGCTCTTGTCCAAATGTATATGAGTGGTCTTGCAGTGGCACTATGGAGTTATTCCGTGCGACCATGGAGACGGTAAACACCTAGACTCTAGAACAGAACAGAATGTATATGAGTGTCAAGTTTAATGATTGCCATCCATATAGGGTCTGAGAAATATGACTGAGTCAGTGAAGCATAAGATACAAGTCAAATCCATACATGGATGGTGATGTTAAAATGTTGATATTCATATATAAGTGTGTGCCAAGTATAATGGCTCTAACCCATATAGGGACTGAGAAATATCACAAAGTCAGTGAGGCTTATCATAAATTCAGTGAAGCAAAAACAGAGGTCGAATCCATTCATGAATGATGGTGTTTAAATGGTCCTGTCTATATGTAGGTGTGTGCCAAGTATTATGGCCCTAACCGATACAGGGACTGAGATATATCACAAAGTCAGTGACGCATATCATAAAGTCAATGAAGCATAAAATTTACTTCAAATCCATACAAAGAGGATGCTGCTGAAATGATCTTGTCCATGTGTAAGTGTGTGCAAAGTATCATAACTGTTACCAATATAGGGACTGAGAAATATTATAAAGTCAGTGAAGCGTAAAAACGTAGGTCACTGTCCTACATGGTTGGTTACAGTACACTCACATGCCCTTGTCCAGATGCAAGTAATGACCAAATATCATGACTCTAACCCTTATAACTACTCTGAAACTGACTTGAACACAAATGCATAACATACATTAACCTAATTTTTTTCAAAGTCAGTAGACCATGACCAGTAGGTCAGGGTCATACATAGTGCCTACAGTCAGGTGATCATGTTCTAATGTAAGTGTGTACCAAATTTCATTACTCTAGCCCTTACACTTTGTGAGAAAAAGACCTAAATGCAAATGGTTAACATAGGTTAACCTGGTCACAGACACAGACGCGAATGCGAACGAGAAGGCAAAAGAGAACACATACTCGGACTACGACACGGGGGGTAAAGCATAATCTCTCCTTTGCTTTGCAAAGGTGCGCTAAAAATGTGCTCCTCTAGGAGAAAATTCTATTCTTTATGAATAGACCCCTTTTCAAAGAGCTACCTTATCCAGTGAGGTAAACAGGAATTCATGCAACATGAAATAACATTATATTTGGAAAGGAGGTCGGGGGTGTTTATTAGAGCAGGGGCATTTATTAGGATAAATACAGTAGTTAGCATGGTTTGTCTGCCTATATAGAAAATAATCCAAGGGGGTAATCACATGGATTATTGATTGTAGAGGCAAACAAATCATGCTCAGACTAGTTTATACCACCTAACCAGAACAGACCTTGCACACTATGAGATATTTCATGCTAAAGTTTGAGTTTCCAGAGAAAAATGGTAAAATGTCACTTCACGTTGCTTAATGGTCTACCTAAGAAATAGATCAGCTCTAGCAGTGAATTGTTGAGTAATAATTCACTGTTTGGAGGTCAGTTGTAAAGTAGATCATATGACTATCGCGAAGCACTAGTGATATATCTACTTACAACTGACCAACAAACAGTGAATTATTACTCAACGAGTAATAATTCACTGTTTGGAGGTCAGTTGTAAAGTAGATCATATGACTAGCGCAGAGCACTAGTCACATATCTACTTACAACTGACCAACAAACAGTGAATTATTACTCAACAATTCAATGCTATAGCTGAACTACATGTATTTCAATTCTAACACTTAAACACGCTGAAAAAGTATTCTTTTCATTCAAACTCTCCCAACCTTCCTGCTAGCACGTTCATGCTCCCGCCAATTTCCTTAACTGTATCTAAGGTAAATGTACGCTTTTATGGCCATTTTAGAAAGAAAAAGAGACGTTAGACCGTTTAACTTCTCAAAACGTCACAAAATTACGTCAGTAATGCCAGTGACGTCAGCCATTAGACTCACACGCTATGAAACAGTGAATTGTTGCAGAATAAAACACGGAAACTTTCCATTGCTTCTATAGGCGCACTGTGTTAGAATATCATTTAAGGTATGAATTACAACAAGTGTGCATTGACTTGTCAGATCCTTGACAATTTTTGATATTTGTAACTGTATAAGAGAAGCCTTTAAAGCACCAGACAAGCAGACAACAAAATTTACATCTGCCAAATTTAAAAAATGTTAAATCCAAGTTAAATCATAATGAGAAACAGAGACTAGGGGCAAAGAGACTGAGTGTAGATCCACATGAGCCAACTCATCTGGATCTATAATTTTGCAAATGCAAGTCTACTAAAGAATTATCCTCAAAACCCCATCTTTATATCTGCAGATCTGTATACAGCATCTGATCCGTGACATGACAAACCAACAAAGTGGCATGTAGGCCAAGCAAACGCTCAGATCAGCCATGGTATCTGCCCAGTTTGATCAGAGTCTATACTGTCTGCATGGAGGTAGCTTAGATCTTCAGCTACCCTTTAAGCCCACAGCAAAGACTCTGATCAGACTGGGCAGATGCCCAGACTGATCTGAGTCTTCGTGAGGTGCAAATGCCACTTTGTTGGTTTTGTCACGTTGTAGCTCAGCCGAACACTTTAAACATGGTCAGAGCTCTAGATAAGAGGGAGTATTTGATGATAATTAAGGATAATTTTTCTTATTTCTCATCGAAACCATATGTTGTGACCCCTCATCTGAACCGTCTCGCGATAATTTTTCTTATTTCTCATCGAAACCATATGTTGTGACCCCTCATCTGAACTGTCTTGCTGAGACGGTTCAGATGAGGGGTCACAACATAGGGTTTTATGCAGCATTAACAAAAATTATCCCTAATTATCATCAAATATTCCCTCTTATCTAGAGCTCTGATGGTATCTACTTACATGAGAAAAGTAGCACTGTTACTCCACAGGCAAGCGAACCGGCACACAAACTGAGTCTTGGACTAACAGTATCCACCAAGATTCCACAGAAAAACTTGCTGACAGCATATGCAAACATCTGACTGCTCAGAATCAATCCTTGAAAATAAATTATCATAAGATGTCTCTGTTATTCAGTGGATAGCGTCGTGTCATAAAAATCGTATGACAAAATGTGCATAAACATGCAACATCATCGACAATGACTGTGTCAACACTGAATTTTCTTATTGAAATATATTCATTTTGAAAGCAATAAAATCCCATTTTAAAGGCCCATATGATAAACAGATTCTTACACTCGTGGTCATTTCATATGAAATCTATGAAATTCGCCGAAGGCTTGTTTCATAAATTTCCTATGAAATGACCACTGGTGTAAGATCCTCTATTTAAGAGAACCAGTACACTGTCAAATGAAATATAAAGGAATCACCATAATATTTATCACATGTTGATGTTTTAAGGTGTATGGGTATACATCCATGTTTTTCTGCCAATTTTTTCACAGGGGAATACCTTTTCTGACCTTCTGTTTGCTTCAAAGGATGATAAAAAGCTCTTCCAAAAACACTGTTCTTTAGCTGAATAAGTAAAGTTCTTACCTAACTGGCTTTTATCAATGTTTTCTTGGCTGGCCAGAGCAGGGATGGCATATGTCACGGACCTCCGCACATATACATTTAGCAGGTAACTGGTATACACACTGATAAAGATGACGGTCTGACTTCTTGTGCCCATGATTATCTTTAATTCAATAATTTATCACAGGGCTGTGAAGATGGGCTTACTCTACTTCATATTACCAACCCTGAAATTGTAGCATTAGAGCTTAAATTTTAAGTCCAAGATTAAAATGTAATCATAATGACATTGCTTAAAACCTGGAATGGAGTGGAAAGGATGAGATGAACTAAATTCCACTGGCTGCAATTTGCTCCCAGAGCCTGGGATAGCACTCTTACAGGAAAGAATCTGCTGTCCCTAATCCCTGCCAGTCCATTCCGTTCCACACCATGTTTTAAACTATGCCAAATCATTAAGCTGGCAATGATCAGTATGTATTTATATATTTTCCACCATAATTTATGTTTGTACAACCTTGCCAGTAATATCCAGTAACAGTCCATATATCAAATATAAACGATTGCCAATTATGCATAATGAGGAGTTGGGGCATGAGATTTCAACCTGTCAAATGCAATATAATGCAAATTACAAGGAAATTGATCAAGAAGATCATTTATGCTTCCTATACCTTAGAGGGAACGGTCCTCAATAACGTAGAATCTATCAAGTATCTCGGCGTAACCATTACCAATGATTTGAAATGGAACACACGTCAGCAATATTTGCACAAAGGCTAATAGAACCCTTGGCTTCCTCAAAATTACTTGGCAGCATGTCCACAAGGCGTTAAAGAGTAAGCATACAAGGGACTGGTGCGTCCAGTCCTGGAGTATGGTAGTTCAGTTTGGGACCCTTAAAGTATACTTCTTCAAGATGAACTTGAGAAGGTGCAGAAAAGGGCAGCTAGATTTGTAAACTGGGAGTATGACTGGCATTCTGGAGAAACTTAAGTGGGAATCCCTAAAAAAGAGAAGGAAAGATAGTAGACTCATAATGCTTTACAAAGGTCTGAGGGGCGCAGCCAGTATACCCATAAATGACCTTGTTCCCCCATGTAGGCGTACCAGGAATCATCATTCCCTGGCATTTCAAACCCCATTGGCTGGGACTGACATTTACAAGTCCAGTTTCTTCCCTCAGACTTTTAGAGATTGGAATTCCCTGGAAGATTCCCTTATTTCTGCCGCTGAGTGTGCAGAGGATTCAGTTACTAAGTTTACTTCTTTTATAAGGCTAGGGACTAACTTCCCTGATTCACAGATCCTGGTGAATGATTGTCCTTGGACGTATCACCAGTAAACAATTCTGATTCTGAGGCGTGTCACTCATAAATGAAAAAACTGCAGTTGCAGCTATACTCGGTACATACGGTGCTCATTCATTTCAAGACTTTGCTTAAGCAATGTGACTCTTACTTCCACTACCTTTATAAATAAAAGTCAAGAAAAATGACTGCTCTGTGATAATCTGATTCAGTGGCTGAGACCCACTGACGAGAATCACCGAACCAAAAACTGTCTCCACCACGAAATTGGGATAACGACATGTAAACGACAACTCTGTTCATTGAATACTATGGGTATAGTTGCAACTGCAAAGAAACAACTACAACTAATATAACTGCAACTGCTTATTAAGAACATTTTTGTCTTCCTGAACAGTGCAAATCAAACTCATTCTCATCAGGTTCCCCGGGTCAGGTTCAGTGCTGTTTCTTCACAGTTTAATCAGTCTCTTGGATAATGGATGATAAGTTCTAGCAATATTTCGACGATCATTTCTGTTGAAACAAAATACCTGCACAAACAGAGAACATTTAGATCAGACTTCTCTGAAAGATGTTGGCCAGCCCACATAGGCCAGCCCACATCTGACGTAGGCCTATACAAATGACAACAAAATTTGGTTAAGGTGTCCAAATATTTAGGGCTCCAAATAATTAGGTGATTGGCGATACGTGAAAAAGGACCTTAACCTACGTACCTGCATAATTTTAACGTTTAAAATTAGCCTGCGCAGCTGAACAAACTCACCAGAGGCTTCGCTTTTTGCTTCACTTTTTTTGGTCGCCATGAGTCATAGGATATAACATACGAAACGGGAACACTTTGATCAGACTGCGCTGATGCGAAGGCTGATTTGAGTTCATATTTGTACATATCGTAGGGTACATTTTCACGCGATGCCTTCCAAAGATATCAACGTCGCTTTATTACCTTAATTGTCTCTGTTAGGTGATATAGGGGCTCTTCATCCCTCTACGTCATTTATAGGGCACGAAATATTCCTACCTCAATTGCGGCGCCCATAAAGTTCATGTACCATAAAACTCTTATAATTCAGACAGATTTGTTTTCAGCAAACATTGTATATAGACACGTAGACACAGAGCATATCGCTGTCTGAACTTTTGACCATTCGGGCAACATTTTCATGGAATATATGACATTTTTTTTTTGTAATTCCTGATACAGAAATAAGCAGAATGATTTGAATGTGTCCGCACATTTAAGTGTATTACGGTATGCCACTATGAGTGCTGATTTTGATCCTGTATACTCACCAGCAATTGGTATGGATTATATTTTCTTCACATTTGGAGTGTTTTATGAAAAGCCAGCGTTTTGCTTTCCGAAAGAATGAACTCAGAAAAAAATATATGGCATTTATCTGGAGTAATGTGACATACTTGAGAGGAACATTTTACTTTGATCTTTATTTATAACTGATAAGCAGTCCAACACAAAGTGATTATGAAATACTACCTGTTCCCGTTGTCGAAAAGTAGGGAATCGTTTGTTTAATTAATAATATTTATATCATATTTACATCTGTAAGGGTCAGGGTTACGATGACTACGATTGTCGTGATCATACCTATGATACCTATGGATACTCAACAAAAGAGTGAATGAGGGAACTCAGTGTTTAACGTCCCACTTCGCAGTGAGCCGAAACAGCAGTTCTAAGTGATCAAATTCCATTGATGAAAGATTTAGAAACTTCTATGTTTTCAAATCCAAATGCAACTGTCAGGTTCTTTGAAATTCAACAACTTTTGATCATGTTGGTGGCTCTTTTTACATTGCTTTGTCCACAGACCATATAGAGTATAGAAATTTTCATATACTGGATCGTAACTAATTCTCTTGAGTATAGTTATGAAAACAGTGTAAATAGATTTCTATTTCAAAAGTTCCATCGAGAAGTTCGCATATTAATGAATAATTATTATCGCAGTAGCTATCAACAGTTTTTGAGCTCGACGGTCAAAAATTAATTCCGCTGTTCTTTGGTTTTCATTTTGAAATTCTTACAGCCACTGTTAAAGGTGATCTGGAGAAACACTTTGATTGTACATATGAAAGAAAGAACCAAGAAAACAGCAAATAGAGAGAATAATAATAAGTAATGAAAAAACATGTATTTTTCAAAAGACTGAGCCAAGGTGCTTTGATTTAACTGTGCCTTATATTTTGGAAAGAAAATGGGATTCAAGAAAAACTATTCCAAAACCATGCGTATCAACAAAATATATGACGTAGTTTCACTGGTAGCTGGAAGTATCGCGGCCCTGCTTCATATTCTGGACATGTCCATACCCGGCTGGTGGGTTTTGGACGAAGTCGACACCCAGGGTAGACATGTGAAATACTATTTCGGGGTCTGGTCTACAAGAACATGTCAAACAGAGGTGTGTATGACTGAAATTGCGAGGATGTCCGATGAAAGAGGTAAGCTGCAACTTATAAATTCCATGCTGGATCGTTCAATTTGTTTTTAAAATGTGCAGCTGTTTGAACATAATTGGGCCGCGACACGACAAAACCAACAAAGTGGCATGTGCGCCCAACGAAGACTCAGATCAGCCTCTGCACCCGCCCAGTCTGCTCAGACTCTTCGCTGTGCGCTTAAAGGGTAGCTAAGGGTCCAGTTTACCTCCATGCCGACAGCAAAGACTCTGATGAGACTTGACAGATGCCCAGGCTGATCAGAGTCATGCCAATTAGCTGGTTTTCGTGTTGCGGCTCAGTTATAATGAGGTATCTCGCCTCCAAGCACGAGTCATTCGGATGTATCAGCAGTGCATGCCAAGACATAGATGCTTACATCAATATGGGTTTAGTACCAATTTCCCCAACCTGTGCTGTCGACCGAGCCTATCGGTTACCATACATGCAAAAGTGGCTGTCGACCGAGACAATCGACATCAGTATCACGTAAACAACAGTATTGTTTACCGATTTTTTTGGTATGCCTGTCGATCGAATTCTCGGTCGACACGACTCGACAGCCACTTGGCAGAATACCGGATCTGTCGACAGCACTGGTAAAGCAACTAGGTATTACCTCAGAGATCAGCCGCTTGGTTAAAGTGGTTTTCAAAGGGTTGGTTGGTTGGTTTTTTTTTTTTTGTTTAACGGCCCTTTGAGACAGTATTTCAGTCTATATCAGGCCGTCTCCCAAAGAGAGGGATAAAAAAGAGAGAAATGATAGACGAGAGAAAAAATGTACAAACAACCCCACCCGCACCTACTGCAAGCACAGTAAGGTCTTGTCCTACTACTTTTCAAATAAAGTAGGACACCCCGGCACTGGAAGTTACACGCAGCACCTTTGCACCACCCAACCACCCCCGGTTTTCAAAGGGGAAAACTCATATGGCTTCCTGTTTGCTTCCAGGGACAACGAATTAGGGAGAGTCAGGTAGCTTCAGACAGCGGGTAAATTCGTACATTGGCATTTTTTCCTTTATATGTCAGTTGTCTGGAACTAAAACAAAGCAATAACTGGCCAAACAGTAACAGTGAAAATCCAGATGAGCCGTCTCATCTGAATTTTCACTGTTTGTAATGGTTTGTCCGAATTTTCCCGCCTGTCCGAAGTTACCCGACTCTCCCCTAACCCGTTCCAAAAGGCATGCACTGTCGGTACAAATTTGCTACTAAACGGACAAGTTCTTTCAAGAAGAGAGGCAAAAGTGAAAAAGACTCAGTTGCTTCCCTTGAAAATGTATTCACTCGCCTTAAGACGTGAAGAATACCGGAAGCTAAGTAGGTTAGGGGCTAGCCTGCTAAGTTAACGGTACGGTTTCGAACCCTATTGAAGATGGAAATTCTTTCCAACCGTCGTAAACAGGGTTCCATTGCAAACAGCTTTTCATTATAACCCCTTCACCGACTCGATATGACTGAAATACTTTGAAATAAAGGACCCGTTGCTCTATCAGCATGAAAATTTTATCATGAGGAATCGCTGCAAGCTTCTCACTATATATAGTTTCGTCATTGTAAATGACCGTGATTAGCAAGCTTTAAACAACTAAAACATCCTTAAATTTCACATAATTGGTTTTGAAAACTTATTTGGGTCATTCTGGTTGGCAACTAAAATGACCTACTTTCGATTTCATTAAGTTGAATAAAATGATAAAAAATACAATGTATAGCCGTGCAGCCTCGATCATTACCCCGCCTATTTTATTTAACATTGCTTGACGGGAAACCAGAACAGGAAATCGTATTTGTGGAGCAATTTGTTATTTTTCAAAAACTTCTTTTTGCCATTTATATGATTCAACATATGCATCAACCCACATTTTATTACGAAACGTGAAGGTTGATCCGCCTTCAAGTACAAGTTTTGAGTTTAGCCATTTTTACCACTGATAGGACTATGGAGACTTTAACTCATATAATCTAACCATCCATCCTCAGGCGTACAATTTGCATAGACAATATTTGAGCCACAACAAGAGAAAACCAACAAAGTGACGTGTGCGCCCAGCGCAGACTCAGATCAGCCTGGGCAGCCGCCCAGTCTGATCAGAGTCTTCGGTGTGTGCTTTAAGGGTAGCTGAGGGTCTATGCTACCTTCATGTCAACAGCGAAGACTCTGATCAGACTGTGCGGATGTCCAGGCTGATCTGAGTCTTTGCCGGCGCACATGCCACTTTGTTTGTTTTTCTCATGTCGCGGCTCATTTGGACCTCGCTCATGTCGCTGATGGTCACGGTTTGGCCCTATATTGTGTGTTTTATGGATATTTGACTTAACTTGAAAGTGTTAGACTACTACTCAAAGTCTCGTCTTGTCTTGGCATTTTGTCTTGTCTACATTTTGAAAAGACAATTGGATTCAAGAAAAACTATATAACATTTATTAGTAATTCTTATTCCTATCTCCTCTTGGGAAAAATTCTTTCCTTTAGCAGTAGATCCCTATTATTCCATTTAGGACGGGTTTATTCGCCCAGGTGGGCAAGCAGGATTATTGTTGTGTTATTGTTTAACGTCCACGGTAAACAGCTATGGTCATGTCGGGACGGTCCGTTAACCTAACCACACTATTCCTGGACAGGCTTAGACCTCCTAAGCGGTTAACCAGTACAAAGTGCACTTACTTTCACCAGTAACTGACAACTGCCCTTCTTGAATCAGCGGAAGGGGAAATGAAAGTAAGTGGCCGGACCGCGTATCGAACCCAGGACCTCAGGCTTACAAGCCAGGCGCCCTACCGACTGCGCTACGCGGCCCGGCCGGCAAGCAGGAAGTCACACAAGTCACACAAATTGTTTCCATGTGTAGAAACGGTTGAAGATCCAATACACCTAAAGCATTTGGGTTTGCTGACACCAGTCGGAGCTCTATACCGCAGATCGTAGAATCTTTGTTAGGCTCACAAGTTCAGTACATGCACAATGCTCTATAAATGTGGGAACATCTTCTCTTTGAAAAATTCGGCATTTTAAACTCTAAAAAGTATTTAAGCTAGGGACTTGAACCTTAGTCAACTGATTGGAGATGATAAGTAAATAAACTGATTTTTGAAAGAATACCGTCAATTTTTGCCGGAGCTACGGCCCTCTGAAAATTTCATTGTGAAATCTTGTCAGCAAGATATCTCGAAAAGTATTTAAGCTTGAGACTTGAAACTTTGCCAACTTCCTGCTAACGTACTCCCTTTCCACGAATGCAGCAGCCGTAGGGCCTTGATGAGCAGGACTGACGGACGAATCAGACGAACGATAGACAACAATGGACTGACGATCATCGCCCCGTTACAGTGACTATGGATCCGTTCCGCTGAGCTGCGGGGGGAACGTCGATATGAGAATTGAAATACTACTACTTTGCAAACTTATTGGAGATAATGAGTAGAAGAACTTATTAACTTTTGAAATAATTCAGTCAGATTTTCAGAGATGATAAGTAAATGAACTGATTAACTTTTGAATGAATTCCACATATTTTTCTCAGAGTTATGGCCCTTTGAAAATTTCAGCAGTTTAAGCTTGGCAGCAAGCTATCTCGAAAAATGTTTGCGCTGGGGACTTGAAACTTGGTCTGCTGATCGGAGATGATAAGTAAGGTGACTGATTAACTTTTGAAAAATGTCATTTTTTTAGTACAGACCATTCCCGTTTAGGGTCAGGCATGTGGTTAGGCATAGTGTTTTACAAACACCTTTTCTAGTTAAGATTCTGCTTGAACATTTGATACTTTCTTGAAAACATATTCTAACTCGTCAAGTTTTTTGAGTGAGACGGGGTGGTGGTGGTGGTATCCGAGTTGTCGTAAAAGTTATAAATATTGAGGCACCTATAATAATTACCGTAACTGTACTAAAATTGGAACATATTGTTTTTATATTGCAGTAAATAAACTAGAGGATGCAGATGGAATGGCAAACAATGTAGATCCTGATCTGACTGCTCCTTTTTCCATTAAACTTTTTAGGCTACAAAGCGAGACAGCAGGTGCACTGCTTTTGGTCATGTGTATTATTTTTTCTTTAAACTTAAATTACTTTACTCTTGAATAAAATGTTCCACAGGGAATTAAATTCTGTTAATTTATTTCACCAGTCACTCTTTTTCGAATTTTCGGCCACTTGAAAAGGCCAAGTGGCCGAAAAATCGAAAAAGAGTGACTGGTGAAATAAATTAATTAAATTATTAAATTTCGTTTGTTTTCAGCATGGCTAATTGGACCTGCAGTTTTGATCCTTCTTGCTGGAGTGCTTCTGATATCTGTCATCATTTTAATAACTGTAACCCTAATAAAATCTTGGGGAGCGCCACTAAGAAAACTGTGTGTCCTGTTGAGCGCAGGGGCTGGTGAGTAACTTCTGTTTTAAAACGTTAGGATAAAGAGGAATATGAAATATGTCAGGCTATTCCTGAGTACAGTCCTCTCTTTAAGTTTTAAGGTAAGTGAATACATTTTCAGCGCAAGTAAATCTGTCAGTTTGTTTATTTTTGTCTCCCTTTTAAATAGGGATACACTCTTACAGTGAACATACACTGTCATATCTAAGCCCCGACTTGAACATGCACAAAGCTGCAGAATTTTTCAGGAGTGGTTACTTTTGTGTATCTTCTTCTACAGTATTAAACAGGACGCGGGGTTTCTATCATTTTCTCCTTTACTCCAGTGGTTTTGTTGAAGCACCCTAATTTACTGAGTCATATGAATCATGTCAAGTCGGAGCGCAAACATTGCAGATGCTGATCAGACTGCCCCTTGATTCTTCTAAATTCTAAGTTCTCTGTTAGCTTAGTCCGAATAACTACAGCATGTGTCGCGTAAAAAGCGATCTCAGGCCTTGTGCAACCAACAGCAAACAGATTTGTCTTTATAACTGAGCTCCAACATCCGCCCAGTCTGTCAGAGTCTTCGCTGTCCACATGTAGGTGGCTTAGACCGTAAGCTACCTTTAAAGCGCTTAGTGAAGAGTCTGGTCAGACTGGGCAGTTGCCCAGGCTGATCTGAGTCTGCGCTGGGCACACCCCGACTTTGTTGATTTTCTCGTGTCGCGGCTCAATTATGACTTCATGTGTATGCCAAAAGGGAAAGCTCTGATCAGACTGCATGGATGAGCATGTTTTATTTGAGTCTTCTCTGTTTGGTGGTGCGCAGTGACGCCAATCAATATATAATTTCTTTTCTATTTTCTTTTTCCAAATAACAGGTGGAGTAATTCTGTTGGCAATTTTGATCTTTGTGAAGAAGAAAGCTGGTCTTCGACCTTCGATAGCTCCTGACCCTGACACTGCAGATGGGACTCCAGGTACTCAAGATATGAGACACAATACTATAAAATTAAGTGGCATGTGCGCCATGCAAAGACTCAGGTCATCCTGGGCATCGGCAAAGTGAGATCAGTCTTCACTGTGCGCTTGAAGGCTAACTTAGAGTGTAAGCTAGCAAAGACTCTGATCAGACTGGGCAGATGCCCAGGCTGTTCTGTCTTCTCTCGGCACACATGCCAATGTGTTGGTTTTGTCATGTCACGGCTCAACTATATTTTCTTTTCATAATATTGGGGTAATTCTATATCATTCCCTCAAAATTTTGCTAAAAATGCAGTTTTATGTCGCATGTTCAACACAAAAATCCTTTAAACTCAAGTTTCATTCTGGTGGATGTGAATATCATGAAGATTTTTATACCCATCGAAGGTACTTCAGTTGTTTTGGGCTGATAGAGGATCTCAAGTAACCAGTTCACTCATTTCTGATCTCCGTTATGGTATGGATTGACTTGACTCATGTGTCGGGAGAAATTTTGAACTGCTTATTTTTACCTCTAGCTTGGACTTGGGTTAGCACTGGCCGGCTGATCTAATTGTCCCGGGTTCGAGACCTGCTGGAGGCAAAAATCTTTCCAACCGTTACTGGGGCCATATTCATAAAACGACTTAAGTGGTTGCCATGCTGTTTCTAAGGCTAAATTTCTTTGAAGGAGATTCCCTACAACTATGAAATTTGCTCTGGAGGAACAGTCTTACAAAGACTGTTCCTCCAGACCAAATTTCATAGTTGTAGGGAATCTCCTTTATAGATATTTAGCCTTAGCAACAGCATAGCAACGACTTAAGTGGCTTTATGAATACGGCCCCTGGTGTTCTATTGCACACAGCCTTTCATTATCACCCTCCCATCATCCTGATATGACTGAAATACTGTTAAAAGGGATGTAAAATAGCAATTAAATCACCCATCCATCTATGACCTTGGGTTCTGTTATCAATTAGAGTAACAATGTTATAAAATAAAACAAATTTGATATACAGCTGTACTGCTAAAAACCGATTCAAATACCTTTCTTTTTATTTCTTAGGATGGACCATTATCACCAGCAGTGTAGGGGCTGTCTTGGCTTTGGTTAATGCCATCATAATAGCAGCTGGGGTCGCCAAGAACTTCAAGACACCACATCCCCCACTCAGCCAACTCAACATGGAGATCCAGGTTAACGGAACGACGTCTACTGATATGGCAAGCAGACGACAAATACAAAAGAAAAATAAGATACCAAGAAGAGGAAGTGGGATGGTCTACTATACAGAAAGAAATGGAACACTTTAACAAGGAAGAATTAAGAACCTTGCAAAATGTGCATAAATCTATTTTTAAATGTCATCTACTGTAATATGAAGGGAAATGAAGCATTTTGAAACTATGTATTTGGTGATGTTATGGCTGCAGTATTTGAGCTGGGACACAAGAAAACCAACAATGTGGTTGTGCAGCCAGCACAGACTCAGATCAGCATGGGCATCTGCCGAGTTAGACCAGACTCTTCGTTAAGTACTCAAAGGGTAGCTAAGGGTCTAAGCTACCTGCATGCGGACACAAAGACTCTGATCAGACTGGGCGGATGCCCAGGCTGATCCGAGTCTGTGCTGGGCACACAACCACTTTGTTGGTTTTCTCATGTCGTGGCTCATTTGTTTTTTTCCCCACTATTTTGGGAAGGAACTGAGTCCACTGAATTTGGAAATGTTGTTGTTTTCTCCTGCTATTGTTATTTTTTTAAAACCTTAAGTCTGTAAAGGGGGTAAGCAACATAGAGTCAAACTTGTCTTTAAAAGTCAACAAAGGGGACTCACTAAAGTGACTGCTTAAGGCAGGTGAGATTTTATTACAGCTTTACTTGCACTGTATTTTGGTTCAAAACAAGACATATGCCCAGTCTGATAAGAGTCTTCACTGTCAACACGGGGTAACTCAGAACCTTAGCTACCCTTTTAGCACAGCCAAAGACTCTGATCAGACTAGGCGAATGCCCAGGCTGATCTGAGTCTTTGCTGAGCACACATGCCACTTTGTTGGTTTTGTCATGTCCCAGCTCAATTATAGAAGATAACGAACTATGTAGTCCTCATAGATCATGCACTTTATTTGCAGTTGTTTATACAATTTACATACAAATAAATATATACAGATAATTTCATGCCAATTTATTAATAAATATTTTGGAAAATTAGCAACATCCTTAACATTCTGTAACCTGAGTTCCAGACAAAGAGAGGCTTCCATAATAATTCAGGGCTAGAGATAAGAAGGGGTAACAGGGATAATTTAGAGATAATTTTCTGTAATTCTCCATAAAAATTTATGTTGTGACCCATCATTAGAACCGTCTCTCCGAGATGGTTCTAATGAGGGGTCACAACATATGTTTTCATTGAGAAGTAAAGAAAACGATCCCAGAATTATCTCCACCATACCACCTTATCTGGAGCTCTGTTTTGATGATAACTGTACTTTGTCCATGAGAATGGATAGTGAGATCCCTGATAACAAAACCTCAGCGCAGGCGTGCAGGCCAAATACTTAATAAGTCTGCAAACTTAGGTTTGTGCTTCAACCATGTGTTTCAACTCATTGATCTTAACTTTTAAATTTTCAATCCTGAGCTCTTTAAAACTCTTCAAAATCAAGTTTCAAAATCTTCCTTAAACTCATTAAACTTTTGTTTTGCAAAAAACAACTCCCTGAAATTCTTAAACCACAGATTTCAATCTGAGGTCAAAGACTAAGGTTTGAAAGTTTCAATCCATATTTTGATACTTTAAAGGAGTAATTTGTTCAAACTTACAATTGAAAAATTAAACCATGGTTTAAGAAATTTTTTCAAAAATAGATTCTGAAAAGTTAGTATGACCCAAGACTGAAACCTCTGTTTGAAGCTCAAACCTAGGTTCAAAGTTTTTAATTTTACTTTTAACAAATTATTTGATATATGAGCTGCGACACGACAAAACGAACAAAGTGGCATGTGAGCCAGCACAGATTCAGATGGGCCTGGACATCTGCCCAGTCCGATCAGACTCTTTGCTAAGCACTTAAAGGGTAGCTAACAGTCTAAGCAACCTCCCTGCCAACATTGAAAACTCTGATCAGACTGGTTGGATGCCGAGGCTGATCTGAGTCTGCACTGGGTGCACAACCACTTTGTTGGTTTTCTTGTGTCGCAGCTCATATGGCTTTCCACAAAAACAGCTTCAGTAAATGGTCACTACAAATGTTTTTATGGACAAGTAAAAGATCTATCCCAGAATAGTCATCAAAACGAATATCAGGGGGAAGTAAACAAAGTAGGAGGAAATAACCAGCTTCCCAACCCAAATATGAATGCCACCTTTCCACCCCTTAGTATTTGAAATTGACTCTTTTATCTCTTAATTTGGGCATATCAAAGAACTTTGTAATGTTAGTGAAAAATTAATGGCCAGTGATTAAATGCAAACTGACAACAAATTAAAAATTTTAAGACTTCTTACAATGGATATTACAATCTGCAACATGCTATTTCTTGCACACCAGATAAGGATAACCCCGTGCTTCCCAGTACCTACAAATCTTATCTCACTTATGTTATCTTACCCAGGACCAGATAAAAATCACAACATTAAATGCATTGGTTGTATTTGAGGTCACTTATCTGCGTCATCAAGTGATGTTGGCGTCTAAGCTGATGACGTCACGAAGACGGCAAAAATGACGTCAGTTTATGCACACCAGACGTTACCGTAAAGGACCGAATGGCAGTCATTGAAAGCTGCGCTTTCTTTCAAAATCAAATTGAAACCTCTCAAGCATTAAAATTACGCATTTTAACAAGTTCTAAAGTTAAAACAAAACGTGATGTGCAAGAAAAAGTATCTTTCATGGGTGTTAGCTGTGGATAGAAAAATCTGTCATGCGGGATCACTGTTCGGCATCACTTGGCAAGCCTCGTGATGCAGAACGGTGACCCTCTTGACAGATTTTTCGGTTCACATCCTACATGCATGAAAGATACTTATAGTGTCACCTGTCAGTGCAGTGTCACAAAAAAGAGCTAAACCAGAAAATTTGACGCAATGTTTAAGCATCACTTCTACCATTGATGCCACCAGCAGAAAAGTAATATCCGTCACCCTTCTGCTGGTCGCAGGAGAGACATATACCACTATTTTAGAATTTTACTTTCTTAATATGAGCCACGAACGAGAAAACCAACAAAGTCGATGTGTGCCCAGTGCATACTCAAATCAGCCATGGCATCCCCCCAGTCCAATCAGACTCTTCGCTAAGTTCTTAAAGGGTAGCCAAGGGTCTAAGCTACCTCCATGCAAACAGGAAAGATTCTGAATAGACTGGGCAGATGCCCAGGCTGATCTGAGTTTGCGCAGAGTGCAAAACCACTTTGTTGGTTTTCTTGTGTTGCGGCTTATATTTTTACTAATGTTTTATATATTATCAACTCAGCTGCTAGAAATGGATGGTATGACAGGTTAGTTGGTTATTTCACATAACATCACAAAATCATTAAACAGCATTCTCTATGATGATCAAGCCTCTTTTATTCTACTCTTTAGCTGTCTAAAAAGCAGGGGACACCTGTAAACACTTAAAGCACCAAAAATGAAAATAGTTAAATTTGCAAACAGCATAGATCCAGAAGAGGCAGCTCATAATGAGCCATCCACCTAATTCTACACTGCTTGTCCTCTCATCTTTGAATTTTCAATATGTTATAGCTTGTGCAAAACATCTTTTTGAATTTTGCAGACAAATTTTGTTGTCAGCTTTTTTGGCACTTTAAGGGCTAAACAATTAGGAAGCTCTATAAAGGGAGTATTTTACAATAATTTCAAAATAACATGTTAATTCTCTCAACAAATGTTAAAATCCCTCAATGACATGCCTAAATGCAGTTAGAGTAGTCCCAAATCAGACCTCCTTTACAAGCATTCACGAGCAATCTCATCTAGATCTACACTGTTCACTTCAGCATTGCTGTAAGATTATTTGAGCCGCATCATGAAACAAGTAGCCCAAAGGGCAACATTTGCTCACCTGAGAGACATTGGGATATTTAAGATGCTCAAGGGCAGCTAACTCCACAGTCAGTGGTCCAATCAGGCTGAAAATTAAACTCATCCAAAACATTATGTATGCCCTCATTTAATATATGCAAGTTTAAAAAGTATCCGATCAAGAGCACAATAGACAGAGCTGTCAAGGGCAGCTAACTTCACAGTGGTTGGCCTGATCTGGACAAAAATTTGAACTTGTTTAAGATATTATGCATTTCCTCATTATCTGCAAGTTTGAAAAGGATCAGATCAGTAGAAACCAAGAACAAGGGCTTCGCAAGCAGCGCATAATACGCCCGTTTCAGTGTCATGAAGGAGTTACAGAATGAACAAGATTGTTTATAGAAGGATGGACAGGCAGACAAAACAGGGGAAACAACTCTGTAACTAATGACTGCAATGTTAATGAAACAACACATCAAATACTATTAGTACACCAAAAATCAGGTTCCAGGGTGAAGCAGCTCAGAAGTTGTGAAACGCCAAAGTCAAACAAGGGAGATAATTCATAAACTCTTAGTCGCAATACTTTCCCTTGACAATATACACATCACCATAAAGTTTTGTTAAAATATTTCCAACGGTTAAGGAGATACAAAGTAAAACAGATATTGATGCAAGGGCAAATAATTCAGGAAGTAAGCCAGAGTAGTGGTTCATGCGCATGATACATTACCCCATTATTATACACATTCCTACAAAGTTTCATTGAAATATTTCAAAGGGTTAAGGAGTTATGGGGGAATGGGTTAGCCTAAAAAACTAATCAAAGGGAGGTTACTCCAAAATTAAGTCAGGGGGAACAACCATTCTTATATGTGACAAACCGTCTTGTAATCATGCACATTGCTATAAAGTTTCATCAAGATATACCAAATGGTTACTTAGTTATTGAATGCACAAGATTAGTATACACAAAAATACCCTAAAAATCTAATCAAAGGGATGCAACTCCAAAACGAAGAAGGGGAGAGCAACCATTGTTATACCCGACACATCATCACACCCTCATACACATTGCTATGAAGTTTCATCATGATATCCCAAATGGTTATCTAGTTATGGCGCGCACAAGACTAGTGGGGTAAAAAATAATCAAAGGGGCATAACTTTGAAACTAAGAAAGGGGGAGCAACCACTTCTATACGCGACACTTTGCCCCATCCTAATATATATGCCTACAAAATTTCATGAAGATATCTCAAACGGTTTCTGAGATATGGTGCGCACAAGAATGTTGACAAACAGACGGACAGACGGACGGACGGACAGCGCCATGCCATAATACGTCCGTTTTTTCAAAACGGGCGTATAAAAAGTGGCGACATTGATTTTTTGGATGCTCAGGGCAGGTACTCCATAGTCAGTGGTGGGATCTAGCCGAAATGCTAACTAATCCAAGCTTTTATGCATATCTTCATGACCTGCAAGTATGAAGAGGATCCGATGAAAAATGAAAATGTGACGAGTTGTTTTCTCAATTATAAGACTATGGGATTTTTTTCAAACGCTCAAGGGCAGCTAACTCCGTAGTCTGTGCTCGAATCCGGCCAAATTTTGAACTCATCCAAGCTCTTATGTATGTCATCATTACCTGCAAGTATGATAAGGATCTAATCAAAAACCTTGATTGCAGCACCCTAAAAGTCAAACTTGCTCGAGATATTGTCATCCCCTACATTTGTGTGAATTTATTTTAAAATCCGTTGAGAAATGTAGGTGCTAGAGCCATGACAAAGTTTTTCTAACAATAGCCACAGTGACCTTGACCTTGGGCACAGCATCCTGAAAGTCGAACTTGCTTGAGATATTGTCATACCCTACATTTGTGTCAAGTTATTTCAAAATCCATGGAGAAATGAAGGTGCTAGGGCGATGACAAAGTTTTTCTAAAAATAGCCACAGTGACCTTGACCTTGGGCACAGCACCCTGAAAGTGGAACTTGCTCGAGATATTGTCATGCCCTACATTTGTGTGAATTATTTTAAAATCCATTGAGAAATGTAGGTGCTAGAGCGCTGACAAAGTTTTTCTAAAAATAGCCACAGTGACCTTGACCTTGGGCACAGCACCCTGGAAGTCAAACTTGTTTGAGATATTGTCATGCCCTATATTTGTGTGAAGTTGATTTAAAATCCGTTGAGAAATGTAGGCGCTAGAGCGATGACCAAGTTTTTAATAAAAATAGCCACAGTGACCTTGACCTTGGGTGCAGCACCCTGAAAGTCAAACTTGCTCGAGATATTGTCATGCCCTACATATGTGTGAAGTTATTTTAAAATCTGCTGAGAAATGTAGGTGCTAGAGCGCTGACAAAGTTTTTCTAAAAATAGCCACAGTGACCTTGACCTTGGGCGCAGCATCCTGAAAGTCGAACTTGCTCGAGCTATTGTCATGCCCCACATTTGTGTGAAGTTATTTTAAAATCTGCTGAGAAATGTAAGTGCTAGAGCCAGGACAAAGTTTTTCTAAAAATAGCCACAGTGACCTTGACCTTGGGGGCAGCATCCTGAAAGTTGAACTTGCTCGAGATATTGTCATGCCCTACATTTGTGTGAAGTAATCCTAAAATCCATTGAGAAATGTAGGTGCTAGAGCGCTGACAAAGTTTTTCTAAAAATAGCCACAGTGACCTTGACCTTGGGCACAGGACCCTGGAAGTCAAACTTGTTTGAGATATTGTCATGCCCTATATTTGTGTGAAGTTGATTTAAAATCTGTTAAGAAATGTAGGCGCTAGAGCGATGACCAAGTTTTTACTTAAAATAGCCACAGTGACCTTGACCTTGGGTGCAGCACCCTGAAAGTCAAACTTGCTCGAGATATTGTCATGCCCTACATTTGTGTGAATTTATTTTAAAATCGGCTTAGAAATGTAGGTGCTAGAGTGTTGACAAAGTTTTTCTAAAAATAGCCACAGTGACCTTGACCTTGGGCGCAGCATCCTGAAGGTCGAACTTGCTCGAGCTATTGTCATGCCCCACATTTGTGTGAAGTTATTTTAAAATCTGCTGAGAAATGTAAGTGCTAGAGCCATGACAAAGTTTTTCTAAAAATAGCCACAGTGACCTTGACCTTGGGCGCAGCATCCTGAAAGTCAAACTTGCTCCAGATATTGTCATGCCCTACATTTGTGTGAAGTTATTTTAAAATCTACTGAGAAATGTAGGTGCTAGAGCGCTGACAAAGTTTTTCTAAAAATAGCCACAGTGACCTTGACCTTGGGCGCAGCATCCTGAAAGTCAAACTTGCTCCAGATATTGTCATGCCCTACATTTGTGTGAAGTTATTTTAAAATCTACTGAGAAATGTAGGTGCTAGAGCGCTGACAAAGTTTTTCTAAAAATAGCCACAGTGATCTTGACCTTGGGCGCAGCATCCTGAAAGTCGAACTTGCTCGAGATATTGTCACGCCCTACATTTGTGTGAAGTTATTTTAAAATCCATTGAGAAATGTAGGCAATAAAGCGATGACAAAGTTTTTCTAAAAATATGTGATGACGTTGTTTTCTCCATTATAACACTATGGGATTTTTTTCAAACGCTCAAGGGCAGCTAACTCCGTAGTCTGTGCTCAAATCCGGCCAAATTTCGAACTCATCCAAGCTCTTGTGTATGTCATCATTACCTGCAAGTATGATAAGGATCTAAGCAAAAACAGTTGAGAAAAAGTGATGACGCCATTTTCCCCATTATAAGACTGGGATTTTTTTCAAACGCTCAAGGGCAGCTAACTCCGTAGTCTGTGCTCGAATCCGGCCAAATTTCGAACTCATCCAAGCTCTTGTGTATGTCATCATTACCTGCAAGTATGATAAGGATCTAATCAAAAACAGTCGAGAAAACGTGATGACGCCGTTTTCCCCATTATAACCCTATGGGGGCTATCTGTTGCCATGGAAACCAGAGTTCTGAGCTGATCGGCACCAAAACCTAATGCAGCCTTTCGCCCACCCAAATGATGCTTCAGATAAAATTTGATTGCGATCGGCCCACTGGTCTCTGAGATATTTATGTTTGAAAGTGTTGACGCACCCACGCACGGACGCACGACGGCTCGACTCCCATCCTATAAGCTCACCTCTGAGCCTTCGGCTCAGGTGAGCTAAAAACCAACAAAGTGGCATGTGCACCACCCAAAGACTCAGCTCAGACTGGGCAGTCGCCCAGTCTGATCGGAGTCTTTGCTGTATTGTTAAAGGGTAGATAAGGGTCCTAGCTTCTTTCAAGCTGACAGCAAAGATGCTGATCAGACTGGGCTGATGCCCAGGCTGTTCTGAGTGAGTCTTAGTTTGGCACACTTGCCATTTTGTTGGTTTTGTCATGTCCTGGCTCATTTAGGGTCTTTTTATTATGGCCCCTTTTGGTCCCTGCTGTAGTACCAGTAGTTCATGTCCCACATTTTCATGACTTCACTGCCACAACAACTATTATGGCAACCACGGCTACGACAACTAGTAATATTACTACCAGACAACATAACTTCTTCCTGGATTTTTTCTGAAACAAACAATCAAAGAGATATACAAACCACAATAATATACTCTAAATGTGTTTAAATATTGGGACACCTAAAACCAATTAATTTTCAATTTGGGACAAATGGAAAATTAATCGTT
Organism: Ctena decussata; assembly: GCA_963989385.1. Classification (NCBI taxonomy): domain Eukaryota; kingdom Metazoa; phylum Mollusca; class Bivalvia; order Lucinida; family Lucinidae; genus Ctena; species Ctena decussata. The sequence goes on from OZ022508.1 coordinate 36,026,499, forward strand.
TTAGGTGTCTCAATAAATATAAAAGCACATTAGGCCTAATGTGCTTAAATATTGGGACACTTAAATACCACTAATGCTCCATTTGGGACAAATGGAAAATTAATGGTTTTAGGTGTCCTAACACTTAAGCACATTATGATAGATGGGTTAATGACTTAGGATTAAATGACCCTTTCAAAAGTATTTCAGTCATATGAAGCTGATGAAGGAAGTGACAATAGTGAAAGACTGTATGCAACAGAGCCCCTTTTATAGTTAAAAGCATTCTGCCTCAGGGGCGGATCCAGGAATTTTGGATAGGGGGTTCAAATTAGCTGAAAGGGGGGTTCAATTTATGCAGTTTCACCATTTTTTCCTGAAATTCCCCATGAAAATAAGATAATTTGGGCTGAGAAGGGGGTTCGTTTGAACCCCCCGAACCCCCTCTGGATCCGCCACTGCACCTACATCATAATTCTAGCTTGGACAGTTTTCACTTTAACTGCATTTTGCAATAAATGTATATATATTTCCTTTCAATATAAAATTATAAAATTTTATGACCATACACTCTTCCTGAGCTTTTCCAATTAGGATATACATGTTTTTCTGCCATTTTTACAAAGGGGAACAACTTCCATGACTTTATGTTTGCTTCCCTGGAAGACAAAGCACTCATTTTACTCCCTTAGAGCAAAATCTTTCCTTTAGGAGTTGACCACTATTGAAAAGGGAAGCAAAAATGAAGCTGGCAGAGTAGCTTTCCCTAAAAGTGTACCTGTTCACATTAATTCAAGACGACCTACCTGATATGTGGAAGCCTTCTGTAATTGTTCTGTCCCCTCTTCTACGTGGCTGTATGCTTTTTCAACATTGGCCTCTATGGTATCTACAATGGACAAAATAATATCAGAATCACAGTTTGACTGTAAATAGACCTGGCCCTGAGGTTATAAAACTTTTTTCGTGTTCAACTCTGCTGAGCATGAAATTTTCTCTGCTGATAATTATGAAAATGGCAACTCATGTTGGCATTTTTATATTCATAAGCAGAGAAAATTTCATACTCAGCTAAACTGAGCATGAAAACAACAGTATTTATCAGTAATTTGCTATTATTTAGCAGGTAAAATTTCATGCTCAGCTGAGTTGAGCATGAAAAATGTTTTATAACCTTGGGGTCTGTTTGTGCACAGGATAGCTTGCCTGACAGCACATTGCTAATCACATGAATTTTTTTCAACACGCTGTTAAATCAAAAGTGGAAAGCCAACATCATTACCAATGCTTTACTGAGAGCAGTTGCTCTTCCTACATACAGGTGAGGGCTTTTCCATGAAAAAAAAAACATCCTGGGGTAGGACTGGAAACTAATTAAAGTTTTGTTGTTGAGGGGTTGAAGGGACAAAAATGATATTATTTTTTATTGTAAACTTAATTAAAATTTCCTTGGTGGTGCCCCTCAATAAAAGTACCAGTCCTGCTCAAGGAGGTACATTTATCCGGAATAGCCCTGAGCTAAAAAACAGTTATTTCAACAGAAATTCTTGACAAAATAGTGTAGTGTAAACCCATATAAAATGATAAGTCTGTACATGCTTACCCTAATGTGCTTAAGAGTTGGGACACCTAAAACCATTAATTTTCCATTTTTTCAAAATGGAAAATTAATGGTTTTTAGATGTCCCAATATCTAGGCACATTAGGGTAATAGGAATCATTCAAAGAAACTATATGTATTTTTGATTCTCTCCATCCTTACCTACTTGTTCCCCCTGTTCTTGTATCATTGCACCTAAGTCCCGGAATATTTCGTTGACATCTAATATATCACCCTGGAAAATATAACATCTGCATTAACCCATTGTATTCTGGGTATTTTTGTCGTCTGCTGAAATTGTCGTCTGTATCAAATATCAATAATATTTTAACAATATTGGTCTAACTAACTCTTGTCGAAAGGATGTCTAGCCAGCAAACAGTTTGGATCTCAGATCAGGCCCAACGTTTGTGGGGCCTGATCTGGATCCAAACTGTTTGCCCAGATACCCCTAAAGGGGTATCCAGAATGGAATCGGTTAATATGTACACGGTCTAATGTAAACTTCAGTCTTATGCAAAATGTGCCTGCCGGACCAGCTCAGCAATTGGTTCAATTTTAAAATTTAAATGGTCCAAGTAAAGGCTGGGAAAAATTTAAAAGATCAACAGATACAGTGGATTTCTGAGGTTAATTTGAAGATATTTTTTTCTTATTCCTCAATGAAAACATACATAGTGATCCCTCAGGCATTAAAACTATCTCAATGACTGGCAAGAGTGAGTTAGGCAAGCTATCCTGTTTGCTGTTGGTTTATCTAGGTTAGACTGTCTAGGCAACCCCCTCCATCCCCAGCCGGACTTGGGGTAATCGTATTCTGTATTCTTATTCGAATACATTTCCTGAGTACTCATAAAGTATTCTGTATTTGTGGATTTCTTAGAATAAAATTATTTGAGCCAGTCTCTGTGAAAACCGGGCTTAATGACATGCAAATAAAAAAATAACTAACTGCAACACTGGGAAGTATAAGCTTTTCTAAACATTTCCTGAAAATTTGAGATGGTTACCATTATTCATTACTGAGATATAGACTTAAGAAGCACACAGGTAGTGCAGTTTCTTAATATGACGTTATTAATGTTATGCAAGTATGTTTTGACGTCAACGTCATTACGTACGTGTGAACGAGCGTTCGGTGCTTGTTACACAAAATAACTCGGAGAGAGAGTGTGTTTGCTCATTTTCAGTGTGTATTCCATAGCTCACTAATGAACTCTTGCATGATTTAACATTCTTTCTCAAATGATAGGTCTTTGTAATGGTATACCATATGTTTTCAAGGCTTTGGGGTTACCGTGGAATAAGCGTTGTCATGGCAACATATGTCATATTTATAACTGGATTTTTCTGAATTCATTGGCTTTCTGTTATATCTCAACGACTAAGGTATTTTCTTAGAAATAAAGAGAGGTCCGAAAAATCATTAATTTTGGTGTTTTTCATACGTTCACAATGTAATTATTACGTAAAGCCCGGTTTTCACAGAGAACGGCTCATTTGTATTTGTATTCGAATACATTGTAAATTTCATGTATTCATGAATACTTTTATGAATACATTATGAATACTTTTGCCATTTTAAGGAAACAGTGATGCATAAAATTACATAAATTATGGGATTGATGTGACTTAAGTCCAAGAATGCTAGTGTATCAATTTATGGGGAGTTTGGCTGATTTTATTTTCTGTAACTATTATAACTTTCAGTAAAAAATTCAGTTTTTGAAGCCATTATTGAAAACCCTGATCATATGCTGCACTCTACAGTGTCCGATCTTGGTTAACACTCTTTTATGACACTGGGCATCATTAGGTTAAACTTCCAAGTTAGCAAATATAATACCTATATGTCATCTGTCCGTAGATTGCCCCAAGACATTATTAAATAGGGACAAGGCACAGAACTGACAACTTAACCATGCCTTACATGTACAATTTTTTGACACTTGTTTCTCAAAAATTACAATACACAATTATGATCCCATCTTAATTATATCCCCCCGCAAACTATATTTGAGGGGGGTATACTGTTTTCACGTTGTCCTTCCGTCCGTCCGTCCGTTATTCAATCCGTCCGCAACATTCCCTCCAATTTGTTTCAAATTTTGTCCATGGATGCGGCATATGAAAAGAGTTGATACGTATTTTTCCGATTTCGGCAGATGAGTTTTAGTGCTGAGTTATGCCCCTTTATATTCTTTGTAAAAAAAAAGTTTGCTATCGCAACTCCTCCTAGATCGCTTGACCGATTTTCTTGAAATTAAGTATGTGTAGACATATTGGTATGAAGATGTGCATTAAGGTTTCCTTTTTGAAATCTGGTCCCTCTTCCCTGAGTTATGCCCCTTTTTGACATTTTTCGCCCTGATTTTTAGGTTTATTTCAGTCATTGTTGCTTTATTTTTATTCAGATATGGTACATAGATGCGAAAATAGATAAGAAAATAGTCGACACATGTTTTCCAGTTTTTTCCTGAAGCATTTGCCTGCTGAGTTATGCCCCTTTATATTTTTTGTAACAAAGGTTTGTTATCACAACTTCTCCTAGACCGCTTGACCGATTTTCTTGAAATTAAGTATGTGAACACATATTAGTATGAAGATGTGCATTAAGGTTTCCTTTTTGAAATCTGACCCCTCTTTTCTTGAGTTATGCCCCTTTTTGACATTTATTGCCCTAATTTTTTGAGTTTATTTCAGTCATTTTTGCTTTATTTTTATTCAAATTTGGTACATAGATGCACCATAAGAAAATAGTTGACACATGTTTTCCAGTTTTTCCTAGAAGCATTTGCCTGCTGAGTTATGTCCCTTTATATTTTTTTTTTTTGTAAAAAAGGTTAGTTATCGCAACTCCTCCTAGACCGCTTGATCGATTTTCTTGAAATTAAGTATGTGAAGACATATTGATATGAAGATGTGCATTAAGGTTTCCTTTTTGAAATCTGACCCCTCTTTTCCTGAGTTATGCCCCTTTTTGACATTTATGGCTTAATTTTTGGGTTTATTTTAGTCAAGATACTGGAGAAGGAATGAGTTCACACATACTGTTCAGTTTTTCTCAAAAAGGTTTTCCAGCTTTGTTATGCCCCTTTGTAGTCTTCAAAAACAAAGTTTGTTGTAGTTACTTCTCCTAAACCTTTTGACTGATATTAAGTATGTGAACACATATTGGTATATAGATGTTCACTTGTATTTGTCATAACATGTATGCTGTGTAATGCAAAACTTAGATGACAGTTACATAACTAACTGTTAAAGGCGGGGGGTATTTAGTAAGCCATGCTTACTGCCACTTCTAGTTTCAGTCAAATATAACTTAAAATAGAGATGAAAATCACAACAAATGCCCAATCTCATACAGTTTAAGAAAATCCCGTACAGACACTGCCCTTAACCCTTAATCTGCTGAATAAATTAAAATGCCATGATTACTTTACTTTGATGCAATTAATTTATTGCTATATATTTAGAACCAAAATGACAAATAGTGCAGATCCAGATTAATTGGCTTCTGAAGAAGCCATCTGATCAGGATCAACAGTGTTGCAAGGTGGGATATATTTAGATTCAGCAGGTAAAGATTTAATTCGTTGGGTCTGGTTTCAGAGAAAACACAGAGAGGTGTATCAACAACACTACAGTCTCCAGCATCACCAAAATCCCAATCTAGTCAGCCTGCCATGACAGACTTCATTAAATTTGCAAACATAGAAAGATATCCAGTTGTAAGGTTCCTAAAATAGATATGAAGATATCTAGGACAGGTCAAAAGAAAAGATCTTATAATCAAAATTGTTTTTATATAGTAAGACCTCTAGAGCAGTGATTATTTTACAAATTAGCTTCTTTGCATCCCGGGACCCACTAGGCCAGAAATCTTTGCATCCCAAGCTCAAAGTTGTGCATCTCTTCATGGACTCGTTGATTATAAAAATTGTGCATCCCAAATCTTGCATTTTTGAGACCCATTCAAAGAAGCCAATTTGTAAACAAAACCACAGGTACTAAGTTTAAATACCCAGAGCTTTTTTTACATCTTTACTTCAACGAGTCCCAGGACCCACAAGGTCAGAAATCTTTTTATCCCACTCTCAGGTTTCTGCAACCCTTCAAACAACTGTACAGCCAAAGCCATTCAGTATCATAAAAGCCAGATTAAACTATGATAGCAATGGACTAGCTGTTGCTATTTTGGCGCCAAATCTTTGCATCCTGTGGATGCACATCTTTCAAAATGTTGCATCCTCAGCAAATTATATGCATCTAGGATGCAGGATGCAGAGGTAAAAAAATCACTGCTAGAGTCTGGACTACTAGAGATATGAAAGTTCAGCATAAACTATTGGTTAATGAAATTTCCATTTTTATGCTCCCTGAAGGGTGAGCATATAGTCGCCGCTTTGTCCGTCCGTCTGTCCGTCCATCCATCCGTATGTCCGTCCTTCCGTCACACTTTTGTCCGGAGCATATCTCTGAAAGTATAAGGGGGACTAAATAAAACTTCACACATTGATAGAGGACAACGAGGGGAAGTGCAGTGCACAAAAACCGTAACCCTGTCACAAGTAGTTATGAAGTTAGCTCCCTTTCCAGTTTTTTCAATATTTTGCTTGTCCGGAGCATATCTCTGAAAGTATAAGGGGGAATTAAATGAAACTTCACACATTGATAGAGGACAATGAGAGAAAGTGCAGTGCACAAGAACCATAACCCTGTCACAAGTATTTGCAAAGTTAACTTCCTTTCCAGTTTTTTTCAATATTTTGCTTGTCCGGAGCATATCTCTGAAAGTATAAGAGGGAACTGAAAGAAACTTCACACATTTACACAGGACAATTAGAGGAAGTGCAGTGCACAAGAACCGTAACCCTGTCACAAGTAGTTACGAAGTTAGCTCCCTTTCCAGTTTTTTCAATATTTTGCTTGTCCGGAGCATATCTCTGAAAGTATATGGGGGAACTAAATGAAACTTCACACATTGATAGAGGACAATTAGAGGAAGTGCAGTGTTTAAGAACCATAACCTGTAACAAGTATTTATTAAGTTAGCTCCCTTTCCATTTTTTTTTTCAATATTAAGCTTGTCTTGTGCATATCTCCAAAAGTATTAGAGGAAACTTAATGAAACTTCATACATTGAAAGAGGGCAATAAGAGAAAGTGCAGAGAACAAGAACCATAACCCTGTCTTAAGTATTTACTGAGTAAGCTCCCTTCCTATTTTTTTCAGTATTTTGCAAGTCCACAGCATATTTCTGAAAGTATAAAAGGGAACTTAATGAAACTTCTCACACTTATAGATGACAATGAATGAAAGTGCAGAACACAAGAACCATTACCCTGTCATAAGTAATTACAGAGTTAGCTCCCTTCTTAATTGGAGCTTTATTTTGCTTGTATGGAGCATATCTTAGGAAGTATTGAAGGAAACTAAATATAATTTCTCACACTGATAGAGGGTAATGAAAGACAGTGCATAGCTAGGAAGTAAAACCCTACCTTTAGTAATTATGGAGTTAGCTGCCTTCCTAATTTTTTCAGTTATTTAGCTTGTCTGGAGTATATCTCTGAACATACTCAAGAGAACATCATCGTCATGAATGAAACTTCACATATTGATAATAGAGGGCAATGACAAGAAGTGCAGAGCAGAAGAACCATAACTGTATCCAAAGTTATTTTGGAGTTCTTATTTTTTCTCAGTTGTATACATGTTTAGAGCATTGCTCTAAAGGTATGGAAGAGAATTATTTTTTTTTCATTTTAAATTGCATTTAATGTACACAGAAAATCATTCCTTCACCAGGATACCCATTCTCCTAATCCACACCTTCGGGGAGCATCCATCGGTTCCACCGATTTTCTTGTTATTGAAAAGTATTCAAAAGTATTTGAATACATTTGCAAAGTATTTTTATTTTCATTTGAATACATTCATAAAACAAGAGCTCCGCTGAGCGGGGCAATATACACCCGTTGGGCTTAAAGTTGGAAAGACAACAAGAGATGACAGAACTTTTGTCAGTGGCTTAAATCTTCAATAATAAGGCAGATATAAAAATACAAAACAAACAAAGCTAATATGGAATTCCTAGACAAAAATTACAAAGGGGCATAATTCCATCAGAACTGAAAGTCACAGGGTCATGGTTCTTGTTCTCTGCACATCGTCTAATATTTGTTCAAACTTTCATGAAGAAATCTTAAACGGTTTTCAAGATATGGAGCAGACAGGAAATTACTATTTGAAAAATACAAAGGTGCATTATTCCGTCAAAACTGAAAGAAGATTTATGGTTCTTTTTCTCTGCACATTGTCTGATGATGGTTCATATTTGTATAAACTTTTATGAAGAAATCTTATACCGTTTTTGAGATATGGAGCTGACAAATAATGTCACCTTTTGAACTTTGACCTCTAAGCGTGACCTTGACCTTAGTCGGACATTGTTGAAATACAAGTTCTGCAAGTTGCCTCGATAAGGTAAACATTGGACTAAAGTTTCAAAAATATCTTTCAAGAGGTTAAGGAGATAATTATGGAGTGGACACAAGTTTAATACAAAATCACAATACGAAAAATACAAGGGGCTTAATTTTGTTAAAAATGAAAGTAGGGTTATGGTTCTTTTACCCTGCACATCATCTGATGGTGCTTTATATGTATACATATTTTCATAAAGAAACATTAAACGGTTTTCGAGATATGGAGCGGATACGAAGCTTATGTGAAATTACTATATGAAAAATAAAAAGAGCTCCACTGAGCGGGGCAATATACGCCCGATGGGGCTTAAAGTTGGAAAGACAACAAGAGATCTTTTGTCAGTAGCTTAAATCTTCAATAATAAGGCAGATATAAAACTACAAAACAAACAAAGCTAATATGAAATTCCTAGACAAAAATTACAAAGGGGCATAATTCCATCAGAACTAAAAGTAGGGTCATGGTTCTTGTTCTCTGCCTATTGTCTGATATTTGTACAAACTTTCATGAAGAAATCTTAAATGGTTTTCAAGATATGGAGCAGACAGGAAATTACTATTTGAAAAATACAAAGGTGCATTATTCCGTCAAAACTGAAAGTAGGGTTATGGTTCTTTTTCTCTGCATATTGTCTGATGATGCTTCATATATGTAAATACTTTTATGAAGAAATCTTACACCGTTTTTGAGATATGGAGCGGACAAATAATGTTACCTTTTGAACTTTGACCTCCAAGTGTGACCTTGACCTTTGTCAGACATTGTTGAAATACAAGTTCTGCAAGTTGCCTCGATAAGGTAAACATTGGACTAAAGTTTCAAAAATATCTTTCAAGAGGTTAAGGAGATAATTATGGAGTGGACACAAGTTTAATACAAAATCACAATACGAAAAATACAAGGGGCTTAATTTTGTTAAAAATGAAAGTAGGGTTATGGTTCTTTTACCCTGCACATCATCTGATGGTGCTTTATATGTATACATATTTTCATAAAGAAACATTAAACGGTTTTCGAGATATGGAGCGGATACGAAGCTTATGTGAAATTACTATATGAAAAATAAAAAGAGCTCCACTGAGCGGGGCAATATACGCCCGATGGGGCTTAAAGTTGGAAAGACAACAAGAGATCTTTTGTCAGTAGCTTAAATCTTCAATAATAAGGCAGATATAAAACTACAAAACAAACAAAGCTAATATGAAATTCCTAGACAAAAATTACAAAGGGGCATAATTCCATCAGAACTAAAAGTAGGGTCATGGTTCTTGTTCTCTGCCTATTGTCTGATATTTGTACAAACTTTCATGAAGAAATCTTAAATGGTTTTCAAGATATGGAGCAGACAGGAAATTACTATTTGAAAAATACAAAGGTGCATTATTCCGTCAAAACTGAAAGTAGGGTTATGGTTCTTTTTCTCTGCATATTGTCTGATGATGCTTCATATATGTAAATACTTTTATGAAGAAATCTTACACCGTTTTTGAGATATGGAGCGGACAAATAATGTTACCTTTTGAACTTTGACCTCCAAGTGTGACCTTGACCTTTGTCAGACATTGTTGAAATACAAGTTCTGCAAGTTGCCTCGATAAGGTGAACATTGGACGCAAGTTTCAAAAAAATCATTCAAGAGGTTAAAGAGATATGGAGTGGACACAAATTTAATACAAAATTACAATATGAAAAATACAAGGGACGTAATTCTGTAAAAAGTGAAAGTAGGGTTATGGTTCTTTTTCCCTGCACATCATCTGATAAAGCTTTATATGTATACAAACTTTCATGAAGAAATCTTAAACAGTTTTTGAGATATGGAGCGGACACAAAGCTTATATGAAATTACTATACGAAAAATACAAAGGGGCATAATTTTGAAAAAGTGAAAGTAGGGTTATGGTCCTTTTCTCTGCACATAGCCTGATGGTGCTTTATAATTACACAAACTTTCATGAAGAAATCTTACACACTTTTCGAGTTATGGAGTAGACACGAAGCTTATATGAAATTACTATATGAAAAATACTAAGGGACATAATTCCATCAAAAATGAAAATAGGGTTATGGTTCTTTTTCTCTGCACATCGTCTAGTGGTGCTTTATATTTGTACAAACTTTCATGAAGGAATCTTATACGGTTTTCAAGATATGGAGCGGACACAAAGCTTATATGAAATTACTATATGAAAAATACTAAGGGACATAATTCCGTCAAAAGTGAAAATAGGGTTATGGTTCTTTTTCTCTGCACATCGTCTAGTAGTGCTTTATATTTGTACAAACTTTCATGAAGAAATCTTAAACGGTTTTCAACATATGGAGCGGACACGAAATTTTACCATTTGACCTCGGATCTCTAAGTGTGACCTTGACTTTTGTCGGACATTATTGAAGTATGAATTCTGCACATCGTCTCGATAAGGCGAACATTTGACCCAAGTTTCAAAAAAAATCTTTCAAGGGGTTAAGGAGATATGGAGCGGACACGAAAAGTTAACGGACAGACGGACGGACAGAGGTCACAACATAATACGACCTGTCTTCAACAGGCGTATAAAAAGTATTTTTATTTGTATTCTGTATTCTTAAATTGCAAAGTATTTGTATTTGAATACTTTTGAAAGTATTTGACCCCAAGTCTGTCCCCAGCTTGTCTGGATTTGCTTATATACAAGCTCATTTTGGTAAATTTTACCCAATTTCTGTAATGTGTTTGGATCCTTTTGCAGAAAACTTACGTCATTTTCACCAAAGTTTTCCATTTTCAAGCTGTTATACATACCCTCACACAGGTAAGCTTAAAACCAACAACACAACATTACCTCTAGTTCTCTGATCTGTTCTTCTCGTTCTCGTATCAATGCGAGATCATCATCGATCACCTGTTCTTGAGCCATCAGCTGTTGCCGTCGTCTGTCATCTTCAACCAATCTTGCTGTGTCATCTTCATCATCCTAGAATTACAATAATGGCTGGTTGGTTGGTTGTTTTGGGTTTAACAGCCCTTTGAGACAGTATTTCAGTCTATATCGGGCTGTCTCCCAAAAAGAGGGAGAAAGAAGAGAGAAATGATAGACGAGAGAAAAAATGCCCAAACATCCCCCACCTGCACCTACTGCAAGCACAGTAAGCCCTTGTTCTACTACTATGCAAATAAGTAGGATGCCCGGGCACTGGAAGTTATACCTTTGCACCTTTGCACCACCCAACCACCCCCAAAAGTTACAATAAGGGAAAGTTGTTATAGTTTCAGAGGAAGCAGCTTTGGCATTTTTTATTTTTGCCTTTCATCAATGGTTATCAACTCTTTCAGGAAAGAATTTGCTCCTAGAGGAGGAGCAAATTCTCTCCTTCAAGAGTTGACCCCCCTTTGAAAGAGCTATGTCATCCAGAGAACAAAACAGGAAGTCATAAAAGTTGTTTCCCTTTGTAAAAGTGGCTGAAAAAAAACATGGTAGTGTACCCACAAACAATAATGTGTATGGTTATATCTCGAGGAGATGGCCAATTAACTGACAAGTTTCTGTGTGCTTGTCAAAAGAAAGCATCCCTAACAGAAACCTGGTGTGCATCCTTTCCCAAAGGTGACTCTTGGTTTAAATGTATTTCAATTTCAAAACTTCACATTGCAACATACAAACAACACAGCTAAACTAAAGTTGACAGATATTCTGACATGACATTAATGTTTTCCCCAGTGAGTAAAGAGGAAGTGGCGTCATGTGAATATTTTTGATAAGTTATGGTTTGCAAATCTGCACCATGATGACATCAGATGTAAACAGTTCCATCTGGAGTTCACCTCAAAATAGCCCTTTTAGAAAATGTTGCAGTTACCTTGCCTTCCATTCTGTACAATGTTAGGTTTTTCTTTACCAGTAAATTATCGCTGGTCAACTGATGGAAGACTCAATTTCAAAAGTTTACAGGGGAATATGTTAAGAAACAACATACCATCCATACTGACGCAGGCTTTGGTTTGGGTTTCTCTATTCTGCTGGCAGTTTTTGCTTTCTCCAGTGCTTTCTGAAATAGTAAAACTAATGCTTAAAGCACAAAACGGCAGATGACAAAAAAAATTAACGTCTGCAAAATTTCCCCAAAGAAGTTTCATCCATGATACATCATATCAACAGATATTCCACAATGTATGTAAAACACTGCGGTGTTTTGCAGAAAAAACTATTGAAGGAGCTAAAAAATAGATTTTTTCAGCAAATAACTAGAATTGTTTTCCTACGAAAAAACAGATGTCTCCCCCCTTTTTGATGTCAAAAGGATCAGTCATTAAGACGCCAAGGGAAAAACAATATGTTTCCCTACCCTGAAGCAGGGATTCACAATAAGTAAAAAGTATAAATGCAAGAGTTATAGTTGTTATGCTCTGCATGTCATGTAATGTTGACTGATATTCATATTTAGTTTTTGTCAAAAAATATAAATGCAAGTTACAGTGCTCTGCACGTCGTCTATTTATATGTTGACTGATATTTGTATGAAGTTTCATGAATATAGCTTAAACTGTTTTCAAGTTATAGAGCTTAGACGATTGAGACACGATTTTGTGAATGACAAAGTTCCAAGGGAAATAACTCAAATAGTATAAATGCTGTGCTCTGCAGGTTGTCTAGTGTTGACTGACATTTGTATGAAGTTTCGTGAATATAGCCTGTCCGGTTTTCAAGTAATAAAGCGATTGAGACACGATTTTGTGACTGACAAAGGTCCAAGGGAAATAACTCAAGAAGTATAAATGCAAGAGTTATGGTTCTTGCACTATGCAATTCTTCTAATGTTGATTGATATTTGTATGAAGTTTCGTGAATATAGCTTGAATGGTTTTCAAGTTATAGAGCAGACACAACTGAGACACGATTTTGTGACTGACAAAGTTCTATGGGAAATAACTCAAATAGTATAAATGCTAAAGTTATGATTCTTGCATAATGCACGTCGTCTGATGTTGATTGATATTTGTATGAACTTTCATGAATATAGCTTGAATGGTTTTAAAGTTATAGACGGACTCGACTGAGACGCAATTTTGTGATGGACAAAGTTCCAATGGAAATAACTCAAAAAGTATATATGCCAGAGTTACCATTTGTGCACTCTGCACGTCGTCTCATGTTGATTGATATTTATATGAAGTTTCGCGGATATAGCTTGAGCGGTTTTCAAGTTATAGAACGGACACGATGGAAACACAATTTTGTGATGGACTAAGTTCCAAGGGAAATAACTAAAAAAGTATAAACGTCAGAGTTACCATTCTTGCACTCTGCACGTCGTCTCATGTTGATTGATATTTATATGAAGTTTCGCAGATATAGCTTGAGGGGTTTTCAACTTATAGAACGGACACGATGGAAACACAATTTTGTGATGGACTAAGTTCCAAGGGAAATAACTCAAAAAGTATAAATGTCAGAGTTACCATTCTTGCACTCTGCACGTCGTCTCATGTTGATTGATATTTGTATGAAGTTTCGTGAATAAAGCTTGAGCAGTTTTCAAGTTACAGAGCAGACACAATTGAAACACAATTTTGTGATGGACTAAGTTCCAAGGGAAATAACTCAAAAAGTATAAATGCCAAAGTTACCATTCTAGCACTCTGCACGTCGTCTCATGTTGATTGATATTTATATGAAGTTTCGCGGATATAGCTTGAGCGGTTTTCAAGTTATAGAACGGACACGATGGAAACACAATTTTGTGATGGACTAAGTTCCAAGGGAAATAACTAAAAAAGTATAAACGTCAGAGTTACCATTCTTGCACTCTGCACGTCGTCTCATGTTGATTGATATTTATATGAAGTTTCGCAGATATAGCTTGAGGGGTTTTCAACTTATAGAACGGACACGATGGAAACACAATTTTGTGATGGACTAAGTTCCAAGGGAAATAACTCAAAAAGTATAAATGTCAGAGTTACCATTCTTGCACTCTGCACGTCGTCTCATGTTGATTGATATTTATATGAAGTTTCGCGAATATAGCTTGAGCGGTTTTCAAGTTATAGAACGGACACGATGGAAACACAATTTTGTGATGGACTAAGTTCCAAGGGAAATAACTCAAAAAGTATAAATGCCAGAGTTACCATTCTTGCACTCTGCACGTCGTCTCATGTTGATTGATATTTATATGAAGTTTCGCCAATATAGCTTGAGCGGTTTTCAAGTTATAGAACGGACACGATTTGTGACAGACAGACGGACAGACGGACGGACGGACGGACAGACGCCCGAGGAAAAACAATATGTCTCCCGACCCTGAAGGGGGGAGACATAATGATAGTGCACATGATGTAATGAGTAACAGAAGACTCATCAAATACTTCGCTTAACTGAACAATTAACCTAACAAGAAATGTTACAGTGTGTAACAAATGCCCCCGAAAGCCCCTTAAACTGACCTTTGAGCCCTAGTTGTGACTTTAACCTTGGGCATAGAACCTGAGTCTTGCACATGATATACATTCTCATTTCGTTTTACTTTTCTGTAACGTTTAAATGCACTTTGGAAGTTTAAGAGGATTCAAGGGCATTTAAATCAACCACTAACCAAACTGTGTTGTGTCCTTGACATTGGGTGTGGGAACCTAAATGTTGCACCTCACACATAACTTATCATTATACTTTACTTTTCTTTATGTTACCATTTTATCATGGTTTACCATTCAGCGACACTTGATGAAATTCACTTTAGCAGTTCTGAGTCAGTTCGGAGACATGATATGACCTCTGAGCCCTGACTGTGATCCTGTCTTTGAGCAACAGAACCATAATTTGTTTGTGACATATTTTCTCATTGTTTTATACCTTTTCATGAAGTTTAATGAAGTTTGCTTCAGTAGTTTTTAGGTAATTGAGGATAAATGACTGGACCTTTGACCTCTGGCTATGACCTTGACCTTGTGTGTGGGAACCTATGTCTTGTGCATGGCAAATCTTCTCATTAGGCTTTATCTTTCTTTAAAGTTTGCTTTGGTACTGTTCTGAGTAATCGCCGAGACATAATTTGACCTCTGACCTCAGATTGTGACCTTGACCTTGGATTTGGGATCATAAATATTGTGTATAACATACCTTCTCATTATGGTTTACCTTTCTGTGAAGTTTGATGACATTTGCTTCAGCAGGTTTTAAGTTATCACAGAGGCGAGATTTGACCTTTGACCCTTAATTGTGACCTTGACCCTGGCAACCTAAATTTTATGTGCAACACACCTTCTCATTATGATTCATCTTTCTGTGAAGTTTCATTCAATTTGCTTCAGTAGTTTATAAGTAATCGCTGAGACCCAATTTTGAGACCCAATTTGACTTTTGACCCAATTGTGGCCTTGACCTTGGGCGTAGGGACCTAAGTCTTGTGCACAACACACCTTCTCATTATGCATTATCTTTCTGTGAAGTTTCATCGAATTTGCTACAGTAGTTTTAAAATTATCGCTGAGACACAATTTTGAGACACAATTTGACCTTTGACCCGATTGTGGCCTTGACCTTGGGCGTAAGGACCTTAGTCTTGTGCGCGACACACTTTCTCATTATGCTTTATCTTTCTGTGAAGTTTCATCAAATCTGCTTCAGCAGTTTTAAAGTTATTGCTGAGACATGATTTGTAATGGAAGGACGGACTGACGGACAGTCGGTGCGATTTTAATATGCCACCCGAAGTTCCTTCGGCGGCATAAAAATGTTTTGAACAATTAGGCCCAGATCATAGGAAGTTCGAAGTCCTAGACACTTTTAACACATGACTGTTCTGTTTTAATTATATATTCTGCTTTAAAGGAACACGTTTAAACTAAAAGTGAGTCTTAACTGACTTTTAAAGTGACCCTCTTACCTTCTGTAATGTTTGGAATCTTTGCACACTTTCTTGAAAATCATTTTTCACCTTCTCTAGCTGTAATCTCTGTGTCTAAAAATAGATTCATATACATTGTATATTTTAAGGTGAATGGGTACATTTTCAGGGGAAGCAACTGTTTCATATATAGAGGATCTTACATGAGTGCCCATGTATCAATGAATTTATTAAAAGAGTTGGGGAAATGATAAGATGCGAGGCTATGCCGAGCATCTTATTGTTTCCCCCAACGAGTTTAATAAATTCAATAATACATGAGCACGAATGCAAGATCCTTTTTATCATATGACACCAATATCAGATTTTATTAGCAAACTTTGCACTAAAACTTCACAATTTTGCCATTAGAAAACACAACGTTTTTATGGACGTCAACCCATAACATAACAATGTAATTTGCATATTTAATCAACTAGTTGATTAACGTTTTTTAATGCATGGCTTTATTACACTCTCAGATGGGACGTCGTATGATAAATGAAATTTACGGCATTTAGAGGTAAAAGAATGAACTACAATACTACCATATCTTAAGATCTTATACTTGAATATGCCCCTAGTACTTTCAATACATCAACAATGTCTGAAAGAGTCCCTTTATTTTTATTCATTTTCTACACTGAAAGTCCAAATCTACTATTTAATGCAAAGAGCATCCTTCAATGAAAAGGAGCAATGAAAATTGTCAACCGTAAGATAAAATATTCAACTGAAAAACTGATATCTTTTGATTCTGACAATTATAACTATTAAAATCGCATAGTTAAAGTTGCAGCAACTAGATTTGTGACATCATTCTACATCAGAGCCTCGCTGTACTCTGTGAATCTCACCGAAGTGAGGGCCACGAAAGTCGTCAATAATGTACTGTTAAAGGTATTTTGTGACAAGGGCCAATTGAGCCAACGTCTGTGAAGAAATTACTTTGTTTGTCTTTTGTTGTAAAGGTATGTTTCTAAACCTACACCAACAACGAAATGTTGCAATGGTAGATGGATGCGTAGTAAAGTAACAACAACTCTGTCATATCTATTTAGAACAACAAAATAAATGTAACTGAATAAGCAAATTAGAAATTAAATATGGTAGTACGCGTATGGTTTCAGCCAACTTCACTCTACAACTGTTGCAACTAAGCAATAAGTACCACTTACTCTGTCTAGTTTTCTTCTGGATAACTGCTGAAATAGTTTACTGGTACCAGATACAACTTTACTGGTGTCTTGTGAAACTCCATGGCTGAAAATTCAGTTAACCCATTAATGCCTAGCGTACTCTTCTATCTGTATATATTGGATGAGTTCATTTGTTATTTAAGGGGTGCCAGGTTTAGTTTATTTTTCCATTTTTTGTTTTATTTTGAGGAAAAAGTACCCATTTGTTGTACGCAAAAAGTGTAGACCCTGATCAGACGACGCATTTGCGGCGTCTGATCTGGGTCTGCACTGTTTGCCTATATCCCATTTTTGGGGCACTAGGCATTAATGGGTTGATAATAAAGATTTATACGGCAAGGTTCACATCTGAAATAAAGTCAATTTTCCATACCATTACAAACATATGTACCTTATTTTATGCTCATAAACACCCCTTCTCTAATAAATACCCCACCAGCCCCTTTTTGAAGTACAGTAGAACTGCAATGGCTTGAACAGGCTTGGGACCATGAAAATAAGTTCCAGCCAAAGGTAGTTCTTGCCATCCAGGGTTAGTTTCTATATAAATTGACCTCTAGGGACCTAAGTCCTAGTCAGGCAGGTTAATGAGCCGTCAGGGTTTAAGCCTTTGAAGTTCTACTGTATTAATGTTTTACTGACTTGCTGACTTCCATGTTTTCCATCAGTTTTATGAAGGAGGGCAACAAGAATTCCTGTTTGATTTTCTGGAGGATGGAGCTCTTCTAAATGGAGTCCACTCTTTCAGAAAAGAATTTGCTCCTAAAGAGGCAAATTCTTTGCTTTAAGAGTCAACCCCTATAGAGCACGAAAGCACAACAAGGGAAACAGTAGAAATGCTCAATCTTAAAGTGTATTTATTCGCCTTAATACTGTTTCTCCGAAGTATTTTGGCAGTGGCTGATGTACTTCTCTTTAGGCTCCAAGTAATGGCCCTTTTTCATAAAAATGCAATGCTCCGGGGGCATTTAAAAGGATAAATACGGTTTCTAACAACCTTAATATATACCTGCTTGGTTCAGGTGTATAGGTACACATTCATGTTTTTGTGCCATTTTTGGGAAGAGAAGCAACCTTAGTGACTTCAAGTTTGCATCCCCAGATGACAAAACCCTTCAAAACATGGCTTTCCTTTCAGGGGAAGAGTTTGCTCTTCAAAAGAGAGGAAATTCTTTCCCCATCAAGAATGGAGACAAAAATAAATGCTGGACCAGGTGCTCTGGAGCCAATTTTGGTTTGTTCGGCCAGTTTTTACAGAAAAGGGCAATGTCATCCAGGAAGCAAACAGGAAGTCAAGGAGTTGCTTCCCCTTGTGTTAATGGCAGAAAAACATGTAGATGTACTCATTCAATTTAAACTAGAGGTGGCAGTAAGCATGGCTTACTAAATACCCCCCGTGTTTAACAGTTAGGCATGCAGCTTTGTCATTTAAGTTTTACATTTACACAGCATACACGTTATGACAACTACAAGTGCACATCTATATACCAATATGTGTTCACATATTTAATATCAGTCAAACAGTTTAGGAGAAGTAGCGACAACAAACTCTGTTTTCCAAGACTACAAAGGGGAACAACAAAGCTGGAAAACCCTTTTTAGAAAAACAGAGCAATATGTGCCAATGTATCTGTGCACCAAATCTGAATAAAATGGAAAGGAAAATGGCCGAAAAAAACTTCAAAATAGGGCAAAACATATAAAAAAGGGGCATAACTCATGCAAAAAGGGTTAATGCACATCTTCATACCAATATGTGTTCGCATACTTAATTTCAAGAAAATCCGTCAAATGGTCTTGGAGTAGTAGCGATAACAAACTATTCTTACGAAAACTACAAAGGGACATAACTCAGCAGGAAAACCTTTCCGGAAAAACTGAACAATATGTATCAGCTCTTTGCATATGCTGCATCTAGTAACCCAATTTGAATAAAATGGAAGCAAAAAAGGCAAAACCCCCTTTAAAATAGGGCAAAAATATCAAAAAGGGGCATAACTCAGGCAAAAAGAGGCAGAATTCAAAATCAAAACCCTAATGCACATCTTCGTGCCAATATCTGTTCACATACTTAATTTCAAGAAAATCCATCAAACCATCTAGGAGGAGTTGCGATAACAAACTTATTTCATGAAAAATACAAAGGGGCATAACTCCGCAATAAAAACCTTTCAGGAAAAATTGAAAAATATGTATCCACTATTTTTTTATGCTGCATCCATGGACAAAATTTGAAACAAATCGGAGCAAATTAAATGTGTTGCGGACGGGCAGACGTACGGAAGGACAACGTCAAAACAGGATACCCCCCACAAACACAGTTTGCAGGGGGTATAAAAAGTGATTATTTTGATATGAATTTTATAAAACATGTACAAGCCTAGGCAAGTTTCATAAATTTCATATCAAAATGATCACTTGTTTAAGATTCTATTTATCATATAAAAATATAACAAATTTTCTAGAGATTTCTGGGCAAAGAATGTTGTTTCACATTTAACAGAGCTGAAATGGTTTGTAATCTTATACTCTGTAAATGATCGCATAAAAATTCACGTCATATAATTGTTACCCCACTCCATAAAACAGCCATTATGTGGTAAGCCTGAACATTTATGATAAAACTAGAAAATTGTGTCTGTAAGACACAGGTGATGCCCCCGTGCTCCCCAATTAACCCTTGCACCCCTTTCTCCCTCCACCCCATCTCCACCACAAATTCAAAGAAGTGTGCATGGTCTCAAACTCTGAAAACTGATTAGTCATAAGTTGTAATATATCTTGAGAACATTAGCTTGTTACCTATATTGTTAAAAAAAAACAAAAGATGAAAATTTCTTAATTCAAAAACTGCAATTTTGCTAAAAACAATTTTTTTTTATCGTAAAATATCTTCATGACGATCTTTATTATGTCTGTAACACATGTACAAAGTTTCAAAGCCATCTATCATATCTGTGAGAGAAGTTGATTACACACTGATATCAAACACTGAAATTGACTTTAGTTTGAAAACCCATAATTTTGTCAAAATTACACTTTGTGACCTTCAAAAATCTTCATGCGTATCTTCAATATGTCTGCAACAATTGTGTGCAAAGTTTCAGCTTGATCTGTTATAAGCTGTGGGAGGATTTGATTACACAATCTTGCTACCTTAAATCACAAACCAACACTGAAAATGTCCAAGTCCAAAAGCCCGTAATTTTGCCAAACAATTATTTTTTTGGTCATAAGAAATCTTCATGCATACCTTCAATATGTCTGCAATATGTATGCAAAGTTTCAAATTGATCCATTATAAGCTGTGGGAAGAGTTGATTACACAAACTTGCTACCCTATATGACTAACCAACACTGAAAATGTCTAAGTCTGAAAGCCCATAATTTTGTCAAAATTAATTTTTTGGCCATAAGATATCTTCATACACATCTTCAATATGTCTGCAACATGTATGCATAGTTTCAAATTGATCCATCATAAGATGTGGGAGGAGTTGATTACACAAACATACTATCCTATATCACTAATCAACACTGAAAATGTCTAAGTCCGAAAGGCCATAATTTTGTCAAAATTAATTTTTGGCCATAAGAAATATTCATGCACATCTTCAATATGTCTGCAACATGTGTGCAAAGTTTCAAATTGATCCATCATAAACTCTGGGAGGAGTTGATTACACAAAGTTGCTACCCTATATCAGTAATCAACACTAAAACTGTCTAAGTCCGAAAGCCCATAATTTTGTCAAAAATAATTTTTTGGCCATAAGAAACCTTCAAGCACATTTTCAATATGTCTGCAACATGTGTGCAAAGTTTCAAATTGATCCACCATAAGCTGTGGGAGGAGTTGAATACACAAACTTACTACTAAAATGTGCGAGGGACAGACGGACAGACAGACGGACAGGGGTAAAACATAATGCCCCCTGACTATCGTCACGGGGGCATAAAAATATTCTCAGTCCCATCAAATCACTACCACAAAAGTCTATCCAAACTTTAAACTTACATTTTCTCACTGGCTTGTCCATCACTGTCTCTGTCTGTGCCAATCAATTTTGATCCTTTTTCTATCATAGAAGCTAGAAGAATGACAACAACAGAATTTATCTATACTTTCACAGAAACTAATGTGGCATGGGTAAATTGTGTCCAAATATAATTTTCAAGCAGTTAAGAACTGAAGAAATTGAAAGATGGTCTTTGTCTTTTCTGTTAAAACAGATTATGGGTACATTTATGGCAAAAACTTGGCCTTAAAATTTAAGTTGAATTTCAAGACTTAAGTGATATTTGATGATGGGGAATACTGTACCTTGCTGAGGGAAGAAAAGAAGGCTCTGCTGGCCCCTGATTTTACGTTTTTTTTCACGACTTGTTTTGACGGCATGTTTGTGTTGCCGTGTGTATTGAAAGTGAAAGTAGAACACGCGCATATCGCATAGTATATACACTCGGGCTTTTCCGCTAGCATTCGCCAAGGTTATATCGATCCATCAGAGATTGGCGAGGTCAGAACATCTTCCAATCTATTTATAGAACAGTTTTACGGAGATCTGCGATGGCGTGACTCGGCCAAAGGGACAATCGGAAATCGCCGATTAGATGTGGAAAAACTTGCGATTCTCAGAGACAGTGTGTAATGCCACGCGTGTAGAAAAACGAAAGTATATCTGAAGACGCCTAGGATTGGCGGGAAAAGTAGCAGGCGGTACTCATATTGGTACTTGGTAGCCAGAGAATTCGCCGGTCGCCTGGGCTTGTGGAGAACATTGTTAAATGATTCAGGAGGGTCTGATTTTCGAATGGACATCTGGAAGCCATGATCTATTTTGTGTACTCTAAGTATTGGGACAGACAGGTCTGCACAGTGCAGTCCCAGATCAGATCATTCCATCTGTATCTTTCTGATACACTTTTGCCTTGTAAAACTGACTTCCCATTTTTAGGACAATTGTGGTACATGTAATTATTATAGTTGTCTAAATTCCGAGAATTTTTATGGTAGTATAAAAACCTTAAGACTTTATTGACTGACATTATTTAACAGGTAATCTTCCTTATAATCTTTCTTTTGCCAATATTGGTTACTGTGGGGAACTCAAGAATGTCTCCCGCTGAAATGGAAAAAAAGAATCCACAGGACTTACCTCCCTTGTTTATTTGAACTATGTTTCCAGTGATCTGGTCAAAAACTTCTTGGAAAGAGCCCCCTGGAAATATAAAAACGTTTACCATTTTAGAATACATGTACATACATGTATGTATCAAATAATTTTATTTCAAAATAGACTGTAGAGCTACAGGGAAGTCAAAGCTCTAATCATGTTTAAATATAAAACATCTCAAAAAACATTTGACGTGGGGCTTTGTTTGAATCAGCATGCATACATGAATTAAAATTTTTATTTTTCTATAAATCTACTGGGCACCTTGTGCCCTTAGGCTTACCATGATTTAGCTTCTTAATTTGTTTTTTTCTTTCTTTCTTTCTTTTTTCCAAATACGTTTCTTTTTTAAAGATGGATGACAGAAAAGATGGCACAAATTATGTGCTAACAGCAAATATTCTGCTTAGACTGTGTATCCTCAAGGAAGTTTTGTAGCTAAAGACAAGGCTATGGTTAATAGGCTGTACTCCAGGTTATTCTCCCATTTTTACTGAGAGAAATGACTTTTGTGACTTCCTGCTTGTTTTCCTCGAAAAAGAAGCCCTTGCAAAGTGGGATTTACTCTTAAAGGAACAAATCCTTGCCTCTAAGGGTAGGTCCCCATGGTAACTTGTAAAGGGAGGCAAAAATGAAAATGACTTGAGTGCTTCCCCTGAAAGCATTTCCATTCACATTAACTCTGATTATATGGCAGAGACCATAAGAAACACAGGCTGATTTGAGGTTTCCCCTTCTACATTATCCCTATGGCATTTTCTTCTTGCGGCAAAAGCTCATTTATGTACAGTCAAACCTGTGAGCACTCAACCGTTCCACGGAAGGTAAAAAATTGCTTGCTAAAGACAGATGCATGCTAAATAGCCAGTGTACACTAAAACTGCTTCTTCGGGAAATGAAATTGTGGCCTGTTAAGACAAGTTTTGCTTAAAAAATAAAGTGGCCTTTCAGACAGATTTGACTGTACTGAGGTCTGAAAGAATTCCAACCTTGAGGGTGGTCCCTGAATTCCTGATAATTTGGATCATCTCTGTACTCCCGCACTGTGGAGCCATACCCAGGGTAATTAGACATTGTGTCTATCTTTCACTCTTTTATTTCTGTAAGCCTGTTCCCTAATCTGCTGAAGCTAGATGTCTGAACTCACAACCACTTCATCTGGAATATAGCAAAACTTCATTATAATGTGAACCCATTGTTGACTAGTGGACTTGTTCATCCTCATTATTTGGATGAATCCATTTCAAGTTTTAGGGGGTTCTGGTGAATGTTTTAACTTTTATTGTATTTTGCATAGAAAATCCTGTAAGCAAACATTGTTGACTCTGTTCAGACAACCCCGTTCTGCGGGTCTAAACTGGGTCTCGACTGTTTGCACATTTCTCCAAAATGTGTTTCCAGTCTAAAAAGGCTTTATCATTATAACACTAACCTGGATATAATACTATATCATGGCTCCCATTGTGTTATACTTAAACAGCGTTTCTTACTTTATGCTTGTGCACAAGTCACATGGGTGAAAGTTCCAAAATATCAAAATCCTGAAATTAATGGTTTATAATCCTGAAATGAGGAGTTTTCCTATATCTTATATAGGAACAGTTGGCCTCAAAAATCCTGAATTCAGGAATAATCCTGAAAACTTTCATCCATGAAGTCATTTGCAACTCTGGCTACTCCAGGGTCAAGGAATAGGTAGCATGGACCTTCACTTTTTTCCCTGCAGAGCCCTGCTAATTGCCCTGCACTGAGGAGGTTACAGATAAATGTCTGATTAAATGTCTGATTAAAAGCCTGTTAAAAACCCTCGGGCGGTATGTTAAGTAGTTAGGGTCACTATCACTGTCCCAGTTATTTTGACAGTTTTTCAAATGCCACATACATAACATGCATGGCAGAGCAGGGACAATGCTAAGGTGATACACTGTCCTCAGGCCTTACTATCCCTGACAGTTCTGGGGAACATAGTTATGAGAATGGAAACAACAACAACAGTTCCTCAGGGTAGTCACTAGTCAGGGTTGCAAATGACCAACTTGACATTAACTTGCCTTGAAGTCCTTTGTTGCATACTCTGAATATAATGCCATTCAGCATTCACTTACAGTGCTAAGTCTTCGGCAAACATTGTGCAATAATTCCCCAAGGCTGAAAAAAGGGTGTGGCTGAATTTTATTTTTTTTTCACCTGCTAACTGGAAGAGCAATATTACTTCATTTATGTTTTTTAAAATGTTTTCATGGATATGGTAACAGAGCTCTAGATAAGAGGGAGTATTTGGTGATAATTAGGGATAATTTTAGTTAACTCTGCATAAAAACATATGTTGTGACCCCACAACATATGGTTTCAATGAGAAATAAGAAAAATTATCTTTAATTATCATCAAATACTCCCTCTTATCTAGAGCTCTGGGTATACTGGGGTTCTCACTTTCAGTGTTTCAGAGCCTAGTGCACCAGCTATTTAATACCATGGCCCACCCAGCCACGGGGTAGGGAAGGGAGCAGCAGGGGAAATGAGCTATGTTTTTACATTTGCAGTGGCAGCTAACCATAACAGACTGTGGGGAAATACAGCATGTGGTTTTACAAACTGTTTGTCCCTGCAGTGCCGGGTTTATAGGAGGGATTTGCAGGATGAAAAGTCAGTCTCTGCAATTAGGGCTGGGATGGGAAGAAATTTTGTACCTGGGTACCCTAGTCCCTATTACCCGCGAGTACCCAGGTACCCGTTCTTTAGCATTTTGTGCATGTTCAAAGCTAGAAAATATATGTTTAGATAAAACAAGAAAAATCTTTTTAAAAAAAGATGATCGGCACAGATTAAATGGAAGAGTGTTTTGTAATATGGATCTAGGTGAAGAGTTGACAATAACTTTCACGAATATGACTCAAGTGAGCTATGTCGGTAGTCATCCCCAACCGTAATTTTGACACTAGGTAGCAACAATGACCTATCTCATGAGACTGACCGGATTCCAAAACAGTTACCAACATGATGCAATGTATTTGTGTGTACTAAACTGAAAGAAGAAATTGAAAGAAGATACATACTAAAAAAAAAAAAGAATGTTTTGAATATCTGCGTCTATTTTTGATGACATTTCCGTTGTAAATTTACAAACAAGAGAAACATTTTGAATTAATATCTGACAGAGTGCCAGAATTCACGCAGTGCAGAACAACGACAGAAAAACGAAGATTAAATATTTATTGACCTTTCTATCAGTGATATTATTGGCTAAATTTTGACATACGCTTTATTTGACCATTGAAATCTTGTGCAATGTGGAACAAAAGTGAAATTATACTCAGCTGCGCCGAGAAAAAATCTATCATTTGAACAACTGCTAGACAACTGCACATGGGAAGGATAAAAAATGTGGAAATCTCATTTGTAAAATATGCAAAACTCGTGTGACAATATATATTTGCATTTTATACAGTATAAACTTGCCTCTAGTTGCTCGAACCCTATTGAATTAGAATATCTATAAATACATTACATAATAATAAGCATTCGGGTAACGGGTACTAAATCTGTACCCAGGTAATTGTTCAACCCGACCCGAACGTGGGTACCCAGGTACAAGTCCCAGCCCTACCTGCAATTCCACTGTGGTGGGGAAGGGGGTGATGGGGGGGGGGGGGGGGGGGGAGGTGAGGTTACAAATGACTGGTGCACTGTACTTCTGCTTCAAAAGATCGCGTTTCGCTATTTTTTTTAGTCTGACGTTCATGTGCGAAACGCTCAGTCTATAAATAAAAACGTAACCATCAAAAATAAACATGAAAATGAGGATGTTTGAATCCAGGAGCACTGTAAATAGGGCTAGGTGCACTGGTGCATAGCTCTGATACTGCAGAAGAATGAAGACCATATGTCTTGGCCTATGTCAGAAGTTAACCATAGTCATCTATCAGATCGAAATGGTAATAGTTAAAGAGCTACTGCAAACTCTGTAAGAGCTTTCTTAATTGACATGTTCCCCACCCACCAAGTTATAAAGCGATTCGGCATCATCCACCAACCTTTTAAAAAGCAAATAATGACACATAAAAACATAAACGAAACAAGACTGTCTGCAATCCTACTTCTGACATACAAACAAAGTTCAACCTTTCGGTTAAATGACTGGAAACAGGCTAAATTTATCACACAATCACAATCATATGACGGAAGTTTTGTTTACCTTTTGGGTTAAATAGACGAAATTTAATGGGTAAAACCCGGTACCCAGTAAAGCGGTGAGTCTAAACACCACACGACACCCCGAGACACCCCATGACATCCATCGACTCAAAAGATAGGAGGTTGACAAAACTCGGAACTTTCACGGAATTACGGAAAGTTCCGTAATTACGGAAATTTCCGTAGTATTCTTGACAAAACACGGATTTATACATTTCTTACTGAATGATTTGGTTTTATTTAACACCAAGACCGTGTGTTACGGAATTTTCCGTGAATGTCTGTGAAATATCGCATTCTTCCCGGAACTATCACAGATTTACGAAACCTTCATTGACTCATGTTCATATTGCATTTTTCACAGACCAATCACGGATTCACGGATCTTTCAGTGACTCATGAGCTTAATGGATTTTTTTCACGCAACTAGATCTGTCACGGATCCATGGAATTAACATGGATTCACGGAACTGTTACAGATCCACGGACATATAACTGGGCTTCTATCTATCTATGTTTACTGCGTCACCCTCTACTGAGTGTTATGCGCAGGGTTAGTAAGAATAAAAGTAAAAAAAGTGATAGTGAGATCTAAAAGAATGATAGTGAGATTAGAAAAAAAGATGAAAGTGTTAGTATTGTTAGCAAAGTAATGAGATAAAAGCAGGGTAAAAACAGATCTTATTTTCTATAGCCTTTGATGATTTATCTTGCTCACCTCTAGCTTGAAGGAGTCAAGATCTTTAAAAGAACTATACCTGTAGGGAGCCGGTTCCACAAAACAACTGTCATTGGAAGAAAGGAATACCGGTAATAATTTGTAGTAGATGTACCTGGCGGAAACTTAGCGGATGCATGTGACGAGATAATCTGATGGGACGCTCAAAATATGAAGGCATTGGCACGGCAACAAGACCATACGTGATCTTATAGAACATCGCGAGGCGAGCATCATATCGGCGATTTTCTAGGGAGCGCCAACCGAGGTTACTCAGCATCTCAGTTACACTATCATACGAGGAATATCTACTTGTCACCCATCTGGCAGCCCTTCTTTGCAACATTTCTACTTTTTGGATATTCTGTTTTGTGAAAGGGCTCCAGACGGTGGAGGCATACTCAACCTGGGGTCGGACTAAAGTTTTGTAGGCTAGCTAATTCTTTTACGGACTGATTTTTAGTTCTAATATTTCTTTTAACAAAACCTAAAGTTCTATTAGGCTTATTTGTAATGTCATTTATGTGGGTGTTCCAGCTAAGATCTTTGGATATGTTTACCCCAAGGTATTTTGCACTGTCAACAGCCTCCAGAATCTCTCCATGGAGGGTATACTGGGAAACGATGTGTTGTCTGGATTTGCTTATATGTAGCACCTGACATTTGCTTGGATTAAATTCCATATCCCAGGTTCGTTCCCATTGTTGTAAGGTGTTGAGGTCATTCTGGAGAGTGTTGCTGTCATTTGGGTTAGCTACTGTGAGGTAAACAGCAGTATCATCTGCAAATAGTCTTACCTGGGACTGAATATTGTCTGGTAGGTCATTTATGTAGAGCAAGAAGAGGAGTGGGCCAAGAACTGAGCCCTGGGGTACTCCAGATGTCACAGGTACTTCTGCTGATGACTCCCCTTCAAGCATTACAGCCTGGGTTCGACCCCCAAGAAAGGATTTTATCCAATGTAGAGTTTTACCATTCACTCCATAAGTCAAAAGTTTAAAAAGGAGTTTCAGGTGATTGACTTTGTCAAATGCCTTGCTAAAGTCGAGTAAGACTAAATCTATTTGATTTCCTTGTATGAGTTGCCTGCCAAGATCCTCAACAAGCTGTATGAGTTGCGTTGCGCATGAGCGCTTTTGCCAAAAACCATGCTGGAGATCATACAGGATGTTGTTTTCATTGAAATGCCGGGTAAGATTTGCAGCGATTATATGCTCCATGAGCTTACACAAAATACAGGTCAAAGAAATTGGCCTGTAATTTGCAGGATCGCTCTTGTCACCCTTTTTGAATATTGGGCTCACCCTTGCTAATGTCCAATCATTTGGTAATATGCCAGTTTCCATAGACTTTTCAAATATTATTTTTACTACAGGGGCAATCTCATTTCGAAGTTCTTTCAGTAGAACTGGTTTGATATCGTCCGGGCCAGCTGCTTTATCTGGTTTCAGATTTGCTAAAAGTTTCCATTTAGGTCAATTTTTATTTCAAGCATTTTAGGGTATTTACACTTCAGATTTTCTGGTATACTTTCAAAGAACTGTTGTATTTTTCCTACACAAAGCTGGCCTAAACGTAAAGGAGATAACGGGGAAAAGACAGACTGAAACTGCTGGTTTAAAAGATTTGCTTGTTCTTTTTTGTTAGATGTCGAAATGTTTTGTTTCTTGTGATGAGATTCCCTGAGTGTCTTGTCTTGCATTCTTTATCAGGGAGAACAGTTTTTTTTTGTATAAAGCCAGAGGGACTGCCATCTGCTGTTTGTGCAGAGAGTCCTAATATGTCTTGTAAGTAGTTATCATATGCTGATTCAATTTTAGCCTGAACAAGATACTTTACCTGTTCAAAGTGGTGTCTGTCCGTGGTCTTTCCTGAATTCTGGATGTGGAAAAGTTTATCGCGCTTTCGGATGAGTCTTTCACGGAACTTTCAAGGATTTCACTATTGAAATCAAGCATGATCACGGAACTATTATGGATTCACGGAACTTCCACAGAATTACGGAAACATTACGGAACTTTCAGCCTCCTCCCATCAAAATCTAGCTATACAACTGCTTAGATAATAGTAAAATACCTTTCAAAATATGCCAAATTACCGAAGAATAACGAATACGTGTCAAAACCAAAAGCATTTTAGGCATAATTTTCGTTTTCCGTGATTTCCGTAATTCCGTGAAATTTCCGTGGTTTGTCATGGGCGCAAAAGATATATGTGTGTTTTCATTAAAAAATAGTTGCCAAGGCCAATAGCACCCTCGGATTCATTAAAAGAAATATCAAAATAAAAAATCAAAAGGTTAGAGAGACTGCCTATAACACACTAGTATAGATACACTAGTACGCCCCCAGCTGGAGTATGCGGCACCTGTTTGGGACCCCCATACTCAAGATAAAATACTCCAGCTGGAAAAAGTCCAACGTCGGGCTGCAGGCTGGACCAGCAGTGATTTCGATCAGCGGTCAAGCGTAACAGCGATGCTCCAAAATCTAGGATGGAGAACTTTGGAACAGAGACGGGCAGACGCGCGTCTTTGCCTCTTCTTTAAAATTGTATATGGACTTGTGGCAGTACCCCTCCCCGACTATATTCAGTCAACTCAAAGAATATCCCGGTACTGTCACTCTATGACTTTCCGACAAATTCATACCAGTAGGAACTTTTATAAATAGTCCTTCTTTCCACTGGCTATAGTACAGTGGAATGCCCTACCCGAGACCGTTGTTTGCTTGCCAACCCTTGAGGCCTTCAAGGAAGCAGTTGGCAGGCTGCAACACTCAAGGCCCTAGATCTTGAAGTTGTTGTTTTTATCCTGATTTTAGCTACACTTATCTATTTTTAACCTATCACCTTTTATCCACTTCACTGTTTCACTTTTACTTATCTTTTATTTCAGCTAATATTCTGCCTTTTTCTGCTTGACGCGCGTCCCTGCCTAGAATGCCCGTGAGGGCGTGTGGCAGTATATAGAGATAGATAGCACACTGGTCTGGCATTCAACACAGGCAACGAAGACAGCGTAACGGAACACGTTTTTTCTGCTCATCAGAATAAGTTTGTTTCAGAAGTATAGTCTCACGGACCATCCGACCCCCGCCTCTTGAAATAGGAATCAAAAGTTTTACTGAATTGATATGCATATTCAAGAAATACTTGAAAACAATTTTCGGGCTACAACGACCAGACAACGAATTGGTGAAAAAACTTATTCAAGCACTGCATTTATACTAGACGGAATTTCTTCAAAAATCTTGTCTGACTAAAAGGTCTAACAAACAGCTGGGTCCGTAAGAATAATAGTTTGAAATGAATGTAAGGAATATGCGAAAACAATCGAGTTTTATAGTACGTTGCCTTCGTTGGCTGTGTTGAATGCCAGACCAGCGTGGATAGATAGACCAACAGCTGTAGTAATTGCTTATATTTAATGATAGAAAAAATAATCTCTACTTTTAAGACATCCTTAGCTGAAATAGCCTCCCCGGCAGTTACATATGAAGAACAGGCACAGACGGTACAAATACACACAAACGCTCAAAGATATCTTATAGGAGGAACTATTACTTTACACATGATTCTTTATCATTTTTGACAGGTTTTTATTACCGCAACAGTCTCAGGATGTGATTCAGTGTGCTCATAAAAAAGGAACCAAAGCAGGGTTCACAAACACACTTAAATTTTTTATAAATGACAAAAATATCGCTTTAAAGGCCCCATTGCTCTATCAGCATGAAAATTTTTATCATGCGGTATCGCTGCAAACTTCTCACTGTAGTTTCGTGATTGTAAATGACCGTGATTAGCCAGCTTTAAACAAATAAAACATCCTTGAGTTTCGCATAAAAAGGGTTTAAAAACTTATTTGGGTCTTTTTAGTTGGCAACTAAAATGACCTACTTTCGATTTCATAAAATGGTAAAAATACAATGTACAGGCGTGGAGTCCCAGTCAGTGTCCCGCCTATGTTTATATAGCATTGCTGGACGGGAAATCAGAACAGGAAATTGTAGTTTGTTGAGCGATTTGTTATTTTTCAAAAACTTGTTTTCTCTACTTTTTGCCAGTTAAATGACTCAATATATGCACACCAACCCACATTTTATTACAAAACGTGAAGGTTGTACCGCTTTTTACAATGATTCGAGTTTAGGCGTTTTTACCGCTGACAGGACTATGGAGACTTTAACGCTTGATGGTTTAATTAAATTTATTAAAAAAATAACTGTAATCTAATCTTCTTGTGGATATTAAGTCAGCAAATTACGGACTGGCTGGTACTTTAAATCCGAGAATGAAAATTAAACTTAGGATTTTCCAATTTACTTAAATAATATTATAAAGCTGTTTTCTGCTTTATCAAAGCATTCGCCACAAATGATCTTTGATTTCTTTCTTCTTTTTAAACATTTTTTTTGCTTTTTTCTGTCTATCTTTCTTTTTTGTTTCACGACAGCATTTCGACGTAATGTGCCCTCTGGGTAACTGAACAAGCCTGATATGTAGTATGTGAATCCCAAATGCTGCATGCCGACTCTCAAAATAATGAGTCATTGGTTCTGAAGAAGAATATTTAAAGGTTTTTACCACTTATGGTGATTTTGTGGCCACAGCCATTCAAACAAACTTTCACTTTCATTACCCATGGAGGTACCATCTGAAATTTTGCTTCAGTCTATTAAGTGGCTCTATGGAAGAACATAAGTGTTGTTGAAATACGAGTTCACTCTATGACCCTGTTCAAAGTATGACCTTAAGCTCTGGTATCCCAAACTCACCATGTGTTTATCTAGATGATTTTGTACCACACTGTTAAATAATAATAATAATAATAATAATAGTAATAATAATAATAAATAAATAAATAAATAAAATGCCGCATTTAATCATAAAAGCTGAAGGAAGCAACTTTCAAAGATCAAGGCCATCATTTTGATATAAAAGTGGCCTCGGTCAGAGCTCGAGGTCAAAAAATGACATTGACATACGGTACTCAAAAGTTGACTGTATATATTATTTTTGATACTACAGTCTACAAAACTTTTCAAGAAAATTAATGTTACAGCGTTTTCTCGTTCAAAAACACAAGAAAACAATTGACCTTGCTGTAAAACTGTTGGTCATCTCTTACCCATCATTTGAAGAAAATGAACTATATCAATCGCTCAATGCAATATGCCTAGAACTAATGCATTTTACCATGTTTAAAGGTCACACGGCCTTCGCTCTTTATTTTTCGGTTCTGGAGAAATAGGTTTTAAGAGTTTTCACTACATATGGGCGTTGTGGATATGTGGATCATATCATGTGACCAGGACTGTTATCCCTTAGCAGTGAAATTAGATTATCTATCCACCCAGTGGTTTTGAAGGAAAGTTGATTTACATTTTTGAATATGAATGGCTTTGGTCAAAAATCAAAAAATGACCTTGACCTCTAGATACTCTAATATCTCCGTGTTTTCATTTAAATAATTGTATGTACCAATTATAATGCAAAGTTTTCGACAATCTGAAAGAAATCTAATCTATGTTGCATTTTGCCATATAAATGCAGAAGGAACAAAATTTGACCCAGCCGTAAAAGGTCAAGTACAACCCAGATTTATCTTTGAAGTCTTTGAATACTCTTGATAATGCATGTACTTTAGTGTCCACTGTCCTGTTTCAAGACCATCGAGCTTTTGGTTCTATAGAAAAAGATTTTTAAAGATTTCTACCATATAATGACGTGTGACGACCGATTAGTCATACACAAAATTTCGTTTCCCCGGCACCAAGGGGCTTCACATGAGATTTGGTTACAATAGACACTTTGACTTTGAAGAGGAAGATGTGTGAACTTGTTGAAATATGACTAACCTTGTCTAAGATTAAAAAAGATCAAATATATGGCCTGGATCTGATTCACGAAATCACAGACCGGCCTACCGGTCGATAGAGAGAGAGAGAGAGAGAGAGAGGTGGTGGTGGGCGGGGGGAGGGACAGGTGGATGGATGGATGGATGGATGGATGGGCGGACAGACGAATGGATTGTGTTGATGGAATGGATGGATATGCACTTCAAGGCAACAGACAGACAGACAGACAGACAGACAGACAGACAGACAGATAGATAGATAGATAGATAGATAGATAGATAGATAGATAGATAGATAGATAGATAGATAGATGCGGCGAATATCTATCAGGGATGTGGCTCTAACAAGTGCAGTTGTTCCAGAGAGGGAGCCTTATGAGTTTCTGCTTTATCGACAAGACTATCGACAGATGCGTGGCCCAGGAGTGCGGACATGGTTTAGTACCACTGAGCTCCAGGCGCTAACATCGTTACTAGAACTGGCATAACAACAACAACAGACATGGACATAGACATAGAAAAAATGTTTTTTCTCGAACATAAGCAAATGACAACATAAGCCCAGTTGAGCTTTTACGTCATCAAACAAATGCAAAACAACAAATAGCATGCGAGAAGAACTCGTGCAGATTAAAATACAGAGCTATACGAGACCAGAAAGATTCAGAGTTACTACAGACATGTCATAATCAACTAAAGGAATGGGAAAGAGATTTGTAGACGGTATTAAATCGAGACAAGTGTGAACATATCCGGATCACCAACAAGCGAAATGTCATACGGACTTCATACAACATTTATGGACAGACTTTGAAAGAAACATCAAAAGCCAAGTATCAGAATCAGAATCAGAATTGTTTACTGGTGATACGTCCAAGGACAATCATTCACCAGGACCTGTGAATCAGGGAAGCTAGTCCCTAGCCCTTATTAGAAAAGTAAACTTAGTAACTGAATCCTCTGCACCCTCAGCAGCAGAAATAAGTTAATCTTCCAGGGAATTCCAATCTCTAATAGTCTGGGGGAAGAAACTGGACTTGTAAATGTCAGTCCCAGCCAATGGGGTTTGAAATGTCAGGGAATGATGCCAGTCATACTCCCAGTTTCATATGTGTAGTTTCCCGTTACAAATCTAGCTGCCCTTTTCTGCACCTTCTCGATTTCATCTTGAAGAAGTATACTTTGAGGGTCCCAAACTGAACTGCCATACTCCAGGACTGGACGCACCAGTCCCTTGTATGCTGACTCTTTAACATCTTGTGGACATGCTGCCAAGTTACATCTGAGGAAGCCGAGGGTCCTATTAGCCTTTGTGCAATTATTGCTGACATGTGTGTTCCATTTCAAATCATTGGTAAGGGTTATGCCGAGATACTTGATAGTTTCTACATTACTGAGGACCGTTTCCTCTAAGGTATAGGAAGCATTGATCTTCTTGCTCCGTTTCCTTGTAATTTGCATTATATTGCATTTAACAGGTTGAAATCTCATTCCCCAACTCCTTGTCCAACAACCCAAATGATCTATATCCTCCTGAAGTTTCACCGTGTTTTCAATATCTCTGATTTCACGATAGCAAACACAGTCGTCAGCAAAAAGTCTTAACTCCGAGTCAATATTTTCTGTTATATCGTTAATGTACAACGAGAACAACAATGGTCCAAAAACGGTGCCCTGGGGGACAGCTGACAAAACCGGGGCCCAGTCCGACCTAACTCCATTTACCACCACACGCTGCTGCCTGTAACAGAGAAAAGAATCTATCCATTTCAGAGTCTTCCCACCAATGCCATAGCCGTATAGCTTACATGTAAGTAATTCATGAGGGGGTGTGTCAAAAGCTTTCTCGAAGTACCTTTGGGACACCATAGACAGTAAACTGCATGGAACGGCCATATTGATGCAGTGTAGAAAAGGGCCAACCAGACTACGGCTTTCCCTCGTAGAAAACAAACTTTTAGGCTGCCCAAAGGATGCTAAGGCCAAATGCTATAAGTACATACTTCATCCACAGCTCGAGTATGCTTCGACGGTATGGGACCCTGTAACAAAATCCAACATAGCCAAACTGGAGTCTGTACAGAGGCTTGCCACCATTTTTTGTCCCAATGACTGCCGCCGAACCAGCAATGTCACTTCAATGCTGCAAGAACTTGGTTGGGAGGACCTTCAATCAAGGTGAGACCAGAACCAAGTCACAATACTGTACAGGATCGTCAATACCCTCGTTGAAATCCCTACAGGTCAGTGCCTGACAGCCACAGGTCACAGGTGTAGCAACAAGAAGACACCCTCAACGATTCCTCCAATATTTTGTTCCATGAACGCCTACAAGGGATCATTCTTTCCATCAACGGTCCGTTGGTGGAATGGTTTGCCTGCCAATGTCATATCAGCACCAAATTTGGACAACTTCAAGCGCCTTGTCGATGCAGGTATCTTAATAATATATAGACAGGCTCCAGTCGAATCTGTAAATATAAGCATATCTCTCTTCCAATAGTCAAATTCGACCCTATGTACGCAGTAGAGAATTTCTAAAACATAGGGTCTGGGGCCAGACCTGAGATAACTTAAACCTTGAAATTTTCGTAAGTGAGGTACAAAGTTTTAGCCGGAGCGGTGCGGTACAAGGTTTTAGTAACAACCGCACGACCATTATGCGGACAGCTTGCAAGCGTCTCCGATTGAGCCCGACCAAAAATGAGCAGTAAAAAATGAAACGGGGCAAAAATGAACATTTACAAGCGTCAGTTTCACAATATTTAAAAAGGAGACAGTTTCCGGTACATTTTATATTGATATCTTAATTTCCACCTCTACTTTAATGCCAGTATAATCGCTGAAACAGGGACATTGCATGGTTGTGAAAACATTTGGCTTCGATAGGAACCTAATTTCGACACACGCTTACACTGACATTTTTGGCCCTTTCAGCAATATTTTAGTCATAGCAAGCCAATGGATGGGTAGTAACGAAGAAACAAAGAGCTTGATGCAATAAAACTCATTTAGCATGAAACCTCAATATACTGTGGCACATAATGAAACTTTCCTCGTATAAATTATAAATGTACACTTGTGGCTGTGCAAATGACATTCATCGAAAGCAATATTTATGATGCGTCTGCTGGTTCCTGGAAATTTGATATTTCTTTCGATTGGTAAATGTCAAGAAAGCTTGAAAACGATGACTATGCATGTGTTTTTCCAAGTGACGTCACTCCTTTGAACCGCGGTATCTGTAAAATGTGACATACAAAAGCACAGAAAGCTCATGCAGACATGAGATGTGACCAAACAATGCACTTATAACAAAAATTGTATTTAAGATTTTTGGATAGTTTTAAAGAAAACAACAAAGAGTAGGGGTGCGAGGTAAAACCGGTATACCGGTGAACCCCGGTATTTAGTCCCGGAGGTACGAACCGCGGTACGTTTGGGCAGTACCGGTACTTAGGCAGACTTCGTGACCAAGATTTACACGGAAATTGCCGAGTTCATCCGTATCCTTTATAAAAGAATTTATTTTATTTTCAGAACATAAAAACAACAGAAATTATCAGTAAAAGGTTAAATTCTGGTGTTTGTATTATTTATGTAAAAATATTTAAAAATTTTCCACCACGTGCGTTTTGCGTCTGCGCACTGAAGCATCTCAAGATGGCGGATAGCAACAGTGTTGAGGAAACATCCGCGAGGAAAGCACGCATTTGGCATCACTTCGGGTTGAAAAGGAACTCCGACAGTCGTATCGAGCAGAATGTAGCCATCTGTAGAGCCTGTGACTGTGTTGTAAAGGGCGCAGGTGGTGGCACTTCAAATTTAACAATCCACATGACGGTTGTGAAGCGAAACCGAAAGTAGAACAACAACAGAATGGCAGTCACGGTATACCGTGGTATTTGATGAAAAATGGTGGTATACCGCGGTACAGTTTTTTTCTGCGGTACCCAGCCCTAACAAAGAGTATCTTAAATCTTCTACAAATTATTTTGAACCTTGATATCCATGTAGGCAAAACTTATGGTTATTGCTTAAAAGCCCTAGTAGTTGTTTTGTATTAAGCATGCATTCAGAAAAAAAGACATGCAAATGCATTTAGGGTTTAAATATTATAAAACAATTCCGTCTTGAGAATTAAACTCCTAGAATGCTTGTGTAACCCTTTTTTACTTCCAAAAGATAAACTGTGTCAAAAATACAAGTTTCTTCTTTTTTGCAGGAAAGTGACACGTCTCAGAAAAGAGAATGTAAGTGGAACCATCCAGTCCAGGTCATGGCATTGAAGGGGACAGCGTCAGGAGAAGCCAGCACTGATAATATACTAGCTTACAGCAGCATATCAGGGGATGCAACAGTTTGTGAACAACAGTTCTCAAGGTATGTAATAGTAGCCAGTGCTCTAGATAAGAGGGGTATTTGATGATAATTGAAGGATAGTTTTTTTATTTCTCATTGAAACCATATGTTGTGACCCCTCATCTGAACCGTCTCGTCGAGACGGTTCAGATGAGGGGTCACAACATATGTTTTTATGCCGAAATAACAAAAATTATCCCTAATTATCACCAAATACTCCCTCTTATCTAAAGCTCTGAGTAGCACAGGATAAAGAGGGTTTTGGATGATAGTTTTGAGATAATTTAGAAATAGATCAGCTCTAACAATGATTTGTGGACTAATATATCACTGTTTTGAGGTCAGTTGTATTGTTGATCAAATGAGTGCGGGCATGAATGATATTTATACTTGTTGATGGCAGATAAACAGTGATAAATTACTCAACAAACCTCTTTTAGAACTGAACTAACTTGATTTTTCTAAAAGATCACAGAAAATGCCTTTGTTATCCCCTGCAGAAGGCGGAGGGATATAGTTGTGTCCATGTCCGTCTGTCCATCCTTCCGCCCGTCCTTTTGTCCATCCAG
Source organism: Ctena decussata (assembly GCA_963989385.1). Lineage (NCBI taxonomy): Eukaryota > Metazoa > Mollusca > Bivalvia > Lucinida > Lucinidae > Ctena > Ctena decussata. The sequence continues at coordinate 36,064,515 of OZ022508.1, forward strand.
AGCCATAACTAAGTACATGCATCCACTGAAGAGAATTTCATGAAACTTAAAAATAAATATATATCACTATGAGGCAGTGATGCATGTGAAGTTTAATCAGACTGACTTTAGTAGTGCATGAGTTATTGCCCTTGAATTGATTTAAAACCAATCAAAAAAGAGCACCAATTATTTGAATTCAGAGCTCCAGATTATTTTTACAGTGGTTTCAGTATTTACCAAACAGAATTTTAACCTTTTCAGTATCCTGATGAGTCCTTTCAGTATCGGTACTCTTGAGATCCAGTGGTTGTTCAGTATCTTTTTAACGCACAACTGGTCTCCCAAAATGTCAGTCTACTTGTTCTTGTCCAGGGTTCTTGCTTAAAACTCTGGACAACAGGAACGACCCAGGCTGAACAGGAATAAGGCCGAAACGACCCGGGGCCGAAAGGGAATTGGGCCGAAACGACCTGTTACCGACCCTGACAGTGTTTTGCTTTCCTTTTACCACACATTAGGGGACGATCGGCTGATCTTTGCTGGCTATAGTTCACTAGAATTAACCACTGGCTTGCCGAAGCCAAAGTTTTCCAGCTTCGCACAACCAGGTGGGGCCATTAACAGAGACGTTTTTTGCAACATGTTTGTTCAACGGAAATGAAAGTACCTATGCAATCGACCGGAAAGATCATGTGCAATTTAGCGATTGGCTAACGCTCGGTAAATTCCAATACTCATGCTTGTTCCCGGTCTTTTCATAAAAACGACCAGTAAAAGCCTAAAAGAGAATGCTGAAAATAGGTACCATGTGCTTTCTGTTTTCGGAAAAAGGTTGACTGCGCATGCTCAGACAGCGCATGCGCTGAAGCAATGATTAGTAAATGCTAAAAATAGGTAGCATAACGGTTGACCGCGCATGCTGTAGCGTAAATACCAATCACATTTGAGCTGCTTTCGTAAGCTGAGAAATCACTACCGTATTCGGTACGATTGAAATTTCAAGACACTTCGTATTTTGTCTTTTTTGGTCCGTATTTTACGCAAATACGAAGCTTACAGTACACGCAACGTGAAGACTTGATCTGACACGCTCTCGCGAGAAATTTTAATCTTTTCCGAGAAAGTTTAGTGGGGTTTTTGCGTGTGAAATGCGTGGGAGATGGGAGACACTCGCGAGATGCGTGACGCTAAACTCGCGAGACAACAATTTCTTTTCACGCGAGACACGCAACTTTCGAGAGAAAGGATTAACTCCATGTATGCTCAGGTGAGTCATCGGCGCCAAACTTAATCACGCGTGACGCGTGTTTTCGAGTGGAATGGATTAACGATTCCTGTCAATTTCACAGGTCATTATATGTTGTACAGGTAATTCATTTATATTTTTACATTGGGCCTAAAAAAAGTTGTGTGATTCCGGTTTCCAACCGACTGGTCTTTTTTGGTGCCGACTCAAAAATTTTTTGCGGCAAAAATTACGATCGGCAATTTCCGCCATTCCGGAAATAACCGAAAGTGCCGAACAAATAGACAGCATAAACCGCTCACGCTATGACGCGTAAAGCATACCAGTTTGTCGCATTGTATTTAATACTGGGCAGGCTGATCCTAATAAATACTATCAGCATATGGAATAAGATTCCTTTCACCATTTTGTGCTGAGCGGCGTCCTTTGATGTCAAGGCACGAGACTGACCTATAAACGTGCTGTGTTTCACATTTTATTATGGCGAAGGCCCTGAATGTGTTCAGTCAGCTCTAAATATGAATACAGATATTATGTTTATTAGTCCGAATACTTTGAGAATTTTTCCGCGCAGCAGAATCAGTTTCGTTTCTCATATAGATTATGTGATTTTGCCACGCGGAGATCGGAATAAAAAACAAACTTCTCACCTCTTATTTTTCCTTCATTTTGATGCATATTTAATATCCAAACACTTTGACTATTGATCCACGACGCAAAATCATATTTTCCATATTTCATGAATGAACTGATTAAGAGGATGCAGCTTTGACGTAATTTTTTTAGCTGTCAAACCAACAGGTTTACAAATTTGCATATTTCAGAGAGTGGATAAGTGGACGTCAATCACCTCTGAGACAGCCCATTTGCTAATCAAGTCATTGTAGTCGCGTGCGCTTTTAATGGAAACTTGACAGCTCTTACATCAGAAAGTTTATATTGGTTAATAAGTAAACCTTTCGGCACGTGCCACTAGCGGCTATATCTTTGAGTTAAAAAGCTGATCGAAACGCTTTGATCTTTGTGACTGTTTTGACATGGATTGGGGTATTAACGGTGGCGGCTGAGCGAAATTTTTTGTCTGTGTCATCTGACTAACCTATTAACAATATTCTTTCAAACATAAGCCTCACTAATTAACTTGCCGCGTAACTGCAACAAAATTACGCTGATCATGATTGTTTATCAACCCATCCTTAATTTGTAAATGTAAATACCGTACGGTCAAACAATACTTGCGTTGAGGATGCGATCAATTAGGTTATTCACGCACGCTTACTATGTATTAATTGAACTGTTATCAGCGCCGAAAAAAAAAAATGCATTGCGAATCATATGCCTTGTCTGTAAAGGTATATGTACTTGTAAAGACACTTGCATTTACTGTACATGTACCTACCTGGACAAAATTCCGCGCGTGATGCGAGAAAGTTTCTCGCATACATCACTCTATGAATTTCACGCGAGATGCGAGGAATTTTCTTGCGTGGAACGTGGCCATTTTCAAACACGCGAGGAAGGTTAGTGTGAAATGCGTGAGAGTTGCGAGAGAATCTCGTGGATTTTAATCCCTTCCTCGCGATTTTAAGTGTCACGCGAGAGCGTGTCAGATCAAGTCTTCACGTTGCGTGTACTGTATCTGGCTCTCTAGAATTTCATGAAACTTAAAATGAATTTGTAATATTACCATATTATTAAGACAGTTCAGTATGTACAGTTTTGTCAGAATGGCATTAATAGTGCATGAGTTATTGCCCTTGAATTAATTTAAAATGGACAAATTCAGCTGTAACTAAGAATTCCATGAAACTTATACTGAATATGTATTACTATAACAGATTGGTGCATGTCAAGTTTTGTCGGACTTGCTTCAGTAGTTCAAGAGTTAATACCCTTGAATCACTTTAAAATTAGACAGATTGAGTCATAACTAAATAACCAATGAATGGAATTTCACAAACTTAAAACAATTGTGTATCATCATAACATGGCAGTGGACATCAAGTTGTATCATGATGGCATTTATAGTTATACAGGAGTTATTGCCCTTGATTTGATTTTCACTACACAAATTAGCCATAACTTAGGCACCAATGATAGAAATTTCTTGAAACTGGATATGAATATATATCATCATAGTATGGTGATGCTGAGGCTGAGGCAATTTGTTTAGTTTAGCCTCACTTTTCCATGGGTTATTTGCCCTTGATTTTATTCAAAATCCACAGGTTCAGTTGCAACAGAGTAACCAGTTAACAAAATTTTGTCAAACTTAAAATATAAATTCAACAAATTTGCTTGTTTACTTCAAATTTTCCCAGCCAATCTTCTGGCATGTAAATAGACCAGTCAACAATGTTGCCTATTACACATGTGTAATTTTCTTTTCCCTTTAAGAGTTGACTCCCATCGACAAGGAAATCTTGGACCCTGCTAACGTACTCCATTTCAACGCATGCAGCAGCCGTAGGGCCTTGATAAGCAGGACTGACGGATGAATCTGACTAACGATTGACATTCATGGACGGACGCTCGGCGCCCTGTTACTGCGGCTATGCATTCGTTCCGCTGAGGTGCGGGGGCAACGTCGATATGAGAATTGAAATACTACTACGACAAGGAAATCAACAACGATTATGGCAGAGTTCCTTCCCTTGAAAGTTTACTTTCTTACCTTAAGACTTTTATTATTGAGAAAGTGATGTATAATTCAGGGCTCCAGATAAGGATGATTGGGTAATTGGGTATTACCCACTGATTTTTTTGTTAATTGGGTATTCTGAATTTCGATTGGGTAAAACAACTTGCATCATCCACTGATTTTCCTACAAATTGGGTATTCTGATTCTTTATTTGTGCAATTTGGTAAAATTGGAGTTATCAATAGTGCTGCAATCTTAATATTTTGCATCACCATGATTTCTATCTGTATATATAGTCAACACACAGACCAGCCACTGAATAAAACAAAATCATTAAAGAAATCAGTCTCAGAAAACACTTTTGTAGACCAAGGTCTGATAGTCCAAGATGTGTTTTCACTAACAATGTAAATCCTGGACAGGCTGACCTGGAAGAAGAGTGTTTTCTTGCTTCTATATTGAAGTTCAGCCCTTTTCTTTATAACATCTGGAGGACGCCAAATTTATCGTCTCTGGACGCGAAAAATCCGGCCCGGACGCAAGAAAATTAGCTCCCGAAGAGAGAGACCGGACTTCTTTAAAATTTTAAATGTCAGAATTTAACTTTCAGAGAAGCCACTCGCTGTTCACACCTTGCATAAAACAGCAGGGGTGTCGTTAATAGGTACCGATAATCAATAAATCACCCAACACATGACGTAATGGAAATTGTCGTAGACACGTGTCTCTTAATCGCCAATAACTGAACCTTAATCCGGCAGTCTTTGATCAGTATAAAGCAAAGTACAAATTGTGTCAACACTATATCGCTGTATTAGTTCTACCGCGTCGTGACCAGTCTGTTCATCGCTTCCCGCTGATTGGATATCTGTGTCATAATTACTATAAAATACTACTACATGGCGAGAAAATCGAAATTATTATGCACGTCTAATGCTGTGATTCCGAGAAAGGGAGCCGGGTTCCCCCAAGGAAAATTTAGAATTTCAGGTTCTGTCGAAGTTATGAGCCTTTTCCTGGACACTTACTCTATTTCCTGACTTTTGTATTTCACTCGTGCCTGATGTACGTAACGGGCGGTATGCCTAAGCATTACGCCAGGTTTTACTTGCAAAATGCAAATGGTAACATAAATTTGCTATACGCTGTCATCGGAGATAGTAATTATACGATAAGAAGGCCGATCAGATTAAATTTCCGGAAACGGGCGATTTTAAGAAGTTCGGTTCGTTAACTTTAAGATTCTTTCCCGCCGATTTTTCAGCATGTATCCCGCCATTTCTTGCTCATCATATAAAGAACGAGTACCAGTATATCTATAAATAACGCTGCGGTAAATCTGTGAGGTCAACACAGACAGTTGAACACGCGACATAGTAATTACACCCGATGCTTTTGTTTACACATGACAGCCTTGGATAATACCGTCGTTACGCTTCTGCTTTTTGGACCATTGCGTTCCGGGAATTTTGTCTGCGTATTGGTACGCTGACAGGAAAAGGTCAATTGTGTTTTTCAATTATTTTATTGGGTATTTACGCAAATACGCTGCTTATCTGGAGCACTGATAATTGCATTCATTATCATATTAAAGTCAAGGAAATGAACTTTATAATTAGCGTGCTTTCATTCAGATCCTTCTCGCTTATCACATGTACATGTATATACTGTTGTCATTGGTAATTTTATGAACAAAAATTGTTTTAACCGAAATCATAATACATGTATAACATTTTGAAGGTTCCAAAGTACACATGGAGTAATAAAAAGTACATGTATAACTGTAATACAATAAGTTTTTATCATCTTTACACAGAATGGTTGGCTGCTTAAATGTGTGTATTTAATCCATTTTTGCCAATGACGATGGACATATCAAGCATATAAAGACAGGAAAGTCCATTAGGCCTAAAATTGGTTAACAGATACAATCATCTTTGACATGAAATTTGACATGTCCATTTGCCCTATCAAAATATTTTGGCAAACAGTGTAGATCCTGATCAGACTGCTCCATAGTCTGATCAGGGTCTACACTGTTTGCTGTGACATTTCTTTCAAATATGGAAGGTAACTACATGTATATTTGATCCCTTTTCTGTTCTTAGGCTGAAGAATTTCCTTCATGAAAATGGCAAAGTATTGGATGGTGATTTTCTGAATCTGATGTACCCAGTGTTTGTTCACATGTACATAGAGCTTCTCAACAATGGACATAAAACTCCAGGTAGGTACATAGTGACAACTTATGGGAAAAAAAGAACAGCAAAAACTGGCCCAGAGGTTATAAAACTTGAGTACATTCTCAAACTCAAAATAAAGCACACTGATTGGCTGCTTCCGAGTGTGTGCTCGGAAGCAGCCAATCAGTGTGATTTTGAGTTTGAGATTATTCTGTGCAGTAATGTAATGTTGCAACACTGCCAGGCCTGTGGAAATAGCAAAAAAACAAGTAAAAAGTCAAACTCCACTTGTCCAGCAAAAAATTGTCTGAAACCACAAATTATTATGTTTGCATTATTTTAAGATTGATATTCAGTCATAAACATTCATCTCAAATAATGAGTATTTTGACAAATCTCATCTCTCATTTTAAATAGTCTCAAAGCCTTAAAACTGAATAAAGGCATCTTTTCTATGCTAAATGTCAAAAAAAAAAAATAAAAATCAAGCATCTTATTCCTTACTTTTCACATATAAAACTTTTTCCAGGTATCTGTACAAATTGGAATGGCAAACAGTGTGGATCCTGATCAGACTGCTCCTGCAAGAGCAGTCTAATCTGGCTCCACATTGTTTGCCTAAGTATTTTTCTAAAACAAAAATTTTGTTGTTATAATTGAAAGAAATACTTTTTCCATAGTTGTCCCAGGGCAAGTAAATTAAAAATTTTCACTTGTCCTGAGTCAAATGGGACAAGTAGGACAAGTCGGGCATGGTATTTCCCTGAACGCTGCCCATGCCCATAGCAATGGTTTCGAGGGAACTCTATCTTCATACTGACTAAAATTGAGCCCATTGATCCCAAAGGACCAGAAAATAGATAAATTGCACTGTGGTGAAGAAACAGGACACATTTTTAAAACCACATTGTTAGTTTAACCAAGTCATTAGTCAAGGATTCTTATGTTTTCTAGCATATATACAGTTAAACCTGTGTTAAGGGGTCACCCCAAGGGACACACAAAACTCGCTGCTTTTAAATTTTTTTGAATTTCTTTCCAGCATACTATTCTTTGGGAACATTAGAAAAAAGTTAGGTCTTTGAAATATTACTGCCTTCTAATAGCAACTTTTCGAACCAGCAGGTTACATCTTTCAGCATAGTTCATGTACAAAGATTCTAAAAATTGAAATACTCAGATTAACTGCCGTAATTGTCCTAAAAATTGAACAGTTTGGTTTTTCAGTGCCGTTATGCATCCAAAAGATGTAGTTGGAATGGCAAACAGTGTTGACCATGATCAGACTGCTCCTATACGAGCAGTCTGATCTAGGTCTGGACTGTTTCGCTCAGACCTATCTGTCCCAATATTTAGAATTTTCGTTTATTCACGATGCAGTGCTTCTTTTTCAGCTCACAAGTTCTTTAACCGACACAGTGGTCTCTTTAAAACAGAAGAAAAATGTAAGGATTTGCTGGACATACTTCCAAAGTTATACACCAGAGAGGATCTTATCCACTGCAAAAAAGTTCAAGATTTGAAGTAAAGTTATTTCTTTCACCATAGCAACTTATTCAATCCTACAGAATTAGAAACCTTTTCAAAGCAGTACCAATCCAAAATGAGCCATCTCATCTGAATCTTAACTGATCACCTTCGGCTTTTGAATTTTTGTCTAAATAATGGATCTGTGCTGGTTTAAGGAAACACTGTCAAATTTAGCCACTTTTGGCTCCAATGGTTAAAAAATATCTGGATTTTGATAATCTATCCATTGAAAAAAAAAAAAAAAAAAAAATTCTCTTTTTTTAGCATGCAGAGTACATGATATTTACAAAACTTTAAAGTGACTGGGTATACTTTAAGGGGAAGCAACTATGCTATTCTCATATCTGCTTAGGAGTGGTGATGGTCTAGTGTTTTACATGCTAGGCACCTCTGGTCTTACGGATAAGACTTTAAATGGAGGTACTCGTCTCCGTATGACCTATGTTTTGGTGGTTTGCTTACTTACTCACTTTTTTTTTGCCTCTTTTCTCAACAGGGTCAGCTCTTAAAAGAAAGAATTTGCTCCCCTTCCTTTAAGGGTAGACCCCATTTTGGAAGGGCTTTCTCATCCAAAGAGATCACAAGAAGACATGAAAGTTGTTACCCTTGGTAAAAATGGCAGATAAACATGGTGGTATACCAAAACATCTTAATGTAATATGTTTTCTGCTCAGTTGTGTATGATTTTGTTGTCAAGTCAACATTATTAGCCGTGACACGAAAAAAAACAAGAAAATGATATGTGTACCCAGCTAGGACTAGGTCAGCCTGGGCATGCGCTTTGTCTTATCAAACTCTTCGCAAAGTACTTAAAGGGTAGCTAAGGGTCTAAGCTACCTCCATGCGGACAGCAAAGACTCTAAAGATACCCAGGCTGATCTGAGTCTGCACTGGCCGCACAACCACTTTGTTGGTTTTCTCATGGCGCGGCTCATTATGATTTTGATGTCAAGTCAACATATGAGCAGCGACATGATAAAACCAAGAAAGAGGTGTGGGCGCCCACCAAAGATGCAGATCAGCCTGGAGATCTGCTCAGTCTGATCAGTCTTTGCTGTGTGCTTAAAGGATAGCTAAGGGTCTAAGCTACCGCCTAACCGACAATGAAGACTGATGAGACTGGGTAAATGAAGAGGCTAATCTGAGTCTATGCTCTTTGTTGGTTTTGTCGTGTCACGGTTCAGTTATTAACTTGTTCATTTCAGGGATCAAAAGTATGAAGTGCCAGTATCGAAAGAAGCCTTTGATAATATTAATAAGCATCTAAAGGTAACTTTAACATGTGTATTGGCAACTTCCACAGTCCGTCACCATGAAAATTAAGCTACCAAATGCAACAGTACAAGTGAAAATATCTATTGCAGAATTAACTTAAATGTAGTCCTCATTTGAGCCGCGACACGACAAAACCAACTAAGTGGTTGTGCACCCAGCTCAGACTCAGATCAGCCTGGGCATCTGCCCAGTCTGATCAGAGTCTTTGCCGTCGGCATGGAGGTAGCTTAGACCCTTAGCTACCCTTTAAGTACTTAAGCTCTGAGCCAAGAATCTGATAGGAATGGGCAGATGCCCAGCCTGATCTGAGTCTGTGCTGGGCACACAACGACTTTGTTGGTTACTCGTGTCACGCCTCGTTTGGTCCTGCAGGTTCCATAAGTCCACAGATTGTCTGTGTGTGAACAGTGAAGGCTCTGACCAGACTTAACAGATACTTTGGCTGGTCTGAGGCATAATAATTTGTGCTGCATACTATAGCCATTGTGTACTCACAGGGTTTTATTTTGGCTTCCTGCGACACTGTCTGTCATATTTGGCTTCCTGCCAAGACTGTTGTGTACATGATAAATGGCTTCCTGCCGAGACTGTCTGCCTGATTCTGCTTCATGTCTAGATTCTCGGTAGGAAGCAGAATCAAGTGGACAGTCTCAGCAGGAAGCCTTTTTTTGTGGACGATATTCTCGGCTGGAAGCAAGATAGTCTCAACAGAAGCCAAACATGATGGACAGTCGGCAAGAAGCCAAAATGGACTAGTTTATATCCTGTGATACTGAGGGGTTGCAAACAGGCCAGATCTAAAATCTTAGGTTTTGCCTTTCTTAACCAGTTCAGTTTATTTTTGTGACACTTTCCATGTGCAAACTTCCATGAAAATAAAACTCCCACAAATATTTTCAGTTGACAATATAAGAGCATTGTTACAGTATAAATGTCAAGTGCTTTAGTGCATTCTTGATTATTGTAGAATGAAGATAACATGATCATGATGCAGATCTTTAATCAGTATATCAAATTGCAAGGTGAGTGGTCAGTCGATTTATATGTTGTGTTCGTTTGTATACACTGAATGGAATAGAATTAGAAGATACCCCAAAATACTAATAATGGGGACAGAAATTCTTGTGCTGACAGTGTGGACCCTGATTAGACTGCACCATTAGGATGTACGAGTACACTGCCATGCTTTTCACCATTTTTTCAAAGGGAGACATATTTTGAGGGGAGCAAATTCTATTTTGTATAAGTTGATCCCCAATTGAGAAGGGAAGCTAAAAAGAAAATGATAGAGCTGGGTGCGTATTTATAAAACGACTTAAGTGGTTGCTATGCTGTTGCTAAGGCTAAATTTCATTGAAGGAGCTTTCCAACAACTTCGAAATTTGCTCAGGAGGAACAGTTTGAAAAAGACTGTTCCTCCAGAGCAAATTTCATAGTTGTAGAAAATCTCCTTTATAGAAATTAGGCCTTAGCAACAGCATAGCAACGACTTAAGTGCTTTTATAAATACTACCCCTGTTCCCTTGAAAGTATACCGATAGACCTTAAGAGCAGTCTGATCTTGGTCTAATCTGTTTGCCATTTTAGTCTCAGTTCTATAAAACATTCTGTTGTAGATAAATGGCCAAGGCAAACAGTTTTAATTAAGAAAATTTGAGATATCAAAACATTAACAGTAAATTTAGTGCTGTGTAGGGAATAGGGTAGTAAGCACATATGAGCTTTATCAAGGAAAAAGCTGGGCCGCATAGCGCAATCGGTAGAGCGCCTGACTTATAAGCCAGAGGTCCTGGGTTGGATACTCGGTCCGGCCACTTACTTTCATTTCTCCTTCCGCTGATTCAAGAAGGACAGTTGTCAGTTACTGGTGAAAGAAGTGCACTTAGTACTGGTTAACCGCTTAGGAGGTCTAAGCCTGCCCAGGAATAGTGTGGTTAGGTTAACTGACCGTCCCGACATGACCATAGCTGTTTACCGTGGACGTTAAACAATAACACAACAACATTATCAAGGGTAAAGAATTGTTTTTGCCATGAACAACCTGGACAGCCACAGCACCTTCAGATCCATACAATCCGGTCAGTCTTTTTAGCTCAACTGAGCCGAAGGCTCAGAGGTGAGCTTATAGGATGGGAGTCGAGCCGTCATCTGTGCGTGGGTGCGTGCGTCAACACTTTCAAACATAAATATCTCAGAGACCAGTGAGCCGATCGCAATCAAATTTTATCTGAAGCATCATTTGGGTGGGGGAAAGGCTGCATTAGGTTTTGGTGCCGATCAGCTCAGAACTCTGGTTTCCATGGCAACAGATAGCCCCCATAGGGTTATAATGGGGAAAACGGCGTCATCACGTTTTCTCGACTGTTTTTGATTAGATCCTTATCATACTTGCAGGTAATGATGACATACACAAGAGCTTGGATGAGTTCGAAATTTGGTCGGATTCGAGCACAAACTACGGAGTTAGCTGCCCTTGAGCGTTTGAAAAAAATCCCATAGGGTTATAATGGGGAAAATGGCGTCATCACGTTTTCTCAACTGTTTTTGCTTAGATCCTTATCATACTTGCAGGTAATGATGACATACATAAAAGCTTGGATGAGTTCTAAATTTGGCCGGATTTGAGCACAGACTACGGAGTAAGCTGCCCTTGAGCGTTTGAAAAAAATCCCATAGTGTTATAATGGAGAAAACAATGTCATCACATATTTTTAGAAAAACTTTGTCATCGCTCTATTGCCTACATTTCTCAACGGATTTTAAAATAACTTCACACAAATGTAGGGCATGACAATATCTCGAGCAAGTTTGACTTTCAGGATGCTGCGCCCAAGGTCAAGGTCACTGTGGCTATTTTTAGAAAAACTTTGTCAGCGCTCTAGCACCTACATTTCTCATTGGATTTTAAAATAACTTCACACAAATGTAGGGCATGACAATATCTCGAGCAAGTTTGACTTTCAGGGTGTTGCACCCAAGGTCAAGGTCACTGTGGCTATTTTTAGAAAATCTTTGTCATCGCTCTAGCACCTACATTTCTCTATGGATTTTAAAATAACTTCACACAAATGTAGGGCATGACAATATCTCGAGCAAGTTCGACTTTCAGGGTGCTGCACCCAAGGTCAAGGTCACTGTGGCTATTTTTAGAAAAACTTTGTCATCACTCTAGTGCCTACATTTCTCAACCGATTTTAAATCAAATTCACACAAATGTAGGGCATGACAATATCTCGAACAAAATTGACCTACAGGGTGCTGCACCCAAGGTCAAGGTCACTGTGGCTATTTTTAGAAAAACTTTGTCAGCACTCTAGCACCTACATTTCTCAATGGATTTTAAAATAATTTCACACAAATGTAGGGCATGACAATATCTTGAGCAAGTTTGACTTTCAGGGTGCTGCACCCAAGGTCAAGGTCACTGTGGCTAATTTTAGAAAAACTTTGTCATGGCTCTAGCACCTACATTTCTCCATGGATTTTGAAATGACTTCACACAAATGTAGGGCATGACAATATCTCGAGCAAGTTTGACTTTCAGGGTGTTGCGCCCAAGGTCAAGGTCACTGTGGCTATTTTTAGAAAATCATTGTCATCGCTCTAGCACCTACATTTCTCCATGGATTTTAAAATATCTTCACACAAATGTAGGGCATGACAATATCTCGAGCAAGTTCGACTTTCAGGCTGCTGCACCCAAGGTCAAGGTCACTGTGGCTATTTTTAGAAAAACTTTGTCATCACTCTAGCGCCTACATTTCTCAACCGATTTTAAATCGAATTCACACAAATGTAGGGCATGACAATATCTCGAACAAAATTGACTTTCAGGGTGCTGCGCCCAAGGTCAGGGTCACTGTGGCTATTTTTAGAAAAACATTGTCAGCACTCTAGCACCTACATTTCTCAATGGATTTTAAAATAACTTCACACAAATGTAGGGCATGACAATATCTCGAGCAAGTTCGACTTTCAGGGTGCTGCACCCAAGGTCAAGGTCAGTGTGGCTAATTTTAGAAAAACTTTGTCATGGCTCTAGCACCTACATTTCTCCATGGATTTTGAAATGACTTCACACAAATGTAGGGTATGACAATATCTTGAGCAAGTTTGACTTTCAGGGTGCTGCGCCCAAGGTCTAGGTCGCTGTGGCTTTTTTAGCTCACCTGAGCCGAAGGCTCAGAGGTGAGCTTATAGGATGGGAGTCAAGCCGTCGTCCTAGCATGCGTGGGTGGGTGGGTGGGTGTGTCAACACTTTCAAACATAAATATCTCAGAGACCAGTGGGCCGATCGCAATCAAATTTTATCTGAAGCATCATTTGGGTGAGGGAAAGGCTGCATTAGGTTTTGGTGCCGATCAGCTCAGAACTCTGGTTTCCATGGCAACAGATAGCCCCCATAGGGTTATAATGGGGAAAATGGCGTCATCACGTTTTCTCGACTGTTTTTGATTAGATCCTTATCATACTTGCAGGTAATGATGACATACATAAGAGCTTGGATGAGTTCGAAATTTGGCCGGATTTGAGCACAGACTACAGAGTTAGCTGCCCTTGAGCGTTTGAAAAAAAATCCCATAGTGTTATAATGGAGAAAATAACCTCATCACATATTTTTAGAAAAACTTTGTCATCGCTCTATTGCCTACATTTATCAACGGATTTTGAAATAACTTCACACAAATGTAGGGCATGACAATATCTCGAGCAAGTTCGACTTTCAGGATGCTGCGCCCATATTCAAGGTCACTGTGGCTATTTTTAGAAAAACTTTGTCAGCGCTCTAGCACCTACATTTCTCAGCAGATTTTGAAATAACTTCAGACAAATGTAGGGCATGACAATATCTCGAGCAAATTTGACTTTCAGGATGCTGCGCCCAAGGTCAAGGTCACTGTGGCTATTTTTAGAAAAACTTTGTCAGCACTCTAGCACCTACATTTCTCAATGGATTTTAAAATAACTTCACACAAATGTAGGGCATGACAATATCTCGAGCAAGTTAGACTTTCAGGGTGCTGTGCCCAAGGTCAAGGTCACTGTGGCTATTTTTAGAAAAACTTTGTCATCGCCCTAGCACCTTCATTTCTCCATGGATTTTGAAATAACTTGACACAAATGTAGGGTATGACAATATCTCAAGCAAGTTCGACTTCCAGGTCGCTGCGCCCAAGGTCAAGGTCACTGTGGCTATTTTTAGAAAAACTTTGTCAGCGCCCTAGCACCTACATTTCTCAATTGATTCTAAAATAAATTCACACAAATGTAGGGCATGACAATATCTCGAGCAAGTTCGACTTTCAGGGTGCTGCGCCCAAGGTCAAGGTCACTGTGGCTATTTTTAGAAAAACTTTGTCATTGCCCTAGCACCTTCATTTCTCCATAGATTTTGAAATAACTTTACACAAATGTAGGGTATGACAATATCTCAAGCAAGTTTGACTTTCAGGATGCTGTGCCCAAGATCAAGGTCAATGTGGCTATTTTTAGAAAAACTTTGTCATCGCTCTAGCACCTACATTTCTCAACGGATTCTAAAATAATTTCACACAAATGTAAGGCATGACAATATCTCGAGCAAGTTTGACTTTCAGGGTGCTGCAATCAAGGTTTTTGATTAGATCCTTATCATACTTGCAGGTAATGATGACATACATAAGAGCTTGGATGAGTTCGAAATTTGGCCGGATTCGAGCACAGACTACGGAGTTAGCTGCCCTTGAGCGTTTGAAAAAAATCCCATAGTGTTATAATGGAGAAAACAACGTCATCACATTTTCATTTTTCGTTGGATCCTCTTCATACTTGCAGGTAATGAGGATATGCATAAAAGTTTGGATTAGATAGCATTTCGGCTAGATCTCATTACTGACTATGGAGTACCTGCCCTGAGCATCCAAAAAATCAATGTCGCCACTTTTTCTTGGTTTCTACTGATCCGATCCTTTTCAAACTTGCAGGGAATGAGGAAATGCATAATATCTTAAACAAGTTCAAATTTTGGCCAGATCAGGCCAACCACTATGAAGTTAGCTGCCCTTGACAGCTCTGTCTATTGTGCTCTTGATCGGATACTTTTTAAACTTGCATATATTAAATGAGGGCATACATAATGTTTTGGATGAGTTTAATTTTCAGCCTGATTGGACCACTGACTGTGGAGTTAGCTGCCCTTGAGCATCTTAAATATCCCTATAGGTTTACAGTGTCTCTCAGGTGAGCAATTGTTGCCCTTTGGGCTACTTGTATAGTTGAAGATACAATCTGTCATTTTTGAAGACCATAATGAATAGTATAGACCATGATCAAGTTGTTTCACTGTAGCTAAAGGTCACCATTGTTCAAAATCTCCCATTATCTGCAGGAGCAAAGTCTTATTCCTTTTAAGAAAGGTGTCATTGCTCAGAGAAACAAGCAGGAATCAGAAAAGTAGTTTCCCTATTGAAGAAATAGTGCAACGGTGGTTTTATACTATTTCACTTAATGCCAGTAGAGAGGACTTATCAGACCGCAAATGTTTAATGATTGAGCCTCAACACGATAAAATCAACAATGTGGCACTTGCGCCCAGGAAAGACTCAGATCAGCCTGATCAGAGTCTTTACTGTGCACTTTAGGGTAGCTAAGGCTCTTAGCTAGCTCCACCCTGACAGAGAAGACTCTGATCAGACTGGGCAGATGCTCAGGCTGATTTGAGTCTTTGCTGGACACACATGCCACCTTGTTGGTTTTGTCCTGTTGCGGCTCATATGAAGGCTGATCTGAGTCTTCCCTTTTTGCACATGCCCAGGGTACCTTTTTATAATACCATATTTCATCTGTTGTTTAGTGGTTGTTGTAAATGATTTTAACGAATGGATGACTTGGCAGTTTTACATTCTTTTTCAAAGTACTTCAGTCATATGAGGATGACGGGACAGTGATTTTGAATGGCTCTGTGTAATAAAGCCTAGTTTAATTTGGATAGAATCCCACCTCCAACTGGGCTTGAACCCTCAGTTTCATGATCTGAAGTTGGGAGTGCTAACCACTTGGCCAACGCTTCATTGGATTTGGAACTGATTGAAAAGTTGTTGCTTGTTCACTAGGAAAGTAACCTGTGTTATCCCATTCAGTTGCAGGACATTATAGTGACTCTACAGTTCCATTTGAGAATGGTAAAAGTTTTTGCAAAACTCACCCATGCTAACCCTAATTCACCTTGGTTTCCACAAATCATAAGGGATCCCTAAGACAAGGCTGTAAAAGTACAAAATGGCAAATGTGAACAGACAAGGGACATAACCAGCCTACCTATCTATCTTTTCTGATTATGGGATGAGATATATTTCAAGTCAGCAACTTTGCAACAAATTAACATAAGCTCCAAGCAAGGAGCCTTTAAACTGACATAAGCTCTAGATGAGCTTTTGAATTGACTGCTTTTAATATTTGATGTTCGTAAATGCTACCAAACATTGTCTAAATGCAACATTTGGATGTCTATCTGATGTCCAAATGTCCGTGATATTTGAACAACATTGGGTAGATGTTGTTCCAATGTCATGCGTTCACTGGTACTGTTCACATATTCCATTGTACGCTATTACATCACAGACCCTCCATATGCACTTACCACCTTGACTGTTACAACCAGGCCCAGAGGTTATAAAACTTGAGTACATTCTCAAACTCAAAATAAAGCACACTGCTTGGCTGCCTCCGAGCACATGCTGGGAAGCAGCCGATCAGTGTGCTTTATTTTGAGTTTGAGATTATTCTCAAGTTTTATAATCTCGAACCCAGGGCTCCAGATGAAGGAAAATACTGTAAACCTAGTAAATTTCGCAACTGATATATTTTTATGACTTTAGCATGGAAGAAAATTTCCCAGAAATGAAACCCTGCAAAATTTTAATTTTGCAAGTTTAACAAATTAGAGGAGTGAGAATTTGGTAAAAATTTAGTGCCACAAAATTGGGTGCCATTAGCACAATGCCAATATTAATAGCTCTGAAAATGAACAGGCCAACAGTATTTGAGCAGCGACATGACAAAACCAACAAAGTGGTTGTGTGCCCAGCGCAGACTCAGACTAGCCTGGGCATCCGCCCAGTCTGATCAGTCTTCCACGTCCGCATGGAGGTAGCTGAGACCCTTAGCTACCCTTTAAGCCACTAACAAAGAGTTTGATCAGACTTTGTGGATGCCCAGGCTGATCTGAGTCTGCCCTGGGTGCACAACCTCTTTATTGGTTTTCTCGTGTCACAGCTCATTTGATTTTGTGGGTATACTTGGAGGGGAAGCGACTCTGCTAATTTCATTTTTGCTTTCCTTTTCTAAAGGGGTCTATTCTTAAAGGAAAGAAATTGTTCCTCTTTAAGGGGAGAATTTGCTCCTGTAGGGGCAATTTCTTCCTTTTTAATAGTAGGTCCCATTTTGGAAAGGGCCTCGAAAACAGGTAATCGCAAAAGCCAATCCCTTTATAGAGATGGTGAATTAACATGCTGCTGAATGCATAAACCATAATGAGTTGCTACAACAGACATTTTATGAAAAAGAAAAAAAAACAGGAATCTTGTCACCAAGAATTACAGTGAGATACATGTAGTTTCCTTTTCTGGAGTCTTGAAATTGACTCACCTGATCTTGGTGTTTGAAAATTTGAACTTTCCTTAACCTGTCATCAAAATACATATAACATAAAGACCTTAGTGTGTTGAAAGTACATTTAAATGTAAAATACCTGGTAAGTGTATAAAAAAGATAGATGTTAGTATCTGTCTTGGTTGTGACAAGCAGAAGGGAGGCATGGACCTATATTACTTTTCATGTGGTGTCGTGTTGGCAGTGTAAATTTTTGATGAATTTCCTCGTTAAGCTCTGTTTTGTGACCAGGCACTGACAGGCATGACACAACCTTCCATGGAATTCTTGTTTTTGCCTTGCCTGCAGAAACTAGGAGAAAGGCATTGGCATCGGGGGTGTAAACTTTCTTCAAGTTTCCAGGTTTAGTTCTGTCAGGTGACAATGGGCAGACAGGTGAGACACTGCCTTCTGTGGAGTTCTTGTTTTATACTCCCTTGATTTGGACACATTTTGGGGTTGAAATCACATGCACCTCCCTTCTGCAATGCTATTGATAATTAATTTACTACCAAACTAGTGATATACATGCATTTAAATATTCTCTCTTTATCCAATCACATATATGAATATGGTCACCTGACAACAAAAGTGAAATGTTTTTGTTCTGCCTGCAGAAAGTGAGACATACTGTCACATACATATTGTTGTTTTGGTGTTGGCATCAGTTCATAGCATAAACTTTTGTTGAGTTTTTTGGTTTAGCTCTATTTTGTGACTGCCCAGACAGGTGAGACAGTTTTTCCATGGAATTCTTGTTTCTCAGTATAAATACGAATGTGACAATAATAATATGGGTGATACCTTATGGTAAACTTACAGTAACTGTTCTCAACACCATTATATCATATGAGGCTGTTATTCAGTGGATAACATTGTGTCATAAAAATCGTATGACTACACCTGTAATAACACCTTGGCACATACATGTAACGTCATTGACAATGTCCATGTCAACAATGCGTTTTCTTATTGAAATGATATTCAGTTTGAAGGCGTTAAAATCTCATTGGAAAGGTACAGATAAACAGAATCTTACAATCCTGGTCATTTCCTATGAAATTTATGAAAATCTCTGAAGGCTTGTTTCAGAAATTTCATTCTAAATGACCACTCGTGTAAGATCCTCTATATCAAGCTGCTTGACAGCTTTTAACACTTAAAGCAACAACAGTTGAAAATAGTTGAAACAGTGTAGATCCAGATGAGGCGACTCATAATGAGCTGCCTCATCGAGATATACACTGGTTGCTGTAGTCTTTAAATTCTCTGTATGATATATACAGCTTGGACAAAAGACGTTGCAGATGTAAATTTTGTCGTCTGCTTTTTTGCCACTTCTCTTATTTCTCAGAAGCAGATTCTTTGTTTCTGCAGGATGATTTCAGTCCGAAATCATTTTGTTTAATGCAGTTTTCTGAATCAGTTTGTTTCCTTGAACCCTTAAAGCACCAAAAAAGCAGGGAAAAATTTTCAAAAATTGTTTTGTTCAAGCTACATGTATATTTTATTGGGATTCTAATACAGAGAGCAAACAGTGTAAATTCAGATAAAGTGGCTCATTATGGGCCACCTCTTCTGGATCTAGGCTATTTGCAAATTCAACTGCTTTTATTTCTGGTACTTTTAGTGTTAAACAGAATTACATATATCTTTAATATGCTACATCTCTATGTCTAAACTATCTGCTCATCAAATGATGATTAATCCATAACAATTTTCCAGAACTTACACTTGCTTGTCCAAGAGTGAAAATCTTGTCCTTATCTCTTGATCATAGCATTGTCCTTAATCTTGAAAATTATCTACTTTAATGACCCTTAATATTCGGACAAACAGGTCTGAGCAAACATTGTAGACCCAGATCAAACTGCTCCTTCAGGTCCTGAAGGAGCAGTTTGATCAGGGTCCACAATGTTTGCCATACTCTAAGCATCATTTGGACGCATTAATGTGTATATTCCACTGTCTAAGAATTTTAGAACAATAATTGTCCAACTTTTGGGTGTCGGAAATTTTAGGGTCATTACGGTATCTTCCTTTCCAGCATGATGCATACAGGGATGCTCCAAAGATGTGTGTCCACATGCTATAAATTGAATATCCTTTAGCAGGGGGGATAATTCTAGCTCAGAATTTTATGAGAGGAATATTGCTTGTAGCCATTTTTCATGAGAAAATCTCCATTTTTGATGCCAGAGAAATTTTGATACTATCTCTAGAAATTTATATGTTTTATCTCATTGCAACAAGCAGAAGCAAAACATAGGACTGAGCCACAACACGAGAAAATCAACAAAGTGGTTGTATGCCCAGCACAGACTCAGATCAGCCTGGGCATCCGCCCAGTCCGATCAGACTCTTTGCTAAGTGCTTAAAGGGTATCTTAGGGTCTAAGCTTCCTCCATGCGGACAGCGAAGACTCTGATCAGACTGGGCGGATGCATGGATCAGACTCTTTCCTAAGCACTTAAAGGGTAGCTAAGGGTCTAAGCTACCTCCATGCAGACAGCAAAGACTCTGATCAGACTGGGTGGATGCCCAGGCTGATCTGAGTCTATGCTGGGCACACAACCTTTATGTTGGTTTTCTCGTGTCGCGGCTCAGGTATTTGCTGGCACCAGCATTGGCAGTGTAAAATGTCAAGTTTTCTGGTTTAACTATCTTTTGTGACAATCCATAGACAGGCAAGACATTGCATTCCACAGAATTCTTGCTGTATAGCATGTATTTAGGAGAACAGCCAATTAAATGTTTTGATGTTTTTATGAAAATAATAATGATAATAATTGAAATAAATTATAAACTACAATATATCCATGTTTCTTAATCAATTTTCATGTTGTCATATTTGTTAATACTTTATAGATTATTCATTGTTGACATTTCACTCAAAAATAGCACACATATCAAAAAATAAAAATCCTATTTGGGAAGGAAGAAAGTATTGTGTCCTAGTAACTTGGCTTGTTCAGACAAGAATATCTGAGCGAATAATTTATTGGCCTAGATTAGACTTCTCTGGATCAGGGTCTGAAAAAAAAGCAGTTGACTTATCAAACAGTATAGATCCAGATGAGTTGGCTACTGCTTAGCCACCTCATCTGGATTTAAACTGTTTGCCTTCTGGTCTTTGAAATCTCACCATGATGCAGATTGGAAAGAACATTTTTGAAATTTTGCAGAATTCAATTTTGTCATCTGCTTTTTTTTTTCACTAAAGGGTAAGAATAAATGACATAAAAACAATCAGGTAGGAAAGTTGAATAAAGTGTGCACACAGTTGGCTGCAGTTATGTGAGAGTTTGTCTCATAGTGTCCATAATGTGGCAATGCATGGAGAAAACATGTGATACCTTTCTAATAGAAACTCTTAGAACATCCTCTGTTATTTTTCCCAGGAAAAAAATGACCGAATGCCATCAAAAGTGGCGGCATTTGGTCCTCAGTAATTGGACCTGTCTTTTTTTCCAGTGAAAACTGAAACATCAACATCTCTAGGACTGAAGGATGACAAACCCATGGATGGTCACCACCAGCCTGTTTCCCCAGCAATAATACCGGACAATAAAGTGGTCCAGGATGACCAAGCCTTGTCTAGTCTCCGTCAGTGTATTAAGGAAGTCAGAGAGGGGCCGCCATGTTTGCCGTCAATTTGTTTTTACAGTGTTATGAATGCCTATCAAGGGTAAGCTCCCGCAATGTGTGTTTTTATTGGGACACCTAAAAATAATGAATTTTCCATTTGGGACAAATGGAAAATGAATTATTTTAGGTGTCTCAATACTTAAGCACATTAGGGAGTTAGGTTCTTTGGATTGTCTTCAGTTTAATACAGCTGTAGCTTTCTGTGTCAGAAATGATTGTGTTTTTTAAGTGCCAGTGACAATAACCAGAGGGCACTATATTTTACCGCTATATCTGTCTGCCCATTCATCTGTCCATTGCACATTTAAAGCCTCCTTTTGTTTTGATGGATATTTTTAGTCACATGGATGACGTACGGGATATTTTTGGAGATCAGGAATGTAGTTATATCAAAATTATGGGAGTTTAAACTTTGAAAGAAATTTTCAGTATTTACATGTAGTAACTAATATAGGGTTGAGTCAGGTAACTTCGGACAGCGGGTAAATTAGGACATACCATTGCAAACAGTGAAAATCCAGATGAGACGGCTCATAATGAGCAGTCTCATCAGGATTTTCATTTTTTGCCCAGTTAGTTTTGTTTTAATTCTAAACAACTGACATATTAAGGAAACAATGTTACTGTCCGAATTTACCCGCTGTCCAAATTTACCCGACTTTACCCTAGGTTAGCAAGTTTATGAACTCAGCTCCTCACACACTATGTGTAATTTTGCAATTTTGTGGCACTTGCCATATTTGTGTTTAATATTTTTATGTAGATTAAGTATTGTTAAAAGTGGATCAAACACATTGCATGAAAACTTGTCATTGTCTGATCTAGGTCTAAGATCTCAGGGCTCTTATGGTTTGTTTTAGCTTATGCTGTGCCTCAACATCCCCTGATAGAGAGTTGATGAGTGCTGGATTCGAAGATGGATCTGCCAAGATCTGGAAACTGGTTCCTGGTCAGTTCCCATCTGTTGACATCACTGAAAGTCCCAGCATGATCTACTTGTCTGCAGATTACCTTGACACAGAAGAAGAAGAAGAGGAACCAGCCAAGAGGTACAAACTGTCAAGGCTGGGGACCAGCAAAGTAGTTCCTCAGCCCCTTCACCTCTGAATATCTGAACCAACAAAGTAGTGCCTTAAACTGAAAGCTTTGAATATCTGAATCTGACCTTTTGATATGTGATTTGGGTCAAGTCTGTTAGTGGGAATTGGATAAAAAGTCACGAATAGAATGGCAAAGAGAGTATCTTCAAAAGAGATGGTTCTTCTTTGGCCATTAAATGCCACTGTTTACTCACACAATTTACATACAGTAAAACATGTCTTAGTGGCCACCTCTAAGCAAGTAACCTGTATTAAGCAAGCAGGTATTCAGTCCCCAAAACAGGCAAATACATTGAAATGTACCTGTCTTAAGCAAGCAGATTTTGACTGTCCCTTAGGTGCTTGCTTAATACAGGTTGGACTGTGTATGTGTCACGAGAAAGTAGAAACCTTGACCAGTCTGTTCAGGCACAGCCTGTGGGACCCATTTCAATTATTATTTGACTGAGCTGATTTTTACTAAAAAACAATAGGCAGTCTGACCTGGATCTTTAGTGAGTGTCTGGGACACCTATCACAGTAATTTTGTCTCTCTTGAGGCAGGCAGAAGTGAGACATAGGTATTACTTTTCTGAGGTTATTGGCATCGGGGACATACACTTTTCTCAAATTTTCTGTTTTAGCTCTAAATTTTCTGTTTTAGCTCTGTTTTGTGAAAACTGATAGGCAGGGCAGCCCATTCTGTTCTTGTTAGGACAGTCAAACCTGTCTTAAGAGGTCACCCAAGGGAAACAAAAAAAAATGGCTGCTTAAGACAGGTGACCCCTTAATACAGGTTCATGTGCACTATATTTTGGTTCAAGGGACCTGGAGAAAGCGGCTGCTAAAGGCAGATTACCCCTTAATAGAGGTGACCACATAAGCAGGTTTGACTAATTCTTATTATTACTGTCTGCTTCTCTTTAGCTTTATATGTTTTTAAGACAGGGATATTTTCTCCATTCAAAATGACCCCAAATGGGTTTAAGAGCTTTGTTCTGTTATAAGACATTTTTTTCCAACCCAAAACAATCCTAAAAATAGAGACCCATTTTATAGAAATCTAGACTTTTGGGATTGCTTTGTGGTAGTGGGGGGGGGGAGGTGGGGGGGGGGGGGGGGGGGGGGAAATTTGGAAATACCCACCTAACAGCCAAATGAATATGGTAATATGGTGTTTTCTTCTTTCAGTGGATCTAATGAACAAGAGAGTATCACACTGAAAGGTCACACAGGGTGTGTGTACCAGGCTAGGTTTACCAGAGACTCTGGCTATCTACTGACATGCTCTGATGACACTAGTGGTAGGTTCTGCCACAATATTTAAGCTATGAGTCATGGCTTTTACCCCTCTAGAATATACCCAGATATCTAAATCAGTCTTGTGTAATTCTAGTATAAAATTTAAAGACTTTTATTAGGGGGTTTCACCCTTGAGAATGGCCACAAATAACAGAATATGTCTAGTTTAATTCTGTTTTAAGATAAGGTTTTCCGTTACAAAACAATTGCAAAAATCCAGATCTGTCTTGTAAGACAGATCTGGAATTTTTGCACTTGTTTTGGAGAGGAAAAAGACCATTCTTATAACCAAATAAATACAGTATAAAAGTGGTGGAGTTGGATTGAAATGAGTATTTGGTAAAAACAGAGAGTACAGGTGTACTGTAGGATCTCATTCATTGTCTTGCGTTTGTTTATATTGCATTACCCAATGGGGAACCATAAAAAGATAGTATTTCGTATAACAGTTTGTCATTTTTTATGCCCCCTTCCCCCCCCCCCCCCCCCCCCCTCCCACCTCCCCCCTTTCTTTCTTTCTTTCTTCCATTAAGTCTTAACCTCCGAGGAGGACATCAGACGGGCACTGTCCCATCTGATGTCCCCCCTACACACACACACACACACACACATCCCATTAAATTATAAAAATCAGTAAATATTTTTCTGCTTTAGAGATTGATATATATTATTGCCTACAAAAATAATTTTACAAAGTACATTTCTATAAAATCCATTCATATATCTTTAAAATCATTTCTTTATGTAATTGTTGTTTATTGTAGTTATGTAGTTTTTACCAAATAAAAACCAGTCAGTTTCAAAAAATCCTATGTCGACCAAACCAAGCCAAATCAACATCATATTTGTCCACTGAACAAATACCCCAGCATTTTGCAGTTCACAACTCTATAAATGGCTGTTTGAATGTAATTGTGGCATAGATGGATGGATGACTTGCAATTTTACGTCCTTTTCAATAGTATTTCCGTCATATTAGGACGATGGATTTGTGATAATGAAAGGCTGTGTGCAATGGAACCCAGTTTACAGTTGGAAAGATTTCCGCTGACAGGAATCGATCCCGGAACTCCTAGGTCAGCAGGGCAGCGCTTAACCACCTGACCTACCGGGTTCCTGTAATTAAGGCAATAAATAATTTTGGGGGTCTGGGGTGAATCTCATTTTGCCCCTTTTTTAGCTCATCTGTCAAGGTGAGCTTATAGTATAGACTTGGTCCGTCGTCCGTCGTCGGCGGCGTCGGCGTCCACAATTTTAAACATCTTCTTCTCAGAAACCACTGGATGGATTGAAGCCAAATTTCATATGGAGCCTTAACAGGATGGGGGAACGAAAGTTTATATATTTGGTCCAGGTCACATGACCAAGATGGCCGCCACGCCCATATATGGTAAAAACCCTTCAAAAATCTTCTTCTCCAGAACCAAAAGGCCTATGACCTTGAAACTTGGTATGTAGCATCAGGCATGCAGGCCCATCATAATTTATATAAATCATGACCTTGTGATGACCTTGACCTAATTTATGACATGGTCAACTTTGGTACGTTAGGCTTTTATATGGGAAAACGCTTAAACGGTGGATTTCTCAGAAACTATTTAAGTCTAAGGTACAATACTTGGTATACATGGTTGACTAAATGACCAGATGAAGATATTATGTCACTAAAGGTCAAGGTCATTCCGTCGGACCATCCGTCGTCAAGATTTTCAAACATCTTCTCCTCTGAAACCACTGGGCCGATTGAAGCCAAATTTCATATGGAGTCTCAGTGGGATGGGGGAACAAAAGTTTATATATTTGGTCCAGGTCACATGACCAAGATGGCCGCCATGCCCATATATGGTAAAAACCCTTCAAAAATCTTCTTCTCCAGAACCAAAAGGCCTATGACCTTGAAACTTGGTGTGTAGCATCGGGCATGCGGGCTTATCAAAGTTTATACAAATCATGACCTTGCGTTGACCTTGACCTAATTTACGGCATGGTCAACTTTGGTACGTTAGGCTTTTATATTGGAAAACGCTTAAACAGTGGATTTCTCAGAAACTATTTAAGTCTATGGTACAATACTTGGTATATATGGTCGACTAAATGACCAGATGAAGCTATTATGTCAATAAAGGTCAAGGTCATTCCGTCAGACCATCCGTCGTCAAGATTTTCAAACATCTTCTCCTCTGAAACTACTGGGCCGATTGAAGCCAAATTTCATATGGAGTCTCAGTGGGATTGGGGAACGAAAGTTTATACCCGGGGTCTGGGTCACATGACCAAGATGGCCACCATGCCCATATATGGTAAAAACCCTTCAAAAATCTTCTTCTCTAGAACCAAAAGGCCTATGACCTGGAAACTTGGTATGTAGCATCGGGCATGCTGGCCCATCATAGTTTATACAAATGATGACCATGTGTTGACCTTGAATTAATTGACGACATGGTCAACTTTGGTATGTTAGGCTTTTATATGGGTAAACGCTTATACAGTGGATTTCTCGGAAACTATTTAAGTCTTAGGTACAATACATGGTATATATGGTCAACTAAATGACCAGATGAAGATATTATGTCACTGAAAGGTCAAGGTCATTTTGTCGGTCTGTCCGTCATCAAGATTTTCAAAACATCTACTCCTCTGAAACCACTGGTCTGATTGAAGCGAAATTTCATATGGAGTCTATGTATGATCAGGGAATAAAAGTTTGTTCTCCGGGTCTTGACCAAGATGGCCGCCATGCCGTATATGGTAAAAACCCTTCAAAATCTTCTTCTCCAGAACCAAAAGGTGTATGACCTTGAAACTTGGTATGTAGCTTTGGGCACTCAAGCCCATCATAAACATTAAAATATATATCAGGACCAAGTGTCAGGTGAGCTACAGGACCATTGGTCCTCTTGTTTATAGAAAAGGTGACAGGGAGCATTAATTAATGAGGGTGAAGTCTTTGGAAGAAATATGGTATTTTGAGGACAAGTTTTAAATGTGTCAAATATAATTTACCTGAATCTTGATGTTAACTCCATTTGAGAACTTATTATGTACTTATTGGGCCATGAGCCTTAGGCCTATAATTTCTCTAATCCTTCAAGGTGAGCTGTGTCCCCTTCATTCATGTTTGAGTTTGGATCAGTCTATTATTTCACCCTTTGACTTGGCATGCTTAAAATTGGACAAGTTTATAGTTACATAAATGGGTAATGATATGATTTCTTTTATCCTTATAAGCAAGCTTTCATCCCTAAATATCTGTAATTGACTCTTCCATGTTTTAATTTTGGCAAGTCCGTTACTTTGAAAAGGTTCATAACATGATTTATTCTAATTCATCAAGCTTGCATCCCTAATAGTAGAAATGGAATCTTCCAGATTTAAATTTGGGCAGTTCCATTTTTCTGAAAAGGGGTGATAACTTCCAGATAAGCTATCACCCCTTTGTATCTGGAATCAATTGTTCCATCATTGCACTTGGGTTGGTCCATTATCTAGAGAAGGGGTAATAGCATGATTGTTCTTTCTTCAAGGTATAAATGTCACCCTAAATGTGTGAAATTGACTCTTCCATCTTTAAATTTGGACAATCCCATTATTGAGAAAAGGGGTAATTATGATACTTTTTTTCTATTCATTCAGTGTTAGCTTTCTCCCCTTAGTAAAAGACTTGGACCAGTCCATGATTGAGTTTAAGTCATTCCATTAATCAGAAAAGGGTAATAATGTTATTGCTGTAATATTAAAAGGAAGCTTCAACCCCTAAATATGATATTGACTCTTCCATCCATGAACTTGGACTAGCCTATTATATTGAAATGGATGATTAATAGAAAAAAGAAGCACAGTAGCAGATTTTATTTATTGGTCTTCTTTGTTTGGCTGCATAATACATAATCAAACAGTAAACTCTGTTCATCATGTTCAGGTTCTGACTTAAATATATCTGTAAATGATCTTTTGGAAGTTGGTAACATTGTTACTTTGGCTTGGTTAAAATGTGGTCATTTACGATACTTACTCTAGGTATTTGCACAGAAGTGCTTGAGCAAACACAATAGACCCAGATCAGACTCCTCCCGAAAAGTAGACCCACTATGTAGACTAAGATCTAGCTGCGCCTGAGCAATAGACCCACAATTTGACCCAAATATGACTGCTCCTGAATAGTAGACTCACAGTGTAGAACCTGGCCCCCAGAGGTTATAAAACTTGAGTACATTCTCAAACTCAGAATAAAGCACACTGATTGGTTGCTTCCGAGCACAAACTCAAAATAAAGCACACTGATTGGCTGCTTCCGAGCACATGCTCGGATGCTCGGAAGCAGCCAATCAGTGTGCTTAATTTTGAGTTGAGATTATTCTCAAGTTTTATAACCTCAAACCCAGATTAGACTGCTCATGAGCAGTAGACCCACAATGTAGACCCAGATCACACGTATACTGAGTATAGTAGACTCACTGGGACTCTTCTGGGAGCAACGTTTTTCCTTCATGAGTAGACCCTTTGCTGGAAGGGCTTTGTTGTCAAGGGAAGCAAACAGGAAGTCACAAAAGTTGTCACCCTTTGAAAAAATGACAGTAAAACTTTGGGGTGCATCCATACACCTTAAGGTGGGCTCTGAATTTCTGCTTAATAGGCCTTTCACAAACTTTGTCAGTGTCTGCACCAGACTGCTCAAGATCACCTCCCAGAGTGACCTGCTTTAGTCATATCAAGTTTTGGAGGTCTGCACTTTCCTCGAACCTTCAGACCTAGCTGGCCTTCCAAACTTCATCAGTTAATATTGTGAGTGGTCAAGGATTATTTCTGTTTCAATAGTTGTGATTTCAGGGGAGTGACTCATCATGGGCCTCTTGTTTAGAAAGGGTCATCACATGATTTCTCTACTCCTTCAAGGCAAGAATTCACCCCTTAATATCTGATATTTGTATTTGGACATGTATGTAGAAAGAGGCACTTTGGATGACATGATTTTTCTAATTCTTCAAGATAAACTTTCATCCTTTTCAAAAAATGACTCATCCAGCTTTAGATTAACTTTAACCATAACTGTGACAAAGTACTGCGGCCATACATGCATTCCACTGAGGTGTGGAGGGAACATTGTTATGAGAATTGAAACACATGGAGCAGTTTCGGTTTGTCAACTCGAGTAACTCGAGTAACTAGAGTTACTGACCGAACAACACGAGTAACCGCAATACGCATGCGCAGTACTGCGCACATATTCGAATTTACTCGACTACCGTAACCCCCACCTCACCTCCGATAGCCTGGATTAAAGATGGCGAAAAGTGAGCTTCCGCTGTAAAAGAAGCCAATCCTTTGGTTTTGCCTTCATAATGACACATTGTCACGCCAATGATTTGCCCTTTTTCTGTTTAATAATAGTGAGAATGGGATAAGAATGTTCATCATACTGATGATTATAATTATTCTGCTTATGCCTTTGCCATTCAGCAGGGTTTACAGCGGGGCCAGTAACGACTTCAGAATTGTAATTTCCCATTACAATGTAAACATTCTTGTGAGTCCTGACTCTTGTGAATATTAAACACCTGAGTTTTAAAAGAAAATTGCGAGAATAGGACTCTGGACTTAAAGGTTAAAAGATCGATGGTCGTCGCCATTTTGTTCTTTACTTGAACTGTTCGGCACGACAGTACTCGAGTACCTTTGTACACATGCGCCAAATTTCAATCCGAGTAACACGAGTTGGCAACTCAAAAATGCTCATGGTAACAGTAAAATTGTCTGAGTATGCTTTAAAAGAAAAAGGCCATAGGCTATTTGTTTCTCTGAGCTTTACCTGAATGTCTGTTGGTGGACATGAATTTTTTAGTTCTAAGATATAATAAACAGGTATGGCATGGTCTATTCTTTCACCCCTTTTATCTGAAATAGACTATTCCATTATTCAACATAGACAAGTCTGTTAATCCTATGAGTTAAACTTTCACCCCTAAAAATCGGAAATGGACTCTTTCATTCTTTGAAATTGAATGAGTCCATTAATGAGGAATGGGATGCCTTATTTTTGAAGAGAAGTATCCACCCCTAAATAATAGAAATTAACTATTCCTTGTGGGCATGCACATACAGAATATACCCCTTAATATCTGAAATGGACTATTCCATCCATATTTGGGCAAATCCATTATTTTGAAAGATAAGGGTTAATGTTTTCACAGGAAACTTCATCCCTAAATATATCAAATGGACTCTTCTGTCTTTAGATTTAGACAAGTCCATTATAAACAAAAAGGGGTACTGACATCATTCTATAATTCTTCTAGATAAACTTCCACCTAAAATATAAAATAGACCCTTCCATTTTTGAAAGTCAGCAAGTCCATTACTTATAATAGGGTAAGTTGGTAAAAAGGTACTAACATAATATCACTACATTGCATATGCATTTCCTAATCCTCGAAAAAATAGGCAGTGAACTCTGTTCGGGCTGTTGCTAGCATCACCCTTGACTGAATGGGTGTATACTATAAACATTCTAAGTATTGGGACAGATAGGTCTGAGCAAACAGTGAAGACGCAGATCAGACTGCTCCTGAGGAGCAGTCTGATCTGGGTCTATTCTGTTGGCATTCCATCTCCCAGAGTTCTATCTGCATCTTTTGGATGCCTGACTGCGATTCATTTTTAAGACTTAATAGATGGATGGATGACCTGGGATTTTACATCCTTTTAACAGTATTTCAGTCATATCAGGATGATGGAGCGATGATAATGAAAGGCTGTGTGCAGTGGAACCCTGTTTATGGTTGGAAAGATGATTGCCTCAAGCGGGGCTCGAACCCAGTCCGCTAGATCAGTCCTACCTTTTCAAAAATTTACTTTGAATTTAATTAGCTTCTGGATAACTGTGACATAATAAGCTTGTCTAAGTATACTATAAAAGATCTAAAGATTGGAAAATCAAAAATAATTACCGTAACCAGAGATCTTGATAAGAGGGAGTACATGTATTTGGTGATAATTAGGGATAATTTTTGTTAATTCTGCATAAAAACATATGTTGTGACCCCTCATCTGAACCTTCTCAATGAGACGGTTCAGATGAGGGTCACAACATATGGTTTCGATGAGAAATAAGAAAAATTGTCGTAAATTATCATCAAATACTCCCCCTTATCAAGATCTCTGCTGTAACTGTCCTAAAACTTGACCAGTATTGTTTTTCAATTCAGTAATACATAAAAAAAAAGATGCAGATGGAATGGCAGTCAGTGTAGCTCCTGATTTGAGCAGCCTGATCTGGGTCTGCTCTTATTGCTCAAACCTATCTGTCCCAATATTTAAAAGTGTTAGGGTACTTCAAAAGAAAAAGGCCGCCATTTGCTTTTTGTTTGTCTGAGATTTGCCTGTACTTGGGATGTGATGGTCTTTACTGTTTATATATAAGGAATCACATGGTAAAGTTGATTACATGCATTGTCAATTCTTTCACCCCTTTTATCTGCAGTAGACTATTCCATTATTGAACATGGACAAGTCCATTATTTAGAAAAGGGGTAATGGCATGATCAGATAAACTTACACCCCCAAATATCTAAAATGGACTTTTCCATTTTCTGAAATTGGATAAATCCATTATTAAGGAAAGGGGTAATGACACCGGTAGAGAAATATTCACCCCTCAATATCAGAAATTGATTCTACCATTCAGGCAAGTTCATTATTTCTCCCCTTTGTACATGAAATGGGCTATTCCATTTATCGGGCAAATCCATTATTTAGACAGTGTAGGTGTAAATGTTATGGTTGCTCCCTTCACAGTAACTTCACCCCAAAATATGTGAGATGGACTCTTCTGTCTTTAGATTTGGACAGTTCCATTACTGACAAAAGGGGTACTAGCATCATTTCTGTAATTCTTAATGATGACTTTTCACCCATGAATATAGGATAGACTCTTCCATTCAGAATTTGGACGAGTCTTTTTAATATTTTAATATGTGGAAAGGTTAAATTGACAAAAAAATATTCACAAAATTAGTCTTTATTCTCCATGCATTTCCTAATCATTGACAAAAAAGCCAGTGAACATTGCTCAAGTGTAAACTGTGTATAAGAGAATAATGGTATAGCCCGGGGCCATAGCAGAACTCTTGGCTGAGTGGGAGTATATGGTAGAAATTCTAAGTATTGGGACAGTAATGTCTGAGCAACCAGGGCAGACCCAGATCAAACTGCTTCTGATTAGGGTTTACACTGTTTGCCAGTCCATCTGGATCTTTTGGATGTCTTGTTCTACTGAACTGTTCCTTTTTTAAGACATTCATATTTCAACAGTTTCACATCCCCTCCAAAGCCACTAGTGCATAATGGAACCTCCCCCCCCCATTTTATTGACCTGCAAACTACATTTTGAATGGTGCAAAGCAGAGTCTAATATGTTACGTTTGAAGGACAATAAAACTGCATATTTACTGCAATAAAATTCACTAAATATTTCATTACATTATAATGCTAAATGCAGTTTCTTTTCAAAGATAGGCAGTACTAAATGGTATTATCTCACATTATTACGCCTTTAACATTTATGTCTGTGCAACCTAATATAAAAAAAATGCTAAGAACTTCAGAGCAAAAGTAATATTTTCTGACTGACCAGTGAATATTGCAGTATATTGACTGACACATGACATTCAATCAGCCAATGACATTGTGTGTTGCATTGTGGTCGTGTAATAATATAATTTATTTTCAGTGAGATTGTGGGATATTGATCAACAGAAGAATGTAGTGATATATAAGGGACATAATTATCCTGTGTGGGATGTTGATACCAGGTACATGTAATAACCCATTCCATTCGGGATACCCCTTTAGGGGTATCTGGGCAAACAGTTTGGATCCAAATTGTTTGCTGCCTAGACATCATTTCTACAAGAGTTAGTTAGACCAATATTGTCAAAATATTCTTGATATTTGGTGCAGACGACAATTTCAGCAGATGGCCAAAAATAACCAGAATGCAATGGAATAACTATATCTGTTTCTTATTTAGTTTACCATCTTCCACCAGATTATTGCATATGCCTACCTAATTGCACACTATAATAGGCAGTTCTCACAAATATGATTACAAATGAGCCGCTACACGAGAAAACCAACAAAGTGGTTGTGCGCCCAGCGCAGACTCAGATCAGCCTGGGCATCCGCCCAGTCTGATCAGAGTCTTCGCTGTCCGCATGGAGGTAGCTTAGGCCCTTAGCTACACTTTAAGCGCTTAGCGAAGAGAATCTGATCAGACTGGGTGGATGCCCAGGCTGATCTGAGTCTGCGCTGGGCGCACAACCACTTTGTTGGTTTTCTTGTGTTGCGGCTCAAATGCATTTTTACCGTGTCTACTCTTTGTTGCTTGCTTAAAGACACTGAATAAACTACAGAATCATTAATTTTCATTTGCATGCAGTTTTCATAAAATTCTTTAAGTATTAAATTTTGCTTGCTTTTAAATGTAATCATTCTTTGAAGGAGGAAAGCTTTCTTCCTGATTTTGCTCCTGTTTTGAAAAAAGTTTGTGCAGTGCACGAATTAGGCCTAATATGATGT
Source organism: Ctena decussata (assembly GCA_963989385.1). Lineage (NCBI taxonomy): Eukaryota > Metazoa > Mollusca > Bivalvia > Lucinida > Lucinidae > Ctena > Ctena decussata. Next base: position 36,097,603 of record OZ022508.1, read on the forward strand.
AGCAAGAACATGTCAGTTTATGTTTCAGAAGTCTCATTAAACTATAATACATATGAGCCACAACATAGTGTTTACCATTTATTTCAGTAGTGTTGGAGATTACTTTGCAAGTTGTTCCCATGACCAGACAGCCAAACTATGGTGTACTGAAAGGACCTACCCACTGAGAAGTTTTGTTGGCCACACATATGATGTTGATGTAAGCTCTGTAAATTTGAGATAAACAGTAGAACTTCAGTGGCTCAAACAGGCTTGGGACCATGAAAATTAGTTCCAGCCAGGGGTAGTTCTAGCCATCCTGGTTTAGTTTCTATATAAAGTGACCTCTGGGGACCCAAGAATGAGTTCTAACTAAGCAGGGTAAACAAGCCATCAGGGTTCTAGCCATTAAAGATCTGCTGTTTTGAGCTCACCTGAGCCTTTAGGCTCATAGGTGAGCTTATAGTATAGCCAGGCATCCGTCGTCCGTCCGTCGTCAACATTTTCAAACATCTTCTCCTCTGAAACCACTGGGCCGATTGAAGCCATATTTCATGTGGGGCCTACCTAGGTTGGGGGAACAAAAGTTTGTTCCGGGTATCTGGATCACATGACCAAGATGGCTGCCACGCCCATATATGGTAAAAACCCTTTAAAAATCTTCTTCTCCAGAACCAAAAGGCCTATGACCTTGAAACTTGGTATGTAGCATTGGGCAAGCGGGCCCATCGTAGTTTATACAAATGATGACATACAAATTATGTCACTAAAGGTAAAGGTCATTCTGTCAGTCCCTCCGGCGTCAAGATTTTCAACCATCTCCTCCTCTGAAAACACTAGGCCGATTGAAGTCAAATTTCATATGGAGCCTTCCTAGGTTGGGGGAACGAAAGATTGTTGGGGTATCCGGGTCACATGACCAAGATGGCGGCCACTCCCATATATGGTAAAAACCCTTCAAAAGTCTTCTTCTCCAGTGTGGTGACCTTGGTATGTAGCATCGGGCATTCGGGCCCATCATAATTTATACAAATGAAGACCTTGCATTGACCTTGACCTAATTTATGACATGGTCAACTTCGGTACCTTAGGCTTTTATATGGGATAATGCCTAAACAGTGGATTTCTCAGAAACTGTTTTAGTCTAAGGTACAATATTTGGTATGTATATGGTCAACTAAATAAACAGCTGAAGATATTATGTCACTAAAGGTAAAGGTCATTCTGTCAGCCCGTCCGTCGTCAAGATTTCAAACATCCTTTCCTCAGAAACCACTGGGCTGACTGAAGCTAAATTTAATATGGAGTCTCAGTGAAATGGGGCAACGAAAGATTGTTACCAGGATCTGGGTCACATGACCAAGATGGCCACCACATCCATATATGGTAAAAAACTTTCAAAAATCTTCTTCTTCAGAACCAGAAGGCCTATGACCTTTAAACTTGGTACGTAGCATTGGGCACTCGGGCCCTTCATAGTTTATACAAATGATGACTGTTCGTTGACCTTGATCTAATTTATGACACTGTCAACTTTGGTATGTTAGGCTTTTATATGGGAAAATGCTTAAACAGTGGATTTTTCAGAAACTATTCAAGGCTAAGGTACGATATTTGCACTATATGGTCCATCTGTTGTCAAGATTTTCAAACATCTTCTCCTCTGAAACCACTTCCCTGAATGAAACCAAATTTCATATGGAGTCTTAGTGGGATGGGGGAACGAAAGTAGGTTTCCAGGATCTGGGTCTCATGACCAAGATGGCCACCATGTACATATATTGTAAAACCCTTTCAAAAATCTTCTTCTCCAGAACTAAAAGGCCTATGACCTAGATACTTGGTATGTAGCATTTGGAAGTTGGGCCCATCATAATTTATACAAATCAGGACTGTGCATTGACTGTGACCTAATTTATGGCAAGGTCGAGTTTGATGCATTGGAAAATGCTTAAGCAGTGGATTTCTCAGAAACCATTCAAGTGTACGACATGCCCATATATGGTAAAACTCCTTCAAAAATCTACTTCTCCAGAACCAAAGGCACAAGGACCTCATGGCATGGTATGTAGCATTGAGGACTCTTGCCCATCATAGATTGTACAAATCATGATGGCCCATTGACCTTGACCTAATTTATGGCAAGATCAACTTTGGTATGTTATGCTTTTATGTGGGAAAATGCTTAAACAGTTGATGTTACGGATTTTTTTTTAAGCCTAGATATAATAATTGGAAAATATGGTTAACTAAATGAATACATGAAGACAAGGTCATCAAAGGTCAAGGTCATTTTTTTGAACTTTGCTCAAGGTCACTGAGATTTTTAAATTAAAATATGAACACCTTTTAAGCTACTGGTTTCAAATTTGTAACAAGTGAGCGAAATGACAAATTGTGTCTGTTGACAGAAGGTGTCAGGTGAGCTACAGGACCATTGGTCCTCTGGTTTTAGATTTTTTTTTGTGCATAGATAAAACTAACGCAGTGTAATCACAACCTGTATTGAGGCAAAGAGCCATTTGATTGGTTAATTTGGTTTTGTTTACATCCTTAATCCGTGGGTACCATTGCTTATAAGACATGGATTTTTCTTTCCAAAACAATCCCAGAAATCTATATCTATCTAGCTGGATCTAGATGTTTGGGATCAAAATTTTTGGGACTGTTTTATAGGGATGTAACGATAGTCCATAAATGACTATTGCGATAGTATTGACATTGCAAGAAGTACCATTGTGATACTATTACTATTGCAGGTTGCTATTGCAATGAATTGTGATAACTATTGGGGACAAATTTATTATCCAGAAACTGAGCTTTTCTGTATACAAATCTGGTATGTTCACAAATTTACGGCTGAAAAGCATTGTTTAATGACTGTTGTTTCACAACATGCACACCTTGGCTACAAAATACAAGAAAATATTTTTCATTCTTTGGAATCCACATGCATTTCTATTATTCTTTTAGCTAAAGACTTCTTTCAAGAAATAGATGCGTGTTTAGAAACTATTGAAACTATTGCGATATTGGAAACACTATTGCCAATAGTATTGACATTGCAGCTTTCCCTATCGATAGTGACTATTGCCAATGTTACTATTGCGATATATCGATAGTCCGATGTATTGTTACACCCCTATTGTTTTACTAGTCATTGAAGATAGATATAGATTCTGGGGATTGTTTTGGAAGAGAAAAACTCATAGCTTAATAACACAGACTGATTTACATATTTGGGTAATTCTGGAAAGGGAGACCCTGAGTCTTACAACTAAATAGTTGTGGTACTGAACAGACTTTCCACTTTTAAGTTACCGTTTTAATCCTGTTAAATGCCCAGGGGGTGTTGCATTTTAGGAAAGAGGGGCATTACACAAGTAAATCAGTCACTGCCCAAATACATATAATAATCAGAACATGTATTAAGGTGAATGGGTATATCTTCAGAGGAAGCAACCCTACAATTTTGCCTCCCTTCTCAACAGAGGTCAACTCTTAAAGAAAAGAATTTGCTCCTTTTGGAGCAAATTCTTTCCATTAAGATTAGATCTCATTTAAAGGAGCTACCTCATCCAGAGGAGCAAACAGGAATTCATGCAAGTTACACATTATTTTCAGAAAAGAGGCAGGGGCATTTATTAGAGCAGGGGAATTTATTAGGATTAATATGCTAATTGATTATTTGGGCTTCATAGATGTTCTTGCTGTCTCATCTTGCTTCTGCGTCAGCATGAAATTGGCCAGAATGATAAAATGAAATAATACTGGAATGAAATTATTTAATGAGAAAAGTTGTAATATACCATTTGAAAACTAATAAACATCTTAACTGTTTTGTCATTCTTAATTTTCAGTGTGTAAGATTCCATCCCAACTCCAGTTACATAGCCACGGGGTCTGGAGATAAGACAGTCAGATTGTGGAGCGTACAGGAAGGCAAGTCTGTCCGATTGCTGTCAGGTCACAAGAGCTCAGTCCTTGCTCTGGCCTTCTCTTCTGATGGCATGATGCTGGCATCATCAGGTAAGCGATACCATACAAATTCAAAGGTAGGCCTGAGCAAACAGTGCAGAACCAGATCAGAGCAGTCTGATCAGGGTCTACACCATTTGCTCTTTCATCTGCATCTTTTGGACGCATTACTGCAGTGATTAACAAAACTGTGTTTCTGTAGAAGAATTAATGTTAATTTTTTATATATTTGAAATATGATAAGACTTAGCCACAATTTTTTTAAGGCACAAGGATAACTCTGAGCTTCAGATTAGACAGGATTATTATGTTTTTAGGTGAATAGGCACAATTTTAGGGGAAGCAGCTTTGCCATTTTCAGTTTTGCCTGATCATCTCATAAAGGAAAGAATTTGCTGTTGCAGAAGCGAATTTCCTCATTTAAAAGTATGTCCCTTTTTAAAAAATGGTGGAAAAACATGAAGGTGTACACATGCACTTTAAACACACACCCATAACAAATGTTAGGGGCTTTTAGTTGAGATCACTTGACAAGGTGATTTGTGTTAGTTTCCTCAGTATTTGTTTTCTTAATATAAAGTTGGAAGAGTGGGTTTGTAAAAGTTTGTGGTTTTGTTTAAATTTATGGTAAATTTGGTATTGATACTAAAGAAAAACTTTTTTCTTTCTATTTCTTATTAAATATACTATATAGAGGATATTTGACTTTTTCAGTGTAAGATCGATTTTTTTTTTCACCGAATGAACACCAAAAGTGGTATTTCCACTCGTGGCGAACACCAAAAGCAGTATTTTCACGAGTGGCGAAGCCACGAGTGGAAATACCACTTTTGGTGTTCATGAGTGAAATAAAAATTCATCTTACACTGAAAAGGTCAAATTTTCTATTTCTTTTATGCTTGAAAATCGCAATAATTCTGTTTATTCAAGAGCATCAGCCATCACGACAGAAACACAACTTTTTTTCTAGCCGTTTTGCGCCAAATTTGATGCTTCCTGCGTGTTTATTGGGTAGGATATCGGTTGGAAACAAAGTTTGCAACTGAAAAATAGCTTTAAATATCATTTTGATGAACAGATCTCATAAAAATTGCCAAGAAAGAATGCCTACAGGAGTCTTAGGCGGTCTGACGTCGCGTGCAGTAACAATGTTACGTTGGTGCCTTAAGTGACGTCATTAATGTCGTAATGACGTGCAAACATGCGTGACGTAATTTTTGTCAAGCCAGATAAGATTTAGCCAATTAATCAACAAAAATTTGAGCCTATTTCACAAAAATCCTATTTCTAAAACAGTGAAATCGAAAGTGATAATTTCACTGTTTGAAACAGTGAGATTATCAGTTTCGATTTCACAGAGAAATCTCTATAATTCATTGAAAAGTATAAAAGAAATTGCTTTCATTTGCTTTGTTTCTAAAGAAAGAATTGGAATACATGTAGTGATACAAGCTCTGAGGAATGACGATGGAAGGGAGACAAGTTCTGAAACTTCCTGTTGTTGAAACCTGCCATATGGGACTACTCCTGAAGAACAAAATTTAAGAGCCAATTCTTTTGATAAGAGTTAACTTTTATGGAAAAGGGAGGCAGAATATAAAAAAGGAAAGTTACTTCCCATAACACATTTATTTGCTGTTTTTCCAGGTGAGGATAGGAGGGTACGAGTGTGGGACCTGAGAAATGGTGGTGTGCTCAAAGAATTCCGGGGCCATACAGACACAATCTATTCCTTGTCCTTTAATCAGGAGAACTCAGTGCTAGCCTCGGGTATGTAATACTACTCTTGCTAATAATAAGAAATGACCATACACATGTGGTGTGTCTCGAAGAATTATTGTAATTTAATACAGTACATGATGGATGGATGGATGGATGGATGGATGGGTTAGGATGGGACAGCTCTTTCAACAGTATTTTTGATGGATTGCACAGCCCTATCAACAGTATTGTAGTCATATTGAGCTGATTACAACTTTGAAGAGAAAATAATAAAGTCTGGGCTATCATAATCTGTCTTTTATGTTCCAAGGATGTGACAGCTTTATTAGACTCTGGCTGTTTTATTTTGTATGTTTGACTTTGAGATGTATGGACAACTTGCTCACTTTACCGCCGTTGCAACAGTATTTCAGTCATATCATGATGATGAAAGGAAGCAGTATCAGGATCTTAAGTTTTGAGTACTAAATACTTGATCACACTGACATTTCTGACAGCAGAAAGAAGGTGAATGGAAATATTTTCAGGGGAAGCAAGACAGCAGAAAGAAGGTGAATGGAAATATTTTCAGGGGAAGCAACTCAGCCATTTTCAATTTGGCCTCCCTTCTCAGTAGGGTTCACAACAGGATTCAGCTCTAAGAGGAAAGAATGTATGATTTCCTTTAAGAGTAAACTCATTTGGAAGTTTCTGTCTCACCTAGGACTAGCAGAAACAAGACATAGATATTACTTTTCTGGTGTTGAAGGAGGGGGCGCATAAACTTTGCATCAAATTTTCTGGTATTAGCTCTATTTTGTGACAGTGTCCTGATAAGCGAGACGCAATATTATGAAGATTTTTTTTATTTTTTCTGAGGAAGCAAACGAAAATTGCCTTCCTTTGAAAAAAATTGTGTCACACCCATACATGGTAATATTTTTGTTGTCTGTCTTCAGGAGGACTTGACAGCTGTATCAGGATCTGGGACCTCAGGAAAACCCCTCCAGGAACAGTGTAAGTATTCGAGTCACGATACAACAAAACTAACAAAGTGGCATGTGCACCGTATGAAGACTCAGATCAGCCTTGGCATCTGCCCAGTCTGATCAGAGTCTTTCCTGTGTGCTGACAGGTAAGACTGACCAGACTGGGCAGATGCCCAGGCTGAACTGAATTTTCACTGGGTGCACATGCCACTTGATTGGTTTTGTCCTGTCACAGCTAATTTGTTCTTTCCAGGGAGCTTTGAGAAAGCTGTTAAATGGACCTGTATCTTATTTTTAATCACAAACCCATGCTTCATTGGATCTCTGACAAGAGGAAGTGAGATCTCACTGCACATCCTACTCTGCTTTAGTTTTGGGACACCTAAAAACATTAATTTTCCATTTGTCCCAAATGGAAAATTAATGGTTTTAGATGTCCCTATATTTAAGCATATTAGGGTACATTTGTTGCAGAAAAATTACAGATTTAAAGTTTTATATGAATTGAAACACCTACATGTATGTATTTCCATCATTTTTTGCAAGAAGACAACTTTTGTGACTTCCTCTTGACTTCCTTAGACAAAGAAGCCCACTCATAAAGGAAAGAATTTGCTCTTTCAGGGGAGCAGATTCTTTCCTTAAAGGGCAGACTCTCAATTAGAAGGGAGGCAAAAATGAAAATTGCAGAGTTTCTTAGCCTGAAAGTGCATCCAGACTCTTAAAGGAAAGAATTTACCCTTCTATGGGTGGTCCTTATTTTGGAAGGCCTACTTTTCGCCGGGAAACCAGACATTCACAAAAATTGTTTCCCTTTGTAAAAATGGTGGATAGAAATGTTGCCATACACCTTCAAAGACCCATTTATGAGGTGTGTTAACCCTTAATGCGCCAAAAAGCAGACAACAAAATTTACGTCTGCAGAATTTCAAAAAATGTCTCGTCCAAGTGATATCATATTGAGGATTTGAACACTAGAGGGCAAACAGTGTAGATTCAGATGAGATGGCTCATTATGAGCCACCTCATCTGGATCTACACTGTTTGCCAATTCAAAAATTTTCATTTTTGGCGCTTTAAGGGTTAAAATATTGTTTTATATTTCAGTTCTGATGGCCACAACTCTCCCGAGCTACTGGGGGCTTTCTCAACCAAGTCAGTCCCTGTGGTGTACCTCAGCTATACCAAACATAATGTGCTACAAGCAGCTGGGGCCCCAAGTGAGGGGAAAACTTGACCTTGCCCTCATCATCCTCAGAAAAACGGCCAGCAGTTGTACTTGGACAGTTAGGTAAACTGAAGAACAGATAGGCATTATTTGCTTCCAAGGGAAACAACTCACAGAGGCTGTTTTCAATGGACACAACTCTCAAAGGCTGCTTCCAAGGGACACAATTCTCAAAGGCTGCCTGTGCTCAGCCCCAGTAACAGCCACAATTGTTTTACATGAGAAAAGATGTCTTTGAATAGATATGTCTCAGAACTGGTATTGTTGTTCTGGAGGACACAGGCATGCCTGAATCTGCAGTGGATAGCAGGCAGTGAAGGAGACCCAAGGACAGGGAAAAACTATGGAAAAGATTTGGAAGTGCATCTCGGCATTGGTAATACTGTTTGGAAAGACACATGCACAACTGAACTTGTAATAAGTACCATAAAAATACTGCTTTGTGATGGGATTTTTCCTCTTCTAGAAAATCTCAAACATCTAAATCAGTTTTGTGTAATTTTGCTGTAAGAGGTTTTCCTCTCAAAACAGTCAAAAAAATCTAGATCCATCTGACAAGATGGATCTAGATTTTTTGGGTTGTTTTGGTGGGGGGAGAGAACACTCATCTTATAATTGAATGAATATGATACAGGAAATTAAGGCCCAAAGGCAGGGAAAGATGATGGAATAGATCTTTAAGTGTAACAGTATTGATATAATTGTTGTTAGGAAGAGAACTTGCTGATACTCTTTGAACTAGGTTAAGGTTCTTCATTATATCTAGTTGAATTTTTGTATTATCATTGTCATTTATAAGACAGTGAACTAATAGAACTTTGAGCACTATATCACTGTTTACTATGAAGATATTAGCCTATTGCTTATGTCAGCAAAGCAGAAATTACATTTCCAAATGGACTTTCTGGAAACATATGCACAACATTGACCTGTATTAGACCTCAGACAAGTTTGAATTTGAGCAAGATTTGCTAACAAGTAATGGCCTGATGAAAATTTCATTGAATTACAATAGGAAAAAGCATGTCTATACACTGATAGCTACATTCAGTCAAAGCGGATGAATGAAATTTTATAATGTTATTTGAAAAGATACATCTTTCAGATAGCAATCAGGAAGTTATAAAAGTTGTATCCCTTCCAAAATTGGTGGAGATGTATGGAACTGTCAGACCATGGGACTGTTTACTGCATGCTAGTAGTTCAGGACACTTGCTTGTATGGCAAGTTTTTCCTCACAGTGGCTACATTTTTCAAATGACCGATCTGGAAGCATACTCATAACAGAGCCTATTGATATGCATTAGACCTTAAAAAAATTTGGATTGAGCAACATTGGACTATTCATTACAATATACATGTAGTTACAGAGCTATGGGCTCTTGAAATTAGTAAAAATTATGAAACTGGTCCAAAGTATCCAAAAGGTTTTTGGCCTGTTTTTCTAATCCCATATGGGCCGGATCGTGTAGTGCAATTGGTAGGGCACCTGACTCGTAAGTCAGAAGTCCTGGGTTTGAAATCCAGTTTGGCCACATACTTTCGCTTCTCCTTCCCCTGATTCAAGAAGGGCAGTTGTCAGTTACTGGCGAAAGTATGTGCACTTAGTACTGGTTAACTACTTAGGAGGTCTAAGCCTGCCCAGGAATAGTGTGGTTAGGTTAACTGACTGTCCCGACATGACCATATTTGTTTACCGTGGACATTAAGCAACAAATCAATCAATCAATCTATTCCCATATGGAATATCTTCATGAATCTTCACAAAACTGATCAAAAAGTTACAATCAGAATTTTGTTTGAGAGGGTTATCTTGCCATACCCTGCCTTCATATGACATCTAAGAAGTTCAGCATCCAATCCACAGCCATCATGTGTCATCATCTGTGCAATTGATCTGTCCCCACCTGTCAGTCAAAATATGCATTGACCAGTCAAATAAGAATAAAACCTAGGACAAACAAATACATTTGTTTTTGTGATAAAAGTTTCCTCGGACAAATGCCAAAGGCAGAGTGATAAGCGCAATTGCATAAGGTGTATTCAGAGCAGATAACTGGAGAATTTGATTATGGGCATATTCGACTGGGTGCTTTGTGCTTCACGATTCGTAGCAAGAGGCACTTTTTCTGTAGAAAAGTGCTTCACTCTAAGAATTGTGAAACCCGAAACTCCCGGTTGAAAAGCCCAGTGTGTCATGTTTATGACATTTGTGCAATCTTAAGAAGTACAGTTCAGGATACATCTCACAAATATTCTGACCTAACAAATCTCACAATCTGGGATCGAGATCCCTGAAGTTGACAATCTTTTCAACTGTAAACAGGGTTTCATTACACACAACCTATCATTATCACCCTCCCATTGTCCATATGACTGAAATACTGTTAATAAAGACATAAAATGGCAAGTCATTCGGCCATACAGCTGACCTAACAAAGATGGCCATATAATAAAACTGATTATGTTGGAATTTGAAATCATTTGTTTCTACATGTATCAAAATCACAGGATCTCAGCAATGAGCAATACAAGATGAATTGGTCCTTTTATCTTTTTATTGTTCAGTCCATGTACCAGGATGTTAGAAGCAGGGTAAGAGTTGGCGATGGGTACAGCAAGGAGGTGTTGGAGTGGGTGTTCATCAGGGCTCTGTACTTAGCCCGCTACTCTTCATCATTGTGTTAGAGGCTCTATTCAGGGAGTTTCGCACAGGCTGTCTATGGGAGTTGTTGTATGCAGACGACCTGATGATCAGTGCTGAGTCCATGTAGGAACTGCTAGCAAAGGTGCAGACATGGAAGACAGAGATGGAGAAAAAAGGCCTACGTGTGAACATGGGGAAGACAAAGATTCTGGTGTCAGGCATTAATCTGGACGTGCTGAAGAAATCTGGAAAGGACCCATGTGGTGTCTGTCAGTCAGGAGTAGGTAGCAATGCAATCTTCTGTGGTGGCTGCAAGCGCTGGGTGCATAAGAAATGCAGTGGCATTAAGGGATCCTTGCGCCCTGACCCTGAGTTCAGGTGCGCCCGATGCCTTGGGACTGCTCAGGCCATTGATGAAAGAGAAAATACAGAGGTTGAGGTTGAAAACAAAAAGCTTGAAGTTGTCCCAGAGTTCTGCTACCTTGGAGACATGCTCTCTGCAGGAGGTGGCTGCGAGCTGGCTGTGATCACACGCTGCAAATGTGCATGGGGCAAGTTCCGGCAGTTGCTTCCCCTTCTCACCAACCGCCATCTGCCACTTCTGACCAGAGGTCAGGTGTACTCAATATGCGTGAGGAGTGTGATGCTGCATGCAGCAGAGACTTGGGCCATGAAGATGGATACACTGAACTGTCTCCTGCGTAATGACCGTGCCATGATCCGTTGGATCTGCAATGTCAAGGCAAAGGATGAAGTTAGCTCAGACTCCCTTCTCACAAAGCTTGGCATCCAGGACTTAGATGTGGTGCTCCGCACCAGTAGGATGAGATGGTTTGGACATGTAGAGCGCAGCACAGGCTGGATTGCAGAAGTACGCAAGCTGAATGTGGTTGCACAGAAAAGACCGGACAGGCCAAGGAAAACATGGGATGAAATGCTTGTGAACGACAGAAAGAAGCTATGTATGGATTCTGCTGACCCTCAGAATCGTTCTGAGTGGAGAGGATGCCTTCGAAGAAACTTGTCAAACAAGCCCAACCCTCGGTAGAGGAAAACAGGGCTTTAAAATGGATATGATGATGATGATGAATTGTTGAATTTAAAGCTGAAAGAGAGAAATTTTAAGAAAATAAATAAGTGAAAAAATAGATAAATTAATACTGGGAGTGGAGAAAGTAAAAATTTCTTTGACCTCATTGACAATTTGTGAAACTCACACTCACGCACTTGCAGAGAGAATGAAGGAGAGAGACTCAAATACTAATAACTTTTTTCACATACCTTTGTATATTAAACTTGTGTGAGGTCTGCTGCATTCTATATCCAATGTTTTCACGCCATATTTTGTAGACCAGCCCAGTGAGATGAGCTGCTATGCGCGGTTCTGACCTTATACAGGTTGAAGAAGCAACAGTAAAAATTCTAAAAATTTGGACTATTTAAATGATTTTAGTAGTTGTCCTTTAATGGAGCTGGGCCGTGTAGCACATCTGACCCAAGAGCCGAAGGTCTAGGGTTCGATACCCAGTCCGGCTACTTACTTTCGTTTCTCTTTCTTTTGATTCGAGAAGGGCATTTTTCAGTTACTGGCAAAATATGTGCACTTAGTACTGGCAGTTAAACTGCTTAGGAGGTCTAAGCCTGCCCAGGAATAGTGCGGTTAGATTAACTTACAGTCCCGACACAACCATGGTTGTTAACCATGGCAACAAAACAACAATCCTAGAATGGAAGAGTTTGCTTAATCAATGGAATAAGAAATAAGACAAAACACAGATTTTAACTTTTCCACTCTCGTCTTCTTCAGGAACTAGACTGTATTTGAAAAACGAGTAAGGTCACGTCTGTTAGTGAAAACGTATCACGATGAAGAGCGACAAATAACATGCGAATGTCACTATACCTTTAAATGTAAACCTGAGTAAATGAACCGGCACATATGAAAACCCGCTCCCATCGAAGCCAAGATCAGCCTGGGCATCTGCACAGTCTGAGTGATGGGAGTCTTCGCTGTATGCTGGCAGAAATCTTATTGCTGCATATAAAGCGCACCACAAAACCCTGATCAATGGAGAATGCGTCTAAATGATGCTGATGGAATGGCAAACAGTGCAGTCCCTGATGAGATTGCTCCCTTAGGAACAGTCTGATCTGGATCTGCACTGTTTGGTGAGACCTATGGGTCCCAATATTTTGATTTTTTACAGAAATAAATTTGTGTAAACAAAATAAAAGAAAACAAAACATTCCTCTAAAGGCTGGTAAAACTACAAGTTAGTTAATTACTCTTTATGACACATATATAAACAAGAGCACCCAATAATGCTCCTTTATCCAGGTGAAATAATGGTAAAACAGCAGCAAGAATTGTTTAAAATGATAAAAAAAAAATGTCCAAAATGAAAACGATTGAATTGGCAAACAGCGTGGATACAGATGAGGTGGCTCATAATGAGCCACCTCATCTGGATTTACACTGTTTGCTGTCTGACCTTTGAATATTCTCAACATAATACATCTGACACAAAGCTTTTTTTTTTATAAACTTTATAGACGTAAATTTTGTTGTCTGCTTTTTGGCTCTTTCAGGGTTAAGCTGGCCAGCTCTTATTGTCGCTTGAGCATCAGTGAACCCCTCCGCCTCAGCACCTGTGAAAGGATGGGCTATTTACGTCGCAAGCGCAAGTGAGATTAGCTATCATGTGCGCAAAGAGGTTTTGCTGAAAAGTGAGCAGGACCATTTCTCGAAAACCTCAAGTTTGAAATGAAAGTAGTGAGTGAGTAAGCTCAGGTTTAATGTCCAACCAACACGTACTACTCATATGAGCCGCGACACGACAAAACCAACAATGTGGTTGTGCGTCCAGCGCAGACTCAGATCAGCCTGGGCATCAGCCCAGTCTGATTAGAGTCTTCGCTGTCCGCAGGTAGGTAGCTTAGATCCTTAGCTACGCTTTGAGCACTTAACGAAGAGTCTGATCAAATTTGGTGGATGTCCAGTCTAATCTGAGTGTGTGCTGGGAGCACAACCACATTGTTGGTTTTCTTATGTCGCGGCTCAATTATGGAGACGGCAAATCATCATCCCAAGCGTAGTGCAGATCAAATACATTAGACCATGTAAAAGCAGATCAAGGGGACCTCCAAATAGTATAGACAATAAAAAAGTGCAATGACATGTTTATTTTTGTTCATTTATTACAGAGCCCGGGAGGGGACATAGTAATACATATACTGATTTCATTACTGTAGTTATGCACACTTTTGAGATGCATGTATTTCAAGATGGACAACATACTCATGACCATGTTTGTAATGGCCGGGTCGCGTAGCGCAGTTGGTAGGGTGCCTGACTTTTAAGCCAGAGGTCCTGGGTTTGATACCCGGTCCGGCCACTTACTTTCATTTTCCCTTCCGCTGATTCAAGAAGGGCAGTTGTAAGTTACTGGCGAAAGTATGTGCACTTAGTACTGGTTAACCGCTTAGGAGGTCTAAGCCTGCCCAGGAATAGTGTGGTTAGGTTAATTGACTGTCCTGACATGACCATAGCTGTTTACCGTCAGCCCCGGATCCAGGGGATGGGCTTTGGGGCTTCAGTCCCGCCATCCTCTGTGTTATGTATAATATGTTGGGATGACAGTTTGAGATAATTTACCCATGTGGCTAGATTAAAATATACACCCACCTCCCCCCCCCCCCCCCCCCCCCCACACACACACACACATATATCTCAGCACCTCCCAGCCCCACCAGTTATCCAAAGCCCTGCCAGTATGTGGTGGTCTGGATCCCGGCCCGTACACACAATGGTAAATAACTTGTGTTTTAATAAAAAATAATCACAAAAAGAAAAGAAAAGTAGCTATATCTTGGTTCTTCAAAGTCCGATTTTATGTCATAAAGCACAGTTACTCAGCACTAACGTCTTTGTCTATATACCAGATGCTCTCATTTTATGAAATGATGCCATTTACCTGGACTCCTGGACTCTTTGGAAAGCAGATATAATGGTCAGACTTTGAAAAACTGCCCTCATGATCAGTTTTCCAAAGTATCCTGGGCCATGCTCGATTTGGCTGTACGCATGGTGCCAGAACTGTTAGAGGCTCTTTGTTCGGTACCAGACGCATAGCCTCCTACTAATCGTCCGGTACTCTATGATTAGCCTCTGAGGCTATTTGTCATGTTCTGGATGAATAGCCAATTGCAATGTGTAAGCTATTCCTTGAGTAATATTTTGTATTGTGGCAGCAGGTCCGAATATGAGTGAAATTAATGTTTATTTAGCCTCAAACCTGCTTGAAAAATAATTAGTATAATTTATTTGTTTGCCGTTCATTCATCGCCATAGCAAGGGTATAATACACGCTGAGAAACACTTATGAATGCAACAAATTATGATGCTGGAATAAGCTAACATGATTCTTCCTCTTTTTCATACCATTTATTATTATTATCATTATTATTATTGTTAGCTCACCTGAGCCAGAGGCTCCAGGGGAGCTTATAGGATGGAAAGGCTGTGTCGTCTGTGGTTGTCTGTCCACAGATTCAAATGCCTTCTCCTCTGAAACTACTGAGCCAAGTATAACCGAATTTCATATACAGCCTCAAGGGCTTGGGGGAACGAAATGCTGTTCAAAAGATCTGGGTCACATGACCAACATGGTGGCCACACCCATATATGGTAGAAACCTTGAAAAAGCTTCTTTTCCCGAACCAATAAGTCTATGGCCTTGAAACTTGATATGTAGCATTGGGTATACGAGTACTACCAAGATTGTTCAAATAATGACCTTTTTGTTGACCTTGACCTTTGTTTTACAGCAAAGTCAAATTTGCCTTCTGGTGCTTTTATATGGGAAAATGCTAAAACTTCAGATTTTATGGAAACGGTTGACGGTTTTGGGCTAAAAATTAGTTTATACACAAGTCATCTTAATGGGTACATGAAAATTTTGAGTACAAGAGGTCAGGGTCATTGACCCAGGTCTCTCATATTTCAACATTTTCAAACAGAGCCTCGAAAGCCACTGGGCCAGTTGTAACCAAATTCCATATGAGGCCTTCAGGAGCTGAGGGAATGAAAATTTGTTCAAACAGTCCAGGTCACTTGACACGTGGCCACCATGCCCATATATGGTAAAAACATTCAAAAATCTTCTCCTCCAGAACCAATGGACAGACAGCCTTGAAACTTAGTATGTAGCATTTGGAATTCGAGCACTACCAAGATTATGTAAATAATGACCTTGGATTGGCCTTGACCTATTTTACTGCGCAGTCAGAGATGTGAAAATGCTAGAACATAAGATTTAATTGAAAGTTATGAAGATTTTGACTTAAAAATTAGTGTATATTTTCACCTTAATCAGTAAATGAAGATTTAATGAGTACAAGAGGTCAAGGTCATTCCTGGACCTTTGACCCAGGACTGTCATGTTTTGATGATTTTAAACATCTTAAAAGCTGCTGGGCCAATTGTAACCAAATTTCATATGAGGCCTTCAGGGGCTGAGGGAACAAAAAATAAGTTCAAACGGTCCAGGTCACATGACCAGCATGGCCACCATGCCCATATATGGTAAAAATCTTCTGCCGAACCAATTGTCCAATGGCCTTGAAACTTGGTATGTAGCATTGAGTATATGAGTACTACCTAGATTGTTCAAATTATGACATTGGGTTGACCTTGACCATTTTTTATGGCAAGGTCAAATATAGGAAAATGCTGGAACATTGGATTTCATAGACATTTTTGAAGATTTTGTGCTAAAAATAAGTATTTACAGTCATCTTAATGAGTATATGAAGATTTATGAGTCCAAGAAGTCAAGGTCATTCTTTGACCCTTTGACCCAGGACACATTTTCAAACATCTTCTCAATAGCCACTAGGTCAGTTGTAAGTTGTAACCAAATTTCATATAGAGCCTCAGATCCGGGAGTTGAGGGAACAAAAATTTGTTCAAACTGTCCAGCTCTCATGACCAACATATATAGTGAAAACCTTTAAAAATATTCTTCTCCAGACCCAATAGACCAATAGCCTTGAAACTTGGTACATAGCATCGGGTACTCGAGTACTACCAAGATTGTGTAAATAATGACCTTAGGTTGACCTTGACCTGTTTTACTGCGAGGTCAAAGATGTGAAAATGCTAGAACATAAGATTTATTTGAAAGTTTTGAAGATTTTGGCTTAAAAATTAGTGTATATTTTCACCATATTGAGTACACGAAGATTTTTGAGTACAAGAGGTCCAGGTCATTCCTGGACCTTTGACCCAGGACTGTCATGTTTTGATAATTTTAAACATCTCCTCAAAAGCCGCTGGGCCAGTTGTAAACAAATTTCATAAGAGACCTTCAGGGGCTGAGGGAATGAAAAAATTTGTTCAAACAGTCCAGGTCACATGACCAACATGGCCACCATGCCCATACATGGTAAAAACCTTCAAAAATCTTCTGCTGAACCAATTGGCCAATGGCCTTGAAACTTGGTATGTAGCATTGAGTATTTGAGTACTACCAAGATTGTCCAAATTATGACATTGGGTAGACCTTGACCTTTCAATAACCACTAGGTTAGTTGTAAGTTGTAACCAAATTTCATATAGAGCCTCAGATCCGGGAGTTGAGGGAACAAAAATTTGTTCAAACTGTCCAGCTCTCATGACCAACGTATATAGTGAAAACCTTTAAAAATATTCTTCTCCAGACCCAATAGCCTTGAAACTTGGTATGTAGCATTGGGTACTCGTGTACTACAAAGATTGTTTAAATGATGACCTTGGGTTGACCTTGACCTTTTTTACGGCAAAGTCATATGTGGGAAATACTAGAACATAAGATTTCATGGAAAGTTCTGAAGATTTTTGCCCTAGATGGGTTCACCTTGACATTTTTACGGCAAGGTCAAAATTGCTTGCGGGTGCTTTTATAAGGGAAAATGCTTAAATACAGGAGTTGGTGGAACTTGTATAAGATTTTGGTGCTACTTATCTATCTATCTTATCTATCTGTGTGTCTGTCTGTCTGTGTGTCTGTCTGTCTGTCTGTCGGTCCCATCTCAATCTCAATCTCAATCTCATCTATCCAAGATAGATAGATAGATTATAAGATAGATAGATTAGAAGGTAGGTAGCTAGGTAGCTAGGTAGGTAAAGTATAATGTACATTTTTTTCTGTGGATGCCAGCCTCACTTGCACACAGAAAGTTACAGTCTCCTTGAAGACAGTCAGGTGTTTTAGCTTACCTGAGCTAGCGGCTCAAGGGGAGCTTATAGTATAGGCAGGCTCCCTTGTCGTCAGTCCGTCCGTCAACAATTTCAAATGACTTCTCTTAAACCACTGAGCTGATTGTATCCAAATTTCATATATAGCCTACAGGGCTTGAGGGAATGAAATAATGTTAAAATGATCTGGATCACATGACCTACATGGCTGCCATGCCCATATATGGTGAAAACCTTTAAAATCTTCTCCAGAAACAATATGCCACTGGCCTTGAAACTTGATATGTAGCATCGAGTACATGAGTACTACAAAGATTGTTCAAATTATGATCTTTGGTTGACCTTGACCTATTTTACGGCAAGGTAAAATTTGCCATCAAGTGGTTTTAAATGGGAAAAATGCTAGAACTTAAAATTTCATTCTATTTTTTTATATTTTGGGCAAAAAATTTGTGTATATACATTGATCTTTATGAGTACATGAAGATTTGTGAGTACAAGAGTTTGACCTTAGACCCAAGGTCTCTCATATTTCGACAATTTCACACATCTCCTCAAAAGCCACTGGGTAAATTGTAACCAAATTTCACATAGAGCTTCCAGGGCTTGTGGGAACCAAAATTTGTTCAAACGGTCCAGGTCACATGACCAACATGGGGGCTATGCGTATATATGGAAAAAAAACTTGAAAATCTTTTCCAGAACCAATTGACCTATGGCCTTGAAACTTAGTATGTAGCATTGGATACTCAAGTTTACCAAGACTGTTCAAATGATTACCTTGACCTTTTTTATGGCAAGGACAAATATAGGAGAATGTTAGCACATAAGCTAACATGGATAGAGATGAAGATCTTGGCCATAAGATTGGCATATACAATCTTAATGCATACACGAAGATTTGTGAGTACAAGAGTTAAAGGTCTTTCTCTGACCTTGACTCAGTCCTCACATATTTTGACAACTTCAAATATCTTCTCAAAAGTCACTTGGAAAATTTTAACCAAATTTCATATAGAGCCTACAGGAGATTAAGGGAACGAAAATTTGTTCAAACGGTCCTGGTCACACACCAACATGGCCACCATGCCCATATGTGGTAAACAATTTTAAAAAATCTTCCAATTGACTGATGGCCTTGAAACTTGGTATGTAGTATCGGGTACTGGAGTACTACAAAGATTGTTAAAATGATGACCATGGGTTGATCTTGACCTTTTTTACGGCAAGGTCAAATATGGGAAAATGCTAGAAAATAAGATTTCGTTGAAAGTTGTGAATATTTTGGCCTAAGAAATGGTGTATACAGTAGTCTTAATGAGTGCATGAAGATTTTTGAGTACAAGAGGTCAAGGTCATTCTTAGACCTTGGACCCAGGACTCTCATATTTTGACAGTGTCAAACGTCTCAAAGCTATTAGGGCGATTGTAATCAATTTCATATAGAGCCTCCAGGGGGGTGAGGGAACAAAAGTTTATTCAAATGGTCCAGGTCACATAACTTACATGGCCGCCATACTCAGGTGAGCGATTCAGGGCCTTATGGCCCTTTTGTTTAACTCAGGGGCTCCGGTTTCAGCCCAACGGCCCGATATGAATGAAATATTCTTGAGATGGCAGTAAAAGGATTACATAAATAAATCTACTACTTCAATGTTGATATGTGATATTAAAATCATTTTTGTGTCGATTTCTTTTAATTTGTCGCTAGAACCGCCATTTAAGTTTGAGGCAGAAAGAACCATTTTGAGGCTTGCAAAGCATATGACCCTTATTACCGAAAATTCTAACAATTGGAACACCTAAAATAAATCACCTCAGTTGGAGCAGTTTGGACTTACATTGCAGTGATGCATTGAATAGATGCATATTGCATGACGGGAACAGTCCACTAAATATTCATGAGGACTTGCCCCGCCTATTTCGGGGAGAGCATTAGGTTTACATTATAAGAGAGATGACGTCATCTGTCAATCATGCATGTTAGATTTCTTGCAGTATAAAAAAGACCAACAAATGATAGTTACAAAAAGGCATATTAAATTGAGAAATATTTTACCAGAAGGAGATGGGGTTGATTTTGGTAATTGATCCCCCTAGGAAAAAACTATGCTCTTTTTTGGGGTAGGAGTCGGTGGTTGCCATACTCAGCCTAGCTTAGCGGCTCACTGAGATGGGAAGGCAGTGGATGTTTTCATTTCAAATTGATAGGCTAGGATGACTCTTTAAAGCAAGACAGGTTTGGAAAACTTTGTATGTACAGTTTTGTAGTAAAATGACCAGATGTTAACATTGTCGTCTATGGAAAATTAATGGTGGAATGCAACCTAAAGCGCATTAAGTCAGATTGACCTTGGCCTTGTTTCTTACTTTCGGTTTCACTTTAGATGCATATCTATAGATAAGTGTCCCTTTGACCATTAAAAGCACATTCTTCTGTGTCTTATCCATAGTGAGATTGTGGTTGTAATTGATAATTTGATGCTTTAGGCCTAGGATCATCAGCAAAAATGAAAACAACATTTTTCTCCATGTAGAATCCAGGGGGTGGGTGGTGGGGGGGGAGGGGTAGAGAGAGAAATGATGCTATATTATTGTACTATAAGTTTTGATGGTAAATTATTTCACATTAGTCCAATTTCACATTAGGCGGTTAGAGAAAAAGCATCTGGAACACCTGGAAACATTTAAAAGCCCATAAAAGCATGATCTATGCGATTCTGCGAAATACAGAAAGCGTCGCTTTTCGGAGACTTTTGCATGTAAATTAGTATTTTTTGAGGAATAATATAATTTTAACCAAACATTTACCTTCAATTCATATCAACCTTGTTTCTCTGTTTCTTTTGGTGTGCAGATTTGGACTATTAAACCAGTTTTACTGCATTTATGTCTTAAACAGCCTCCAAATACCAAGATTTTAACCAAATTGAGGGGGTATATGTAGAAAATTGCCAATAAATGCTTATGTATAACAGATTCAACCACATTTTCTTGTTTTTATTATTAAGAGAAGTATTATGGCTCTTATGAAAAGATAAATGTTTCCATAGATATAAAAGAGAAGCAACAAAATCATTATTAATTTTCATTAATCCTTAAAATCATCAGTTTCAGTTATTTCGCTACAGAAACCTCAGCCGACATAGTGAAACTGTCCTAAATGGTACATTTCTTTACGGATTCATTTGAAACTTGGAGATCACAATGAAAATGTATCAAACTAACTTTCAAACTGTTCAGTTTATGGCATATTGCAAAAAAATTGTTTGGTTTAGGGTACAGTCCACTAAATATTCATGAGGACTTGCCCCGCCTATTTCGGGGAGAGCATTAGGTTTACATTATAAGAGAGATGACGTCATCTGTCAATCATGCATGTTAGATTTCTTGCAGTATAAAAAAGACCAACAAATGATAGTTACAAAAAGGCATATTAAATTGAGAAATATTTTACCAGAAGGAGATGGGGTTGATTTTGGTAATTGATCCCCCTAGGAAAAAACTATGCTCTTTTTTGGGGTAGGAGTCGGTGGTTGCCATACTCAGCCTAGCTTAGCGGCTCACTGAGATGGGAAGGCAGTGGATGTTTTCATTTCAAATTGATAGGCTAGGATGACTCTTTAAAGCAAGACAGGCTTGGAAAACTTTGTATGTACAGTTTTGTAATAAAATGACCAGATGTTAACATTGTCGTCTATGGAAAATTAATGGTGGAATGCAACCTGACAACCAGTACTAATCAGTGTAGACCCTAATCAGACTGCTCCTAGGGAGCAGTCTGATCTGGGTCTGCTCTGGTTACTCGGACTTATCTGGTCCCAGTTCTCAGAAAATAAATAAAAACTGTAACAGCATATTTATAACTCATCATTAGATGTGCCGTTTTGATTCACAATAGTTTTACATTGCAGCTCGAATAGGCTATAACGTTGTACAAACGTTGTTACAACGTAAGGTTAAGCGCAACCAGAAAACAAACTTTCCAGGAACGATCGCATTTTCTTCATGTGCTTTCTGGGATCCACTCTACTTGCTTTGCACTTTTGCGTGCATGGATGGATGGACGGGTGGGCGTGCTTGAAAAAGGAGGAAAATAGACTCTCGTTTGCTGGGTTCTCACCGTACCCTACCTGCTTTGCATTAGGGTCAAGTCAGGTAAATTCGGACAGCAGGTAAATTCGGACAGTGACATTGTTTCCTTTAAATGTCAGTTATTTGGAATTGAAACAAAAATAACTGGACAAACAATGAAAATCCTGTTGGGACGGCTCATTATGAGCCGTTTCAGCTGGAATTTCACTGTTTGCAATGACATGTCCGAATTTACCCGCAGTCCGAAGTTACCCAACTCGACCCTACCTTTTGCATGCATAAGTGGCTGGACAGGTGAGCGTAAGAAATAGATAAGAAATAGATGAGATAATTACAAGTTCGCCCACTCATTATCTTGTAGTTGGTACGTGTGTGACGAAAATTGTACCTTTGCACATAGTCTGTCAGTGAAAACCCTGATCATCTAGTGCATACTCATGTTCTTGATATTATTTTTGTTCCCTTACATTCTCCTTTAACTTTGCAGAAGTGATATACGGGACAGTGAAGCCCCTTGCCCGATAGCCGTTTATACGAAAAGCTGTCGCGAAGTCTTCTATGTGCCTGATTTCTAAGGTATCTCTTCTGGTTCTCAATCCAGTGTCTGTTGCGTGCTTGCAAACATTTAAAGTTATTGTATCTTATTTATGTTTTGTTCATTTCAAGTTGCAGTCGCCCGAGAGGGAAACTATCAGATTGCAAAGTACAAGATTTTAACAAAGATGCCCTTAGAGGATGGTGCTGAAATTAATGAACCATACGCGCTACTCATGAACTTCGCTTTTGCAGGCACCGGCTGAGTGTCGTAATTTGAAAAGATACCGAACTTCATATACGGCAACAGGGGCTATGGACTGACAGAAAAAACTGAAATCAGCCAGCGCAAACCAATGAAGAGACTTTATACAAAACAGCGGACAGCTGAGCTACAACCCCTGCAGGCACATAACGTTGAACCAAGTTGATTCAACGTCATGACGTTGAATCAACATTGGTTCAATGTTGATTAAACGTTGTGTTCACGATGGGAACCCCCTGCTGGTGTAAATACAATGACTTTTACGGCACGTCAAGGTGTCTCTGTGTTTATTTTCAGCCCAGTTCTCATACTAATATTCCACAGGAGGTTCAAGGGAACGAATCCATAAGTCACACCTCCTTGCACCGAGTCCGCCCAGGTCCTCTCCATTTCGAAGCAATCGGAACAACGCTCGGCCGATTCCGTGAATCAGATTCATCAGAGCGGTATCGAAGGCGAAGGCGTTATGGAGTAGGGTATACCTTCGAAGTATGGCCCATGTTTTTTCTGTTGAATGTGTTCTCTTCTCTTGAAGGGATAAAATTTTAAGGGATAACTGGAAAAAGAAGCAAGGGCTGTACATCGTGTACGCTTCCCGCGGATCTATGTGTGACAGTGGACATTTAGAGAATTATTGAGGTGTGACGTTGACGGCACGGAACGCGAAATGAAAAAGATGCCATAAGATTTACGCGTAAAGTTAATTGGATTTCCGCGCACTGACTAACAAATTTCAAAGCGTCACCTTAAGAGAGGGAGTTAACTTTTGTAACAGCATCTTTATTTTCTTTTCTATACTCTTTTAAGATTGTCCGCTTTTTTAGATCTTTGAAAACGATGAATGCCACGAACCAGAGTTATAAAAGTTTATTTGGCTAATATGTTAATCATATCCTACCAGTGAAATGAAAAAAAAATATGTGTGAATCACACCGGGTAGGCGGCAATCCTGAACACTCGCGGCAATCACGAACGCAGGTCAAAAATTTACGCGACTGTTTAGGATAAGTCGACAAAACTTCTTTTTTCAGCAGGAAGAATCAGTTAACAAATAAAGGTAAATATGTCACGACTTTTAGATATGTTCAAAGATATGCCTCACAAATCTTAGTTGTTGAATTCTCATTAAGTTGCCTGTAGTTTAGGAGTAAATGCAAAATATGTGACTTTTAAACCCCCAAAACAACAAAATAGACCAAAATGTTCAAGTTTGCTACACATTTTGATCATTTCCATGATATACAGATAAAATTTAATGTTTTCTAGACAGACTGTGCGTATTCATTTGACTCTGTCTTGTACACAAACGAAGTTACATCGATTTGAAAACTATAGGGTAGAGAACGGTGGCAATCGAAAACGGTGTTCATGGCAATCGCCTAACGTCAAACAAATGTTTGAAAGGCAATCGATGAACATTTATAGCTTCTGTCGATTTTTAATTCAGATTTAGCCAAGAACCTGTAGAATGTTCTTTTTTATTAATTTATTTATTCCTACAAATGGCCCCAGGCATTAAACGTGCAACACATGTACACTTGGGATAAATCTTACTATTGTGGAGCATGTTCTTTCCAAAACTGATTAACTTCTGGAACCAACAGCATAGAACAACTTGTTCAACCATCGATATTTTGACTCATTTCGCTAACACTCTTGTTATATGATAAATGACCCTTGTAAGAACGTTCTCTTAAAACATAAACTGTGGTGCTCATTATAATTGCCCCATTGAGACAATTTAACGAGAACCAACCATATATGCTTTAAGCAGAATGTTCAGTTTTACAAACCTCAACTTTCTGTGTACGTTATAGGAAGGAAAACGAGGGGTAGTCAATAATGTAATGTACTGTTTGTTTTAAGTTTGAGATTCAAACTTAAGAGAGGCATATCAGGCACCAGTAGAGACGCTGTGATTCAGCCACCGGTTGTCGTTTCTGAATATGTCCAAATGAAAAACGTTGCTGTTTCCTGTCCACTGTACTGCGATAGAAATTTGTACATCTGCAAGAGTATGCACATATGCTGTCTTTTCCGGAATTTATACTCTCTGCTGTGAGCTGTTCACTGTCTACTTTCTACTGCGTCCTGTCTACTGTTTACCTTCTTCTTCCTACAACCACATAAATTTCAGTGTGCATGTGATGTGCATTAGTACGCAAATACATCCATAGCTTATGCCCATGTTCTTGCATATGCACAAATTCGATCTTGCAGTAGACCTAAAAAGACAGGATGCAGTGACAGTTAACAGGACACAGTAGACAGTAAGACAGTAAAAATGGCATAAAAAAGTATGGACTACCTGTGGTGTATGTTCACGAGCGTGTGTGCATGCAGGCATGTTTGAGTGCTTGATATTGGATAGCATAGGGTTCACCATTAAATTCTGAAGAAAATCTCGCATTGCATTTGAATTTCATGTACGGTATTGCCCAGTATGGTACCGCCTATTATGTGGTTTGCCATTTGGCGAATCCTGTGCATGGTAAACGTTACCATAGCAACCAAAATGTTAAAACTATCACCAATGTTGCATAAAAGAAGCATAATAAAACCATATTTTCTTCTTTTTAGCAAAGGTGATAATAAGAATTTTCCATAAAATTTAAATAAAAGACGTTTTTTTCCTTCCTTATCAAAATTAAAAAAAAAAATATACAATAATCCAAATTTGCGTTATCATAGCAACCAAAATGTGAACTTATTTACCAATTTTATATAAAAACAAGCATATTATATCCCTTCAGCAAATGTGTCTCTGATGGCCAAATCATATAAAAATTAAATAACTTTTTTTTTCATTCATACCTATAATAAAAAGTTATGCATGTACTAAATTTTCGTAGCCATGACAACCCATATATCAAAAAGTCTTTAATCTTATATAAACAGCATTTTCAAACACATTAATTCCTTTTTAAAGCGGTTATCTGATGTGCAGTTCTAAAAACAATTGAAATAATACCCAGTTCTTTTAACCCATACAAACAATTTAAAGTTAAAGAATGTTCAAATTTTCATTATCAAAGCAAAGTTATGGAATGTTGTAAATTTACGTTACCATGGCAACCCAAATGGCAACATGTCACCAAGCTTGCATAAAACAGCACATTTCAGCATATCATTTCTCTTCAGCAAAGGTGTATGTGAAAGTCCCATAAATGTTAAATAACAAACATTTCTTTTACCCATATCAAACTGTCGGCTATCATACATAAAAACAGCATAATAAAAGCGTATCATTTCTCTTCAGTTGACAGTTTGACATTTGAGTTGCCATGGTAACGTCAATTTGTTACATAGTATTACTTTTTGTTTTAGCATTAGTAGATCAGATATGGGTTATCTAGAATTTGCATCAATTGTTAGTATGCACTTTTGCTGAAGATAGCTAATTTGATATGAAAATGAAAGTTTTAGGTAAATTCACTGATGATTTGATGTTTCTGTTGCCATGGTAACAACAATTTGAAACATTGTAAAACATTTTTGTTTTCAGTATGTTAAAATCAAATGTGTTCTATTTAGGTTCTGTATGAATTGCTCATATACATCTTTGCTGAAGAGAACTACCAGATATGGGATATCTAGAATTTGTATGATTTGTTAGTATGCACCTTTGCTGTAGTTAGATGATTTGTCTTGAAAATGTTGTTATTTAGGTTAATTCACTGACTGTTCGATGTTTCTGTTGCCATGGTAACGTAAATTAGTAACATTGTAAAACTTTTAATTTTCAATATGAGAAAAGAAAATGTGTGGTTTCTAGATTTTATAGTAAAAGCTTATATACACCTTTGCTGAAGAGAAATAATACAGATTTAGTTTGCTGTTTTTATGTATGATTTCTTGACAGTTTGACATCTGGGTTGCCATGGTAATGTCAATTTGTAACACAGTATTACTTTTTGTTTTTAGCATTGGTAAAGCAAATATTGGATATCTTGAATTTCTATGAATTGTTTGTATCCACCTTTGCTGAAGGTAGATAATTTGTTTTTAAAATGAAATTTTTAAGTAAATTCGCTGACTGTTCGATGTTTCTGTTGTCATGGTAACAGAAATTAGGAATTTTGTAAAAAAATATTTTTCAATATATGAAAATCAAATTTGTGTTATTTAGATTCTGTGGGACTAGTTCAAGGTTTTTGTTATCTAAAATTTGTATGAATTGTTAGAATGCACCTTTGCTGAAGGTAGATAACTTGTTTTGAAAAATGGTGTTTTTAGGTTAATTCACTGATGGTTTGATGTTTCTGTTGCCATGGTAACGTAAATCAGGAACATTGTAAAACTTTTTAATATGAGAAAAGCAAATATGAGTTAATTTGATTCTGTAGGAATACTGATATACACCTCTGCTAAAGAGAAATAATATACTACTAAAATGCTATTTTTATGTACGGTTGCTTACAGTTTGACATTTTGGTTGCCATGGTAACGTACATTTGGAACAAAGTATTACTTCTTGTTTTAAGCATTGGTAGACCAGATATGGGTTATCTATAATTAGTATGCACCTTTGCTGAAGGTAGATAATTTGCTTTGAAAATTATGTTTTTAGATAAATTCAGTGACGGTTCGGTGTTTCTATTACCATGGCAACGTCGATTTGGAGCATTGTAAAACTTTTTATTTCCTATATTAGTAAAACAGATGTTGATTAGCTGGACCTTGTATGAATTGTTTCTGCACACCATCAACAAATTTGACATCATCAAATGACAAAAAGCAAACGTTCAACCCAATGACATGCTGTGCATTCAAATTCCATGTAAGGATTTTATCGAATGGCGAATCTAAAGCTAGCCAATACCTTGCTGAGTAATAATAGCATGCATGTGATTTGAATACTGGTGTGCATGAGGTTTATCGACTAGCAAACCCCATATTAGCCAATAACATACTGAGCAAAATACAATGCAGGGGGATTCGTCGAATGGTGAACTCCATGTATCCAATACCATGCTGGGCAATACTATGTATGAATTTCGAATACATAAATAATGAACCCCATGCTAGTCGACATCATGCTGTGCAGTTTCATGAATGGGATTTGAATACCATTTATGGTATCCATCGAATGGCAAAATCAGTGCCACACAATACCATGGTGATCAACATAATGCATAAGATTCAGATACCATGTATGAAATTTGTCGAATGGCGAACCTTAGGGTACATGTACCCGATACCAAGCTGGACAATACCATGCATGAGATTCGAATACCTGCCAAGGTATTCGTTGATAAATGGCAAATCTTATGCTAGCAAATTGATTCATGGAAATCTACGTTGAACCTGACAACAGCAATAACAATAATCACAACAGCAACCATATATAGTTGGCTCTGTGTTATATTGGGGAACGATGGGTATTTAGAGCAATAATACATGTACTGCGCTTCGTTGTGTTTTTCGAGAGTCTGATTCAGAAAATGACCTGAAACAACGACAACAATAATTACAACAGTCTCAACAACAAATCAATAACAAGAACAACAATTTCAGCGACAAAAACAAGAAAAAGGCTTTTACCCCTCTAGAATATATGTCACAGGGTGAAAATATTTCATCCTAAAAATCCTTTACTAAATTATCCTACAGTCCAATTTATCCTATATTTCATGTCATTCCACTCATTTTCCCTATAGCTCTAATCCTCTTAAGCATTATTTTAAAAGTTAGCGCATATCCGTTTCCGGTTTTTGTCCTTATGTAATTTAGCGCGCGCGATTCACTTCACTGACTCACGCTTGCATGCGCACGCACGACCTTTGCGCCCTGTCAGTCTTTCATTGTCTCTGGCAGGGGTAGGACTTACGTCCACCTCTAAGGACAACATAATATAAATGTCTCCTTTTAATTAAGGAGCGCATTTTATATATTTACAGGTATGTGCTTACTATTTCATGTCTTCATTTAGTGATAATTCAGATAATTTTGTAATTTGTGTCCATTTGTAAATATTTGCTAAATTGTGTATTTCCCTTCTTTGGGCCTCGTACTGCCCAAGCTGCCGGTCAGTCTTTCATTGTCTCTGGCAGGGGTAGGACTTACGTCCACCTCTAAGGACAACATAATATAAATGTCTCCTTTTAATTAAGGAGCGCATTTTATATATTTACAGTGTGTGCTGGCCGTGGGAGTCAGGGAAAACCATTAAACTCATCTATCATCTTTATGTCGTGGTGATTTCTTCCCCCGAACCCCCTCGAGGCAGAATGGGACACATCGGCATTCCATTCTATTCTGCGACATATATTTGAACGTTTCCATGCATAAAACTTCTTCAAGACATACATGGATTTCAGTGCCATCTCGTGTCTGTTAACAGAAACACTCAATCTTGAAGGCGCATGTCATTAAATGAAAAATAATGCAGCATAGCTTTATCTAAAAACAGTTTGTTATTCAGCTTCTTCGTCATCGATTGCCATGCCCTGCGTTAGTCGATTGCAACCGATTTTAGAAAACAGCGTTTTCGATTGCCAGAAGTTTTTACCCTTGCATTTTCATCTCCCTCCAAGTACGGTGAAAATTAAACGTAGAACCTAGAACTTTTACAGGTATTTAGGAAAGACATTCAAGTTTATCAGAAGACTGTGTTTTATTTAATTTGACCTTGAATAATTTGGAATATAAGCCAGAAATCGGAATTTGCCCGTCTAAAATTTCATGGTCAAAATGTAAGTGGGCAGTGCGACATTTAGTAAAGACTTTGTGAAGAAAATTCTTCTTCAGGGAAATTTTCAGACAAGCTGCTTCAGACCAGTAATAAATGTTTTACCCAAAACCGTTCGATTAAATGAAATAAAACATATTAAACTGAGTTACCCTAACTCGTCGCGTAAATATTTGATCCGCGTTCTGGATTGCCGCGAGTGTTCAGGATTGCCGCCTACCCGGTGTGTGAATGGTGTCTGCGTTTTCAGCAATCCTTAACGCAATTTTTTTGTGCTTCTCGAAATCTATCCTGGAAGCACTAACAAATATGAAAAATGATAAAAAAAGAAAACTCCAATTTTCGGCCCCATAAGGCTTAAAATGTCAGGGCCTGTCGTTTGTAACAAGTATCATCAAAAATGCAGGTTGAAGTTACAGGGTGCGCAAGAAAGTAACAAGGGAAGCATTGCAATAATTCTTGACCGCGACACGCCCCTTATCAACCCGTCAGTTGTTAAACTCGTCATTAACTTAAGAATACAAACATGACAAATGGAAGAAAGTAAGATAGGAAGAGCAGTTGATCGCTAAGTTCCGTACAGGTGATAAAAAGGTGAAAGGCGGAGGGAGAAACCTCAACCTGCGCTTGCACGCAGTCTGATCCTTTTCTTCCCTGTTCGCATATCTATTTCTATTCTATCCCATAACCAAATCAAGATTTTAGTCTTTATTTTTCTACACATTCGGTGTGAAATAGCAAGAATTTGAGAGAAGTTTGAAATGATGCCGGTGTCCACGTAAAGGCCAATGTCTGGCGAACTGAGGGACGTAAGTATCTTAGATGATTGCGTTGAATTCGGAAGGCGCAGTCCTGTTTACCGAGAGAGGGGTCAACATTGATCAACACGGAGTTGCATATCTTGTGGTTTTTAAGCCAAGGGAGCAAATATCGATAATTGCAAACGTTTTCTCTATACATGACCAAATCATTTATCTCAGTTAAGGGGGTGTTCAGTTATATTAAAATGTAAAAATAAGTGAGAAAAAAGCTGCAGGAGATCAATTTTCGACCAAATGCACCTACTGACCCCAAGTGTCTGTGACCCATAAGGCTGCATGCCATACCCAGCCAGAGGCTTTTATTGAAATCAATGAAGACATGGTACAGATTCTGCTGATGTTGGAGATACTTTTCACACAGGCTTCTAAGGTTGAAGATCTGTTCTATGGTGCTCCTTCTGGCTCGGAACCCAGCCAGTTCTTCAGCGATTATGTCTTCGGCTTGTGGTTTAAGCCTGTTCAAGATGACTTTCAGCATGACTTTGTTTGAATTACTGATGAAGCTGATGGTTCTGTAGTTGTGGCAGAGCTGCAGGTTGCCCTTTTTAGGGAGTGTAATAATCAGCGACCGAGTTCATGGGGTAGGCCATTCTCCTGTTCTCCAGATCCTGTGACAGACATCTGTTAAAACATCAATCATGGTCTCCCCGCCAGCTTGCAGTACTGGGGCCGTTTTCATAAAACAACTTAAGTCGTTGCTATGCTGTTGCTAAGGGTAAATTTCTATGTTGGAGATTCCCTACAACTATGAAATTTGGTCTGGAGGAACAGTCTTACAAAGACTTTCCTCCAGACCAAATGTCATAGTTGTAGGGAATCTCCTTCAAAGAAATGTAGCCTTAGCAACAGCATAGCAACGACTTAAGTTGTTTTATGAATACGGCCCCTGAACTCTGCCCTGGAAATACCATGTTCGCATAGGCACAACGTAAATCCCGACCCATTTTAGACTCATCAATCTATGTGGGTGTGCAAGCTGATTTAATGGCTGCTATCCGCACTAAAACCCCTTTTCACGTGAAGATTAAAACTGGGCTAAAGGGCAGTAAGGGAACGTTTTATTCAGGTGTGGTCATGTTTAGTTTGACAAAGGAGTAAATAAAGTAAATTCCCGGAAATCAATGAAGTGAAAAGTGAAGACCCTGATCAGTTTGCGTGAAGGTTCATGCACTGAGCTGATGCCTAGGTTGATATGAGTCTTTGCTGGGCGCACATGCAACTCTGTTTGTTTTGTCGTGTCGCGACTTATTATGTTTATTTATTGTACGCACGTATCTGTCATTGTTCAAATGACGCCAATCAGCTGCATGGCGTGACAAAATCTTTCCTCGTCCCGCCCGCGCAGTTCGCCTATATATGTACCCTATCTACCGACACTTGCAAAAATTCTGCAGCGCAAGCAAACAAACAACATGTTTACATTTCTAAGAACCTATTTTATTTTAAGCAGACGACAAAATTTACGTCTGCAAAATTTCAAAAAAATGTTTCGTAGGTTCCTGTACTTTGGAATGCATCATAATTTTGACGATTGTCCATCCAAGTTGTTGGAAAGCACTTATAAAAGGGAATGAATAAGTTTCACTAAAATGTGTAAATCAAAAAAATATTAGCAAGGGATTTCTAACTCTGCTTCGCACACCAGTTAGCGTTATTTTTAGTTCGCGCCAAAAATAGATAACGTGGCTGACGTCATGCTGCAATGCATTTTGGGATAGTTTTATCCCATCCGCCATGCCAGGACCTCTAGGAGAGCTCACGGCAAGGGAAAATTGACCTTTGGAGAAAGGCATCAGAAATTGCCCACTTATGGACATAAAAAAACATAGTTATTTTTAGAACTGGAATTCCAACGAAAGAAAATAAACCAAAAGGGAAAATGACTATTTTCTTCAACATTTGACGAGTTTCTCAGTAGCAACAAATTCAGAAAAATATGAGAATTCAATACTGCTCAGAAAAAGACGAAATTATTTTGTGGACATAATTGTTATCGCTAGTCCAGGAACCTACCTTTAAGCTATATCATATTGATACTTCAAATACTAGCGTCTAGAGGGCAAACAGTGTAGATCTAGATCAGGCGGTTCATCATTAGCGGCCCTATCAGAATCTACGCTGTTTGCGAATTTTGCTGTTTTCGTCTCTAACGCCCGAAGTCTTAATGCTAGGAATAAACAACAGTCATACATGCTTACACAGAATCATAAACGTTACATCTAGCTTACAATATTGATAATGTTAGATGTAACATTGACCACGCCTGGTAAACGCGCAGTTACATTCCCATTTAGAAATGTAAGAAAATCAAGATTCTGTAAATGTATTGTCAAGAAACGAAGTTTTCTTTTAAAAGGAATGGCTTGTCGAGATTTTAGATTGTATGAATGTACAGGAAGAACTATTGCTCTACCCCCAGCGTTGGCAGCGGCGTCGGCGTTAGCAAAATGTTGAAGTTTTACGTTAAAGGTTTTATGTGATGGGCATGGCGCTGTCAGGCGAGCTATCCTGTATCGCGGACAGGTCTTGTTTCAGTGCCCACGGAAAACTATCTTTGATGTGTGAGCAAGTGTATATTGTGTTTGATAGCTTTTCTCGTCGATGGATCTTGATTTTCTGCCTCAGCTGCTTCAGTAGATTTCCCCGACTACACATTATTTGTTTGTCCCAAAAAGACAAGCAGGCAAACACTATACGGAGTACAAAAGTGAATTTTGAACGATCACCTTGCCAGCTGATGGCATATAGCCTTTGGTATCTTTAGAGACGAGAGCGCCCCGATAGCTCAGTGGGTTAAGCGCTGGTTTGCTACATACATGTAGCGGACCTAGGTTCGAGAGCCGATGAAGGCAAAAACCTTTCCAACCGCAAACGTGGTTTCAAAGCACATTACCTTTCATTACCACCCTACCATCACCCTGATATGACTCAAATACTGTTAAAAAAGGATGTAAACAGCAAGTCATACACCTTTAGAGACGGGAGGGGACGTCATGCAGGTTTTTTTATTGTTTCAAGTGCTACTTCGGTTCTTTCTGAGAGAGACAGACCAGTGGCAGATCCTTTGTTATAAAGCTGCCAATGAATCCCTCAGAGACAGCCTAAAAAGCATCAAATTTCAACAATTTTTAAAGTCCAAACTCGTCTCTTTACATGTACCTGTATCTTTAAGAGAGGTTTCCGGGACAGACTAGTCATGTAAATGTCGAGTTTCAGTAGGAATTTATTAGATGCCGAATTCTGTACATACATCGCTGTACATTAAATAGTAGACTCCGATCAGTCTGCACGGATACATTGGCTCGAATGTGCAGGCTGCTCTGGGTAGTTACATTACACAATGCCCTAACCCACTGAGCTACTGGGATTCAACATACTACAAGGTAAGCATTAAAAAGAAATGCAAGATCTAGCTTGTTATTTGCAAATTGTTGGCATTTGGTTTGTTGCATGTTGGAGTCTGACTCATGGTCATTTTGGTAATGGATCAGTTAGCCTTGGTATTTTTAGTACCCCCCAAGCAGTACAACAATTCCTATAAAGTGCTTTTACGGCTACATATCATAAACGTAAGTTGGTCGAAGTGCTATGAATAAACAAACAATTTATTCTACATTTGTGCCACTGCAGCTCTGAGAAAGCTGCACCCGATATGGAGAGATAACTACATGTCTTTTAGATCACAGGTGAAACTGATGCGCTCCCTTTCCATATCCATATTCCTGTGTGCTTGTGAGCCATGAAACTTGACAGCAGAGTATAAAGAACGCAAGCAATTGCGATGAGATGCGACCGAAGGTTTCTAAACATCTCATATAAAGACCATGTTGCTAATGAGGATGTTCGCTGATGGATCCAAGCTATAGCCATGATCAAGGAATGGAAACTGAGGTGGTTTGGCCACATCTCAGTATTTTCTAGGCGAAGACGATTGTACATGGCACAGTGAAAGGAAAACAAACAAGAGGTAGACAGAGGAAGAGGTGGAAATACACTATTAAAGAGTGGACAGGGATGGACTTTGCTAGCACAGCTAGTGCATTTTAAACGCATTGGCTATAACATAGATGTAATGCGACAGTCTGCATGCTTAGTGGTTAACCCAATCACGGTTGACAACTTTGATGTCCTCTTTAATTGCACGCCGGTGGGTCGGGTTCAGACTCTATGATAGCCCTTACATAAAGCTATATATTAGCTTTGTCTGTTTCTTGGCCCACCGGGGTTTAACTGGTGGTCTTCTTTTGCTCCAGTGTTCCAGTGGTGTTGCTGACGCCCCAGGGATCTTGAGGTGTCTCAACACGTTTTGGTAGTCAAGTCCTCATCCTTGCTTCCTCACGGTCTTTTCTTGCTTTTAATTGTTGACCGTGATGACTCTCTGATGAGTAATGGGACCTCCATACGAACCGAACTACCAACTAATTGTGTGCACCGCGGCGGAGGGTGAGACTGAAGGTTTGGGCCCAGTAAAACCGGTTTAAACCCCACAGTAGTTATTACTGACCGTCCCAAGGCGGTACTTTCGTTGCGGTTGCATTTGTTTTATGTTCGGTGCTATTGTGTTCTCATTTAACCCTTCTATAATAAAAATAGAAAATAGGTAAAAATAGTTGTTAAATCACTGTTACTCACAGGGTAAAAAAGTTCATCAGATCTGATGAGTTTACTACAGCAGCTTAATGGAGAGCTATAAATAGATTTTACGCTGCGTCTTAGACTGAAATGTTTTTCGTATAAGTTGCTTAGTCTGTTGTAACCCTTCTGTTGGTCTATATTATTCAGTTCAATAAAGATAGCTGAGTTGCCACCTAGCTGACTCGGCTTATCACTTGTAATTTATTGTTTGTTGGGATGTTTTTGTCAATCTTTCCCTTTGATGTTTGGGATAGGGTTTGGGATCTGATTCAGTCAGTTCATGTTGAACATTCTACGGGGTTTTGGACGAGTAATCGTTCCTGTTTACCTGTACAGAATTGTCAACTGGATTATTTCCCGTGACACCGATCTAGAGGATTTTATCGATGTCCCTACTGAGCGCTAGTGGAATAAACATACGTAAGTGGTATATCAGATAACTTTATGGCAGCTCAAGTTATCGGCTTAAGTGCGATCAGTGTTATGTTTAGCATTTTTCTCACAATTTATGGCGGACGTGTTTTAAAATTAGCTAAATCCATTAATGCCAAATGTCTGATATAAAGGGACATTGGCAAACAGTGTTGGCCCAGATCTGACGCCGCAGATCCGGGTCTACACTATTTAAGATGAGTAAAATATATCAAACTGAAAAATACCAGATGGAAATGGATGTATTAGTGGACTCAGATTGGCATAAACAGGTTTAAATTAATTTTTCCAGTAATAATTTATACTGGCTTCATGAGGCGTGCCCCGGTAGCTCATTAGATTAAGGGCTTGCCTACTGATCTAGCGGTCTCGGGTTCGAGCCCCGCTTGTTGCGAAAATCTTTGCAACCGCAAACGGGGATCCATTGCACACAGCTTTTCATTATCAACGTCCCATCGTCCAGATATGATTGAAACACTGTTGAAAAAGGACGTAAAATCGCCAAGTCATTTGAAATTAGGCCGAGCATAGTAAAAGCTACAAGACTATATTTGATCACAGGGAAGGCTCAGATCAGTGAGCATCCATCCTCGCTGGGCGCTCTATGGGTTAAACCCGTTCATGGCGATTGTCCAGGCTAATCTGAGTCTTCCCAGGGCGCACAAGCCACTTTCTTGATTCTGTCGTGTCGCGACTGAAATGTTTTGATAGTTGACACCATATTCACCATGTTCAGTTTCGGAAAGCTTGCTTAACCCATTTATGCCTGGCATCTCCTCAAGGGGCCTCTGGCGAGCAGTGAAGACCCATACCAGACGCAAATGAGGCGTCTGATAATGGTCTGCATAGTTTGCCTCGAAGACAAATTTCTGATTGCATAATACCCTAATGCCCCTTTATGAAACATGCTGCTCAGAGATAAGACAGCCTAGAAGACTTGTGACTGAAATCCAGGTAGGGGCCAGATAGAGGGAAATCAACTGTCAGTGTCAATAACAAAGGGAATATGATTATAAACAGGATGTAATTGGACCAGACTGTGTTTAACTGAAAATGTTACCATTATTTTGCTCAAAATCTCTGTTTTTTATACAATGCGATGAGGATAACAGGGCCGTGTAAATGGGTTCTTGTATATTACATTTTCGAACACGGAAGACTTAGATAAGCTTGCACAGTCTAATCAGAGTCATCCTTGTTTGCATGAACAGTCTACGAAATTGCAGACTTCAATATGGCCTGTCCACAAAAGTGTCAACTCGCCACAAATGGATTTAATCTGAGGCATTCACTCAGCAATTGTTTCTGCAGTAATTCAACTATTTTTTCCTTCAAGGATAATTCAGGGATACTTTATTTTTTTCTATGAAAATATATATTGTGACCCCTCATTAGAACCATCTCGGTGAGACGGTTCTAATAAGGGGTCACAACATATGCTTTGTTAATTATTTCCAAATTATCCCTGCTACCCCTTCTTATCTGAGGCACTTACACTGATCAGACTGTTTAGTCTGTTGTTGAATGAAACAATATTTTCTCATTTTTATCTGATCAAAGAATCTTCGGCGATAATCTGAAGCACCAACAGGTTATCATAAGAATAGACGACGCGTGGGGAATTAATGCAACACAGCGTCATAAATTGACCGGCCTTATGGGTTGAAGCGAAGAATCAGTCACATTTTATTGCGATTATAAGCTGGCTCCATACGGACAGCGATCAGACTGGGTGGAGTCTTCGCTGTCCGCACATGCCACTTTGTTTGTTTTGACGTGTCGCGGCTCATATATTAATACAGATATAGTATTATATGATTTAAGTACATATTCATTTGCATCAATTTATCAATAGAACATATGAATCCAAGATATATACATGTATTATTTGAGTATTCTTTGAAAAAGCTGTCTCTTTCACAATAGAATTATTTTGAGAACTTTAAGTACAAGTTCATTTCATTTTTGCATAATATGTTATAATTATTAACGATATTTTATAAGAGAACTAGTCAGCGTGAGAATGCACACGCACATTTTAGTTGACCTTTTTTATGCGTGTCATGGATTATTCTGAAATACGTATATTGCTTTTTAACCCGATGTACGCCCAGTGGACTCTCCTATTTGCATATATTGGAAGAGAGTATTTGTCATTTAAGGGGGGTGTAATTTTATCATTTTTATTTTGTTTAAGTAGAAATTATCATTTGTCTTATCCAAATAGTGAAGATCCTGATCAGACGCCGTTTGCGCCGTCTGGTCCGGGTCTGTACTGTTTGCCTATGTTACACTTTTTTGGGAGGCTAGATATTGATATGCGGTGTAGTCATGTAAAGAGCCATGTTGACGAACATATGGTATCAGTGGAGAAATTTAATTTGTGACATGATGAGCAAAACAAGTCAATTATATTCTAAAACCGACGCTTCACTTGTTTGGGCTTTAATGATGTGTCTATAATCCTATACAAACGAATTAAAATGACAAGACAAGACAAGACAAGACAAATTTATTTCACTCAATCCATACAAATATGGCAACATGAGGAACATTGTTGAAATTGAAGATACGAGGCTAGATATACCCTGACACATACTAATTCATATCTTCATCTACCAAGTATACAACACATAGCAAAATTACAATCAAGTCATTTAACCAAAAAAAACACACCATTTTTGCAGTACAGATTTATGGACGGTTTATGGGAGGGAAAGTTAGGCTTTCCAAAATATTTTTGATAAAAATACACAGCTTTCGTAAGGTCCCCTTATTTTTAGCATTTAATAGTGA
Source organism: Ctena decussata (assembly GCA_963989385.1). Lineage (NCBI taxonomy): Eukaryota > Metazoa > Mollusca > Bivalvia > Lucinida > Lucinidae > Ctena > Ctena decussata. The sequence continues at coordinate 36,135,631 of OZ022508.1, forward strand.
AGAGAAGGTTATTATGTTAGGGTGACTAATAAAACGTGCATCAATAAATTGACGTCTTAAATTATTTAGTTCTCTACAGACCAAAAGATAATGGAATTCATCTCCAGTATCCAAATTACACAGGTGACACTTTCTGTTTTCTCTGGGAGTTCTTCGCCATCTCCCAATTTCTATTGGAAGCCTGTGATTTCTAGTACGAAATTTTATCAAGTATTTTCGAAACTTAGCCGGTGCAATGATAAGATAATCTTCAAAACCAAAATTATGCTTAAAGAGTCGATATATATAACAGGATGAATTGGTATCTACTTGAGATTTCCATTCATTTAAAAACAGATCTGTCAGTTTCTGACGTGTTGATTTAACTAACCAATTGTAATTTGGAAAGGAGTGGTTATCCCAAATACCACTGAAACCACAAGATATTAAAATGGTCTTTATATTTTCTAACCACTTAAAGGTGTCATTTCTACGGTTATCATAATGAGATAAAGATATCGCATACAACTTTGATGATAGATTGTTAGACACTGGGAAAACAAGTTTAGACCAAAAAGAAATAATGCGACTCTGAATATCAATTTTAAGGGGCAAAACGCCAGTTTCACCATATACAATGCAGTTAGGTGTAGCTTTTTTTAGATTTAATATGGATTTTAGAAATTTAAGCTGAACCTGTTCTAAGATATCAACATTTCCATGCCCCCAGATTTCACAGGCATATAATAAGATAGGTTTAACAGTTTTATGAAACATATCGATTTGTATATCTATGGGTAATAACAAAGCTTTGGCCTTCTTCAGAAGACAAAAAACTGCACGATTTGCTTGGCTAGCAATATGCTTTTTCGCTGCAAGAAAAGAGCCTGTCCTACTAAACATAACACCTAGATATTTATAATTTGGAACTATTTCAATTTCCTCATTTAGTCTGAAATTATAATCAGGAAGCCTTCCTCTGGCAAAAATAACAATTTTTGTTTTACTGTTGTTTATAGTCAGTTTCCATGTATTGCAATATAAGGCATACTGGGTTAAAGCGTTTTGAAGATCATCAGCTGTTTCCGCTAAAATAACGGTATCGTCTGCATATAACATGACGAATAATTTAAGGAAAACATATGCATTTTCTTCGATATTATTGCTAGAGCAAGTAACACCATTTACATTACCACTTTGGCTGAGAAACTGTTCGAGGTCGTTAAGGTATATCGAAAATAGCAAAGGAGACAAGTTCTCCCCCTGTCGGACCCCTATATCGCACGGGAAAAGCATTGATCTTTCTCCGTTCACCGTGACACACGATTTTATATTAAGGTACAAATTTTTGATAAGTTTATAACATTTGCCATTTATATCGAACGATTTAAGTTTATGAAATAATCCATCTCTCCATATTGTATCAAAAGCGCGTTTTAAATCTATAAAACAGCAGAATAACTTCTTTCTCTTATTCTGAACTAAATTTATTAATGTATGTAAAGCATAAATATGGTCAATTGTAGAGAAGCCCTTTCTGAAGCCTGCCTGACACTGACTTATTTTGTCGTAATTTTCTGAAAAAAGTTGTAATCTATTGTTTATGATACATGTAAATAATTTACCCATGCAACTCAAGAGAGTTATTGGTCGATAGTTTGTTGGGTCATCTTTATTACCTTTCTGTCTATAAATAGGGATGATATTGCCGATAGACCATTGAGTCGGTACTAACCCCGAGTCGAAAACTATGTTGAAAAATGACAATGGTATTATCTCCCGAATCAATTAAGTTTGTCCAAAAACATATTTTCGATTTGAATTTCCTAATTGCTTACGTTCTTTGTAGCCGCCCGAAACTCTGACACCATTAGCAATTTGTCAATTATTGTATGTTTACATCGCTGAGCAAAAGGACCGCTAGCTGCCATGTAATGTGTTTACATTAATTTAAATAACTTAACAAACAAATCAATAAATAATTATACGTTTACAAAGTGTTTTTTTTCCTTTTTGTTTCTTTTCTTTTATTTTACTTTTATTTATTAACCTTTTTTAAGACATTGACCGTGATACTTTCGATTTTGAATTTCTGGACTTAAATTAAAACAAAATTCTTCGTGCTCAAGAAAAATTGAATCAAAATGATTAAATTCTTATTAAATTCTTTATTTATTTATTTATTTCAATACATTTCTATGGAAAGCTACAGCTGTCTTAAGGCGCATAATTCCAAATTGCTGGCTGCAATAACAATAATATTTGACGTGAACAACATTTCATTAGACCCACTTTACAAGACGACGGATTCTGGTGTCATAATACTCTGTGCAGTCGTCATAATATTTGACCAGTAAATCATTTTAATAGACCCGCTTTACAAGACAGCGGATTCTGGTGTCATAATACTTTGTGCAGGCGTCATAAAATTTGGCCAGTAAAGCATTTTAATGTATTGACGTTATAGGACATAGGATGCTGGTGTCATAATAGTTGGTTCGGATAGCATTATATCACATTAGCTTTCCATGTCACTGGATGCTGATGTCATAATAATGAATGTGACTGGCATATTATGATGTGCAATTGCTCTAATATTAGATGTAATTTACAAGGAAGTGGGGGTTGTTACCGTAATAACTGGTCAGCTGAGAGAATATTTACAGTGGATGCTAGAATGTTTGGCTCCCTAAGGATCTTACTGTACCAATTCAGCAAGACAATGAATGCTGGCATAATAATATTGACTGAAGCTGACAGATGTGTGTGTCCATTCTATATATCTGTAGTTCGTGCAACCTACATTATTTTGCGCCTTGATGAAACAAAGTCAGGAACAGGTACTTTACTTGGTGCTCCAAATATACCAATGCATGAAATAGATAGAACACGGGGTGCATTTACTAGATACCAGGTTCAGCAGTACATATTACTGGATGGTAACTGTAAAGTAGTGATTGCAAATAACATAACATTTATTTGCTTCATTGCATCACCATTTGGGTTCATTATAATATTTTTGAATATCTTGCAGCATTGGATCAGTTCAACATATTCTGTGCGAGAGCCATAATAATATGTGCAAATGTCATAGCAGCAGCAGCGACATTCGGCAATGTCCGGTACCATGAATCGGCGATTTCCGTGATCAGGTATGAAACCCACCACCCGCACTCGTGCTCAAAACGCATCACCGGAAATTTTTATCGGAGCTGTAGGATTATTAAAAACAATCTTTTCCTAGACTTTCTGTGTTATAAATACGAAGACTTGTATAAACAATATCTGATAAAAAAAATCTTTGCTGACGACGGCATATTTTGGACAAGTCGGCTTTCAAATGAAAAAAAACACAGATATCAAAGGAAAACAATTAAACTTAGAGTTCACAAGATGTCTCGCCTGTCAACACGCTCAATGGTAGAGTAGGGTAGGGGTAGGGTAGGGTAGGGCAGGGTAGGGTAGGCTAGTGTATGGTATGGTTTGGTAGGGTAGGGTAGGGTAGGGTAGGGTAGGACCCAATTAAAATACAAAATGGCAAGGTAGACACAGGGTAGGGTAGGGTAGCTTGGAAGACACAGGGTAGGGTAGGGCATGTTAGGGTTGGTAGACACAGAGTAGGGAAGGGCTGGATGTAGTAGGAACTGGAAGGGTAGGGTAGGGTAGGGTAGAGTAGAGTAGGGTAGGCAGGTACACAGGGGGTAGCGTACGAGAATTTAGGTAGGTACAAATCGCGTCATATCTACCCTACCCTACCCCTACTCCCTACCCCTACACGCTACACCCTACCTACCGTACCGTACCGTACCCCTACTCATACCCCTACCCCTACCCTACCCTACCCTAGAACGTGGTGACAGGGGAGACTGCCTCTGCCCTGCAATCCCTACCCTGTGTCTAACATTTCCTACCCTTCTCAGTGTCTACTGTCACAGAGTGCACTTGCAATTAGATTTTCAGCAATTTTTATTTCGGACTAAGAACTCTTTGCACTAGGTGTGTCTCAGAAAACCTGCGTAATTTCAAGTAGCCTAAATGGGTCGATGATTCATGACGGTAACTTGAGCAAGCTCATGTACAATTTCCAAGAAATAGCGATTCAGGTATATGCCGTGAACTTATTTGGCAATGACACTTTAGGCATAGAGGTAGTATGAAATACGTAAGCAATATCACCATGGAAATTGCTCTATGAACTTTATGATAACAAAGCGCATGACCTTTGAGTATATAATGCAGGGGCGCATCGCGCTCGAGAGATTTGGGGATTAGGATTTTGGCTTTTGATTGGGTTTAAGGTGTAACTAGGAAATCAAGAAGAAGCAACAATGAATTTGAATTACTATGAACCTGGGTAGTTAGTAGTTGCGGAAATACTTACTTGAATAAACTTAGAAAACTATACGATCACTTGACTTATCATTAAAGATGGCTTGATAGTGTGACACTACCTACCTAAATTGCCTTACGTAATTCTATGTCTACCTACCTACCCTACTCTGCAAACCCAACCCTGAGTCTACCTCCCAGTACCTACCCCACACTGCCCTACCCTACCCTGTGTCTACCTAACCTAACGTACTAAAATGCCATATCCTACCCTGTGTCTTCAAACCTGCCCTGCCCTGCCCTACCCTGTGTCTACCCTGCCATTTTGTATTGAAATAGTGTCCTACCCTACCCTACCCTACCCTACCCTACCCTACCCTACCCTACCCTACACGGTCCGACCTACCCAACCCAACCTTACCTTACCCTACCCTAGAACATGTTTACAGGCGAGACATATCATCCTGTGGACTCTTAGTTAAATTGTTTTCCTTTGACATCCGTTTTTTCCTTTGAATACCTGTCGTCCAGAATATTCGGCCGATATGATTCACCCCAAAAATCCGGCCGAAGCGACCCACATTTTAGATTAAGCCTAAACGACACCCCTCCGCCCTTATTGGGCCGAAACGACCCATCCCTGAAATCGGCACGAAACGACCTGACCCTACCCTACCCAACTCTACCTTATCCCTACCCCTACCCTAGCCTACCTAGCCCTGCCCTGCCCTACCCTACCCGACCCTACCCTAGAACGTGTTGACGGACGAGACACTTCATCCTGTGGACTCTATGTTTAATTGTTTTCCTTTGATATCTGTTCTCCCCCCCCCCCCCCCCCCCCACCCCCTTTGACTGTCGAGTTGACCAACTCACGGGTTTTCCGTGAGTAAGACTAAGTTTACGATTGGTTCATGACTCATGTTGCCTCTACATAATCTAAGTGGCTCCAGAATAGTACAAAAATGGATCTGAAAAGCCCTAAAATAGAGATACCGGATGGCGGGACCGGCTTTTAATTGTTCCCGGCTTTTAGTTCCATTATGGTTTTTGCCAATATGACGAATCGATCATATATTATAACATTACGGTTGACTATTAGATCTACACTGAGAAGATTGAATAATATGGTGACCACATACAGTGATAAATCTTGAACACCAAATAAACCGCTCTTCTACTTGTATATTTTTGTCAGTACATTCAGTGATATGACAAACGAATCAAATAATATGGTATTTAAATCAAATATTATGATTATACCACAAAGTAGATTGTTTGTTGCGGGTAGTATCATGACACAAACACCAATAGATGTATGCAGTTGACTGTATGATATGGCGAATGAATCAAATACTTTTTTGTTTAAACCAAATACTATAACTTGTACATACAATAACTTGTCTCCTGCGTCCAGTATTATGGCACCAAGATCAGTTGCCGTATGCAACTTATTGAATAGTATGCTATGCCGACCAAATATTATATTCATTACACAGAGTGGTATGGCGAATGAACCAAATACTATAACTTGTACACATAATAACTTGTATCATGCGTCAAGTCTTATGCCATTAACACCAATTGCTGTATGCAACTGATTTAATATGCTCTGCCGACCAAATGTTATATTCATTGCACACAGTGGTATGCTGAATGAACCAAATACGTTGCTATTTTAACCAAATACTGTAACTTGCACACACAATAATATGTCTCCTGCGTCCAGTACTATGACACCAACACCAATTGCTGTATGCAACTGATTGAATGATATGCTTTTCCGACCAAATATTATAACCAATGCATACAGCAGTTTGTTGTCTGCACCATATATTATGACTCCCGCACCTAATGATTTATTAATCTGATCATGTAAATTATGAATTCGATCAAATATTCTACCTGGTGCATCTACAAACTTGCAGATGCTGACCTTAAGACAGCCATGGCTTTCCATACATTTCATCCTAGTATGGTTAATTTGATTCGTTAGTCCGATTCATACAAAGTAGCCAAAACAGTAATGCAGGAGTGCGCATGATTGAACTTAGGCGATTGAGTTACCAGCGCCAAACTCTTAACGTTTCGGTTTTTAAACGCATGGGGAAGCATCAAGACATAATGTTAATTTGAAAATAAAAGTATCATATTAATCCTTAGACTATAAACTTTCAGAATTTAGGTTATAAAAAATATCAGAAAAGCTCCAAATTATCAGAAATATGCTCTGAAAATGGAAAATTTAGTAATTCTACTGTATGCGCCATTAAGTATAATGGTCAGTATAGGTCTGTAATTTAAACGCCAAAGGAAGCAAGTAAACATTAACTTTTTCGAAAAATAAAAACACCATCGTGTAGGTATTGCATTATACTTTCAGAATATAGGTTATAAAAGATTCAAATATTTTGAAAATGATAAAAAATTCATATAAATACAAATATTCCCTTTACATTTCTATATAAACTTAATACCCGATATTGGACAGGTAAGACTGGAAAACAGGGGAGATAACAAAATCGATAAGCCAAGGGACCGGTAAAGAATGTTCATATTAGTTACTCTTTAAATTTGCAACTGAAGACTGAACTAGGAGGAAAGGGATTGTTTGTAAAATTATCTGTTGTGCTCCATTTTTGTAAGCCAGTGGTACTAAATCCACTATGTTCTAAACACACTCTTTGCCGACGGCCTATTAGCAAATCGGATTTCCCGCAACGCCGCATTTTAACTGCAGCGGGTTGCTCCCCTTGGCACGTTATTTTAAGACCAGTCAGAAGACTCGTTGTCTCACACGTTTGCATATATTACAATTGTTAAAAAAATATGAATTGGTTAAATCTTGACCGTCTCCTCTTTTCTGGTATTAGTTCACGGTAAACACGATATTTTTCAAAGGGCGTAGCTACGTATACGGCAAATACGCTAGTGCGTATTGAAATTTTGTCAAAATTGACAAAATTTCAAAACGCACCTGCATATTTGCATGCTGAAATTTTATAAATTAAGCAAGATTTCAAAACCAACTCCCAAAGAGGCTGAAATACGTATTTTCCCTTCAAGAAGTAGAGAATAAAACATGGCTGTGCGTATTATGAAATTGTCCCTAGTTACGCCCCTGTTTTTCTATCGACAAGAGCGCCTGTTATGCGGATTTTTTTTGTTTGTTATGGATTTTGATTGGATGCTATGAAAGTTGCATATTGGAAATGGCGCAGTGGCAAATTCTATTTATGAATAGGCCGTTGGCCAAGGGGACATAAAGAAGAAAGTGGACTTAGTACCCTTGGCTAGCGACGATGATGGTGCCCGCAACGACCTTGCAAGGTTATGTGATACGGTATTCTTTCAAGGGAAGCACTTCTGCCATTTTCATTTTGCATCCCTTCCTATTGGAGGTCGACACGTTTTGGAAAGAATTTGCCTTTTTCAGGAGCAAATTCTGTCCTTTAAGAATAACACCAATTTTGAAACAAACTTCATTATCCAGTGGAGCAAACAGGAAGTTACAGAAGTTGTCCCCAGTTGTAAAGATGACGGAAAACATGGAGGTGTACCCATATTGAGCCTCGACGTGAGAAAACCAACAAAGTGGTTGTGCGCCCAGCGCAGACTCAGATCAGCCTGGGCATCCGCCCAGTCTGATCAGAGTCTTCGCTGTCCGCATGGCGGTAGCTCAGTCCCTTAGCTACCCTTTGAGCACATAACAAAGAGTCTGATCAAACTTGGCAGATGCCCAGGCTGATCTGAGTCTGCGCTGGGCGCACAACCACTTTGTTGGTTTTCTCATGTCGTGGCTCATATCTCTGTTTCCTTAGCGCTTCTTGGAATTTTAACTCTTCCCCAGCTAAATGTCAATAAGTAAAACCCTTTTAGTTCTCAATTATGGGTCAAAAACGCCCACACAAGGTACTTTTAATTTTTCTAATACGTAGATCAAACATCTCAATTACTTCTGAAAATTGTTTTTCCTCAATATTGAAATGAAACAAAGAACGAAAAAACAATGCCATGACGCTATGCGAGATTTTCCTCCTTCAGCCTATATAAAGACGGAAATGCGCACATCAGTGCATTTCACTGGGCTTGTCAAAAGTACAGGGCGTAAAGAACGGACCAGTCTTAGCGCAGAAAAAATATCATCCGATTTCTAAAAAGGTAAGTCTTTTAAAGTCTTCAGTTTGCTTAAACACTTATGAACACAAGTACAAAGGTTGCTGCAGGATGCAGCAAAAGGTAATGCACGGCGCAAAAAAAAGTGCTTTTCAATTTTTGACGATGGAAAATATTAGATTAATGATCCTGCATCTAACATTCGTAGTACGGTTAGACATGTTTATAAACAGCAACAATAACAAAAAATCATAGTCATGGAAGGGGATAGACATAGTACTGTGGAATTCTGGACCAATATCTATCATTGTATACCAAGTGTGAACTAAATCCATCTCAGGGTTTGGAAGAAAGAAGGTCCTAAAATCTTTAACGCAAAATATCTAAGTACATGTAGGCCTATAGATGTGACCTTGCCGTTAAAGCCATCTAGGGGATGGGGATGTTAGTGTTGGCAATAGCCAAATATTCATGGTCGCCTTTCGTGATTTGTTTTCAGTTGATGTAAATGCGCCTTTCCCTTTAAGTTTCTAGGGCGGGAGATGGGATCTGAATGTATCCGTGTCATTGCATTTTCCTTTGTTAAACCGACCGATTAACTAATAGTTGAACTTTCATTCTTGACTTATTGCAGTTTTTTTTATTTCTTTCTTTTTTTTATCAGATTTCTAAACATTTCCATCGCTAATATAAATTTTACATTGTATTACTCAAACATTCTGTCCTTCAGTTTACATAACTTTAATTTAAATTCTTTATGAAAATGAAAATATGCTACTTTAAATAGAATTTTCTGCCGATTAGTCGACTATAGAAATCGGCCATGAGCGGTAAAAGCGAACAAGTTTCGATACGCTGTGCCCAAGATACAGTGGGCTGCTAACCTTCACTGGCCATATAGCCACTAGTCTATGGGAAACCTTTACCTTTGATATAAGTGATTTGCTGAAATTTCGAAAAAATGTTCGAATAATGCAGTTGTTTTTATTTTTTAAGAATAGTATCTGCAAACACAACCATATCTGAGAGCTACGCATCTGAATACTGTGGTTGCATGTACGCTGTAAAATGTGAAAGTTACCCTAAGTACATTCCAGTTCTCAGCATGAAATATAGAGGATAATAACTTTTTCGGTAAATACTATATCGAATGTAATGAAAATATCAGCATTTTCACGAGTGCATAGCACGAGTGAAATTGCCGATGTTCCCAACACATGAGATAAAATATTTTGTACTTACCGAACAATAAGTATGTTTTCTGTTTTATTTCCAAATATGAGAAAAAACGGAAAACACACACCTTCAAAAACAACTTTTTTCTAGTCATTTCTCGCTGAATTTGCTTGTTAGTCTGCGCATTATAAGGTGTACGTTTACTCTTCGAAGTATTTTCACTGCTTTCATAAAGAGGAAACAACTTTTGTGTTTTCCTGATTGCTTCCTTGAACCACGTAGTCCTTCCAAATGGGTAAAAAATTAAGGGAAAACGGATAAAATTCTTTCCTTCAAGTGCTGACTCCCACTGAGAAGAAGCAAAAAAAGAAAATGGTAGTTACTGCTCTTGAAAGGGTACCTATTGATCTGGCGCAACTCGTAACAACCCGTACAGACTGGCTACGTGGAAATGCGTTCAGCACGGGTCAGTGTACCCGTAAATCGTTGAGCACGGAGCAACAAGGCGGAACACGGAGTATGTCATTTATACGGAATTTTTGTCGGAACACGGAGTATGTCATTTATATGGAATTTTTGTCAAAATATCCCATGCGGTTCAAGTGTTATAAGCGTTTTCACTAACTGATAACGGTTTTCGCTAACTGATAACGGACGGACGGACGGACTCACACAGTGATTATAGTGCAAACCCTCGGGTTGTGCAATAAATGCGACTTAGACTAAATGAAGAAGATATATCAGATGAAAGGCCACGTACTAGAGAGAGAGAGAGAGAGAGAGAGAGAGAGAGAGAGAGAGAGAGAGAGAGAGAGTATCACAATCCATAGTTTGGAAGCGGCAAGCGGCCCTATCAGTATAAGTGACCTTGCTTGAGTACAGGGACTACTCAGGTCAGCCTGCGCATCTTCACAATCTAATCAGAGTCTTTGCTCTTCGCATACATATACTCGAAAAAAAATTAATGGGTCAAACATTTGAGTTTGCATTTCTGGGTCTACCGATATTTATCCACCTTTTGTTTTATATGGTGAGTTAGCATTTTTATAGCACTTTGTTGTGCCATCAGTTGTAAAATTGTGCACCGTTTTGTTTACGCACAGCAGTCCTTCAAATCACACTACCCTCAAAATCGAAGTGGTCAGAAGTCCATAAGGAGCAAATTCACCAAAATTTTCGAGTTCGCTGATTCATGATTTTTTTTGCAAAATTGCTCGATAATCATCAAGTTTAATCATTTTTAAGGTCAGCTAGCTGTTAAAATTTTTACAACTAACAGCCGTCTTAGAAAATATGCTCGACCAAACTGACACACTATCGATTCTCTATGGGAATTCAAAACACTTTCATTTTGGGGGTAGTCTGACTGTAAGCCTGGACTCGGTCAAGTCAAAGGCTACAGGTTCAAACTTCATGTGTATAAAACTTGCAAAATGAATAAAATGGAAAATAGAAATGGTTTATTTTACTGAATGTTTGAAATGTTCGAGAAATTGCAAGGTAGAAGTTTGACCCCTTAATTATTTTTTTCGAATATATATATATTGATTGATGAATAGTTGGAAGAATCTTTGGTTTAAAGTCCTTTTCAACAGTATTTTAGTCATATCAGGAGATGGGAGGGAAGTTATGAAGGGCTCCAAGCACCGTTCAGGCTTTGAAGAATCTCGCCTCCAGTGACACTCGAACGCGTGATCCCGCAACCCTTTCGCTTACGCTATAGCCATGCATATGCTTTACGATCTAATATTTTACGGGAATCCTAAAATTAAAAGCTAAACAGAAACATCTATCGTTTTGCGGAAAATGAGCGTCTCCGCAAGTGGTCTGTGTATCTCCTTTTGCATATACATGTATATTCTATGAATCCTGATAGCAAAGCATTTGATCAGTTAATACAAAGGCGCATCTGCGCAATCTATTCTGAGTTATCCCTTTCCAAATAACACTCGGGGCCTAACAAATTACAAATGAAGAATCAGCTCGGTCAGACCACATGTGCAGGCTGATTTGAGCATTAACTGTGCTCAAATGGCTTTAAGGCCCCTTTACACGCGACACTGATCATTCATTGTCTTCCTTGTAAAATAAGTTGGTTCATATTGTTTCCTCTTATATTGTTTAATCCTTTGTTTCTATTTCTATTTCGACAGACATAAATCATTTCACTTAAAGAGGTTGTACTACTAATTTCGGTATCCGGAATTCAGAATTCGGAATTATGAAATAGTATGGAAATAAAAAGTGAGCCAGTTGGGCCATCGTACTTGAGCTGCTGAAATTATAAATTTAATACACTTTAAATTCACCACCTAATATCTAACTTCAGTCAATAAAAGCTTGACATAAACACATAATTCAGTATGGATATGTGTTACGTATTTGTCAACAAAAGTTTCATCAAGATTTTTCATGATATGACCATGAAATGGCTTTTTGCAAGACACCACCCATTTTCTAAGTCACGGTGTAATACTTGATACCTTTTTATGACGATTACGGCTTTACCCGGATCAGGCACACCTGTGTTATCCTGCAGCGCCCTATGAGGTATATATATTCGTAATTTATGTTTGAATCTACGGTTGGTTTAAACAATATTTATTCATAGATTTTATACATACATGTGAATAATACAATGAAGCAATACAGGATCTGACAGTAAGCGTAACGCTTATATGTAAGTCATCTCCTGAAACAATGGATACTGTACAATGGTACTGAATGGCTAGTTGTATCAAACCAATATGAGAGAGAGAGAGAGAGAGAGAGAGAGAGAGAGAGAGATTTTAAACGAACATTAGTTCTGTAAGAGTTGAAATAACAATACTATCGAAATCGATTACACATGACTTTGACATGAAATCATACTGGTTACAGTAGAGTACGACATGCTTTCTGCAAACATTATTCAACATGCTAGAAGCAAAATATAGTTTAATTGTTCGTTTAAACGAATACTGGAATACATATTGATTGACAGACAAAAGACTGCAAGACTCAGTATATAAAATAATTGAAAGGGGAAAGAAAAAAAAAAACATATAGCTGACCGGTACCCCCGCCCCCAAATATACAAGATGATACTTCACCCTGCAATAGCTATATCTCGTAGTAGCAGACTGGGCAGTAAAGATGCGAATTTTCTTAAATATTAATAAATCTACCTGACTTCATAATAAATTCTTGAACTTGTAAAAATAGACTCTCGTTTACGTGTGATGGTTCATTTTCTTTTCCAAATAATAAATCGTGAGTTGTGAAGTTCGGGAGATCATTCGGTAAGTATAAATTCCTTGCGACTGTGTATCTCGGACAAATAAAAAAGAAATGGTATGGACTCTCGAAACCACCACATAGGCAAGACGGACTAGAAACAATGTTTTTCTGGTAAAGATGGGAATTTAGAGAGCTACATTCCAGTCTTAGCCTAGTGTGGAGTATCTGTCCAATCCGTGAACCAACGTTATAATATTTTGGGGGTCTCTTTATGTTTTTATTCAATTGATACTTAAAAGATACGATGGATGGGGCCTGTTTAACTTCATCAGAGAGAGAATTCCAAGCACGGATAGTAGATGGGAAGAAAGAATTATAGAAAAGATTTGTATTAGAGGATAGAGTCTGGATATGGTTAGCATTTCTAAGATTGTATGTAGTAGTTTCTTGAACTAACGACGGCAAAAGATCTCGTAGATAATCAGGTGAGAGACCGTTCATGATTTTATAAAAGATAATCAGTTTATGCTTGTTTCGTCGGTTTTGTAATGATTCCCACCCAAGGTCATCAAGCAATTTCTGAATGCTACAAAGCTTAGTAGCACCAGCAACTGTCCTGGCTGCTTCTATATGTACGGCCTCTAACTTTTGTTTAGTTTCAATAGAAGCATTATCCCAGACTGAGTCACAATACTCAAGTAGAGGTCGTATGAAAGAAATATACATTTGTTCTAATGCTTTTCGGCTTATCCTGAATTTAAGTGCTCTCATGAGATTAAGTCTTACCCACGCCTTTTCAGTAATAATATTAATGTGATTTGCCCATGTACATGTGCTAGATAAAGTAATACCCAAATGCTTGTGACAAACAGTCTCCGTTAAAACTGTGTTATTCATAAGAAGTGGAGGATGCTGTATAGGAGTATGTTTCCTGGAGACTGTCATAGAAACGGTCTTACTTGCATTAAATGTGACTAACCATGATTCAGCCCATTTATTTATGGTTGTCAAGTCATTGTTTAGAAGAACAGCAGCACTTTGAGGAGAATCGACTACGACATATAGGCTAGTGTCGTCAGCAAACAGACGGATAGAAGATCCAATGTCCTTGACTATGTCATTAATATAAATCAAGAATAGTAGGGGCCCAAGAATAGAGCCCTGTGGGACACCAGCATTTATTAGAGCCCAATCTGACGCCTGACCATTAATAACAACACGCTGTTGACGGCCTGAGAGATAACTGGCGAACCACTGAACGACTATGTCGGAACAGCCTATACCCGAGAGCTTATGAAGAAGGCCCCTGTGCCAGACTCTGTCGAAAGCTTTGCTGATGTCGCAAAAAACTGTCCTAACTTCTTTGCCGCTGTCCACTGCTTCACAGAAAGAGTGATAGGTATGAATTAGCTGGTAGGTGGTTGAGTCACCACGTATAAACCCAGACTGTAAAGGACTTAAAATACCGTTTCCAGTAACATAGTTATAAAGGCGTTTATGAACACAACGTTCCATGATTTTTCCCATTTGACTTAATAAAGATATTGGCCTATAATTCGAGGGTAATGATTTATCGTCTTTTTTGTGAATAGGTGTGACATTAGCATTTTTCCAGGGCTTAGGATAATACCTTGCTATTAGTGACCGATTAAAAACAGTACAGAGTGGTGATGCTAAAATATTCGCACCTTCTTTTAGAAGGCGTGGGCTTATAAGATCTGGACCGGAAGCTTTGTAGATATTGAGATTGAGGAGAACGTCCTTGACATCTTGAATAGAAATTTCAATTTGTTGGAGAGAGTGTTGCAAAGGTAAGAGGTATGGTAAGGGTTTGTTACTGTCGTCAACTACCGTCTGTGATGTGAAGTAGATGTTCATCATATTTGCCTTATGGGAGCTATCTTCTGCGTATTCATTATTCATGATCAAGGTGGGGATATTGAAGGCCGATTTTCCAACATTCAGTACTTGTTTTGCTGTTTTCCAGAATAATTTAGAATTTGTAGTTTCCGTCGAGAGTAAGCCGTCAAGTTTGTCAAAATAGTCTTTTTTCGATTTTCGAATTTCAGTCACAATTCTATTCCGAAGTATCTTGTATCTGTCACGAAACACCAAATTAGAAGTTCTTTTGAATTTTCTGTAGTTACGTTTTCGTTTTCTGATGAGATTTTTTATGTGGCAGGTTATCCACGGATGCTCAGTAGGTCTTATGGTTACAATCTTGTTTGGTATACTTTGTTCTGCAGCTGAAGATATCGCTTCGGTTAGTTGCAAAACAGCTTCATCAATGTCACTTACAGATTCTACTTTATTTTCTAAATTACTTTCCAGTAGTGCTGTCCGAAACCTATCGAAATCAGCAAGGGGATAACTCCATATTCGTCTTTTGAATGTTTTAACCGATTGTCGAAGAAACTTCAATAATACAATTGTCGGACAGTGATATCTAACTTGGCCTGGTATAAAACAGTCTGCAACACCACTCGTCAAAACGTTAGTAGTGTTGCGTACCATGACTAAATCGATCAGGGATGACGAGTGTTCGGTAAAGTGTGTTGCCTCAGCAATTAACTGCTTTAAATTAAATTCTTGAATTATTTCTGTCATTCTGTTACCGTTACTGTGAAGCAGGTTGTAATTGAAGTCACCTAAAATAAATATATCAACTATGTTAGTATTAAAAGCCTTATCAATACTTTCTTCTATAAGATATGAATAGTTATTGCTACTGTTAGGAGGTCGGTAGAATCCACCAACGAGAATCCTTTTTGACCTTACTTGAATTTCTATCCAAACTGCCTCCAGCCCACGCAACTCCAGATCATGGCGTCGTTTACACGGAAAAAAATCACGAACGTAGATAACAACTCCTCCCCCTACACGATCACACCTGTCCTTTCTGAAGGGTGGCAAAAAAATTGCTATTGAAATTGTATCATTCTGAATATCAGGTTTAAGCCAACTTTCAGAAAAGACAAGCACATCGTATGCATCTGCTTCGGCCTTAATTAAGTCGAGTTTAGGTAATATACTCTGAATATTAAGATGAAAAATACTAAGATGATTGGATAACATCAGATACGAGGAAGATGAGCTATCTGCATCGCTTCCGACAGAGCCCGGCCCAGGATTGACTTCTACATCTCCGCTTAGGATAATAAGAACGAATAACCATGAAATAAGAACAGTGACAAACATGGACATCAAACAGTTACGACTAAAGTTTAGATTATTTGTCGGAATACATTTACAACGAGTATAAGGAAACTTGATGTTTTTGTATACCTCATTACTTCGTTGCAAATCTATTATCAAACTAAGACATGAGATTGTATAGTTGCTGCCAAAATATGTTAAGAAAAAAGCAATGAAGACAAGATAAAATTTACTATTTGATATCCGCTTTCTGTTGCCCAGTCCTAAAGAGCACGATACACCAGAGAAACCACCAAGACCATCCGATTTAAATTTACAAAATTTCATATATTACACAACAAAAAGTTTAAGAAAATTAGAATAAGTCTTGCCGGCCACTCTGGATCATCGTAGCTAACTAACTCACGCATGAAATTTTCAAAGACTATCGCAATTAAATGTACAAAGTGATTGGGCAGGGAACCGGTCACAAAGAAGTAACATAGAAAAAAGGAAAAAGAGAGTGAAACAATAGAACAAAGAGACATACAAAAAAAAACAGTAAAGGGATGTGTGAATGGTAACTATAAGTTCCAAAGAGAAAGAGTTCGTGTTGTTCTGTTATGTTTAAATATAATCTTAAAAGCTCTTACGCTACAACCAGTAGGCACACAACGCCGAATCAGCATTGAGCCAACGTTGATTCAACGTCGTGACATTGAATCAAAGCACGCTCAAGGCCACTTTGCGTTCAGTTGGCAGATATATATATATACAGCTGAGCTAACATTTGACAAATGCTGATGAAAGACGGTTTATAATTATGTTCATTTGAGAAAAAACTACATCCAGTATCAAACGGTTTTCCAAGAGCATCCTAAACGGAACCCAACGTTTCCCCGCCCCCGAAAGAGACTCATTAATTAATATTTACATTCTTGGTGTATATACTGAAAAGCCCTATAGTAAAGCATTGGAACGTAATGTAGTTTACATTCCAATAATTACATTGAGACACGCGACGTCAATGACGTCAAAATAAACAATGGCTCTCTACAATCCGATTGGACGTCAGCAACGTCATGACGTCATGCATGCTGTTCTGCCGTTAGCAGATAAACTGCGGTACATATTCTTTACTGCTTCAATTTAAGCGCCTATACAAGATTTTTCGTGAAAGATTTGATTTAAACGAATGCAAATATAAGCAATGAACTTAATTTTTCTGTTGTTTATCGAAGTGTAAACTACATTGGGTCACTAGCAAAGTTTACATGAACCCCTTCGGGGTTCATTCACTTTGCACGTGACCCAATGTAGTTTACACTTCGATAAACCTCAGAAAAATGAAATTCATTCCTTAAAATATAGATTTAGTATTCAGCAACAATAATCTCTTACACAAGCGAACACGTCCATGGGGACAGTGAAGAAAAGCTCTCAGAAAAACATTTGGCAGCCGACTAAAGACGTAACACATAACAAGAGAGACAATTCGAATCATAAGGTTGAGAACATTACCCGTGGTTATTTCCCTTGTTCTAATGACATGCGGGGCTCCATGTTGGATGTCACAACATGTTGCTACCCCCACTGAAGCCACACCCGCAAGGCGTTTCCAGTGAGGGGCAGCACACGTCTGTCCTGCCCAGAAGCAATACAAATATCACCCATATTTGGAGCTCAATGCATGCCATTATGCTAATTTCGACAGTTTATGGTTCACTGTGGTGAACTTGGTTAACAGAAAGGGGAATTATTTACATAGTCAGAATCAGCCTTTACCGTGACTACCGCATCATCAAAGAGAAGTCACATGTTAGTTACAATGAAAATGATAATTGTCATCTTCAAGGAGAACAACTATCATTGTAATAGCTTTGCTATCATAACTAACAGCCAGAAGCTACCATTTGATTTAGACAGAAAAGCAGAATATCTACATATCACGTAATAATTATACATGATCAAGTGGGCACACAACGCTGGATCAGCACTGAATCAACGCTAATTAAACGTAAGAGGTTTAATCAACGTCGATTCAACGTCGATCCTCGTTGTATGCCCAGTGGGATGTTTAACGCACCCATCTACGAAGGAGACAGAGTCCCTTGAGATACATATTTCTGAAAATAAGGATGCCTTTATATATACATATATATCGCGTCATTATCTTCTTACTAAGTAATAACACTAACGTACGTGGCCCTAAAGTCGTCAGGGTCCTAAGGTCGTCATCATTCTTTTAGCTTCATTATTTTCCATCTGTGTCACAGGGATGTGTAGAAGCGGGCGAAATTCAGTAGATAAATATCTTAATTTTGTTATGCAGTTTAAATTTTAAGCTGGTTTTAAACGATTTTCCATATAACGAAGTGACAACAAGGTAACCCATTTTTACTTGAAATTCCAAGTCTGTCGACAGAGCACGCTGGTTTTGATATCAGTCTGGCGAACCAAGATTGTCACGCTAGATTCAAGTTTCAGATGTATGTTTGCATTCGCCCAAACACAATAAACATTAAACCATCAAGATGTTCTTACCTTTGGTGGTCAGAGAGGAAATTAAACGCGACAGACATCAAAGAACAGTGATGACGACTTTAGGTCATACCTGACGACTCTAGGGCACATACTACTAGACAACGAAAAATTCATTTCCCCACTTCTTATATGCTCTTCTTTCACTCCAGTTTGACAAGCATATATTGTGATTATTTCCGTATAAATTAACAATTTTATGTTGGTTTGTCTTCATAAAATCAAATGAAACCAAAATGATTTAAATTTAAAGACAGAAAATGGTAGCAAGTTGTCTATAAAAAACAGGCACACTTTCAGTTGTGCCGGATTTGGTTTGAAACAGCAAATTACCCATTAGCAAATGTTCCAGAAATACAGCTTTTACCCGTTTACTGTCACTTATAAACCTCATATAGAAATACGAAAACACATTTTGTCTTTGTGCAACTCAAGTATTTTGTTAATGAAAATAGAATATTAAAACAAAATAAAAGAATCTTCGATACCATGAGACCTCAAATAATTCAATTGGTCAGCCACATCCCAATAATTTTATATTCCATTTCCGCCGACAACAATGCTATCTATCGAATGATTCAGAACTTTTGACAAGAAGGTATCCCAGAACAAGGGATAACGTGTGCAGTCTTATCGGGATCTTCAATGACCATATTTTTGACAGCTTAAAACGTATACCTATATACCACCATTGCTACAGGAAAACAACCTGATCAGAACCCAGACCAGACTCTGTGTTTGCACACGCCAATCTTGTTTTTAAACCAACTTTATTATAAAATCCTTTCTGTTTGATGATCATTTAACGGCAAAATAAATAAATATTTGTTAATTTGTTTTTTGACATGAACCTTATCTTTAAAAACGTAAAAAAAGACAATACGACCCCATGACGACACTAGGGCCGCACTGATGACGACTCAAGGTCTCATAGGTCCTAAGGTCGTCAGGCCGACCCTTCCTCTGTTAAGAGTCTGTTTTTCGATGTTTTCTGCATTAAATTGACCAGTTTCTTTATTGAACATCCCTTCTGAATGGCTTGTCCTGCTGGTTCCATAACGCAACTATAAATAGCTGTCACCATATGCATGAGGTATTCGTTGAAATGCACTAAGGTGACGACCTTAGGGCCACGTACGTTACTACAGACATTATAGAGTACAAAATAACCCCGTCCAAAAGACGCGGTTTATGGCAACACCAGTGATGGGCCACAGAAGCTTGCATAAACACGTACAAAAACAGAGGATTCGAAGCAGTCTGTGTGTCCGCACATTCTGATGAGAATCCCATCCTATCGAAGATCCGCGTGCAGATCCGAATGTGATGTCTGCGCAAACTACTGGTTCCATTCAGTTCATAACTTTTAGGGCAGCCACTCCATTAACCCTTCAAGCGCCAAAAACAGACGACAAAATTTCTGCCTGCAAACTTTCCGCACTAAGGATTCAAGGCCAACAGAGTAAAACAGTATAGATCCAGATGAGGCGGCTCATCGTGAGCTGCCTCATCAGGACCCATGCTGTTTGCAAATTCACCTATTTTCGTTTCAAGCGCTTAAAGTGTTCAGTGTGGTTTTGTATTCATGGTAAGCCCGAGGGTACCATGTAATAGCAATTATTTGTATAAAGACTCACAAAAACCGATACGAGCAAACAGACTATAATAGCACATTAGCCATAATAGGGAAGAAGGGTCACAATACCGCGTGTACGAGGATGTGCACTTGTATAACCAGATCAGAAACTTCTTCGTCAAATCTACGTATCGAACAACAATGATAGAAACAACTGTCTCGGTGGAGTAGACTGGTCAGAGTCCTTGCTGTTCACAAAACTAGCGACTACAAAAAATTAGCTCAATACGGCCATATACATAGGCTCAGATCAGCCTGTGCCTAGGTCAGACGGTGCCTATGCACAGTCTGGTCTGAGTATTCCCCACTCGTATGAATGTCACTATTATTTGTATGAACCGGTAATCTGACCAGCGATGACGCAGATCAGGCCGACCGGACCTGCGGGCAGTCCATCTCCTTGCACTGACCATATAAACCTACAGGGATGGGCTAAGATGGCAGTTAATCAAAAGAAATTGTTGTTCCCTATGTGCTCCTTATGGAGAAGATTCACACCAGTCTGCGCTTCAGCACAGTCTAGTTACGCCGATTGCATCAGCACTCGATGAAGTGCCGAATCTACGGTTCTATCTGATATTACCATGAAATGGCTTTTTGCAAGACACCGCCCATTTTCTAAGTCACGGTGTAATATTGGTTGAAATTGATAAGTGTCAGATAAAACTAACATCTTAATTTGTCAGTGAAATCCAACAGTTTCTAAAAAGTCACCTGCAAACAATCGTCGTGCCACGCCGTGTTTCTCCGTGCTCAACTTTTTACGAGTACAGCACTGACAAGTGCGCAACGCGTTCCCACGTATCTAATCTGTACGGGTTGAATACTCATGTAATATTCTCTAAGTCTGCCAGTCAAAGATAAAATTCAAAACGGAAAAAAAAAAAAAAAAAAAAAAAAAAAACTTGCCAGATAAGGTTTAGTTACTCTTTCTTTTTGTCATAGGTTTCTACTGAAGAGTAAGACTAGCTGGCTTAGTAAAGGCAGATCATGGCTCGCACAGAAACGATAGCCATTCAGCTTCTCTTAATGGGCATCTCGTGCTATATGGCCTCAGCCGCAGTTGTTGGTGACCAGGATCATAGTAGGTCTTTCAAAACCGGTTTATCCAAATCCTAGGAAGATGGCAGTATGTCTCTATCGGATGCTGTGGAGCTTTTGAGAGAATCGCTATTAGAGGAGGAGAAGAGAATTGAGGTACCAAATTCTAAAGCAGACACTTGCCAGCTCGACGATTCACTTCACGGATGCCTATTAAACTGTATCGCTGAAAGTTTGGACTGTTCGAGCACCTGCGACTCATCGAAGAAGTACACATCAATCGCTGGTTATATCAATGAATTCACTTTCAGTTGCGCAAAGTCAGAATCAGAGGAATGTGCAAATGACTGGATCAAAGAGAATATTAATCACGATGACGACACCTGTATGAGTGATAAGAAACTTCTGAGTTCGCTAGCAGCTTGCAAGCCAAAGTGTACTGGAAAACAGCCATCCAGTCCGCTTGACCCTAACAATCCAACCAGCTGTCCGGGTGTTTTGGATGAAGTTGCCAATCTGGGAAACTTCAAAAGGCCTACGTCAGATAGTTTATGTTCTGTGAGAGTGGTGACCAAATGAAACGGGGCTACATACCAAACGGTGTCGTGACTGCCAACCTTATGATCTGCAGCGAGGCAGAATATTGTGGTCTCCATGGATATTCATATTATTGGTGTTACACCAACTGTGGCAAATGGGATCATTGCTGCACAGGTTCATGTGGTTACCATGGATACAGTTATAAATGGTGTAATGGTGGCGGTTCCTGGGATTATTGCAAAAAGCATTCTGGCATACAGTGAAGTTTGCGCATGTCTGAAGGTATATGAGTACATCCCATAGTTTGACTTCTATATTTATTTTTTTCTTTTCCTGAAGGGATTTATAACTACTCTTAAAGGAAATAATTTACTGAATTCTTTCCTATATCGTTTATAGATTAACTCCGTTGCTTAACTACGGAAATTTTTTTTCCGAAAAATACCGTATACGTGGTAATTTTCGCGGGTTTAAATTTTCGCTGTTAAGGGTCAATAACATAAGCACTAATTTTCGCGATTTTTAATTTTGGCGGTTAGCCACTTTCGCTGCAAAAGGCAAAATGGCTTCGTTTTCATTTGAGGTAGTTCTTTCATTAACCTGCGGCCGCAGGTTAGTGAAAGAACTGGCTCAGATGAAAAGTACCAGACTTTACCGAAGCGAAGAGAAACAAAATGTATGGACGCTGTGTCTACTTAGTAAGAAAAAGGAAATTATTTCGCGATTTTAACATTCGCGGTTTCTTAGTGACGGCGAAATACCGCGAAATATGGAACACCGCGAAAATTATCTTATGTACGGTATTTACTTGACTGCTCTGAAACAGTCCAAATTGACTATTAGTCATTGGTTATAGGGTATAAAATTGCTATAAAGCATATCTAAAACATAAAAAAATATCAAATCAGAGAGAATCACGGATCCCTATTGAAATCGTATGATTGGTCCAAACAAAATCGATTGACGTAACAATCATGTCTAAGAGCAAATTCTTTCCTTTAAGAGTTGAACTTTTTCGGAAGGAATCCATCCTCCGGGAAACCTGGCATGAGTTTACAAAAGTCGCCCCCCCTTGTTAAAAATGGCAGCAAACATGGAGGTGTACTCATGCACCTTAAGATTCCTCTCTTGCTCTGACGCTTATTTCTCTTGTCCACTAGTTAGCATTAACCTATCAGAAACATTATGTACTGAACATTAAGGTCCAATTTCCTGCCGCTTGAAAATCTCAGTTTAGTTCAATTTCTGAACAAGATTTATATTGCATTATGGCCTATGGGATAATTCATGGTTTAAACCACAGATGGTGATATAAATGCGACGTGAAATCAGACCTAATTGTTACAGATATTTTGACATTTTTGCAGTATAAGTCAATTGATAAAAAGATATCTGAACCTGACAAAGCCAAAGGTTGTTGCTTAATAGCATAGCTCGCCTGAACTACCGATGTTCCATCAAGCAAGCAAACTGCTCTAAGTGTGTGACCTTGCTTTGAAGGTCACACTGGTGCTGTGGCTTGCACTGCAGAAAACAACAGAAATTGTGTTGTCAATACTTAAATAAATGTATCTGAGCAATACGCCTTAAAGTTTACTTCAGACAAACTTTAAGTCCATGACCTTGACTTTAGGTTCTTTGAGATACCATTGAAACTTTGAACGAGTGTCTAACATCATTACAAATATTAACTAATATCTGTCACGGCTCTCTAAAACTGATAATCTTCAGCAATCTTTTGCAACTGGCCAAAGCTTTCACTTAAATTTCTGAGTTTATGACCTTGAGTTCAAGGTCACCGCGCGGGTTGGTGGTAGTATTTACCAAAACTTCAGACCAGTATCTAACATCACTTTGCTGGCATTGTGTGACAACGATCAGCGTTTAGAGCTCAAGATCATCGAGGTGGTACTCTCTGAAACTCTGGACTATCATATAACAATGATATATGAATCAACAAAATCCATCCATGGATTAAGGAGGTATCGGTCTAAATATCCAAGGCAGACGCCGACGCTGACGTAAAGGTGACAAGAACAGCTCTTTCCAGGACTTGTCATTTCGTACTGAAAACTAAACAGAAACACCGCAATTAATGATAATAATAATAATAATAATAATAAATTATTATTATTATTATTATTATATAATAATCTCAGCAGGAATACAATGTTGAAACTATATTGTAAGAACAGTGATGCAACATCAAGTAACATCGTACCACCCTCGATATAACAACACGACGTCGCATCGACGTCGAAATGAGATTATAACAATCCATCATGAGTGTCCATGTAGGATAGGGAAATCTCACCCGAGGGGTCGGAATTTCAACCAGGGACGAGGCTTGCCGAGTCCCTGGTTGAAATTCCGACCCCGAGGGTGAGATTTACCTTTCCTACATGGACTGGCTCATGATGGATTATTTTTCTCCCACTGTTAGCGGATTTTAAACCTCAAGTCGGATTAGGCTTCAGAACAGGAAAATTCTAACTTTTTAACCAATGATCTGAAGTAAATTTTGACCAGCCCAGTGTGTTTATCGGGTCGTAAAATTGGTGTAAACCCAGTTTGCACCTAAAAAATAGACGGAGAACACGATATGTGGACTATTTTATCTTCCAGAGGGCGAAAACAAAATGCAACTTAGCCTCTCACGTCACGCGCGTCAAGTTAGCTAGCGACGTTTTTAACCGGTTTTAGTGACGTCATTAAAATTGAGTGACGTCACAAACCCATGATCTGCTATCAAACGTCATTCGACATGCTTGCGTGTCCATTTTGTTCATTTAAAATTAAAATATTAGTCAAAAAATGAAAAAGTCTGGTTGCTAATATAAGAAAGATGTTGCCAGGTATAAGATAGAAATTTCTTATATGAGCTGAGAGCCTATATAGGCCTATCTTATATAGGCAAAGGTGGGAGAAAATTGCAACGTCATGTGCTTACTGTAGGGTAGCGTCGGGTAACTTCGAACATGGGGGTAAATTCGGACATAGCATTGCAAACAGTGAAAATCTAGATGAGACGGCTCATCATGAGCCGTCTCATCCGGATTTCCACTGTTTGTCCAGTTATTTTAGTTTTAGTTCCAACAACTGACACATAACAGTGGGAACGCAGACTCATCACATTTGAGTAATTCATTTTCTGAATGGTCGTCTACGCACAAAAAAGTAATCCCTTTTTTCGCCGGAGAAAAATGGCGGGAAATTTTTGTCAGAAACAGCCCCAAAATAATGCTCATTTGAAAAGATATGCAGTCGTGGTTTTCTGACGGACCAGATCACAATGAAATTTTATGTTTTATTATTGAAATCAGATGCATATCGGTACCTCAATGCAGTTTGCACACCCAAAACAACGATCACAATTTGACAACCGTTTTTCAGAAAATTAAAACCCTAAGACAGTACCCCAAAGTTATTTTGCAAAGAAAATTGTCCCAAAAACCAAACTAGATGCCATTATAACTGAACCGTAGTTCATACATTCGACCGTCTTTCAGCGAGGTATATCTACGGGAGAAAGTCTATTTACGTTGAAAATCGATAATGAAGTTGGTCATTTTTACAACGTGCGTTTGTCAACACACGGACATTTTTTCTGCTGGATCGACTTGAGCCAGTTGAGCTGACCAACTGTTTCTTCATTTATGGTACAGTAAAGTTTGTAATCATTTAGCATACTGTGCATTTATTAAGATTTTGCGTAAGTCTGCCTGCCTGTGATTTTTTGGGCTTCTGAATTTAGGCTACACGCCGAGAACGAACAAGAGAAAGCAAAACAAACACACTGGTACTCGAGTAAACCACAAAGTTTGACAAACGAAAAACATTGAGTGATTGGCCGGCTGTTTTTTTTAATAGTGGAACAAGAAAGAGCAAGCGGAATGATAATAAATATTTCAAGTGAAACCTACATGCTTTAGTCGAACTACGGACAACTCGCCCCAAGACAACTCGCCCCACAAAAATCTCGCCCCAAGACAAGTCGCCCCTCCTTCAGGTGACAACTCGCCCCACATTCTGAGACAACTCCCCCCCCCCCCCCCCCCCCCCCCCCCAACACACACGTACCCTTTCAGAAGGCATCCCACAAAAAATACAAGAGACAGCTTGCTCTTACTCATAAATCTGTCAAAACCCTGTCCCGTTAGGCGTTAAGGGACCGACCATTTGATATTCGGGGGGGGGGGGGGGGGGGGGGGCGGAGGGGGGGCTTTGGATATGCAAGAAAAAAAATAAATTAGCTCATAAGGAGATTTAATAAAAATCAGACATCGAAAAACAATGAAAAAAAAAAACCTGGCTCCACCCAAAATTTCTTAAGAAAAATCTGCAGATAATTCCATTTGAATTGAGTTTTTAAAATGTCACTGGCTTCTGGGGGCGCAGACTCCCCATATTTATAGTAATGTTTTAATATCTACAATTTATTTTTTACACCAGCAGCACCCCCCCCCCCCCCCCCACCCCCATACACATATCATATATTCATACATTTTACCAAAAAAAATCCTATACAACATTCACATACATGTATTATTGATCAGCCGCATTACGAAGTAAATGTTTCTACTAAATAAAACTGAATTGCAAAAGAGTCACTAGCTTGTGGGACACAAAGCCATTATGGCAAAATAAACACTCTAAAAGGAGGCAAAATTCCTAAAAAAAAACAACCCTTTATTTCTTTTATCATCATTCCTAGTTTTGCTCTATTTTTTCCAGTCTTAAAATTGCCATTAAAATTGGGAAATTGCTTTGGCTTCTTGGGGGGGGGGGGGCGTTGCCCCCTAGACCTCCTTTGTTTCTTGGGGGGCGTTGCCCCCTAGACCTCCTTTGTTAACTTCTTAGCAAAGAACTTTTAGCCATTTATTAACTTGCATTCATTTATAATGTGACTCTATCAATAAGTATTTACAAGTAGCACATCACACTTGTGTGATAGGCTCTTGGTATTTATCAAACTTTCAAAAGTGCGAATAAACGCATACAGGGATGTTTGCATCTTTACCATAGATGAACAGGGTAACATGCTCCAGGCACTGGTTTGCAAATGCAAGCTAACCCATGCCCTTATTCTTATGATCGGTCCCTAAAGGGGACAAAAAATACTAATAAGCATTAATGCAGATTTTAGCATGCCTCCCAGCCACAGTTTGATAATTACTCTGCAGCTGCAGAACCCTCAAAACCTCGCTGCTCAGCCCCTGGGTGTACCAGGTTATCGTTGAAGTGGTTTGGGTATTTAATGTATTTACCAAGGTCCACCCATTCACAACCAGGGTCACGGCGAAGCTCTTCCTTTTTATTTGGGGGGGGGGGGGGCACAGGGGTGTGGGGGGGGGGGGGAGGGGGCGAGTTGTGTTCTGCATCGGGGACAAGAACGTAGATATTCTAGTAAGGTGAGTGTCTGAGAATATGGGGCGAGTTGTCTTCTGAAAGTGGGACAAGTTGTCTTCTAAAAGATGCAGTTGTAATGACAAACAGCGTAGATCCTGCTTCGGGATCTATCGCACTTTCATCGCACTTTAATCACTTTTTTCATCAAATTCGGTAATTTTACTTGAAGGAATATGGAGGCTTCAATTCAATTCATTTCAATTCAATGTATAATTTAACATTGATTCAACACTGACTCTCAACATTTTGCTATAACAGGTTTACCCAAGGGAAGTCAGTTTCTGTGCACAAGGCAGTAAGTATCTGCCATATTTTTGAATAAGTGGGTCTTCCATGGATATATCGTTTGGACAAGCCAAATAGCATCTTTGCAAGTCAAGGGTACTAAGGCCACTTTGTTTCTTATGTATGTAAGGAACAAAGTGGTCTTAGTACCCTTGGATTGCATAGTGGTCTTAGTACCCTTGGTTTGTAAACATGTCTAAAAAGTTGATTAGGTTTTGGTGACTTTGACCCCATTTTCAAGGTCACAAGAGGCCTTAGACTTGACCTTCTGTGGTCTGCGTCAGCATGACAATTTCTTGTACCCACAATATTTCTTGAACCAATTTCACCAAACTTGCATAGATATATCATTAGGACAAACATAAGAGCATAATAGATTTTGATCACGTTGACCTTATTTTCAAGGTCTTCGGAGGATTTAGTCTACATATGTGAAAATTTCACTTATACAGTATGCTGTATATCTCTTCAGCCCCCACTTTCAATCTCTTCAGTAAGGGAAAAAAGGAGACCGTGTTTAGCAACACATGGGAAGAAACTCGTGCAGAAAGAATTATAATAGTGATTTGAGATGTAACTTCCCTTATATTGAACTGGCTGACGTACCATAAAGTCTCTAAAGATTGGAGTGAGTGAACTCGGGTTGAACGTCCCACCAACAACGAGGTCATATGGAGACGGGACCTCGGTTTAAAGTATACGAAAGACCGGAGAAGCGGGGGATCGATCTTGCGACCCCTGGATGGATAGTCCGAAGTCTAAAGATAGGAATTAAGCATAACTGTCTTAAAACTGATGTTTGGTTTTTCACTGCAGTAATGCGTCTAAAGATGCAGATGGAATGACAAACAGCGTAGATCCTGCTTCGGGATCAGTCCGACCAAGATCTGTAGTGTTTGTCTCTATATCATATTACTTTGTATCGAAAGTGCAAATGCACTCACGAAAACGCTAGAAATAGGCTAAAACTTTTGCGAATTTGTTAATGGAGTATTGAGGCTTCAGTTCAATTCAATGAATAATTCAACATTAATTCAACACTGACTCCCAACATTGATTCAGCATTGAATGTCTGCTGGGCCTTTAATACTTCTGTATTCCATGTCAGTCCATTGGCTTTCACCCCATGAATGCTATAGGGCCTAACCTATTTTGAGTTGACATTTATTAAAGAGAAAGTCGACTGATCAAGTAAATTTTACCGGCGAGACTCCACTTGGCAGCTGCGCTACCGAGACTCTTTGGACTGTGGGAGTCGGTATGAGCCGAACAAGAGTTGCAAATAAAAGCATCGCAAACGACTGCGTGATACCCCGCCACTGCAAACCTTTTTCACACATTGATTTTTCCAGATTTATGCATGTATATAGCCTGGGAGCAGGGGGAAATAACTCCCATGGGGTAAATTTGCGCATCACTGAAGGCTTTCATCCCTCTGATCACTTGCTGAAAGTTTCAGAAAAATTGCTTCAAACTCTGATTTTATATGGAATTTTTTATGATTTTATACATGTATATAGTCCCAGGGAAGGGGCAGATAACCCCCGATGATAAAATTTCTGTGCTCATTAAAAGCTTTTGTTACTTCGATCATGTTTGTGAAGTTTCATCATGATACTCCAAGTAGTAAAGGAACTAGAGATCAAAAACCATTTTTCGTACATTGACAAGTGCCATAACTCTGTCAGAAAGGGGTAAATTTGAGCATCACTGGAGGCTTTCATCACTCTGATCATTTGCTGAAAATTTCAGAAAAATTGCTTCAAACTCTGATTTTATATGGAATTTTTCATGATTTTATACATGTATATAGTCCCAGGGCAGGGGCAGATAACCCCCGATGATAAGATATCTGTGCTCATAAAAAGCTTTTGTTGCTTCGATCATGTTTGTGAAGTTTCATCATGATACTCCAAGTAGTAAAGGAACTAGAGATCAAAAACCATTTTTCGTACATTGACAAGTGCCATAACTCTGTCAGAAAGGGGTAAATTTGAGCATCACTGGAGGCTTTCATCACTCTGATCATTTGCTGAAAATTTCAGAAAAATTGCTTCAAACTCTGATTTTATATGGAATTTTTCATGATTTTATACATGTATATAGTCCCCGGGCAGGGGCAGATAACCCCCAATGATAAGATTTCTGTGCTCATAAAAAGCTTTTGTTACTTCGATCATGTTTGTGAAGTTTCATCATGATACTCCAAGTAGTAAAGGAACTAGAGGCTAAAAACCATTTTTCGTACATTGACAAGTGCCATAACTCTGTCAGAAATTAACGAAATTTGCCCATTAACAATCCCAAGCGAGACATTCTTGGTACAAATGCATATGCATAATTTGAAGAAAATCCGTTGATAAATACTTAAGTTATTGAACGGAAACGAAGTGCGGACGGACAGACGGACGTACGTACTACGGACGGACAGACACACGGACGGCCAACGTGAAAACATAATACCCCGTCACTAACGTGTGGCGGGGTATAACAATGTTTGGTTTTTAGATTCAGACTCTAGAATGGGTTGAGTTTTCATACGATTTCTAGAATGAGGAAATTACAAATTTGTAGATCTTTCACGGAAATCGTGTCTGGTCCGCGTGTTGTCGCTGATGACATCACACCAAAAACACACATACACATACTTTTCGATATTTGTTTTATATTTGACCTGAGAAAAGGTGCAGACTTGTCAAAGCTGCCAGGCGACAGAGTCGATTCCCCCTACCCCCCCCCCCCCCCACCACCGCCCCACCCACTCCGCCTCCCCGTTCCTCTCACCAACCAGCACACCGGGCCTGTACGACGGAGAGCGGAGGGTGCACCTCCCATAACCGAGCAAAAAAACATGCAGTTTTCTACCAGAAAGCGAGTTTACACCCCTAAACTAAAGCTCTAAAAGTGTCCTTAAAATCTGGATTTTCTTAACTTTCTTACCCCCTTCAACCCACCCCAACCCCCACCACCCTAGGACACCCTCCCCTCCCGCCACCTCCCCACTCACACTGAAATTCGTTCCAGCCACACCTTCTTACCCTCCGCCCCTAATCCCTTGGCAAAAGTACGTGTACGGGCCTGCACAACCATTCCATTTGATCCTTCAGATGTAGGACCCATTAAGTTTTCTCTCCCAAAGTGAAATTTCACGTGCTGTCTTAATTGAATAGTTGTTTAGTGGTGTAGCCATATTTGTCTTGCTTTAATTTTTCAAACAGGGTCGCGCGATATAGCATTTGAAATATTGGCACACTGGCTGTCAGCCGACTCACAAGTTAATATCAGTAATACAATCAATTTACTGTTTACGTCACAATTTCATGACGTAACCAGCACTACTGAGCTAGCTTCCTTGTTTACAAACTCTGCGGGTGGGTATGGAATTGTGGTTATTTGTGAATAAAATATAAAGATAGACTTCTGTCATGCATTGTATTTTTAATAAACATATTTAATTTAATCGCGCTTGGTATTCTAGCAATACATGGAATAATGATCCTCTCGATTTTGTCGCAAACGTTGAAATGCATAGCCGGGCCAGTGATGTAAACACTGTTGTCCGCCATTTTGTTGAAAACAACAACAACAAATTGCGTAGAGTACCCGAAGATTATTTTGCAAAGAAAATTGTCCCAAACACCGAATTACTTGATTTTTGTCACAGGGAAAGGGCGAATACCATGGT
Organism: Ctena decussata; assembly: GCA_963989385.1. Taxonomy (NCBI): domain Eukaryota; kingdom Metazoa; phylum Mollusca; class Bivalvia; order Lucinida; family Lucinidae; genus Ctena; species Ctena decussata. The sequence continues at coordinate 36,166,722 of OZ022508.1, forward strand.
TTTTCATGGCATATGTCCGCCGGCGGGAGAAAGTCGAATTGTTTTGAAAATTGCTTTTGAAGTTGACTTAAAAAGTCGTCTTTCGACGATCGTGTCAACTGCTCGAATGCCGAGTATCTCGGTGTTCAGTTCGGATCTCAGAGAACTAGGAAATTAAACTAAGATGTAAGGAATAAAACCGTGTATTATTTTCGGCTGTGTGTAGTTTGATTCGCCGACAAAGCAGCACTGAAATTGCGACCCGTTCGTCGATTGAATCTGAACCTGAGGAATTTCGAACGTTTTTTCGTTGCTATCTGTATAAAAATATCACTCCGCCATGGATACGCGTTCCCACTGTAAAGGAAACAATATTACTGTCCGAATTTTCCCGTTGTCTGAAGTTACCCGACTCTCCCCTAAATACGCTAAAAAGTTGTTAAGGTGATGAGTACACCTTTATTATTTTTCCGCCATTTTTACAAACGGAAGTAAATGTTGAGACTTCTTTGTTTGCTTCTCTGGGTAAAGAAGCCGTTCTAAAATGGGGTCAGCTCTTAAAGGGAAGAATTTGCTCCTACGGGAGCATATCTTTTCTTTAAAGAGTTGACTCCCATCCAGAAAAGAGGAAGAAGAAAGTGTTATAGCTGCTTCCCCTGAAAGTGTACCCATTCTCCTTTAATGGTTAAAATGAGGCTTTTCTTTTTATTTTTTTATTTTTTTAACAAGTGTATGAACCGCGTCAAGAGAAAACCTGCAAAAGCGCTTTTCCCAAATGTGCCTGCACATCCTGGTTTACGCACATGCGCAATCTGAGAGAATGTGCAATTAACCATAGTGTGGGAGACCAGAGAATGTCTTGACCAGACTGTTCATTACCCATTCTTGTAAGAGGTAAACGATAGCTCTTTATGACCGCTTGTATTTGAGGCATGGAATTATGGGAGTTCCACTTTTGGATAAAGATGGCGGCTAAAGCTTGAAAGAATAGCTGCCAAACATATCCGAATGAAATTTCACAACGTGCGACAGATCGAAGCGGAGCGTGTTGACTGTTTTGCGACAGAGGCACGTTACCGAACTGGTCTATGGATGCACGACTCGTATATGAGCTATGTATTGCCCTCGTGAAGTGACCTGGCAGGGCGGAGCTAGCGTTATGGATCAGTGCATTGTGAAACAGGTAATTCCTATTTTCGGCAACAATCGGAAAAACATCCGTACGACTTCGTTAATCCTCGCCTTTCTTGTTATAAGTAATAACAGTATTTTAACCAAATCGTGTACAGAGCGTCGTGCTGTAGTGTATCTGTAGTCGCATTACAAAGGCACTTGGTGCGACGATCTAGGGTTCAAATCTAGGATGAGAATAAACTGTTTTTGCTCTCATTTTTTTTATTTTCAAACTTTATTTTCTTTACATATTTATTTGTTTTAATCATTTTATTTTAGGAGAAAAGACATTTCCAGTAATTCCTTTCGCTCGAGATAATTTAAAGGATTAGAGTTCGACATGTATGCTTTGGTAGACACCCTGAAACTGAAAAGTGAATACCAAATCAGAAATTATTTTTTCACTCATCGTTTGCTCGTGCATGCATATCACTTTTCTCGAGCATAAAATACCATAATCTACTAAATGTCCTCGTGCATATTTCTGGGCATAATCAGACAAATAAAACCTCTGAAGATTTTCCTTTTTTATTATAAGCACAAAGTATATGGAGTAATCAAAACAAACGGAAATTTCTGTCATGCAAAATAATCATTTGTTACCTAAAAACTTAAAAAGAAAGAATAAAAAAACTTTTTTAATTTTAGGTATATTCGAACCTTGGACCCTTATAAGATACAGAAAAGGTTAGTACGTCTAGGGGAGGTCCACTACACCAACGAGTCTTTACACATTTGTGAGATATAGTTAACAGTTATAATTCATGCATGATACACGATGATTAACGAATACTTACGAATATGTTTCCGATTGGTTACGAAAATGCTGCTTTACCTATTTCATAATGCATTGAACCAAATCGATAGCCCCGCCCTGCCAGGTCACTTCACGTGGGCAATACATCAGGTGATTTCAAGTAAATGTGGAATTTGTGACAAGCAAAGGCTCTGATCAGACTGCACTTGGGTGCAGTCTGATCAGAGCCTTCTCTTGTCACATCAGCCATCTATGGAATCGGATTTAAACCGTACAGCTAAAAGTGAGGCCTCGATCTGAGTATCACGTGACAAAACTACTACAGTGAGTGTTGAAAGTCATATGGTGTAGCTCATATACTTTATGGCTGGTTTTCTCAAGAGGCAGTGCTATGTATGTATATAGCCTAAATAAAAAAAAATGTGTATTATTTCAGCTTTAATAATGCAGTCATACAAAAAAAAATGAGAGAGGCGCCATGGTTGAGTGGTTAGAGGGACTCGGCTGTGGTGCAGAAGTTGACGGGCTCGAATCTGGGTTGGGCCAACCAGCTGCATGAAACTCTATCAACTGGCAGCGAAAGGAGAGGATTAGCTCCGCCTTTCCTACATGTATGCTGTGCCCACTGCCCCTACAGCCACAAGGCTGTGGGGAATTTTTGCCTCTAACAAAACAAAGTGGAAGCGTTTTTGTATGACAAACTCCGATGCTTTTTATGTTGTCAATAACAAGATTTTTGCCGTAGCTTTATATAACAAAATATGTAATATTTCTATCAATAAATGTTTCTCGCTGTACTTTTGAATTTTGTATTTTTTGCCTTGCTGAGAGTGGGCTTATCAGATTCTAAAGTTAAATCATTTATGTTAAATCCTGAAATTTTTTTCAAAAGGTTCAAAATTTTAGCGTTTCACCGTGTATAGTTTTCTTTTGAAAGGAAAGGCTCTATATTGTTCAGCCAACTGGCCTAAATATTTAGGTACAATTCGTCGGCTGAGTGCTATATGGAGTGTTTTATCTCCATGTTTTGGAAAAAATGAGAATTTTATAACTTTGGAATTAGAATCAAATGTTCTGTTTGGTTTCTTTGACTTTTTGCTAGTGCTTTACTATTTTACGTCCGTCAGCATTCAGCCGACGAATTTTGCAGTCTACATACGATTCTGCAAGCATTTTTAACATAGTGTCGGATATTAAAGCATAAAGCCAACTTGATCATATTCCATGATAAGTGCAGAAACTGGTTAAGTTCTCCCGACCTTAAGGTAAATGGATACACATTAAGGGGCATCAACTCAATTAATTTCGTATTTGTCTCTCTTTTCAATTAGGGTTAATTCTTACAGGAAAGAATTTGCTCCTGTAGGAGCAAATTCTTTCCTTGCTCCTGTAGGAGCAAATTCTTTCCTTTAAGAGTAGGCCCCTTTTGGAAGGGTTTCATCAAACAGGGAGGCAAACAGGAAGTCACAGAAATTATTTCCCTTTATCAACTAGCGGAAAAAAGCAGAAGTGTTCCCATTCACCTTGAAGGTTAAAACGGTAGTCCGAATGAGTTTGAAAATGATGCTTTGTTAGCTTTTATTATATGGTTATCCCCGAGGGGATAACCAATTATATGTATTCTTCTTTTGCCAGTTTTAAGGAGGTCGACTTTGAAGCAATGATGAGAAATCTGCCTTCAAAATATCCTCATATTGAATTACAGGATCAACGGACTTTTCATCTGTACATTACGTGTAATACATGAAATAGACAAAAATCGGCTTCATATTTTGATAGTTGTTTCAAAATTAGGCAAATTTCTTGACCTTGTTTCCTCGTTCAAACCATACAGAAAAAAGTGTCACAATTCATCCTGAAAAAAAATTGTCTCAAAGAGTTACCATGGCAACAACATGGCAACCAACCTTGACAACCACACCTTGGTTCGAGCTATTATTATTTGAACAAAGTTGCAGCTGTCAGAGAGTAGCTTTTCCCCCCTAGTAGTTTTTCCCCCCGGAAAAATGACTATGATTTTTCCATAGTAGAATTTCCCACCGGAAAAATGGCTATATAGTAGAATTTCCCCCCGGAAATATGACTATATAGCCAATTTTCCCCAGGGAAAATCTACTATACGTGTTTTTGCATAGCCGTTTTTCCCCTCTATAGTGGATTTTCCCCCTGCTAATATGACTACAGGAAAATACGCTACATAGTGGAATTTGCTCCTTCTCCATTCATAATAGTGAGGTTCCTAACTGAAACGGAAATAGGAGCATCTGTCCGTGAAATATCGATGGAAAACAGATGCTACATTGTAGAACCGCATGCATGTGTCCAACAGTCTGTCTTATTTTTGTTTTGGGAATACAGGTTAGCATTTAGCCAAAAAAGGCTATGAGTGTATGCGGTTGTGTGCGTAAATATGTATAACTTTGTGTTTGTACAAGTGTTCATCAGTGCGTGTGCGCAGCGGAGAGCCTGGACTAGTGTTCGCCTTTCAAGCGACTCCCATCGGGACACACGTCCGATTATCATTTTCAATGTTATAAACTCCCTACTAAATCAAACATGACTGGACAAAGCACTCGTTCGTACATCTTCCTGTAAGCTTGCATGCGTATGAGTGAGTGTTTATATCTGCGATGGAAAGAAATCACACTCTGCTCGTTCCTTAAATTAGTAATTATTGATTATTATAAAAATATTGTTGCTAAATTTCCATATTGATTTTTTTTGTAATTAATCACGTTTATTACCTCCCTTGAAGAACTGATACATTGCTTATGCGATAAATTCCGTAAAATGTCTCTGTTTCATTTCGTTCCGTTTCGTTCCGTTCCGTAAAATACCAAAATCCATATATAATTCACTTATAGCCAATTTCCAGGTGGGGGAAAAATGACTATGGGGGAAAGGTGGCTCTATGAGGTCCGGACAATCCACTATATAGCCGTCCTTCCTATAGCTATTTTTCCGGGGGGAAAGGGGGAAAAACCACTCTCTGACAGCAGCCGCTGGTCCTTAATCAATTCTGAGACAGTGCTCCAAATGAAAAGGGGTAACAAGGATAATTTTCCATTTTTCTCCATAAAATCATTTGTTGTGACCCCTCATTAGAACCGTCTCACTGGGACGGTTCTCATGAGGGGTCACAATATATGTTTTCATTTAGAAATAAGAAAATAATCACAGAATTATCCTCAAAACCCCACCTTCTGGAGCTTTGGTTCTTCTAGTTAAAGCGATTTTAAATTACCACTTTAAACGCAGCGACGAAAATAGCTAATTTTCAAATAGCGTAGATCCTGATGAAGTGGCTCAATATGAGCCACCTCACCAGGATCTATGCTATTTGACTTCTAGTTTTTGAATTCTCAATATGATATATCTTGGAACAAATAATTTTGGAAAATTTGCAGGCGTAAATTTTGTCGTCTGCATTTTGGCGCTTAAGGGTTTACGGTGGCAGCAACGCAGACCCAAGATTATTGCACTGGCCGGTGAAACGTTTTTTTATGATCTACTGACTTAATGTAAATATTGATTTATGGAATTATACGAGTATTTACGAGAAGAAATGGAAATTTTAGCTATATATATATGTTTTCAGTTTTCTTGCCAACTGAACCACTGTTAGCTGTTTTATTTGTTTGGAACCACTTTAATATGCACAAATTGTTGCTGCGCAAAAATAGCGCCAGCATTTCGAAGTCGGACCCCTTAAAACCGTCAACGCTTTTTTGTTTAATCCCATCCTTACTTTTTTCAAAAATAAAATAACAATATTAAAAATATGTTTGTTATAGTTGTCATTTTTAGAAAATTGTCCATGTTTTTACAGTTATTAAGGAGCTACGCTCATATATGACCTTACGACTATAGAATCTGTGCTGATTTTGTGGGGGTAAAGACCAAAACGATCTGACATTGCTGTCACATAGATATGACTGCTCTAACACCATTTTGCCCAAACTGGTATTTTGAAGTCACAATAGTTGCAGGACGCACGACTGATCGTGCAAACAGTCGTGCAACCACACGGCTGGGTGCTAGACCGGTCACGAAGTCACTCGAGTAGTCACAAGACCGTTGGGTCGCATGGTCAGTCGCAAGATCGGTCGTGAGGTTGTTTGATAAGAAATTCTCCCAGTCGTGTGACCGTGGACGACCATGTAATACCTATGTGCAATCACCTGCGATCTGTGACCTCAGCGGCAGGTTTCTGAACTGCTCAAATACCTCCCAGCCACACAGGGTATAATCGATTCCGCCAATTTTCGCTTCCTGCAGAGACTGTCCGTCATATTTGGCTTCCGCCGAGACTGTCCGCGAACTCTTGCTTCCTGCAGAGACTACTGTCCTCGAGAAATGGCTTACTGCCGAGACTGTCCGCGTGACTCTGCTTCCTGCCGAGAGCCTCGGTAGGAAGCAGAATCATGCGGACAGTCTCTGCAGGAAGCCATTTATCATGTACAGAAGTCTCGGCAGGAAGTAAGAGTTCGCGGACAGTCTCGGCGGAAGCCAGATATGATGTACAGTCTCTGCAGGAAGCGAAAATTGGCGGAATCGATTATACCCTGTGAGCCACTGATTTTGATCATGACTGATTTTTTGTGACTTTCTGTTTACTTCTCTGGACGATGAAGCTCATAAAAATGGGGTCTACTCTTATGAAAAGAATTTGCTCCCAGAGGAGCAAATTCTTTCCTTTAAGAGTCAATCCCAATTGAAAAGGGATGCAAAAATGAATATGGCAGAATTATTTTCACTGAAAGTGTTGGCATACAACCGAAGTTGACATTTTTCGACATCGACGTTTTTTCAAGACCCTTAAGAACTAAAGAACGATTACAGCCAGGGGATGCTCTGATGCAATGGCTGATCATTTTCAGTTGTCCATCCTTTTATAATTAGGGTTCGAGGTTATAAAACTTGAGAATAATCTCAAGCTCAAAATAAATCACACTGATTGGCTGCTTCCGAGCATGTGCTCGGAAGCAGCCAATCAGTGTGCTTTATTTTGAGTTTGAGAATGTACTTAAGCTTTATAACCTCTGGACTAGGTAGGTCCTCTTGGATCTCTAGGGCGCTGGCTGTTGTCCCGACAAGCGCACTAGAATACACCTCGATGAAGGATACGGAATCACACGATGATTGCCGATTGACACGGCCATGTTTTAAACTCGGAGACAACTGTCACATCTGGTCAACAATGCTTTCAAGAATGTTACGAAACGAAAAAGTCTAGAGCTGTTTCAAAACGAAAAAGAGCTGTTACGAAACGTTAAAGAGTCATAGTTACCAAACGACCTTGTCATCAGGTCGTTTGGTAGCTATGACACTCTTTCGTTTCGTAACAGCCCTGGTATATAATACTTTACCAGGGGTGACTTTTGGGTTTATCATTCAGGGGTGTAGCCAGAACGTATACGGTCTTGAAGCAAACATTTTCAATTTTGAGATATATATCTGAATGCATACACCTCCAAGGGAGGTCACTCTAAAACGGAAAAAATCTGCCCCTTTCTTCAATATGGGACATGGATGCCAAGGATTTTATTTTCCCTACTGAAAAAAGGATTTTTTTTAAACAGTCCCCATCCCCGCCCCCTCCCACGCCTAGTGAATGAGTTTACTTACCTACTTAAGCGACAATGCGTAGTAGTATAGCCAAATACGTTTAGTGCCATTTTTCCACCATTATAACAAAGAGACACAACGTTTGCAATTTTCTTTTTGCTAGGCCTATACTGTATTAAAAGCATTTCTTAAATAGGGTCTACTCTTAAAGAAAAGAATTTGCTCCTACAGGAGCAAATTTTTCCTTTAGGAGCTGACCATTTGTGAGAAGGGAGATAACAATGCAGAGTTACTTCTTTGGCAACTGTCCCCATTCACCTTAAAACAGAAGCCCATGCTTCCAGACCTTCTTCTAGCTACATCGCTATCATTGGTTTGATTTTCGGAAGAAAGTCCTTTCTAAAGCGGTCTACTCTTTAAGAACAGAATTTATTCCGCAGGAACAAATCCTTCTTTGAAATATTGAGTCTACTTTAAAGAAAGAATTGGCTGAAAGAATTGGCTCCTTCGGGAGCAAATTCTTTCTTTTGAGAGTTAATTCCATTGACGAAGGAAGTAAAATGAAAATGAAAAAATTGCTTGCTCTGAAATAATATCCGGTCATCTTAATATATGTCTTAAGATGCAAATTACTTTATTTAATGGAACAAAAGCAAAATGTAAGAACTTCAAAGGTTTTCTAGGCATTTATTATAAATCTTGAGCATTACCACATAACAAGCACCAAAAGAATAAAATATCATTCAACTCTAAAACGGGGGTTTTACCCTCTTTTGAATGACCCAAAATATCTTAATCAGTCTTATGAAATTCTGCTCTAAGATGGGGACTTCCTTCCGATACGATCTCAAAAATCTAGATCCGTCTTATAAGACAGATGTATATTTTTGGGATTGGTTTGATAGGAAAAAGCCTCCGTCTTATAACCGAAGACATATGAGCCGCGACACGAGAAAACCAACAAAATGGTTGTGCGCACAGCGCAGACTCAGATCAGCCTGGGCATCCGCCCAGTCTGATCAGAATGTTTGCTAAGCACTTAAAGGGTAGTTAAGGGTCTAAGCTACCTCCATGCGGACAGCGAAGACTCTGGTCAGACTGGGCGGATGCCCAGGCTGATCTTAGTCTACGCTGGGCGCACAACCACTTTGTTCGTTTTCTCGTGTCGCGGCTCAATTATGCTGTAACAGACAAAGTAACTTATATATTAAAGTGTATTGATACACATGCATGTTTTATCTGCAATTTTAACAAAGGAGAACAACCTTTGTGACTTCCTATTTGCTCCCCTGGATGATGTAGTCATTCAAAAGTGGTATTTACTCTTAAAGGAAAGAATATGCTCCTATTGGAGCATATTCTTTCCTTGAAGAGTTGACTCCATTGAGAAGGGAAGAAAACTGAAACTATCAGAGTTGCTTCATCTAAAAGTGAATTGGAGAAAAATGTTCGGTAAACTTAATGGCACCACCATAAAATGCACAATCAACAGAATAATTCAGTTTTCACTTAAAATTTAATCTCTGCAAATGAGTCCCATGCAGTTTAAGAAAATAATGATTTCCGAGAAAGAAACGTGTTCCCCATTTAAGCTAATCTGGGGTTAAACTGAGGCGGAGCTTTCGAGCGTCTCACGCACATATAAGCCCGATGCCCGATTTTCATGTAATCAATCGGAACTCCTCGGCCAATTCCGTTAACTAGACGTCTGACGTCTGATTCACGGAACTGGCCGAGGAGTTCGTTTGTTTTGTATCTGCTATATTGATTGATTGATTGATTGTTTGGGAGTTAACAGCCCTTTGAGACAGTATTTCAGTCTATATCAGGCCGTCTCCCAGAGAGAGGGAGAAAGAAGAGAGAAATGATAGACGAGAGAAAAAATGTCCAAACATCCCCCACCCGCACCTACTACAAGAACAATAGGCCCTTGCCTTACTTTATCCAAAGCAGTAGGACGTCCCGGCACTGGAAGTTACACGCAGCACCATCGCACCACCCGATCACCCCCGTTTCTGTTATAATTCAGAAGAGTTGTGATGTAGTTACTTCATGGTTACGTACCGCTGGGCCACTTTGGGAACGTCATTACCAGAATTGAAACAGAACAAAATGTATTTACTAACTTATGCGATATTGGTGGAAGTGGGGCCTAGTTTAGTCACCCTGTGGTCTCAGTCATAACATGAGTCAGTCAGGGGAAGTCCATTACCTTTCTTTAATAATGTAATTGGTATTTCCAAAATGACATATCTCTGATATTAATAAAACAATAGGCAAAACTGGAAGATATTTATCTTACGTCATTTGGCATTATTTCAATGATCAACAGATAGTGAATAAAATATTCGGCTTTAAGGTGAATCCATACTCTTTTCATGGGAAGCAACTCTGTTTTCTTCATTTTGCCATCCTTTTCAAAGGGGGTCAACTCTTAAAGTAAAGCATTTGCAGCAGGTGCAAATGCTTTCCTTTTTTGAGTAGACCCTGATTTGGACGGGCTTATTCGTCCAGGAAGCACGTAGAAAAGCACAAAAATGTCTTTCTTTAATAAAATGACGGGAAACATGTAGGTTTCTCCATACACATTAAGACAGAAGTATTCCGAAAAGTACCTAAAGACAAGTGCGAAATATTGGGACGCAGATCCTTGTAGTCTGATCATAGTCTTTCCTAGTTGCATAAACAATAATAACGATAATAAGGAATCTATATAGCAGCAATGACCGATGAAACTCGGCAGTTGGTACACCACTGATTTAAGATATCCAAGCACACTTTCAATTTTGCATCCCTTTCCAATGGTGTAAACTTTTAAAGGAATTAATTTGCTCTACTAGGAGCAAATTCCTTCTTTAAGAGTATAGATCCCTTTTTAAAAGGGCCTTTTTATGCAGTGAGGCAAAAAGGGAAGTCACGAAAGTTATTCCCCTTTGTTAAAATGGCGGACAACAAGAAGATGTTCCCATACAGCTTAATTTTCTACTGTTTGCATCTGCCGTAAGGTTCCTTCCCCTAGGGTCGAGTCGGGTAACTTTGGACAGCGGGTAAATTCGGACATTCCATTGCAAACAGTGAAAATCCAGATGAGACGGCTCTTAATGAGCCGTCTCATCAGGATTTTTACTGTTTGCCCAGTCAATCTTGTTTTATTTCCAAACAACTGACATATAAAGGAAACAATGTCACTGTCCGAATTTACCCGCTGTCCGAATTTACCCGACTTTACGCTATATCGCTTATTTCATGTGATGAGAATGCAGAATAGACGAATAATTGTCTTCACAATTACGCAGTTTGTCAATAAAATAATTCTCATTCATTATGGCATCGGCAAAGTTCACCTGAGCAAGATTGGCATCCACAAATGAATATTCCTCCGCGCGTTCCACTACTCGGAATTCACCGAATTTCGCAGAATGTTCACGAAGTCTTAGGTCAACAATACTGTCTTCTGAACCTGGACGAATATTATCATCGAAAAATATATGCTGAGTATCAAAGTCATCTAAATCAATCCATAACGGTTTTCCGTGGTTTGGGTGGAACTTATTTTTGTACCACAGATGAACATCATCTTGAACGGCTGAAACGCCGGAAGCACCACAGAAGTAGGAATACATGTCACTTTCATTTCCGGTGAGACAAGCCTCGGAAGAATTCTCCTGTTTTAAGTGACACAATCCACTGCAATCTCGATGAAGAGTGAACACATTTTCAGATATATTGTCCGCATACGGTTTTAAATTGGCACAAGAACGGATGGCACCGGATAAGGCAGCTTTAAGAGCACACAAAACACGTGAAACATCGTTTCCAAACGTTCGGAAGACTATTGCAAAATCTCTGCCCTCTTCAAACAAAGAAGTCAACAATTTCAGAAATGACGGCAAGATCAAATGATACCTTGGGTATCTACGGCCAGGAATTGTAAGTCCTTTATGAAGATTTTCATCAAAGTGTTCTTTCCATCGCAGTTTTTCAAGAAGTGTATTGAGGTAGGGTTTGAAGTTTGAGCCCTGAGGACGATCGGTGAATGAAGTTAAATGATAGCGAAAAGTTGATCTGTCTTCTGTTATCTGTCGAAGTAATCGCCTTTCTTCGAATTTGTAAAAGCTGACATCGTTTTTGTCCGATGGTTTGGGAGAAGGTTCTCTCCTTGTGGACTCCCAGACGCCTTCATTATCTTTACCCCAAGCAAGTCCAGATAAATAAACATTTAAACAGTCTTCCACATTCTCGCCAGTGGCAGTATCAACTGGAACTATAGTTTTATTCACATCGAAATGGAGAACCAGTTTTCTCCTTTTCCCTACATTTGACATAATGTGTGAACTATTTTGCCGATGAAAAACAGCACATAACCTGGATTTCATTTCTTCAAACGTATCAATAGTTTCAGTTGACATACCGCGACAGGATTTACACTCTTTTTACATGAATAAATTTTATTAAGTTATGAAATGTAAGGTATGTTTTGAAATGTATGGTGTATAGCTTTCAACAACTGAAGGTGTGTAATAATCCGCTAATCCGAGATGACTTAATTCACATAAAGAAAGAACATACTATTGACCTTTCCGCAGGATTTAGTTTGATATTGTCCTTCTCTTAATACATGTTTTCGGGCTGCAAAGGAAAAAAAATTAGAGTCAAACCATATGCTAAAGAGAGGAAAGCAAATATCATTGTGTATCATTTTACAGATTACAGCGAAAACATAATAATTTGTTAGTGACTACGGTATTTAACTTACCGAAATTCGAAAACTTTAAAAAGCCTAAAAGCAGGATAGTGTGCAAGTTGTTCGAAATATGCAGCATTATATATATATACTGCTATTAGACGTAATTCCCAAATACATTTTAAGTCCAGTCCTGGAAATTAACTTCCAGTATTAACATAATTAAAGCCCAAGACTTACATTTTGATTTAATTAAACATTACATATTATTTATGGTGTAAGTTATATATTACATACAATTTAAAGTTATATATTACATACAATTCAAGATGTAAGTTATACCATACATATGATTCAAAATGAAATTTATGCATTACATTTTATCTAAAGAGTAAGTTATATATTACATATAATTTAAAATTAAACTATACATTACATATTATTCAAAAATACAATCGTTATACAATAGTGATACAATACATATGATTTCAAGTGCAAGTTATACATTACATATAAAGTGTTAGCTATATATTGCATATAACTTTTAAGTCAGATTTTTGTTCTCCCAACATGTTTACATAAGCCATGTTTGTGAGAAATAAGCGCCACATAAGGTCATGTAGGTCGAAATATCTCCTAGAAACTACCACCTTTATTTTCGGTGGAAATCACTATATATATCAGATATGTGTCGAAACTATAGGAAAGTCAAAAGAGATACATAAGTGTCTGAGCCCAGATGACGGGCAAGCTGAAACCGTGATGCAGCGTCATACATCATGACAGTAATACTACGTTGTTGCAGCGTTGTACGCCTACTGAATACAATCCTTCTTAATTCCATTGCATCCAAACACAGTGCACCCAAAGACAAGTAAATCATAAACAATCTACAAGGAAACTCAAATGAATGCCTTACAGTTTCACAATGAAATACCTATTTGTTATTCTTCTTACTAAAATGATAATTTTAAAAATGCTTTTTCTTTACCTGATTATATTTTACTCCTCTATGAAACCATCTGAAACCTACATTTACCAGTAAGTTTCTAAATACACTGTCACTCAATATGCTTATAGTCTCATATACGGTTACATCTAATACAATATTCTCTTTTGTTACGCCTATTTATTGTAAAATCGATCGTACCATAAGTTCAATGGTCTGGTTGTCTTGACTTACTGAACTTCTGCAGACGACAACTTGTTTATATAATCCGTTTGAGGTATTCCACCCGTCGCTGCAACGTTTGTTTCTTTTGTTGTCAAAGACTTATCTCAGGTTACGTCTTTAGCATCATATGATTAAGTCACCATTTAAAGTATGTTTGTTTGTTTGTCTGTACTCTAAATATAGCTTATCGTTTGCAGTTGGGAGGTTTTAAGTGATTAGTCACCGGAATATACCTGGAGATTCGATTTAAATTCGAATAACTTCCTGAGAAAACTTATCTTCGTGTATTTACCACACCAATGACTGGAGTCGACCGAGCATGCGCAGTTTGGACGAAGCATGCGAATTCCCCATTCTGACGTCTTACATTTATAGAAAAGCAAACTACGCATGCCTGACATACTGCGCATGTGCGCAGTAAGCCAGAGCATGCACAGTTTGCATGTTTCTAAGACACGCTATCTCACAAAGCGACTCACTCAAAAATTTTGTCTATTTTTGTCTATATTTATCGGCTCACATAGAATTTCGTTCTATTTTTGTCTTATAAGTTACCTGTCTGTTTACGGTATTACGTAGGCAGTCACTAAAGGTTTTAGAAAGTTTAGTATTGAGTAAGTTTGTTTGTTTACTTCACCCGCGTTTCAATGACTTTAAAATACGTTGCAAAATAAAATGCAACCATGAAACACAACTGCAACAGTACACCACAAGAAACCAACTGAGAAAATTCTGTTCTCACTACAGTGTTTATTCAAACGAAACTAGAAGGAATAAGATTATATTTAATCTGTCTAGATTATTTTTGCAAGCAGATATTGAGTTGAGCAGCTTAGATATGAACCTATATGACTGTTTGAAAGACTGCACCTTCTTGACTGAACTTCTACACTTTCACATGATCGAACAGCCGCCACACTTTTACTTAGCCCAGTGACCGCAATGAACTTGAGCGAACGACTGTACTCTATAGGTGTTTACTACATACAACAAGCACCAACGGAGAAGCTTCTCTAAAGCTAAGAAAATAATGACCATGACTTTCTGGTTATGAACTTCGTACATATCTGTTTTGCGTCTTGGACTGCTCAAGACGAAATTGCAAAATTGCAAGGACCTTCCAATTTCATCTGTAGAAGTCATTTAAACTAGGATTCAGGCAAAAACAGACATTCTATCTGGGCCATTTTCATGAACTTACAGTTCAACCTGCCAGTCTCTCCCCGAAGGAATGAATCACGTATAACTACCAATTGCAACCTTATGCTCCGGACAAAAACATTTCAGTTACTTTAAACTATTTATCTTCAGGAGTACCATAAAGCTGACAGTCATGTTCATAGACATGTAGCTAAACTAAAACCTTAAAGAGTTCCTTCAAGAGCAGAGCACACATTCAAAAGAAGGAACATGGGCCATACTTCGAAGTTTCGGCTATTCAAGCCTCATCAGTGACCCTAAAAAAAATCTGGTTACGAAAGCCAGAGAAAAGCATGCTGTACATTCTTATTTTAAATAAGGCAGTCAATTCAAAGACTGATAAATGTCAAAAAGGTTTAAAAGCGATGATTTCGAATAAAAGTCTAATCCGATCAAAAATTTCTGATTTCTCAGAATATATCCTCTGATCTTAAAGGACAAAAATAAAAAATTGAGCCGCGACGTGACAAAACCAACAATGTGGTCGTGCGGCCAGCGCAGACTCAGATCAGCCTGGGCATCCGCCCAGTCTGATCAGAGTCTTCGCTGTCCGCATGGAGGTAGCTTACACCCTTAACTACCTTTTAAGCCCACAAAAAAGACTTTGAGCTTATTGAGTGAATACCCAGGTTGATCTGAGTCTGCGCTGGGCGGACGACCACATTGTTGGTTTTCTCGTGTCGCGGCTCAAATATAATCTGCAATAAGTTTCACCTAGCTTGCTGCCAACAAGAGATAAAGATTAAAAGCTGAGAAATCATCCCTACGCAGGAGCGCTCAAGGATGGTTTAAAGTATATACTGGAGAGCCAAACTGGATCATGACCTTACAGTTTTGCAAACGTTAAAAGACAGGATAAGAGGAAGATGAGACCCCTATCATACTGGGTTCAGAAGAACTAGAATACTCTTAGCTATCCGCATTTAATTGTGTAAGCGGTGAAATAGCCAGAGAAAACAGAATCGAACACCATTTAGTAGGTTTATCGATGTTATTGTTTGTTGAAGAGCCAAACTAGATCAGGATCAAGTTTGATCAAAGACAGGATAAGAGAAAAAATTGACCCTTATCTATACTGGGTTCAGAAGAAACAGATAAAGACTCTTTGGTATCTCATTTAAATGTGTATGAGATGAAACAGCCAGAGAAAGTCGTGCGAAACAGAATCGAACATTATTAGGTTTAACGATGCTATTGTTTGTTGAAGAACCGAACTTGGTGAGAATCAAGTTTGACAGACCTTATTGTTTTGTAAACATTCAAAGACAGGATAAGAGGAAGATGTGACCCCTATCTTTACTGGATTCAGAAGAAATAGATGTGGACTCTTTGGTTGTGTTAGCGATAAAACAACCAGGATAAAGTCGTGCAAAGCAGAATGGCACAAAGAAAGCACGGTTAACAAATAACATTCTTGATATCTGCGGCAAGAAAAGAACGCCGTTTATTAGGTTTATCGATGTTGAAGAGCCAAACTAAGTCAGGATCAAGTTTGACAAACTCTACTGTTTTGCAAACGATAAAAGACAGGATAAGGAGAAGATGTGACCCCTATCTATACTGGGTTCAGAAGAAATAAGATACTCTTTGATATCCGCATTTAATGTGTAAGCGATGAAACATCCATAGAAAGTCGTACGAAACAAAATCGAACACCGTTTATTAGGTTTATCGATGTTATTGTTTGTTGAAGAACCTAACTACGGTAGAATCAAGTTTGACAGACCTTACTGTTTTGCGAACAATCAAAGACACGATAAGAGAAAGATTTGACCCCTATCCAAACTGGATTCAGAAGAAATAGATATAGACTCTTTGGTTGTATCAGCGATAAAACAACCAGTAAAAGTCATTCGAAGCAGAATGGAACAAAAACAGCACGGTTAAAAAATAACGTACTTGATATCTGCGGCAAGAAAAGAACGCCGTTTATTAGGTTCATCGCTGTTGAAGAGCCAAACTAAGTCAGGATCAAGTTTGACACACTTCACTGTTTTGCTATTAAACAATCTAAGACAGGATAAAAGAAAATTGACCCTTATCTATACTGGGTTCAGAAGAAACAGATAAAGACCCGTTGGTATCTCATTTAAATAGAGTTTATTAATCGTCCCATTTAAAATCTGGGATTTATAAACCGAGGGAGGTTTAAGGATCCGATAAAGAAACGAGTCCGAAGGACGAGGTTTTTTTTATCGGATTTTTAAACCTCCCGAGGTTTATAAATCCCATATTTTAAATGATACGATTCAATAAACTGTATATTACATTCGTATGTCCTACATCTAAAGAGTATTTCCATCTGTTTTTATCATTTCAAGAGTCCTTCTGAGAACCTGTAGGCCTACACAATAGTGCGAAAGAATACACGAATATTGAAATAAAATGACCGCCATTTTGTTTTCTGAAAGGGCCAAGGTTTTTCAAAGTAAGAATAATTTACTTGCCTATGGAACCTACATCATACCTTTACAATCACTGTCTGTACGGCTACTTGTCCCGACGATCCAAGGCTCGAAGAAAGTCTCGCGGTTATGAACTGAATGATATGTTTCTTATAGCACGATGCGGAGCATGTGTGATAAACGGCAATGCAGTCCTACATAAAACTGATGATTCGTAGATTTATTCAGTTGAGCAAGCCAGTAATACACACCAAAGTTTGTTGTAGGTTTTACATTTCGTAATTTAGCGTCTGTTGTTTTCTCAATAAAAGACAATCCTGGCGTGTTTTCTATACAATTTTAGACGGATTTGTTTCATCTAAAATTTATGACAAACGCGATGATTTTGATTTCGACACTGTTAATTTTCCGTTTTTGGATGCTGATGTTCCCCGCACCACTTCTTATGGTGTTTACATTTCTCAGCTTATTCGCTTCGCTAGGGTGTCTAGTCATTTGGCTGATTTCAATGCTCGTAATAAAAGTTTGACTGCCAAGCTTTTACAGCAGGGGTATCGGTATCATAAACTTCGGAAAGCTTTTTCTAAATTTTATCGTAGACACTTTGAATTGGTTTCTAAATATAATACAGGGTTAAGGTCACTTTTGCAACAAGGCCTATCGGAACCTGAATTTTATGGTGACTTAGTATATAAATTACGCAAAATCGTAGGGAAAACAGAATTTCCTGATCAACTTAAGAAAATTATCATGCGATTTAAACGCATTGGCTATAACATAGATGTAATGCGACAGTCTGCATGCTCATTGCTTAAGGACCTCTGACAGTTGTAATGTAAATTTGCCTATAAAAGTGGTCAAAAATGAACTTTTGGCATACTTCAAAATATCCATTGAAATCTTTTCCTCAGAATTCCTATTATTGGCACAAAAACAATTTTTCGCTTATTAAACACACAGACTGAGATTTTTTTGTGTAAAAAGCAAGTTTTTATAATTATAGAAAAAGTTTTATAAAGATACTTTTCCCCCCGTGCCTCAGCTAGCCATATTGCATGTATGTGTGTACCGTCAATATACACATTATATGTGAGTGGCAAGCTGAGGCATGGGGGGTAATGATAGTCTACAGCCGAAAAACTGAAAAGTGGGCGGGGTAATTAGACCCACTGAATCTTAAAATCAGGCTAGCATACATTTTATTGCATGCTATGTGCAGTTGTAGTGTACATTATTTTTTAGCATGTTTTACAAAATAAAATTCAGTAAATAAGAAAAATAAAAAAATGGTGTATTTTGGATGACCGAAAATTCCACTTACCTCCCTTCAGAAAATCAGTGAGAGTTAGTCTGCAGACGTGATATTTTTTTTCAAAATCAATACGAAAACTTCTTTATAATGCATAAGTCTACGTGTTAATGCTAAAATTATCAACACTGGCTTCCCATGGAAGCTGCAGTAAACTGTCGAAAAATAGGCAAATTTGCATTGAAACTGTCAGAGGTCCTTTAAAGATTTAACCCAATCACGGTTGCCAACTTTGCTGTCCTCTTTAATTGCACGCCGGTGGGTCGGGGTTCAGACTCTATGATAGCCCCTACATAAAGCTATATATTAGTTGGTTGGGGCCGGATGTTTGTCTGTTTCTTGGCCCACCGGGGTTCAACTGGTGGTCTTCTTTTGCTCCAGTGTTGCAGTGGTGTTGCTGACGCCCCAAGGATCTCCAGGTGTATCAACACGTTTTGGCTGTCGAGTCCTTATCATTGCTTCATCACGGTCTTTTCTTGATTCTAATTGTTGCCTGTGATGACTCTCTGATGAGTTGGGGGACCTCCTTACGAACCGAACTACCAACTAATTGTGTACACCGCGGCGGAGGGTGAGGGTGAAGGTTTGGGCCCATTTAAACCGGTTTAACCCCCCCCCCCCCCAGTAGTTATTACTGACCGTCCCAAGGCGGTACTTTCGTTGCGGTTGCATTTGTTTTATGTTCGGTGCTGTTTAATTTATTGTGTTCTCATTTTAACCCTATTTAATAAAAATAGAAAATAGATGACAATAGTTGTTAAATGTTTTCGTATAATTTGCTTAGTCTGTTGTAACCCTTCTGTTGGTCTAAATTGTTTAGTTCAGTAAAGATAGCTGGGTTGCCACCTATTTGGGAAAGAGCTGCTGACTCGGCTTGTCACTTGTAATTTATTGTTTGTTGGGATGTCTTTGTCAATCTTTCCCTTTGATGTTGGGGATAGGGTTTGGGATCTGATTCAGTCAGTTCCTGAAAGGTAGTTCCAATGGGCACTAACTGCGCCCCCTTACTTGCCGACTTGTTTCTTTACGGGTATGAGGCGGAGTTTATACAAGGGCTCTTAAAAGAAGGTAATAAACACCTTGCACAGAAATTCAACTTCACCTACAGGTACATAGATGATGTTCTGTCTCTGAATAATCCAAAGATTTCAGAGTATATTGACCTCATCTATCCATGTGAACTTGAAATTAAAGATACCACAGAGTCCAGTTCATCTGCTTCATACTTAGATTGCTATCTCTATATTGACAACCGAAAGCTTGTTACTAGGCTATATGACAAGAGGGACGACTTCAACTTTCCCATAGTTAACTTTCCATTTCTGAGTAGTAATATCCCTTCGGCACCTGCATACGGAGTTTATGTTTCTCAACTAGTCCGCTATGCTAGGGCCTGTTTCAAATATCAAGACTTTGTTGAAAGAGGGAAGCTTCTCACTCAGAAACTGTTGAAGCAGGGTTATCATAAAGCAAAGCTTGTGTCGACAGTTAAAAAGTTTTATGGGAGACACCATGACCTTGTTGATCCCTACAATGTGGCCGTTTCTAAACTAATCTCCGATTTGATGGCCTCAGCCGAAGCTTAGTTAAGCTTTCAAATACCGGACTTTCATTTTCACTGACTTTTTCCACAGATTCATAGATATGGCGGGTGTATTATAATAGGCAGGTGATGCTTACTATCCCGCGGGCACCTGATCACACCTCTGTTTTGGGGTCCATGTCTGTGTATCTAAAATATTCCGGAATTGTCTATGTTTAAATGACCTACGAGTTCGGACTTATGATTTGGGTACCTTGACCACTATCATTTACTCTTTAAATTTCTATAGCTTCAACTGCAGTCGAAAGATACACATTGAAAAGTAGTGCTAAAAGCCGATATACGGTTGAACATCAATAACAAATTTCCGAACATTGTGGGGAAGGTAACCAATCTACAGGAATTTATTTCCTTAGAGGAAATAAATCCTCTCAGAGACCTGGGAAATATCATATTTATATTGGCAAGAAATCCTTGTATTTCTTTGCTAAGAATGTAATATATGTGTATAAGATGAAACAGCCAGAGAAAGTCGTGCAAAACAGAATCGAACACCGTTTATTAGGTTTATCGATGTTACGAGGGGCATTTCAGAAATAATGTAAAGGATCTCAGGGCACCCTATAGGCTGATATTTAGCTGTAATTTTATATATCATTGGAAAGGTAAATTCAAGTGCTGTAGAATGATATGCGTTAAAAGAATTTCTAAGTCACTCATGCATGACAGCACGTGCCTATACGCCATACGGGTATAGATATTTGAAACTGTACATTTTCATTGAAAGTCTCTTTTGTTCTGTCGCTGTTTGCTCAATGAGAAAATGATATATTATAATGAAGAAACACGTAATATTGTCCTTTAAATGTAAAATAAGAAAGTTATACAGAAATCGTTTCCAGATTCTACACAAGTAACATTATAAACGAACTTTTTTTCTCTTCTATGTGGTTATAAATGCAAATTTATCATAAATGCATTATATCAATAAAATGTGCGTTTATATTCATTCACATCCTATTACAACAAATGACAGACATTTTATTATTGAAATGATTAGGTCACTATATTTTGTTACGACTGGCATCATATTACTGATGAAACTGGACGATACATGTGCAAACGCCGCGCCGGAAGTTGCAAATTAGCAGCAATTCATGCAAAATACAAACCAAGAAAATTAAATTAAACACAGGCTAAATATATTTAACTGTGTTTAATGTCAAAAGTTGGAGGGACATATTGAAAGCAAAATTCATACATAAAGTCTTGAAAGACTTGTTATTTTATATGACACGTCGACGTTTAAATATTTGGGTGCGCTGGGAAACTTTTCGTAAAAGAACAGGTAGGGCCCTGACAAAACAGCATAAGGTGCCGCAAAAGATTATTTATTACAGAAAAACAAGCATGGCGAACTAAATTTTATTTATGTTCTGTTTTATATCTATAATCAAACAGTCACTTTCACTTAAACTGACCTCAAAAACGAAGTTTAAACAGCTTACAATATAATTTAATTTAGAACAAGAAGTGACGTCATCAGAAAATCGGAAATGCGCATTGCTCCATGATTAGCCGATCTTGCAAGGTAAATCTTATGTTTTAGCAAAGCTGATATAATGCTTTTCATACTGGAATATTTTCAGTATAATAGATAATATAGGTATCAATCCAGAGCTGCTTATATCCAGAGTTAAGAAAATATGAATTTGTCTTCACATAGATATTCCGCCCGTTTCTACTCAGTGTCCCTACCCTAACAACGATTGTAAAGGCATATTTTGAAGAAAATCCCAGAAACTCAAATTTTTAAGTGAAGGTCATTGGGTGATATGTAAACCTAAAAGTTAAGACATAGATTTCGAAAATCGGTCGACATTCCTAGGAATGGCAGACTCATTTACACTATTTCTGAAATGCCCCTTAGGTTTAACGATGCTATTGTTTGTTGAAGAACCGAACTTGGTGAGAATCAAGTTTGACAGACCTTACAGTTTTGCAAACATTCAAAGACAGGATAAGAAGCAGATGTGACCCTATCTATACTGGGTTCAGAAGAAATAGAATGTTTACTCTTTGGTATCCGCATTTAATTGTGTATGCGATGAACAGCCACAGAAAGTCGTGCGAAACAAAATCGAACACCGTTTATTAGGTTTATCGATGTTACTGTTTGTTGAAGAGCCGGTCGAGATCAGGATCACGTTTGACAGACCATGCTGTTTTGTAAACAATCAACGACAGGCTAGGAGACAGATTTTTGCCCCTATCTAAACTGGGTTCAGAAGAAATAGATGTGGACTCTTTGGTTGCGTAAGCAATGAAGCAGCCAGTGACAGTCATGCGAAACAGAATGGAACAAAGAAAGCACGGTTAACAAATAACATACTTGATATCTGCGGCAAGAAAAGAACGCCGTTTATTAGGTTTATCGATGTTGAAGAGCCAAACTAAGTCAGGATAAAGTTTGACAAACTCTACTGTTTTGCTAACAATCAAAGACAGGATAAGAGAAAAATTTGACCCTCATCCATACTGGGTTCAGAAGAAACAGATAAAGACTCTTTGGTATCTCATTTAAATGTGTATGAGATGAAACAAACAGAGAAAGTCTTGGGAAACAGAACCGAACAAAGAAAGCATGGTTATCAAAATAAAATGCTTGATCTCTGCGGCATGAAAAGACCACCGTTTTTAAAGTTTATTGATGTTACTCTTTGTTGTATCCGCTTATCTGTAGTCCTCCAAAAAATCGGTTTTGCTGTTTGTTGTCCCGCATCCTGATTTAAGTTTTACGTAGAAAATAGGTAAAAATAGTTGTTTTTGTGTCTAATTTATTTATGTTTTGTTACGGCTATATTCATGACCACGCTCTAGGGTCGAGTCGGGTAACTTCGGACAGCGAGTAAATTCGAACATACCATTGCAAACAGTGAAACTCCAGATGAGACGGCTCATAATGAGCCGCCCCATCAGGATTTTCACTGTTTGTATAGTTATTTTTGTTTTAATTCCAAAAAATATAAAGGAAACAATGTCACTGTCCGAATTGACCCGCCGTCCGAATTTAGCTGACTTGACCCTAACTATTTCCTGTTCAGTGTCAACGGTGGAATTGGAATTTAATTGTAGCAGTTCGTAATCATTGCCATTTTACAACATCTCGAAAAGGAAATCTCCAGAGCAAAAATAGAGCCTATAGAACATGAATATATAGTAACTGAACGGTGGCTAGGAGGATCGTTCGAGGTAAGGACGTTGCAACTAACCTACACAATGTTCAAACGCGGTCATCGGTTATTTCACTCCCTGAGAAAGGAATCCTTCAGCAGTACCAGAGCTCACTTAGCAAAGTATATAATATTGAAAATCAGCCCGACCAGACTGGAACCACTAGAAGAGGAGATATTTATTGAGGACCAAGCCGTTTTGGAGCATGAGGAAGAATCACGCAACCACAGAGGTCTGTGTGAGAAACACTACCATAACCGGCAAAACCGCTTTTATTTCTTAAAGGCTCAAAATGGCTTCCGGCAGGGTATGACATATACACAGGGTCTAATCGATTCCGCTAATTTTCGCTTCCTGCAGAGACTGTATATCATATTTGGCTTCCGCCGAGACTGTCCGCGAACTCTTGCTTCCTGCCGAGACTTCTGTACATGATTTATGGCTTCCTGCAGAGACTGTCCGCATGATTCTGCTTCCTGCCGAGGCCCTCGGCAGGAAGCAGAATCACGCAGACAGGCTCGGCAGGAAGCCAATTTTCGAGGACAGTAGTCCCTGCAGGAAGCAAGAGTTCGCGGACAGTCTCGGCGGAAGCCAAATATGATGTACACTCTCTGCAGGAAGCGAAAATTAGCGGAATCGATTATACCGTGTGATATAGCTCTCTGTGCCAGATTAGATTTGCAATACTAGATGAAACGCTCGCTATAATCCATGCCAGGACAACAGTCGTATGAAAACGCAAATAGTGCAGTTCGCATCAACGGATATTATTTGAGCCGCGACGTGAGAAAACTAACAAAGTGGTTGTGCGCCCAGCGCAGACTCAGATCAACCTGGGCATCCGTCCCGTGTGATCGGACTCTTTGCTAAGCGCTTAAAGGATAGCTAAGGGTCTAAGCTAGCTCCATGCGGACAGCGAAAACTCTGATCAGACTGGGCGGATGCCCAGGCTGATCTGAGTCTGCGCTGGGCGTACAAACCACTTTGTTGGTTTTCTCGCGTCGCGGCTCATTTATGAATATAAAATAAGAAAATGTGTGTCCACAGCGTCAACATATGGTTCCAAACTGTTACATTGCACGTGGTGGCAACATTCCAAAACGGAAAAAATAACAATACAGCAAGATTAGTTAAACAGCAAGCACATTTTCAGACCATATAAAATAAACTTATATTGTCTATAAAATACATACTTTTATACTGAGTGACAGAAAAAAATTAGACTGAAAAATTTTAAGCATAAACTGACAAAATAAATGGCACAGTCAAGTGTCCAATCATAACCACATTTACAAAGCAGGCTAAAGAATCATGCAGAGCTTTAAAGCAGTTAGGCTATTTACTGTAAGTGTATTTGGTTTGGCAAGGAATTCGCTATACCAGTAAAAGAAAAAGCAGCTGAAAAAAGTAAACGTTGACAGAGAAAGAAAACTGGCGAAACCAGACGATGCGAAGATAATGAATACGCGTAGTGCTGTGAACCATTAAACAGCATGTTGCTGAAATATACACATCAAAACAAGACAGTTATGAAAAAGCCAACAGGTACTCTCCGAAGCCAACATATTTTATGAATATAGCACAATATATAAAATTCTGTGTTTAGAAAGAAAATATGCTAAAATTCACCCTTAACGAGTGCCAAGACCATGCATGTATGGACAGAAAACACTAGGTCCTTTTTAAGCCTAAAAAGTGAGAGCAACGTGAATAAACCGTTTGCACATCTACAGACCATACACAAGATGCATGGCTTGTTTCAAAACAATAAGGCAAATAATAACTGTACATGCTCTAAAATTGACAAAAGCTGATGGAATCAACTATGCATTAGTTTGACTCACTAAATAACTCAGCCACTTAGAAAAGATTGCAACAAGATTGCAAAAGCAGAAGCATATCTGCAAATCCTTCTTAAAATATGCAAAGTATCTAAACCTTTTTGCTTTCAGTGTTATACAAGTCGTTTTTACAATGATTGTAGATTATGTTCAATTAAACTGTACACGGCTGAACAATACACAGACTTTTATTAAACAAAACCAATCTAATTGATATAGCAAGGCGACAAAACGCATACACATTCTACTATACAGTCGATAATGAAGAAAAATGCAAAGTTGATAAATTATCAGGCTTTAAATTGAAAGCCAAGTTGCGAAGACAATGTATGTATTTGCTTTATATCATTTAATTGCAGGTGGTGCAACAATACTAAGAAGGTCATCTGGAAGTAAAAACAACACGAAAGAAACGAAATTCTGTTTTAAGCTAAAACAGCAAAATGTACAAAACACAGTGGTATTATTCATTTCAGTTCAATTCTCCTAACGACGTTCCCCAAGTGGCTCAGCGATACGAAACCATAGTTGCACGCACTTGGCGTCATTTGTCCGTCCAAGAGTGGCACTGAACGATGACAAAACTTTATAAACACCTATAGGCTACTTTCTAAACAGTCAAGTTAAAACTGGTTGCATTAAGCATGGTTATATGTATGGATGAACAGACGCATATGACAGAAGAACCCGCAACTAATAGTAGAGCAGACGGAGCCCCAAAAGTGCTCTCCTTAAGGACTTTACTGGTAATACCCCCATTCCACTGGACGGCGCTTCCACTGCGCTCCGAAATTTTGGACAAAGCGCCATGAATCGTAGCAGAAGCGGCAGCAGCCCAGCAGAAGCTTCTAGGTCGCAGTGAAAGCGTATCAGAAGCGGCATGATCGCCAAGTCACGGCGCTTGTTTTGACTCTGCTCAAAATTTACGTAGCGGAAGCGCCGTGGACTCAAAGCGCAACGAAAGCGTAGTAAGAACGTAGCTCGAAATTCATGAACGCAGCAGCAGCGGGAGCAACGCAGCACCAGCGCAGCGGGATCGTGCCGACAGCGCCGTGAGATTCGTCTGCGACCCAGCTACGCTTCTGCTACGCTCTTTGCGCTCCCGTTGCGCTCTTGCCGCTTCCGCTACGACTCTATTATTTATGAATAGCGCAACCACGACGCTTCCGCTGCGCTCTTGGCGCTTTATCTCCGTTTATTCTGCTCTTATGGCGATCTGGGCATGAAAACGCCGCGTTTCCACGGCGTTTCATAACTCAATTCTCACGTTTCATTCAAGATGCAGGCTGCCCGGAGAAGGAGTTGGAATACCCTCTCCTGCGGTACAGGCTGCGTGAAATTAGTCTCCTGACCAGGGCCTGGGTGTGGATTTCACCTTCTGCTTGTGACAGGGGGCGAGGCTCTTGTTATCTTAACTGAGCCAGATAAGCGCCCTTCAGAACGCCGAGTAGAGGCCTCAGTTGAGCCTGAGCAGCAAGAAGAACAAGACGAGTTGTTCGAAGTCACTAGTTCATGATTGCCAGCTGGGCCATAGCCGCTGGAATTGTTATGTTATCAATATTGTTTGAAGGCTGGTGGCTAACTTCTGCTGAACCCGATTTCCCACCGATTTACATAGAAGCGGTTACACAGCGCAACACAAACGCAGCATGAGCGCAGCTCCGGCACTTAGATCGTAGCACGATCGCAAATGCATCGTAATAAGCGTAGAGCAAGTGTAGCTTGAAATCCTTTGCCGTAGTGGCAGCGTATTAGAAGCGCCGTCGAAGCCCGTTAAGCGTGGTAGAAGCGCAGCTAAATCGCGGCAGCATCGTGAGTAGCGTGGCGAGATCGTATTAGAAGCGTACTGGCAGCGTACTGGAAGCGCACAAGTTCCAAGTTTTGAGTTTTGGCAAATGCCTACGTTTCTGCGGCGATTTCGAAAATTTTGGAGAAGCGCCATGATCGCCAAGAGCGCAGTCAAAGCGTCATCCAGTGGAATGGGGGTATAAGGTTCTACAAACATCAAGTGTTATATACCAAATTGTTTGTCAGCATGTCTAGTGTATGGATCCGGCTGATGACATTGCCGCAGCTGAGTACTTACAAAGTTATGGCCCTTGAAAATTACGTACCCATAAACAGCAAAATTACACAATTTTTGTCATTGTACGTCAAAAATGTCCATTTATTTCAACTAAAGACAAGTGTTTGTCATTTTCCAGTAGTACGTACGGAAAACAAATGGAATGAACTAAACACAGAAGCTTTTAACGAATATGGCTCATTGAACAGTGTTTGTCCGTGTGTCTGTTGTTAATTACCGTTGATTACCAAAGGTTGACAATTTTCGACATCAATATTAGAATTTGTCTGTTTTATTACTACGACAATAAATATGTCAAGTCTTATGCAGAAACTAATTAACAAGGTATTTTATTGTTGAATTAACTATCAAGATATATTTCAACATGTACTAAAGGTCAAGGTCACGGTCAAACAGAAAACGTACATAAATGATGAAAATCTACTTAAATTACTACTTTAAGACCAGCTAAATGGGCTAAATGCTTTGAAAACAGTATATATGTGTAACTTCTATTAACTCGCACTCATTTAGATAATATGTGCTCCATATATTTATTTTTCCATCCGTCTGTACGTCGGTTTGTCAATAGCATGTGTTCACCACTGTTTTGGCAGTCAACTTCTCAAAAAAGACAAGCTTAACAGTGGTCAAAACTAGACGCTGATTATACAAGCGTTGTAGTTGCATACTCTGGTGTCATTTTCAGTCCGATCCGGTACTTTAAGATTGTCTTCGGGTCGTCTGTCCTTGTCAGTTCATCCATTTGTTCGTCCGTCGGTCCATCTGTCGGTTGAAATTGATCGAATGATACATTAATAAAAGCTAGTAGATTTTAAAGCTCCAATATCTCCCTCTCCTTTTATGAGATACTTTTTCAACATGTTATTTTTTTTCTTAAAGCCCAACGTCTACGAAGTATTTCCCTGCTTTCTACTGTTTGAGTACTCGGCAGTTTGGCTGTTTCTCCCATGTTATATATGTGACCGTATCATTTTAATGACATTTGCATATTCTCATCCAAATAAACACAATAACAGACATAGATCTTAGTGTTGTAGAAAATATGCTTGGAAGCTTCTGAAATCAATATTGTCCTCTGAAGCGTTAGAAACAGTACTGTTGTCTACGTTACCAAGAATGGACAAACTACTTAATCTGATTAGAATGAGCATGTAAGTACAATCAATGAAGAACACTAATGCATTTATATATCATTAAATAAAAACAAATGCTATCAAACTTGCAAAACTTTGCACTGTCATATACGTTACCGAATATGAGTAACAATGAAATGCATCCAAAATGGTATTTTGCGCTACCGAAACTGTTATTGCTAAAGTGGTATTTTAGCATTCTATGGTGGAACTATATTATAAATAAAGTAATTGAATGGTTGCCTAGAGGAGTTGGAGTAGTCTGAAACTGTACCACTGTCACACAAGGGGTTACTGATCAGCGGACTTTTAAAGTGTGTGTACACTATTTTATTTATGGATGAAGGGTTAGAAGATAATTTAAGGATGATTTTGGGATTTTGCTCTCTCTCAATTCTCCATAAAATGATATACTGTGAACGTACATTTGAACTTCCTCCCAGTTTTTATGGGCAATCAGGATAACTATTTTCAGAATTTGTTACTACATACTCTCTCCTATACTAGTCTCGCTGAACGTATATTACATCAAATATTGTAAGACTGATATATATATAATGTGTTACTGTCGTGTTTGAACTCTGAATTACACCAATGCCATTTTTTAGTCAAAGGCACATCAGTTACTTAAAACTGCCGCCAGACAGTTTCCAGTTTCATGACATGAGTGTATAGATTTAATATTACAAGAAGAATCAAGAAAAGTAACTCACAGCATGCTCATAAATATTTTATGCGTGAAGCACATTTTAAAAGTGTTGATGTCATAATCTTGTCATTATCTCCAGTTTATTCTACATTTTAAAAAATGCTAGAGAAAAATATTATCATATACATTTAGGTTGTATGGTTATCAAATGATACTATTTTTCAATAAATGTAACAGTGAATAAAATCTAGGGCGCATATACAGCTTTAGTGCGCAAACTACATAAATCTAAATAATCTCAGCTTTAGTGAGCAAACTAGATACACCTGAGTAATCTGTTTTTTGTTTCATGTTTTTTGTCATTATTTTAATATATTTCCCTATTTATGTGTCAATATAATTTCACACATAAAGGTGACTACGAAACTGCATTAGATTTCATGCAACAACTCTGAAAAGTTTCTGTCTCGTAGTCTACACAAGATAAATCACACCTACATTTTCTTTATAAAAGCTGTGCTAGAATTATACCCTAAAAGGGCTGAAAGTATATTTTATTTTCCAATTCTGAGTTGTTAGTTATTATGTGCTGTAAATCTTGTTCTTTATGATAACATAAATCACAGTCTCATAAGCTGTGTTACTATTTACGTTAGTTACATCAATTTGATTAGTATCAATTCCGTAAGATACTCTTATAGTGACATACTTTGAGAAATGTTTGCTTCTCAACATGTAAGCGCCATTTCAAATCATTATAATGTTTTTGATTATTGGATTAAAAATTATATTACACGTATTAAACAGTTTCTGTATGGTAAACTACAAAATTTAATGAAACCACTTTTTCCACTATAAAGCTTGTCCCTAGACCTAAATAGTAATATACTAATACTGATACAATTTATCAATTTTAATTTTGTCTTGTATAGTTTTATTTGTCTTAAATTCGTATCTAATGGTAACATAGATTACAGCCTTATAAACTGTAGAATAATTAAGCATAATAATAAAAGTTTAAAATTTAAATTTTTTTTTTGCATCACTTAATATAAAATAAATAATTTATATCGATTTATAGATAGATTACTGACTTTCATTCTTATTAAAAAACATAGTAATTTTTGTAAACTTTCTATTGGTAACGTATTTAACAGTCTGAACTCTCAATCGCCCCACTAAGTAGGCAGCAAGAAAGAGGCAAATATTCTGCATATATAGGACACTTAGAAAAATGAGGTCTACACAACTTCGTCGGGTGGCCGGGCAACATCGTACTGGCCTGGCCTACATTTATTTAGCGATTGGTATAACTAGGATACAGGTTCTAATGCATTTTAGGGAGTGAGTAATTTTTCTTTTTGTTCTGTTTTAAGTCAAACTGTTCTTTTGCAATGTCTTGAATCTTGAAGATGTCAGAACTATGCCAGTAGTTCATCAAAACATCAATGAATGTGTATACGCTTGCAAAGAAAAATAACAAAGTAACAAAGTGTTGCATACAGTATGGTCACTTGAAATGTAAATAACAAATTAATAAGTTATAAGGTAAACAATCACTTATTTACAACATCTGATGATATATTTTGCATTTCCATTGCTAGTTAGACGTGTTGCGAAAAAAATGGTATGTGATAAAATATTGTGAACATGTCCTCTATGTAAGTAGGTTTGTAGAAGTACTGGCTGTATAATACTGTTTCAAGTATATTAATCCTTGCTCACTGAAGCGTGAAGGATTGCTAGAAGTAATTTTACTTGCCCTAGCATAGATGTGCAGCCCTATAATGTCACGTATATTATGTTACAGTATGACCTAGCCTTACTTCTTTGAACCGCAAGAGCCTGAAAGATTTCCAGTTTTGCAATGCATATTTAGATGGGAGGGGTATTTACTCATGTTTCTCGGAGTTTCTTTGTCTCTGTACTGAAATCTTGAGTTCTGATAATCTATACATAAAGCAAAGGTTCTAGACTTGCTATTCTATTGCAAATGTTGTTTCAAAACCTTGACTGATGGAGTCAACATTAAAAATTGTAAACCTGATATTCAAAAAATTATTTTCAAAACAAATTTCAACGTAAACGCGATATCACAACGCCACAAAATGAAAACTAAAGTAAAAAATAAGTACCGCATATACGATAAATAAGCTACAAACTGAATACAAATAAAAATCGTACAAAGTACCATCTCATAAATGATTTTTTTACTCTTTTCCATTTAAATATCATTTTACCCAATTAAATGGGTGGGGTAATTCAAGGGGAGATAACTCGCTTAGTACTCGGAATCAGAGGTGTCATCAGCCGGTTTTGTAAACTAGAGATTCTAACAATTAATCTGATATATAACTCAAGATGTTTGCAGAACCTTACCAGTAGCACCTTCTCATAGGCTGTATATCTGCCGTACTATAAATGCTTCGAGGAAATTCTTCGGGAACCTCAGAAAGGTATCGAGATGACTAATTATAACATGCACATCTATAGAAAATACTGAAGAAGTATAAATACTTTCCGAACAACCAGGCAAGATTCGTTTGTTCAGAACTGGCGAACGTATCCTGCATCAAGACGAAGAACATAAAACAACAACTGAACATCCAAAAGTAGGCGTTTACAAATAGCCAACGCTCAAACCAACTTTTGTTGTGCTGATCCAGGTTAGAAAGGACCTGGTATGATAAGGCCCATATTTGGCCCCCAGAAAACTCATTTTTCAAAAGTCTTATTTCCATAATAAAAGTGTATTCATATAAAAGTTCAAACCTTAAATGTAACAGCAAACACAAAATTAACCAGTTTTTGCACAAAATATTTGTGATATTTGTACTGAACATACCCATACCCCCAGCGGATTCTGACGAAAATGACGAATTTGGTAGCCTTCGTGGCTTTCAAAATATATGAGCCCGGCCTCCAGCACATTTAATATTTTGTATACAGATAAAATTTTAATATATTTACTTGCCATGAAAATATTAAATGTGCTGGAGACCGGGCTCAATGTTTATTTTTAACTTTTTGTTGCCAAACTGGCAGCATTTGGAACATTTTCCCAGCGTTCTCAACATAAAAACGCCCATATCTCCGCTCATAGACAAAATAAACATATATTGTGGGTACTCATTTTCTTAGTTAGAACACAAGGAATAATCTGATATAATTTTCATTTTGATCTGTTGGAATTTTTTGGTTAGTGTCTCTGGACTTGCAAACTTGAGTGGGTGGGGTACCTGGAGAGGCCCAATCGGAACACCGCTCGGCCAATTCCGTGAATCAACCTCGGATGTATGACGTGGGACTACTTACGTCACACGACTGTTGTTAGGAACAACGACATAAACAATGATGGCCGCACTGTCGCACCGAGTAAATAATAAAATGAGAAGAAACAAATGTATTATCTGTCTCGTCATTAATAATTGACTATTTTGTTTTAACAACAGCAAAGCATTAAATGGATGTCGGTGAACAGCTGAAAAAGGTCGCAGGTCGAGAATTAATTCATTCGTAGACTTAGAGATCTACGGCTTCGGCGTATACTTTCGGCCGAACAACAAAATGTTGGATTTTGCTGCATATTGCTCCGCCTTACATACGCCCGAGGTCTAATTCATTGAATTGGCCGAGGAGTTCCGAATGGGAGAGGCCTTGTGCAGTGCGCAGGTAACTAGCAGTGCAATCTTACATATAAGCATTTCATCAAAAACCTATTGTTGAGAGCTTTCAAAAGTTATTGCAAATGACTTATTTCTTTAAAGGAAAATGTATTAAACTAAAATTTTCTAGCAAGTTTCCTTTATTTTATTGAAACAACGTATAGGCATGTCAGAAATCATGTTATTCTGAGAATTAACAAACACGAAACATATTATTTCTGTTTGTTCCCATACGCGCGAATAATAAGCAATAGAAACCATGCATTTTAAAGAGAATTTGAATGGGGGCCAAAAACGGCCCTTATCATACCAGGTCCTTTTCATAATTAAATACAAATAATTTATTTGCAGTAAAATATTGCCAGAACAGTATTAAACTGCTGTAGGTTCGTTTATGAGAGACTCTGATGACCTAGACATCTAAGACAGTGTTGGATTGGCCGTGGTTTTCATATAAAAATCTTTTACCTATTAGTTAGCATTTTATACCAGTTTTGACAGGTTAATTTGATATTCAAAATTTTCATAGCCATCTACTTGCTCCCCTTCATTTTAAGTACTCATTTGCTCTATCCCTACTGTACAGCTACGTCTGGATCTAAACGTTTCATCTTTTATGTCATTGAATCATACTGATCTGGGTTAAAAACATAAAGATAATATAATCTTTTTATACTGTGGTCCGCCTATAACGGTGAGCAAGTCATTTGTTACACATGAATGTTCTTAGTCCGACGCTGTTTGTAAAAGCTCGATTGCTGCTTCACTGATTGCACAATTGAAAGCGGACATCATCGGGTCTACATCAATCTATTATGCATCCTCTTATTATAGTATTATTGCTTTAAACGCGTGCGCTTTATTAGAGTCTCTCAGAGTCTCTCAGTGTTTCAAACTTGATTCTTATCTTGTATCTTTTATGGAACTGCAAGATCATCGTCAGAGTCGCGAAAGCTTCTAATCTTTGTGGTGACAGTCCCGTCTCAGTATGACCTATGCACTTGTGGGGCGTTAAATCCGAGTCTCAATCACTCACTGTGGTCTTAGCGCTTCCTACGTATGATGTCGCTATTCAATCTATTCAACCGTAATTTCGCTACGACACTTATTTTTCTTTGAGCACAACTGTTGCATGCAGAATTTCAAAACTGTGCAGAGAAAATTCAGAAACGTACGAGTATTGGTTTATCATATGACGTCGCTGTTATTCATTGGATAACGTCGTGTCATAAAAATCGTAAGACCACACGTGTAATAAAACTTTGGTGCGTGTACGTAACGTCCTTAACAACGTACGTGTCAACAATGCGTTTTTTCATTGACATACTGTTCGTTTTGAAGGCAATAAAATCCCGTTTTAAAGGGTCATATGATAAATAGAATCTTATACTCGTGGTCATTTCATATGAAATTTATGAAATTCGCCGAAGGCTCGTTTCATAAATTTCATATGAAATGACCACTCGTGTAAGATCCTCTATGTTCAGAATGTTTGTACTTTCATTTGCCTCTGAGAATATTTTGCCGTTTATTCATTGTTTATTAGAGCAAGAAAACCAACAAAGTGGTCTAGCGCCCAGCGCTGACTCGGATCAGCCTGGACATCCGCCCAGTTCGATCAGACTATTTGCTAAGCGCTTAAAGGGTAGCTAAGGGTCTAAGCTACCTCCATGCGGACAGCGAAGACTCTGATCAGACTGGGCGGATGTCCAGGCTGATCTGAGTCTGCGCTGGGCGCACAACCACTCTGTTGGTTTTCTCGTGTTGCGGCGGCCCATTTGTTTTATCTTTACCTAAGTTGAATGTTCTATGACTTACATCTCATAAACCTATTGTGAGTTCTACCAACTTATTTCTTTTATAACTCGCAGAGAAAAACGAATTTGACACATCTTGGCCGCTTTCACATCTCGACGTATTGCACGTGAGTGAAAAACGAACTTGGAATGAACTCTTTTATTCGAGGTACTATAAAAGTCATATCATTACGGATGTTTGCTGATTGCTGTAAGCAGTAACAGATGGATGTTACTAGAAAAAAAATGCAATACGCCGTGTATTAACTCTTTAAGCCCCAGTGACGCAATTAGCAAAATTTGCAAACAGCGTAGATCCTGATGAGGCGGCTCATAATGAGCCGCCTCATCTAGATCTACACTGTTTGCCCTCTAGTCTTTGAATTCTCAATATAAAAAGTCTTGGACAAGACATTTTTTTAAATTTTGCAGACGTAAATTTTGTCGTCTGCTTTTTGGTAGTGAAAGAGTTAAAAGCAAAGACATAGGCAAGAGTCACAAGAGTGTCTTCAATTTTGACCTACACTGTGAGTAGGCTAATTAGGACCTACTAGAAAGCTTAAGACGACCAGGTTAGACCATGGTCAGACTATACAGACTGAGTCATCGCTAGGCACAGAAGTCGTATTGTACCTTTTTCGAAGCAGGGATCGCAACTTATAGGGTGTGTTTGGAGAAATGAA
Source organism: Ctena decussata (assembly GCA_963989385.1). NCBI lineage: Eukaryota > Metazoa > Mollusca > Bivalvia > Lucinida > Lucinidae > Ctena > Ctena decussata. Next base: position 36,201,604 of record OZ022508.1, read on the forward strand.
GTTTTTGAATATTCTCCGTAGCGTGAAGGTCCAATGTATAATTGCTGTAATTAACTGTAGTTACTGTAATTACATGTAACTATGCTGTATTTATACTTTCTTTAAAAAATGGTTGATTGTAGGCATTCACAGGTCGCAGGTTGCTCTAAATATTGATGTATTCTTCTATTTGATATTGCCGGGCCACATGGTATATTTTCTTTTGAGCTGGCTAATAATTTGCATAGCTATTTTTTCTCTTTCATCTAAAGATAGGTTAATGTGTTTATATTTGTTAGAACATAATGTCTGGAACTGTTTGGATTTGGAAAAACAACAGGTCTTGGGGTCAAGAAATGTATTTTACTGTTCAAAACTAATACCTTATACTACCGACCATGAGTGGACAGGACGTGCAAACGGACGGTCAGATACTCTCCAGCGAAAGTGCCAATGCTAAAAGGAACTCTCGTGAGGAATTGCGTATCGTGTTAAGACAGAATGCTCTTGTGATATTGACATTGTTTGGTGTTATTCTGGGGTTCGGACTAGGTTTCGGGGTTCGTCCGTTAGAACTGTCAGACACCGGATTGATGTGGCTAGGTAACAGATTCTTGTTTTTTTTTTTTGTTTTTTTTTTCAACAAAATCCTAAATCATGATAGTTGTAACAAGTTGCTCTGAATGATAAAGGTCTGAAATTTCAGTTATATAAATAAAAGTTTTGTTTTGTATGTATACGGAAGATATCCAAGGAAATTAAAACTGATCATAATTTGTATCAGGCATACGTACTTACCAACCCCTGTGCAAATATCATATTTGTGAAATAATGGAGGTTGGGATGAAAAGGCGTAGACCTTGAACAGTCATAATCTTTCTTTAAATGGCTGCAATGATCCAGACCAGCTTGCTGTGCTGCAATGATCCAGACCAGCTTGCTGTGCTATGAAAAGAGGACCAAATTTCTATTGGAGAAGTATCCATTTAACCTAACTATAAACTCCATATAACGAGGCTAGTCCAGACCATTTACCTTCGCGATAAACCAGACGAGGCTTGTCTAGACCATATCTGGAGGCTACTCTAGACTGTACGTTAAACTCCATATGTAGATGCTTGTCTAAATCTATATGTAGATGCTTGTCTATAACATATATTTTTACTATAAAGCCAATACCATCACGATAAACTCCTTACATAGAGCCTAGTCCGGACAATATACCTTCACGATAAACTCAAAGGCTTACATGAAGAGGACTTGTCTTCGGACACTACATATATTTGTAATTGTTTGGTAGTTTAACGCCAAAAAGCTTCATAAATTTGATATGCCTACATGAGACTAATAGAATCTATGATTGGGGTTGAGGCCGAGACAAGGAAATCTCAGGCTAGTTTTCAGATTATTTAGTCTAATGCGAGACTTGCCGAGCATAAGACTTATTTCAGATTATTTAGTCTTATGCGAGGCTTGCCGAGCATAAGACTTAAATAATCTGAAAACGAGCATAGGGAACTTTATGCTTCAATACGGCGGAAATTACCGATAGCGACTTACGGGTTTATCCGAGGGCTTACCTGTTGAAATCCTATCCAGTGCTATATGCAATTACATTGGAATATAATGTAAAATGTTAAATTAAATACATAAATGATAGTACGACAATTTTTTATAAGTTATGAACATAAACTTCAGTCTTTGTCCGTTAATATGGTGTAAAAATGTATAAAATAACTTCATGTTTTGATACTTCCATCGGCTTTTGAAAATTGAAGCTTCAATCACTTGAAATTATATACGAATCATGTCGAAAATGCACAAGAAGCTATGTTCAGCCTAAAATTTAAAAATGATCGAATTTTCTATAAAACTTTTATAAGTTATCACCATCGAGAGATTTTTATAAGGTTTACATTGATGTAATTCATTATAAAATTAGTACACTATAAGTATCTTCCATTGATCTCTAAACATACAAAAAGTCGTGGTTCGATAAAACCTCGCTCATAATTCTGGATCAAATAGTCTAAGTCCAAATCCGCCTATATTGCGTAAAGGCTAACACCACATCCTTTCTTGGTATTCGTGTTTTGTTTATATATTTTATGTGTGCTTTTTATGATCTACATAAGAAAGGAACAATATTTATATAGTCTGATTAAGAAAGAAAGAAAGATCGAATGAAAGAAGAATGCAAGAAAGGAAAAATAGAGAAAGAAGTCAATTTACTCCATAGGGAACTTAATGCTTCAATATGGCGGAAACTACCGATAGCGACTTACGGGTTTATCCGAGAGCTTACCTGTTCAAATAATGTCGAGTGTTATATGCAATTACATAGGAATATAATGTTAAATGTGAAATTAAATACATATATGATATTACGACAATTTTTTATAAGTTATGATCATAAACTTCAGTCTTTGTCCGTTAATATGGTATAAAAATATAAAAAATAACTTCATGTTTTGATTCTTCCATCGGCTTTTGAAGTGTTCAGCTTCAATTGCATGGAATTATATAAGAATAATGTTGAAAATGCCTAAGAAGCTATTTTTAGCCTAAATTTTGAAAATGATCGGATTTTCTATAAAACTTTTACAAGTTATCACCACTGAGAGATTTTTACAAGGTTTACATTGATGTAATTCATTATAAAATAAGTATATCATAAGTTTCTTCCATCGATCTCTAAACATACAGAAAGTCGCGTTCTGAAACAACCTCGCTCATAATAGTTTCAAATAGTTTAAGTCCAAATCCGCCTATATTGCCCAATGACTTACACCACTTCGTTTCTTGGTAGTCGTGTTTTGTTTATGTATTTATATATGTGCTTTTATTATCTAACTAAGAAAGGAAAAATATTTATATTGTCTTTTTAAGAAAGAAAGAAGGAAAGAAAGAAGGAATGAACACAAGAAAGGAAAAAAAAGAGAAAGAAGTCACGTAACTCTTACACGTGACCATCAGAAATGAACAGACAGTTAATCGACTAATTGTTGTTTTAAACAATCCCTTTATAAGCTAAAAAACAATAATTACATATTATGGTAATGGTCGATCAATCTATTAATTATTATCCTAATTGCTAATGTTTGTGCTAACATTTTTGATTGAAATTTATTTGAGTGTGATGGGGCGTATATATCAAAGAAACCAAAATATGTTTTGTGTATCCCAGGGTAGAATCTTAGAATCCGCAGAATTGTATTGTTGACTGACAGATTTGCTCATTCATAATCAGGACACACGAAGACACATACACCGTATTGCTCCCTTAAGATATTAGTGTCGAAAAAAATGTTTATTGTAAGAAACTAAATCATGGGGAAGATTTTCTCGTAACCGTGGTAGTGTAAGGATTAATATTGCTATGAAACATTTTTCTTGCAACGCTTTTATTTTTTTCCCCTTAACTTTATTTGTAATATTTCTGTTTATGATAAAAGTTTATCACTCTAAATGACTGTTTTAAGTGATGCTAGAAAGGAATATTGAAAGATATTTTGTGCTATTTTCTGTATTTCTTCTAACATGAGTACTTACGATAATAAACCTGTGCATCTGCGCATACTTATGAGGCTCTGACATGTGCAAATTGATAAGACTGAACAGTGTCTGATCAGTTTGCGCAAGATGATCGGAATTTGATGACAATATACAGTACAATTAACATGCTTATTACACGACGATTAATCGATTATCGATCATAAAATCCGATATTACCTCTTAACTGTTTTTGTAATTATCAAAAGTTTGTTATGAGGTCATCTTGATATGAACAAAGATAAATGCAAAAATATAAAGCTGCAATATTGAATTTATGGAATTAGTTATGAATGGAAACTGACTCAGACCAGCTTATGCATTTGCGAAACACTGGTCTGTTTTTATGATCAGTTAATAATTTGTCAGTGTTAGTTCATTTGAGTCTGTACATAACCTAACCCTTATTTCTGCACAAACCAAACTGATCCGAACTTCTGATTAAAATATTTTGAACATGTGTTATCAAATCAGGCTGTGACTGTGCAAAAACCATTTAAAATTGACAAGCTGTTCTCATGTGGTAATTAAATTGAGATAGAATTAAAAACAGTAAGAAATACAGAAAGAACAATTGAAAGCTACAAAGCAGTCGTCAGCGGTCCGGCCAAGGCCAGGGCCCAGGTTCACAATCCTTCTTAAAGTTATGGATCACCTTAAATTTCGCCCTCAGAAAATCCATATTTAAACCATATTAAAAACTGCAGTTGCTGCGTGAATCTACTGACAATTGTCATAGAAATGTAATACGAAAGATAAATCAAATACATTAAGTTTTTGTAAGCTTCTATTTACACATTAAATTTTACACCTTAACTTTAAGGTCGTCGAATAATAGCGAAACTGGGTCCTGGTCACTTCCTTTTCTGGTCATAATTTTCCTCATATGAGCCGCGATAAAACGACAAAAGTAGTATGTGCGCTCAGCGAAGACGCAGATCAGCCTGGACAGCCATCCGGTCTGAACAGAGTCTGTGCTATGCGTTTAAAGGGTAGCTAAGACTCTAAGCTACCTCCATGCCGATAGCAAAGCCTCTGATCAGATCAGGCGGATGCCCAGGCTGATCTGAGACTTTGCTGGGCGTACGTGCACCTTTGTCGCGGCTCATTTAATTGTTTGTTAAAGTCATCAACTGAGTAGTCGATGCCAGTCGGAAGGTGTGAAAAACACATTCGCTCACACGTCTTGTCAAAACAATGCAACTTCAAAATTAACACCTGCTAACGGTAATGAAGGTCAAAAATGGATATTTAATCCGAATGTCATTCTTATGATTGTTTTTGTATAAGACAGTAATTTGAGCCGTGTCGCAACAAAATCAACGCAGTGCCATAGCGCCCTACCAAGACTCAGATCAGCCTTGGCAGCCGCCAATACTAATTAGAATCTTTGCTGTGCGCTTACAGAACAGGCAATGGTCTAAGCTACCTCTATGCGGACAGCGAAGACCCAGATCAGATGGGCGCATGCACACGCTATTCTGAGTGTTGGCAGGGCGCACATGCCAAATTGTTTGTTTTTGTCGTGGTACGGCTCATTTGTTTATTTATTTTTGGTCGCAGAAAAACATAGAAAGTCCGACTTATCTTAAAGTTTCAATCTTTAATGTTTTAAATAGCACAGCTTAGTTACATGCCGAGAGACACAATTTATATAAAAGTTTTAAACAGTTTTGTCAAAACAGAGAATAAAGAGAAAAAGGTTATTGTTGCTGTTGAGAAGTTGTTTAACATCACAGTAAACAAGATTTCAGTCATGTCGAGATGTTGCCTCTGAATTTGTAGGACTACAAGTATTGCTCGGCCTGCGATAAATGACACCCAGGTCTAGCAGCTCTGCCGCAGAAGCAACAGGCAGCCAATCTATTTCGCGAGCCCGACTGGCGTGGCAAAAGAAAACAAAAACGAGAAAAACTATGTGGGTGGGTGGGTATCTCTATCAGGCTTAATCTTTCAATAAAGATGAGGCCGTCAAAGGGATCGTTATATCATAATTTCATTATTATAAGTATTATTGTTTTATGTTTTTATTATCAGAAACTAAAACAAACCGCTGTCAAAACTGACCAATAGTCAGATTTATTTTCTCGCCAATTCTTACGAAATGAGACCTAAATATCAGAGAGAGGGAAAAAAGAGGCTTATTAACGAATAGGAGCAACTAAAAAAGTAAATTGATTTGATCTGAGGAAAAGAAAATGAAAATCCACATTGTTAAAAACTAAAAATCTTTCCATCCAGCTCCTTCGTATTGTTATTATGCTGATAAATATTAAACACAGTGACGACAAAACCGGCTTCAGAGAAGTTCAACACCTGTACAGATCCTGGGATATGGACATCTATATCACATTCCTAATATCGATTAATGCCTATCGCTCCCCGGGTCTAAGGGAAGTAACTGCATTTACATTAATACTCGCTCCAGGTAACAGGTAACCGATTACACCGCTTAGCGCGAATTGAAGACATAAGCTCCAGTTGTTAAACGTGACAATCAAACGTGAAAAAAAAACACGGTTAATCGACTAATTGTAGTTTTTTTTTTTAATTCTTAATAAGCTAAAAAAATCAACCATGAAAACAAATAATTACATATTTTATGGTAATGTTAATTTAACCTATTAGTTATTATATAATTTCTAGTGTTTGTGCTAACAGTTTTGATTGAAATTCATTCGAGTGTGGTGGTGGTTATTTATCAAAGAAAACGAAATATGTTTTGTCTATCACAGGGTAGGATCTTAGAAGCCACAGAATCGTATTTTTATTGACTAGCTAACAGGTAGGTTTGCTCATTTATAATTAGGAGACATGGACAGACATACACTGTATTGCTCTCTTTAGATATTACAATAGTGTCGAAAAACTGTTGACTGTAAGAAACTAAATCTTGATGAAGATTTCCTCGTGATGTTGTGTAAGGAACGCTTACTACATAGCATAGTCCGCATAGCTAAGGAAAAATGCTATGAAACATTTTTCTTGCAAGGCTATAGAAATATTTTTTTTATGTTTCACTATATTAGTAATATTTCTGTTCATAATGAAACTTTGTCCCTTTAATATATGACTGTTTTAAGTGAAGCTAGAAAGGATTATTTAAAGATAAAATTTTGGTGCTATTTTTGGTATTTCTGCTAAAATGAGTACTTACGATAATAAGCCTGTGCATCTGCGCAATGTTATCAGCCTCTGTTCTGTTCTGTTGTGGTTCTCTGTTGCCTGTTTTTGGTGTCAGAGTTTCTGTGATGTTTTACCTTATGTATGTTCTTATTATTTTTGGTTCGGTTTGGGTTGCTGAGTGGCCACCTTTTGGGAACAAGCTGCTCACTCGGTTGGCCATATGTTCTCTGTATCTTGATTATTTGTAATCTTAGTTGTTTCCAACTATGGTTTGAGGGCTGGATTTGGATTTTGATTGTTTCAGTTCTTGGTCTTTGCATACTTTTTACTCTGATATGTGCGAAATGATAAGACCAAACAGTGTCTGAACAGTTTGCGCAAGCTGATCGGAATACGTTGATAATACGCTATGTACACAGTATAAGTAACATGTTTATTACGCATGCATTAATCGATTATCGATCATACAATCCGATATTACCTCCTGTCAGTTATAGTAATTGTCATCTCATTAAAGTTTGAAATGAACTCATCATGAAATAACCAAGGATAAATGCTAAAAATATAAATATCCAACATTCAATTTATGGAATTAGTTATTCACAGTTTGGGGCATGACTTACAATATATATTTTAATTTAAACTATATAAATTGATCAATATGCAAACTGACTCAGACCAGCTTATGCACTTGCGAAACACTGGTCTGAGGCTATGATCAGGTAATAATTTTTGTTTTTGTCAATTTTAGTATTAGTTTGTATAACCTAACCCGTTTAACTGATCCGAATTTCTGATCAAAATATTTTAAATATGTGTGATCAAATCCGGCTGTGCCTGTGCGCAAACCATTTAAAATTGGCAAGCTGTTCTCATAATGTAATTTAATTTAGTTAGAATTAAAAACAGTTAGAAATAGGAAGATACAAGGCACTAGTCAGCGGTCAAGGCCGGGCCACTTTTTACTGGTCATTTTTCATAATTTTCCTCATACGAGCCGCGACAAGATAAACCAGCAAAGTGGAATGTGCACCCAGCGAAGACGCAGATCAGCCTAAGCAGCCACCCAGTCTTTGCTGTGCGATTAAAGAGTAGCTAATACTCTGAGCTACTTCCATGTCGATATTGAAGCCTCTGATCAGATTAGGCGGATGCACAGGCTGATCTGAGTCTTCGCTGGGCGCACATGCAGCTGTGTTTTGTCATGTCACGGCTCATTTAATTGTTTGCTGAGAAGCCTACTGAGCCGCTGTTGTCTACACGCCATCTGTCTGAAGGTGTGAAATTCGGTCACATGTCTTGTCAAAACAATGCAATTTCGAAATTAACACTCCCTAAGGATAGATAGATAGATAATTTTATTGACATAAACCATTACAGTTTCTAGTCAAAACCAAGTACAAAGTACATTATATCATGTGATAGGCAACAACAGAGGTGTAAGTAACTAACATAAACTAACATATATACATGTATACAAATACACGTTATAAGTGACTTTTAAGCGTAAATCAAACTGTGAGGGTGAACCGTATCTTGAGATCAAAAACTACTTTAGTTCAAAAGTGATTTCCTTAATTCAAATGCTTCTACCAAAAATTTGGCAAGTTTTACAAGCTCTTGCTTCCTTTCAGTTTGCATCAGGCTTATGAATTTGAACATGCTTGGGTGTCTACAAAAATAAGGTTTCAAATATTTCCTACGAATATCGTTATAAACAGGGCAAGCTAAAACAAAATGATATTCATCTTCTATATCTAAATTACAAAATATACACACTCGCTGATTTCTTTCAATTCTTGATCGTCCGTATCGGCCAGTCTCTATTCTCAGTGTATGAGAAGACAATATAAGTTTACTTAGCGGGACACGAAGCCTTAAAGGCAAATAATTAAGATAGTTCTCAAATGTAAGACTAGTTTTAAAGTATTTATATGTTATTAGAACTCTATTTGTTTCAAGGTCATTCTGCCATTTTTGCATAAAACAGTCAATAAGTCTTTGTCTAAAATGATTACAAAACACCTTACCGTTAACATCATACGGGTTATTCCAAACATTGCCGAACCCAAATTCGAACAGTAATTGTTTTACGTTTGAAACCCAATTAGTCAAGCCTCTCTCACAATCATGAATCATAACTCTATATACAGTTGAAAGAATGATATTACTTGTATTCAAAATATTGAACCAGTACCGTAAAATCCGAACATATCGTGAAATATATAACGGAAATCTACCTAATTAGCCATACACACCGGCATTACTAGTAGATGATTTTACTCCTAAGATACGTTTACAAAATTTAAGATGGATGCGTTCAATTTCTTTGGACTTTGAGAACCCCCAAACTTCACTTCCATAAGAAAGTATTGAACCAACAAAAGCATCAAATAGCTGACACATAGTTTTAGGAGTTAAGTTATACGATCTTAATTTTGCTAATAATACGTTAAGCGCTTTTAAACCTTTCCCAGCTAGAACCTCTTGGTTTAATACAAAAGACCCTGTATAGTTTAAAACAACCCCTAAATAGTTAAAATCGTTTACAATATCTAACTTTTCCCCATTATAAAACCATTCATCATTTTGTCTTAACGGACCTCGTTTCCTAAACACTACAACCTTAGTCTTTAAAGTATTAACACTTAAACCCCATTTAATACAGTACTCATATAAAGTATCGAGCGTATTTTGCAAATCTGAGGGTGTTTTACCCAAAAGAACCATGTCATCTGCAAAAAGCAGCAATATGATCGTAATATCATCAATACTTAAGCCAGAATCAATATTACTTTGCAAATATAACTCTAAATCTTCCAAAAAGATCGAAAACATAATTGGAGAAATTACCTCCCATTGTCTTAAACCAACTGAACATTCAAAGAATTCCGAGAATGAGTTACAATGTCGTACGCATGACTTAACCTTATCATACATATCTCTAATAATTCGTAATAATTTCCCGTTTATACCCATCTTATATAGCTTGTACCACAGACCATTACGGTAGACACTGTCAAATGCCTTCTTTAGATCTACGAAGGCGCAATAGAGCCGTTCATTTTGATTAAGTGTATTCTGTATTAATGACTGCAGTAAAAAATAGCATCCGTTGTCGACCGACCTTTCCTGAATCCGAACTAAGAATCAGAGATAATATCATTTTCTTCTACCCAGCCATTAATTCGCTTGTTCAGTATACTTGTAAATACTTTTGATAAGCAGCTGACCAATGTTATACCCCGATAATTATTGACATTATCCTGTTCTCCCTTTTTAAAAACCGGTATAATAATCCCCTCAGACCACTTATCAGGGAAAAAGCCAGTATTTAATATTACATTAAATAAATCAACAATATGTGATGCCAGTATATCACTTGCTTCAATAAAATATTTATTTACCATAGCGTCTGACCCTGCTGCTTTATTACGCTTCAAATGCTTTATCGCTGAAGTAACTTCGGTTATAGTTATCTCTTCATCTAATTCGGGAAAAGTACAGTTAACATTGTCAAAATTATTAGCTGTACAAAACTGTTCAGAAGTTTCATCTTGTACAAGATTCACATCATTTGATAGTTTCGAAAAAAAATTATAAAAAGCGTCTATCTTTATATTTGAACTGCTTGCATTTTTTCGTTTAAATAGATTCCAAAAGTCCTTGGGCTTGGAATGTCTTAAGTTTTCAATAGTCCTTATTCTGTTTAGTTTGAACAGTCTTCGTTTGCGTTTAATTAGCTTTTTGTAATTCTGTTTATCTCTACAAAATGTCTGTCTGTTGTCTGGCGTCTTACATGTATTGTATTGTTTCAAAGAGTTCATATATGTCCGTTTAGCCTCGTAACACTCATTATCGAACCACACGGCGGGTTTACTCAAAGTATTCTTAAATTTACATTTGCTATCTCCAGTAAATGTTTTTCGAAACAATGGTTCTGCAGCATCCTGTATTAACTGCACAAACGAATTTACCGAACAGTTTATACTTTCTCTATCCTCTGAGCTGATATTTTGCGTAACGTTATTAAATTCCGGTAGTTTCGAGATTAACAAACTTCGAAATTTGTCCCGTTGTGTATCATCCCATTTATAATATGTAGTGTCCGTGGAATGCATTTCTTTTCTAACATTGTTACTTGTTAAACCAAATGTTATAGGAGCATGATCCGACCATTCATTAAAATCAGCAATGCGAAAATAAGATATCTCTGAAAAATCCTGCTCTTTTGCTATTAAGTAGTCTATAACGCTAGCTCCTTGATGACTCAGGAAAGTAAATCCTCCAACTAAATGATCTGTCCCAAGTCTGCCGTTTGCGATTCGAAATGACGTTGATTTGCAAAGGTCTAGTAATTTATTACCTTGCGTAACACAAATATTGTCCATTGAGCATCGCTTCAATGGTGAGTCCGGTACATAATCACAATAATCCAGATCATTTACTACACGATCACAAATGATATAATCCGCTTTTGAACCATTGCCCACACGTGCATTCCAGTCCCCTACAATAAATATAGATCCTTTTGATTCGAAAGTATTTATATCCTCTTGTACACATTCAAACAAATCTATATTTATGACATTATAAGCTGGAGAATCTTCTCCCCAAATATAAACCCCGCACAAATATATATCCTTCTCCGTGTGAAAGAAATATTTATCCAATTTCAACCATACATTGGAATCATACTGATTTTTCACTATTTCAACCCCTGGCACTATTTCATTCTTTAGATAAACCACAATACCACCACTACTCCTCCTAGCATTTCTATGTTGAAATTTACGAAAGAAATTGTAACACTTATAGCCACTTAGCTCAATATCACTACTTTTGTTTGTCCATGACTCTGAAAGAAAGATGATGTCATGATCTGCAAGAATATTTACAAAATCTACATTTTCAGTTTTATTCTGCGTTAACCCCTGGCAATTCCATGATAGTATTTTCAGTTCATCCCCATCGTATCCCTATGGAGTATTTCTGACTGCAACGCCATCTATGTAGAGGGTATCGTAACTTATCCAGGCTTCGTGATTATCCTCTTTCGCCTTCTTTAGTTTTGGTAAGAGTTTTTTTCTCCGTTCTGCTATTTCCTTAGGGAACTGCTCAGATATAAAGAAGTTTGTGTCCTTAAGATTCTTCCTTTCCCTTCGCACCGCTTCTCTGTCTTTAAAGAGTGTAAATTTAGCAACGATTTGACGAATCCTTCCATCTGCTCTACGCTGGCCAATTCTGTGCACTCTTTCAAACTGTATATCATTTACCAAGTCATGCGCGACTTTAAGTTTATCTTCAACGAACTGTCTGAGAATCGCCTCTGTCCTTTCATTTGTTTCATTTCTATCTTCTGGGATATTCGAAAATATCAAATTATTTCTCATTGACTGTGATTGCAAATAGTTAAGTTCATCTTTCATGTCACTTTTCTCTTTCTCTAGCTTAGCAATTAGCTAAGGGCAATGAAAGTCAGAAATCGATATTCAATCCGATATGTATTAAAGATCGCCTTCTGATGATTTTTTAACCGGATAAAAATAATAATTTTAGCTGCGTCGCAACAAAACGAACATAGTGCCATAGCGCCCTGCGAAGTCTTAGATCAGCCTGGGCAGGATAACCAATGGGCTAAGCTACCTCTTCGCGGACAGAGAAGACTATCAGACTGGGCGGATACACACGCTGATCTGGGTGTTAGCAGGGCGCAAATGCCATTTTGTTTGTTTTGTCGTGTCGCGACTCATTTTTTTGTTCGCAGAAAAAGCAGCTTTTAAATACTAATCGTAAATGTTTAAACTTAAATGTTTTAAATAACGCAGCTTAGCAGAAAGCCGAAAGACGGCATATGCATAAAACTTTTGAACAGTTTTGTCAAAACAGAAAATCAAAAGAAAAAAGGTTATCGTTGATGTTAAGTTGTGGTTTAACGTCCCAGAAAATAATATTTCAGTCATTTCGAGATAATGCCTCTCAATTTGTAGGACTACTAGAAAAACTTGGCCTGCGTTAAATGGCATTCAGGTCTAGCAGCCGCTGCCGCAGAAGCATCAGGCTGCCAATATTTATTTCGCGAGCCCCAATGGGCGGGGCAAAAGAAAAAAAATGAAGCCAAAAAAAAAAAAAAAAATACAAAAAAAGTGGGTGGATGGATATCTGTATCAGGCTTAATGTGGGTGGATGGGTATCTGTATCAGGCTTAATATTTCCTTAAAGCTGAGACCGTCAAAGAGGGATCGAAATATCATAATTTATTATAAGTATTATTGTTTTATGTTTTTGTTGTCAGAAACTAAAACGACCAATGATCAGAGCTATTTTTCTCGCCAATCCTTACGAAATTGACCTAAACATGTGGAAAAAAAGAGACTTATTACAACAAAAGTGAGCAAGTGAGAAAAGTAAATTGATTTGATCAGAGGAAAAGAAAACCCATATTGCTAAAAAATGTTTCCATCCAGCTACTTCGTATTGTTATTATGCTGATAAAATATTAAACACAGTGATGACAAAAACCGGTTTCAGAGAAGTTCAACACCTGTACGGATCCGGGGATATAGACATCGATATGACATTCCTAATATCGATTAATACCTATCGCTTCGCGGGTCTATGGGAAATAACTGCATTCACATTAATACTCGCTCCAGGTAACAGGTAACCGATTTCACTATTTAGCGCGTCTTGAAGACTTTAGCTCCAGTTGCCTGAGATTTCCTGGTCAAGGCCTCAACCCCATCATTGATAATTTTTCTCACCCATGTTTTATTAAACAGAATATTCATTGAATTCTTAACTTACGTTTTTCTGTGGTTTCTTGAGTTTTTGACTGACTGCTATGGAAGCCTTGCACTGAAAGAGTCCCTTAATATGTGCTTATCATGTTTTTGTCACATGATAAGCATATCATAAGTCTAGTGGAGTTATCCATAAACGCCTAAAAGTGGACACTATCAGGAGTTGTGTTGATGTTACAAAACTCCTGATAGTGAACAAACTGTTGACCACTGTTTACAGTTTGTTAAAAACTCCATCATTTTGTTTTACTTCACAACACAAACTTTGCACACTATATACTTTGAATACATACAAACTGACTACCAGTGTTACTAGTAGCGAACTATCTGAATAAACTTGATTTTTATTTCCATGTAGGAATGGAACTGCACGTTTATCAGGCATGAATTAGTTAACCGGTACTTATATTGAAAGCCCCAAGTGTTTTCATGTTATCAAAGTTTTTTATTTTTCCCCCTTTTCTACAGGTTTGCCGGGAGAGGTGTTTATGCGAATGCTCACACTCACCATTCTTCCACTGATTGTAGCGAGTATTATTGCGGGTAAGTCTAAGTAACTCTTTGATATCGAAATAGTCATTGGGATATTTAATGGAAACTAGCAGTTTGCGTAGGGTATATCTTTAAATTGGTTATACAGAAGCACCTAAGAATTTTGTTTCCTTTTGTGTGTGTGTGTGTGTGTGTGTGTGTATGTGTGTGTGTGTGTGTGTGTTCTTAACTTGTACTATACGAAAATGTCTAAGTATGAATTGAATGAAAATTTTCAGTTATTTTTCATTCTGTTCCTATAACAATATTCCCAAGAGGATCAAGCTTACACATTCTGACAGCGTGTCTGTCCATGTCCTCCCCAGTTGGAAGAGGAGAGTGATTAAAGTTTCAGTAGATCGGGTGTAATACAGGGCACATTCGGCAACATTACTTGGGTAAACTCACCCAGATATTCCTCGGGCTATTCAGAGATATGTATATATAGGTATTCCTTGGGCTACTCCAAGATATGAGCCACAACACGAGAAAACTAACAATGTGGTTGTGCGCCCAGCGCAGACTCAGACCAACCTTGCCGTCCATCCAGTCTGATGAGAGTCTTCGCAGTGCGCTTAAAGGGTAGCTAAGGGTCTAAGCTACCTCCATGCGGACTTCGAAAGCTCTGATCAGACTGGGCGGATGCCCAGGCTGATCTGAGTCTGCGCTGTCCGCACAACCACTTTGTTGGTTTTCTCGTGTTGCGACTCATTCTTCAAGTAGCGCGAGGAATACCTAGATATTGCTCGGGTTTTACCCCAGTAATTATGACGAACGTGCCCTTTATTTATAGATTCGAAGTGTATGAACAATCCCAGAGAGCATGCAAATTTCGTAAAACGTCCACCCAATGTTTTCCGAATGCTTTTGACCTTTGGTCAACGTTGGGTCAATGCGTCCGCGAGCTCACTGGATTCGGCAACAGATGTTCTTTTATTACAGTTTAATGAGTTTATCGCCATGAATTCAATTTCTTTCTTATATTGGCCATCAGATCTCATTATATACAGCGCGAAAAACCCCTAAAACAGACCGTATAAAATTTGTGTAATTTCTCATTCTTTTCTTCAGGAACGGCCTCTTTGGACCCAAAATCTAATGGGAAAATCAGTTTACTTGCCTTTATATATTACATCGTCAGCAATGCTGTCGGCGTTCTGGTCGGTATTGTCATGTTCTTTTGCATCAGACCAGGTATATTTGATATCAGTTTTGTTTTACCACCCTTTCTTCTCAGCCTGCTCTTTAAGAGAAATTAAAGTTATTTGTCTACTTTTTCTTTTTTCTTAATAACTGTTACCGTGAATATAGAGGATCTTACACTCGTGGTCAATTCTTATGATATTTATGAAACGAGCCTTTGGCGAGTTTCAATAATTTCATATGAAATGACCACGAGTGTAAGATTCTTTTTATCACATGACCCTTTAAAATGGGATTTTAACGATTTCAAACTGAACGTTATTTCAATAAGAAAACGTAATGTTGACAAGGATGTTGTCAATGATGTTACGTGTGCGCGCTAAAGTGCTATTACACGTGTGGTCATACGATTTTTATGACCCGACGTTATTCACTGATTTACAGCGACGTCATATGATAAATGCTTATTTATTATTTCACGTTTTATCTTCATCTTCCTTGGTATTGCTCAACTGAACATTATTTACTGTAGCTGACATACCAAATCACTCAATATACCGTATACGCGGTATTTTTCGCGGGTTCAAATTTTCGCGATTAAGGGTCAAAAACATAAACATTAATTTTCGCGATTTTTAATTTTCGCGGTGAGCAACATGCGCGAAAAGCAAATCTACTTCTTTTCACTTGAGCCAGTTCGTTCATTAACCTGCGGCAGGGCTGCCGCAGGTAAATGAAAGAGCTGACTCAAGTGAAAAGTACCAGCGATTACCGAAGCAAACAGAAACAAAATACATGAACACAGTCTCTACAAAAGATACTTTATAAGAAACAGGAAATTATTTCGCGATTTTAATATTCGTGGTTTCTAAGTTACCGCGAAATACCGCAAAAGTGGAACACCGCGAAAATTATCTTGTGTACCGTATGTTGTAACATTATCGTCATACTGGATACAGATTAACATAATGTAGCTTGTCATGATTATTGTACATAAATTGGAAGTTAATACTTTATTGATTGATTGATTTGTTGTTTAACGTCCACGGTAAACAACTATGGTCATGTCGGGACGGTCAGTTAACCTAACCACACTATTCCTGGACAGGCTTAGACCTCCTAAGCGGTTAACCAGTACTAAGTGCACATACTTTCGCCATTAACTGACAACTGCCTTCTTGAATCAGCGGAAGGAGAAACGAAAGTATGTGGCAAGACCGGGTATCGAACCCAGGACCTCTGACGTATGAGTCAGGTGCCCTACCGATTGCGCTACGCGGCCCGGCAGTTGATACAAATAAAGTACTGCTTATTGTAAAGAGAAAAAAAGAAAGACAAATAACTTGTGGGGATTTATTCAACAGATTCAACGATGCGAGTGAAATGAGATGTGTCTCTGATTCCGATTTTATTGATCATAATATTGTTAATGGCTGTCGATTGAGCTGCTGCTGTTGTCCATTATCTCGATCGACAGCCTCGTTTGCATGTATGATAACTTATAGGCTCTGCCGACAGCGCAGAAAGGGAATTTTGTATTACTCCTGTGTGAAAGTGGCATATCAAGGAGATGTGTGTCCGACCGACTGATACAGATACTCAAATAGGCTTTAACCTTCAAAGTAAGGTTTGATTATGGCCCTGCTCAAGGTACAATCTGTTTTTAACTATAGAAATTTGTAGTCATTTTCTTCGCGCCTTATAGTTCAGGAAATGTCTTAAAATATTAACAAACAGTACAGGTCTTTTTCCACTTTGCTTCTTAAGATGATTGTTGTATGTGACAGAGATTTTTTAGACAGTCAGGTCAGGCTAAAGTATGAGTGAATCATTTCGCAGAAGTCTATGGTGTATGAGTACATCGATGCATTTCCGTCAATTGTTTGCAAAGATAACTAAGCTATGACATTATTTTCAGGTAATTCATCAATCTAAATATAATTTTTATTTTTATTTCACAGATAAATATGTAAAGGCAAATGAAATAACAAGAGACGCCACCCAGAATACAGTAAAATTAGAAACTCAAGATATATTTGCAGATTTAATCAGGTGAGGACGTTATAATATACTTTTACAATACCGTTTGGTAGTTATTTCTATATCCTTTGACTCTGAACCATCTATTTCACACGGCCTCATAGAAGTTAAATTATGTGGTTTACACATATTTTATTAATAAAATGATAATAAATGCATAACGCCAGGAGCAGTTAAAGAAATGTTCCAAATAATCATTTTTTTATCTGCATTTTTGACACGGCAACCAGCTGACAATAATATATAAATCAGTGCTGTTTCGCTAGTCTAGCCTAGTCTATCTCATAACCTTGCAAGGTGGTTGGGTTTCAACACTCTCCTACCACCTAGTCCTGTCTTCAGCAGCCCCAGCTGATCTAGCAAATAGCATCCCTGTCCACTTCTTAATAATGTCTTCCCACCTCTTCTTTAGCCTACCTCTTCTTCCTTTTCAAATCACTGTACCCTGCAGAAATGTCTAAGGAAAGCCAAAAATCCTTGAGACTCGGAAAACCACCACAGGTTCCGTTTCTTGACCAAGATCATTTCAAATGGCTGCTTTGATCTTTCCGCGAAGATCCTCATTTGTTTCAAATACAAAGTTTCAAGTCAGTTCTTATATCTACAGCTTTTCTTCAAAAATGTAGATCAAATATATAATTAATAGATTTTACAGCGAATCAGGAGACATAAACCGTAATTAAATCAGTTTAAATCATAGCATGGACCACACTAAGGAAATAAAAATGTCGATTTAACTCAGTATCTTCATTAACAGTAATGAAATGTGCTATACTGGTCATGCCTGTCAAAATTATCAAATGTACAAATAAATACTCAGTTTCGTTTTCTTTCTTTCTTTTTTCATTATTTATTATTGATTTCGTTTATTTGCAACAGATTTGGCTTAACTATACGACTGATGTGCATTTAACTTTTCAGAAACTTGTTTCCTGGCAACTTAGTGACAGCCTGTTTTCAAAAGGTACGTTTCACGTTTTAAACGAATCTTGGAAAAAAATACGACTATGTGAATTAATTTCGGGTCATATAAATATCTTAGTTATAATCTGCTGTTTTCGAGTAGTCTATAGTATGTTTTTTTTTCTATTTTCATTGTTCAATGTTCATTGTAATTCGCTGTTCTCCAGTAGTTAATAGTATTTTTATACTTTTGATTTTTGGGTGATCGGATCGGGGAACGGTGCTGGATGTCTTTCGGTGCCGGTTTGTCCTATTAACTTAGAGTAAGGGTAGGGCACGGCATTGGTTGGCTGTGCTTGCTGCATATGTAAGACGTTTTTTCTGCTTTTATTTTCGCTCCTGTTTATACTACCTTTCTTCTTTCCTCCCTCTATCCGGAAGACGGCATGATAGACTCAAATACTGTCTCACAAGGCGTTAACTCTAAAACCTATATTTCTTTTTGTCACATTTGTTTACAAACTGTATGATTAGTGATTTCTTTCTTATTATTATCATATCTTTTGTTTGTTTTTATTATTATGTTTTACTCATAGAATTGTGGCTTACTCTGGGCCTTGCGGCAATAGAACTGTCTTTATTCGGCTGAACCTTTGACTCGGTATTTTCTTTTAACAGACGCAGACCTCCTACGATGTTAAAAATATATCGCTGGTAGCGAATGGAACAAATGTGACAGTCCAAGAATATACCAGAATTGTTGGAACAGCCCCCGGAACGAACATCTTAGGTAGTCGTTTCAAATAAACATGTTTCCTTATTAATAACTAGTACAGATGTTTCAAAACTTAACTCAAATATGTTATCGTTACATTTCTGTAAAATTAGGCAAACCAGTTCTTTTTTGTTGTTTTATTTTATAAAGTAACTTTCTTATAAATTTTCGGATTGGAAAAATAATGAAAAAAAAAAAAAAAAAAAAAAAAAACCAAGATGCCGAAATACATAGAATAATGCTAGGTGGATGATATCTTTAAGCATTTGCAACTTACGTAGCATGTAGGTATTCATAATATCTGCAATTATATGCAATATAACTTATTTCAGGGTTAATCATCATTTGCTCAGTGCTTGGAATTGCCACTGGAAAAGCTGGAGAAGCTGGCAGACCGTTTGTTGTCTTCTTCAAAGCAACATCTGATATCATAATTATGGTACTCACTTGGTTTGTATGGTAAGTTGCAGTGACAAGAAAAAAACGAATATTACTGTTAATAGGGAAAATTTCGCAAAAACGTTTAAATATGTTTATAGAAAGTAATAAACCGGAAAGGAAAACAAGATGGGTGTAATGGATGTATTTTCAATTGTAAATTGTAATGATTATGTTCTATGGTGGAAGTTTATCTAATATTTTTTTATGTTGCAAGAGGAGATAAATAATCAATATAATCAATCGTAACCTTGTGTTAAAACATGGAATAAAAAAGGCATCCACAAATTTAAACAAACAATATCTGCTTTCGGGCAAAAGATAACTGAAACATCGAGTTTGGCTTCCAACTGAAATATATATCTTTGAATGAAAGCAAATTTAAATAAATTTCTGAGAATGTAGTGAATGAAAGTTTCTTCATCGTGCTTTGTTGACTATTATTTTTGGATTTTGTTTTATTTTAGGTTCACCCCGGTTGGTGTTGCCAGCTTAATATCAACTTCAATAGCACGAGCGGTCAACTTGGAATCAACTTTAGTGAGTCTGGCAATGTTTGTTCTAATGATGCTGCTTATGGTCATGTGTATAACCCTAATGCTTGTTCCAACAGCTTATTTTCTGACTGTCAGGAAGAACCCGTTGGTGTTTTTGTATACATCTATTAGACCAGTGATGGCGGGATTCGCCCCAGCTTCATCGTGAGTTTTTTTTTTTTAAATTATTTTGGCATCCCAATGAGTACAAAAGGTTGAATCAACCTTGAATCAACCTTGATTCAACGTCACGACGTTGTCTCAATGTTGATTCAAAGTCGATTTAACCTTGTGTGCCTGCTGGGATAATAGGTCAGTATCAACGTACTAACAATATGTAATGTATCTAGAAAATTGCGTCATAACGTCCTCCAAGAAAAATAATTTCTTCTAAGAATGTGTCATTTATCTTGCATTAGCAATTACTTTTTAAACCAGTTATATTTATATAATCTCGTTCTGTTCTAGGGCCATAGCTATGCCAGATATACTGATGGCAGTGGAGGGGAAGCATGAAATTGACATCAGAATATCCCGCTTTGTTGTCCCATTCGGTACCGCAATCAGCAGAGGTGGCAGCGGTGCATTTATTCTCATGTGTGCCTTGTTTCTTGCTCGCCTTGATGGTGTGACATTACAAGTTGGCCAGGTTGTCTCCATAGCGTAAGTTTTGTCGTTTCGTTGGCTTCATTCTTGTCAGGTTTGTTTGCTTTAAAAGCATCTGACAATGATGATATAGCTCCCACCAGCCAAGAAGTGCTGGACACAAAATTATTTTAATGTTGTTCCAAAATTGTTTATCCGGTAGGCTAATGTAGAAATAGATGACAGTTTTCTAAAATTGTTTCTGTGTTTGTACTTAATTTAATTGAGCCTGACGTTCTAATATCATGTAGTCACGTTTTATGTCCAAACATATCATTCTTGTATTATTTCGACATGAAAAATAACGCTATTAGAATTCTTCAGAAATTCTTCAGGAATAACGTTAACGTGTTGCATTTTTCTTCTTAACGAGGTTAAGAAATTATTGTGATTATTCTTCTTTTTGCTGTTTCAGAACATACGTTCATGCATATATGATTATTCCCCACGAGGCACATAAAAGAGTTATAAGACTCTCGCATATACAAAACTAACTTTTGAAGGATATTTTGTTTATACTTGTTTTGTACTCATTGCAGAATTCTTGCGTTCGTGAGCACCCTAGCCATTCCTGCCATACCGAGCGCCAGCATTATTGCCGTAATCATCATTCTCTCCGCTGTCAGCATTACTCCAACCAATATCGGAATTATCATGTCTCTTGAATGGATACAGTATGAATTTCATATTACATTATCTTTATCATCCTGATTAAAATGCTTGGGTTTACCTACTTCTACTCTCAAGACTTTAGTGTACTCATCGTTTTGTGTGATAATTCGGTTATCTGTCCCAGTTACGGAGTTATTGCCGTTTCTCAACATGACTTAAGGAGGCCGAGTTTCATGATTTGATTCTGAGAAATCTACCAAAGAGTATTGCCTCACTAAGCAGATATCGCATCAACAAAGGTCGACAATTGTCAAGTGACCACTACTAGTATATTTTGAGAGGCATCTCAAAATTATAAACAGCCATAAAGTGTAATGGGAAAGGGCAGCACATTGAGCACATTGACTAAATATATAGAATAAAATAATTTTTTCGAGAAGCCATTGGTCTTTATACATAGACATACGATGCACAGCTACGCGCTATATGTTTCTTCAAACGAGACAAGAATTGTATGTCACTTGTCGAGTAGGAAAAGGCATACCCGTCGCAATCACGAAGCATGTGTATAGGCGCTATAACTAAAGGAAAAGCCACTACCACAAACCACGACATAACCTCGATTCCATCTATCTTAGCAGCCATCAGCTGTCAAAGACTAAGTATTTGTAAACAGAGACGTGAAGGGCCTTTGTCTTAAGCCGGTCGCAAAGTTTTCTGCTGCCCCTATTGTGTCAATACTGTCTTCAAATGGAGGTGTGTGGGGTTGAACTAGTGTTTATGATATGGCTCCTCTGGTTCTGTCTGATTTACTCCTGCCACATTCATAATCCATTTTTTCCAACAGTAACGCTTACGGAGCACAACTACAACGTAATTGGTTCAGCGGGCACTATAGGCTTATCGTTAGCTGAAAATGAAGCATTTTGCTGGTGGGCAGAAAAACGGCTTTATCCCAGGAACTTTAAAACAAGATAAAAGCATGCTGTCATTTTATACTCCCGCGTTAAGTAAGTAAGTTGATTCTGCATACTCTTTTTGGGAAAATAAGTTCTGTCGAATAATTTTAGTTTTCTATTGATCATGCATGTCGATGATAAATTTATTACTTACATATGTAAACACGAATAATCTGTTGAAAGTTTGTTCCTTTCTTTTTACAGGGACAGGCTTCGAGCGACAGTTAATGTGTCGGTCATTTTATACGGAGCAATACTTATCAACAAGCTTTGCAAGAAGGATTTAACAGAGATACAAGATATAGAAATATAATTCTGTAAAATGCTTATTTCAGTGCAATTTCTTACTTGAGATAGATGGAATATACGGAGACATTGAAAATGTAAAAAAAAATATCAAAATGAATTTATTACATACATGACTGGGCAGGCCATTGTACTCACGTGTGTTGTATTGGAGTGCACCAGGCAATAAAACATGGCGCCGGATTTTGACTAGTTTATTAAAAAAATTCTTTGAATATTCCCAGCAGATAAATAACACTGAACAACGTGTTTTTAACTTCGATGCGACATCAAGGCGTTGTTTCGACGTTGATAAAACGTTACCTCGAGTTGAAACGAGAATAAGTGCCAACTGGTATTATTTCAAGAAATTCTATAATATCTCAAGTGCATGCCTCGTTTCATTCCATTATTTTTCTTCTTTTTTTACATGTCCATACTTTTGTTCGTGAAAGAGAACTGAAATATTAAAAAAAAAAGTGTAAGGTCTGTATAAGGGTCTCGGAGGAAATCGTTTAAAGATTCGAAAGACGTTTTTTTTTTTTTTTTTTTTTTTTTTTTTCATTTTCTTTTTTTTTAACATTCACAGTAGTTTTTGTATCGGTTAAATTTACATTTCTTGCAATTCCTACCGATTTTGATCTTTACAAATTTAAAGAGTAACTACACTTCAGGAACTGAATGAATCAGATCAAAAACCTTATCCCCAACATCAAAGGGAAAGATTGACAAAGACATCCCAACAAACAATAAATTACAAGTGATAAGCCGAGTCAGCAGCTCTTTCCCAAATAGGTGGCAACTCAGCTATCTTTATTGAACTAAATAAGTTAGACCAACAAAAGGGTTACAACAGACTAAGCAAATTATACGAAAAACATTTAAAAACCATGTTTACCTATTTAAAGGGTTAAAATGAGAACACAATAAATTAAACAACACCGAACATAAAACAAATGTAACCGCAACGAAAGTACCGCCTTAGGACAGTCAGTACTCGGGGGTTTAAACCAGTTTTACTGGGCCCAAACCTTCGCCCTCACCCTCCGCCGCGGTGCACACAATTAGTTGGTAGTTCGGCATGGCGGTCCCCTAACTCATCAGCGAGTCATCACGGTCAACAGTTAAAATCAAGAAAAGACCGTGATGAAGCAAGGATGAGGACTCGACAGCCAAAACGTGTTGAGACACCTGGATATCCCTGGGGCGTCAGCAACACCACTGGAACACTGGAGCAAAAGAAGACCACCAGTGGAACCCCGGTGGGCCAAGAAACAGAAAAACATCCGGCCCCAACCAACTAATATATAGCTTTATGTAAGGGCTATCATAGAATCTGAACCCCGACCCACCGACGTGCATTTACAGAGGACAGCAAAGTTGTCAACCGTGATTGGGTTAACCACTAAGCATGCAGACTGTCGCATTACATCTATGTTACAGCCAATGCGTTTAAATCGCATGATAATTTTCTTAAATTGATCAAGACATTCTGTTTTCCCTACGATTTTGCGTAATTTATATACTAAGTCACCATAAAATTCAGATTCCGATAGGCCTTGCTGCAAAAGTGACCTTAACCCTGTATTATATTTAGAAACCAATCCAAAGTGTCTACGTCAAAATTTAGAAAAAGCTTTCCGAAGTTTATGATACCGATACCCCTGCTGTAAAAGCGTGGCAGTCAAACTTTTATTACGAGCATTGAAAGCAGTCAAATGACCAGACACCCTAGCGAAGCGAATGAGCTGAGAAATGTAAACGCCATAAGAATTGGTGCGGGGAACATCACCATCCAAAAAACGGAAAATTAACTATGTCGAAATCAAAATCGTCGCGTTTGTCATAAATTTTAGACGAAAAAAATCCGTCTAAAATTGATAAATGTAAATCCAAAAATGGGGCCTCGGTATCAGAAGTATTTGCTTTATTTAACTGCAATTCAGCAGGATAAATGTGACTAACCATTCCTTCAAAATAAGGATTGTCAATATTTAAAAGGTCGTCCAAGTATCTAGACGTTGAGTTGAATGCTTCAATGACATGAGCTTTAGTATCATCAGAAAGAGACATCATAAAGTCTCTTTCATAGCAAAATAGAAACAAATCTGCTACAAGAGGAGCGCAGTTAGTACCCATCGGAATTCCTACAATTTGTCTGTGTAACTTAGTACCAAATCTGATGAAAATGTTATCTAGAAGATATACTAAAGCATCACAAACATTTTGGCAAGACCACATTTTAAACCTTTTATGGTCATCGGAAGTAAAAAAAATGATAGTAAAAAAAGCATATTTATCATTACAAGCAAGATAAAGAGCACCCTGTCTCTGAAAGTAGTCTCAATTAGATTTATTAGTTTCTTTTTTATTACATTATGGGGCAAAGTTGTATAGTGTGTAGAAAAATCGTATGTAGACAAACTAGACGCGCGATATCCTCTAGACTTCAGTTTATCAAGAACCTCAGTAGAGTTTTTTTAATTGACCAAAACAAATTTTTGCCTGACCGTTCGTAAACATTTTCACAGTACCTAATTACATCAATTTTGATAGCGGTAAGGCAAGAAGTTAATAATTTGGAAAGTTCAGTAGTGGTACAAGCACTAGAATTAGCAATAAACCTGGCTTTATATGGTCGTTTATGAAGTTTAGGTAACCAGTACATCGTAGGAAGCTTCTCCTGCTGTTCCTCTACATTTACAGAAAACTTGAGGGCTATATCAGTACAGTGCCTTAAGACAACAGACTTTTCGTCTTCTGAAGTGTTTTCATAGGCCTAAGTGCCGCTAAGTTCTTGTTTTAATGTGTTAATATAGTGTAACCGTCAAACAACGATAACGTTATTTGCAGCCTTGTCTGCTGGAACCAAACAACACACAAGAACATTTTATTTGTTCTTGTAAGTTTTCATCCTATTTGTAAATAGTGAAATTCATATAAGTCATAATATGTATGCGTGCTCAAAACATTGCTAAGACTGCCATAACCCATAAGCAGGGGCCGTATTTATGAAATGGCTTAAACGGTTGCTATGATGTTGCTAAGGCTGAATTTCTGTAAAAGAGATTCCCTACAACTATGAAATTTGCTCTGGAGGAACAGTCTTTTTCAGACTGAAATAAGTACGGATCAATTTGAAGAGAATTTTTAGAATGTCTTTTTTTGCCTTGAAATAAATGGTTATAATATATGTTGTGATATCTCAGTAGAATCGCCTCGGCGAGGCGATTCTAATTAGATGTCACAACATATATTATAATTTACCCACATGGATAAACTATCTCAAATAATTTACCCACATGGATAAACTATCTCAAACTTGCATAAGATATACTCCTCATTATCTGGGGAGTAATATATTATACATAAAACAGAGGTCCAGATGGCGAGGCTTAAGCCCCAAAGCCCATCCCTGGATCCGGGGCTAGTTAGGGTATGCGGTTTGTGACAAAGCCGCAGGGAGTAATTTAATATAAAGTGCTAGATATTATTTACGATTATCATCAATATCATTAAGAGTAAATGAATAAGACTGTAACTTGAAATTAAATAAAATTGCATTATTTACATAGAAATTTATTTTTCTTTTAAACCCTGATTTTGCGTTATCTATGCCGGGTCGTTTTTGTCGTTTTTATCGTTTTGAACGTAAAGGTCGCGCCGAACAAATATGGTTTATCATCTCTGCGAGAATACATTTTCCTGTCAAGTACTCGAAATTCAAGATCTGAGGCTACAAATGCGAGAAATGCAAATGACTTGATTAGATTACATGCACACTCACGTTATTGCATAATCTTGAGAATAAAATGCATATTTGCTTGACGCAGTTTTGTTGTTTATAATTGTATTTTTGTTCTAACTTTATGACAGCGGGTAATAAAACTTCAATAAAGGAGCTGAATTTCTTAGTGACTTTGTTGGCAATTTCTGTCGGTTTATCCTATGGCTTTATCGACTTTAAGTGAGCCGCAACACGACAAAACCAACAAAGTGGTTGTGCGACCAGCGCAGACTCAGATCAGCCTGGGAATCCGCCCAGTCTGATCAGAGTCTTCACTGTCCGCATGCCGGTAGATCAGACCCTTAGCTACCTTTTAAGTGCTAAGCGAAGAATTTGATCAGACTGGGTAGATGCTCAGGTTGATCTGAGTCTGTGCTGGGTGCACAGCCACTGTTGGTTTTCTGATGTCGCGGCTCAAGTATAGTTTGGAGTTCGGAAAGGCCATGCATCCTCGTTTATTTTTTTATTTTATTTTCTTTTCATAACTTTCTTCTTGTAACAAGCAGAATGTGAAACGACTCGAATAAACGGTTTAAACTCAATTTCCAGACAGGTGTTTTATCGATTTGGACCACTTTTTTGGCATATACCTTTGAAAGGACTGCGTATTTGAAATGTACAAAAGTATGCTTACCTCTGACTTTCGGTGCCAGACCATTTAAGGGTCACTGGTGAGGCTGTATTTAGGGTCACTGATGAGACTTTATTAGCAAAAACTACGGAATGTGGCCCGCCTTCTTTCTTATGAATGTTCCCAGTGCTCTTAGAGAACCTCATTAATGATTTTATTTGAAAAAATGGCCGTAGTTACGGCGCCATTAGGAATATATAAGCGTTTGAATGTGGAAATAAAGGGACACTCGGCGCCAAGTTTGTGCAACTATGGTTACGTACCGCTGAGCCACTTGGGGAGGAACATCGTTAGGAGAATTGAACTGAACTGAACTGAAATAAAGGGTCACTCAACAGTATTATACAGATCTGGGGCTAGGTGAGTAAGATGATTTTGGCCGCACAGTTTCACGATTTTGAATTCAACACCCTACCTGAGGGGGTATATCAGACAGCTTTATCGAGAAAAAGCCATTTCAACAGAAATGAAAGACGCCATCAAAAGTGTAGTTTCTTCAGTTCATGCGAAGAAAGAGTCAAAGTTTGTTAGAGTGAAAATATGATTTTATTGTCTGCGAAACTTGACTGGAAAACTAAATAGTCTCTAGAATAAATTTTCAACATGTATTGACCTCAAATTTCGTAAAAGCATGGTTTATTCAGACCAACTAGCATAAGAAACGTCCTTCTACATATCAAGGTCTCCATTTCTGTTGTCCAATTGGCTTTCCTTCTGCCCCACGAGTGTTCTGTAAAGTCCTTTTACCTTCTGCAAAAGAATTTTGTTTTAATGTGTATCAGTTTGATTGTAATGTCCACAAATATCCAGGAAGACTGGGCCTCACTCTTATGTTTAGCGCAGACCAGGTGCTGTGCAGCCAGCATAATGTTAATAAGTCTTGACCCCGTACTCCATTGAAAAATATACATATTCAAAGGAAACGCATTGTTTAAACGTCTAGCTGCCACGCGTTTTATAAAAAGGACAGAGGCAAACAGTGCAGACTTACAATAGACGCCGCGAATCACTGCGTTGGATCAGGATCTACGCTATTTGCATTAATTTACAGTAACTTCTATATAAAGTATATGAAAAATAAATAAAGCAGACACCCCTTAAACGCTGTATGGACTCATCCAAATTATAATGATAGGAGAATAAACCAGGCACAAAAGAGTTAATTATTGTGAAATAAGACGTCATATCAACGTCGATATAAAGACATGACAATACATCGACGTTGATGTGATTAGCGATGATAATTTTTCGACGCTTTAAGTGGTGGGATCCTGCTACGTATATTCTTAGTATTAAAAATTATATAATTTAGTCGAAGAAAATGTGACTGCGCAGCTATGTATAATGTATTGCTATTGCTGGCAAAAAAGTGGACATGCACTGTAAAAATATCCGTAGATTTTACGGTAGAATAACTGGCAACCAGCTGCCAGTCCAGGACACCCGTAAAAATGCAGGAATCATCAAGCACAGTAGGATAGAATAGAACAAGTGTTAGTTTGGTCATATAACCCTTCAACACTATGGAGCTATTTTTGAGTACGACCAGTTGACACAACACTACCACATCGTAATTTCTAACTATGATCTGCAGGCAGACGTTCGTAAAAATTACGGAAAATGGACTGGCGGCTGGTTATCAGTTATTCTACCGTAAAACTACGGATTTTTAGAGTGTGCATTTGAAAGCGGACTAGAATAGTCACCCGTTAAGTTCGACTGAAACCGTTGCAAGGGTGCTTGGGTAGTGTTGCAACGTTTCATTAATAAACACAAACAGAGTCAGTTAAACCGAGTCTGCTTGTTTCGCTTCTTAGATGTGTTCGTTGATTCTAGAAGATCCTCAATCAGAAAATTATTTCATCTCTACTGTAGCTGCGTGCGAATGTCGTTAAATATCATCTCCTTGTACTTCATGTAAGTGCATATTGATTAGTTACCCGTCCTTTGGGACCATTGGGCTCATTCTGGGTCAGTTTGAAATCGGGGATCACTATTTTATTCAATCTTTTGACGTTAACACTGCAAACAAGTAACACTAACATATGAATGATGATAATAATATGTCTGTCACGTAAGATAATAACAGAGACAGGTACATGCATAACTGGGTCAACCTTAATCAACATTGAAATATTTTACTCTAATGTGCATCTTTGAATAATCAGCTTGTTTACAAGTGCAGTTGAATCGTGACTTACTAACGCATTCAAGCCTAGCATCCTATTTGTAGGACACAGACCAACAGTGCAGACCCAGAGCAAACGCCGCAAAACGCGGCGTCTGACCAGGTCTACAGCATTTGCATCAGACAAATGGGTATTTCTCCTTAAAACAACATAAAATGATAAAAATATCCTAAACCAAACACCCCATAATTGACAAATGGGCTCATCTATTTGATAAGGATAGAAGAGTCCACTGGGCATAGATGGGTTAATTGATATGAAAACTTTGAATTTTCATAAACACGATATTTTCTGAATATTGACAATTTGTTTGCGTATGCACCTACCAGTCTGCGTTTGTTTTGTTTGTTTATAGAGCACTAAGATAGGTCATGCCGTGCCGCGTCCATCTACAAAAAGTAAACTTGAAATGAACATTATTTTATTCATAAAAACGGAATACAAAAATGGATGAAAAGAAAATTCATAACTCGTGTAACAGCCCAGATGTCGAGCAGTTTCGACTTTTGGATGGTCAAACGACAGAGACGAAAACTCAACAGAACAGCATTGGTAGTACTCGTGAAAATGAAGAACGAACATTACAAAAGAGATTTATTTCAAAACTTAAAGAAAATCTGCTGCTTTTGTTAACCTCCTGTGGCGTAATTCTGGGATTCGGGCTGGGATTCGGTGTACGTTCTTATAATTTGTCAGATTCTGGATTGATGTGGTTAGGTATGTATACAAACATCACTAGTAGGCGACACTGAAGCAATGTCGACGTTGATGGGTTGTTGTTTAACTGTGTGTGCTTGCTGGTACACGCCCCACTCCCACCTCAACAATTAACAACATGTTATGCATGTATTTACATATGGAGGAGATTAGTGTTAAGTGTAAGGCATAGAACTGATGCTACGGCCTGCCTGTAAGTGTTCAAAACTGTGCAATACGCCTGACGATCCTTTGCATTTACGTAAACACCAGCAGATAGTGTGAAAAGGATAAAAATCTTTACAAAAGTGTGCGGATGTTTAGGCGATCACGATTGTTGAATTATATTGTGTGTGTGTGTGTGTGTGTGTGTGTGTGTGTGTGTGTGTGTGTTTAAGAGCTTCAGGACAAACGATTGCAACCGATAACAACACTGACGTGTAAATTTAAAAAAAGTAAAATAAGAAAACACAGATAAATACAGAAATAAATAAGCTCATGAATAATTTTTCAGTTAAATGATTAAATCAATATAAATGGCGGTGTGATGATATTGAGTCGCGACACGTTAAAACGAAAAAAGTGGCTTGTGCGCCCAACGAAGACTAAGATAAGCCTTTGCATCCGTCTGTCTGATCAGAGTCTTCGCTGTGCGCTTTAATGGCAACTAGGGGTCCAAGCTACCTCCAGAGCGACAGCAAAGACTCTGACCAGACTTGACAGATGTCCAGGCTGATCTGAGTGTTCGCGCAGCGTACATGACACTTTGTTGGTTTTGTCGTGTCGCGGCTCTAATTTTTCATTTCGTTTTCAGGTTTGCCAGGCGAAGTATTTATGAGGATGCTGATGGTTACCATACTACCTTTAATAGTGTCAAGCATTATAGCAGGTAAAACCATTGCCTTGCGCACGTCATATTCTTCGAAGTTTGGCTGCCTTATATGACGCATCACTATTCTCCAGAGAATAAAAATTGATACGCCTATTTGTTTACTCATACGTATTCCTTCGCGAAAATTGCAAGCGAGAAAAACATAACGAAACAATTTAGTTTTTCTAGCTATAATGATACTTGGGTCTAATATAAATTCTACCTGTGATATTGTAATGCTTTCTTTGACAAAACCGTTTTCTTAAAAGATAACCACGCTGTTAGGTCATTGAAGAGTAGCCATGACGCGTCATGACGTAGACCTGTTACAACTTTAAATGGACCATTCCGCGTGGACTATCCTAGCAAATCACATGACCTGGTGACGTAATGGTAAACAATGATTGTACAATCGGCCTACCCATCAGTCCCGTATGCGAAAGGCCAGTCTTTCAGTGCTACCTATCAGCGATAATGGGGTAAACAATGTAAATAAGGACGCATTATCCAATTCTACCTGTATAGCAAAGTAAATAATAAATTAAGCCACAACAAACGAGCACTGTTTACAAGCAAAGACTCAAACTGCACCTGAGTACAGTCTGATCAGAACATTCACTTGCCATATTAGCCTATTAGCCATCTATGGAAGTGGCCCAACGCATACGGCCAACTATTAGGCCTCTATAGATCCGGTGTAAACGATAAGGATGGTCTGAATATCACATGACTAAACAGCCACATTGTTGGAAGTCACATGATGTGACTCAAAATTAATATTTCGGTTCAAGACTAACTTGGGCGTATGCATATGAAAAAGCATATTTTGGACATGTCGTGTTCCAGGCCTCAGCAAATTATATAATATTCAGTCAAGTGTAATCTTATCATCGAATATGGCAAAAGTAAATAGGAAAATTCTCAAGAACTGACACAATTCAATCACAGATCCCACCAAGACACAATGTGGGAAAAGAACAACCACCAAAGACATCATCAGCGGCATTTCCCTTGTAGGTGATCGCTGGGCTAGCCTTAACACCACAAACAATATATTCAATAAGAAACATAGCAACAAACAACACAAAACAACCAAGAGGAACCAAAACAGTAGTGAGGCCTTGGGAAGACCAGTAAACAAATTAAAGGGGTGGCGTGGAGGGGGGGGGGGGGGGAGCTTAACCGGTTTGCGGTCTCGACCAACCCTCGCTCAGAGAAGTTGCTTTGTGGAAAAAAAGCCTGAATAAAAATATACCAAGACAGAAAACGAAATTATTTCTTCTAATTTAACAGGTTTCAATTTCGTCAGTATCAGTGTTGTAAAACAAAACAAACCAATGGATTAAGTAGATAAAGAAAATAGATTAATAACAACACCCCTGATAAATCTACCAGTTTGGTTTAAACAATATTTTATTCAATATACTGAACATATATGTGCATACATATAGCAATCTTTTTATAACATACAAACATACAGTATGAAAAGGATACAGAAGTAAGTCGTTGACTTATTTAGAATCTGTCTCCCAAACCATGAATTTGAATGGCGTCGCATGAAAGGGGAGCTCAAGATATGTGCACTTAGGAAACACCCAAAGCAGCCTCCACATCCACACAGGCCGGCTAGAGTTCCTACCTTCACTTTAGATTTCCTAGGATTCATAGACAATGTATGCGAAAGGGGTAGACTAAAACTACTAGTTTCAGTATTGGAGTCTGTTCCTAGTTCCCGTTTGGCGGCTCTGACCTATATGGCAACATTGAACAACTCCAACTATGATTATCTGTCAGCCCGTATTGAGTTCATTATTTTATCACTTCATAGGGACAGCGTCTCTGGATCCGAAGTCAAACGGCAAGATCAGCATGATTGCTCTTGTCTATTACATCAGCAGCAATGCCGTCGGGGTGCTTGTTGGGATTGTCATGTTTTATGTCATAAGACCAGGTAAGTTGAGTTCAATATCAGACCATATCCTGAAGAAGCAATCTGACCAAGATCTGCAGTGTTTGACATTTCGCTGGACAATCAAACAACTTGTTAAATGTGCCTGTGCCTTTAACAAATTGAGTGTGACAGATTCGCATTTCTGTTCTTAACTTCTCGTGCCGGGCCGCGTCGCGCAATCGGTAGGGCACCTGACTCATAAGTCAGAGGTCCTAGGTTCGAAACCAGGTCTGGCCACATACTTTCGTTTCTCCTTCCGCTGATTCAAGAAGGGCAGTTGTCAGTTACTGGCGAAAGTATGTGCACTAAGTACTGGTTAACCGCTTAGGAGGTCTAAGCCTGCCCAGGAATAGTGTGGTTAGGTTAACTGACCGTCCCGACAAGACCTTATCTGTTTACCGTGGACGTTAAGCATCAAATCATCATCTTAACTTCTCCAGTGTCGCTGAACCCGAACAGTTGAAACAAAATAGAGATTGGCAAGTATGAATCCTCTCAGAGCCATGCTTGCTGACGTAATCCATTAGACAGAGCATCCGTAGGTATCAGGTAAGAGACGCCTTTGTATTACTTTGCGAGCCGTAGGTGTACTCCTACCGAGCTATTTTAAATTCCACGGGCAAAAAGCGACTTGCGGGGGGAGAAGATTTGTGATGCAGCTTAGAACAGACAATATGAAGTCAACTGTTATTGACCAATTTTGTGTACTTTTGCTGTAAAGTTGAATTGATCAGTCGTGAAGATTCGAAGAACTTTAAAGTTCTTATTTCTTCCACTGTGAATGAAACAGAGGGTTATTATGGTTATATAGAGAACAACTTAAGTCTGGCAATAAAAGACTGATTTTGACGGAGGCTGTTCCTGAGAGGTATTTAATGTAAAACGTTTCCCGCACCTCCAAGCGGCGCCTTCGCATGAATCTGATTGCAGGCAATCCCTTGACCCAGAAAATCATTGTTCAAGTAAATCAGGTGTGATGGATCGAATCAGTATTTGTTTACATTGCGCCTACTTACTCATGAAACAGTTGTTGTTGCTGTTGTATCTGTTTAAAAAAATCTAAAGAAGCGAATCAAAACTATAAACGTAATACTTAGTATACTCTAAAATATCTTATTTCTCTTTCTTTATCGAATGAGATGGGTACGTGGAAACTAAACAAGAAACAAACGACGTTGATAAGACGATTGTGAAATTAGAAACTCAGGATATATTTGCTGATTTGATAAGGTAATATATTACATTTCTTCAGTATTTTAGTATATTGTTAAGCAATAACGGAAATTAATTAAAATTCTTGATGTTTTTTTCTAAATTCAGATGAAAATGTTATTTGGGAACCTTTTGAAAAATGAAATGTACCAAATGCTATGAAGATACTTTGATTTTAATAATCATCTTCAATATTGTGGACTTGTTTTCTAAATCTAGCAAAGCTTATGTCCATACTACATTGATATATCTTTATGACATGACCGGGTCCTACTCATTAAAACGAAGCAAAATGTCAAATTTATTGCCTTTTTACAAAGGAGAATCTTGTTTGCTTCGGGCCTTGGGGGAGCAAATCCTATCAGCGGGGAAGATATCTTGTTCATAGAAAAGCAAATTATTTCCTTCAAGATTTGACCCCCAAAATAGAATGCAAAAGTAAAAATAGGAAATTGTTTCCCGTGAAAGTGTACCTCTTTTACCTTAAAGACAGGAGTTCACTGCCGGGGGGAGGTGTGTGTGTGTGTGTGTGTGTGGGGGGGGGGGGGGTCAGGTAAAGGTGTGAAAATTTATTCAACCAATCAGTGAACCAGAATTACAAAACATGATAATTTCATTGGCTGACTTAAGGTGTTGACACTAAGTGGTCAAAAGAAAGAATGACACGATGTTCTGTTTCAGTTCTTCTAACGACGTTTCCCAAGTGGCTCAGCGGTACGTAACTATAGTTGCACACACCTAAGTGTCCGTCCAAGAATGACACTATGGAAGATGATCCGCCTTATATAGTGCCACTCTTGTCTTTAAGATAACGTTTGTTTCAGAAACCTTTTTCCAGACAACCTTGTCACAGCCTGCTTTCAGAAGGTAAAGATTTTATTTTTGATTAAACCTTTACTTTGTTTTGACTATTTTTTTTAGGCAAACTTACAGGGTCGGCTTAAAATAACATCATTAATGAGCCGCGACATGACAAAACTATTAAAGTGTTTATGCGCTCAGCGCAGACTCGGATCAGCCTGGGCATCCGCCCAGTCTGATCAGAGTCTTCCAGTCTGCAGGGAGGTAGCTTAGACCCTTAGCTACCCTTTAAGCATTTAGCGAAGAGTCTGATCACATTGGGTGGATGCCCAGACTGATCTGAGTCTGAGCTGGGCGCACAACCACTTTGTACGTTTTCTCGTGTCGCGGGTCATTCTTGTATATCTATGACCTTCATGAATAGGATCCGCACCATACTGATGCTTTGATTAGTGTGTCTGGTCTTGTATTATCTAACATAAAGACTAACACTCTTAATCTTACAAAAATCTTATGACATATTTTCATAGGGAGTCCATATGTCCATTTAATAAGGGAGGGAGGGGTCTCAATAAGGGTGATTTTCTGGTTACAAATGGATTTTCACCAAACCTCACTAATCTGTACTTGTAAGTGTTGGATTTCATATATTGAAATATTTATCTCAAAGAAAGTGTGTCTTGAGTGGAGCGCAGTGCTAAAGTGGGTGGGATAATTCCACCCCATACCTTACCATGTATCATTTTTTCAATTATTTCTAGTAATGATCACTGATTTACCATTATGATTTGAAATAATACAGGCAGATAATTCAGATTTTTATATGCTTGGGATAGTTTTCTCACAATTCTGCAATGCACACTATCATATTAATATAATTACAAAGTTTCCTTTATATATCTGGACAAATTATGAAAAATTGTGTTTTTTTCGTTAAGTTGGAAAAGCAAAATTAAGCAAAATTCCTGTTACTGCTTATAAGCGCAAACGCTATTATTGAATCAGCAAACAATTATAAATTAAAAAACCCAATTAATTAGCATATATGCCTATATTATTTAAAATCATAATGGTAAATCAGTCATCATTACTTACAGAGATAATTGCAAAAAATGATACATGGTAAGTTCCGGGTTGGAATTACCTCACCCACTTTGGAACTGCACTCCACTCAAAATACACTTTCAATGAGATAAGTATTTCAATATATGAAAGCCAACACTAACAAGTACAGAATGGTGAGGTTTCTTGAAAATCCATTTGTAGCCAGAAAATGGCCCCTATGGAGACCCCCTCCCCCCCTTTTTTTTTTTGTTGACAACCTACAACCTGACTGGGAAAGAATGCTTGTAAAAGTCAGGTTGAGAGTAACACTGATCAGTGACCCGAAAATCAGGAGTCTACACTCGTAGTTTGTAGCAACATAAATTCAATATCTTCAGATAAACAGACAGGGGCTCCTATGCAGACGTTTAATCAAGTATCATCGCGAGAAAGGATATATCTGTGCATCTGAGGAAATTGTCAGTATTCAGTAACGTTGAAAGTCCGGTAACTAAAAGCTTGGCTTTGTTTCTTCCGTGACTATCAAATTGGAAATAAGTTTAGAAGTATCCACATTGACTTGTAGGGATTAAGAGGTCAAGATGCCTCTAATAGAACTGTTTATTATTATTGTATTGTATTATCGCTTAGGATAAGCCCGAGACAACTAGTTTTTCGCTCTTAACAGTGTTTTTGTATTTGAAACAGGCCATAGTAAAACGGATTGACTGAGGGAAAAAATATATTGAATTCGATTTGAATCACAGACCTTGAATAGTACTAAATTGCTTTGACGTCAAACTAATGAAATATATGTACATGATGATATTACATGGTTCATAACTATCGATATTTTTATTTGTTTTATATGTTTAGGGAGGGTGTCATATTTATGACTTGAAAAATTTATCACATTGTCTACAGAATTCGATGAAATAGCTTTCAAAAGCATGGAATTTATGGATGAGGGGGAGTTTTTAACAAAATGTGTTAATGTTTCAATAAACATACCTCTTTATGCACTTGAGGCAACTGCGGTAGACAATTGTTGCTGAAGAAGATTATCAATAACTGAAAGAAGACAGCAAACAAGCACGTTAATTTCCAAATTTATTAATTTAACAAAGAAATGGTGCTATGGCCTTTTACCAAATAGATGTATCCAGATATGATCTCATTTGGTAAGTATAGCTACTATTTATTTCGAATTTCAGGCACAAACTTCATATCTTGGCGGTATAAGTGTTCTTCAAAAGAACGGCACCAATATAACTAGCCAGATATTTACAAGAAGTGTAGGAACAGCATCTGGAACAAACATATTAGGTATTGAAACAGTCATATGTAAGACAGCACACACATTGCTAAATATGTCTCCGCCCCACCCCTCCGGGTGGGACAGATTGTTCTTTCCTATAGTTGCCTGTCTGTCCGTCTGTCTGTCCGTCTGTCCGTCTGTCCATTGCAAATCGTGCCCGCTTCATAATTCTGGAACAGATCAAGATATTTTCACAATGTTTTGTATGAATATGAAGCATCATCAGACAACTTGCTGAGAACAAGAACCATAATTCTATCTACATATCTTTAGGAATTAGGTCTCTTTTTAATTTTCAGAATAGAAACACTGTCTGCTCTATAACTTCAAAATTGTTAAAGATATTTTCACAAAATATTGAAAAATATAAAGCAGCATCAGACGATATGCAGAAAACAAGAACCATAACTCCATCTGCATTTTACAGAGTTATGCCCATTTGTAATTATTGGTATGGAAATCGTGTCCAGTCTAAAAGCGTTAAAGATACTTTCCCATAACTTAGTATATATAAAGCATGGGCAGACGATGAACAGATAATAAGAACGATAATTCAACCACTCCACCTATATGTTTAATGGAATTATGCCCATTTGTAATTTTCAGGATAGAAATCGTGTCCACTCTATAACTTTAAAACCGTTGAAGATAGTTTCACAAAACATAGTTCAAATGTAAAGTATTATTAGGCAATGCGCAGAGAGCAATAACCATAATTCCATCTACATTTTAGGGAATTATGCTCCTTTATAATTTTCAATATGGACATAACGTCTGCCCTAAAACCTTAAAACTGTTGAAGATAATTTCATAAAACTTGAAAACAATATAAAGTTTCATCAGACAATGTGCAGAGAAAAAAGAACCATAACCCCACCTACACTTTTGCTGGAAAATTGCCCTTGCTATTTTTTGATATGGATATTTTATCTACTCTATAACTCACCGTTGAGGATATTTTTGTTTTATGAAACTTGATGTAAATATAAAGGATCATCTGACGATGTGCAGAAACCAATAACCTTAACTCTATCTACATTTTTGACGGAATTGTCTTCCTTTGAAATCTAAGTATGGAACTTGTGCCCTCTTTGTAACTTTAATACAGTTGAAGACATTTTCACGAAACTTAAAACCAATATTATGCATGGTCAGTTGATGCTCAGAGAATAAGAACCACAACTTTACCTACGTTTTTTGATGAGGGAAAGGGGTGGGAGGCACGTTCGGAGGATGGGGGGTAGGGGTGAGATATCTGTTTTTGTTCCAAAAACAAAAAGCGGAAAGTGAAACAATTTATTTGTAAACGACACACAAACGGTAATGTATTTTCGGAAATTTCGTGGCACTCTATGTAGGCCAAACGGAAGATTGCTTATACAATTCATATCAACAAACCTGCAGTAGATGCAGTGAATTAAATAGGGATTGTTACTATCTTTACGTAACGTACAAAAGTAATTATGATGAACTTCCCCGCTGAAAAACAATGTCACAAATGCTGAACCTGGTTTGAAAGGTTCAAATAAAGAAAGTTATGGCGTGTCTCTGTTTCAGGTCTTATAATTCTTTGTTCAATACTCGGAATAGCTACAGGAAAACTTGGAGAAGCTGGCAGACCATTTGTGTTGTTTTTCAAAGCTAGTTCTGATATCATTATTGTGGTTCTACGATGGTTCGTTTGGTAAGTTAAATTAAGCCATATCTTGAGAACTAATGATCAAAAGGCACCTGACTACATACCTAATTGTGTTATGTATAGAAATTTAGAAGTCCTTCTTTTTATGAAATGAATGTTATACATTTATTTTGAAGACACTAGCTTTGTAAAAGAAAAAAAGAACGAAGAATAAATCCTTGCCAAGTTGCTGAGCAAGTTTGAAGCGATTTTTTAACCTTCCTAATGTGGTTGGACGGATCTGAATCAGCATAAAACAATAATACTCCAGGGATTTATACAAATACAACACTGAAAAGTAAACAAGCGTTATTCAATTTCAAGTAATTTGAAATTACAGTAACCGTCTGTTAAAATTGCAACTTAAAATGACGTAAACACGAAAAGACTGTATATGCAATGTCAAGTATCTCCTGCTTGACATTTTATCAACGATGCAATTTCTCAGCCACGACACGCATGACAGTTTTTTATACGCTCAGACTAGCTTGTTGCTGGTTTCAATCAGAACTAAATTGTATGTATAGTCTAGATTCTTTGGGGGTCTATACATCATATCTGCAAACTGCATTAGGCATTCGTCATACAGTGCGGATGCACTGTTGATAAGCATCATTATTTGTCCAAGAATTATTTCCAGTCATGCGACAGACAGCTATCATTTCTCATTTAAATGACATGAATAAGGGTGTTTAAGGGTGATGGGCGATGGTGCTGGTAATAATTTCAAGTGTCGGGGCGTCCAACTTATTTGGATTATAGTAGGGCAAGGGCCAACTGTGCTTAGGTGCGGACGGGGTTGTTTGGATGTTTTTTTTTCTCTCGTCTATCATTTCTCTTTCCTTCTTCCCTCGCTCCGGGAGGCGGTCCGATATAGACTGAAATACTGTCTCAAAGGGCCGTTAAACCCAAAACAACCAACCAATCAAATAAGGGTGTTTACATAACTTTTCAAGTCTCCGATCGCAATCTCTATATTTTAGGTTCACACCAGTGGGCGTGGCAAGTTTAATCTCGACATCGATAGCAAAAGCAGAAAATCTAGAAGCAACACTCATAAGCATGGCGATGTTTGTTTTGGTGGTGGCTCTGACGATTCTTTCCATAGTTCTTCTGGTGATTCCAGTAGTATATTTTGTAACTGTACGACAGAATCCTTTCATCTTCCTCTACAGTGCATTTAGACCAGTAATGGCAGGCATCGCTCCACCGTCGGCGTAAGTTAATTTATAAGGATACATTTTATTGGGCACAAGGGTCGAGTCGGGTAAATTCGGACAGCGGGTAAATTAGGATAGTGGCATTGTTTCCTTTAAATGTCAGTTGTTTGGAATTTAAACAAAACTAACTGGGCAAACAGTGAAAATCGTGATAAGACGGCTCATTAATCCGAATTTACCCGCTGTCCGAAGTTACTCGACTCGACCCTATTGCGTGAATGATTTTTGTTTGTTTGTCTGTTTTGGATTAGCGCATTTTAAAACTCAATACTTTGACCAACTGTAGTAATGATTAGACA
The DNA here is from genome assembly GCA_963989385.1 of Ctena decussata. NCBI lineage: Eukaryota > Metazoa > Mollusca > Bivalvia > Lucinida > Lucinidae > Ctena > Ctena decussata. The sequence continues at coordinate 36,241,628 of OZ022508.1, forward strand.
ATACACAACAAAGCTAAAGACTTTTGTTTGGTTCATTTTAGGTTATAAGTGTTAAGCTCAACATGGAACCAGAGACAGATATATAAATCGTAAATTAGTTAATAATTGAAAACCTTTTTCCGGCATTTGCTTGTTTCACGAAGAGTACAAGCATGCCAATATACTAGCAAGTAAGCAGGGTCTCACGTATATCCCAGGTCAGTATAATCGCCTTCTGAGATAAGACATATTAATGTATGTTAAAATAAGGGCGGACAGACAGACAATCTATACCAAATTGACCATGATCTCAGGTCAGCGGCAACCTTTATACCATTATAGCTAAACTTTACGAAACAAGAAGTAAACCCAGTCACATAAAGCTAGTATCCATTCAAGAACGCTGCAAATACAGGCAAAAAGTAATAATTAAAAAAAATAGTTATAACTAAAATTAGAGAGAAAAAAGCAATTGCTACAAAAAATGTGAATGAGAGATCTTGATTTAGATCAGCGGTAGCAGCAGCAGCAGCAGCCAGATGTTATAAACTAGGTTCTAGTGACACCGAAATCATCTGGTTAAATATCAAATAGATCCAGTCATCATATTTGGAAAGAAAGTATATACTTAGCCTAAAACGTTGCTGAAAAGATTTAACAAATTTCAAATAAATTCTGTATAGTAAGATCAGTTGGAAGCAATGAATACCCTCCCCCCCCCACCCCCCCCCCCCCCCCCAAAAAAAAAAAATAAAATATTTTTTTTAGCAGAATCGGCTGAATTGAGTCTTTTCTTTTGAGTAATGAAATGTGTAGCACCGGCCATGTCCTCTAGCATCAGTCTAAGTGGAATCTTATTTTCAAAGTAACTCTGTGAACTCAATTATTTCAAAGGACCAGAAAATATAATCCGCACTAAAACGATGTACGGGGAGGCGTTTTACGGTCATCAAACGGCTCAGCACCTGCTGCAATGAAGACAAATAAGTTCTGAATAGTTAGCTCATTTTAAAGCAAGGTATACCCCAAATAAATGAAAACAGTACCAGTTATAAGATGTGGAAAACCGGCCACGCCCCTCCCCCCCCCCCACCTTTGCGCAGGCTTAAGCAGAACTCTTTTTTTTTCAAGATGACTCTAAACGAGCATTATGATCCAAAATGACAATAAATGAACTCAGTGATTCCAAGTCTGTGAACTTGACACTAGGACAGCGACAGCATTCACATGTCGTCTGCAAACGTATAATGGCAAAGAAATGCCAGCTAAATGATACAAACTTAAATTAAAACTTGGTACGAATGGTAACGGGCGGATGGACACACAGACTTACGAACAGACAGACGAATAGAGAGAAAGACGAAATCTCTAGTCCCTTCACACCACCGGTATATGAAATATGTCGAATGATTTGAATTCAAACATTCTCGCGATTAAGATTTTTATTCTCATTGGCTATATAAACGTAAGCAGTTTTACGATCTAATAATGAGCCGCGACAAGAGAAAACCAACAAAGTGTTTGTGCGCTCAGCGCAGATTTAGATCAGCCTGGGCATCAGCCCAGTCCGATCAGACTCTTCGCTAAGCGCCTAAAGAATAGCTAAGGGCCTAAGCTACCCCCATGCGGACAGCAAAGACTCTGGTCAGACTGGGCGGATGCCCAGGCTGATCTGAGTCTGCGCTGGGCGCACAACCACTTTGTTGGTTTTCTCGTGTCGCGGCTCATTTGTTGAATTCTTCTCAGGGCTATAGCAATGCCAGATATGTTGATGACAGTGGAGGGTAAACACAAAGTTGATGCTAGGATATCTCGGTTTGCTGTTCCTTTTGGGGTCGCTTTAAGTAGAAGCGGCAGTGGTTCTTTCATCATCATGTGTTCATTATTCCTTGCACATATAGATGGCATATCGTTGCAAGGTGGACAGGTAGTCTCCATTGCGTAAGTAATATTGTCTAGCTTATTCAGTTTTCTGATACGAGTGTACATCGAACAGGCACTGACTAAGGAGTTTTGTAGTATACAATGCGTATATACTCCTCGCCAAAAGTTTAGCATAATGTTAAACAAATATAATAAGATTATTGGAGGTTACACAATTGAATTCCAACTTTCTGAGGAAGTTAATATATTCTATCATGACACCAATGATTAATCATCGCAAAATGAGCAACTTCGATTTAAATTAGAGAAACAACTACACAAAGGGAGCAAATACGTAAATGTCCAAAAACACATTTGGAAAGAAAAAAATATCGATGTAAAGCGCTGTGAGTGACTTTTCTTTTACACACATTTAACGTTTTGTAATGCTAAATGTGTTTGGCGAATACGAAATAACTGTAATTATAATCATTAAAACAAAGCATTATTTTCTTTCGAAAATGTGAATATTTGAGGCTTTTATTTCTGGGTTAGCTTTTCGCGGTTTTCAAATCCATATAAATTTGGTGTTTTAGAGTGCTTAAGCATTGGTGTTGAGGAAAGAATGTTTTCATCTGCGTACTGAAGGTTAAAACTTAAGTTATTACGATTTCAAATAATCCTGTTTTTTCTTCTTTGAATATATGCTAAACATTTGGCGAGGAGTGTAGTATCTTTAAAGCTCGAAACTTGTTTTGGAGTACATCCTTCATATTATATCGCTCGCTCTCTGAAGCGTCCATTGGCTGCATACCCGAAGAGTTTCTCATGTTGATTTTTCCCATAATTACTGCATTTTAGTTTTTACTATTAAGAGATGACATGTGGAAACATTGTAACTAAAACCTAACCCAGGCAGGTTTTGAATTTTATATAACTTCATGAATACAATAATGCTGTTGCTGTTAAATAACTTTATCATGCTTTTTAAATACTTGAAAAAATAAGTAGGAAAATACCAAATAACTGACACGATTCAATCCCAGATCCCACCCGAGACACCATGCGGCAAAAGACAACACAAAATTAGTCACCACCAAAAACATCCAGAGCGGGAGCCATGTGAACAGCCATTTCCCATGTAGGTGGTCGCCGGGCAAGTCTTAACATTAAAAAATATCAACAACAAACATAGCAACAAACAACACATAAAACAACCAATAACAGACATAGCAACAATCAACACATAAAACAAACAAGAAGAACCAAAACAGTGCCGCTTTGGATCGACAAGCAATGAAATGGGGGTGGGGGATGGAGGGGTGGGGTTGAGTGGAGGGGAGGGACGGGTTGTGTGGTCTGTGGTCGACCAACCCTGAGCCTTTTAGTTTGTGGTCGCTAATAACCAACGTTATATACTGAACAAAAATAAAAACTTGACGGTTTTTATTTCTCAATTCCGGCCAACCTAGCAAAGGACAAGGTTCACGAAGGGTCAAAATCGGCCCTGTCTCAGAAATTGATGAAATTTTACTATATCATATATATATGTTTCCTGCGACTACAAATGGATTTTTTAATGTCTGACGTCTTATTTGCGCATTTGTGACGTCATTAACATACCCTACCCTACCCTACGTGACGTATTTAATGATTTGTTGACGTTAACGACGTTAGAAGTTTGCTGTATGGCGCTTTTCCGTTTGCTCTGTGCTGCCGCTGCTGGTAGATTAGGTGTTACTATTTCTGTTCTGCGAAAGCTCTTACGTATATGCAAATCTTTATATTTTAAATCCCGCGATGGTATTACATGTAATAATGACGATTGTAGAGCTTGAAAAGTCTGTGAGCTTCAAGTTTTGCTATACTATAAGGCACTATTATTCTGGGCCCCGTATTAGTTTTTGTTTAGCATTTTGTCTGCAAAACAAAATTTTGTTACGTCTGTTTCATTTTGTGGACAAAATGCGAAGCGAAAAAACTCATTCGTGACAGTTTATGTTAATACCAAAATAGTTTGCTTGCTGTCCTGGCCTAAGTTGCTGTTAAGGGATTGTATGAGGTGCCGTTTTACTATAAATCCCCTGTTTTGTGATATCACTAACTGAAGTTAGTAATGGCACAAAATTGATATCGTGATATCACAAAATATGTGCGATTTAGTGAGATCACAAAATCGAATTAGTGATATCAGGAAAAAGAATGTGACATTACAAAATCGATTTTGTGATATCACTAAATCACAACTATTTTGTGATATTACTTACACTAAATCGATTTTGTGACATCAAAAAATCTATTTAGTAATATCTTTAGCTCGATTTTGGGATCACTTAATAAATTGTTTTGTGTTATCACAAACTCGAATGTGATATCACAAAATCATATCCACTGTTCAATATCGCAAAATCTATTTAACGATTTCACCAAATCAACTTTGTAATATCACAAATTTCATTCGTGATATTACTAATTCATTCCTGTTTAGAGATATCACTAAATCGATTTAGTGATATCACAAAATCGACTTTGTGATATCACAAAATCGATGTAGTGATTTCACATAATAATTAGTGATTTCACAAAACAAAATATATAATATGACATAGATAGAAATACAAAAATAATGTCCGGACCCAGAACTCTGTATATGAAAAATCAAACTAACGAGATGGAACGTCTGTAAATAATTTAATATGACATATTTAGTTATATCACATAATCGATATGGTAGGAGCGGCTGTAGTGTAGTGGATAACACTCCGGACTACCAATCCAGGGGTCGCAAGATCGATCCCCCGCTTCTCCGGTCTTTCGGATGAGACTTTAAACCGAGGTCCCGTCTCCATATGACCTCGTTGTTGGTGGGACGTTAAACCCGAGTTCACTCACTCACTCACTAATCGATATGGTGATATCACACATTCGATTTTGTGATATCACAAAAAGATGATTTATAGTAAAACGGCATATTATAGGGGCCTGATTGAAGCAGGATAATGGTTTTGACGGCATTCTTCAGTTTCCAGTTCGGTTCATACGACATCTATGCTCACAGGTGAACTCAACTCAGATACTAAAACTGACGCTACGAGCCGTGTAATTTCGAACCACGGAAAGCCGAATACTTTTTCCGCTAGCTGTTCTTTGAAAAGGCTGTGGACAAAAAGGGAGAAACTGATTCATAAACCATACTCTAAAAAGAAAAGCGGTTTATATAGTTAATGATCTGAAAAGAAGGTGCTTTGGGTCTGCACCCGTGTACAGGGATAAGTCGCCTCCATACTGGAGAAGGAAATCTTTCCAACTGTAAACGGATTTATTGCACACATCCTTTCATTATCTAACTCTCTCATCGTCATGATATTAAAGAAATACTGTCAAAAAAGACGTAAATTCGGAATCATCCATCCATCCACAAAACTCCAAATACTGAATAAAAAATCCGCTTCCATATACTAGTTTGATGATGCAAGCAAACACGTCTTGTTATAATCAATATTTTTATTAGTGATCAAGATCCGTAAAAAAATTCTTAACATTGGGAAACCTACAATAATTACCGAAACTGTCCTTATATTGAAGAGTTATTTTTCAATGCAGTAATATATCTCAAAGAGGCAAAATGGAATAGCAAACAGAGTAGACCCATGAGCAGTATGATCTGGTTCTGCAGAACTTGTAGAATGCGAAAACATACCAATATTTTAATCACCGCTGCTGCCCGGATGCAGCTGTCGCGAATTTGGCCACAGAATGCATGAACGAATGAAAGGAAAATTTAGTTGCCTGCCGAGCCATGCTACATGTAGAAATGTGCATCAGAGTTACTGCTTTTATTCAAAATCCATTATTGCCATTTCGCGATGACTGTTTTCAAATATTTATTTAATAGAGTTCCCGATGATATTTCACTTGGTTATTCAAACCTCAGATGCTTTGAACAACCAAGTAAAATGTCATCGGGAACTCCGTTAATTCTGAAACTAACTTTACGGACTTCTTTTACATGCACTGTAAATGTGCATATGGTTATTGGAATTATGGTATTTTTCTCGCTTTGCAAACTTACTTACTTTTCACTCGCAACACTACTTCTTTGACTATTCAGTGGACCCCTTACACCCTACTCATACTTCTGAACAAATGCTATATTTGGGTCATTAAAACAGAAACTGTCAACAAAACCGCAAACCAATTAATCCTTCTGGTTTGTTTTGGGTGCCAAACTGTCTAGTGTATGCTCCCATCTTCCCGCTCGTTCGGAGAACTTTTGAAGTCTGAGCCGTTTTCCCCGTGGATCACTGTTGAGGTGGCTTGGGCTTAGCAAACCTTGAATATTTATACCTACTTACCGGCCAAGGTATCTTGAATAATTAGCCGTCTCTCGCGGCAAGGTACTCTCTGCAAATGACGTCACCCAACGCTACTCTGTGACGTAAGAAACCGTGACGTTACAACTTGGCGCGTCTTTCTCGTTTATTTTCGTTGAAAAAAAAACAGAAAAAGTTATTTTTTCACTGTGGGCACAGCTGCCTTACAAAAAATATCTATTAAAAATCGGTAGATAATTACAATATCTAAGCACTGTCAAAAAATCTTTTTGTAAGGCGACTGTGCCCATAATCAAATTTGCAATCAAAGACGCGAAAACTCGCAAAAACATCAAAATACGCCTACCCTACCCCATTTCATCGGCCTATTGCATAAAAGAGAGAGGTAAATATAGCAAACCAAGAGCCGATTCTGACAGTAGAGATGCCAGGCATACCAACTAGCAAAATGCCGCTGTTCTTAAGCGAGTTTGATTTTTTGCCAATCTACAGGGCCGATAAAGCAGGTTCACGAACCTTGTCCTTTGTAATGTATATATCGATGTTTTGGAGTTGGACAGACATCTGATTACTTAAATCATGAAAAATTGTTGGTAAATGTTTGTCCTGTCCGGAGTTATCTAACTTATTCCTATTTTATGAATTCAGAAAAGAACTTTAATTTGCGCATGCGCAGAAGAAAGTTCTTTTGTATGCAATAAACAGTAGTTCCAGTATGCATAGAAAACACTTTAAACGCTTATGGTAATTGTAACCACAACCTGAAAATAACGTTAAAAGTTTCAAAACTTTCAGATTACCTCCCTTTGAATTAAACATATAGAGATTTATGAAATGCCGTATCTTCTATACCAATGCGTCCTTTTCGTTATTTTCTTCGTGATTAGTTTGCTTGTCTTGCAAACTCGATGTGTTTATTACTAAATTTATTTGAAAGCCATTTCTAAAACTGCCATAAAGACTCAAATGTGTAATGGGAAGTCCATTGAAACTGAATTTCTGACTTCATAATGGCGTGGACTGAGGTATTTCGTCTGGTCCTTACGGCCTCCTAGTCGATCGTGCATCGGCATTATTTTAGTTTATGAGTCCATACAGATTGGATTTAATAACGGCAAAGCGTTGCCAACAGATTTGTTTCATTTAAGCAGACTTCGACGATTTTAAATTTGGTATTTTTTTTTTTTTTTTGAGCATAGAAAACAGAAAAGTACCCTTGTGACGTTTACAATAGCCTCAATTTTGCTGTATCTATTGAATCTTGAAATTTGTGTGATTATGCTATGACAGAATAATTATATTTTCTTAAACTAAAAAATTTTTATGTCTCACTATTTCCCGACTACCGTAGGATGAAAAATAGCGACTGTCAAGTTTTTATTTTTGCTAAGTATATAAATACCATCAAAAAACTTACTCGCGATCAGACTTTATGCACTTGTTGCAATCATTATAAATATTAGAGTGACCCATAAATCTGTAGAATAACAAAACTATGCGAATAGCGGGAACTGAAGCTTTGGCTTAACTTCTCAAGAATCAGTCTTTTCGAGGGTGATATTCTGACAGAAAAATGATGTTTATGCCTAAATTTCCGTCTGTACCTTCCAGTATTCATGTGCTATCACATTCAGAAGTGATTATTGTAACTGATAGCATCTGATATCGAATTTAGAGGATAACCTTAGCAAACACAGTCATGGGCTCATTTTTTGTTTAGATGCATAAGTGCTTAATATGATGTCACGTGTTACATGCGGATTCATTTTATAACAAAGAATTAAATTATTTGAGAACTAATGAAACATTTAAGAAAATCAGACTTTTCCATTTAATTAATTTCAGATAGCGTCTCATTTATAATTTTAGAGGAGCATTGCATACACAGTATGCTATGCTCCCATTCCAATGACATCATGAATTTGTTACCATAGCAACTATGTAATAACCAACTGTTGTGCTTAGAACCTTGGCAGAATGACGTCTCGTGGACGTCACTTACATCAATGTGGACTCTGAGTTGCTATGGAAACAGTTCCGCCAATTAAATAGTTACTTCAGATATCAAACAAATAATTATTTTCAAGTCATTTAATCCCATGTTTCATATCTTTGAATAATATGTAAGCTTCACAGTGATGAAGAGGAATGTGTGATAATATAATTCACCGTCATGTAACTTTGATTTACCATAGAATTTACAGATTATACATGCGACAAGGCAAGACTGCTCAGTCTGCACGGATGCGCAACGTTTAATAATTGTTTCTTTTTGCACATGTGAGGACCCTATGCATGCGACGCCAATAATTTGTTCATAAACAAGCCACGACATGACAAAGCCAACAAAGTGGATGTGCGCCCAGCAAAGGCTCAGATCAGCCTGGGCAGCCACCCAGTCTGATTAGAGTCTTCGCTGTCGACACGGAGGTAAATTAGACCCTTATCTATCTTTTAGCGCACAGCAAAGATATTGATCAGACCGGGCGGATGCCCAGGATGATTTGTGTCTTCGCAGGGCGCGCATGCTACTTTGTTGGTTTTATCGTGTCGCAGCTCAATTATTTTGCACTTGAAACTGAAAAACACATTTATAAATGTTTGAAGCACAAATCAAAATAGCTTTGTTCACAAAACATTTTGCAGGATAGTGACTTTGCTGAGTACCTTGGCTGTACCTTCAATACCAAGTAGCAGTATTATCGCCGTCATCATTATTTTATCATCCGTCAACGTCACTCCCAGTAACATCGGAATCATTATGTCTTTAGAATGGATAACGTAAGTCATAAATTTTCATTATAACATCTCATAGATAAAATATTATAAGCTGATTAAACAGTACAGTTATACAGTCTAATAGTAAAACAATACTTATATGGCAAAAGTAGTCACATCATACCAGTCGCAAAACTGGGTTTATTTTGGCAAACTAGGCCAGTACAGTCCAACTCGCTAATACAAGCCTAACTTGGCCAATACAACTCGGTAAATATCAATGACGCCGAAGTCGGCCAATATCAATCATGTAAATTTATAAAATTTCGTAATGGATCAGTCACATGTCCTCGGACTGTAAGAGCGGCTGTAGTGTAGTGGATAACACCCTGGACTACCAATCGCAGGGTTCCCCACTTCTCTGGTCTTTCGGATGAGACTTTAAACCGAGGTCCCGTATCCGTATGACATCGTTTTAGGTGGGACGTTAAACCTGAGCTCACTCACTTACTCACTCGGACTGCTGTATTGGCCCTCAGCCTTCGGCCTAGGACCAATAAAGCAGACCTCAAACCTGTAACTGGGCAAATACGAAATTTCTTATTAACATTAGTATAAAGATCGCTTCCTATCACAGTCAAACAATACAGATGGCAGAGTCCTCGAAAGGCTACAATCACAAAGCATCCTCCACTTAAAGACGCAAAAGAAGTGAAAATTTTGTGAAGAACAAACGATCAAACGAAGAAGTAATTACACATTACTACTGTTACAGTAGATTTTCTGAGCTTCTCTCTCACGTTAGGTGGATGTACCCAGATCACAGGATCACATGATACCTGAAATAAAAATCTCCATCAACGTTAACAAAGAAAGTCAAGTCTGAACCATTTTTTGTTGCTATGTTGCTATGGTTATGGAGCTATTGTAACATTCATATCTGCAGGAGCATACAATGTTTGTCCTGGCAAAATGTATTTGATAATAAGATGTTTACAGGAAAATCGTGCGTCGAAAATTAAATTTTTCTTGAATTGTTCTTAAATAATTTGATTCATCGTTTCTTGTGTTCTTATACATTCATTTCAACATACGTAACAGATGCTCTTAAGATTCATTTTCGTATATTATATTTCAGCGACAGACTGCGGACAATTGCCAACGTTATGTCCATACTTTATGGATCTATCCTAATAAACACACTTTGTAAAAGAGACCTACCAGATACCTCAGACTACAGTGTAGACACATATCGAACTGTTAATTAATACCAGCTCTAGTAACTCACATCTCCCCAAAGAGAATTGGTGCTAGCACCTCCATAGGAGCCACGATATATCATTTTTGCCGAAGATTTACAGGCAACAGAAAACCATTGCATGGCAACATAGTTGTACTATACATGACCTTGTTTAAAATATGCCATGCGCTACTTAAGCCTTTTATTCAAATGACTATAGATCGCCGACGGTATTTTGGACGCTCGACAAACAATAATATAAGCACACAAAGGTTGAACAGGTATATGGACTCGTCTAAAGGTAAAACTTTGTCTTTCCTTGTCCACTTATATTTAAAATACATTGAGTTGTGACTGTGATTTCAGTGGCAGAGTGGATGTAGCACAGCTAAAGTGATTGTTAGTATCGTGGTGCGTTCGAGTCCCAACAATAATTTATTTATATTTTTGAATTATTTTTTTTTTGTTTATTTATTTTATTTATTTATTTATTTTTTAAATATTTTTCCATAAATGAATGGCGTCGCTTTAAAGGTACCTCTCAGCAAATAAGAATAGCAAACTCTCAGATCAGCATGTATATGAACAGCTACCTGTCTGTTCTGATTCTTTCTTATACGCAAAATAATCTGTACAGTGAGACATGAAGCCAGTGGTCAGCATATGCAGTTGCGCAAGCTGATCTCGCTCAGGGCCAAGAAAACATATAAAGCTGATAAACAGAAAAACGATAAAACGGGACCGAACCTATGACCTTATTGGTGAAAAATATTATAAATCCACATATTCACTGCGCCACTAAACAACGATAGAGATTTAGCTGTATGCTAAAGGTTACATGTAAATAAGCCTCGGGTTTGGGTAGCGATACCTGGAACACCTACATCATTGTAAAAATTGACCAGGCCAATAGGCGAAAATGCCACCCATTTACGAAAAAAATAAATGAAATAAATAAATAGTCTATAAATAAATAAATTGAATAAATAAATGCTGGGTCTCGAACCCATCACAATACTGTCAATCACTTTAAATTGCTGTGCTATACCCACCGTGCCATTGGAATCACACTGATAACCTTATGTATTTTTATTATAAGTGTACAAAGTTTTACCTTTAGAAGAGTCCATATACCTGTTTTACCTTTTGCGTGCTTTTGTTATTGTTTGTCGAGCGTCAAAAATACCGTCGGCGATCTATAGTCTCCTCAACAGTATTACTTCATTGAAACTGAAATGGCGCATACCATTATTATTCTAAATTTTTATTTGAGCTTAATTCGTAACATTATTTCGAAGGGACCAAAATATAGATTTCCTAACCGTATTGATTTCAAAAAATGTAGGGAAGATATAGCCTGTTCTTTAACTGATTTTGGTAATCGATGGTGCAAGCGGGAACATGTTGAGTCTGATGCCTTAAAGGTATGGAAGGTGAACATTTTTAATGTAATGGATAAACTTATTAAATTCTATTCCCAAAACACAAATCTTTTGCCGCCTAAACCTAAATCAACATTCATTCACCTGAAGTTGGGTATCCAGCAGTTTCATGGTAAGTACGTTCTGGTTCCAGCAGACAAGGCTGCAAATAACGTTTTCGTTGTTTGATGGTTACACTATATTAACACATTGAAACAAGAACTTGGCGGCACTAAGGCCTATGAAGAGACTTCAGAAGACGAAAAGTCTGTTGTCTTTAGGCACTGTAATGATATAGCCCTCAAGTTTTCTGGAAATGTAGAGGAACGGCAGGACAAGCTTCCTACGATGTACTGGTTACCTAAACTTCATAAACGACCATATAAAGCCAGGTTTATTGCTAATTCTAGTGCTTGTACCACTACTGAACTTTCCAAATTATTAACTTCTTGCCTTACCGCTATCAAAATTCATGTAATTAGGTACTGTGAAAAAGTTTACGAACGGTCAGGAAAGCATTTGTTTTGGTCAATTAAAAATTCTACCGAGGTTCTTGATAAACTGAAGTCTAGAGGATATCGCGCGTCTAGTTTGTCTACATACGATTTTTCTACACTCTATACAACTTTGCCCCATAATTTAATAAAAAAGAAACTAATAAATTTAATTGAGACTACTTTTCAGAGAGTGGGTCCTCTTTATCTTGCTTGTAATGATAAACATGCTTTTTTACTTCCGATGACCAAAAAAGGTTTAAAATGTGGTCTTGCCAAAATGTTTGTGATGCTTTAGTATATCTTCTAGATAACATTTTCATCAGATTCGGTACTAAGTTACACAGACAAATTATAGGAGTTCCGATGGGTATTAATTGCGCTCCTCTTGTAGCAGATTTGTTTCTATTTTGATATGAAAGAGACTTTATGATGTCTCTTTCTGATGATACTCAAGCTCATGTCATTGAAGCATTCAACTCAACGTCTAGATACTTGGACGACCTTTTAAATATTGACAACCCTTATTTTGAAGAAATGGTTGGTCAAATTTATCCTGCTGAATTGCAGTTAAATAAAGCAAATACTTCTGATACCGAGGTCCCATTTTTGGATTTACATTTATCTATTTTAGATGGATTTGTTTCATCTAAAATTTATGACAAACGCGATGATTTTGATTTCGACATTGTTAATTTTCCGTTTTTGGATGGTGATGTTCCCCGCACCACTTCTTATGGTGTTTACATTTCTCAGCTTATTCGCTTCGCTAGGGTGTCTAGTCATCTGGCTGACTTCAATGCTCGTAATAAAAGTTTGACTGCCAAGCTTTTACAGCAGGGGTATCGGTATCATAAACTTCGGAAAGCTTTTTCTAAATTTTATCGTAGACACTTTGAATTGGTTTCTAAATATAATACAGGGTTAAGGTCACTTTTGCAACAAGGCCTATCGGAACCTGAATTTTATGGTGACTTAGTATATAAATTACGCAAAATCGTAGGGAAAACAGAATTTCCCGATCAATTTAAGAAAATTATCATACGATTTAAGCGCATTGGCTATAACATAGATGTAATGCGACAGTCTGCATGCTTAGTGGTTAACCCAATCACGGTTGACAACTTTGCTGTCCTCTTTAATTGCACGCCGGTGGGTCGGGGTTCAGACCCTATGATAGCCCCTACATAAAGCTATATATTGGTTGGTTGGGGCCGGATGTTTGTCTGTTTCTTGGCCCACCGGGGTTCACCTGGTGGTCTTCTTTTGCTCCAGTACTCCAGTGGTGTTGCTGACGCCCCAGGGATCTCCGGGTGTCCCAACACGTTTTGGCTGTCGAGTCCTCATCCTTGCTTCATCACGGTCTTTTCTTGATCTTAATTGTTGACCGTGATGACTCTCTGATGAGTTAGGGGACCTCCATACGAACCGAACTACCAACTAATTGTGTGCACCGTAGCGGAGGGTGAGGGTGAAGGTTTGGGCCCAGTAAAACCGGTTTAAACCCCCCAGTAGTTATTACTGACCGTCCCAAGGCGGTACTTTTGTTGCGGTTGCATTTGTTTTATGTTCGGTGCTGTTTAATTTATTGTGTTCTCAGTTTAATCCTTCTATCATAAAAATAGAAAATAGGTAAAAATAATTGTTAAATGATTTTCATATAATTTGCTTAGTCCGTTGTAACCCGTCTGTTGGTCTAAATTATTTAGTTCAAGAAAGATAGCTGAGTTGCCATCTATTTGGGAAAGAGCTGCTGACTCGGCTTATCACTTGTAATTTATTGTTTGTTGGGATGTCTTTGTCAATCTTTCCCTTTGATGTTTGGGATAGGGTTTAGGATCTGATTCAGCCAGTTCCTGAAGTGTAGTTACTCTTTAAATTTTCATGTCGTTAGAGCATTTACTTTATTATATCACACTCAGAAAAATCAAATAGCACTGGTACCGGTTTCATAGTGCTAGTGTAGTCTCATGTAAACTATATTGCGGTAAAATATTAGCGCTCTTGGTACAAATACATACTAGTCTAAACAGGTCTGTTTGCACTTACATGATAAAATTAAGATATTTAACTGCTTTTATAAAAAGTGGGGATTCACAGTTATTAGAGTATCTACAGGCTTAAATTTTATTCAGCTTTATAAATACATGTAGATCTGTCTCTAACTTAATTGGGTTCGTTAATGGCAGCTTAATTTCAAACGAATTTATTTATTAATTCTCATCTTTCCCAACGTCTTATTTGACATATAGAATATCTAACGCTCGTGGTCTTTTCATATGAAATTTATGAGACGATCCTTCGGCGAGTTTCATAAATTTCATATGAAAGGACCAGGAGTGTAAGATTCCGTTTATCATATGACCGTTTAAGATGGGATTTTAAAGCCTTCACATTAAACATTATTACAATAAGAAAACGCGTTGTTGACATAGATGTTATCAATGACGTTCCGTGTACTCGCCAAAGTGTTATTACACGTGTATTATACACTTTTTATGAAACAATGTTATCAACTGAATAACAGCGACGTCATATGAAAGATACTGCACAAATTTGGCGCAAAAAATTAACAAGAATATTTTTGTAAGCTATAAACATATGGTAACATGGGTAAAAAATAGCACACATGCCAAGCGACAGACTATTCAATAGACTAGTACAGGCAATATAGTTCCTACAGCTGACTGTAAAAAAGTGAGAAAAAAATGAAAATAGAAACGGTCACCTTTTATAAAGTCTATGTACATTGTCTACAGCCTATCTACATAAAGGTTACAGGTCGGCACAATTACATACATGATGATTACAGATAATATTCTTATCCAACACCTCAAAATATCTGATTACAATATGTCCACTGCGTACAAAGTGAAAATAGAAGAAAGCATGATTTGAAAAGGCTATATACACTTTATACAGCCTATCTTCATACGGGTACAAACTGACACACGCCTTGGTTTATGTCTTCTGATAATGTTTTTATATTGTGCATCTCAGAATACGTGGGTACACTGCGTACATTGGTTGTAGAGAATGTACACAGACTTTACAAAAGGTGACCGTTTCTATTTTCACTTGTAAGCAGTGTACGCAGTGTATCCACGTATTGTATGGCACAATATAAAATTTAAGCAACAGACTTTAACTAAGGCGTGTGCCAATTTGTAGCCTTAATGTAGGTAGGCTGTATAAGATGTATATAGCGTTTTAAAACATGCCCTCTTCTATTTTCACTTTGTACGCAGTGTACGCAGTGTTATCACATATTTCGAGGTATTGGATAAGAATATAAGTATGTGTTTGTGCCGACTTGTAACCTTTGCGTAGATGAGTTGTAGACAATGTACATAGACTTTACAACAGGTGGCCGTTTCTA
Source organism: Ctena decussata (assembly GCA_963989385.1). Taxonomy (NCBI): domain Eukaryota; kingdom Metazoa; phylum Mollusca; class Bivalvia; order Lucinida; family Lucinidae; genus Ctena; species Ctena decussata. Next base: position 36,257,056 of record OZ022508.1, read on the forward strand.
TTTTTACTTGTAAGCAATGTACACAGTATACCCACGTATTCGGAGCTGCACAATAGAAAATATTAGCACAAGACATAAATTAAGGCGTATGCCAATTTGTACCCGTATGTAGATAGGCTGTATAAGATGTATTTAGCCTTTTCAAAGCATGCCCTTTACTGTTTTTCATTTTGTACGAAGTGTACGCAGTGTGGTCACATATTTCGAGGTATTAGATAAGAATATTATCTTTATCATTATTTGTATGCAATGTACGCAGTGTACCCACTAATTCTGATATGCACAATATAGAATATTAGCAGAAAACATAAACTTAGGCGTGTGCCAATTTGTACCCTCATGCAGATAGGCTGTATAAGATGTACGAATATAGAGTTTTCTTCCATTTTCACTTTGTACGCAATGTACGCAGTGTAATCACATATTTCGAGGTATTGGATAAGAATAAGCTATGATTGTGCTGACCTGTAATGTTATGTAGATATGCTGTAGACATTTACTGCACGAATTTAGCGCAAAAAATTAACAAGACTAATTAATTTTGTTAGCTATAAACATATGGTTACATGGGTACAAAATAACACACGTGCCAATCAATAAACTATTCAACGGAGCCCACACCACTACGATGCAAACAGCAGCAGTTCGATTCGATTACCAATTAAAATTCTGGAGCGAAAGTCACCTTAGCAAATAGCACAAACTTACGACCTGCACTTTTTGTCTTTCCATTTGCATTTTCCTGGTGGCAAAATATGCTTATTCTACTAAAGTATGCATATTGTTAACTACCTCAGTTGAATTTTAGTTATACGATTACTACTCTTATGGTTGCATACCTGATGAATAACAGTTTTGAAGCATTTTTATTATTCGAAATACAATACCTTTAAAGTTGAAACCCCTTGACTATCGTCCTGGGGTCTTAGGAACAAAAATTGTTGTTCCAACGGTCCTGGTCACTTGGCCAACATGGCCACCATGCCCATATATGCTACCAACCTAAACATTCTTCTTCACCAGAACCAATAGGCCGATGGCCTTGAAACTTGGAATGTAGCATTGGGTATGCGATTACTACCGAGTTTATTCAAATTATGTCTTTGGGTTGACCTTGACCTTTTTACGGTAAGGTCAAATTTGCCTCCTTGTGCTTTGATATGGCAAAATGCTAGAACATAAGATATATTGGAAACTGTTGAAGATTGTGGGCTAAAATTGGTTTCTACAGTCATCCTAAGTACATGAAGACATGAAGATTTATGAGTATAAGAGGTCAAGGTCATTCTTTGACCTTTGACCCAGAACTCTCATATTTTGACAATTTCAAACAATCTCCTCAAAAGCCACTAGGTCAATTGAAACCAAATTTCATATAGAGCCTCCAGGGGTTGAGGGATCGAAACTTTTTTCATACGGTCCAGTTCACATGGCCAACATGGCCGCCACGCCCATATATGGTAAAAACCTTTAAAAATCATCTCCAGAATCAATTGACCGATGGCCTTGAAACTTGGTAATTAGCATTGGGTACTCCAGTACTATCAAGATTGTTCAAATTATGACCTTAGATTGACCTTGACCTATTCTGCGGCAAGGCCAAGTATGAAAAACTGCTAGAACATAAGATTTCATGGAAAGTTTTGAAGATTTAGGCCGAAAATGTGTATATGCAGTCATCTTAATGAGTACATTAAATCTGTGAGTACAAGAGGTCAAGGTCATTCTTTGACCTTTGACCCAGAACTCTCATATTTTGACAATTTCAAACAATCTCCTCAAAAACCACTGGGCCAATTGTAACCAAATGTTATAAAGAGCCTCAAGCGGTTGAGGGAATGAATATTTATTCAAATGGTCCAGGTCACAAGACCAACATGGCCGCCACGCCCATATATGGTAAAAACCTTTAAAAATCTTCTTCTCCAGAACCAATTGATCGATGGCCTTGAAACTTGGTATGTAGTATTGTGTACTCCAGTATTATCAAGATTGTTTAAAATGATGAGCTTTGGTTGACCTTGACCTATTTTACGGCATGGTCAAATAAGGGCAAATTGTTCAAACGGTCCAGGTCACATGACCAACATGGCCGCCATACCCTTTAATGGTATATACCTTTAATATGTTTCTTCTTCAGAACCAATACACCTATGGCATTGAAACTTGGTAAGTAGCATGGAGAACTAGAGTACTACCAAGACTGTTCAAATGATGACCTTGGGTTTACCATGACCTTTTTTTGCGGCATGGTCAAATATGGAAAAATGCTAGAACAGAAGATTTAATGGAAAGTTTTGAAGATTTTGGCCTGCAAAATGGTACATGTGGTTGTCTTAATGAGTACATGAAGATTTATGAGTACAAGCGGTTATGGTCCTTCTTTGACTTTTGACCCAAGACTCATATTTTGACAATTTCAGACATAAGAAAAAGCCACGTTGCTAATTGCTCAAGTGAGCGATTCAGGGCCTCATGGCCCTCTTGTTTATTTTTGCGACAGGTACATCTTCAGGTATACAACTCGATCTTTTCATCTATGCCTCCCTTCTCAATAGAACCTACTCTTAGAGGAAGGAACTTTTCCAATGAGCAAATTCTTACCTATAAGCGTAAACCCCATTTTGAAGGGGCTACGTTGTCCAAGAATCACCAAAAGCGTCCTTTCCATTTTCAAAAATGGCAAAAAGAGGGAACTGTACCAGTTCTCGTTTACATTGATTGTACTCTGACTGTTTTTATTTCTCTGTGTGTGTGTGTGTGTGTGTGTGTGTGTGTGTGTGTGTGTGTGTGTTTAAATGGGGATCGTTTTTGACAAAGAACCAACACTTGACATCATTTGCACAGTTACGGGAATTTGCTGGAATATGGTCCGTTGGGGGGGAATATGGTCCACCTGGAATTAAACGTATAATTCTAACGCCCAAAAGGTCTAGAATCAAACCGTATTCAGACTAAATATCTGTATACCACCACTTTCACGTACCGAAACAAATTTTGAAACCTGTCTCACCTGAAGAATAACAGTTTTATTTAACAGTGATTTAAAGGGTCACTGATGAGGCTTGAATAGCCGAAACCGCGGTATGGCCCAACTTCTTACTTATGAATGTTTTCTTTGCTCTTAAAGGATCTAAACTTTTATCATTATTTACACGCTTTTTATGGACTAGAATCGAGAACTTGTGGTCACGCCCATTTCCTTATGTTTCGCGTTGTCAGCAATAAAATATGTTTAAACTGAAAAATATCTGTTACATGTAGTTGCAGTTTCGTCATTTTAAAGACCGTGCTTCGACAACTTATAAAAAATAATAAAAAAAAACAACTTGGAGTTTGTTTTTATTATTTTTTTTTATATTTTTGTTTGTTTTGCGAACTTAATCATTTTCAGCATCAGAAGACCAATTGAGTACGTACCGTGTGTGCGCAACTCCTACAGTTTTCCATGAATCATTCTGTAACTGTGCAAGCTTTTTCTATATGGTCTGCAAATGTGCATGTGACTTGGGTATTATGCTTATATAATTTTTTACCCCTTTTTAGCTCACCTGAGCCAGAGGCTCCGGGGGAGCTTATAGTATAAGCAGGCTCCGTCGTCCGTCCGTCCACAATTTCAAACGACTTCTCCTCTGAAACCGCTAAGCCGATTGTAACCAAATTTCATATGGTATGTAGCTTTCTGGGGTCTTAGGAACGCAAAGCTGTTCAAATGGTTCCGGTCACATGACCAACATGGCCGCCATGCCCATATATAGTAAAAACCGAAATAAAATAATCTTCTCCAGAACCAATAAGCCGATGGCCTTGAAACTTGGTATGTAGGATTGGGTACGTGAGTACTACCAATCTGGTTCAAATTATGACCTTGGATTGACCTTGGCCTTTTTGCGGTAAGGTCAAATATGCTTCCTTGTGCTTTTACATGGCAAAATACTAGAACATGATATATTGGGGAAACAGATGAAGATTTTGGGCTAAAATTAGTATCAACAGTCATCTTAATGTGTACATGAAGATTTATGAGTACAAGAGGTCAAGGTCATTCTTTGACCTTTGACCAAGAGCTCTCATATTTTGACAATTTCAAACAATTTCCTCAAAAGCCACAGGACCAATTGAAACCAAATTTATGTAGAGCCTCCAGAGGTTGAGGGAACGAAAATTTATTCACACGGTCCAGGTTACATGACCAACATGGTCGCCACGCCCATACATATGGTAAAAACCTTTAAAAATCTTCTTCTCTAGAACCAATTGACTGATGGCCTTGAAACTTGGAATGTAGCATTTGGTACTCCAGTACTATCAAGATTGTCCAAATTATGACCTTGGGTTGATCTTGACCTTTTAATGGCAAGGTCACATATGGGAAAAATGCTAGAACATAAGATTTCATGGAAAGTTTTGAAGATTTATGCCTTAAAATTGGTATATGTAGTCATCGTAATGAGTATATGAAGATTTATGAGTACAAGAGGTCAAGGCCATTCTCTGACCTTTAACCTAGAATTCTCATATTTTGGCAATTTCAAAGAATTTCCTCAAATAACCACTGCACCAATTATAATCAAATTTCATATAGAACCTCCAGGGGTTGAGGGAATGAAAATTTGTTCTAACGGTCCAGGTTACATGACCAACATGGCCGCCACGCCCATATATGGTAAAAACCTTTAAAAATCATCTCCAGAATCAATTGACCGATGGCCTTGAAACTTGGTATGTAGTATTGGGTACTCCAGTACTATCAAGATTAATAAAAATGATGATCTTGGTTTGGCTTGACCAATGAACGGCAAGGTCAAATATGAATAAATGCTAGAACGTAAGATTTTATTAGAAAAGTTTGAAGATTTAGGCCTAAAACTTGGTAAATAGTCATCCTAATGAGCACATAAAGATTCATCAGTACAAGAGGTCAAAGTCGTTTTTTTTTACCTTTGACCCTGAATTCTCATACAATTTCGAAATTCTTTTTAAAAGCACTGAGCCAATTGTAACCAAATATCATATAGAGCCTTCAGGGGTTGAGGGAACGCAAATTTCTTCAAATGATCTGGGTCACATGATCAACTTGGCCGCCATGCTCATATATGGTAAAAACCTTTAAAATCTTCTTCTCCAGAACCAATTGACCGATAGCCTTGAAACTTGATATGTAGCATTGGGTACTCCAGTACTATCGAGATTGTGCAAATTATAACCTTCGGTTGACCTTGACCATCCTTACGGGCAAGGTCAATTATGTGAATATGCTAGAACTTAAGATTTCATGGGAAGTTTTGAAGATTTTTGCCTAAAAATTGGTATATACAGTTGTCTTAATGAGGTCATGAAGAATCATGAGTGCAAGAGGTCAAGGTCATTCATTGGCCTTTGACCCAGATCTCTTATATTTTGACATTTTCAAACATTTCCTCAAAGGACAAAAGGCCAGTTGTAAACACATTTCATAGAGAGCCTTCAGGGATTGATTGAACACATATTGTTCAAACAGTCCAGGTCACATGACAAACATGGCCGCCATGCCCATTTATGGTATAAAATTTAATATTTTTCTTCTCCAGAACCAATATACCTATGGCCATGAAACTTGGTAAGTAGCATTGAGTACTAGAGTATTACCAAGACTGTTCAACTGATGACCTTGGGTTTACCTTGACCTTTTTTGCTGCATGGTCAACTATGGGAAAATGCTAGCATAGAAGATTTCATGGAAAGTTTTGAAGATTTTGGCCTATATATGTATATATGGTCGTCTTATGAGTACATGAAGATTTATGAGAAAAGGTCATGGTCATTCTTTGACTTTTGACCAAAGACTCATATTTAGACGATTTCAGACATAAGAAAAAGCCACTTTGTCATTTGCTCAAGTGAACGATTCAGGGCCTCGTGGCCCTCTTGTTTACTTTGTTAACTTAGCCATTATGCCACATTAGAAGATCTATTGACATGACCATACTTTGTGTGCGCAACTCCTTCTGCAGTTTTTCATAAATCATTTTGGAACCTTGCAGGCTTCTTTTCGATAAGCATGTGTCTTTAAGATTACAGTCCAATCATTATTGTAATTTGTTTTTATGTTTCAAACTTAGGCCCACATACTAACAAAATGTATAGACAGTGGGGACCTTGTGTGCGCAACTTCTCATAGGGTTTTCAACCAATCATTTTGCAACTATTCAGGTGCTTTAACATGGTCTGAAAATATGCATGTATTTTTGTGGAATCTCCGGATGAATTTTTATCACTTTTTATGCATTTTGAACTTATTAATTTTTCAAGCTCAAAAACTCACAAAGTGAATAGAAAACAGCCACCTTGTGTGCACATTTCTTAACAGATCTTTATACCAGTCAGGCAGGAACTTTGCAAGTATTTTTGACTAGTTTAATAAAAATTGCTTGTAGTTCTTGTAGAATCTCCATATGAAATTTGTTACTTTTTTGCATTTTGAACTTAATCAGTTTTCAAGCTCAAATACTGTCAAATTGCATAGACAGAGGGTACCAAGTGTACTGGTCACATGACCAACATGGCCACCATGCCCATATATGGTAAAACCCTAAAACAATCTTCTTCTCCAGAAGAAAAAAGAGGGGAACATGTTTTTAAATAAAAGTTGAAAAGTACCCTATCTTTTTCTGCTAGCCCGACAAGCATTGCAATATAAACGAGCAAAGTCGATGAATTTATGTTCCCCGCGTTTGGAATAAAGAAGGTGCACAATCCCAAATGATGTACATCATTTGGGATTGTGCACCCCCTCCCCCTTCTTTATTCCAAACGCGGGGAACATAAATTCATCGACTTTGCTCGTTTATATTGCAATGCTTGTCGGGCAAGCAGAAAAAGATAGGGTACTTTTTAACTTTTATTTAAAAACATGTTCCCCTCTTTTTTGCCAGTTAAATGACAAAATGTATGCACATCATAGTTTGTCACCAACTGTGAGGGATCAATCGGTTCTCATAATGATTTATGTTTAGTCTCTTTTACTACTGAGGGTCTAGTGGGTGCTAGATCTTGTCTCGCACCATATAACACTATGTTTAAGCAAACAGAAAAGCATATAAACACTACAATAATTCACATTTTATCAGAAAATACATATTGATACAATACGTAAAAATGATACCGTACTTACCTCAAATTGTAGGACATCTCCACTAATTACAATCATTATAGTGGTAAACATTGAAATTTATCCGGCATGGTGTAAGAAAACTGCTTGTGGAATTGGCAAAAGTTCATACCCTGATCAGACTGCTGTTAGAATGGAACAGCTTGGTCCCGGTTTACAAGATTTTGTCATGAACAAGTGCCTCAAGAACCAGGGTCTATGAGGTGTTTCTTATGGTATCTTTCTTATGGTATCTGGTGACACTGCCTTGTTTATCTGCCAAAGTTTCAAAGGGGAACCACTTTTGTTATTTCCTGTTTGCTTTCTCGACGATAAGATCCTTCCAACAATTGGTCTACATTTTAAAGAAAGAATTTGCTCTTTGAGGTGCAAACATATTTCCTTATAGATATGACCCTAATGACAAGAGATACTAAACTGCAATAGCAGAGTTGCCTCTCGTAAAAGTAGAATTGAGTCGGGTAATTTCGGACAGCGGGTAAATTCGGACATACCATTGCAAACAGTGAAAATCCAGATGAGACGGCTCATAATGAGCCGTCTCATCAGGATTTCCACTGTTTGCCCAGTTAATTTTGCTTAAATTCCAAAACTACTGACATACTAAGGAAACAATGTCACCGTCCGAAGTTACCCGCTGACCGAATTTACCCGACTTTCCTATAAACCCAATCACCTTAAAAAATACTAAAAAGTTGAACTGACACTTGCCCTGAAATTTAATCCCCGAAGCTATTCACCTCTAGTTTTGTGTAAAATTGGGTTAATGGACAAAGCGTTAACTAAATAATTATTTTGTATTTTAAGTTTTTTTGTACACTGATACAAACGCAAAAAAGTCGCATTGCACAGTCACGCACACTATTATCTATATACGTCCAACAATTAAGTTCAAGAACACTAACGTACAGCTTGGAGTTTTTGTTTTCTTACCATTCAAATGGAGAAAAATGCTAAATCTTGTTTTAAAAATGACGTGGTCAGTGAAAACTGTCACTTAATAAATGGACAACAAATAACAACTCAGAAAGAGCAATATGCAAGAAAGAAGTTTTGGAGAAATTTAAGTTCGAAAATAAAAGAAAATTTATTGTTGTTCCTGACACTATGCGGCGTGATTGTTGGGTTCGGGCTCGGATTCGGGTTGCGTAGATATGAACTGTCGGACTCTGGATTGATGTGGCTTGGTAAGTACATATACACATTTTATCCTAGCATGCATACCCTACCCACGCCGGACAAAAAAGGACATGTCTAAGCTTTAAATTCAAGCTAACTATGAATGTCTTGGTTTTGCTGTAAAACAACAGCTCTCTTTGAAGCCCCGTTCTCACTGTCCCGGTTTGGCATCCCCGGTAAGTCCCGGTTAGTGATCAGGGAGAAATCCTGTCGAACCGGAAGAACAACCCTGGCGGCACCGTGAATATCCTGGACGATCCGGCATGAACCCTGTTGAGCCGGTGTCACGCAGTAAACTGACCCCCATAGAATAACGACCCCCCGGTCATTATTCTTCAGAAAAAGTGACCCCTTTTCTATAAAATACTGACTCCCTTTAAAAAATAACGACCCCCCTAATGATATCTATAAAATAGTGACCCCCGGTCATTTTTTCTTTAAAAAATAGTGACCCCCCCACCCCCCACCTCGGATGTAATATTATGACTCCCCATGAAGCAATGGAGTCTTTATAAATGCTTATGGCATACAGCATGTTGTGTCCGGTTCTGTTACAACTCTCTTGTTTGATGATGGATTTTAAAATGGATTTCAAAAGACAATGAATCGCACGCAAGATATAGGTCCCAACCTCAAAAATTAGTCAATATCACAAATTAAGATAAATGACAATGTGATAGTTTGACTCATGGTGTTAATGTTATATAAGATTTTAGTATTAACAGGTGAACTTATGTACCATACAGAGATTTTGCTGTTGATTTTGAAAAAAATATCAGGTTGGGGGTAGTATCTCTATAAAACTGTGCTTATTTTCAATACATTCAGTTATAAAACACCAAAAGTCTTACTCTATCTGCTTAAAAGTGAGGAAAGTGTTATTTATAGGGAATTCAGAGCAACACCTTTTGAAAGGAAATTTTGAAATAAATCGAAAAGTCATTTTTGATCCCCCAATAAGCAATTTCTTCGCGCATTGTCATTTAAATTCGCGTAGAGGAGTCATAATATTATGACCAGGATACTTTTCTTTGACTTTAACCGCCAGGGGCAGCTTTTTGAGAAAAAAGTGACGGTGGTCGTTATTCTAGGCGGTCACAATTCTTCGTGAGGAGTCATTTATCTTCGCGTGGGAAGGGTGTGTGTGTGGAGAGGGGGCAGGTGGTGTCACAATAATATAATGTTACGGCCGGGAAGTCATAATATTATGACAGGGGGGGTGTCACTTGTTTTAAAGAATAATGACCGGAGTCGTTATTCTATAGGGTCCCCATAGGATAACGACTCCCGGTCATTATTCCATAGAAAAAACTGACTCCCTTTCTAAAACATACTGACTCCCGTTTACCCCCTTGATGATACCTATAAAATATCAATCCCCACCTAATCGACCACTGACTGACTATAAACTTCTGCAAGTTTTATCATCTAGTAATACTTTTGATGATGTTGTTGGGAAGGATGTGTGTGTGTGTGTGTGTGTGTGTGTGTGTGTGTGTGTGTGTGTTGAAGGAAAGAGTGGGGGCGTTATTATGTCATGACCGCGGAATCATAATATTATGACGGGGTAGGAGGTCACTATTCTTTAAAGAATAATGACCGGGGGACCCTCTGTCATTATTCGGTAGAAAAAGTGACTCCGTTTGTAGAAAATACTGACACCCGTTTACCCGTCGATGATAGCTGTAAAATGATAATCCCCACCTAACTGACCACACATTGACCATTATCTACTGCAAGTTTTGTTATTAGTAATACTTGTTGATGTTGTTGTATAATCCCCACCTAATTGACCACAAACTGACTAGTATCTAATGCAAGTTTTGTTATTAGTAATACTTGTTGATGTTGTTGTATCTAATGCAGCTGCTTCTGCTATCGCTGCAGTAGTAGTGCTTACAAATTTCATGAAGAAAATTTGTTTTCGCGCTACTCAAGGAAATTTCCCCACAGAGTAACGACCCCCGGTCATTATTCTTTAAAGAATAGTGACCCCCACCCTGTCATAATATTATGACTCTGCGGTCATAACATTATAATCTCATGACACACACACACCAACACACACACACCAACACACACACACACCACAATATATCCCCAAACACACAAATCCTCCCCACGCAAAATTTACTCACTCCTCACGAAGAATTTTGACCGCCTGGAATAACGACCCCCGTCACCTTATCGTCACTTTTTTAAGAACCCCACCCGGCCATTAGTTTCTAAAGAAAAGTACATTGAGTAGAATGATACTTATTCACAAACTAATCGAAATGACATACGTATGGTTCTTTTCCGGGTTGAATATTTTGTCAAATTTCCTTGAGTAGCACGAAAACAAATTTTCTGTATAAAATTTGTAAGCACTACAATTGCTAGTTGCAGTAGCAACAACAACATCTACAAGTATTACTATAATAAAACTTGCAGTAGATGATGAAATTGCATTGTCCTTGACCTTTTTACAACAAGGTCAAATTTTCTTTATATATATTTTCTTTGGAATAGCCAATCAACTAAATGAGTATTTGAAGAATTTTAGTACCAAAGATCAAGGCCATTCTTTGATCGTATTTCAACAGCTTCAGACATCTCTGTTAAACGAAACGACTGAGCTGATTGAAGCAAAATGTCACATGAAACCTCCATGAGTCAGGGAAACAACAGTTTGTTTGGTTCTGGTTACATGGCCGAGATGTCCGTTATGCCCATGTGTTATAAACCTTTAAAATTCTTCTTCTTCCCAAAATGTAATGATATTGAAAATATGATATCCAGCATTTTGGGATTCATATAGTAGGTTTGTTCAATCGATGGCACTTATTTGATCTTTGTCCTTTTTTTACTCTGGTGAGCGATTTAGTACCTCATGGCCCTCTCGTTTTTCATTTTATAGAAATTGCTGTAAATTTTATGCTAACAATGAAAATGATCGGATGAACATTTCTGCTGCGTCTGATCTTGGTCTGAACGTTGGCCTCTATGCTAGGCTTAAATGGGTTAATGAAATCTTATCAGCCATTGGAGCGTACACTATACTCGGAATGACTTTATTTTTTTTATTCCAAGTATGACTTTATTTTTTATATTTATTTATTTGTTTATTTCTTGTATTTGTTTATGTCCGGTATTTGTTTATCATTTTTTGTACGGGGTGGTTGTGGGGAAGGCTGTGTGTGTGTGTGTGTGTGTGTGTGTGTGTGTGCTTTTTTTAGGGGGGAGGGGGAGACGGGGGTGACGTTCTTTTCTTTTTCGCTGATTGCCACTTAACTTCGCGTAGAGGGACAATAATATTATGACCTGCGGGGTGGCACTTTTTTTTAAAGAATAATGACCGGGGTCGTTATTCTATGGGGGTCACAATTCTTCGCGAGGGGTCGATTTATTTCGTGTATGGGGGTCATAATATTATGACCGGGGAGTCATAATATTATGACCGGGGAGTCACTATTCTTTAAAGAATAATGACCGGGAGGTCGTTATTCTATGGGGGTCACTTTACTTCGTTACACCGGCATACAGCCTCGGTTGTTTTAAATTGTTTAATACAACCGGGAGTTACCGGGAGTCACCGGAAAAGTATCAAGAACCGGCTTAATCCTGTTTTTTTTTCGGGGGGGGGGGGGCAGGTTCAGGTCTCTACCTTCCCTCTACCTAGATAAACCGTAGCATTCCGGCGTAATGTTGAACCCCGGCTTTGGGCCGGCAGAGCCGTAAAGAACGGCATAGCCCCGTTTTGCACCGGTAGAGGCAGGGATTGTAAGGGTATGAGCCGGTTAATCAGCCGGTGAAGCCCCCGTTTGTACCCGGAAAATGGCGGTACGCCTACGGTTAGGGCCGGTAGATTCCCGTTTCGTTAGGGTCTGATCCGGTTTAACACGGTTCGTGCGGGATGATCCCGCCTCCAAAGCGGTTAACGACAGTGAACTGCGGTTGACATAGGGTATAATGTCCCGTATTACCGTAACAACTTCTAGGCCGGGGATACCCCGTGGGAACGTCGGTAATGTGAGAACGCAATTTACCCGGATCATCACGGTGTACCGGCTTTTCTTCACCGGGCGATATCGGGTCCAGCACCGTGACAGTGAGGACGGGGCTTTAACCTAAAAGGTATATGAAAACGTTTAGAGGTGAAAGCTGTTAAGTCTTTGCAGGCCTTTCAAATGATAATCCACTCCAACTGTAGCAGGAAAGAATTTCGCTAATCTGTTATGCCAAGTCCACCGGCTAAAGCATTATACAGTCCTCAAGCTGATCTGAAAAGTTGATGCGCAGACCTATTATATCAATTAATCCTATCATAATAATTAAGTGACAGAAATTAATTTATTATTTGACCTGGATCAGCATGTACCTGTAGTTTTCAGAGGAAAATTATAGCCTAGTTTATTATTTGGACAGTCATTCGTTTTTCAAGCCGATCAACAATGCGGTGAGCTCCAAGTACGACATTTGTTCGAAAATGGGCGGCAAGCGGAATGCCTTGACTAGTGAATAGGGTGTTCGCCTTTCTAGCAGGGTGTCGCAGGTTCGACTCCCAGGTCTGGCACATGTCCGATTTATTTTGTCACATTTTTTCGCCAGTAACTGACAACTGCCCCTCTTGAATCAGCGGAAGGAGAAACGAAAATATGTGGCCATACCGGGTATCTAACCCAGGACATCTGACTTATAAGTCAGGTGCCCTACCGACTGCGCAACGCGGCCCGGATTGGAACTGAAATTATGCATATCATCATTATTCTAGTTTTTGTCTTAACATATGTAATGTCATTACAGCATTTACTTCCTTATATTGCGAGCCTAAATCCCACTGGAAAATCAAATCGTACTGGTGCCGGTTTCATTTTCACAGTATCCGAACGCACTGTACCATCTCTTCCGGTTTTCATAGCGTTGAATCGAGAATACAAAATTCGCTTATAAGCAGTCGTCGGCAATCATTATGTTTTGAGATTTTATCCGGAATCTGCGGCGTCATTTACAGTTATTCAGCTTCGAAAATGTAAAGGGGTAAGTTTAATATAATTTGCTCTTCGGTCTTTTACTTTATTACCCTGTACAATGAAAAACTCATGGCCGTCACAGAAATTTTATTTCGAACAGCATAATTTAACACCAGTTTGTGTGGTGCAAAACCTAGTAATCATCCTATTATCAAAACTAACAAACTGTAGATTGATAACGCCTTCCGTTTGTTTTAAAGATTCTTATAAAACATGTAAGAAAAGGCTCAAAATGGTATTAGAATCATGCCAAGGGCAATTTGAATACTGTACCATTTACTATCCACCCATACACGACATTGCACTGGGCAATGAAGTAAAAGACCAAAGAGCAAATTATATCAAACTTACCTCTTTACATTTCCAAAGCTGAATAAGCATAAATGACGAAGCAGATCCCGGATAAAATCTCAAAAGAAATGATTTCCGACTACTGGTTATAAGCGAATGTTAGTACTCTCGATTCGACGCTATGAAAACCGGAAGAGATGGTACAGTACGTTCGGATACTGTGATTTTACTAGTGTAGTCTCATGTAAACTATATTGTTGTAAACTTATAGCGCCCTTGGTACAAATACAAACTAGTCTTCAACTCGTCTGATACCGCTAACATGATAAAATAAAGGTCTAAAATGTGAAAATTCACAGTTATGCTGTCTGCATGGAGGTAGTTTAGACTCTCAGCTACCCTGAAGCGCATAGCAGGGATTCTGATCAGACTGGGTGTATGCCCAGGCTGATCTGAGTCTTCGCTGAGCGCACATGCCACATTGTTGGTTTTGTAGTGTTGCGGTTCAAATGCAAACAGTGCATGAAAGCCTGACCCTCGAGATCTATTTTAACAAATAAAAAAAAAAAGATTAATCAATTAATTAAACAAAAATAAGAAAAAAACAAAAAAACATAAATCTTAGACACTGTTCACAATGCTACGATAAGACAAATTGTCAAAATTTAAAGATTCAGCAAAAATGTTCAGGAGTTGTCGCTCACTTGTCGTTTTGCTGAGCTGACTAAACTACAGCAAACGTCAGCAAATTACCAACATAATTCAAAATTTGAATGTTCTGGACTTTTCTTGCTAGTGTCTTTCCATAGTCAAAAAACTAGGTTAGAGAACGCAACAGAATAAAAGAATAATCAAATCACGTATATTTTTGTTGATGTTGTTTGTTTTTCAGCAAATTTAACCGGCACCAGTACTCACCAGAGCCCATAAAATTTCGATGCAACCGGCAGCAGTGCGATTTGATTTACCAATGTCTAAATTTTGGCGCGAAAGTAACCTTAGTAAAGATCAAAGTTTACAGTCAGAGCAGGGGCTGCTCCGTTAGCCTTTTCCTAGTGGCAAAGTGTGCTTGTTCAGCTAAAAAATGCATAGTAATAACTACCTAATAAGATTACGACCCTTCCGGTTGCACACCTGACAAATAATGGTTTTGAAATATTTTATACTTCAAAATGATACAATACCTATAAAGCTGAAATCCCTTCATACACATAATCTCGATGGTTTTTAAGGTGACTAGTACCCCCTCAGGGAAACAATTCTGTCATTTCCTTTTTTGCCTCCATTGTCAATAAAATTCACTCTTAAAGGAAGGAATTGTTCCAACAAGCAAATTATTACTTTTAAGAGTAGATGTAAAGGGCTACAATTTCCAGGGAACCAAAAGTTTTATCTCCAGTAGTTAAAATGGCAAAAAGAAAAAAATAGGAAGGTGTTTCTATGCTCTTTTCATTGTGTTCCGGCTGTTTTTTTTTTTTTTGTTTTTTTTTTTTTTTAATTTCAATAGAGATCGTTCTTGATAAAGAACCTATATTTGACATTATTTACATACTTAATAAAAGTTCATTATGAGCCGTTCATCACGGGCTTGAATTGAGGACTAGTGGCCAGACCCATTTGCTTGTATTTGACTTAATAAGCAATAGTATGAGTAAACTGAAAAGAAAGATGTTGTTACGAATTACAGTTTCGTCATTTTAGATGACCGTAGGTTGCAAACTTTAAAAAGTACATGAAAAGAAAAGAAAACTTTGAGTTTCTCGTAAAAAAAAAAAAAAGGTTGAAAATGTTTTGGATCACTTTAGTTTGCAACCCAAATAAACACTTTTGATATCATATAGAACTTGTATAATGGTCAAAACAATGTACATGCGGGCGATCTCGCCTTTATTTATATTGCAATGCTTGACGGGGCGGCAGAAAAAGATATTGTAGTTTAAACCAATTTCCATTTTTTCTAAAAAGTATACTCCCTCATTTTTTTTCACCATCTCCAAAATAAACAATTTTACTTATTTCGTTAGATAATAAATAATCGTATCTTAATCCTTTGTAAAAATCCAGAAAAAAGTGTTTCAGTTTAAAGTATCTTTCAAATAAAATATAATATCGCAATTGAAAATGTATATGAACACTATGGCCATCCAGTAGTAAAGTCGATTCCACGCCTTACGGTCATATGACGATACCTAGGCGTTTTTCTGATTCGTGCACGTGCTAGTGACGTCCGAGCAAATTCTATCCAGTAAGACGATTTCGATAGCGGTCCGCGTTTTTACAAAATTTATTTTATTCCTTGGTTTAAAATTACTTTTCACAGAAATTGTTCTTAATATATATACTGACTCAAAAAAGTTCCGATACCAACTTCTGACTAACTTGAAGTGTGACCTGGTAATTATTGAACATAAACAAGGCTTTTGACGCATCATATAGAAATTCAGCTACAAAGAGCGCAAACATCTTTTAACCAGACCTTTCTGTTCAAGAGTTATCTTGCAATATTCTTGTGGAGTGATTTTGAACATAAGCCATCAATGCGCATGCGCACATGTAAAACTGATTCTGAAAATTAATGGTAATTGTGCGTGGAACTCGGAAAACACCTTAAATGTATTGCTTTCTGTAATCAGACACCACAAGCGATGTTTGAATTTGTGAAATTCTCAGATTATCTCCCTTTGAATTAAAATACAGCGATTTTTAAACTGCTATTTGTTCTATACCTGTCTAGTTGAAAGTGTCATTCCTTCAAAATCGCTTTATAATCATTATCTCCGTTTGGTATTATGATAAATATTGAATAAAAGTCACGCACTTTAAACTTTTCGCCATTTCAGTTTTCTATGAAGTTTCTGTTGAAAGTGACATTGAACACAGTTTCAGTGAAATGAAGTACCTTTTGTCATGGTTTTAGTTCTTGTTCGTGAAGCGGCCGAATTTCCCAAATCGTTTTGCGGTCTGACACCCAAAGTGTCTAATTCAATGTAGCATGGGGCAATATGAGAAAAAAATTTAATGCAGATAATTTTTTAACTCATTTAAGTATAGCAAGTTTAAAGATTTTATTCTGCGAAAACGATAAATGACCCCAGTGGTGTTTAAGACATTCTTGTACCATGCTGAATTTCAGAAAATCAAATCAAATTGGACTGTTGTACAGACAAATGAATACTCTTTCTTGCAGAAATAAAACCTGAGCGTTTTACTTCTGTAGTAACTAGAGATTCAAAAGATATTTCATGCATAGGAACTTTTTTGAGTCAGTATATATTGTCAAATGTATAAATGAGCCATTTCGGAGTTACTGTGAAAATGTTTCACGGAAACGTTTTTGTAATCATAAACAAGGGCGTAAATCTTTGAAACATGCTCTCCTACTCTTTTCCAACCATTCACCTCATGAAAACCATATTGTATCGCGAAACGTGATGGTTGAACCAGTTCTCAAAATGATTTGCGTTTAGTCTCTTATACTACTGAGAGTACTATGTGGACTTAAATATAGAAAAAGTAAGTGCTAGACTGAACGTGTTTTCTCTTGGCTCGCACTATATAAAACTATATTTCAGCAAACAGAAAAGTATATAAATACGACTATAAATCCCATTTTATCAGAAAATACATATTGATACAATATGTAAATAGGATACCGTACTTAACTTAACTAGCTGAACATTTCAGCTAATTACGACCATTATCTAAAAAAAGTGAACATATTGATAACAGTCAGACCCTGCCGACAGTCAGCCCCCGGTCAGGCTGCTCCTGTGAGTGGAGCAGATTGGTTCGAGTTCACAAGAGTTTCTCAGGAACAAGTGTCTCGATAATCGGGGCTTATGAGGTACGCTTTAAGGTACATGGGGACACTGTCTTGTTTATCTGCCATTTTAAACATTTTTTGTGACTCCACGGTTCCTTTCTTGGCAACTAAATGCTTCCCTTAAAGCAGTCTACTCTGTAAGGAAATAGTTTGTTCCTAAAGGATTCCTAAAGGAGCAAACTCTTCCCTTTAAGAGTTGATCGTAACTAAAAAGAGATCCAACTAGAAATGTGTCCAAGGCACACGGATGTCTTCGCCTAGTGCCTTGAATAGGATGGTGCCTTGATAAAGGTGCTGTATACTCGTGTAGTACTTATAAATATAAATCCTCAAATAAAATTTCAATTGCTACACTAAAAGGAACCCTAAAATCTACCTCTTACAAAAATCTTAACCTTCCAAATTAGCCTACGTCCGAAGTCAGACGCACGTACGCACGACCCAAACATTATATGCCCCGGCATCATATGTTGCGGGGGCATAAAATACAAAAAATGGTGGAGTTGCCACTCCTGAAAGAATAACCACTCGCTTTAAAATGGCTGAAAAGTTGAACTGACACTTTGCTCTGAAATATAATCCCCGATGCTATTCACCTCTAGTTTTTGTGTAAAATTGAGTTAATGGACAAAGAGTGCAATAAAATAATTACAATATAATGTATCTGAAGTTGTTTTAGTGCCCTGATAAAAACGCTAAAAAAAATAAAAAAAATCGCATTGCCAAGTCACGCACACTATAATCTGCGTTCAACATATTAACGTACAACTCGGTTATTTTGGTTTAAACAATATTTTATTCAATATACTGTACATATATGTGCATACATATAGCAATCTTTTTATAACACACAAACATACAGTTTAAAAAGGATACAGAAGTAAGTCGTTGACTTATTTAGAATCTGTCTCCCAAACCATGAATTTGAATGGCGTCACATGAAAGGGGAGCTCAAGATATGTGCACTTAGGAAACACCCAAAGCAGCCTCCACATCCTCACAGGCCGGCTAGAGTTCCTACCTTCACTTTAGATTTCCTAGGATTCATAGACAATGTATGCGAAAGGGGAAGATTCCAACCAGACTGCGCTCACGCGCAAGCTGATCCGAGTCCTCACAAATGTGCACACACCACGAGATACCCCCATGCGACGTCAATCAGTCACTTTTACTTTCAGATGACTTTGAATTAGTTTCTAACTATGCAGTATAATGAACATTTTGGAAGCTAAATGATCTAACAAATTATCAGATGTAATTAGATCGGAATATCCATATTGTGTAGGTTCATACAAATAGAGAAGAAAGTTGCTAAGAGAAGAAAAGAGTAAAGAAAGTAGGAGAAAAGAAAATAAAGTGTCACGGCATCAGACAATTTGCACAAATATCCATATTCCAAAAGTTTCTGTAGCCTCCGAAATAGCAGACACTTGAGATTCGTGTAAATGTATTAAAGTATTAAGGTTGTGAACTAGGTTTTTCTAAGAGTTTAGAGAAAAATAAAGAGGAAGGTTCTCTATTCCATTCCGTATGCGTTGATATTCAGTACCGGTTTTGTATAACTATAAGGAATAAGTAAAAAGTTCAGGAAATCAGTAGGTATTTATACAGAGATTCCTTTAGAGCTGCAGATTACTATCATTGATAGATTACATATAATTATATTAGTGTTATCTATTATTATTATCATTGTTACTATTATTTACATCATGCGATTTCAAATCGTTTAGTTTTTACCAAAAACTCCTGTACAGCTAAGAATACTTGCCGGTTTTCGTTTTCGGAAAGCTGTTCGCTCCCAAACAGAAGTATATTAGGGGTAGGCTGACAAATTGGAGAAATTTTGTTAAGCAGTTCTTGTCTTAAAATGTGAAAACGCTGACAGTCAAAAAGAAAATGTTTTGTGTCCTCAATTTCTCGACATACACATAATGGACTCTCTACTATATTTTTGGAAAAGAGATGTTGATTGAGGGAGCTGCAGTTCATTCTTAATCGTGCGTGGTAAATCTGCGCAAGCCTCTTCCCGTCAAAATAGAATGAGGGTATTTGTACCGTATCTGAATTTATCTCTCGCTTAAAAGAAGCTTGCTTGGTAAATTACGCGTTTGTTCTGGAAGTTCGTTCCAGTCCCTTATTACAGAAGGTAAGAAAAAAATATAGTAAAACTGAGAGTTTGCATGAATCGTTTGTAGATTTATAGAATTCCTTAGCGAATAATTAGTGGTATTTCCGATACTTGGTGGTACTAAAGAAGATAGGTAATGGGGAGACATGTCATTTTGCATTTTATAAGTAAAAAGAGTTTATGCTTTTTCCTTCGAGTTAAAAGTGTTTCCCAACCAGTTTCATTTAACAGAGAATTTATTGAGACTAATTTAGTGGCTCCTGTTACAATACGGGCGGCTTCATTTTGAATTTTTTCAAGTTCGTTTATTTCGTACTGAGTACAGTTGTTCCAAACAACATCGGCATACTCTTAAACGGGACGAATAAAGGTTAGATACATTATTTGGAGAGATTTACGGTCAAGTTTAAATTTATACTTTCTCATTACATTTATGCGAGTCCATGCTTTGGATTTAATGTATTCTAAATGCTCGTGCCACGTGCAGTCACTTGATAAGAATATGCCTAAGTGTTTATGTGAATTGACTTCCTGAATGGGCTGTTGGTCCATGAAAACATTGGGATGGTTTGGTTTATTACGTTTCCTTGAAAATATTACAGATTCTGATTTTGACGGATTAAATGTGACGAGCCACTTAGTGGCCAATTGATGTATCTTTGACAAATCGGAATTTAACTGATGTGCAGCTTGTACTGGGTTGTCAACTATAATGTAAAGAGTAGTGTCATCTGCAAAAAGTCTAATTGATGAATTTATATTTTCAACAATGTCATTTATATACATGTACAGGAGAAAAAGCAGGGGACCTTATATAGAACCTTGGGGGACACCGGCTTCGACTGAAGACCAGTCAGAACGGGCACCAGGAATAACTACTCTTTGCTTTCTGTTATCCAGATAATCTGTAAACCACTGCAAAAGAGATCCAGAAATACCAACAGAATTTAATTTAAAGAGGAGACCTTTATGCCAGACCCTGTCGAAGGCCTTACTAATATCACAGAAGACTGCACGGACCTCTTTGCCTTCGTCCAGAGCCTGGCAAAAAGTGTTATAAATGTCAACTAACTGATTTACGGTAGAATCGCCTGGAACAAAACCAGACTGTAGAGTAGTGATTACATTATGTTCGTTCAAGAAGTTCAAAACATATTTATGTATAATTTTTTCAAGAACTTTACCAATAGTGCTAAGTAGGGATATTGGTGTCTAATTTGCTACGTCTGAGGGATCGTTCTTTTTGAAAACAGGAGTTATATTGGCCTGTTTCCAAAGGCTTGGTACTTTGCCCTTAGTTAGAGAAAAGTTAAAAAGATCAGAAAGAGGACCTGATAGAGGGCGAGCAAGCTCTTTCAAAAGTCTGTTATCTATAGAATCAGGGCCTGCAGCTTTGCCTGTCTTAAGAGTTTTTAATATGTCTTCTACTTCAAAAGAAGAGATAGAAATAGAGTCAAGTTTATGAGGAAATACGCGACTGATCGAAGGTAGTGAGGCATTACTATCATCCAATATCGATTGTTTGGTAAAAAACTGATTTAAAATGTTGACTTTATCTGTATCATTTGTATAAATTTATGGAAAGCCATAGGTGTCTTAAGGTGATATTCTACATAATAACAGGTGAACTTAATAAAATAATAGGTGCAACTTATAAAATAATAAGTTGTTTAGCTATGGTACTAAGTTACTTTTACATAGTACTAGGTGGTCGTGATATATAACCAGGTGTAGATTGTACAATATAAGGTGTAATTTATAAAACAGTAAGTGGTTTTGCCATGGTACCAAGTTACTTTTGCGCAGCATTTGGTAGACTTAATATATAACCAGGTGCAGGTTAAATAATATAAGGTGCAATTTATAAAGCAATAAGTGGTTTAGCTATGTTGCTAGGTTACTTTTGTACAGCACTAGTTGGTTCTGATATATAACCAGGTGCTGTTTATATGATATTAGATTCAAATAATAAATCAGTAAGTGGTTTTACTAAAGAAACAAGTTAATTTTGCATAGCATGCGGTGGACTTGATATAAAAACAGGTACTGTTGACATAATATTTGGTGAAATTGTATAATACTAGGTGGTTTTGCTATGGTATCAAGTTACTTTTGCATAGCATTTGGTGGACTTGATATTATATAACCAGGTGCAGTTTGTATAATATTAGGTGCAAATTATAAAACATTAAGGTTTGCTACGCATACGTAATACAGAGTGAAATCAATACAATATAAGGTGCAGTAATACAGTAATATGTAATTCACACACGGTATTCGACAGGCTCGTATAATATTCAGTTATATCACGATAATAAGTGGAAACAACAATATATATGGTCACGTATTACAGGAGGGTACTTGTTTAATTTGGAGTTACATGGAGCCGATGAGAAAGGGAAGAAAGGAGTTATATTTTCCCGCTCAAAGAAACTTTAACAGCTGCCCACTAATTTCTGTTTCGTTTTGTAATTCAAAAGAAGAAATGTAGATAAAATAGATGTTTCATGTGTTTCTTATCATTTCCATGTTGTTCTTGTTGGGCCTTTCGTTCGCCTTCTATGTCAGTGGCAATGTTTTAATTGAGTTGAACCATTTTCAGCAATAAAATCAGTTTAAACCCCTCACCACCCCAGAGAATTAATTACTGGCCGTTCAAAGGCAGTACTTCTGTTTTTCTTCCTTTCTATTACTTGTTGCCCGTGTAGGTGCTTTCGTTCACATTGTTGTGTGGGCGGTGTTTTAGATGGGGTAGCTGAATGACCACCTGTCTGGGAAAGAGCGTGTCTTTTGTGAATCGCTGTCAATTTATGCATATACCTTTTCCCTTTTGGCTTTTTTGGGAATGATATGGGAGCTGATTGTACTAGTTCCTACCGTTACCTATCTTTTTAGCTCACCTAAGTCGAATGTTCCAAAAGAGCTTACAGGATAGGCATTCTCCGCCGTCCATCACCGTCGTCGTTCGCCAACCACTGGGCCCATTGTAACCAAATTTCATATGGAGCCTCTATGGGTTTGGGGAACGAAAGTTTATTCAAACGGTCTTGGTCACATGACAATCATGATCGTCACGCCCATATATGGCAAAATGGCAAAAACTTTAAAACACCTTCTCCAAAACTATTATACCGATGACCTTGAAAATTGGTGTTTAGTATTTGGGTACTTGAAAACTACCAAGATTATTCAAATCTTTACTTTGGATTGACCTTGACCTTTTACGGCAAGGTCAAGTTTGCTTTCTGATGTTTTTATTATGTTTTTATTTATGGGAAAACGCTGTAACATAAAATTTAATGGAAATTATAGAAGACGTCAGGATAAAAGTTGGTAAATGAGTAGAAGATATTTTAGCTCATTTTTGTACCTTTGACCAAGGTCTCCCATATTTCAACTATTTCATACGACGCTTCCTTTGAAACCACTAGGATGATTGTAACCAAATGTCATAAAGAGCCTACAGGAGTCGAGGGAATGAAAGTTTATTCAAATTGTATGGGTCACATGATCATCATGGCCGTCACGCCCATAATCCGAAATCATTTAAAAACATTTCATCTCTAGACCTATAGACCGATGGCTGGAAACTTGATATGTAGCATCGGGTACCCAACCAATTCCAAATTTGTTCAAATGATGACGAGCTTTTCACCGTTTTGGGTGTTACTCAGGTGAGCGATTTAGGGTCATATAGGGTCTACGCCGCTCGTGGCGTAGACAATCTTAGGAATAGGTTTTGCTCCGGAAACATTTTTGAAATGGTCATGACTGGTTGAATGTTATTTTCTATCGACTGGTTACCATTGTTATTTTGCGCTGGTTTGATCAGGTCAAAAAGTGCTATGTTGATTTTTCTCTCTCTCTAAACAGCAAAAAAAATCTAAACCGTTTGTATCTGTTCGCCTCTGCTCTATAGGCGTCCTTCGATAAGTTATCATAGGCTATGTAACAATGTGAGGGGAGGTAGTCCAAATACTCGGCTCCATTTAACTCAAAATCAAACAAGTACCCTCCTGTGACACGTGATCATATATATTGTAAACTGCACCTTATATTGTATTGATTTCACCCCATATAATGTATGCATATCAAACACACCTAATGTTATATACAAAGCACCTGATTATGTATCACGTCCACGCAATGCTATGCAAAAGCAACTCGATACCATAGCAATACCACTTACTGTTTTATTATTTGCACCTAATTTTATTCAACAACACATGGTTATATACCAAGAGCACCAAATGCTGTGCCAGTGTAACTTGGTATCATAGCAAATCACTTATTGTTTTATAATATGCATCAAATAATACATAAACTGCACCTGGTAATATATCGAGTTCACTCAGTGCTATGCCAAAGTAACTTTGTACAATAGCAAAACAACTTATAGTTTTATAAATTGACCTAACAGTATATAAATTTCACCTGGTTATATATCAAGTCCAGCCAATACTATGCAAACGTAACTTGGTACCATGGCAAAAGCACTTACTGTGTAATAAATGGCACCTAATATTATATAAACTGCACCTTGTAATATATCACATCTTCCCAGTGCTATGTTAAAGTAACTTTGTACAATAGCAAAACCACTTATTGCTT
Source organism: Ctena decussata (assembly GCA_963989385.1). NCBI lineage: Eukaryota > Metazoa > Mollusca > Bivalvia > Lucinida > Lucinidae > Ctena > Ctena decussata. The sequence continues at coordinate 36,281,250 of OZ022508.1, forward strand.
TATAATTTCCACCTAATACTATGTAAAGCTGACCTATTATTGCGTAAATAATCACCTTAAGACACCTATGGCTTTCCATATAAATTATCTCATCTTTACACAATCGAGGTACAGTTGATGACTGTTTAGATCTAATAAAGGCGTTTAACGTTCGCCACCAGTCTTTTTGATTCAGATTATTTGACCCTAGTGTCTCCGTGAGTTTCTCGAGCTGACATTTTTTAGACTTTCGAATTTCATATGTTACCTTATTCCGAACATTTTTATAATTCTCAAAGTCAGCAGTACTTTTAGACCTTTTATATTTATCATACAGTCGTTTTCGTTTCCGCATTAATCGTTTTATATTATTTGTTAACCAATCAGGATCTGATTTACGTACTTTGATGTCTTTATTAGGTATGTGCTTCGTTGCATATTTTGTAAATCATTCACTTATATTTTTTGCGTAGATTTCTATATCATCATTCAACTGATACTGACCCTATCTTGACTAGTGGACTTGTCCATCATTACCAATTGGATGGGTCCAGTTCTTGTTTTAGGGGTTTCAGAAGAATGTTTCCACTTTTATCATACTTTGCTAAAAATATCTGTAAGCAAACAGGGTAGACCCTGATCACGCGCCACGTTCTGCGGCGCCTGAACCGTGTCTACACTGTTAGTATACATCCCCAAAACAAGTCTAGACCGATTTTAGGGGGTCATCAAAATTTATAGGCAGGATGATTTAGAATAGTACACAATAGTACACAATCCATTCATATTGACAGCGTCGGTACAATTAGGTCATATGCATGAGAATCCTAAAAAGCACGTGCACAACTCATTAACCCAGTAACAATCTTACGTCGTGCCAGTGACTGGAATACAAACTTTGTAATATTTCTGCATGGATTTACCGCCGGTTTAAAGACAACATGGTAAGCCAAATTTTATTGTAAATATCTATATTTCTGTCTCAAATGAGACACGAGAGGCCAGCCGTTGGTACTAACAATCATAAAATCATAAGATCCCGGAATAGCACACATTCATAAAAGCCTTTGGAAGTCATCACTTTTTCAACATAATACGGCTAATCAATGTAATGCACAGGCTATCCACGGCTTTCCGGCATTTTCGTAGCTCATGTGCAGCTTACAAATTTGTTTTATATGTACTAGGTCTAAGTGTTCGACACTTTCATTGTCTAAAACAGGATGTACTTCTAGAAATACCAGGCATTCCGGACCTTGCCGAAACGAAATGCAAGATCTCGGAACCCCTCTGTTATGAGAAGAATCACTCACGTGTCCCAACATCCCCATGCGTTACCCCTACAAAGTATCACTTCAAAGCTCGGACACTCGGACACATCAAATCCATTTGTCCCATGCGGACACTATCAGCAGAATAAATGGCATCGCGTCAACGTCTCTGCAACGTTATAACGTTGCAGCGGCGTAGGTACAATGCGTTGTCGTTCGAGCATCAAAGACAAAATATTCAAACACTGGGACAGATTGATCTTAGAAAACAATGTAGAATCGGATAAGATTGCTCCTAAGGGAACACTCTGATCACGGTACACACTGTCTGGTATCCCGTCCGCTGCAGTTGAACTCTTCACTGCACCGTAAGACCAAGCTGTTCCAGGTTTTTGTATAAATACGGTAAACATATTAAGAATGATAATGGTTGAGAAAATAACAAAAAGAAAAGAGAATAAAAATATTGGTAGGAGCCCCTGGGGACGTTGGACACCAATATTATAATATGTAGAATTGATCAGCTTAAGTGTAGACTTTGAGTCAGCAGTCCAGCAAATAAACTACGTCAACACAACGTCTTGTCGACATTGGTGCAACGTCATGTCGTCGCATCAATGTCGACAGGACGCCGTGTCCCTGGAGAGTGCATGACATAGTCACACCTCATGTCACTCCTCAAGCGACACCATTTATTATTATATGTATGAAAAGTTTTACAAATATAAAATGCAAACTGAATACCAGCGGTAGTTTGTAAAGTATCAGATCTCATGTCCAGTGACACACCCTGTGATCCTCATCGAAAATACCTTATGTAGGTATTCACAATGAGGAGCCACAGCATACGTCCTCACCGAATGAGAAGATAATTTTTCATGAGTACCCTGAGACATAGTCAAACATCTAGAATGGAATGGGATGGAATGGAATGGACAGACAATACATTTCAACAACTACAAGTCATTCACAAAGCTTGGGACGGCACTCCTACTGGATAGTATAAGGATCTGTCATGGGTGTGAGGTGTGGATAGAAAAATCCGTCACGAGGGTCACTGTTCGGCATCACGAGGCTTGCCGAGTGATGCCGAACAGTGATCCCGAGTGACGGATTTTTCTATCCGCACCTCACACTAATGATAGATACTTTTTCTTGCACACCACGTTTTGTTTTAACTTCAGAACCTCTTAAAATGCATAATACTAGTGCTTGAGAGGTTTAAATTTGATTTTGAAAGAAGGCGCCGCTTTCAACGACCGCCATTCGGCTCTTTACGTCAACGACTGGCGTGCATAAACTGACGTCATTTTTACCGTCTTCGTGACGTCATCATCTTAAATGCCAACGTCACTTGACGACGCAGGTACGTGAGCTCCTATACAACCAATGCATTGACAGCTCGTGATTTTTTTCCGGTCCTGGGTCAGAACACCAGGGTAAGATGAGATTTTCTATCCCAGGTGAAAAGAATGGCATTTTCTATCCGGTGTGCAAGAATACTTGCTTCCTAAGGAAGAGGAAGCAGATTCCCTCCTACAAGAGCGCCTTTCCAAATCAAAAAAAAAAAAAGAGAAAAAATATAAGGGTGAGGAGACTATCCATTCCAGTCCATCCCAGTTTACTCCACTCCATGTCCCAAACTATGCTGTAACAAACTTTCAATTGAAACCAGCTCAAGCGCGACAAAGAACGTGCGGTTATTTTGTTTTGTTACATGTACCATATAAATGGAGAAAAAGGCTGAATTTTGTTTTACAAATGACGTGAACATTGAAAATTGTCACTTAATAAATGTGCAAGAAATAACAACTTGGAAAGAGCAATGTGCAAGAAAGAAGTTTTGTAGGAATTTGAGTTCAAAAGTAAAAGAAAATTTATTGTTGCTACTGACACTATGCGGCGTGTTTGTCGGGTTTGGGTTCGGTATCGGTTTGCGCAGATATCAACTGTCGGACGCTGGATTGATGTGGCTTGGTAAGTACATGTACCCATATGATCCGCGCATGCATAATTTTCCCATGCCTGACAAAAATGGACATGGATAAGCTTAAAATTTAGGCAAAATGTGCATGTATTTGTTTGACTGTAAAATAACAAGATTCCTCTATCAGCATGAAAAATTTAATCATTAGGTATCGCTGCAAGCTTCTCACTATAGTTTCGTCATTATAAATGACCGTGATTAGCCAGCTTTGCACAAATAAAACATTCATGAGTTTCACATAAAAATGGCTTGAAAACTTATTTGGGTCATATAAGTTGGCAACTAAAATGACCTACTTTCGATTTCATTAAGTTGAATAAAATGGTAAAAATACAATGTACAGGCGTGGACTCCCAATAAGTCTCCTGCATATGTTTATATAGCATTGCTAGACGGAAACCAGAACAGAAAATTGTATTTTGTGGAGCGATTTGTTGTTTTTCAAAAACTTGTTTTCTCTACTTTTTGCCAGTTATATGACTCGGTGTATGCACATCAACCCGCATTTTATTACCAAACGTGAAGGTTGAACTGCTTTTTAAAATGATTTGAGTTTAGTACAATAAATTGCACAATAATTTCTCAAATTAGTACTAAATAAGAAAGTAATAAAATCTTAAGGCAGATTCACAGAAATGTCATTCGAAATGTCATAACAGTAGTGCACGTCTCTCTCTCTCTCTCTCTCTCTCTCTCTGGGGCACACATGTACGACTAATGCGCCTGCAGAATAAATGCCTCAAATGTCGGGCTGGCAAGCAGACCGGTCATGTATAATATTTTCCCCCATCATTTTAAGCTGAAATTTGTTGCCTCATCTGGGAGAGCAAAAAGAAAAAGATTTGTTTTACATGTAACCATGGAGAAAGGTTTGACCTGTCCGCAGTGCAAGTCTGCAACACATCGTGCTAGGCAAAATATGCACATATAATACCGAAACAGTTGCTCAGCTCAATGTTTTCAAAGGCCCCATTGCCCTATCAGCATGAAAATTTTTATCATGAGGTATCACTGCAAGCTTCTCACTATAGTTTCGTTAATGTAAATGATCGTGATTAGCCAGCTTTAAAAAAAATACTTGTGTTTCACATAAAAGGGGTATGAAAACTTATTTGGGTCATTTTGGCAACTAAAAAAAATGACATACTTTCGATTTCATTAAGTTGAATAAAATGGTAAAAATACAATGTACAGGCGTGGAGTCCCATTCACTATCCCGCCTATGTATATATAGCATTGCTAGAAGGGAAACCAGAACAGGAAATTGTATTTTGTGGAGCGATTTGTTGTTTTTCAAAAACTTGTTTTCTCTACTTTTTGCCAGTTATATGACTCGGTGTATGCACATCAACCCGCATTTTATTACCAAACGTGAAGGTTGAACTGCTTTTAAAAATGATTTGAGTTTAGACGTTTTTACCTCTGATAGGACTATGGAGACTTTAACCTAAACGCATATGAAAACGCTTGAAAGAGAAAGTATATAGTTTAAGCTAATCTTTTGCAGACCTTTTCAAAGATATTCCTCTCAAACTGTAGTAGGAATGAATTTTGCCAATCTGATATTTCAAATTAAAATCTTAAAGAGTTCCTGCAAGAGCAGAGAACACATTTAAAAGAAGAAGCATGGTTTATATTTCTAAGTTTCGGATACATAATCCTCATTAGTGACCCTGAAAATACCTGGTGACGAAAACCAGATAAAAGCAAATGGAAATTTCTTAATTTTGATAAAGCAGTCGATTCAAAGACTGATCAGTATCAAAAAGGGTTTAAACGATTTAAAAGCGATGATCTAGAATAAGCAATAAGTAAACCAATCAAAACTGTCTGATTTCTCAGAATATATCCTCTGATCCCAAAGGACAAAAATAAAATATAATTTGTACTATGGATGATGTACTGGGGGACGTTTTACGGCCGCCACACGGCACAACACCAGTTGCAATATGAGTTCCTTCAACAGCAGATGACACATTCAAAAGAAGAAAAATGGGCCATATTTCGAAGTTGTGGCGACTGAAGCCTCACCAGTAGCATGATCCGGTGTAAACTAGAACTTTTTTTTTCAGAGAAAAAATAGATGCCTTTCCACGCTGGCCAATTGCCATCCCCTCCCCGCCAACTCATTTCATGATCCTAAAATTTTCTATGCTGATATAATCTATCAAGTTTAGTCTAAAGATGTCAGTACATTCAAGAACATTTAAAATCCTTCTGTGACCCCGACCAACCAATTAAATGTTTTTGATTTTTCAGAATATACCCTCTGATCTCAAAGGACAATAATGAAATATCTGCACTATGGGTGATGAACGGGTAAGACGTTTTACCGCCGCCACACGTCACAACACCATTTGCAGTAAAATGAAATTAAAATAAAAAAAAAATCCTTTAAGTGCAGAGAACACATTCGAAAGAAGAGACATGGGCCATACTTCGAAGTTTCGGCTACCCAAGCCTCATCAGTGACCTTGACATGATCTGGTGACGAAAGCCAGAGAAAACATACTGTTATATACTGAACAAAAGTGAAAACGCTACAATTGATTTGTCTTCAAATTTTCTGCTTTCTGGAACCAGAAACGGTCCATGAATAAGTATGCATTTTAAAGTTAAATGCATGTGTAAAGCCATGGTACCAGTGGATAGCTGTAAAAGCCGATTCAGATAAAACGAACCCATTTCGAAGTGAACAGGGGTCCGATTTTCTGTTGTGCAAATACGAACAGTCGATCAAGTACTTTTAACTTGATTTAGAAAAGAAGTTCATGCTACAATTGTGCTTATTTTGCATTAAGTAAATAATTAGTGTACCAGACATATCGCAAGAGAAAGTACACATCAATATGTGTTTTCATGTCTTTGAAAAATAGTGTTGAAATGTCGCAATTTCTTAGAAAACGCAATAAGAATCCGTGAACAATGGAAAATCCCATAAGAAATTAATCCTCGAAAATTGTCACAATTTTGCTTGAAATTAACATAAGGTAAAATGTATGATTAATTGCACTACAAGAACCAGAAAAAAGTTCCATAGAAAATTGATAAACCAAAGAACAATCGAAAATTGAAATTTGCTATAGTTTTAATGCAAAGGGAGATAATTTTCAATTTTGAAAAATAAGGCTTCAATTACCTTGCTGTTCTAAATAACATTTCTGAGACATTTGTTGCTTTTTCTATCACTCTGGATGTAGCGCTTCAGATCAGCAAAGAAATGTGCATCTGCGCATGCGCATATTTGATGTTATACAAAATGTGCTAAAATTGAATACAGTTAGATAACTATGTAATGAAGAGTATCAGATTCAAAATTTTATAGACATTCTCCTTCTGAATGTCTTGCACGACAAAAACTTGATATTCAGGCAAAACAGTATCATTGGGTTAACTATAAACTGCCCTCTATAATGTAGCGTTTTCACTTTTGCTCAGTATATTTTATTTTAAATAAGAATTTACTGGTTTCATAGCTTCATATCCATGAAGAATTTTAGATAACTGAATCAGGTCATAACGTTTGCTTCTGTCGGGTAATGTTGGTAAAATTAATCTTTCAAGTCTCTCAAACCTTTCACTTTGGTTTCAATTCTTTTCTCTCGTTGTTGTATGTTCTCTAATAACTGAATATTCTTATTAGTACTGGGGTGATAAACACTGCCACCAGAGTCTATTACTGATCTTACAAAGTTTTTTTACAATACTAAGAATGGTTCCATTTTCAAAGGCTAAAACTTGATGATGTTCGTTTAACTAATGCCAACAACTTTGATATATGCAAGTCAAACTTCAACTTTAGTTTTTCAAAAGTAATGCCCAAGTCCTTCTCCTTAGCATCAACTGGCAGGGTATGCAGTGTGCATGTTTTTGTTTTATATCTGGTACTCAAACTGAGGTTTTACATTGCCATGATATTGGACAGTCTTGCATTTCTATACAGAAAAGTCCATTAGCCATAAACCACTCCGCTGACTGAGCTTAAGCAATTCATTCTGTAACTTCTCCTGATCAGCTCTTTACTGGCACACAGATCTTACTATCATAAGCAAAAATCTTACAAAAATTTAGTAAAAAATCTTACAAAAATTTAGTAAAGCGTCTGGTGTCTGGCATGTCATTGATATAAATAATAAAACGTACTGGGCCAAGGACCTAGCCTACCCCCCCCCCCCCCTCTCCCACCATCACCTAACCACCGCCACCTCCATGACCTATCCAAGGAGATACATATGTTGTGGCTCATCAATTTACGTGGTCTTATGTCCGCTTGTCTGTGTTCTTCTGGCAAAATGGTTATCTGTATAGCTGACCACTTTGCTTTCTGTTTTGTTTTGTAATTTGTAATTTAAAATATCAGATGTTACTGTTATTTTCAATTGGGATGGCTGAATCACCGCCTGCCTGGTAAAGAGCTGCTGCATAGGTTTACCGTGCGGGTCTTTTTATATCCCTGCTTTGAAAAAGTGGGGGTATACTGGTTAAATCGGTCCGTCCGTCCTTCCGCCCCTCCGTCTTTCCGTAATTCCGTAACTCTTTTTCATCAAAACTTTCATCAAAGATATCTCCACAACCATGCAAGCTAAATAATCATATACTTCTATTACTGTAAATAATCATATTTAGTATTCAAGTTGATGATAAGTAAGTGTATCGTGGGATTGAGAACCAGCTATCTCCTGTTTATTCTTCCTGGTAATTGCTCAGTTTTTCTTTCTCGCCTTGCTTTGAGTATTGATTTTTGTCAAAGATATCTGCAGTACCGTGTAAGCTAAATTGATCACATTCAGTATACAGGTTGATGACAAGTTACTGTATTGCAGGAATTAGAATCAGCCTTCTCCTGCTTATTTTCCCTGATATTTGTTCATTTTTCTTTCTCTCCATGCTAATAAGAATGATTGTTTTCGTAACAGATTTCATAGCAACTGTTCCAAGATAGATGATCCATATTTGGTAATAAGGGTGACAACAACGTATTGTAATGTGGGATTGTTCTTAGAATTAATCCACAGCTGACAGTACTTTTCTTTGAAGTTGCCAGTGCTGATAAACTCTGAATACTGTATAGTCATCATGTACTGTTATCATTACAGTTATCATGTACAGTTTTGAATAGACCAATCATTACAGACCTGCAACTGAACAAACATTTTTCAGTAAACTCTGCTGTTTTCCTTTTGACCACAGAAATATCTGTTAAGGGTATTCATTTGACTCCCCTCGCTTAGATGAGTCCCCACTACATATGTCATATGAAAATAATCCATTTAACCATATGATTGCACAAGACTCACCTCAGAGGTTAGTGATGGTTACCAACTTTTTGGTGCGGAAAATGATCATTGAATAAAGGTCACAGTCACTGTTTGGAAAAGCAACTCTGCCATTTTCATTTTTGCCTCCCTTCTCAATGGGGGACAACTCTTGAAAGCAGGAACAAATTCTTTCCTTTAAGAGTAGACCACTGGGAAGAGCTACGTAGTCCAGAGAAGCAATTTGTTCCTTGCATAAATGACAGGAAAACATGGATGTGTACCCATACATCTTAAAACACATATTGTGTTTACTCAACAATTAGGTGAGTCCCTACAACGTATGTTTTCATAGTAAAATGTTAAAATTAACCACTGAAACTTGATGGTAATCCATATAAAAACATGCGAGGTTATTTAAAGGGAAACCACCCCATAAAAACTGCAATTGAAATTTGTTGAAACTTCTCACAGTGGTAGAATATTATATGCTGAGTGAAAAAAAGAAATAAAAAAATGGGGTCACCGTACTACTTTTTGAGGTAATGCAGCGCCATCTATGTGCCTGTTTGAAACATGACTATGTGTATTACGAACACTTTATCCGAGAAAATAGATGACCGATTTTTTTCGAAATAAAGATTAATTAACTCCTCTTTCTTGTCTCTTTGTTAGCCCATCAAAATCGTCCTCGTCGTATGTCTCATTATATAGGTTATTTTCAGTTTTCAGTTTCCCGCCATTTCCCATTTTTGGAAAAAACGTGGAATTTCATCAATATAAAAAATTCCACAATTGAAATTTTTATATACTTTTGGTATAGTAAAGGAATGGTCCACCCCGTGGAAATAAGCAAATAAAAAATATAGGTCATCGACCAAATATTCGAGTTATGGAAGGAAAACCACTTTTATTTCGTGCGGTTTTCATATAAGCGTGTTGACGTCAATGTTTTATGCGTTGACGTCGCATTCTATTTGGCGCCATCAACGGCCATATGGATAGCGTTCTTACCTTTCGCTGCTTGTTTATAGCAATGCAGCATAATTCCCTATTCAATTTCAGCAATGTTCTTATATCTTGAACATGTAGTCTATATGAAATTGTCGCCTTCAAAATTTTCTCGTATGCAGACAACACATTAATGGGAGAAATTCCAAGGACTGAAATTAGGCAGCATGTTCATTGTTATTTCTAATAGAATTTCGAACTTTTTTCTCGGTCTAGATTATATCACAACAAGATTATGTGCGAACATTCAACTTATCGGACCCGGTCACTGCCCGACATGTATTTTCACAGAAACATCGGCAAAGCTTGGTCCGTGGGCATGATTTCAATTTATCATTTAATGCTGAGACCAATTTCGGAGGATGCGCGTTTTGATAGTTTTTCTCGTCGACAATCTATGAATCCTGTGAAAAAGTCTAGGGCAATTAGTGAAAAAAAAGTGTCTCCGCCTAGCCGTTGTAAAATTTGTATCTTACGAGAACAATATGGCTGTTCGTCTAATGTCACTTGTGTTAAATCTTAAAGGCAACTATTCAAAAGAAAAGAAAAAGAAAAAATCATAATTACCTTAACGACACGAGCTAACAATAAAAGCTTAGATCAGCCTACGCATTTGCTCAGTCTGATCTCCGCTTTCACTGTTTGCACGGGTATTTCATGGCTCAAGCCAAGGGTACTAAGTCCTTATTTGTATTTATACTTGCATTAAGTAATTACGAGATTCAAAACGCACTTGCAGTTTTCACATCCTCTCTTTACCTGACAAATAATTCCCCAAAAAATTTACACACTACCCCACAAAAATTGGCGCTCTCTTTTCCGTATAAAATTGTTCAGCCCTATTTTTGTCGTATTTTTTTTTGTCCATTTTTACATATTTACCATTCTTCTGTCGCAAAAGACTTATACGTTTGTTTCAACAAAGAGCCCATGTTGTCTTCGAAAGTGACGTGAACGTTTTAGCGTTATGGCAAACGACATCATGATAACCATAGCAGGAAACAATGACGCTGCGTCAAAATGTATACGCACGAACATTGAGGCGATTTCCCTTTAAATAGCACAACATATGTCTTAGTTGAAAAAAGCCTCTGTGTCATGGGATTTGTTCTGGTAACTGAAAAAAAACACACACACTAAAATGTATGTTACTGAAATAACCCAAACAATGTGAGATGAATGAATACCCTGAGCTAACATTTTCTTTGTGATTTAAAAGAAAGCAGAGCTTACCCAACAGAATTTGTTTAAACTGCAGCCCAGTTTTCTGGTCTTTCCTCTTCTGTGTACAATGTTTAAATGAGACAAGCATTCTGATTCAAATTTCCCTCTGATCACTCAAGCCGTTTCTAATTGGTCAGGTAACTGATGACCTTAGTGCATCAGACAGAAAGGTCCATTTTCCAGACAAGGCCAGGCAGGTAGAATCAGATAAAATGAATAAGATAAAAATATATTTTTATTGGTTTAATTATTTGTTTTTAGATGAAAAGTTCAATAAAGCTTTGGATTAAAACAGATGTATCCATTTCCTTTTGAGAATTATTAGTAAATATCATTACTGATTGTTAGGTGTATAGGATAATTGGACTCGCCTTAAGGGCTCGTCCATTATCCTGTTCACCTACAAATCAGTACCGATATTTACTGATACATCTAAAAAAGAATGGATATATCTATTACTTGGATACTGTCAGATAGTGGTTTTTCCCCCTTTCCCCCCGGAAAAATGGCTATAGGAAGGACGGCTATATAGTGGATTGTCCGGACCTCATAGAGCCACTTTTCCCCCATAGTCCGTTTTCCCCCACCGGGTAATTGGCTATTAGTGAATTTGGTATGGCTATTGGTATTTTGCGGAACGGAACGGAATGGAACATAGATATTTTACGGAATTAATCGCATAAGAAATGTACAGGCACTTCAAGGGAGGTAATGAAAGTGATTAACTCCAAAAAATCAATATGCAAATTTAGCAACCATATTTTTATAATAATCAATAATTACTAATTTCAGGAACGAGAAGGGTGTGACTTTTTTTCTCATCGCAGATATTTATATACGTACACATACGCATGCAAGCTACAGGAAGATGTACGAACGGGTGCTTTGTCTAGTCATGTTTGATTTAGTAGGGAGTTTATTACATTGAAAATCATAATCGGACGTGTGTCCCAATGGGAGTCGAGCTCATGACTCCTGCATGAAAGGCAAACACTAGTCCAGGCACTGCACTGCGCGCACGCACAGATGAACGCTTGTACAAACACAAAATTTTACAAATTTATGCACACAACCACGTATACTCACATCAGTTTTTGGCTAACATGGAAAAGAAAACGCCTACCTGTTTTCCCCAAAACAAAAACAAGACAGTTTGGTGCTCACATGCATGCGGTTCTAGCATGTTATCCATCGGTATTTTACGGACAGATACTCATATTTCTGTTTCAGTTATGAACCTCACTATTATAATTGGAAAAGGAGTAAATTCCACTCTGTAGCGTGTTTTCCTACAATCATATTACCAGGGGGAAATCCATTATGGAGGGGAAAAACGGCTATGCAAAAACACGTATAGTAGATTTTCCCCGGGGAAAATTGGCTATATAGTCATATTTCCGGGGGGAATTCTACTATATAGCCATTTTTCCGGTGGGAAATACTACTATGGAAAACTCATAGTCATTTTTCCGGGGGGAAAAACTACTAGGGGGGAAAAGCTACTCTCTGACAGATACTCCTCTCCTCTAATTCATCCTGATATTTCTTCATTTCTTTCTTTCTCTCCATGCTTTGTCACAATGACATTTTTCATAACAGTTTTCACAGCAACTGTTCAAGATAGACTGTAAGTATTTGGTACACAGGTTGACAGCCACTTACAGGCTCGTGAGATTAAGAATCAACATTTTCCTGTGTATGTTTCCTTTATTTGTTCATTTTTCTGTCTCTCCATGCTTTGAAGAATTTTATGCAACAGATCACAAAACAACTGTTAAAGCTAGAATGTTCATATTTGGCATACATGTTACCAAGGACTTACAGTATTTTGGGATTGAGAACCAGCCTTATCCTACTTATTCTTTCCTGTACTTTTTACTTTTTCTCTCTCTTCTTGCAAACCGGTTTATGACATATTTGATAGAAACTTTTCACAGAAGAATGTTAATTTTAGGTATACACGTTGACTACTTCTCTTCATGCATCATGTCATTAACACCATTTTACTAAAAGCTGAACAGCGGGGGGTATAGTCGGATCCTCCGACAGCTCTAGTTTGAACTGTTGTCAGTGTATGTATATACTTCTTTTTCGTTTTGATTTAGAGGACGAAATGTGGAATCTGATTGTATTAGCTCCTGGTAATTGCCTGTCTTTTTACTTTACATACCACTTCGATCAGAAACGCGCGAAACTTACGCAAAATAAAAGAATGCACTGAATGTCGAAAAGCACCTCATCAGTATTGTTTTACTGCTGTTTACCTATTAAGCGGCTACTAAAAGATCAGGGCACAATGGCACAGCCCAAATGATGTACTACCTAAAAGACCAAGAGTCAGATTCAAACATAAGTCAATCTACCAAATATCAACTTTTTTTTATTTATTTGTTTAAAAAAAAAACAACTGACCAGAATCTTCATAGTACTATTGCCTATACATGCTCCATATGAATTCTCTCTCGCTCTCTCTCTCCCTCTCTCTCTCTCTCTCTCTCTCTCTATTTTGCGACTGAACTCTTTCACTGAAGCTCTTAAATAAAAAGACAATAAGGTCGCATAATGTCTGTTTCGTCTTTGTATAAATAATCATTCACACGCGTTTTCGTGCCTCGCAATTCAATATGTGTTAACTGTCGTGTCGGTGTGCTCCAAACTTGACATAAGTTAAACAGCTTGTCACGAAACAATAAAACCAATAAAAAAATACCTTAATGCCTCTTCGGAAACCTCTTTGAAAACCCATCCAAGGCGGATGCTAGCTGTGTATCCATATATACTGAAAGGATCCAAAACTTTCATTTCTTATTGTCTCACTCTTGACAGTGCATGCTATATCACAACTTACCCCATTTTATGATTATGCAGTATATTTAAATCATTTAATCAGTGACAGTATGCCAACGGTGTGCCAAGATTAATACAGTATCTTACGCTATGCTCAGTGTTTTAAAATTGATATTTCATCAATAATTATCAGTGAAGAGACGCTGCCGTAAAAACCTATTACGAAGACGGCGTTGACATAGGCTAACGTCATGTCTCTGATAGTAAGTCTCGATTGTACAGCATGCTTTTGTGGCGATCTTTTGGACTGCCCCTAAACAGTGCACATTGTCTTCTCTTATAAATTGTCGTCATTAACCCCTAAAGTGGTCTCGCGACTTCACTTTCTGAAACTCCACCTTCTAACAGACACACTTATCTAAAATTTCGCATCTGGTTGCGTTATTAAGGCGCGGCATGCCAAATAAAGCCCCATTTCGAATTCAAGGTTGCAAAATTAAATCTGAGATTGTGAGGGGAATGTTTCCTTAGGAAAATGTACCCGTATACTAGCTAATGTTCGCGGTGTTTCATTTTTGGCGGTATTTCGCGGTCACTTTGAAACCGCAAATATTAAAATCACGAAATAATTTCCTGTTTCTAACGAATCATCTTCTGTAGACACAGTGTCATTGTATTTCTGTTTTTCGGTAAATGCTGGTACTTTTTACTTGAGACAGATCTTTCATTAACCTGCGGCGGTCCTGCCACAGGTTAGTGAACGAACTGGCTCAAGTGAAAAAGAAGTAGTTTTGCTTTTCACGCATGTTGCCTACCGCGAAACTTAAAATTCGCGAAAATTAATGTTTATGGTTTTGACCCTTAACCTCTTAAATTTGAGCCCGCGAAAATTACCGCGTATACTCTATTTAAAGTAATTCGCTAATAAGATAAGGAAGAGCACGTGTAAAATCCTGGCTTATTCGGTCGGCCAATTTTAAGTTCGTAATAAGGACATGATCACTGAAAATTTGGTGGACGTAGCTGCACTTTTATATTTGAGATATTCGAAATAAAATGATTGGAGGTTTTGAATCCCTTAAGTATGGTTTGATCATGGCCTGTATCCTCGAGTAGCAAACAGAAGACCACACCGGACTTATCAGAACTGGGGCGTCATGCATCTTTTGGCCTCTTAACCCTTTACCGTTTTACCTTTCTTCTGAAAACTTCAAGACCAAAAGGAAATATTTACCCTTGCCACTGACTTCCCATAGGTAAACCTATTAGAGCAGCTGGCTTCATACACCGATGAACGACGATTGATCGTTCATATGACGTTGTCGTCAAGCGACGTCTACTGTAAGGTAAACAAAGTCTTCATTGGTCCTCGAAATTGTTGATTGACGTCACGTTATGGCGACGGCTGTTTAATGTAATGGCCGAATACGTCGTTACTCTCTTTTCTACGACGCATATTTTGCATATTCTACATTTAATTACCACAAAAACAGCACAAGACGGGTCTAAACTCAAGTGTAAATATAAGAATAGAAATTTGATTTTACAGCGTTCATCGTGTGATGAAGCCAGTGGTCGTCGCTAAAATTCTACAAGATGCGCTTCGCGCTTCATGGAATTTTAGCTCCGCCCACTGGCTTCATCACGTGATGAACGCTGAAAAACCAAATTTCAGTTCTTAAGAAAAAAGTATATTCTCCTTATAGAAAAAAATGCTGAAAATATGTCGGTGTCTATTACGACGACTTTTTACTATACGTACAATAACCTTTACCTGATCTTTTGATGCGACAGGTTTGAAAATATATGGATATCTCTGACCACTAAGATTATTTATGTTATCATTGCATACCCAAGCATTCATTTTTTCATCACCAGTTCTATTTTATCAATGATAAAATGTGTTCCAGATTCATACTTCGACTTAACTATTCTACATGTAGATGAGTGCCTGTGAAAATGTGAAAAGAAGCATTATCGGCCAACACTTTACATCAAATTCAGTATGCTCCCAATACTTGTAAGCATGAAAAAACAAGCGGGTGCAAACCGTCTCTGTCCGTGTCTGTTCATATTCAGGTTGGTCTATTTCCTTATAGGCGTCCGTCAAGAGAATTTATACCATGGGCCGTTTTACAGCTAAACCGCACGTCATCCTGCGTATCTGTAGATATGTGTTTTAACACAAAGCAAAAAAAGGAAACATACCTTTTCTGCAGGCGCGAGTAGCGCATGCGCATCTGTGCAGTCTGACTTGAGTCAGATTATATTGCGGATGCGCAGGCTGAACAGAAGCTCGGATTTTCTCACAAGAGTCATTATTTCTCTTGTCGTGGTATATTTATGCTACCTAGCATTGCTTTGAACGTTAGGCACCTTTTTACCCATGCTACTCGTCAATCACTAACAAAGAGTAAGTGGCAGTAAGTGTTTATAAGTCAAACAGATCCAAGATTATTCAACAGTACAGCAAGAAGAAAGGTTGGATCATTAATCGTAATGCATTCCTCGATTCAGTCTGAAAATGGTGGCCCTGTCTCTAGTGCAATGAAGTCAAGGGAACAGTCAGATATAAGTTATACGACAAACCACGATGGAGTCGGGCATGATACGGCAAAGCACAGTGGACATAATGCGACAAACTCCAAGAAAACTATTACAGGAAAATTATTGTATTTACTGAAGGATAATGCGCTGCTGTTTCTTACATTTTGTGGAGTTCTAATAGGATTCGGACTAGGTTTCGGGGTCCGAGGACATGATCTGTCAGACTCAGGACTAATGTGGTTAGGTAAGGCGGACAGACTGGAAATGCCCCTCCCCCTTTTTCCACATTTTAGTACAATACGCGTTATCATTCTTGCACAGCTATGAGCCTGGTTGTGTGCATGATAAAGAAATGCAGGTGGTTTAATCGATAAACAGAATCAAACTCTTCGCAATAAACAGTTGTTGATTTAAACAAGAGAACACCCTCTAACTCCAGTTTCAGGGGACTCAGGGGACACGGGCAGAATGGGTGCCAGGAAATGCAGTTTGTTCTCAATAACCTCTAGGGGAACAACGTTATGAGAATCGGACGAAAAAAAAAAGAAAAAAAAAAGAAAAATTAAAAAAAGAGGATCGTAAAGAAAGCAAAATAAATTAAACAAGAGGATCGTGGTGCTCAAATATTATATATGTATACTGAACGCCAAAAGAAACGCATACAAAGTATATGTATTAATTTTTCAAAAGCAGGCATCTGCTGCTAGTTTTTGTCTTGTTAGTTTGACGTGTCCATGAGTTTTTGTGAAAAAGAATGTCTGAAATCCTCAATATCTCTTAAACTGTAACTGTGAAAACCAACACTTTCAGGATGGGGCAAAACTAAAAGTTACAAAAAAAACACGCCATCTTTACGGGGTTATATTCTCAGCTGCAGAATCTTTGTGAATCACGATTTACCTGCGGTTGTGAATCTCTGTATCAGAAGAAAATTTTCTATAACTCATTTTGTTCTTTGGCTGCCTTTAATTCTAGAAAAACGAGACAAAGAAAGTTAGGTATTAAGAAAGCGTAAACAGACATTTCACTTTAACATAGGCTATTTCCACAGAACATTCTAACTCTGATATGTTCAAACAGAAAAGGAAAATTCTTGTAACAGTAGTAATACTGTAGTTAAATGCAACACATAAAATCATTCGTAAAAGAAACCGCAGCGTAAAGCCATAAAAAGTGCCGTTATCGGTCTTCAAAAATTCCTCTTTGTTTAATACAAAGGGAGGTAATTTGAAAATGGGCCGATTTCATAGCGCTGTCGTTTAATAAATAACAATGATATTCATATGAATTTGGCGGTTTTCTAACAGTTGATTATCAGAGATCATTTCTGAACACAATATGCTTTATTGGAAAAGGAAAGATTACTCTTGCAATGGAATTTAATGTTTTTCGAGAAAGTGAGATAACTCTTTTACGAAAGATTTAAATCATGATAAGTTCATCGTGTACTGTGGTCGGGTGAAAATCATAGTCTATGCAAAGATCGATTTTGACTTGCCTAGTGACAGTGCCGGGAAAAAAGAACATAAATTTGTATGCGTTTCTTTTGGCGTTCAGTATATATTGCCCCCTTGAGAACCAAATTTAAAATGCATTATGCATTTCCATGAAATATATCGTTGTTGTTGTTTTGTTGCTTTACATCCACGGTAAACAGTTTTTGTCATGTCCGGACGGTCAGTTAACCTAACCACACTATTCCTGGGCAGGCTTAGTAAAGTAAAACCGAGTAAAACCGGTTTAAACCCCCAGTAGTTATTACTGACCGTCCCAAGGCTGTACTTTTGTTGCGGTTGCATTTGTTTTATGTTCGGTGCTGTTTAATTTATTGTGTTCTCAGTTTAATCCTTCTATCATAAAAATAGAAAATTGGTAAAAATAGTTGTTAAATGGTTTTCATATAATTTGCTTAGTCCGTTGTAACCCGTCTGTTGGTCTAAATTATTTAGTTCAATGAAGATAGCTGAGTTGCCATCTATTTGGGAAAGAGCTGCTGACTCGGCTTATCACTTGTAATTTATTGTTTGTTGGGATGTCTTTGTCAATCTTTCCCTTTGATGTTGAGGATAGGGTTTGGGATCTGATTCAGTCAGTTCCTGAAGTGTAGTTACTCTTTAAATTTAGACCTCCCAAGCGGTTAACAAGTACTAAGTACACATACTTTCGCCAGTATCTGACAACTGCTCTTCTTGAAGCAGCGGAAGGAGAAACAAAAGTAAGTAGCCGAACCGGGTATCGAACCCGGGACCTCTGGCTCTTGAGTAAATCCATGAAATAGTATTGGAGATATGTGAATAACGTAAAATCACAGGACCGTAAAATATGGGTTATATTCACGTCAAATGGTTTCATTGTGTGAGAACGAACCATTATCAAACTGTTAAATATAATATGAATCGAAGAGATTGGGCTGAATATATAAGGCAAAGTCATTGAATCATGAAGTATAGATCCCGCTGAGCTACAGATATACGGAGTCGGTCATAGTGATCGACTGATCCGAATTATGAGAAAATTCCATATAATAGCACATGAGACCGGTATAGGCAAGAATCATTGCGAAAGAAATAAAAGTAAAAATGGCCAAGAAATAGCCTTATTGTCAATGGGACTCAACTCTTAAAGGAAAGAATTTCATCCTTTAGTGGTAAATTCTTTCCTTCAATAGCTAGCCTTTTTTTGGAAAGCTTCTTTTCAGGAAAGGAAACAGGAAGTTACAAAAGTTGTTTCCCTTTGTCAAAAATGCATAAAAAGGCAATGTACCTACACACCTTTACACACAGAGATATGATTTGAAAAATTTTATTTCAGGATTACCAGGAGAAATTTTCATGCGGATGCTGACACTGACCATCCTGCCACTAATTGTCGCTAGTATAATATCAGGTAGGTAACCATTTCCAGAAGACACGGTTGCTGTTGTTTGATATGTTGTTGCTGTTGTTCTAATTCTCATAACGGCGTTCCCCAGGAATTTCAACTAGTGTTTGTATTGTTTGTACTGGTACCATAATCTTGTTATACTGTGTATCATTTTTGGCCTTGTGATTAAGAATACCGAATCATCCTACTGGTATTTTAGAAACGGTATCCTTTTCCCTTAAAATGGACTTACGTCTGGCGTCATGATGGATGTACAGATCTCTAGTCCACACTCAATCACATCTGCATTGTCACTGTTGCAGTAGTCAGTACATGGAGAACATTAGACATCAAATATCACAGGACAGGGCTGGAAATCAGCAAGGACAGTTCAGCTGATTTTCTTGTAGGGTTCGATGCCGTTTAAATTACTTGCTATATTCTTATTTTGCAACGCCATTTCCTTCACTTGAAGTAGCCACTGTGACACTTACATGTAATTCTGGTCATTTTTTTTCTTCAGCCCCGTATAAGCTATCTGTAATTGAATCCAGAATTGTATAAATCATATAGAGCAGTGTAACATTTCCTCTTTGATGTTTCCCTTAAAAGAAAAAGAAAATAGAATAAAATATGAAATGATTGTTAGGTCCTTATTGTATACTTCTTTAGCTTCATATAACTTTTTTTGTTTTCATATATTAATCTGCATTTAATGCTGTCATTTTTGTCAAGATTTACATGATCATCATCATGATCATTTTTATAGTATCTGAGTAAGTAGGGAAAATAGAGATGAACAAAAACTTACTCAGTTTTTTTTTTTTTTTTTTTTTTTTGGAACCCCAGGTTTTGAGGTTAAGCCTTCGGAAGGTTAAACTTATAAAATCTACACTATCTTACAACTCTAGTGATATAAATTTTAGAAAAATCAAATGATAATTTTTTTGGTCTTTTTTAACAAACCTCATCACTACCCTGCATCCAAAAATATATTTTCCGTACTGACAGTAGCGTCCATGAGGGGACGATGGGAAAGACATAACAGGTCCAGAGAACGACTAATAAGTCGATGAAACGCCATAATTAAGTCGTGACATGACTTAAAAAGTATTGCACATGTCCCTGCCGGGATTCCGTACACGGAGCTATATCAAGATGGGCAATATTCTTGGGAAAGGCGTTAACGTTGCTTTGATGACGTTTGTTGTTTCTTTGACATGTGCCAAATCGCCTAGTTTATGTAGGTCTAAACAATATCCAAGTACATTTGTTCTATTCCTAACAGGAACAGCATCTCTGGACCCGAAATCCAACGGGAAGATCAGTATGGTTGCCATCTTGTATGTGGTCAGCAGCAACGCCGTCGGTGTTCTGGTCGGTCTAATCATGTTCTTTATCATCAAACCAGGTAAAAAAAAGAAAAAAATAAGTTACCGTAAGAAATAAGAAAAAAAACTGGGAAACTTTAAAGAATTTAAGTAATTGTCTTATGATGGAACAGTTTGGTTTAACAATGCAGAAATACCCTCAAAAAGATGTAAATGAAATGCAACAGTGTAGACCCTGATCATGCACTGTTTGCTTAGACTTATCCATCCCCATACTGAGAATTTTAACCAATGAAAGGCAGCTCATAAAGAAGCATAATGCAAACTGGTTCAAACTGAAGTTTCGAGTCATCGCTTTTTAGCCGTTTTGAACCCTTTTTGATACTAATCAGTCTTTGCATTGACTGCCTTATTAAAATAAAGAAATTACTGTATGGTTTTCTTTTGCTTTCGTAATCAGATATTTTCAGGGTCACTGATGAGGCTTGAATAACCGAAAATTCGAAGGATTGCCCATGTTCCTTCTCTTGAATGTGTGCTCTGCTTTTGAAGGACATCTTTAAGAGTTTTATTTAATTATCGGACGTGCAAACTGCGCATTAATATGCCCAGAGTTTAATTTTGAGCCATGGAACCACTTTTAATTTCATCACCTACCAAAAATTGTGCAGATAAAGTTATTTTCAAGTAGAACTTTAATTTTGCAACTCATGTAAAAGTATTTTATACGTATTAAAATCTCAATTCATGACATGACATATTTGTTCAACTAAGTATTTTATTAAAAGCCTCTTACATTGTTTTGATTAATTATTCACAAGTCACGTTTATTGCATTGCTTATCATATTTAGATATTTACATAGCATTTCCAAAAGATTATGCTAACAGTAAAAGTATAAATAAATTTGGACACGCTTAGTGAATTATGTTTCCTATTCTGCACAAGAAGCAAGCTTAAGCCTGTGCTGTAAGTCTGCATATGTGTGCAATATGAAAAAGGTCTTCGCTTCATGCTGCAAACTTGAGCATCTGAGTAGACCACTTTATTTTACGAAGTTTGTTTTCGTACTGACGCGGACCTTATAAGAGATCAGCATACGAGGTAGGTTGTAACCAAATACCTGTATGCAAAAATTAAATCATTTGTTATTTTCGCTTCTATGTGCATTTCTTGCATCCGTATGAATTTATTTATATTCGTCGTAGCTGGTGTTAAGGGCCTTTAGGCAGCCGTAAAATTATACTGGGGCCGTATTTATAAAACTACTCAAGTGGTTGCTATGCTGTTGCTAGGGCTGAGTTTCTATGAAGGAGATTCCCTACAACTATGAAAGGACTAGGTATGATTTGGGCCATATTTGGCCCCCTCTCAAAATTTATTCAAATATTGTTTTTTTCATTAGTCACCTTGTCAACAATATAAATCTAGAAAATGGAGATATTACGGATTGTACAAGGAAAGTTACAGTCATTCGTTTGTTCATGCAGTTCTGCCCTGATTTTTAGCAAAATTTAGGGGGTATGGATACATTTTGCCATATATAACAAAGAAAGGAATTTAAAAGTAAATGATAAGTGTCAGATCTAATAAAGTATGTAATATTAATACTAAATCTCTTTGACATTTACTGGCCTGCTCCTTATCACGTGCATGAAGGGCGATAACTCTTGATAGAACACTGAAATTGTCGGATTACAGAAACGCTACATTAAACTGTTTTTCAATCGAAAATTTACGTTTTAGGGACAGGCCACAATTGCAGTATTTTGTCTCTCAAGGGAATTTAGATAAACTACTCGTTACAAGATCAACTCATGTGCAGCAGTCACTTTTTCTCGGAATAGAACGTATTAGTCTGAATGAAATCGGATGATAAATATTAAAAAATATGGGGGTATGGATAAACTTTGCATTATTCTTGCGAGTTGATAAATTGAAAATAATTAGAAATGAATACAAAAACAACAAAGATATAAAGCTAATAAAAATATTTTGCATTCAAAGTAAACATTTATCTCTAAGAAAGAAAAAAGGGAGATAACTTATGATTTACATTGAAACTGCAAAGCAATTAATGGTAATGAACACATTTCTTTTTATAACTGCTGACTTGGTTTTGCAAATATAGGCCAGATTTTTTTATGCGCTCCCTATTATATACGTTATTATATCAACAAAAAACTAAAAGTAAAGTATTTACCCTAACCGTTTCCATGGCAACGATTTTCGAAAAGAAAAAAAAGGAAAAAAAAATAGATGGAGCGAAACAAGAAATTAGATATCTTTCATACATATACTTGTTTTTATCGTGTGGTTCATTATTTTCGCACGATTTTTTAAGTTATTAATATATCAACCAAAGATGTAATACAAACTCTTAACGAATCTAATCAGCAGAATGATCAGAATGAAAGTCGTGTATTTCATGTATGAGAGTGGGTGGGGTAACTAAGACACTGAGTTATTCATACCGTAATACTGGGTAACTGGGTAATTCACAATCTTTGTCCTATTACATAAACAGCCGTAGGTATTGGAAACAAAGGGCAATGAATATTTTGGTTAAACTATGCATTGCTCATACTTTGCCATAGCTAAGCTGTTACTATGGTACTATTATCAGCTACGGCGGACTTTAGAGCTACTACTGCAATATAACTTACTCACAAAGGATCGCTTTCAGATCTTCGTTTTGACGCTGAGTGCAGTCCAGAACTGCATTGTCGCCATAACACTCATGATTGTATAGTTCAGAACAAGTTTCTATCCATCTGCTAAGAGTCTATCATTCTTTTGTTAGACATGTCCCAGACTTGTTCTGGATAGTTATAGGATCTACCCTGTTCTCTGCATTTTAA
This sequence comes from Ctena decussata, assembly GCA_963989385.1. NCBI lineage: Eukaryota > Metazoa > Mollusca > Bivalvia > Lucinida > Lucinidae > Ctena > Ctena decussata. The sequence continues at coordinate 36,304,364 of OZ022508.1, forward strand.
TCCACACCAGCTGATGTACTCACTTGCAGTTGTGTTATTTTTGGTATTAAGTTTCAGTCTCCTTGCACCGAGTGTCCCTACTTAATCAGTCCTCCTTTGCTCTCTTCAGGGCATCTGAACCCTTTTGTAAGCCTTCCTGTATTCTCTCGCTCCTTCTGCTTCATACTGCCTCCTTTTCAAATTCCTCCTCGCATCGCAGAGGTCGAGAACATCCAGTGCCCAGTGCATGTACCTGCGATGTTCGTTTCCAAGTATTTCTTTTCCTGTATCAGTAACTGCTGTATTGTAGGGCGTAGAAAAATGCAAGGAAGTCGCACTAGTTTAAATCGTCACGTACGTGCACGATTTCGAACAAGGTTTAATTTTTTACTTTTTTGCGGTTTGACAATTCAACAGAATATCTGTTGATAAAGTATATCCAGCAGCATCCAGCAGATATATTGAAAAACGGGCGCGACCCCGTCATTTCTCAGTCAGACAATACCCAATTTGATGTTACTTGGTTTTATTTATGAAATGGGAGCAACTCTGTCATACAATTTAAAGAGAATCTTACAAGTGATATGCATAAAAAATATTGTTTGATGATTTGAGGTCTGAAGCATGTTTCTGCAACCCCCCCCCCCCCCCCTGCCCCTCCCCCACAAACACACACACAGAGAAAAACACACACATCTCCCATCACCACCAACACCAATTAATGGATTCATGAGTACAAATATCGTATTATTACTATTTCAATTCTCCTAACGACGTTTCCCAAGTGGCTCAGCGGTAGTACAAGTACCGTCTTTCGGTCCCGTCTTTTATTCGCTGTCCCGATTGCAACAACTTTGCAGTTGCATGTATCCTTCAGAATCAGGAGTTGTTTCTGACAATAGGTCAAGCGTCGTCATGAATGAAGAAGCGAAAAACTATGTTTTGCATCATATATTCTGGTATTACTTATCAAAAAGAAGGTAAAGCGGTCTGTTTAGGTTTTTTATTTAGTCAAATTTCTTGGCGATTCGTAGGTTGTCTACCTTCACTGCCAAAAGAGTTCTTGTCGCACGCGCGTCCTTGTAAGGCAACCGTTGTCAATGACGTTATTTTATTTAGAAAAGTTTAAAATTAGGTGTCAGCGCAGGCAAGTGCACAGCTGAATTTTTCACACATTGTTGATGTTCTTAAAATGCATTATTATACAAAAAATCAGCTGTGCACTTGCCTGCGCTCAGGTAGTTTTCGACCCAAATGCAAGCCAAAAATGGCCGAAATTGCCAAAACCAGCTGAGGAGGGGTACATTTAGAGGCTCAGAAGAAGTTAAATATCATTAGAGTATAGATTATTTTACTCAGAATTGATGGTTAAAGGTTTAAACTCATACATTACATGAACAGAAGTTAAAGAAGTGCTATTTTGAAAATTCATAGATGAGGGGGCCAAATATGGCCCAAATCATACCTGGTCCTTTGCTCTGGAGGGACAGAAAGACTGTTCCACCAAAGCAAATGGCATAGTTATAGGGAATCTCCTTCATAGAAATTCAGCCTTAGGAACAGCATAGCAACGACTTCAGTCCTTTTATAAATACTGCCCATGGTACTTCCCCAAAGAGTAGCTTATATAGTTTCTGGTCATTTGACATGCACTGTGTGATGTATAAAAGCTCACATACAGTGTATAATGGATGAAAGCTGTAATCATGCACTGTGTGTTGGATGAAAGCACTTGCCTGGCATTATTTGATGGAAGAAAGCACTTAACATGCACTGTGTGGTGGATGAAAACACTTAACATGCATTATGTGATGCATGAAAGCTCTTGGCATACATGATGTGATGAATGAAAGCACATTACATGGATTTTGTGATGGATGAATGCTCTTATCAGACACTGTGCGATGGGTGTAAGCTCCAGACATGCATTGTGTGATGGATGACAGCACTTCCCATGCATTGTTTGATGGGTGAAAGCTCAAGATATGCAAGTTGTGATGGATTAAAGCGCTTGGCATGCATTGTGTGGTGAATAGATGCTTTTAACAGACACTGTGTAATGTATGAAAGAACTTCACATGCATTTTGTGATGGACAAAAACACTTGACATTCATTGTGTGACGGATAAAAGCGCTTGACATGCAGTGTTTGATGATGATTGGTCTTAACATGCACAATGTGATAGACGAAAGCACTTGAAAAGTTGGTTTGTTGGTTGATTTGGGTTAAACGGCCCTTTGAGACAGTATTTCAGTCTATTTAGGGCCGTCTCCCAAAGAGAGGGAGAAAGAAGAGAGAAATGATAGACCAGAGAAAAAATGTCAAAAAAAAAAACACACCCGCACCTACTGCAAGCACAGTAGGCCCTTGTCCAACTATTACCCAAATTAGCAGGGAAGTCACTTGATAAGTACTGAATGATGTATGAAAACAACTGATATGAAGTGTGTGATAGATGAACGCACTTGGCATGCACTTAATGATGGCTGATAGCACTTGAAATGCATTGTGTGATGGCTGAAAACACTTGGCATACTTTAACATCACATGACGCGCAAAGCACTTGGTATGCAGTGTGCAGTGAATTAAAGCACTCGAAAGATAGCATGCATTTGACATGCTGTCGGGTTGATTTCAGCTTAACTTTAGTCTATTAATTTCTTTTCGGTTCTTCTCATAACTGTGAGCGATAGTTCGATAGAGACTTAAATGCTGTCCGTAAGAACCGTGAAACTGTACAAAAGCTAATCAATCAACCAGCTGCACACTGCGTGTCTATTGCCTCCATCCATTTCACACGGCATGACAGGTGGTTTCATTCGCTGAAGCTAGCATGACAAGAGCTAAAAACCATTACATACACAACCTGAGTCTGCTTTCTTCAGTCTCGCATTGCCTTCAGTGTTCTTTCTTCCGATCGTAATTTTAGCCACATCCCATCCAGCAGCTGCTGACAAGAAGTAACTGTGGCTGTCAAAACTAACTGGATGTTTTCCATTCATTTTGATATATAATCTGAACAGTCATACTGCCTTTATCAAAATTATGAAAGACTACATATTTGAGCGTTCACATTCCTCTCCGCATTCAAACATGGAATCACGGACTTAAGGCTACATATTTGAGCGTTTACATTCCTCTCAGCATTCAAACATGGAATCACGGAAGTCCGTGATTCCATGTTTGAATGCGGAGAGGAATGTAAACGCTCAAATATGAAGTCTTGTACAAATTTCATAATTTTGATAAAAGGCAGAATGCCGAAACGTCATAACTAAAGAGTGACTGTTCAGAGTGTATAATGTTTCTTATCCCTATACGGATTTTCTTAATGATACTAATTCATTCTGATATAGATAAATATGTAGACGCCAATGAACATACCAAGGACGCCAAAGAGAAAACTGTGAAGTTAGAAACACAAGACATATTTGCTGATCTGATAAGGTAAGGTATCCCTAACAGACATTGGTAGATTAAAAGCTGAACTATTTCATGAAACTGCTGATAATTGAGGTATTCATTTTTAAAAGTTACCTCAACCTGCTTATAGTTCGCAAATTATCTCGCATAAAGTGAATAGGAAATGTCTGCAATCATCAACATTATGCCTCACGCTCGGAAAAAAGAAAAGACAAAAGGAAATCAAAAGCGAGTTGAATTGCTGCATATTTTCCATTACCTCTATAGGCGATCTGGATAGTCCTTCACTGCCTGGTGTTTATCATTAGATGTATACGAATTTATCATTAGATGTTTACGAATGAAATCCACTGTGGATTTCATTCGTATACAGCTGATGATAAATTGTCTCTCTGAGTGTCGAGAAAGTGTTTTGTGTCCCACAAAACACTTTCTCGACACTCAGAGAGACAATTTATAGCTTAGTTAGAGAAAAGAACGCAAGCCAATGAGATGAGATGCTACCAAATGTTACTGAACATCTCGTATAAGGACCATATCAACAATGAGGAGGTTCGCAGAAAGATCCAAGTACCTATTTGAGAATATGATGAACTCATTTCCTTTATCAGATATGGAAACAGTTTCTGTGGTAGTTTGACCACATGTCAAGGTCTTCTGGCTTGCTCGTAGCAAGGACAATTCAGCAGGGCACAGTGAAAGGAAAAGGAGAAGAGGTAAACAGAACAAGCGGTGGATAGACAATTTTAGGAGTTTACAGGGAAGGACTTTGCTAGCTCAACAAGGGCAGCTGAAGACAGGACTAGGTAGAAAGTAGGCCTGCAACCCGACCGTAGGTATTCAGACAAGCAGAACCTACTCGGTGAAAACCGGAAGTCGACCTCATGGCAACGGGGTTAGGTAGAAAAGGATTGTTGTAAAGTCATCTGTGGTGCCCCAACGACGTCGCAAGGCTATGGGACCAGATTAGACTACTATTTTGGAGGGGAAAGGGGGTGGGACTGGCATATGTCCGTTTGGCATACCAGGACTAGCAAATACGCACGGCTATGTAGTTCACCTTAAAGATTGTCGGACCTTGTAAGCTGATATATATAACTAACAAAAAATTAAAAAAACAATGACAAACAGCTTACATTCTGATCAGTGATGTATATGCACTGTCTACAGAATAGGCTTCTTTCTATAAAGATGAGCTTTTGTCTTTCCCTTTCAGGAACTTGTTCCCAAACAATATTGTTACAGCTTGCTTTGAAAAGGTAAGTTTGAGAAAACAGTCTCAAGCTCTGGCAGCTCATTAGATTAGTTTCTTACCATGTAGGTGAAAAAGACAAACAGACAACTCTCCCTTCTCAGGGACAGGTCAAACATTAGCTTCTTTCTGGATTTCTGGCAAATAATTGGCTTGCAGAGACTGAATAAAGAGGGAGCAAAAAAGAGTCGAAAGAAAAAACGAGAGTTCTTTAAGATTATCATGAAGTACTGAGTCGATTAGGACCAGAAGTCGTGCCAAACAGTTAAGATTTTAAGACCTGCTTGCACCTCGAGTAGGGTGAGGGCAATAATGTTCAATTCAAAATTTGGAGCAGGGGAGATTTAGTTTGTTGAAACAGCAACTGTTTGATTTAATATTGTTTGATTTTGAAAGAATTAGAAGCTATTTGATTTGTTGCTTCTTGAAAAAAAATGGTATAATCATGTTCAAGGGAAGATTTCGATTTTGGATTGGAGTTGACCATCACATCAATCTTTCGTCGAAAAAGTCATAGGTATCAGTTCATCCGCTGATTCACCATAATATAATCATCATTAACGTTTTCCAGTGAGAATGTATATTAGTTTTTTAGCCATTCTGATAGCAAGTTTAGGTTTTCGAATATGTCGTCTTAAAACTGTAGTTAACTAAGGAGGAAAGTAAGGTTTAATTTTCATTTGCCTACCTGGTATATGTCTAATTACCTTTAATAGAAATGTCTCTTATTCTCAAGATAACAGTTTGGCATCTGTCTGTCAGTCAATGCATTCATTAACAACTTGCCCAGACAGCTTTTCATAAAGTCGTTCGTCGATTTTGATCAAATTTGATCTAGAGCAACATTACAGCAATAATGAACTTTGCAGCATGGCCAAAGTACGAGGATATGCATCTGCATATCCTCGTACTTTGGCCATGCTGCAAAGTTCATCATTATGGTAGCCATGTCCAAATAAGGTCAAAACGAGTTATATGGCTTCGCCTGCAATGTGACTGGGCTAATTGGTTGATAATTTGCAGATATTGTTGCTATGGGGCCATCATTCAAAACGAACTGACTGTAAATTTCGAGCTGTACGTACTCTGAGTAGAACCCACTGAGCTATGATGATATTTTTAAATCACTATTGCGAACAATATGCAAAATGTTCACAACTGTTACTGTGGTTGCTTTGGCGACAGACAGTCATTCTGTCGTTAAATAAGTGAAAACAGTAATAAGAGTTATGCACCAGTTCTGGAATCAAGTATAAGTAATCTTAATTTTATGCTAAAATAAACGATTCAGGACCTCATGCGAAACTCAAAAAAAAGAAAATGTAGGAACTCAGCAGGGTAACTTTAATAAACGAATGTTTTAAACTATGTTTTTATGACATTTCGGCCGGACTTTAGTCATTATGGACCATTCTGTAATAACTAAGATCCCGATGGGCACAGAACGTTCAATTAACATTAGATCTACCGCAGGGGCTTGAATCATGTTGATTTCGGTAAAATAGTACAGACTGTATATGCATAAATACATACACTTAACAAAATTTCTAATTGGTCAGTTTTCTACTTTGCAAAAATATGATTTTTAGACAATATTATTGAATATTATTGTAATCAAAATTTTGGGCTGTTATCTACTTACTCAAAGTGAATGTTGTAATCAAAACTTTATTTTGATATCAGAGTTATGACCCCTTCTTTAAAAACCATAGAATATTTTAAAAACACATTAAAACTGCATCAAGCTGCCGCAGGATCAAGACATTTCAGAAGTAAATAAAGTTTTCTATAATAAAATTATTATTTTTGGTTCGGTTTGGGTTGCTGAGTGGCCACCTTTCGGGAACAAGCTGCTCACTCGGTTGGCCATATGTTCTCTGTATCTTGATTATTTGTAATCTTAGTTGTTTCCAACTATGGTTTGAGGGCTTGATTTGGATTTTGATTGTTTCAGTTCCTGGTCTTTACATACTTTTTACTTTTCTATAATAAAAACACAAAATCAGTACTCAGTCATCATGAAATTTTTATCTGTATTAATTTTAATTTTGATGTATTCAAATTACCTCCCTTTGAATGTTTGTGTAAATCTTAAAAGGTGCGTCGAATTGAAGTGAATCCTTTTGCAAATGCATAAGCGATTGTGCTGCTTTTAAAATACAACAAAATATATGCATTTGTTATTCCCAGTTTGTAGTCAGATTTATCTAAATTTGCATAAGGCTTAATTCTATGGAATACGTGACCAATTAGAAATTTTGTTCAGTGTATATGCAGGCAGTTGTCTTTTATCCAGATCATCATAATCAAGCCCAAATGAATCTGCGTTGATTCTACGTCGAATGCTGTTGGGATATTACGGGTGGTACCTGTTTATGCTGCTCATACGGTTTCCTCTTTCTGTCGTTCTTTCTATTTCCATTTTATATCTTCTTAGACCCAGACTTCGTATGACACTACAGCAAAAATACAACTTCAAAATGGGACCAATGTCACGTTAGAAGAGTATACCAGAGTTATTGGAACAGCCTCAGGGACAAATGTTTTGGGTAATAAAATACTTATTATTGATAGGTTATCTACAGATACTTCAATTTATTTGTTGGTCAATAAAAACTCAATGCCGATTCTACAGGGCGCAGTGAAGAAAAAGAGAAAAAAAGCGATAGACAAAAGAAGAGATGACAAGACAATATGAATGACTGGACACAAATGGACTTGCAACTGATAAAATCATAGGACTCGTGCAACATTTTAAGACTCATCAAAATAATGATGCGACCTAAAAGCGTCACATGAGTTGAAGTGATTTTGCCGGAATCATACGAAGTAAAAAGATACGCAAAGATCTGGGATCCCATAGCCCATAGCTGTTCGCGAAAGGCATGCGCGATAAACCAAATGAACAGCTCTTTCCACTGAAAAAAAAACAACAACAGTCGTCCAACAAGTGAACGAAGCACCGTAATAGACGCCAAGAACAAGTAAGAGCACAGAACCACACGGAAGTACCGCCTTGGAACAAAGTTTGCCAATTGCATCAGTATGATAGATTGCTGTATGACTTGCAATTTTACGTCCTTTTCAACATTCTTTCAGTTATATCAGGATGATGGAAGGCCGATAATGAAAGAATGTGTGTAATGGAACCCCGTTTCTGATTTAAAGGATTTCCGCCTCAGGGAAGCGAACTCGGGACTGCTAAACCAGCAGGCAAGCGCTTGAAGCGGCTTCACCCACTGAGCTACCGGGGATCCACATCAGTGTGATGCAAGTATTGTAATCATTGTGACTTACATTCCTTTCAGGTCTCATCATTATTTGCTCAATTATTGGTATTGCCACTGGAAAACTTGGCGAGGCGGGGACACCATTTGTTTTATTCTTCAAAGCATCATCTGATATTATCATCATGGTCCTGCGTTGGTTTATTTGGTAAGAAATTACTCACAATTCTAGTTACCTGCAAGGATTTTTTTACCATATTTTTACTAAAATATTGTATCCGTTAATTTATTTATTCATTATCGTTTTTAAACTCTGTGTTGTTTTTCGACTGTACCAGTACTCTGTTACGACTTAATGAACTGAGCAAGGTATTTTCTCCTGTTTCTGGACCTTGATGCTAAAACATCTAAACGAAATGCTGAAAAAATGGTCGCAAATAAATTTGAATATGTACGTTACGCGTAGAAGTTAGCATTATCTTTTCCCTGCATTTTCAACATAATAACCAAGAAGTATGTCCAACAAATTTTCAAATCATGTTTCAAAACGACACGCCAAACCGAACACAAAGGTGTGAGGCAGTTATATCTCAAGCAGGTCGGCAGAAGTAGCTGCTTAACCCTTAATGCGCCAAAAAGCAGACGGCAAAATTTACGTCTGCAGAAATTTAAAAAATGTTTTGTCCAAGCTATATCATATTGAGAATTTAAAGACTATAGGGCAAACAGTGTAGATCCAGATGAGGTGGCTCACCATGAGCCACCTCATCTGGATCGATTTACACTGTTTGCAAATTCAACAATTTTTCATTTTTGGCGCTTTAAGGGTTAATCACACAACGGCAAACAAAGTAAAGCAAGACGAGCGAAAAGCCAAAAAAGAGGTCAGCACTTTTCCGGCAGATAGCCGTGAGGCTATTCTAAACAATGTCAAAAAGTCAAAGACTAACAGCAAGCCGACAAACAATGACAATAACCACACCAGAATACACAGTTCCGAGCCACACCCAGAATGCCACTCAAAGTTACCTGATAGTATATATCTGACCAATGCAACCACAACTTAGCACGTGGCCTAGTCTCACAAACAAATTCGCACGTGGTACAATGTCTTACATGAGTCCGTGATTTTACCTTACATTTAATGGAGGGATGTATACCTGTTTAAAAAAGGCGTGGTTTTCGGAACTATCAATTTCCCATTACATATTTTGCTCTCCACAAGATATGGTGCTATATTTATTTCAGGTTCACTCCAGTTGGTGTGGCGTCTTTGATAGCGGCGTCAGTAGCTAAAGCCGACAACCTCGAGTCTACATTTGTCAGCCTCGCCATGTTTGTTCTCATGCTAACTCTCGTGGTGGTATTTATAGTTCTTATTCTTGTGCCAGGACTCTACTTTATAATCACGCGGAAGAATCCGTTTGTGTTCCTGTATACAGCGATCAGACCAATGATGTCCGGGTTTGCTCCTCCTTCCTCGTAAGTGGCAGTGAGTTATTTTTAACAATTTAGAACATACTGTCGGGGAAAGCAATTTCGCCATTATCATTTTTGCCTCTCCTCTCTATTGGGGTCTACTCTTTAAGGGAAGATTCCTTTAAAAGTAGACCCCTTTTTAGAAAGCGTTTCTTCGCCCACCAAAGCAAAAAGGAAGTCCCAAAATCTGTTATCCTTTGAAAATAAATGACAGAAATATTTTGGAAGTGTACACATACCATTTTATGGAACTATTCACGCATGCAGTTTAAATGGGATGTTCTCATAATGGTGCTGTGTATCATATAGTGACACATCCCATAGCCATTTAGCGAATGTTGTAGTTTCGCCAAACTTCTCGAATGTTTTTTTTATAAACTGTGTCTATAAATATATACATATATCTTTGTACTAGTAATTTCTTACTTTATTACTCGGCAAGCCTCGCAGAAGATTAAATAATCTGAAAACTAGCCCGAGATTTCCTTGCCTCGGCCTCAACCCTATTATAGATTCTATTAATCTGTGCCAAACTGCTTACCAACTTATATAGTTGACTGAATGAACAAAAATCCAAAATTTGAATTCATGTACTTTTAACAAGGCCTTTGAATTACTCTTTATCTCCACTCTACTTTACAGAGCAATAGCTATTCCTGATGTACTTGTGTCAGCCGAGACTAAAAACGGGGTTGACATCAGAATATCGCGATTCTCCGTGCCGTTCGGTGCTGCTCTTTGTCGATGTGGAAGCGGAGCTTTTATGGTCACAGTCTCCTTGTTTCTGGCCTCCATGGAAGGCGTGAGTCTTCAGCCAGGACAGATCGTATATGTAACGTAAGTTACATCTTTACGTCGTTACTTAGAATGATCTTAATTTGTGTGTTGCTGGATTTTCTAAGGAAGAACTATACTTTTAAATATACAGAGAGTGTTGATTTCAAAATATAACAAAAGTACAGAGTTTCATTTCGTTTAGAGTAGGCACTAACGAAATAACATTCAGGTGTAACAAACTACGTTATATTGCGGGAGTCGGAACTAATTTTATAACGGCCATTTTGAAGAAACTCTGACAGTTTTTTCCGTTTTTAAAATAAAAAAGACAGGACTGTAACACAAAAAATGAGGCGATAATGTGCCTGAACGCACATAAGGTCCAGACATATATGACCTGACTCTTCAAATGGTGCGAAATTGTCAAACACATCACTACAGTTTTTGATGTGGAGATCTGAGTTAAATATGTATTTAGCTGAGTCAATACCGATCACTGTAATGAAATGTGTGCAGACTAAGCAAGTATTTTTAAGGTGGTGATAATCACTGATTTGGGACAAAGAAAAAAATCTGCATAAAATACTCAAAATAACACTGATCTTTCCAAAACTTAGCAGATGCCTTCTTTATGTTGTTTCTCATAATTTAGAATCCCAAAATGCAGCATTTGTTAATGTTAAAAAGTGTTTTTATAAGAGAAGATCAAAGGGTAATTTTCTGCGAATAAATCTGAAAAAAATAATATCATTATTGAAAATATGCTGAAGTGCTTAGAGTACCTTGTTCCATAATGGAGAGCGTCCTAGCAATTATTTTTTCAAACTCTTTCACACATTATCAGGCTGAACAGATGAAAATAGACGCAGTCTGTGTCCAAATTTTTTTGTCAAAACACACAGGTGAGACAGGTGATACTATTTTAACAAGGTTGAACAATTTCATCTACACACCACTGATCATGTCAGTAATGTATCATTTATATTGTAGGTGTTAACATAGGTATGCTTGCCTACCCTATATTTAATAAATGCGTCCAGTGTACATTTACTTTGTACATGATTGAACATTTGAGAAAAAGCTACCGTTTTCATCTGGTCTACATTACAATTTGAGAAAGAGTTGGAATAAATAATTGCTAGGACGCTCTTCATTATGCAATAATGCACCTTCAGCACTACATAAATTTTCAATAAAGATATTATTTTTTCAGATTTATTCGCAGAAAATTACCCTTTGATCTTTCCTTGTAAAAACACTTTTTTAAGCAGCATGTACGTGTATTTTGTATTCTAAACTGTAAAGAACAATAAAAATAAGAAGTCTGCTAACTTTCAGGGAGATACGTTATTTTTTTATGGTTTTATGCAGATTTTTACATTTACCATAAATCACCACCTTAAGTCAATGCTGGTAATATTGAGTCCAAAACATCTGCCTGTACCACATCGACTAGATGTTTGGTTGTTTCAATGTCTTCAATACTTTAGTTATGCCAAATATTTACCAAATGTGGGTCAAGATCGCCGCTGACAAAACAATTACGATCAGTGCTATGACAGAGATTGTCACCCTTGAACAATTTAAACACTTCTTTTCAAGGTCGATGTTGATTCGGCGTTATAACATTTACGTTTCTGCCGGCGTTTTACTGTGTGTACAGAAATATGCAATATACTCTTTATTGCAGAATTTTGGCTATTGTGAGCACGTTGGCTATACCTGCAGTACCAAGTTCTAGTGTCATATGTGTAATCATCATTCTGTCCTCCGTAAACATTCACTCAACCAATATTGGTATCATCATGTCCCTGGAATGGTTACAGTAAGTATGAAAGATGATTATATTGTTCGTGAATGGTAACTATTGTTTATCTGTGAACATTACCTATGTTTGTCAGAGATTGTGTGTCTACGGTAACATTATTTTTGCAAAGGCAATATAAACAGTAAGTTTACATGATGGCCTATCTTTTATTCAATGCCTTAATCTAACTCTCGTTTATCTTATCTATCTTAGGCTATTTTTAAAAGTTTTCAGATCACCATTCTTTCTAGTCTAACGTTAAAATTTCTATTTCTCTAGCAAGTTTACTATTTCAATGAAAGTACTGGGCGCAGTTGTCCAAAACTTACGATGTCGTTAGCTATTGACACGTTGAGTTTTCAGACGCATTGTTCACAAAACCCCTTCATTTTTGGTGAAAATTGTGAGGACCTTTCAGCAGTCTTAGCCTGGTCTGCACTGTTTTCTCAGACCTGACTGTCCCATTTTTTTTAGAATCATATGGTATTTACCCCTCTTTTCAGGGACAGATTACGTACAACGTCGAATGTGATGAGCAACTTGTTTGGAGCTATATTGATAAACAAAGTGTGTAGAAACTCATTATCAGATACAGAAAAACCTGAGGGTGACGTCACACTAGAACTTAATTTTATCAACGAAATTAATGATGCACGTTTATAATGCAACATGACAAGAATATGTACCGTTTACCAAAGAACCATATATTGGCCGATACTTCCCAAAAGGATGCTTTACACAAATGAATACTTGCAAACAGCATCGGCTTTCTATTGCAAACTTTTTTCCGTTTTCAGACTTAACGTATACCGGTGTATAAATATAATGAAAAAAAAAACTGTACATTGTGAAAAAAATGTGTACCGGTGTATAAATATAATGAAGACATGTAACGGTATATAAATATAATGAAAAAAAGCGTAAACCGGTGTATAAGTATAATGAAGAAAATCATATACCGGTGTATTAATATAATTAAAAAAAGCGTAAACCGGTGTATTAAGTGTATAAATATAATAAAGAAAAGTGCAGACTAGGGTGCAAACAGGAAGAAAAGATAAAAGTCGAACCATGACTGCAATTCTTTATTTATTTCACGAATGGATATTTATTTCATATATGGATATGTGAAATTTATAAAATTTCTTTACGCTAACGATCGTCCAAGTCCCATTTTCTGTTTGAATTGGTCCATACCCGCTGAAACACAGGGAACAAATGCAGTTTTAAATTATCAGTAGTCATAAATAATCCGCATTAACAAATTTTGACTGTTTTGATGAAACGTACAGGAAATGGCAATGACCAGGCCCTGGGGTTATAAAACTTTTTTCGTGCTCAACTCAGCTGAGCATGAAATTTTCTCTGCTGATAAATATGAAAATGCCGACTAATGTTTGCATTTTCATATTCATAAGCAGAGAAAATTTCATACTCAGCTAAACTGAGCAAGAAAACAACTGTACTTGTCAGTAATTTGCTATTTTTAGCAGGTAAAATTTCAGGACCAGCTGAGTTGAGCACGAAGAAAGTTTTATAACCTTGGGGTCAGGAATGGTTTCAATCCAATTCCACATCCTGCCCCGAACACCAAACGGGAAGGTGATATCTAGGTCTATAGCTAAGACGACACTAAAATAAACAGCACCAGTGAAAAGCCATGGGGACAGCTCTTTTCCAATAGATGGCCATAGGGTAGTTGAAGTTGAACAATGTTAAAAGTCAAAGACAAACTGAAAGCGGACGAACAGCTGAGGCAGAAAAGTTTTAGAACTATATACTGCTGTTTTGGTGTGAACAAAAATTACTGAAGAAGGCGTTTTTGTTTTATAGATATACGATTTCAGAATACAAAATATGTCTCACCAGAAAAGTGCATCTTTTCAAGCCAAGGATTCTAAGTCCATTTTGTTCCTCAAATACGTAAGGAGCAAAGTGAACTTAGTACGTAAGGAACAAAGTGGACTTAGTACCCTTGGCTTGCGAAGATGACATTGAAATTGGGTTTGAAGTGGTTTATGTCACTTACCTTGTGAGAAGAATGTGGATGGGTTGTAGCCAGTTCCGGCCTCTATATTGGAGAAGAAAAAAAATGAGAATTGAGTTTTATGTGGAATGAGTACACTTTCAGGGAATGCAATTTTTACCTTCCTTCTCAATAGTGGTCGATTCTCAAAAGAAAGATTTTTGTCTCAAGGAGCAAATGCTTCTCTTTAAGAGTAGACCCCTTCTTGGAGGGGTTCATCGTCCAGCAAGTAAAAACAGGAAGTCAAAACGAAGTCCCCTTTATATATATAAAATGGCGGCAAACATGGGGGTATACCCATACACATTAATATTACGGTACATTCATCTCTCGATATTTCGAACACTGATACCTCAAAATAGCCACTTATATCAAAGAAAATAAATTGGGACATAATTCCTATTTTTCTTCACATTTCAACTCCAGATATTTCAAACTACTTATTTCTCTTAGTAAATTTTCTAGGGCCAGAAAATTTACTTCGAGATATCAGTAGTTTGGGACGAATTTTGACCTTGAGATATCGAAATTTAACTGAATTTCAAACAACATCTTGGAAGACTGACTAAGTTCTCGGTTTATAGTGTCGACTTCCCAAGGAGCCATTTAGACAGTTCAACTCTCGATATCTTGAACACTAATACCTCAAAGTAGCAGCTTATATCAATGAAAATAAATTGGGACAATTTTCCTTTTTCCTTTACATTTTAATTCGGGAAATATCAAACTACACATCTCCAGCAATGACTCCGGTGTCAGATATTGGAAAAATTTCCGCGGTCGGAAAATGTAAAATAATGGTGAAATTAACGACAGTCGATGCACTAAATTGAAAAAAGGATCAAAACGTTTTTATTTTACATCTTCAAAAATTATGCCAAATAACGCAGAATTAAAATGCGCATATAATTCCATAAGGGTCTTGAAATAATTCTTTCATATAATCATTCAATCATTGTTTGAACACAGAAAAGATCATTTCGACACTGGCATTCCCATAGTAACAAATAGGGGCTATGGAAGTACTCTTCATGTCTAAAAAGGAACAATTTAACAGAAAAAAAAAGAAAATGTTGAAAAATGTTCTTGAAAAAGCTGAAGATTTTTTCTTTTGTAGCTATTAGGGCCTTAACGATAAAACAAGAAATGGTGTTTTTGGCTTGCGCACTCGGGCGCAAGCCAGTATTCAAGTGGTTTAGTGATACCGAGTTATTTTCGGAAGAAAGGAAAATACCCGGAGAGTGTGTACTGCAACGATTCGTTCTAAACTTTTTTAGGGCCGCAATTACGCAAAAGAGATCGGAAAGTTCGTTCCGGTTTGAGACAGTATTTCTTCATTATTTTCTTCACAGACATAACAAACAAAGACCTCGTCCGATTTTGTCTATTTTTATCCATATCCGATTTGCTTCATCTGCTAAAAATAACAGATGGAAACTTTATTCTATTTTTGAGTACCATAATGAACAGCTCATTAAAATGAAACGCATTAATAAATACGACAAGGCTTATCAGACCACAGGATATTGACGCTCTCTCGATACAAAACCATTCAAAGACCCTTCAACAACCAATATTATTATACAAGTAATGTATAGTAAGCCTCATCAGCCTTTGTATTGTTATCATGGATGCAGCGTCAGTGTCCTGTGATCAGACATAAAGTTTGAATTGAAGTTCAAATTTACAGTAAACAGATAGGCATGAGTAGGATTCTTTTGGAAACAGTGATTTCAAACAGTGCACTTACACTATCAGACGATGAGCACACACTTATGACATAAACTTCAGTCGAATCATGTAATGTATGCTATTGGATTGCCTAAGCCATTAAATCAGAAAATTTTACAGCCTCAAAAATTTCAAATTGCGCTGATTATTTTCTACTAAAACACACTCACGCACACCTAAGCCAAAACATATATACATGTACTAGCACAGGCGCTTGAAGTTCTATGCTATGAAACATATTTCAGTGCCGCTAAACATCTAGGCTATGAGCCATTTACGAAATGACCTATAGACTGCGTCAAGTATAAAGGGTTTTGAGGGTTTTTTGAGCATAGAACTTCAAGCGCCTGTGATACTAGTAACTGACCGCCAAAAGATATTAAAATAAATGAGCTGCAATGCGCAAAATGCTGCTTTCGACATAAAATGCGAGCAATAAAGACTAAGACCAGCTTGCACATCCGTATACTCTGATCAGAGTCACTATTGTTTGCACACACAATATGTGGAACCCGAAACACGAATGCTTTAGCTAGACAGCACGGATTCACAGGCTGATCTGAGTCTTCCTTATTTACGCTAATCAGCCTATTTTGCCTGAACGGCACATTAAAATAGGGGACGACTTCGCGCCACCTGTTTTAAGATGGTGACCATGGATCGAGATTCAGAAGATGTTGAAACAGTCATCTGTAAGAAAGGCACAGAAAGGTAATGAACGGTTCAAACGACATGGCTGCTCTTGTTTCTGTGAATAACTAGTCAAGGAGCCACCTAACCGGAATAAAACCTATACGGCCTTCTGAAAATTGGATCAAGCAGATAAGTACCAGTCACTTTTTCAACACCATCAGTCATGTCTCACCGCAAGCAGTGACACTGTCAGCATTTAGTGCTGACAGTGTGTAGGGACTTTCAGCAGTGAGCAGTGATTCAATTAGCCCTCCGCATATAACTGCAAACAACAAACACGTACGTCGGCACGGAGAGAAAAGTATGCAATAATTTTGCAAACAGCTCAGTCACATAAGCGTGCTTTTCTCGCGCAGCGTGATCATGACTCGCATAGCCTACAGAGATTGGTATGGAAAGCAAAGACTCCGATCAGACTTCACTGATGATAGATTGCACCCTCGTGACGTGCATTTACTGTGCGTCTGTAGTATATGACGATAAACCTTTCTAGTGGCTCGCGCGAACAGAGGTTTAACAGCTCTTTGAGACAGTATTTCATTTTATATCGAGCCATCTCCCAAAGAGAGAGGAAGAAAGTAAAGAGATGTAAAATGTCAAAAATCCGCACCTACTGCTAGCACAGTAGGCCCTTGCCCTACATTTATCTAAATTAGTAGGACGCCCCGGCACTGAAAGTTACCCGTTACCATCGAAACACACACACACGCACACACACACACACACAGACACACACAATTAACCGGTGCGCCTGCGCAGACTTCTCAGGTTATTTATACATTCTCTTGAATTTTTTAGAGACTGAGCGCTTTGTGAAGTCCTGAAACGAAGGGCTTGGTGCATTATTGAAACTTTGCAGCGGGGTCTGTTTGTTGTTTCTTAGGTATTGACACCATAAGTCTATCTGAAAGACTCGCGGAGAGACTGGTCGAACTCATCTCTCCTTGTTTAGGGAAGAAGTAGCTTAACCCGCTTGACATCTGTTAACTATTGCGTTTCAGGAGAGGAAAGTCAACCAATGGTGAAAAGAAAAAAGGACGAATAAAATAAAGATTGTATATAGATACAGAAGTTTTATAACGACATAGTTTGTACATGCATTAAAAATACTTAAATTGCATTCAAAAATTACGCGGAAATACGCTGCACAATATACTGACAATCGGTCAATGAATTTCATCAATGGCACCTACAGAACTAAAATTATTTTGACTGATTGCTGTTAATATCGGTCCCTATTTCGGACTGGCCTTGTCCGAATCGCCCCTAGATTTTTCCGTGTTCGCACGGATTTCTGGCAATTGGACTCAGTACTCAGCACTCGTTCAGTATCTGTCATAAGTTTTTTAATCTCTGAGTTGACAATCAAACCTTATTTTCGACGAATTATATCTTGTCCCACGCCAACTGACTGAACGGAAAGTGTGTTTACGGCGGACAGTGAAATCGGCCCTCGATGTGGGAAGACTGTGTCAGAATCGGCCCCCGATGTGGAATCGGCCCTCGATCTGGGAATTGGCCCTCGATTAGGGACTAACCCTCGATCTGAGCCCAACAAAAGATAAATTTCATTTGTCGGGAGTTCATGGAAATACGAACGCAATGGGTTCCGTGCTGTGTTGTTCCCAAATGGTGTAAAGCAAGTTATTGTCCCAAACAACAGCAGCATGCATTTTCTTCTCAGAGTGTCAAAATTTTGTTCCAGTCACTGCCATTGATGCCACATAAACCAAAAATAAACTTCAGTAAATATAAATTTATTGTCTTCTTTTGATGCCAAGTTCAGATGTGCCAAGATTCCATAGACATGGGTTTGAAACAGTCTTTCCTAAAATTTTGATTCAGACTAAATGTGACTCAACAGCCGTGAAGAAAAGACTTGAAATAGGTCCATATAGTTATTTTCCTTGAGATATGCCTAAAACGGCCGGTCAAAACGTTGAAAAACTGTTTGTTGTTGTTGTTGTTGCTGTGTGTGTGTGTGTGTGTGTGTGTGTGTGTGTGTGTGTGTGTTTAAATATTTCTTCAATTTGTTTTTCAAAAAAAAATCTACACTTGTTTTTACCTTACACCCGTGGATAATGCCACCATTCAATAAGTTAGAAATTAAATACTTTGCTAAACAGAAAGTGCACTAACAATCGGGTTCACTTCAATAACAACTCATGAAAATTTCATTGTCTTAGCTGGGCAAGCCTTCCTTTTAAAAGGAAATTTTATTATTGGTTAATTTATGTTAGTTCCCCATTAGCACTAATGCAAACTAAATTATCCGTTATTCGGGCAGTCAAAAATCCATTGTTGCATATAGGAAAATGCCACATGCGACGAGAAGATCCAGTTCAGTCTGTGGTAACAGTTATGCAATTTTACTTGCGTTTAGACTAGACGCATGCACAATCAGAACAGGGTAGACTACACATGGACGTAGACATATCTTACATACTGGTTGTGTATACATACATATTTCGCTGCAAACATTATAGACTGAACACACATTTTTCCTTCCGCATGCCATTTTTGAGTCGTGCCGTGATATAAAATCATCCTGATCGTATAACAAAACACCTATGTCCAGACTAGTCTGTGCACTAGCACAAACAGAACAGGGTAGGTGCAATGAGTATGCTTTCTTGGAATCAAACGGTGTACTGCACTTACTCTGTCAGACTACGCAGTTGTATAGACATCTTGTTACCCACTGTTTGCGTATAGCATCAAACATATTTTGCCTGCACAAGGCACATAACGTTCAGCGCAAGAGAAGAGCCTAAAATGCACGTGCAAATATGACCGACGCTTGATTACTTCTATCTATCTTCCTTTACGTCTTAACCCCCGAGGGGGACGTCAGACGGGTTCCGGCGAACCAAGTGCTGAAGGGGGTTAGCTGAAATAAAAGTATAGGAAAGTGTGTGAGATGAGTTTGTACAGTGCGATAAAGAGTGTTAGTATAGTTAAAAGATAAAAACAGAAATTGGTGTTTAGGGAGAGACATGGATCACCTGGCAGACAGCACCACTGAACTGCGCCAAGGTGGGAAGGACCGGTATGAAGGGTGGGAGGGCATTCCAATGGATGATAGTCCTAGGGAAAAATGTGAACCTGTAGTAGTCTTTATAAGTGGGGATTTGCCGATATGAAAGTGGATGGGTATGTCTTGATTGTCTAGTGTTCTGAACAAGGTACTCAGATGCAGGAATGGCAACAAGGTCATATGTGACCTTGTACATCATTATGAGACGACAATCTATACGTCGTTGGTCTAGGGGGCGCCAATTTAGGTCCTTCAACATAGCAGTGACGCTGGATGTGTAATTATAATCTCTTGTCGCCCACCTGGCAGCCCGTCTTTGGACTGCTTCCACTTTATGTATATCAGTGGCAGTGTGGGGGGACCATACTGTTGAAGCATACTCCAACTGGGGCCTTACTAGTGTTTTATAAGCTACTGATTTCAGGTCCTTATTATGGACCCGAATGTTTCTTTTCAGAAATCCAAGAGTCTGGTTAGCGCTCTTGGTTATATTATCAATATGGGTACTCCATGTTAGGTCATCCGAAATGGTGACCCCGAGGTATTTTGCAGATGAAACACTATCCAGCTCAGTATCATGTAAAAAGTACTTAGTCTGAATGGGCTTTTTAAGACGAGTGACGTGAAGGACCTGACATTTAGAGGGGTTGAAGTTCATATCCCACATCTTTTCCCATTGTTCTAGGCTGAGTAGGTCCTTTTGGAGGACCTTGCCTTCGGATGGTGAGCTAAGAGCAAGGTACATTGCAGTATCATCTGCAAAGAGCCTTACTCTTGATTTGACCTGCTCAGGTAGGTCATTTATGTATGCAAGGAAGAGAATTGGTCCGAGAACTGAGCCCTGCGGGACGCCAGAGGAGACTGGGATAAGGTTTGAATTTAGTCCATTAATTACCACAGCCTGCTTTCTATTGTCTAAAAAGTCCTTAATCCATTGTAAAGCGACTCCTCTGATACCATAGTGATGCAATTTTTGAAGAAGTTTTTCATGGGCAACTTTGTCAAAAGCTTTACTAAAATCTAATAAAATCAAATCAGTCTGTTTGCCCATCTGCATAGTTTTAGACAATTCATCAATCAGCATGATAAGCTGCGTCTCGCAGGATCTCTTTTCTCGGAACCCATGCTGTAATTCATAAAGAATGTTCAGTTCAGTAAAGTGTTTAGATAGGCTAGATGCAACAATGTGCTCTAGTACCTTACAGAGGACACAGGTCAAAGATATGGGCCTATAGTTAGCAGGGTCGGCTTTGTCCCCTTTCTTAAAAATGGGGGACACATTTGCCTCTTTCCAAATATCCGGTAATTTTCCAGTATCCAAGGATCTTTGGAAGATCAGCTGCAGGATGGGAGAGAGCTCTTTGTGTAATGACTGTAGTACAATGGGTTTAAATTTGTCTGGTCCTGCAGCCTTGTGTGGGTTCAAGCCTATGAGGAGCTTGTCAATGCCTTCAGCTGAAATGCTTATATCTGGCATTTTGGGGTAGGGACTGGGCTGGAAGGGGAGTTCGACACCAGAATCGTGCAAATCTTGCAATGACTTTTGTGCAAGGGACTTAAGACTTACTGGGGTCTTGGGGCTAAACACTGACTGAAACTGATCATTTAAAGTATTGGCCTTATCTGTTTCTGAGGAATAAGTCTGACCGTCCCTTCTCAGGGAAGCAATACCATTTGAATCCTGTTTGGAGTGCTTGAGCAGGGAGTACAGCTTCTTTGTTTTGACCTTTGGGGGTTCTCCCATGTTTTGGTCATCCCTTACTTCATTGAGACCTAGGATATCGCCTAGGTACTTTTCGTAGGCCCTTTCTGAAACCCGCCGTACTAAGTGTTTGTATTCCAGGAATTTATTATGGTCATATGGTCTGCCGGACCTGGACCAGCGTTTGTAAAGCTTATCTCGCTTACGTATTAAGCGGCGGATTTCTTGGTTAATCCAGGGGAACCCATCCCGGGTACCAACTTTCCTTACAGGGATGAAGGTGTCTATACCTTGCTGAAGCTTGGAAGCAAACTTATCCCACAGGGTTTGGACATCTGTGGTAGCAAGGTCAGACTGTGCTATTTCTATGTAGAAATCCCTCATGGACTGCTTAAGCTGGTCCCAGTCTGCTTTCTTATACAATGGGACTTTACGTGGGACCTGCTTCGTTGCTTCAGGTTTAACATTAACCTTGGCCATTACAATGTCGTGGTCCGAAAGACCAGGGGTAACTGAGGTGCTGTCCACGAGGGTTGGATTTGTTGTAAAGAACAGGTCTAGAATGTTTTGACCTCGAGTTGGGGAGGTCACCATTTGCTCAAGCATGCAGTCACTAAAAGATTCAAGGCACTCCCTGTAGAAGGTCGGATGACTACAGTCTGAATTAGGCTTGAGGTGTTCCCAGTCAACCTTAGGAAGATTAAAGTCTCCCAGAAGCCAGATTGTTGAATTTGATTGTTTAGCTAGGGTAAGAGATTTATTCAGTTCATCAAAACTGGACTGATCTAATTCATGAGGCTTATAATAGGCTCCAATCAGAACTGATTTGGATCAATGAATTAACCCAAGAGCCACACTCTCGGAAAATTGCCATCTGCGACGAGAAGAATCAGCCCAGTTTGTGGTAACATTTATGCGTTCACAACATGTATAAACAGTCTTGAGCATCTTACACTTGAGCGCCGTAAAGTGTGCGAAAAGAAATGACACTAATGGAACTGCATTCGCTTTGACCAAGTTGGGCAGAAACACAGTTTTCCTTGCGCATACCTCGTGTCGTAATAAACCAGTCTTATGTCTTACGTAAAACACGCGTGTCTAGACTAGATGGATGCATAATCAGAACAGGGTAGACTACACATGAGCGTAGCCTCTTACATACTGGATGCGTATACATACATATTTCCCTGCAAACATTATGGACTGAACACACATTTTTCCTTGCACAGGCCATTTGAGTCGTGTTGTGATAAAATCATCCTTATCGTGTATGCAAAATACCCATGTCTTGACTAGTCTGTGCACTAGCACAATTAGAACAGGGTAGGCGCAATGAGTATGCTTTTTGGAATCAAACGGTGCACTGCACTTACTCTGTCAGACAACGCAGTTGCAAAGACTTATCTTGGTACCCACTGTTTGCGTATAGCGCCAACATATTTTGCCCGCACAAGGCTCATAACGTTCAACACAAAAGATGAGCATAAAATGCACGTGCAAATATGACCGGCGCTTGATTACTTGATTATCAATGAACTAACCCAAGAGCCGCACCCTCGGAAAATTGCCATCTGCGACGAGAAGAATCAGCCCAGTCTGTGGTAACATGTATGCGTTCACAACATGAATAAACAGTCTTGAGCATCTTACACTTGAGCGCCGAAAAGTGTGCAAAAGGAAATGACACTAATGGGACTGCATTCGCTTTTACTAAGATGGGGTGAAACACAGTTTTCCTTGCGCATACCTCGTGTCGTAATAAAACCAGTCTTATGGCATACGCAAAACACGCGTGTCTAGACTAGACGCATGCACAGTCAGAACAGGGTAGACTTCACATGAGCGTAGACATATCTTGGTACATACTGGTTGCGTATACATACATATTTCGCTGCAAACATTATGGGCTGAATACACATTTTTCCTTGCACAGGCCATTCGAGTCGTGTCGTGATAAAATCAGCCTTATCGTATATGCAAAACACCTATGTTCAGACTAGTCTGTGCACTAGCACAATTAGAACAGGGTAGGCGCAATGAGTATGCTTTCTTGGAATCAAACGGTGCACTGCACTTACTCGCAGACAACGCAGTTGTAAAGACTTATCTTGGTACCCACTGTTTGCGTATAGCGTCAAACATATTTTGCCCGCACATGGCTCATAACGTTCAACACAAAAGATGAGCATAAAATGCACGTGCAGATATGACCGGCGCTTGATTACTTGATTGTCAATGAACTAACCCAAGAGCCGCACCCTCGGAAAATTGCCATCTGCGACGAGAAGAATCAGCCCAGTCTGTGGTAACATTTATGCGTTCACATCATTTATAAACAGTCTTGAGCATCTTACACTTGAGCGCCGAAAAGTGTGCAAAAGGAAATGACACTAATGGGACAGCATTCGCTTTTACCAAGATGGGGTGAAACACAGTTTTCCTTGCGCATACCTCGTGTCGTAATAAAACCAGTCTTATGTCATACGCAAAACACGCGTGTCTAGACTAGACGCATGCACAGTCAGAACAGGGTAGACTTCACATGAGCGTAGACATATTTTGGTACATACTGGTTGCGTATACATACATATTTCGCTTCAAACATTATGGGCTGAATACACATTTTTCCTTGCACAGGCCATTTGAGTCGTGTCGTGATAATATCATCCTTATCGTATATGCAAAACACCTATGTTCAGACTAGCTCAGTGGGTTAAGCGCTGGCCTACTGATCTAGCGGACCGGGTTCGAATCCCGCTTGAGGCGAGAATCTTTCCAACCGTAAACGGGGTTCCATTGCACACAGCCTTTCATTATCATCGTCCCATCGTCCTGATGTGACTGAAATACTGTTGAAAAGGACGTAAAATCGCAAGTCCTCCTCCTCCAGACTAGTCTGTGCACTAGCACAATTAGAACAGGGTAGGCGCAATGAGTATGCTTTCTTGGAATCAAACGGTGCACTGCACCTACTCTGTCAGACAACGCAGTTGCATAGACTTATCTTGGTACCCACTGTTTGCGTATAGCGTCAGATATGTTTTGCCCGCACAAGGCTCATAACGTACAACACAAGTTGCACGTGCAAATATGATCGACCCTAGATTATTTTGATAATCAGTGATGTAACCCAAGAGCCGCACCCTCGGAAAATTGCTATCTGCGACGAGAAGAATCAGCCCAGTCTGCGGTCACATTTATCACTAATTCTCAAGAATGTTGGACTTTTGTGTGGTTAGAATATCGGAAAAGTAAACAAGTCATATAGAGACCGCTCACTATCATTTCACAACTTTCGTATCCCACGAAGCTAGTTCTAAAGTATTGCACAGTAAATATCAGGCGAATGCAGATAACGAGAGACAGTGTGAAGGGACTAACACTTCTTTTCAGTATTCTACTAGTCGATTTGAAGCATCTTCAAGAAGTATAAAGGCATAATTCATCGTAGAAGCAAATGATTTTGTTTCGGACGAAGTTGAGCTAGAGAAATCTTCACACTATTATTTCTGAAAAAAAGCAAAATGCTCTTCTTCTACCAAAAAGAAACAACCCGATCTCATTGTACTTTACTAACATGATAGAAAACTATTCCTGCAAAAGAACATAAAAGCAGATAAAGTTATAGATTTGAAAACCTCAAAAAGGACCAAAATGTTTTTATTTTACATCTTCCGAAATTATGCCAAATAACGCAGACTTAAAATGTGCATATGACTCCATAAGGGCCATAAAATGATTCTTTCATATACTGTAAAACACTTATATTTGGCGGTCACTTTATTTTGGCGATATAAGCGGAAAAGAAGAAAATCGCCAAATTAAAATGCCGCCAATATAAACTCATGATACTGAAAGAAGAAAAAATATTTTTGAGCATATAATCCTATCTCCTCTACCAAAATATCAAAGCTAATACACATCACACAATCATTGTTTGAACACAGAAAAGGTCATTTCAGCACTGTCATTCCCATAGTAACAAATAAGGGCTATGGAAGTGCTCTTCGTGTCTAAAAAGGAACAATTTAACAGAAAAGGAAAATGTTGAAAAAAAACGTTCTTTAAGAAGCTGAAGAATTTTCTTTTAAAAGCTATTAGGGCCTTAGCGATAAAACAAGAAACAGTGTTTTTATTGGTTTAATTTATATTAGCTCCCCATTAGCGCTAATGCAAAATAAATTATCGGTTATTCGGGTGGTCAAAAATCCATTGTTGCATAAGTAAATTTTCTTAGACCAGAAAATTTACTATGAGATATCAGTAGTTCGGAATGTATTTCGACCTTGAGATATCAAGAGCTGACTGTATGTCAAGCAGCGCCTGGGTAAACTAACCCAGATCTTGTTTTTCACTCTCAACTTCCGCAGGAGCCTTATACATACTTCTATATGAGCCGCGACACGACAAAACCAACAATGTGGTTGTGCGCCCAGTGAAGACTCAAATCAACCTGGACAGCCGCCCAGTTTGATCAGACTCTTTGTTAAGTGCTCAAAGGGTAGCTAAGGGTCTAAGCTACCTTCATGCGGACAGCGAAGACTCTGATCAGACTGGGCGGATGCCCAGGCTGATCTGAGTCTGCGCTGGGCGCACAACCACATTGTTGGTTTTCTCGTGTCACGGCTCATATGTATTCGTATAGTGATGCTGATTTCGCACAGACTTCGAGGATATCTTCTCTGTTTCCCTTTGTTCAAACACAATTTTCTTCTGTACCGATATCGGCATTGGAAAAAATGCAAATAAAATTGTTAAATCAGTTCTTTGAGGAGTTGTTGTGGTAATGTTTAGTCCAGGGGCATATGTAGTTTCCGTGAACATTCGTGTTAATTTTTGGCAACATGTATTAACTTCATCAGTGGTGCATACACAATGAAAAAACACATGTTGCCATTTTTTTCTAGTGACTCTTTGGCCGTAACGATCGATTATATACGTTACCTATGTGTCTTTTTGTTAAAACCATGTAATGTCAAGGTAGGCTCCTTATGTTCTTTTCTTTTCTTAGTTTGTTTTTCTACAGAATCATCTGCCAATATTAGAAAATACAGCTAAGTTTGTTTTTAACCAATAACTACCACAAGTAGTAACGTAAATAACTTTAATTTAAAACATAGTCAATCAAAATGCAACTTCCAGAATTAGTTCACTCTCCCTCACAGAACAATTATAAATATAATATCCTGGTACATCTCATGGAATACTGTTTACTTGGAGCTATCAGCCTTATCAACAAGTGGTTTTAAGGCCCTTATGAGGTGCGTATTATACGTGACGAAACTAAGAATACTTCAAATGGTAATAAATAAAGACTTGACAAATTCTGATCACGCACACTAGGTTTTGCTGTTTGCTTATTTGTTATAGCATAATGTTATTGATTAAAAGTATTGATGTTATTGCCCAGCTACTCAACTTTATGATATTTGAGATAGTAATATACGTGACATCTTTGTATATAAAGCAAAAACTGCTAAAACAGACTTATTACTTTAAAAAAAACAATCTGCAATCATAAACCAGCATTTGATTTGTATAAAGGCGCCAAATAAAGTTATATTGTCAGTCTGATAAAGGTGAAACCTGATCGGCGATTGTGCTTGTAAGTTAAATATTCGCAGTAATCAGAAAGTCAAACTATTATTGAAAAGATCTGGTACATTGAACGCACCAATTGAAAGACTCTTAAACAGATAAATTACCCGACCCTTGAAGAGTGAAGCAACAATGTGATCTAACAAAGCTAACGCCAACATTTGCTGGCAGAGGATACTAACGTTCTTAAGCCTATCACGTTTTTTACGTGACCAAGGGGAACATTATTTTTCAGTTTAAGTCGAGAAACGAACCCCGGGTTTAAAAGTTGCATGGTAGTTAATTACATATTACCTATGTCTCGTCTACATATATAGTTCCTAATGGTAATGAACCAGCCGGGACCTCAGAGTACATCATCGCAGACAATTATAAAAAGTAGAAGGAAAAGATAAGAAAAATTAATAAAGCCAGCAGTTTCACCGGCTACCATATAAATATAAAAAAATACAGGTATACATGCTCTTTGTTTAAAAATTATATTTATTTCGACGCTGTTATTTTCCCTTTTCTCACTAGTATGATTATATACAACAGTCTCTTAAAAGAACTGATTCAGCATGGAACCTATGCTTATTTTTGATTTAACAATTAATTTATTTTTATGGGATAGAGTTCAACAGAGATCTAAGCCACATAAAGAAACGGCAAGTAAAGATGACAGAGTATTTCGATGTAGGATATTGCTGTTCGGTTATATCTTGATGAATCCTAGTTGTTCTTAATGATGTATTGAACAATAATTTTACTTTGCAGCCGATAACAAACAAAGAGATAGAAAACGGAAAGAGTAACGAATACAACCAGTTACTGAAAAGTTTATAAATTTTACGCCTCATATGCTTAAACAGTAATATGTCAGTTCTGAACAGAAGATAACCAATTGATACAAGTTATGCATACTGTGCATATCAGGTGCTAACCTTAATACATGATTTTCAAATGCTTCCATTGACTTTGAACATATTACCACACTGCATAGCAATAATCAAGGGAAAATAAACTTCTTATTTACCAAATCCTACTGCTATTCCAAATGATCCTTATCCAAATTTTTTAAGAAGAAAATTAAGCTTTATGACGCCAGTAGTATTAATACAACAAAGGAAGAAATATACACATTAAAAGTTGAATGATCAAAATCAAAATTTAATTTGTCTTTCGTTACGTTAAGCTGTTTGTGATAATGTATCAAAACACAGACGGGGGATGTACAGAATCACCTGACCAAATAAATTTTGTTAATATTACAACGAGCAAAACATGCCAGGAACAGACCGATAATATTACACAAAAAAATATAAGTTTTCATTGTTACATTGTCACAGTGATAATAATATATTGCAGTGTAACCGATGGGAGAAACAAAAACGGGTAACGTTGAATACAATTCATCGTGTAAGTTATAATTATGGGATTAACACAAACTTGCTAATGAGGCGATACTGTGCAAAAGGCTATTGAACGAGATGCAATCGTCATCAGAGCAATAAGGGTGTTAATAACGGCAAACTGAGCCGATACCTGTCAGTTGCCTCAGCTGGCAGGCAATTTAGCGTGTAGGTTGTCTGATTGGATCGGTTGACAGCACCGGTAGGATAATGTATCAGCTGTGTGACAGTTCTAAACCTAGACATGAACCACTTATGACTAATATCAACTTATACATATTTTCGTTGTCGCATGTAATTCTAATTGATGAGTTTTGTGATGTTGCTACAAGTCAGATTAAACGTTAAGAAAATGCAACATGCTTCAGATATAAAAGAGCTATGCGTCTTGTTGAGGTCTTATGTGTAATAAATAGCAAACATTGCGATCTTGGTATTAGTGGTAAGTTAAATGCGTTCTCTGGCATCTGCGAACTGAGCCTTTGAAACAGTTTTCTCAGTTAAAAGAAAACAAACATTATCCCTTTTAAAGTACAAATTTGTAACGTAATCTTACTGTTAAATAACCTTTCCAGTACAGGACAACCCATTATTATCATAGTTTAAAGACATATAGCATTGGTGTTTCTTCACGGTAAGATGTACATCTGTTAATTTAAAAACAAGACATCCTAACTTCATTACAGCGATTCATTCAGATCATGGTTGTTTATTTTATCATTTGTGCTTAGTTATATACGTTACAGGTCTTGAGTGACGGATAACTTATCTTTTTAAAAATAGTTCAGTTTGTTTTATATATCAAGATATTGCAAAAAACAGTCATATTTATAAATTCAACTGTTCTCTACATTTCACATGTAACAGCTTGTAACCGTAAAGGCTATTTTTACCCGACCCACTACGTTGAGTAGTTTCTAGGTAAAATACTTAAATATAATGTGGCAACAACAATTTTTGATCTTCAAAGAGCATGTGCTTGATGACTATGATAAAAGCATAAATTTAACAGTTATGCAAACATGGTCCCACATGTATAGCACATGACCCTAAATTATTAACCCCGCGGACAGTTATGTAACTTAATGTTACTGTTTGAGTGCCTTTTGAATAAAACACAAATATAATTATAGCAGAGTGAATGTAAGAGTGGCCTTTTTCATGCTTATATGTACACTTTTCATCTTAAAACATAATGCATCCTTCCAAAAGCCGTTAGCTCCTCTCACTAGTGTTTTGGGAATTCTTAAAAAATAAGGCACATTCTGTCTTCAGTTGATATTGCCACTGCTAACTGCAACCTAACTGATCAGAATATATCAAGAAATTATTTCAAAGGTACGAGAAGCATGATTCAAAGACAACTGATATCTTATGCTCATTAAAGACCACATGTATATACTTCATTCCACCAATTTGGTATAATTCTGGTAGTTCATTCGAATTTTGGTTACAGTTATTTACGTTACAAATATATCATGGCAATTGACCAATATTTTAGGACTACATATTGCTTTTTATATATTAGAATACTGAAAACGACATATTTATGACATAAAACATTTTTACAACACTTTTGTTTCAACTGGGCGTTGTATTGGCCACGGTTACCCCACCCACTACTTTGGCTATTTTCTAGGTAAAATGATGAAAGAAAAAATGGCAACAACCATTTTTCAACTTCTAAAAGACTGTCCTAAGTGACTATGATAAGGGCATAAAATTAACATTCATGTTCACGGGACCCCTTTTTTACGACATATGCCCCTGGACTAGTTGCTCCATACTGAAATGAATGCTGAAATAAAAGTTTAGTCAAACATTGGAGACGACGAGACGGCAAAAGTCATAAATGTAGGCCGGCTAATAAGACCTTCCTGATGCAACGATTGCAACTTTCCAATTTTCTTGTTTTCAGTGGTACTGTAACTGTGTAGAAAAGCCGTTTATAGCCCCTTATACGAAATATTGGGGTAAATAGTTTTTGTTTTGCAATTTCTCGTTTAAGTGAAAACAATACTGACTAAAATAAAATATATAATAAGTTACTACTTACGCCCTGCTTGAATTTTGCTTGTATCAATAGCTGCACCGGGACTTCCAGACTGAGCACCGGAACTGGAACTTCCACTACTTCCGAAATTCATGGAACCAGAGGCACTTCCACTAACTTGTCCATTCGGATTTACTTGCACATTACCGGTGAGTGAGCCGGAACTCCCGCTGACTCCCCCGCTAACACCACCACTAACTTGACCATTCTGATTGACTTGGACATTGCCGTTTACATTAACAGGGCCGGCATTTACTCCGACACTTCCTCCACCGCTAACTTGTCCATTCGGATTGACTTGGACATTGCCGTTTGCTGACACAGGCCCGGCATTAACCCCAACACTTCCTCCTCCGCTGACCTGTCCATTTTGATTGACTTGGACATTACCGTTTGCTGACACAGGTCCAGCATTTACACCGCCGCTAACACCGCCGCTTACTTGACCATTCGGATTCACTTGGACATTACCGTTCAAGTTAACAGGGCCGGCATTGACCCCAGCGCTCCCTCCACCGCTGACTCCATTTGGCCCAAACTTTACATTGCCATTTAGGTTGACGGGGCCAACACCGGCACTGCCACTCACACCTCCGCTGACCTGACCATTTGAGTTTACCTGTAAATTACCACTGACTCCGGCTGAAAATTACCGTAAAACTTCTAATTATTGGGACAGATAGACCTGGGGAAACTGTGCAGACCCAGATCAGACCCCTCCAAAAAGGAGCAATCTTATCAGGAATTACACTGTTTGCCACTCCCTCTTCATATTCTGGACGCATTACCGCATTGTAAAACCAACCTTTTTCATATTTTGGATAATTGTGGTAACTTTGGGTGTCCCAATTTATAGATTTTTACGGTATAATATGGAGGACTGAAAGCTTGTGTCTGGAAAAGCCATGTTCTGCAGTAAGCACTCTGAAACATTTTGCAGACGAATTGGCCAGGAGCCCGGTAGCTCAGTAGGTTAGGCGCTGGCCTACTAATCTAGCGGTCCTGGATTCGAGCCTTGCAGGAGACGGAAAGTTTTCCAACCGTGAACGAGGTTCCATTGCACACAGCCTTTCATTGTCACCTGAGCATCGTCCTGATAGGACTGGAATACTGTTGAAAAGGACGTAAAAGTCATCCATCCATCAGCGATTTGGCCGATTAAGATAACTTTAAGAGCCCACTCATTCTTTGTCCGTTCGTCGGTAAAAGAAACCATTATATACAGACGCGGTATGCTTCAACTTTTACAGGACCATGTGTTTTAAAATTATCAATAAATTATATAAATTTTCTATTAATGGTTTCGAAGGTTCCGAACCTTCGAAGCCAGTCAGCATAATTATTTTATATGGTCATATACTCGTATGCATATTATTTTGCCTCAGAAACAATTTATATGCATTAAAATCTTACCTTGTGACATAAAGGTGGATGGGTTGAAGCCTGTTCCCGATTCTGCAAGAGAATCATCAATTCATAGAATCAAAATCTAAAGCAGTGATGTTTAGAGTCTGCCCATACATGTATTTGTTTTCAATATTTACGTATTCACCGTATTTGCACACAAAAAACCCGTTAACAGAGTGCAGACGCATTTCAGATGCAGTCTGATCTTGACGAAACCTTTAAAGGATCGTGGCGGTATTCGAATATAGTGTTGCTGTAAATGTTGACTACATATCTTTTTTGACGACAGTTGAGACAAAGGGGATGTAAAACAGTAGTAAAGGGCACCACTGGCGCCCTTTGGCGCCCTTTACTACTTAAAACTGTCTCCTTCCAAAATTTTGGATTGTCACTTTTAACTTAATATACTACTGAAAGTGGTCATTTTCTTAACCTTAAATTTCTTTTAATCAAGCCCTTATATACGCAAATTTAAGATAGCGATGCAAAGCACTCAATCGACGTTTGACAAATTTTCTTTTATTGTAATCATGTTATTATTGAAAGCCAAAGAACTGGCAAGAGGTCGGACTTGGTCCTTTAATTGCGTCATATAAAACATCTTACTTACGTCCAGTCTTTGGAACACTGTTCATAAAGCTGAAATCTTGGCCTGACAGAGAGCCGCTGAACTGACCCGAAGTTTGGCCCCCTCCAGCACTGACGCTTCCTGTCGCACTTCCTCCACTCCCGAAATTCATTGTCCCGGAAGCACCACCACTCATCTGTCCATTCGGATTCATTTGGAAGTTTCCGGTTAAAGATCCTTGGCTACCGGTGAGACTCCCGCTTGCGCCGCCGCTCACTTGCCCATTCGAGCCAACATTGACATTGCCATTTAAGTTTACAGGGCCAGCACTCAGACTACCCCCAGCGCCTCCACTAACCTTTCCATTCGGGTCAACTTTGACGTTACCGTTTAGTGAAACAGGACCAACGTTGAGAGAGCCTCCCGCACCGCCGCTTACTTGGCCGTTATTCACATTGACATTTCCGGTCAGTGATCCTTTCGATCCCGAGAGAGCCGCACTTGCAGCGCCTTTGATACTGTCCGCAATAAGACGTCTTGTTTTGTAAGCACGGGCACCTGAAGCAAATAGAGCTACCCATTTGAGCCGTGGCACGAGAAAAGTAACAAAGCGGCATGTGCGCCCAGCGAAGACTCAGATCAGCTTGGGCATTCGCCCAGTCTGACCAGAATCTTCGCTTGCGCCTAAAGGGTAGCTAAGGGTCTAAGCGAGCTCCATGCGAACTGCAAAGATTCTGGTCATGCTGGGCGGATGCCCAGGCTGATCTGAGTCTTCGATGGGCGCACAGGACACTTTGTTGGTTTTGTTGTGTCGCCGCTCATTTTTACTCATCATGATATTCTTGAAACTGATGCTTGCAATAATTTTGTCTATGTTTTGATACATATATTATTTGAGTCAAATATAAGAACAATTCTTATGATACTTTTGTCACTAATTTAGTAGGCCAAGCGCTTTTTTTCTCATGTGTGCTGTCAAATATTCTGTTATACCTCAGCATTACTACTTAAAATCTGATATGCTACTTTTTACCAACATTATAAAGCAGGGTGTTAAATCCAGTTTGCAAATATGATTACAGTTTATTTGTATGTTATCTTTACCTGCGCAATGCCTTCGTGGGAAAACGTTCAACTCTGCAAGCGGGACTGCTGTGACCTGCTAAAATTAAATAGTGTTCAAAATGAAATAGTTCTTTTAAATTACTTGATTTGTATTATAAAGAATGCTCGATTTATATGAAATAATTTCGTTCAAAATTATATGATTTATATGAAACAGATCCTTTCAAAATTTACTTGCTTTGTATGAAACTGTTCCTCATAGAATGAAATGGTTCTGTCAGATATTAAAACAGTTCCTGTAATAATTTCTTGACTTGTATAAAACTGTCAAAAACTACTTCATTTATATGAAAGTTCTTTTCAAAATTACTTGGCTCATATGAAACAGTTCCTGTCATTGCATAGTTTGTATGAAATGATTCCACTCACAAATGGTTTAATTTGTTTGAAATAGCTCCTTTCAGAACGGTTGTATTTTGGACATACCAAAATTATTTTTCAAGCACATTTTCAAGCATAGTAAGAATTAAGTCATGTTATTAAGCCATGTTGTTTCTATCTGATAATAAAAGAAACTTACAAATAACAAACTCAAGTGAAACATGAAACAAAGATGTCGACAAAAAGATCTAAGAATAAAAGTAACAACAAGTTATTATAACGTTCAATGAAGCAAATGCAGACTGTTTACACTCCATGTATAATCTGTGAACAGCGAAGGCTGAATCCAGTGTGTGCAAACACGCAGTCTAGCTAAAATTAAAATTTTAAAAAGTTCCTTCAAGAGTAGAGAATACATACAGAAGTAGGAACATAGGTCAGACTACGTAGTTTCGGCTAACAAAGCCTCGTCAGTGACCCTGACAGTATCTGGTGACAAAACCAGAAAAATGCATATTGTAATTTCTTAATTTTAATTGGGTGGTCGATTCAAAGACTGATTAGTTTCAAAAGGATCCAAATAATATAAAAGACGATGATCTAGAATAATAGTCCAAATCGATCTCAAATTTTGGATTTCTCAGAATCTATCCTCTGATCTCAAAGGATGTAAATAAAATATAATCTGCACTATGGATGATGGACGGGGAGACGTTTTACGGCCGCCACAGGCACAACACCAGCTGCAGTGAGGTAAAATTAAAATCTTAAAAAGTTCCTTCTAAAGCCTTCATTCTGCCATCTAAGTATGTAAGGAACAAAGTGGGCATAAATAAAGTACCCTTGGCTTCCGAAGATGTCATTCTGCACATATAAATTTCTTATTATCGTAGATACTCAGTCTGGTCTGAGACTTTGCTGTTCGCCCACAAAGTAAATATTTTATCGCGTTTTTTTTTTTTTCAAGTGCGGTGGATGGTTCTGTATTTTACCTGCTCATCAAGTCTGGTGTCATCCGGCAAGAAATACGAGTCTTGTATAAACCCGCTTATTGCTGCACAAGAAATGCCACTTTCATCTGAAATTAAAACAAGCCTCAATTACATACTTGAGGACTATTTAGAAACATCTTAATTTCTGAAGAAAAAATACAGGGATGGGGGTGGGGTGGGTAATATCAATTTGCTTACCTGTGCTGCCGACCGATCCGGTACTTTACAAAGTGGCTGTCAACCGAGAATTCAGTCGAAAGCAATACCAATAAAAGGCCATCGGCCAAGTGTCACCCGACGTTTGAAATGTGACACAATTTGCAGCCCTTTATTCAGTTTCAGAGTAACTGTGTGGCCAAAAACAGAAATAAGTGTAGTACAGAATCATGCATGGTGTGAGAACCTGGTAAGTAAATACTAATTGAAGCACAAGCAAAGACATAAATCCAAATACTTGGTCTCTATGAAGTTATAAAAATTTTACTAAAGTGTAGAAAGGGGCATACATGTGTAAGGTCAGGTTACTGAAACTTTAGGCCTTACAAATGCCCAAAAAATCAAGACTGTATACCCAAAAAGAAAATAACAAGGGTCATAATCCTGCTAATATGAATCTGATGAGAAATGAACAATGCATTTATGAAAATTCAGCCCATTAATATGAATAGTTCCGGAGTTATCCTTTTACCTTTGAGTGGATGTCTATTATCTATAAAAGGGAAATAACTCTGTCAATAATCAATTTAGCACATCCTAAATAATCAGAATAATCAGTTTACCAAATGCTAATAGCATACCAAATCTCAGCCCTCTCGGTCAAATGGTTCAAAAGTTGGAAAAATTCCAAAAACGACAAAGGGTCACAACTTTGTAAAAACTGGGACAATTGAAATTCCAAAATTACATGCACATCTTCAGATCATGATGAAACATTCTGCATAATTTCAAATCCATCTGATACAAGATGTGGCAGGAGTTGCGGGGACAAGGTCTGAAACAGCAAGGGCCGTAACTCCATCAAAAATGGTCGAATAGTAAATCGAAACCCACATGCACATCTTCATATCATAAGAATACAATCATTTAAAATTCCAAATCAATCCGATGAAAGATGTAGGAGGAGTTGCGGGGGAAAGATTTCGGACGGACGGGCGGAAGGACGGACGGACGTACGCACGGACGGACACACGGACGGACAAGAGTCATTTCTATAGTCCCCCTCCACCTACGTCGGGTGACAATAACGGTAAATGATACTGTCAGAGAGTAGCTTTCCCCCCCTAGTAGTTTTCCCCCCGGAAAAATGACTATGATTTTTTCATAGTAGAATTTCCCACCGCAAAAAATGGCTATATAGTAGAATTTCCCCCCGGAAATATGA
Source organism: Ctena decussata (assembly GCA_963989385.1). Taxonomy (NCBI): domain Eukaryota; kingdom Metazoa; phylum Mollusca; class Bivalvia; order Lucinida; family Lucinidae; genus Ctena; species Ctena decussata. The sequence continues at coordinate 36,340,334 of OZ022508.1, forward strand.
CTATATAGCCAATTTTCCCCGGGGAAAATCTACTATAGGTGTTTTTGAATAGCCGTTTTTCCCCTCAATAGTGGATTTTCCCCCTGGTAATATGATTGCAGGAAAACACGCTACATAGTGAAATTTGCTCCTTCTCCAATCATAACAGTCTCTGTTCAGGCTGCTCCCAGAGTGCTACTGCTTCTGGAAATGGTGTGACTGGGGTCTGCTATGTTTGATCAGACAGTGATGTCTTAGTGTAAACACGGTAATCATCAATACGATGGAAGGGTGTGATTTTGATCATACCTAACGGCTTGATTGTTGAACGTGGTGGACTTCGGTTTGGTGTATTACTACTGTGTTAATAGGTTCCTCATGATCCATTGTTAGTAAACATAAAATATAGGACCTTAAATGGGTCGGGCTGATGTGTGAACTTAAAAAGAGATAAAAATGATTTGAGTATAAGATATTTAGTCGGTGAATTATGGTGACTAAATTCAAGTTCTTAGATGACCCCAAACGACATGGCATACCTTGCGGCTCCAGGTTCGATTCCCGCTGGAGCGGTAATCTTTCAGACCGTAAAACAGGATGCAATAGAACACAGCCTTTTATTACCACCCTCACATGTGTCGATTTAACTCAAATACTGAAACGGACATAAAATCTTAGTTTACTCTATTGGCTTGTGAACATACGTTCTGTTCTAGCAACGTTGATGCAGATTACGCAACTTATGCACTGGGCACACATCGTTGAATCGGCATTGAATCGGCGTTGATTCAATGTCGATTCAGCGTTGTGTGCCTGCTGCTTAGATATATTACAACATTGAATGGATATAACCCTACTTAAACATGTACTACAATGTTGGATTGCTTCCCTTTGTTACTGCGCCCTTTTTTGAGCTGAATTATTGCTATACATGTACCACTACAGTTCTCATCTCTTACAGTTCGAGTATTATTTTAAGCGAACAGAGGAGACTCATGCCAGACTGCGCAATGCGCAAACTGATCTGAGTCTTTCCTGTCCGAGTAAGCCTTTGTTGGTTCTAGTCACAGGTATCTATATTCACTGAGTAGTTTTGTGGGTTTCTAAAACACGGTGAAAGGGGTGCTCGGTATCTTGGTTTTGCTTGTACAACATCAGGGGTAGATGCTCACGTGTTTCTTAAGTGTCATAGAAGGCTGGAGAAACTGACGATCTGCATCGCGGTACTTTTCTCAAGACGAGTTCTCCATTTCCTAATGCAACGAAGTTGTTTAGCGGAATTAGTTTTTTTTTTTCGGGATACACTGGGTAGCGACTGAAGTAACTTTAATAGAAAAACACGTGATCAACAACCCTAGTCAGTACGTATAATGATATCGGAGCCACCAGTGAGGCTACCTCCTTTACTCACGCCTACCAATCGCTCTCATGCGAAACCACGGTTCAGAACGCCAATCCATGAGAGGAGTTCCCGGTTTTGCAGGAGAGGAGCCAAAATCGTAAACAAATTTGACATCGACACAAGGTTTAAGGTATTTATTTTCTCTGAAAACTGTTTATGCAAAATATAAGAATGCTATTTTGTCACATATAGATTGTTTCTTCGGCATATGAAAGGATTAGGCACATGGTCTTGCATTATTCCAGATATGCATTTACTACGGCGGAGCATGTATTCAAGGTCAGTCTCGGCGATATATACATGTAGGAAAAAGTCGCATTCTCTTGCTTGATTTTGAGTATCTGACCTTGGCAGTCGCAAAGAAGTGAACAGAACTACTGTATGCGTGAATCCAAACGTTGGAATTAAGTTTTCCGTGATGGACAGTTTAGAATTTAGAAAATATACGCAAAACCTTGGCATCGTCAGCCCGGTTCCGCATGAGATAATAGAAAATATAAGGAATTTTTATCAAACACAAACACAGCTTCTGAACAATAATTGGATCAAAACTAACATGAACTCTGTGATATATCATTATTTTATACATTGCAGATGACTTTCTGGCTGTTTTAATCCCCGTTTGTCTGTTTCTGAGGCATGCAAGAGAGTTTGAAAGAGGGTTTGCAAAAGGCCTTAAAAGACAAACGGGGAATAAAAACAGCCAGAAAGTCATCTGCAATGTATAAAATAATGATTTATCACATAGTTCATATTAGTTTTGATCCAATTATTGTTCAGAAGCTGTTTTTGTGTTTGATAAAAATTCCTTATATTTTCTATTATCTCATGCGGAACCGGGCTGACGATGCCAAGTTTTTGCGTATATTTTCAAAATTCTAAACTGTACATCACGGAAAGCTTATTTCCAACGTTTGGATTCACGCATACAGTAGTTCTGTTCATTTCTTTGCGACTGCCAAGGTCAGAAACTCAAAATCAAGCAAGAAAATGCGACTTTTCCCTACATGTATATATCGCCGAGACTTACCTTGAACACATGCTCCGCCGTACTAAATGTATATCTGGAAAAATGCAAGACCATGTGCCTAATCCTTTCATGTGCCGAAGAAACAATCTATATGTGACAAAATAGCATTCTTATATTTTGCATAAACAGTTTTCAGTGAAAATAAATACCTCAAACCTTGTGCCGATGTCAAATTTGTTTACGATTTTGGCTCCTCTCCTGCAAAACCGGGAACTCCTCTCATGGATTGGCGTTCTGAACCGTGGTTTCGCATGAGAGCGATTGGTAGGCGTGTTACTGTACACTGTAATTTATTAGACGATTTTGTTTACAAATCCTACTGCTCACAATCGGCTCCCGCTGTTTGGGAAGCGACCTGTCTTAGATCTGTACTTGAGCAGAGCGAGTGTGGCGTTGATTCATCTATAGTTGAGCCATGTCACATGAAAGTACCTTGCGGTCCGGATTGCTTAATGTCAGTCCGTCTAGTCAGGGCCTCGCTGCTCTCATACTTCGTTGTAATTGTGAGTGCAGTGTGGACTGTCCAAGTTTCGCCGTAGTGCGAGGTGGCTGAAAAACCGTGAGGAACTTTCACTCGAGGTGGATCTCCATTGCAATTGTGTATAATAATAATTTGCAAGTGGTGGAGTTTAAAGTGATTCCCTAGGATCCATGTCGCTGTTGTGCTTTGACTGAGCCGGAGGCTTTTTGTATTAACAAGTTAACCTGAATTTTCACTTACGACGGAGGCTCACGCTCATTTGCAAAGGGAGGCAACCTACTGTATTATTTCATCCTCTCCGATAAGTTTGTTTCGCATGTAAGCCCCTGTCTGACTTCCCTTATATACCATTGACATGCGGTGTCGGGTCGACGTTTAGTCAACGTTGACTTAACGTCAGGACGACGTTGATTCAACGTTGACTCAATGTTTAAAAGAAGTATCTTGTCTGCTGGGTAGTTTAACATCTACGAACACGGATGCGGGTAGGAGTAAGAACGCATGAACCTATTTTAGTCTTCTTCGATGTGTTATGCGTTACAGATTATTATTATAACTATGCATGTGGGTACTGAAATTTTGTAAGTTAGCAAAAAGCTTGGTACGCACCAGCGTATATGCATTTAGATAGCTGCGTCCTAGGTAAAGGCCACAATCAGTTTCTACCAATTAATGATTATCAGGGAACCTTTTTTCTTGTTTTGAAAAGCAATGATGGAAATAAGTTAACAATTTCTTCGTACGTATAATGTGAAATTTTCGCATTTCAGATTAGAATCGAATTTGCTATAAAGTTCACCCATTTACTAGCTGGTATCTTTCTTCTTTTTTTAGAGGAAAAATGTTTATAGTATTGTTTTCCATACTGTATTCTTTCTTGTCTTTGTATTTTGATTATGTGTTGACTTTCAGTTTGCTATGTCATGCCAACCCCTCCTTGACACTGAGAATGAACAGCTACCAACCACAGCGTCTTTTCATTTCTGTTGAGCCGGCATCCGCTTGGCCTTCAAGACTGTTGTTTCAACTGTACTTGGAAAATCTTCTCTCATGCACCTAATGAAAGGAAAATGTGAATCAGACGGTCTTGGAGGCTTTTCTGGTGTTTCGGCGACAATTCGGTTAGGCGCCAAGAAGCAACTCACATTAAAGCAGCTGTGTTTGGTATTAGCTCCCCTTCTGATGCTAATTAATAGATCACCTTTGTCCTTCCAAATTACTACATTTAGCCTTATTTTGGCGATTCAGCGTAGCAATGAGACATATAAAAATGTACTGCTAAATCATCATGTAAAGCTTTCTCCCTTTCATTTAAATACTTGTTTCGTACAGAAGTTCTTGAGGGTTCTGTTTAGTCTGACAATATTGCTTTGGCTTATAAATCTTATTTTAAGAAGTGGTGACATACACCAAAATCCTGGGCCAGACTCTGTCAGCAGCCAGTCTGAATCAAGTTCTGCAGATTCTTTCCAGTATCTTTCTAACCATCTGAGTATTTTCCATTTGAATATTCAGAGTTTGCTTCCGAAAATAGACATACTGAGAGGTGAGGCTGTCGCATACGATTTGCTTGTTCTTTCTGAAAGCTGGTTAAAACCAAGCATTAGTAATGAATCTATATCTCTTGAAAATTTTCTTCCACCTTTTAGAAAGGACAGGCAAGATCGTGTCGGTGGTGGAGTCGTAACATACGTGAGAGATACATTTCAGTGCAAGCGTCGATATGATCTAGAAATGGACAGTCTAGAGGCGGTCTGGGTTGAAATTACCGTGAGATCTAAACCTATACTTGTTGGTGGATTTTATCGACCCCCAAATAGCAAAAATGATTACTTTGACTGTATTTTGGAATCAATAGACAGAGCCTTTAACACAAACATTATGGACATAATTGTAACCGGTGACTTCAACCTAGACATGCTTGGTAATAACAATAACAAAATTAAGCAGTTAATGCAACAGTACGGCCTTCACCAACTAATACAGGAACCAACGCACTTTACGGAAAATACATCTTCTCTCATTGATATCTTTCTTGTTCGTAATAGGACTACTATTCTCTTTAGCGGTGTTTTAGATTCCTTCATCCCAGATCAAACCAGGTTTCATTGTCCGATTCTCGTTCTACTGAAATTTCTTAACCAATCTGTAAAAACATACAGGAGACGAGTTTGGAATTATAAATTAGCAGACTTTAATAAATATAGGGAATTGTTGTCGAGAAATGACTGGGAAAACTTAACTCTTGACGAAAATTTTGACCAAATAGCAGAAAATATCACAAGTGCAATATTTAAGGCAAGTGAGGAATCGATTCCCAACAAAATTGTTACTATAAGACCAGCTGAGCATCCCTGGATTACTTCTTACATAAAAAGATTAATTCGTAAAAGAAAACGTACATATAGAAAATTTAAGCGAACTAAATATGATCTCCTTTGGGCTAAATATAAACTCTTAAGAAATAAAGTTGTAAATGAAATTAGAAAGTCGAAACAGGCATATTTTGATAAATTAGAGCAAATTCTCTCAAACGAAAATATAAATAATAAGATATTTTGGAAGACATCAAAACAGCTGCTTCATTTAAATAAGAAATCGCAGTCTATACCCACTCTAGTCTTTAACGGTCAACCTGCAGATGATGACCAAGAAAAGGCTACTATTCTTAACAATTATTTTGCCTCAATATCTGTAGTGGATGAGCAAAACAAAACACTTCCTGACTTACCACTTGCTCAACATAATCTTTTGACATCCATTTATATTTCCTGTCAAGATGTCTCTGATGTCTTAAGGAATCTCAACGTTGCAAAAGCGTGTGGTCCTGATTTACTAAGCCCTCGACTGCTAAAGGAAGGGGAACCTATACTTTCTAGACCTCTATCGTTCTTTTACAATCGACTGATACAATCTGGTTATTTTCCTGTAAGTTGGAAACGAGCAAACGTTTCTCCAATACACAAAAAAGATGATAAATCTGTTCCTTCCAATTACCGGCCGGTATCATTATTAAGCTATTTAGGCAAAACCATGGAAAGATGCGTCCATAAACACCTCTACAATTTTATCTCCGAAAATAACCTTCTAACTCCACTTCAGTCCGGTTTTATTCCAGGTGACTCGACTACTTATCAGCTTATTCATACTTATCATACTTTTTGCGAAGCTGTAGACAGCGGCAAGGAGGTAAGGGTTGTCTTTTGCGATATCAGCAAAGCTTTTGACAGAGTCTGGCACAAGGGTCTCCTACATAAACTTGCGGGTATAGGATGTTCTGATTCACTTCTTGACTGGTTCTTGAGTTATTTATCCGATCGTCAGCAGAGAGTCGTATTAAATGGGCATTCTTCAGACTGGACTTTGGTTAAAGCAGGTGTTCCACAGGGATCAATCATAGGACCTCTACTGTTTCTGATATATATTAATGATATTGTTCAAAACATTAACTCTTCAATTAGACTGTTTGCTGACGATACAAGTCTTTATATGGTTGTAGATACTCCTCAGCAGGCTGCAATTGCTTTAAATGCTGATTTAAGTACTATCTCGAGCTGGGCAGATACCTGGCTTGTTGATTTTAATCCTTCAAAAACAGATAGTTTGATCATATCTAGAAAAATTAATACACCTCTTCATCCTCCTCTTATAATGAACAATACTGTTTTAACTGAAACCTCTTTACACAAGCATTTAGGTCTGATTTTCTCGAGTAACTGTACTTGGAAAGAACATATAGCATATATTTGCGCAAACGCTTGGACAAGACTCAACCTCCTAAGATCCTTTAAATTTAAACTTAAAAGACAAGCACTTGAAAAAATGTACATTTCTTTTATTCGGCCGTTATTAGAATATAGTGACTCTGTTTGGGACAATTGCACACAAGATGATAAAAAGCAACTTGATTCTATTCATACGGAAGCTGCAAGAATAATCACGGGCGCAACAAAACTCTGTAGTATTGAAAAACAGTATTCAGATTTGGGATGGGAAACATTGCAAGAAAGAAGAACTAAACATAAACTTGTTATATTCTTTAGAATGTTAAGTAATCTTACTCCAAACTATCTGTCTGATTTAGTCCCACCTCTTGTGCAAGAGAACATTACTTACAGTCTTAGAAACGCCAACAATTTCCGGACTATTCATGCAAATTCAAATCTCTATTTTAACTCGTTTTTACCATCAACAGTCAGAGCCTGGAACAATCTCCCAGATGAAACTAAGGCAGCTACTTCGGTTATCTCTTTTAAAAATTTGCTAAATAGAAACGTTAGGAAAGCACCCAAATATTACAATTCTGGTTCTCGTATAGGGCAAATACTCCACACCCGGATAAGACTTGAGTGCAGTTCTCTAAATTCTCATCTTTTCAATAAAAATATTGTAAATAATGCTCTTTGTTCTTGCGGAGGATTCGAAAGTCCATACCACTATTTCTATACCTGTCCAAATTATACAGAAATAAGAAGTGATCTAAGAGATATTCTTGCTACCCATACAACTCAGGAACTTCTGTTTGGAAGAGAAATAGCATCAGATGAAGAAAATGAATCGCTATTCTTAAAAGTTCAAGATTTTATTATCAAATCGAAACGTTTTACCAGTTAATCTCCTCTTATAGGCCTAACACTTTTAATCTTATTCCTTGGGTTGGTTGCAGGGTGGCGATTGCATGACATAGTTCACTTCATAGTATTGTTCAGTCAACATTTTATTATTATTATTATTATTATTATTATTATTATTATTATTATTTACTATTTGTATATTTCATTTAAAACTTGTTTGTTTTCTCCTAGCTCCTTTGATATATCTCCCGAGCGGGCACGCAACGTCGATTCGATGTTGACTCGCCGTGGATTCAATTTCACATAGGTGAATCCACGTTGTTTCAATGTTGAACCGACGTTGTGAGTCGAGTGGGGTGTGTGATGGTCGACCAACGGGTAACGAACACTAATTTCTCAGTGTGCAGCAGATATACAATATTTCAGGAACATACAAGCTTAGAAATTTGCTACACGGGCTGTTTTGATGTAGATACTTAATGGGAGGATTTTGTTTGTGTTTTTATACGATGGTCGACCGTTATAGCTAGCTCTTTAATATGTCCGTTTCATTATCTTATTTGCATTCAATGATAGTAACCATGTTGATCATTCATATATGTTGTAAACTTATGATGACTTTCAGGAGATGACCACTATAAGCTTATAGCTTACTGTCAGATCCTGATACTTGAGATTGTAAATTATATAATGTGAATTGATTAATAAAATATTGTTTAAACCAACAGTGAGATTCATAACTGAAACAGAAATACGAGTATCTGTCCGTAAAATGTCGATGGATACCAGATTCTAGAACCGCATACATGTGTCCATCAGTCCGTCTTATTTTTGTTTAGGGGAAAACTGGCAGGCATTTTGTTTTGGCGTGTTAGCCAAAAACGGTTATGAGTGTACGTGGTTGTGTGCATAGATTTGTATAATTTTGTGTTTGTACAAGCGTTCATCTGTGCGTGCGCGCAGCGGAGTGCCTGAACTAGTGTTCACTTTTCATGCAGGAGTCGTGGGCTCGACTCCCATCGGGACACACGTCCGATTATTATTTTCAATGTAATAAACTTCCTGCTAAATCAAACATGACTGGACGAAGCACCCACTCGTACATCTTCCTGCAAGCTTGCATGCGTATGTATACGTATCTGCGATGTGAAGAAATCACAACAGTTCAGTTCAGTTCAGTTCAATTCTCTTATCGACGTTACCCAAGCGGCAGAAATCACAACCTAATCGTTTCTTAAATTAGTAATTATTGATTATTATAAAAATGTGGTTGCTAAATTTGCATATTGATTTTTTGGAATTAATCACGTTTATTTACTACGTTGCAAAACTGATACATTTCTTGTGCGATTAATTCAGTCAAATGTCTCTGTTCCATTCCTTTCCGTTTCGCAAAATACCAACAGACATACAAAATTCACTAATAGCCAATTTCCCGGTGGGGGGAAAAGGACTATGGGGGAAAAGTGGCTCTATGAGGTCCGGACAATCCACTATATAGTCATCCTTCCTATAGCCATTTTTCCGGGGGGGAAAGGGGGAAAAACCACTCTCTGACAATATCACTGTAAAAAGTGGTCAACCGAGCTGATACTGCAATCGATTGTCTCGGTCAACAACTACTTTTGCATGGGCTCAGTCAACAGCACAGTTTGGAAATTGGTATTGCCTCTGTATGTATGTACCTGTCACTGTCCAGTAGGTCAAACGTAGTAATTCAGGGACTATTAAGAAATTCCGATTTTCTATGCCAAATATTTTCATAATTAATATATTAAAACGCGCGCGAGCGCCCGCATGTGTGAGTGTGTTCACGATAGTTTTGTCTTTCTATGAATATCCAAACATTCATTGTATCGCTATCGAGAAGCTTCAAGCGTTTAAAGGGAGAACTTCAAACGCACTGCATATATCTCATCAGTTTTATATACAGAAAATTGTCGAAAGCTTTTAGGAGCCCCGGTATCTCAGTAGGTAAGCGCGGGCCTGCTGATCTAGCAGTTCCGGATTCGAGACCCGCTGTAGGCGGGTATCTTTTCAGTCATAAACGGGGTTTCATTGCATACAGCCTTTCATTATCACCATCCCATCGTCATGATATGACCGAAATACTGTTGAAAAGGACGTAAAACTGCAAGTCATCCATCCACCCACCAAAAGGCTTTATTTTTGGCAGAGGTTTGGCACAATTAACCTTTTTTTTTGGTCCACTAGCAGGCACTTACCTTCACAAATGCATAAGGTCAGATGGGTAGAAAACCCAGACACGGAGTAAATACTGAAAAATAAAAGAGCGAACAAAATTTCCTTCCTTATGTCCATCTTAAATCTGTGACAACCCAAAGAATAGGTCAAAGATTTCACAATAAAAGATAAGCACCTTAGTCGCGTTGTAAGAAAACGTATCGTTCGACCTTAACCAACATGAGGTATTAGATCAGCATGTGCATTCGTGCAAACTGATGAGAGTCTTAGATTTTCGCTATGATTGAGCCACACCACGCAAAAAATGCATAATGTATTTGCGAGCATTTATAACTCAAACTCAACTCAACAAATCTTTAATCACACTTCCAGGTCACATTAAGTGACATAATTGAGCCGCGACACGAGAAAAACAACATTGTGGTTGTGCGCCCAGCGAAGACTCAGATCAGCCTGGGCATCCGCCCAGTCTGATCAGAGTCTTTGCTTTGCGCTTGAAGGGTAGCCAAGAGCTTAAGCTAGCTCCATGCGGACAGCGAAGACTCTGATTACACTGGGCGGATGCTCAGGCTGATCTGAGTCTGCGCTGGGCGCACAACCACTTTGTTGGTTTTGTCGTGTCGCGGCTCATATATGAGAAACATTTAAACAAAACAGACAATTCATGACATAGCAAAGAATAGGCAGAGAAGAAAATGTGCCATGACACGAGAAAACTAAAAAAATGGCATCGACACGAGAAAAACCATCAAAGTGGCATGTGCGCTCAGCGAAGACTCAGATCAGCCTGGGCATCCGCCCAGTCTGATCAAAGTTTTCGCTGTCCTCATGGAGCTAACCAAGGCTCCTAGCTCCCTTTTAAGCGCACTTCAAAAACTTTGATCAGTTCTGGCGAAAGCCCAAGCTGATCTGTGTCTTCGCTGGGCACACATGCCACTTTGTTGGTTTTGTCGTGTCGCGGCTGAAATGTAGGGAGCAAACCAATCTGTGAACCCGTCATTTTAACGTTAGCTACAGCTCCTTTTGTATATGTAGATTCCTTTAACCCAAACTTGATATGTGCGAATAGCAGAGGCTCTGGTGGTGTGAATCAAAAGAAGCGACTTAGCAGCACAAATCTAGTCACTAACGTTTATTTTTGCTCGTCAACCAGTCACGTACTAATTCTTACTGATAAGATATCTCGGATAGAAGGATGACCTGCGATTCTACATCATTTCTTTTCAACACTACTTCAACTATATCAGGACGATGGGAGGGTGCACATGGTAATGAAAGGCTGTGTTCAATCAAACCACGTTTACTTTTGAAAAGATATCCGCCTCCAGCAGGAACCGACCCCGGGACCGCTAGATCAGCGGGCCAGCGCATATCCCACTGAGCTACAGGGGCTCATAGGCATCTTGGAAGTAGGAATAAAGATTCCAAAGAAAACTTTGTTATAGATACTAGTACAGCACTATCCCTGTATAACACTGTAGTTGGGGCTCACATATAATATTTGTGTTCTACGCAAAGTAGGAACGACTTTGAGTTAAATGTCTTAAGTCAAGATATAGTATTCCTCAACATTATTGAGAATTTTTTGCAAAGTGAAAATTAAGCACTGGTACTTGACAGATCCTGTACATACTTAATATCTTTGTTAACTTAGTTAACAACATCCCTCTGTGAACTTTTTAGCATACCAGTATTACTCATATGTTTGAGTCACAAATATTATCTCCCCTTGAATTGTGCTGCTCAGAGATTTTTGTCCGACTGGAAATTTATGTACCCTTACCAAATAAAATCGATATTTGTGGAAAAGATCATGACAAATCAGTTGATTTTTCAATGGTTTTCTCATCTAGTGATAAGGTGTTGGTGAACTGAAAACAGAATTTTATGTGAGCTTGTCAGCTGTAGATGCTGCTGGCTTTCAAACACCTGACTTCATTTCGAAAAAGTGCCAGAAATTGGAGAAAATTGCAATTTTGACAGAGGTATGTTGCTCTGATTCATTCTTATTCTATACATCTCGATGGAAACGGCATAAAGCCATTTTTTGTAAGGCTTAGTAAACATGCTTTTAGGGATATGAGTTCTGACATGATTATCTATACCTTGCCAAAAATATTCCGTTCAGATAACTTTTTGCTGTTTCTGGTGCCTTCAATATTTTTCTGATGTTATAACAGCCAGTCCCTGACTCAGAAACTGGAACCAGTAGCATTACACCATGCAAAATATTAAAGGCACCATTAATAATGTAAATGATGTTGAACAATGGAGAAAATAGACTACTTCACATGAAACAGTCTATTTCTAGCAAAGGCAATATAGCAAAACATAGTCGAAATCAAGGGACATATTTTTACAGGGGTGTACCCTAACCCATCCTTACCCACCACTGATGAAAGAAAATGCATCATATTGTCATTCTTGTATATCAAACTTGAAAATGAGGTTCTTTTATTGCATTTTACATTTAAAATATTGTTGAACATGTATGGCTAGCAACTATGTGCCAAAATGCAATTCTCAATAATTTTGAGGAATACTGTATGTGCAATTTATTTGGCAACATGGTGCATTATTTTTTAAATGATTCAGGTAATTTTTAATGTAATCCTTTACACTTGAATGACTTGGTGGTGAAAAATAAAAGTTGCCCATTTTAATTTCTGATCCAGGCGCTCCTTCAACTTGCATCTGGTGTCTGCGGTTCTGAAGGCAGTTCAGCTGTCACAGGAATACCATCATCTACATGTGTTGATCTATAGGAGAGGAAACCATACCCGGATACCAGATATAGATACTGATTAATTTCTATATTTACTGTCGAATGTCTTAAAGATTTACTCCTTTGATAATAATAACAAAAAATGATTTTGATGAAATATTTCATGCAATACCTCCGACATGATCTAACTATACATTTGAAATAGAGTTTAGACAGTAATATTTGCTAAAAGTGACTTTAAACAAAAAATAAGATAAATTCTTATACGATCGCGGACCGCGCTCGAAATCGCATTATTAGACAAAAATAATTTATTCATGCGTCACAATCACGTGCACGAATAAGAAAAATACCTGTACATGATCACATGACACTCGTGGTCAAAATCGATACTCTTACAGGCCGTGAGGAAATAGGTAATTTGCATTTTAATTTGAAGATTATTTTTCATTCCACATTTTTCGAAAAAACATGCATTTTCTCAAAACTTGTACGGTTAATTATGAGACTATTTAAGGAATGAATTTCATTTTTCTGAGGTTTATCGAAGTGTAAACTACATTGGGTCACGCGCAAAGTGAATGAACCCCGAAGGGGTTTATGTAAACTTTGCTAGTGACCCAATGTAGTTTACACTTCAATGAACATCTTACATAATATTTACATTCTTGGTGTATTTACTGAAAAGCCCTATAGTAAACCATTTGAACGTAATGTAGTTTAAATTCCAATAATTACATTGAGACACGCGACGTCAATGACGTCAAAATAAACAATGGCTCATTACAATCTGATTGGACATCTGCGACGTCATGACGTCATGCATGCTGTTCCGCTGTTAGCAGTAAAACTGCGTGTTCATGTATTACTGCTTCAAGTTTTGCGCTTATATACATCTGGCAGAATACTCGTTACGGTGTCAAATCGATAACTCTATACTACCTGTAAATTTTAGCCCTTGGCCATAAATGAGATTGCTTCCCTTTCCAGTGTTTTAATGGTTAATAGAGAGAACTTAGAAAATTTTCGACCAAGCTTCGAATCAATAGTTAGCAAAATTAGGCGTTCAGGGAAGAAATTTCCCAATTAGCTATGCATGTATAAAATACATCATTGTAATCAGTGGAATAACAGCTTCTAGCTCATACGTTATAATTGATTCGCAAATGTTAATTTATATGTGTTATTTAGGTCCAAAAACGAAGAAACGCGTAATTTGAATAAATTGTGTTAAGAAATTTATGGTTTATAGAAAGAAAACTATGGGCTCTGATAGAAGAAACTTCTCATTGACACATTTCTATGATTTTAGCTTGAAATGCCTTTTCGTGCTAGACGTTATAATTTAATGTCGGAAAATATATCAAATAAGAAAATTTAATTTATTTATGAGCTTCTATACATTTCCCTATTAAACTGAGAACCGCATACAGGTAACCGCTTATCTCCGGCCCTCTTGGAGATTATCGGAAAATCCCGTCTTTATAACGAGAATTCTTCTCTATGTAGGTCCACGTTTCATTAACATCGATCTTCAGACGAAAGAAGCAATTCTAAAGGGAAAAGAAATAATGCCAGAATTTGTGCATATTGCCAAAATTGATAAATTCTGCATTTCTATCATTCATAACTAAAATTGACAAGAAAAATGTCAGCACTGCCTTTTTAATTTACTTGTTATTTTTTTATTTGTTTTAACTATTGCAGAACTTAAATGTACAAAAAATTAGATGTGCATGCGTGTGGGTTTTACTGCCCACATATAGGTATGTGCTACATAGGTATCTTTGCAATCCTTTATTATTCTTACGGGCCACCAGGGTTCATCTCCCATAAAGTGCAGGTTACCATGATGCTTATGTTGGTTTCATCTGTTTGTGCGACTCCACTTTGGTTGAAGGGACATCATTTTAGAGTCCAGATGCGCTGAAACAGGCGCACATGCTGCGACCTTGTCCCCATGCCCCTGTGCTTGCACCACATCCATGTTGTAGCAGACAGGCCGCAGTAAACAGTATCCAGGACGCAGTAGACAGACAGTAGACACTTCACTGGACAGTAAATAGTATACAGAAAACCGCGAACAACATGCACTACTTTTCAGCATGCTCCAAAGCGAAGGGCGAGTGGACAGTGCACAGCAGACGGTAAACGGTCTTTAACGTTGAGGGAAAAGTATTTTCCTTCGCACAGCTTTGAGATACATATACAGTGATCGTGAAATGGGGGGAAGAAAACTATCAAAGAAAACAGAAATAAAAATAGAAAATAAAGAGAATCAGACAGAAGTCTGCAGCACCCGGTAATCCCAGGCGGTCACCCATCCAAGTATTAACCGGGCCCGACGTTGCTTAATTTCCGTGATCGGACGAGAACCAATGTTTTCAATGTATTATGGCCGTAGACAACAAAGTACCGATTTTCAACATTTACAAAGTGTACTTTGAGAGTTTGCGATCAGTAATAGCCTATCCTGCAGTTCTTACTACTGGGACACACATTGCAGGCCTAGTTGAGCAGTCGTATCAGGATCTGAGCTGTTTGCATTTCAGTCTCATCATGCCAGCAGACAAAGAAGTTGAATCATCATCTAATCAACGTTGATTCAATGTGATTCGATGTTTTGTGATCATCGATTAAACTATGGCAAAACGTCTTCGATAAGCCTCTTTATTTCGGAGTACTAATTCGCGCCTCATATGATCAGCTTTTGTCTAAAGTAAAAAGTAACCGTCAATATCAACGTTAAATCAACGGCATAGTGACGTTTAACCAACGTTATTGCATAAAAAGCAGTGCCGAGAGGTATTAACAGCCGTGCATCAACAGGCGAAAAACCGTGTTTCAACAATGTTTTTCACGCGCTGTTGAAACACGATGACAGAACTTTCGTTATGCTTGTGCCGGGCCACTAAAAACCGCCATGCACCTTTGTCTCTCCCGTTTGGGTCGAAAAATTGGTGATGCGCCTCTCCTCTTTCGGGTAATTAACAATATAATTGGTCGCGTGCTACCTATGTTTACTTGTGACGTCATCATACTTTGTACTCTTATTACGTCATAAAGTACTGACACGGATTTCAAAGCCATGATGTCTTCATTCTCACGATGCCAAATGGAGAGTGTTAAAGAAAACATGCATCCTAAGCTTTCAGCAATCAAGAACTGCAGGATGGTGCATGAAAGGGCCAGGCATGTTCTGTACGGAATTTTTTGCTTTGATCAAGGTATCTGCTTTTTGTTGATGAATTTGCAACGACCATCATGGACTCTTTCCATAAATACTGAGGTTGAATAGGATGATGGCAGCCATTTTGAACAGCTTGATGCTGTCGGGCCAGGAAGACGGATATTAATAAAAGTGATGCACCGGCGCGTTGGCTGTGAAACGGTGACAAAATATAGTGCCGTATTTTCGCAAATCCTAACGAATATTTCGTTGAATTTATGCAATAACAGCGATCAAACATTTTTTTCCATTGCATTAACGTTTGCCAGGTCCCTTGGGAGATGTTGAAAACCTCGGCTTTCGGCCTCGGTTGTCAACATCTCCCTCGGGACCTGGCAAACGTTAATGCATGCAAAACCATGTTTGATCCCTATATAAATGACACGACGTTGTGTCAGCGTTGTGTGTCAGTTGAGCATGAGGAATAAATCTGTTATCATTGAATGTGGCTGGAATATTTAGTGTTGCGCCACGCGAAGAAAGTCTTCAGATGAGCATTTGCAAACTGCGCATATGCACAGTCTGCTCAGTAAATGCATGGAAAGTCAAACACGCAACATCTTACTAATTCCAGTATGTAATACACTTTTTCTGACTAGTCTAAGCAGTGCAGGCTCTCTCGTAAACGATGCACTGCACTTACTCTGACAGACAACGCAGTTACATGGACTTATCCTGGTACCCACTGTTTGTGTATAGCGTCAAACATATTTTACCCGGACAGGGCTCATAACATTCAAAACAAGAGATGAGCATAAAATGCACGTGAAAATAAGATCGACACTTGATTATCCTGATTGTTAATGATGTAACCCAAGAGCGCACCCTCTGAAAATTGCCACATGCGACGAGAAGAATCAGCCCAGTCTGTGGTAACATGTATGCGTTCACAACATGTATAAGCAATCTTGAGCATCATACACTGTGTCACCGTAAAAAATGCGAAAAGAAAAGACACTAATGGGACTGCATTCGCTTTTCCCAAGATGGGGTGAATTACATTTTTCCTTGCGCATACCTCGTGTCGTGATAAAACCAGTCTTATTTCATAAACAAAACGCGCGTAGCTTGACTAGACGCATGCGCAATCAGAGCAGGATAGACTACACATGAGCGTAGACATATCTTGTTACCTCCTGGTCGCGTATACATACATATTTCGCTGAAAATATTATGGGTTGAAGCACATTTTTTCCTTGCGCAGGCCATTTGAGTCGTGTCGTTATAAAGTCAGCCTTGTGGTATATGCAAAACACCTATGCTCCAAAGCGAAGGGCGAGTGGACCGTGCACAGCTGACGGTAAACGGTCTTTAACGTTGAGGGAAAAGTATTTTCCTTCGCACAGCTTTGAGATACATATACAGTGATCGTAAAATGGGGGGGGGGGGGGGGGGGGGGGGGGGGGGAAGAAAACTATCAAAGAAAAAAGAAATAAAAATAGAAAATAAAGAAAAGCAGACAAAAGTCTGCAGCACCCGGTATTCCCAGGCGGTCACCCATCCAAGTACTAACCGGGCCCGACGTTGCTTAATTTCCGTGATCGGGAGAGAACCGATGTTTTCAATGTTTAGATTAAACATATTTTATTGTACCATATAGACAAAGGGATTGGACACAAGTTATACCAACATTAGCTAGTCCTCTCCCTACAAAGATAACAAACATTAGAGTTGTGGTACATATACAACAGTAAGTTCAGTTCACAAAGTAAATCGTAGTATCGAAAGAAAGATGATATTGTTTTATCCCCACAGCAGCACCAGTCGCCCCGCCCCAACCCCGACACTCACAAATTCCGAATTGCAATTTATTACTTGACTATGTGAACCTATGTGTGTCTTTGATATATTTTAACACAACCGAATGTATAATTGAATTAGTTTCAGCATTTAATGCGGGATCTCCATTAGTAATCAAATGCAAATGAACATTTGCAAGTGGATTAATGGAACTAAATAAACGATTTCTTTGTTCTACATATAACAAACACTCAAAGAAATAATGTTGAGCGTTCTCATTAACAGCGCCATACGAACAATTCGAATTACCTGAAATATTTACTCGGAATAAATCAGCATTCAAATTACTACAATTATGACGAATTCTATTTAAAATGATATCGTATAGTCTGTCCTTAGTAGATGGAAATTGATGAGTCCTAGAAAATTGTTTCTTAATATTTGTTTTAAACGAAGAGAGAGTAAGAGAATTTCGTATTGATTGATCAGTGTTATTCCACAATTTAAGGGTTGACGGAAAGAACGATGACTCAAATGAACATAATCTAGCGAAAGGTATTTCAAAGTTCTGATTATTCCTTAAATTACAAGTCGAAACTGCATCAGTTCTATTTGGAAGAAGATCTGTCAAGTATGATGGTGCGTCATTATTTATCATTTTATACATGAGAGTTAATTTTTTAGTTTTTCGCCTTTCAGCTAAAGTTTCCCAACCCGTTTCGGCATAGATCGAATTAAGAGATGCAAAAACTGGCAAGCCAGTTACAATACGCGCAGCAATTAATTGCACTTGTTCGAGACGATTTGCATCCGTTTGTGTACAACCATTCCATACTTCGCTAGCGTATTCTAACAATGGCCGGATATAAATACAATATAGTTTGCATAATATTTCTTTTGAAAATTGATATTTGACTTTTCTAAGATATGCAACTTGTTTAGACGCTGATTTTATGATTAATTCTACATGTTTGCTCCATTTGTTATTTGATGACAGAGTAACACCTAAATGTTTATGCGTTTCAACGAAATTCAAGACTGAGTTATCCATTACTAACTGCATATCATAATCAATCAAGGTATTTGAAATAAGCAAAACTTCAGTTTTTGATGGATTAAATGAAATTAACCATCGACAAGCCCATTCGTGTAGATGTCTTAAATCATCATTAATAATAATTTGCAGATTCGGAAGATTTCTCGACGAATAACTAAGAGATGTATCGTCAGCAAATAACCTAGCTGATCCCTGTAAGTTTTCAGATATATCGTTAATATATATTAAGAACAACAGTGGCCCAAGGACTGAGCCTTGGGGTACACCAGCAGTTATGTTTCTTGAAGACGAGAAAGATTCATTGATGCACACTTTTTGATTTCTTTTTTCTAAATAACTTTTAAACCACAATAGAAGATCATTCTTTATTCCATAATTTTCCATTTTTAAAAGTAGACCACGATGTCAGACCCGATCAAAAGCCTTGGAAATATCACAGAATATTTGGCAACTTGTCTCAAAGTTTTCTAATGCTAAACATGTATTATGAATACTTTCCATAAGATGATGAACGGTTGAATGACCCGGAAGGAATCCTGACTGATATTTGTATATTAAAGAATTTCTATCCAAATGATTGTAAACATGTTTAAATAAAATGCGTTCGAAAGATTTCCCTACACAGCTAATGAGTGAAATAGGCCTATAGTTACTAGCAATTGATTTATCACCTTTTTTTAAAAATTGGAGTAACATGTGCTAATTTCCACAAACTTGGGTATGTATGCAGCTTAAGAGATAAATTAAAAAGCGAACATAAAGGGATGGCCAGTGACATAGAACAGTTTTTTAACATACGATGACTTATTCCGTCTGGGCCCGTTGCTTTGTTAACTTTTAATGTATTTAGTATGTCAGCGACCTCAGAGTGAGTAATAATTATGTGTGATAATAAAATATCCGTTCTATTTTCAAAAACTGGAAGCTCAATGTTAGTGTCGTCAATTGTTGATATTGAACAAAAATAATCGTTTAGGGTCGTTGCTTTCTCATGGTCCGAGAATGAATAAGTGTTATCAGCATTGCAGAGGGGTGATATTTTATACGAACTTTGATTTTTCCCCATAAACCTTCCCATTATTTGCCAAAAAGACTTGCTACCGATTTCTGATTTCGAAAGTATATCGTCTATTGAGTCGTTAAAATTTTCTTTTGCATTCTTTTTCATGTTATTTACCCGATTTCGTTGCCGTTTGTATCGAATTTTATCTGAGCCATTATTTGTTTTCAATGCTTTTTTCCTTAGTCTGTCTCTTAATCTTATATTGTATCTTAATTCCGAATTAAACCATGGTTTATCATTTGGACGTATCAAGACTTTTTTTCGCGGAATGCATTCTTTACAAAAATCGAGAAATAGATCAGTGAATTTATTGCATGCGTCGTCAACATTGGCATCGTCATTTATTACCGAATCCCAGTCGTATTGTAATATATAATTGTTTAGTTTATCGTAGTCTGCATTTT
Organism: Ctena decussata; assembly: GCA_963989385.1. Taxonomy (NCBI): domain Eukaryota; kingdom Metazoa; phylum Mollusca; class Bivalvia; order Lucinida; family Lucinidae; genus Ctena; species Ctena decussata. Next base: position 36,360,223 of record OZ022508.1, read on the forward strand.
TGTAATTCCAGATTTCTCTATAATATGAGCTCGACAAGTCCACATGAATTTTCAATGACACATAAGTAGCCCTGTGATCACTAATTTGGTCACTAACTGGTATAACCCCTGAGTCTAGAACGCTACATGCGTCAGTTACTAAGATAGGATCGATTAAAGTTGCGGATTGGCCAACAATTCGTGTAGGTTCAGTTATAACGTTCGTTAAATTAAATAAAGACAAACAATCTTGTAACTGAGCATTCGCCAAACGAATGAAATCTATGTTAATGTCGCCAACTAAAATTATATTCGGACAATAGTCAATCGCCATTTCGATGGTCGTTTGCATTGACGAAATAAAAAGAGATTGAGAAGTATTAAAGTCGCTTCGATAAAAGCAACAAATTAAAAAGTTCTGAGTTTTTAATTTAACCTCTATCCAGATGGATTCAAGGTGGGGATCCTCAAGATCTTCACGACGTTCGTATTTTAACAAACTGGAAATATAAACCATTACTCCTCCCCCATGTTGGGACCTGTCATTTCGAATAGGGGTATCAAATCCTTCCAATTCTAAACTATCCGTATCAATACTGGGGTCAAGATGAGTTTTCGAAAAGCAAAGAATATGAAAATCCTCAGCGAAGTCGTTAATATTATTGAGTTTATGTCTAATGCTTCTTGAATTAAGGTGAAAAATATCAAGAGAATGTATATCAGTTATATTCGGTCCAGGATGCGGATGAACATCCATACAGATTAGCAATAAAATGAGTCTATAAACCGTAAATGCATCATTCTTTACAAAACATCTTACGAAAAGTAATGCAAATGTAGCGAATGCACAAGCCGTGTGAAATTTAATGTTAAAACATAATCTCGGTAGGTTCAATCGTCGATGTGTATTTGCATAGAATGATCCGATTGCTGCTCTATAGGTTATTAAATCAACCCCATGTGATAACACAGAGAGGTAAGCACGAATGAAAAAGAGCACATCCGGAGCATTAAGTGCAAACAAGATGTATGACTGTTTATCATGAACAAGAAAGTGACGGTAGTGGAGGCTAGACGACGGTGCTGCTGTAAGTATCCAACATATATGAGCTTTATAAATAAACAAGACACATAAACTATGTGTTAGAAATAGCCTTGAATATTTAATTTACCCTTCTTTCGTTTCAGTTGCACTTGAGCATGGGCTGTGAAATTTATTTTATCGGCTCAGCAGGTACACAGCAACCGAACGACGTCAAAATAACGTCAAACTAACGTCGGTGCGACGTCATCAACATCAGTGATATCGTCACATCGACGTATACATGCCCGCTACCCCGTCACTGCGCACCCGCTGGGAAGCTATTAGTGCAAAACCATGTATGTGAAAATATAAACATCGGACCTATAAAGAACACAGCGTTGAGTCAACAGAGACTCGACCCGGATTCAGCGTTGAATCGAGGTTGACTCGTTGTTCACTCAACGCTGTGTGCTTACTAAAGAAGGCCTGGGATATCAGATTTTCACTGCATTAGAAAAGAAAAAAAAAGATTAGGCACAGATACAACAAGACTGCTCACTTAAAGAGCAGACTAGTCTGGGTCTGCTCAATTGCAGCTGTCCCCTACATTATTAAGAAATGTGCGCTGCAGACCGATAATTATTAACGTATTCGGGTTGCCTCCCATTATATAGTGTGTATGTGTGGCTGGTATAAGACGCCATTCAGCCACTAATATGATTAACGAAGACTGGAAGTTACCGTTGATCTAATAAATACAAATTAGTGTAAATAAGTTTTCACTATACAATTTTGATCCTTAATTGTGTAGTTCTAACTGCATCCATACAGTTTAACTAAGCCTATTAAATCAAGCATACGTCGCCGGAGCTTTGCACCAACATCGATTCAACATCGCATCGTTGCATCGACGTCGATAGGCCAGTGTTTTCAATGTATTTTGGCCGTAGACAACAAAGTACCGATTTTCAACATTTACAAATTGTACTTTTGAGAGTTTGCGATCAGTAATAGCCTATCCTGCAGTTCTTACTACTGGGACACACATTGCAGGCCTAGTAGAGCAGTCGTATCAGGATCTCCGCTGTTTGCATTTCAGTCTCATCATGCCAGCAGACAAAAAAGTTGAATCATCATCGAATCAACGTTGATTCAATGTGATTCGATGTTTAGTGATCATCAATTAAACTATGGCAAAACGTCTTCGATAAGCCTCTTTCTTTCGGAGTACTAATTCGCGCCTCATACATGTATGATCAGCTTTTGTCTAAAGTAAAAAGTAACCGTCAATAGGGAGGTTAAGATTTTTAACTTGTACGTGTACGTGTACGTCTAGCGATGGTTTGTGTGCATACGTCATCAAAAATTGCATACTCTCTACCAGTAAGAAGTAAATTTTAGACGTAGACTACTTCTAGGGGGCCGTTTACACGTAGCTTAATAAACGTGTACTTTGAATTCATTTATCTTCGTGAATTCGCAAATGTACATTTTATTTTATGGTATCAAAGTTGAGAGCACATTTCTGAAAAATGATTTAAAGCGTTCACTTGAAAATCAGTGAAGCGTAAATAAGATACACCAATGTTTACAGTGAGGATGGTACATGCGAGGCATAGGCAGTATTTGTTGTAGATATCTCCGCAGTTGTAAAGATAGATGGATAAATGATTTCGGGTTATACGGCCCTTTCAACAGTATTTTAGTCATGCGAGGCATATTAGGAGATACATGTGATATGGACCACGCTGAAATAAACAAGATGCAGAAAAGAAACGTGACCTTAACTGGAATCGAACCCGCGACTTCGTGATCATGAATCTAGGGCATCAACCTCCCAGCCAGCAGTTAAAAAATCATGTCGTCACATGTCAGCATCATAAATGGGACTGAGTTGGAGAGTATGTGTATTTCAAATATCGTAACGACGCCCCCCCCCCCCCCCCCCTCCGCAACGCACCTAAGAGGTACTAAACCATGGCCGCAGAAACGGGGCACCGTGCGTCCGTCTATTTGAGGCGGAAAAGCTGGTCGGGATAGTTTATCCCAATCAAAGTGGGGAAATCAGATTGTAAGATGGGTGGGTATGGGGTACATTACCATTAGACGAAAAAAAGGATAACACACAGGGCCTTCTGTTGGTAGTTGTAATCAATGAAAGTTTCGAAAAAAAATCGGGGACGGTGGAGAAGAAGTGAGTGTACGCAGGTAGTGGACGGGCTTTCCTTTACTGTAAAAATACTGGATAGTACCATAACTTCTTAAGATGGAAACTGACTCCACTATGTATAAAAAAAAACGTTTTAATTCCGCGTTTGGTTGTATATTTATTATAAAGAATTTAAATGCGGATTAAAAGCAAGGTTTTTACACAATGCAGTGGCGTCCCATATCAAAACCTTAAAGTAATATCCCATAGTTTTTATAGTGAAAGGCCTGGCAGCCAGAAACCAGGTCTATTCCCGTAAAACCTATGGGACTTTGTAACATTGCAATTATTAGACAAACTGTGGTGTTTATAATATTGGTCGACGGGCCTGTATGCTTTCTTTTTGACACCAAAATAACCAGAAACATGGCAACTTATAGGGCCCCGCCTTTATGAAACTGTTGACGACATTTAAGTCATATTAGTGGAGCGGCTTAGAGTGAAAATTTAAGGAAATACTTCACTTGGTGATACAAGCATGAAATTTTCACTAAATGTTCCTTACATGGGCCAGATTCAAAAATGATCGTGGGCCACTTAAAAATCATCCATTTTCAAGATGGCCGCCAAGTTTCAAAATGCTATCGTTTTAATTTATAACATGCTTAAAGTCCGCAGGCATATGTGGTGCCCGTGGGCATGTGTGTTATTTTTTTGGCAATTTATACATGTAGAAACTTCATCAATTGAGTGTTCACAATGGAAAAGCGCATGTTGTCAATTTGTCTAACGACACTTTGGCCCTAAGCATCGATTATATACGTTACCTGTGTGTATTTAATTCAAAATCATATAATTTCAATTTCACTACTATTTCATTTTTAAATGCAGTTTCTCCATAGAATCATCGTTAAGTATTAGAAAATACATTTTAGTACGTTTTCTTTTTCATCATTTATTACTACTTGTAGTAACGTAAATAACAATAATTTATAAATTAGTCCATTATAATACGACTTACGGAATTTCTTCATTGTCTCTCCAATTACGAATTTAATATCCTGGCACTTCTTAAAAAAAAACACTGTTTTCTTGGAATTATCAGCTTATGACTAATTTAGGGACTTCATGAGGTACGTTTTATACGCGACGAAACTCAGAATATTGCAAATGCTAATAAATGGAGACTTGGCAAATTCCATACACGCACAGCAGATTTTGCTGCTTGTTTTTTTTTCTAATAGCATATATCTGCACCTTTAATGATTATGCCTATCTACTCAGTCTTACGATTCTTTAGACAGTAATATACGTGACATTTTGTTGTATAATCAAAAGCTGCAAAACAGATACATTTCATTTGAGAAAAATGCTGCAATTATAAGCCAGCAAATAATTTGTATACATGCTTCAAATAAAGCAATATATAGTCGGTTGGATAATGAGCCGATTTAGCATGAAACCAACTTCAGAGCTTACTTTTAATTTGACGAATATTTAACGTGTTAAGGGACCGAGTTCTACAGAATTCTAAGCCACAAAATGAAGTGGCAAATCAAAACGACAGCATATTTGATACCGGATATTTCTGGGCAAATACCAGTTGTCCTAAAGAATGTATTGACCAGTAGTTGCACTTTGCAGTACGGTAACAAAACAAAGAGAAGGATAACAGATCGAATAACGTATACAACCAATTACTGGGAAATTTATAAATTCCTCATATCTCATGTGCTTAAACAGTAATACATTTAGTTCTGAATTAAAAACTAGCAAATGATAAGGTTATGCATACTATCGATGTCAAGGACAAACCTTGATATATCTATTTTCATATGACCTCCTTGACTTTGAAGATATTACTATAATTATTATTATTATTGATAATTGTTTAGCAATAATTACAGGGGTTAACTGCTTATTAATGAAGTCTTACCGCTTTTATGAATGAGTCTTGGCCGGATATTTCATATACAGTAAGAAATGCAGCTTTCTGATACCATTTATATCAATACAATGATAGAAGAAGCATACATATTAAAAGTCGAATGATCAAAACTAATTTTGTCTTTCGTTACACTTAATGTATTGGTAATAATGTATCAGAACACAAACAGGGGCTGTACAGAATTATCTGACCAAATAAATCTTGGTAATGTTGCAATGAGAGATACAGGTGATGAACAGACTCATGAAAAGACGCTTTATATGTGTCTCCTATTTAAAGTATATCATTTTCCATTGCTTAATTGACATAGTGATAATATGGTGCAGTGTAACTGATGGGAGCAACACAAAAAGGTAACGTTGATTACAATCAGGCGCGGTGTTAATAACTATCAAGTGAGACGATACTTTAAGTGTTGGCTCAGCTGACAGCCATTTTTGCCTGTAGATTACCTGATTGTCTCAGTAGACAGCATGGGTAGGGAAACAGGTATCTACCGTATGGTAATTCTAAAGCTAGACATGGATCAGTTAGGTCAACTTATACATATACTGGTCCCTCAAGATTTTAAATGATGCGTTTTGTGATGTTGCTGTAAGTCACATTAAATGTTAAGAACATTCTAAATGCTTCAGATGTTCATGTTAAGTTCTTGTGAGTGTAAAATAGTAAATATTTGCTGTCTTAATACCAATGGTAAGTTAAATTGCTTTCTGACATCCAAGAATTGAGCCTTTGAAGACAACTTCCTCAAATAAAAAAACAACTTTATCCTAATACATTACAGATTTGTACCATAATGTTACTGTTACAATGCCTTTCAAATACAGGACAACCCCATATTATCAGACTTGGATGTATAAACAGTGGTGTTTCTTCATGAGAGCTTCACATGTGTGAACTTAAGACCTCAAAAGTTACACTGAAATGCTATATCATCTACAGTTAGACATTTTCGTCAGTTTCGGGGAAAATTCAAAATAAAGTTAACTTTTCTCTTCACCTGGCAATGCCATAGCTAACTGCTACCTAACTAATTCAAAATATGCAAGCAGTTCTTTCAACATGGTTTAAAGAGAAGTGGCAGAGTATGTTGATAAAGGACCAATCATATAAGATTCATTCTAGCGATTCTTGTTTGTTAATTGTGATTTAGTCTCGGTTATGTACGTTACTGGTCTTATTTGACTGATGACTATCTTTTTCTAAATATATGTCAATATTTCTATTTATATAAATATGAAACAAATCATAATAATTTTAATTGTTCTTTACATTTATAACGTTAATTGTTCCCACATTTCATTTGTAACAGTTTGCTGCTGTAACACGCTGTTACCCCACCCGATACTTTGGTCAGTTTCTAGATAAAACACAAAAAATGATATAGCAACAACCATTTTTGAGTTGCTGAAGGACTGTTTTAATGATTATAATAACAACATTAAACTGAAGTTCATGTCTAAACGAGGACCCCATTTTTATTACATATGACCCTGGAATATTTTTCCAGGGACGGATTTCGATTCTGTTACGTAATGTTAACTGAAAGGCACCCAAACAGTAACAATGTTACTGTTTGGGTGCCTTTCAGGTACAACCCAAAGTTATTATAGTCTAATGAATATAAGAATGGCATTTTACATGCGTACTTGTACACTTTTTCAATTTAAGATATAATACAAACTACACCTAGTTATACTTTCTCACCAGTGTTTCGGGAATTCATAAGAAATAAGTTACATTCTGTCTTCAACTGATATTGCCACAACTAACTCCAACCTAACTGATTCAAAATATATCAAGGAATTCTGTCAAAGTTGAGATGAGCATGAGTCGAATAAGAGCATTGGATTATGCTCATTTAGCATACATGTAAAAATTTCATTTCACCGGTTGGTCTGTTTCTCATTGATCATTTATATTTTAGTTACAGTTATATACGTTACAAATATATCATGCTTTTTGATCATCATTTCCAGACTTCAAATGCTTTTTATGTATTTGAACGTTTAAAAAGGGATATTTATGACACAAAGTATTTTCTACATTGCGTTTATTGCTTTTAGGTGCTGTAATGGACCAGTGTTACCCCACCCACCACTTTGGCCATTTTTTTCGGTAAAGTATTGAAAGAAAAACTGGCAACAGCCATTTTGCAACTTCTAAGTGACTGCTCTAAGTGACTATGATCAGGGCATAAAATAAACATCCATGCCAACGGGCCCCTGGACTATTGCCTTAAATAATGTGTTGAAAAGTACATAAAAATGGCGGACATTTTGTTTTTGAGGCGGCCATCTTGAAAATGACATAATTTCAAGTGGCCCACGATCTTATATTAAAGTGCATGCCAGGTACTTGCTATCCTGTAAATTTCATGCTTGTATCATCAACTGAAGTATTTTCGCTATATCCCGCTCCACTATATGTGCCCAACCAGAAATAACAATACCAGCTTTCTATTATCATGATGCTCCTTCATATCCAATATGTTGTTTGAAATTAAGCCACTGGTAGTGTCATTAAGATATGGGCAAAATACAAAATCATAATTGATTAAAACATGGGCAACAACTCTGTGAAGCAGGAAACTGATGTTACCATTCAGGCATTCAGGCATTCTGCACACCTTCAGATCATCTGATGATGCTTTATATTTGTACCAAGTTTCATAATAATATCTTCAAAGGCTTTGAAATTCGAAGTTATAGAGCGGACAAGATCTCCATACCTAAATAAACAAAGGGTTATAATTCTGTTAAAAATGAAGGTGCAGTTATAGTTCTTTTTCTCTGCACATTGTCTGATGATGTTTATATTTGTACCAAGTTTTGTGAAAATATCTTCAACAGTTCTAAAGTTAGAGAGCGAACAGTTTTCTAGACTGTAAACTACAATGGGGAATAATTCTGTAAAAATGTAGATGAAGTTACAGTTCTTATACTCTGCTCATTGTCTGACATTGTCTGATGATGCTTTATATTATGTACAAGTTTTCTGAAAATATCGTTGATGGTTTTAAAAGCTATAGAGCGGACATTAATTCTATATGTAAAATTTCAAAGGGGCATAGTTCAGTAACAAATGTAGGCAGAGTTAAGGTTCTTGTTCTCTGCACATCGTCTGATGATGCGTTACATTTGTAGCAAATCTTGTAAAACTATCTCTAACGGTTTCAGAGATACAGAGCAGACACGATTTCTGTACTCAAAATTACAAATAGGCATTATTCAGCAAAAATGTAGGCAGGGCTATGGTTTTTGTTCTGTGCACATCGTCTGATAGTGCTTTACATTTGTACCAAGTCTCATGAAAATATCTATAACGGTTTCAGAGTTTGGAGCGGACTCGATTTATGTACTCAAAATTACAATAGTAATTCAGTAAAATATGTAGGCAGAGTTATGGTTCTTGTTCTCTGCACATTGTCTGATAATGCTTTACTTGTGTACCAAGCCTCATGAAAATAGCTCTAACGGTTTCAGAGTTATCGAGCGGACAAAATTTGTGCTATCAAAATTTCAAAGGGGCATAATTCAGTAAAAAATGTAGGCAGAGTTTTAGTTCTTGTTCTCTACCCATTGTCTGATGATGCTAAACACTAGTACCAAGTCTCGTAAAAATATCTCTAACATATTCAGAGTTATGAAGCGGACAGGATTTCTGTACTCAATATTACAAAGTGGCATCATTCAGTCAATAATGTAAATAGAGTTATGGTTCTTGTTCTCTGCACATCGTATGATGATGCATTACATTTGTATCAAGTCTCGTGAACATATCCTAAACAGTTTCAGAGTTATGGAGCGGACACGGTTTCTGTACTCAAAATTTCAAAGGGCCATAATTCAGATATTTTTTTTTTGGCAGATTTTTATTTCTTATTCCTGCACATCGTCTGATGATGTTTTACATTTGTACCAAGTCTCGTGAAAATGTCTCTTACGGTTTCTGATCGAGTTATTGAGCGGACACGAAATGATGATGGACGGACGGACAGACGGACGGACAAGGTGATTACTATAGGGCCTCCACAGACTTCGTCTGGCGGAGCCCTTATTAGGATGTTAAGTTTCGACAAACACCGATCTAAACATTTGTTAAAGAGGAGATAATGTTAACCCACAAACGTACACACGGACGAAAAGTCTTGCGGATAGCTTTTTCCATAATTATTTCGACCATCTAAAATAATGCACCGCATTTATTTTGGTTACACGTACACGTACAAGTTACATTTATCTTAACTTTTAATAACTATAATTAGAACTTGTACGTGTACGTGTAGCTACCAGTAGCCGTACGCGTACAAGTTCTAAATCTTAACCTCCCTAATATCAACGTTAATTCAACGGCATAGTGACGTTTAACCAACGTTAATGACACGACGTTGTGTCAGCGTTGTGTGTCAGCTGAGCATGAGGAATAAATCTGTTATCATTGAATGTGGCTGGAATATTTAGTGTTGCGCCACGCGAAGAAAGTCTTCAGATGAGCATTTGCGAACTACGCATATGCACAGTCTGCTCAGTAAGTGCATGGAAAGTCAAACACGCAACATCTTACTAATTCCAGTACGTAATACACTTTTTCTGACTAGTCTAAGCAGTGCAGGCTCTCTCGTAAACGATGCACTGCACTTACTCTGACAGACAACGCAGTTACATGGACTTATCCTGGTACCCACTGTTTGTGTATAGCGTCAAACATATTTTACCCGGACAGGGCTCATAACATTCAAAACAAGAGATGAGCATAAAATGCACGTGAAAATAAGATCGACACTTGATTATCCTGATTGTCAATGATGTAACCCAAGAGCCGCACCCTCTGAAAATTGCCACATGCGACGAGAAGAATCAGCCCAGTCTGTGGTAACATGTATGCGTTCACAACATGTATATGCAATCTTGAGCATCATACACTGTGGCACCGTAAAGAATGCGAAAAGAAAAGACACTAATGGGACTGCATTCGCTTTTCCCAAGATGGGGTGAATTACATTTTTCCTTGCGCATACCTCGTGTCGTGATAAAACCAGTCTTATTTCATAAACAAAACGCGCGTATCTTGACTAGACGCATGCGCAATCAGAGCAGGATAGACTACACATGAGCGTAGACATATCTTATTACCTCCTGGTTGCGTATACATACATATTTCGCTGAAAATATTATGGGTTGAAGCACATTTTTTCCTTGCGCAGGCCATTTGAGTCGTGTCGTTATAAAGTCAGCCTTGTGGTATATGCAAAACACCTATGTCCAGACTAGTCTGTGCACTAGCACAATCAGAACAGGTAAGGCGCAATAAGTATGCCTTCTGGAAATCAAACGGTGAACTGCACTAACTCTGACAGACTACGCAGTTGCATAGACTTATCTTGGTACCCACTGTTTGCGTATAGTGTCAAACATATTTTGCCCGGACAAGGCTCATATCGTTTAAAGAGATGAGCATAAAATGCACGTGCAAATATAACCGACCCTTGATTATCAATGATGTAATCCAACAGCTGCAAGATTAACAAAAAAAATAAATAAAAATAACCGCAGGGATCCTAAATTTTGGGATAGATGTATCTGAGAAATCACTTTAGAATCAGATCAAGATGTGCAATGCGTCATATCCTATCAGTATTTTTGACACACTGTCAGCTACTTTTAGCATTTGTTTAAATTTTAGAATAATCTGTTAATTTAAAGGTGTCCCAATAGAGAGAGTAAATTAAAACGATGGAAATTGTTTGAACATCATTGCAAGACACCCAGCAGGCACATGATTTCCTTATGATGTCAAAATGGGGTCGATGCGACGCCACCATGCCGCATCGACGTCAATACGACGTCATTTCGACGTCATGTGCCTGCTGGACAGTAAAGTATTTCCCAGCAGGCACATGACGTCAGAATGACGTCGGTGAAATGCAATGTTTGCGTCGACGTCAATGCGACGTCATTATAACGTTGTGTACCTGCTGGGTAGTATGTATCAATGTGAAGATCTGATCCGTCTCCTTGAGCTTCAAATTAGGTATCCGTTCATCTGAATCAGAAAAATTGAGCCGCGACACGAGAAAGCAACAAAGTGGAAGTGCGCCAATCGCAGACTCAGATCAGCCTGGGCATCCGTCTAGTATGATCACAGTCTTTTCTAAGCGCTTTAACGGTAGCTAAGGGTCTAACTTTGCGCGCTACCTTCATGTGGACAGCAAAGACTCTGTTCAGACTGGGTGGATGCCCGGGCTTATCTGAGTCTGCGCTGGGCGCACAACCACTTTGTTGGTTTTCTCGCGTCGTGGTTCAAAATAATGATATTGGAAGTCTGCCCACAGTCATAACTAATTTATTCTAGGTCAACGTTTCATTAACATCGATCTTCAGACGAAAGAACATTTTTCTAAAGGGAAAAGAAATAATGCCAGAATTTGTGCATATTGCCAAAATTGATAAATTCTGCATTTCTATCATTCAAAACTAAAATTGACAAGAAAAATGTCAGAACTGCCTTTTTAATCTACTTGTTATTTTTTTTATTTGTTTTAACTATTGCAGAACTTAAATGTACAAAAAATTAGATGTGCATGCGTGTGGGTTTTACTGCCCAAATATAGGTATGTGCTACATAGGTATCTTTGCAATCCTTTATTATTCTTACGGGCCACCAGGGTTCATCTCCCATAAAGTGCAGGTTACCATGATGCTAATGGTGGTTTCATCTGTTTGTGCGACTCCACTTTGGTTGAAGGGACATCATTTTAGAGTCAAGATGCGCTGAAACAGCCGCACATGCTGCGACCTTGTACCCATGCCCCTGTGCTTGCACCACATCCATGTTGTAGCAGACAGGCCGCAGTAAACAGTATCCAGGACGCAGTAGACAGACAGTAGACACTTCACTGGACAGTAAATAGTATACAGAAAACCGCGAACAACATGTACTACTTTTCAGCATGCTCCAAAGCGAAGGGCGAGTGGACAGTGCACAGCAGACGGTAAACGGTCTTTAACGTTGAGGGAAAAGTATTTTCCTTCGCACAGCTTTGAGATACATATACAGTGACCGTGAAATGGGGGGAAGAAAACTATCAAAGAAAAAAGAAATAAAAATAGAAAATAAAGAGAAGCAGACAAAAGTCTGCAGCACCCGGTATTCCCAGGCGGTCACCCATCCAAGTATTAACCGGGCCCGACGTTGCTTAATTTCCGTGATCGGACGAGAACCAATGTTTTCACTGTATTATGGCCGTAGACAACAAAGTACCGATTTTCAACATTTACAAAGTGTACTTTTGAGAGTTTGCGATCAGTAATAGCCTATCCTGCAGTTCTTACTACTGGGACACACATTGCAGGCCTAGTTGAGCAGTCGTATCAGGATCTGCGCTGTTTGCATTTCAGTCTCATCATGCCAGCAGACAAAAAAAGTTGAATCATCATCGAATCAACGTTGATTCAATGTGATTCGATGTTTTGTGATCATCGATTAAACTATTGCAAAACGTCTTCGATAAGCCTCTTTATTTCGGAGTACTAATTCGCGCCTCATATGATCAGCTTTTGTCTAAAGTAAAAAGTAACCGTCAATATCAACGTTAAATCAACGGCATAGTGACGTTTAACCAACGTTAATGACACGACGTTGTGTCAGTGTTGTGTGTCAGCTGAGCATGAGGAATAAATCTGTTATCATTGAATGTGGCTGGAATATTTAGTGTTGCGCCACGCGAAGAAAGTCTTCAGATGAGCATTTGCGAACTGCGCATATGCACAGTCTGCTCAGTAAGTGCATGGAAAGTCAAACACGCAACATCTTACTAATTCCAGTACGTAATACACTTTTTCTGACTAGTCTAAGCAGTGCAGGCTCTCTCGTAAACGATGCACTGCACTTACTGTGACAGACAACGCAGTTACATGGACTTATCCTGGTACCCACTGTTTGTGTATAGCGTCAAACATATTTTACCCGGACAGGGCTCATAACATTCAAAACAAGAGATGAGCATAAAATGCACGTGAAAATAAGATCGACACTTGATTATCCTGATTGTCAATGATGTAACCCAAGAGCCGCACCCTCTGAAAATTGCCACATGCGACGAGAAGAATCAGCCCAGTCTGTGGTAACATGTATGCGTTCACAACATGTATAAGCAATCTTGAGCATCATACACTGTGGCACCGTAAAGAATGCGAAAAGAAAAGACACTAATGGGACTGCATTCGCTATTCCCAAGATGGGGTGAATTACATTTTTCCTTGCGGATACCTCGTGTCGTGATAAAACCAGTCTTATTTCATAAACAAAACGCGCGTATCTTGACTAGACGCATGCGCAATCAGAGCAGGGTAGACTACACATGAGCGTAGACATATCTTGTTACCTCCTGGTTGCGTATACATACATATTTCGCTGAAAATATTATGGGTTGAAGCACATTTTTTCCTTGCGCAGGCCATTTGAGTCGTGTTGTGATAAAGTCAGCCTTGTGGTATATGCAAAACACCTATGTCCAGACTAGTCTGTGCACTAGCACAATCAGAACAGGTTAGGTGCAATAAGTATGCCTTCTGGAAATCAAACGGTGAACTGCACTAACTCTGACAGACTACGCACTTGCATAGACTTATCTTGGTACCCACTGTTTGCGTATAGTGTCAAACATATTTTGCCCGGACAAGGCTCATATCGTTTAAAGAGATGAGCATAAAATGCACGTGCAAATATAACCGACCCTTGATTATCAATGATGTAATCCAACAGCTGCAAGATTAACAAAAAAATAAATAAAAATAACCGCAGGGATCCTAAATTTTGGGATAGATGTATCTGAGAAATCACTTTAGAATCAGATCAAGATGTGCAATGCGTCATATCCTATCAGTATTTTTGACACACTGTCAGCTACTTTTAGCATTTGTTAAAATTTTAGAATAATCTGGTAATTTAAAGGTGTCCCAATAGAGAGAGTAAATTAAAACGATGGAAATTGTTTGAACATCATTGCAAGACACCCAGCAGGCACATGATTTCGTAATGATGTCAAAATGGGGTCGATGCGACGCCACCATGCCGCATCTACGTCAGTACGACGTCATTTCGACGTCATGTGCCTGCTGGGCAGTAAAGTATTTCCCAGCGGGCACATGACGTCAGAATGACGTCGGTGAAATGCAATGTTTGCGTCGACGTCAATGCGACGTCATTATAACGTTGTGTACCTGCTGGGTAGTATGTATCAATGTGAAGATCTGATCCGTCTCCTTGAGCTTCCAATTAGGTATCCGTTTATCTGATTCAGAAAAAAAATGAGCCGCGACACGAGAAAGCAACAAAGTGGAAGTGCGCCAATCGCAGACTCAGATCAGCCTGGGCATCCGTCTAGTATGATCACAGTCTTTTCTAAGCGCTTTAACGGTAGCTAAGGGTCTAACTTGGCACGCTACCTTCATGTGGACAGCAAAGACTCTGATCAGACTGGGTGGATGCCCGGGCTTATCTGAGTCTGCGCTGGGCGCACAACCACTTTGTTGGTTTTCTCGCGTCGTGGTTCAAAATAATGATATTGGAAGTCTGCCCACAGTCATAACTAATTTACTCTAGGTCCACGTTTCATTAACATCGATCTTCAGACGAAAGGAGCAATTCTAAAGGGAAAAGAAATAATGCCAGAATTTGTGCATATTGCCAAAATTGATAAATTCTGCATTTCTATCATTCAAAACTAAAATTGACAAGAAAAATGTCAGAACTGCCTTTTTAATTTACTTGTTATTTTTTTATTTGTTTTAACTATTGCAGAACTTAAATGTACAAAAAATTAGATGTGCATGCGTGTGGGTTTTACTGCCCAAATATAGGTATGTGCTACATAGGTATCTTTGCAATCCTTTATTATTCTTACGGGCCACCAGGGTTCATCTCCCATAAAGTGCAGGTTACCATGATGCTTATGTTGGTTTCATCTGTTTGTGCGACTCCACTTTGGTTGAAGGGACATCATTTTAGAGTCCAGATGCGCTGAAACAGGCGCACATGCTGCGACCTTGTCCCCATGCCCCTGTGCTTGCACCACATCCATGTTGTAGCAGACAGGCCGCAGTAAACAGTATCCAGGACGCAGTAGACAGACAGTAGACACTTCACTGGACAGTAAATAGTATACAGAAAACCGCGAACAACATGCACTACTTTTCAGCATGCTCCAAAGCGAAGGGCGAGTGGACAGTGCACAGCAGACGGTAAACGGTCTTTAACGTTGAGGGAAAAGTATTTTCCTTCGCACAGCTTTGAGATACATATACAGTGATCGTGAAATGGGGGGAAGAAAACTATCAAAGAAAAAAGAAATAAAAATAGAAAATAAAGAGAAGCAGACAAAAGTCTGCAGCACCCGGTATTCCCAGGCGGTCACCCATCCAAGTATTAACCGGGCCCGACGTTGCTTAATTTCCGTGATCGGACGAGAACCAATGTTTTCACTGTATTATGGCCGTAGACAACAAAGTACCGATTTTCAACATTTACAAAGTGTACTTTTGAGAGTTTGCGATCAGTAATAGCCTATCCTGCAGTTCTTACTACTGGGACACACATTGCAGGCCTAGTTGAGCAGTCGTATCAGGATCTGCGCTGTTTGCATTTCAGTCTCATCATGCCAGCAGACAAAAAAAGTTGAATTATCATCGAATCAACATTGATTCAATGTGATTCGATGTTTTGTGATCATCGATTAAACTATTGCAAAACGTCTTCGATAAGCCTCTTTATTTCGGAGTACTAATTCGCGCCTCATATGATCAGCTTTTGTCTAAAGTAAAAAGTAACCGTCAATATCAACGTTAAATCAACGGCATAGTGACGTTTAACCAACGTTAATGACACGACGTTGTGTCAGCGTTGTGTGTCAGCTGAGCATGAGGAATAAATCTGTTATCATTGAATGTGGCTGGAATATTTAGTGTTGCGCCACGCGAAGAAAGTCTTCAGATGAGCATTTGCAAACTGCGCATATGCACAGTCTGCTCAGTAAGTGCATGGAAAGTCAAACACGCAACATCTTACTAATTCCAGTACGTAATACACTTTTTCTGACTAGTCTAAGCAGTGCAGGCTCTCTCGTAAACGATGCACTGCACTTACTCTGACAGACAACGCAGTTACATGGACTTATCCTGGTACCCACTGTTTGTATATAGCGTCAAACATATTTTACCCGGACAGGGCTCATAACATTCAAAACAAGAGATGAGCATAAAATGCACGTGAAAATAAGATCGACACTTGATTATCCTGATTGTCAATGATGTAACCCAAGAGCCGCACCCTCTGAAAATTGCCACATGCGACGAGAAGAATCAGCCCAGTCTGTGGTAACATGTATGCGTTCACAACATGAATAAGCAATCTTGAGCATCATACACTGTGGCACCGTAAAGAATGCGAAAAGAAAAGACACTAATGGGACTGCATTCGCTTTTCCCAAGATGGGGTGAATTACATTTTTCCTTGCACATACCTCGTGTCGTGATAAAACCAGTCTTATTTCATAAACAAAACGCGCTTATCTTGACTAGACGCATGCGCAATCAGAGCAGGGTAGACTACACATGAGCGTAGACATATCTTGTTACCTCCTGGTTGCGTATACATACATATTTCGCTGAAAATATTATGGGTTGAAGCACATTTTTTCCTTGCGCAGGCCATTTGAGTCGTGTCGTGATAAAGTCAGCCTTGTGGTATATGCAAAACACCTATGTCCAGACTAGTCTGTGCACTAGCACAATCAGAACAGGTAAGGCGCAATAAGTATGCCTTCTGGAAATCAAACGGTGAACTGCACTAACTCTGACAGACTACGCAGTTGCATAGACTTATCTTGGTACCCACTGTTTGCGTATAGTGTCAAACATATTTTGCCCGGACAAGGCTCATATCGTTTAAAGAGATGAGCATAAAATGCACGTGCAAATATAGCCGACCCTTG
This sequence comes from Ctena decussata, assembly GCA_963989385.1. NCBI lineage: Eukaryota > Metazoa > Mollusca > Bivalvia > Lucinida > Lucinidae > Ctena > Ctena decussata. The sequence continues at coordinate 36,377,318 of OZ022508.1, forward strand.
ATTATCAATGATGTAATCCAAGAGCTGCAAGATTAACAAAAAATAAATAAAAATAACCGCAGGGATCCTAAATTTTGGGATAGGAGTATCTGAGAAATCACTTTAGAATCAGATCAAGATGTGTAATGCGTCATATCCTATCAGTATTTTTGACACACTGTCAGCTACTTTTAGCATTTGTTTAAATTTTAGAATAATCTGGTACCAATAGAGAGAGTAAATTAAAACGATGGAAATTGTTTGAACATCATGGCAAGACACCCAGCAGGCACATGATTTCGTAATGATGTCAAAATGGGGTCGATGCGACGCCACCATGCCGCATCGACGTCAATACGACGTCATTTCGACGTCATGTGCCTGCTGGGCAGTAAAGTATTTCCCAGCGGGCACATGACGTCAGAATGACGTCGGTGAAATGCAATGTTTGCGTCGACGTCAATGCGACGTCATTATAACGTTGTGTACCTGCTGGGTAGTATGTATCAATGTGAAGATCTGATCCGTCTCCTTGAGCTTCCAATTAGGTATCCGTTTATCTGATTCAGAAAAAAAATGAGCCGCGACACGAGAAAGCAACAAAGTGGAAGTGCGCCAATCGCAGACTCAGATCAGCCTGGGCATCCGTCTAGTATGATCACAGTCTTTTCTAAGCGCTTTAACGGTAGCTAAGGGTCTAACTTGGCACGCTACCTTCATGTGGACAGCAAAGACTCTGATCAGACTGGGTGGATGCCCGGGCTTATCTGAGTCTGCGCTGGGCGCACAACCACTTTGTTGGTTTTCTCGCGTCGTGGTTCAAAATAATGATATTGGAAGTCTGCCCACAGTCATAACTAATTTACTCTAGGTCCACGTTTCATTAACATCGATCTTCAGACGAAAGGAGCAATTCTAAAGGGAAAAGAAATAATGCCAGAATTTGTGCATATTGCCAAAATTGATAAATTCTGCATTTCTATCATTCAAAACTAAAATTGACAAGAAAAATGTCAGAACTGCCTTTTTAATTTACTTGTTATTTTTTATTTGTTTTAACTATTGCAGAACTTAAATGTACAAAAAATTAGATGTGCATGCGTGTGGGTTTTACTGCCCAAATATAGGTATGTGCTACATAGGTATCTTTGCAATCCTTTATTATTCTTACGGGCCACCAGGGTTCATCTCCCATAAAGTGCAGGTTACCATGATGCTTATGTTGGTTTCATCTGTTTGTGCGACTCCACTTTGGTTGAAGGGACATCATTTTAGAGTCCAGATGCGCTAAAACAGGCGCACATGCTGCGACCTTGTCCCCATGCCCCTGTGCTTGCACCACATCCATGTTGTAGCAGACAGGCCGCAGTAAACAGTATCCAGGACGCAGTAGACAGACAGTAGACACTTCACTGGACAGTAAATAGTATACAGAAAACCGCGAACAACATGCACTACTTTTCAGCATGCTCCAAAGCGAAGGGCGAGTGGACAGTGCACAGCAGACGGTAAACGGTCTTTAACGTTGAGGGAAAAGTATTTTCCTTCGCACAGCTTTGAGATACATATACAGTGATCGTGAAATGGGGGGAAGAAAACTATCAAAGAAAAAAGAAATAAAAATAGAAAATAAAGAGAAGCAGACAAAAGTCTGCAGCACCCGGTATTCCCAGGCGGTCACCCATCCAAGTATTAACCGGGCCCGACGTTGCTTAATTTCCGTGATCGGACGAGAACCAATGTTTTCACTGTATTATGGCCGTAGACAACAAAGTACCGATTTTCAACATTTACAAAGTGTACTTTTGAGAGTTTGCGATCAGTAATAGCCTATCCTGCAGTTCTGACTACTGGGACACACATTGCAGGCCTAGTTGAGCAGTCGTATCAGGATCTGCGCTGTTTGCATTTCAGTCTCATCATGCCAGCAGACAAAAAAAGTTGAATCATCATCGAATCAACGTTGATTCAATGTGATTCGATGTTTTGTGATCATCGATTAAACTATTGCAAAACGTCTTCGATAAGCCTCTTTATTTCGGAGTACTAATTCGCGCCTCATATGATCAGCTTTTGTCTAAAGTAAAAAGTAACCGTCAATATCAACGTTAAATCAACGGCATAGTGACGTTTAACCAACGTTAATGACACGACGTTGTGTCAGCGTTGTGTGTCAGCTGAGCATGAGGAATAAATCTGTTATCATTGAATGTGGCTGGAATATTTAGTGTTGCGCCACGCGAAGAAAGTCTTCAGATGAGCATTTGCGAACTGCGCATATGCACAGTCTGCTCAGTAAGTGCATGGAAAGTCAAACACGCAACATCTTACTAATTCCAGTACGTAATACACTTTTTCTGACTAGTCTAAGCAGTGCAGGCTCTCTCGTAAACGATGCACTGCACTTACTCTGACAGACAACTCAGTTACATGGACTTATCCTGGTACCCACTGTTTGTGTATAGCGTCAAACATATTTTACCCGGACAGGGCTCATAACATTCAAAACAAGAGATGAGCATAAAATGCACGTGAAAATAAGATCGACACTTGATTATCCTGATTGTCAATGATGTAACCCAAGAGCCGCACCCTCTGAAAATTGCCACATGCGACGAGAAGAATCAGCCCAGTCTGTGGTAACATGTATGCGTTCACAACATGTATAAGCAATCTTGAGCATCATACACTGTGGCACCGTAAAGAATGCGAAAAGAAAAGACACTAATGGGACTGCATTCGCTTTTCCCAAGATGGGGTGAATTACATTTTTCCTTGCGCATACCTCGTGTCGTGATAAAACCAGTCTTATTTCATAAACAAAACGCGCGTATCTTGACTAGACGCATGCGCAATCAGAGCAGGGTAGACTACACATGAGCGTAGACATATCTTGTTACCTCCTGGTTGCGTATATATACATATTTCGCTGAAAATATTATGGGTTGAAGCACATTTTTTCCTTGCGCAGGCCATTTGAGTCGTGTCGTGATAAAGTCAGCCTTGTGGTATATGCAAAACACCTATGTCCAGACTAGTCTGTGCACTAGCACAATCAGAACAGGTAAGGCGCAATAAGTATGCCTTCTGGAAATCAAACGGTGAACTGCACTAACTCTGACAGACTACGCAGTTGCATAGACTTATCTTGGTACCCACTGTTTGCGTATAGTGTCAAACATATTTTGCCCGGACAAGGCTCATATCGTTTAAAGAGATGAGCATAAAATGCACGTGCAAATATAGCCGACCCTTGATTATCAATGATGTAATCCAAGAGCTGCAAGATTAACAAAAAAATAAATAAAAATAACCGCAGGGATCCTAAATTTTGGGATAGATGTATCTGAGAAATCACTTTAGAATCAGATCAAGATGTGTAATGCGTCATATCCTATCAGTATTTTTGACACACTGTCAGCTACTTTTAGCATTTGTTTAAATTTTAGAATAATCTGGTAATTTAAAGGTGTCCCAATAGAGAGAGTAAATTAAAACGATGGAAATTGTTTGAACATCATTGCAAGACACCCAGCAGGCACATGATTTCGTAATGATGTCAAAATGGGGTCGATGCGACGCCACCATGCCGCATCGACGTCAATACGACGTCATTTCGACGTCATGTGCCTGCTGGGCAGTAAAGTATTTCCCAGCGGGCACATGACGTCAGAATGACGTCGGTGAAATGCAATGTTTGCGTCGACGTCAATGCGACGTCATTATAACGTTGTGTACCTGCTGGGTAGTATGTATCAATGTGAAGATCTGATCCGTCTCCTTGAGCTTCCAATTAGGTATCCGTTTATCTGATTCAGAAAAAAAAATGAGCTGCGACACGAGAAAGCAACAAAGTGGAAGTGCGCCAATCGCAGACTCAGATCAGCCTGGGCATCCGTCTAGTATGATCACAGTCTTTTCTAAGCGCTTTAACGGTAGCTAAGGGTCTAACTTGGCGCGCTACCTTCATGTGGACAGCAAAGACTCTGATCAGACTGGGTGGGTGCCCGGGCTTATCTGAGTCTGCGCTGGGCGCACAACCACTTTGTTGGTTTTCTCGCGTCGTGGTTCAAAATAATGATATTGGAAGTCTGCCCACAGTCATAACTAATTTATTCTAGGTCCACGTTTCATTAACATCGATCTTCAGACGAAAGAAGCAATTCTAAAGGGAAAAGAAATAATGCCAGAATTTGTGCATATTGCCAAAATTGATAAATTCTGCATTTCTATCATTCAAAACTAAAATTGACAAGAAAAATGTCAGAACTGCCTTTTTAATTTACTTGTTATTTTTTATTTGTTTTAACTATTGCAGAACTTAAATGTACAAAAAATTAGATGTGCATGCGTGTGGGTTTTACTGCCCAAATATAGGTATGTGCTACATAGGTATCTTTGCAATCCTTTATTATTCTTACGGGCCACCAGGGTTCATCTCCCATAAAGTGCAGGTTACCATGATGCTTATGTTGGTTTCATCTGTTTGTGCGACTCCACTTTGGTTGAAGGGACATCATTTTAGAGTCCAGATGCGCTAAAACAGGCGCACATGCTGCGACCTTGTCCCCATGCCCCTGTGCTTGCACCACATCCATGTTGTAGCAGACAGGCCGCAGTAAACAGTATCCAGGACGCAGTAGACAGACAGTAGACACTTCACTGGACAGTAAATAGTATACAGAAAACCGCGAACAACATGCACTACTTTTCAGCATGCTCCAAAGCGAAGGGCGAGTGGACAGTGCACAGCAGACGGTAAACGGTTCCTACAATTCAGTAATGTGCCCGAATGATACGGACGGAATGCTAAACAGTGACAGCCCTGATTGGGCTGCTCCTTTATGAGCAGCCTGGTTTGGTTTTGCACATATTCTTCAACTATGTCCCAATACTTAGTGTTTTTGCGGTATTTATATCTAATTGAGTTGATACAGGGGAGAAGGTGCAGTATGACACATCGAACAAAGTCCTGTCCCCATCCACAGACATGGTTCCTGGTGGGTTTTTATAAGACTTTGATAGGCCTTAAGGACCCACCATTACCACCTGATATGCTTTTTTGGGGCCCATTTGGAGGGGAACAGGATAATGTTTTGTAGTCTGATCTGGGTCTTTGATTATCAGCTTGTTCATTTGTGACCCTTTCTCAAAGCTAATCAATGTATACTATGTATATTGAGCTTAGCGGATGCCTAGGGGTGTTCACTTTATGAAAGAGCAGCATTATTGGAGACTAAAGAAAAGTAAAATAGCCATTGATAAATAATATTAAGGTGAATGGATATTCTTCAAAAAAAAAAAAAAAAAGACTTGTTGTTAGGGGCTGTAAGTAGATACAGTCTTATTATATACATTTCTTTTTTTTTTTTTTTTTTTTGCTTTAATGCTCCTCCAGATAGTATTAGCTTTACTAGAAAAAAATTTTTGCCTCTAGAATTTATCACATTTATGTTATTTATATAAGGTCGTCTATACTACCTTGCCTGTTTAAAGATATAGGAATATTACATGTATCCTAGGGATCGAGACAATCGTTTCTTTATGGTACCTATTATCCAAAGAAAAAAAAAAAAAAGTTCCCAATATAGAGCAGTGCAATTGACACTCGTGATCTCGAGGTCTGATATCTCAAAGTATGGTCATTTATCAAAGAATATAGTTAGTGCACATTGATTATTTTTTTTAGACTTTAAACGTGTTGTCTCAAACTACTGATGTCTCGAGGTCGGTTTTCAAGAAAACTTGCTTCGAGATGGGATAGTTAGAGACAAACTCCAACTTTGAGATATCAAGAGTGTTGACCGTAATTTACTGGGAATTTAACAAAATGACAAGCAGTGCTTTCAGCCCCCTTTTCCCTGGTGGACTTGTCCATCCGGTTTCCGATGTGTTTTCTTCTATTATATTATAGATGAAAAACGTGCATTCTTGAAAGCAATGTTGACCCTGATCGGAGACTGCATGCAGTAGCATCTGAACGGGGTCCACACAGTTTAAATACATCCCATTGATGGGTTTCAGGTCTAGAAGGGGCTGAGGGGACTGGATTATGGGAGTCTGCATAGTCCCCGGCGGGCACATGGCGTTGAAGCGACGTCGTACTGACGTCGATGCGACGTAATGTCGATGCGACGTAATGGCGTTGCATCGACGTCAGTGCGACGTCGTTTCGACGTCATGTGCCCGCTGGGTCTAGTCTATAGTGTCAACTTTGTGAAACATTGTGGTGCCATGGTTATTATGATTTATCGAGTAAAATATACTGTTGGCTGTCTTGACAGACTTATAAGAAACAGGAGGAAAAATAGTATAAGGTTTTTTCCCTATTGCCAAGTAAGCCTGGTCTTGTGTTTCGTTTCGGCAAGACAGGCTTACAGGTTATTTCAGCCGACTGTTCAATTGATCCTTGATCTTCATCTTGCCCATAAGGATAAGGTGAAGACAGTGGGGATCAATACGGCACCGAAAAGCTGGTGTTTTTGTTGTAATGTAGTGTGGGCCTGGATAGGATAATCCATTTTACTGTCATTTGCACTGTTTTTGCGTACATTTTAAATATCTAGAATATTGGCAAGGTCTTTCCTACTCTTTTTTTCTTTTTTTTTTTTTTAGTATTATTTTTGAAAAGAGGTAAATTTACATTTTTGATATTTAAATGCTGAAAGTTTGATAAAAATTTGTGTCAGTGAAAAAATATTATTTTATTTGCTTTGTGTTTAAACTAGATTTTTTTTTTTTTTTTTGATATGCATATTATGTTGATACACCCCTTAGTGAGCCTAGGCAGAATGTTGTACCCAGTTGTCATTGACCCTCACCCCTTGTTGTTTGGAGTTCATTAGATCCTCTAATATTTTCAAATTATGCAAGTCTACTGTGCCCAATATAAAGGGATTTACTATATGCAAATACTTCCGTTGTATGGGTTTCAGGCGACATCTCACTTGTAACCTGGGGACAGCGTGGCATACATTGTATGCCATGCTGCTCTCAGATTGCAACGGGACGAAGCAATGGAATTGTTACCAGACAGACAGACAGACAGTAACTTTATTCACTCAAAGTACATGTAAACATGACATAATGAGGAATTTCTCTAATACTAATCAACATGGCAAACGGACGGTGGATCATGTACTAATACTAACAATGGTAACAGTAAATGATTTGAAAATTTGAATGCAAGGGGAGGAAAACACAGAGCATAAAGCGAGAAACTGAAAGAAAGGAAGAAAACAAAATTATTACAATATATTTCACTAAACGGCTCGCCGCATACTTCCTGCTGCCAAAAATAAATAAGGGGCAAGGCATCCTAAATAAGCTAATTTTCAGTAAAGTTAAATCTCCAAAGTTATGATGATAGTAGCCATAAAATTAGTTTTTACAGTAAAGGACAACAGAACGCATATGGCTAGCCGTTACAGCCAACTATCAAGTACAGAGCTTGCTTCTCAAAACCAAGGCATCTTAAAAAGAATTTCGTGAGAGAGAGAGAGAGAGAGAGAGAGAGAGGGAGAGAAAACCAGCAGGTACAGTGACCTCGGGACGACATCATACCGACGTCGATGCGACATCATGTCATCATGGCATCACTTCGACTTCGGCGTGACGCCATCCGGATGCCACATGGTGAAAAGAGAGAGATAGAGAATGAGTGAGAAAAAGAAACGTAGTCTTTTTAAAACATTATTTTTCTGAATAGCAGCAATGTAAATATTCGATTGGTGCTTAGACAATCAGATGGGTTAACAGCAAAAGTGACATAACGAATTCAGTTTTACTGGTACCTCACCCTGCCTGCCATCCTTACCGAAACGAAATGCAAGGGCGACAAGCAGAGATTAGGAATGGCATATCCTTCCTGCTTTGCCAACTTTGCCGGGGAGACAGGCAAACGTGGCGGAGCAGGACGGAAGAGAAAAATAAGATAAACTACTCTCATGTGTCATGTACACTCCTACATTTAAAATTTGTATAAATGTAGGAATAATAATGATAATAATAATAATAATAATAATAGTAGATTAATTAGTATATAGAAACGCGTTAAATGATTCATCCAGTATAAATGTTTGGGAGTTTACTGTAGAGCAATATTTAGACGTCTCCATTGAAAATAGGTAAACCAGGTTGCAGTTATAATAAATGGCAGGTAACGGCGTCCAATGGGTCCGTCCAAGCCGATGCATTAAAAAACCGTGCAGTTTATAATCTGCTTCATTCATACTTGTGAATCGGATAACACAAAACAGACTAAGCTCCAAGAAAGGAAAACAATCAGGAGTATAAACAGGTATTTTTAAGATATTAGTATTTCAAGATATAGCAATGCCGCAGACAAGACAGGACTCTTCGTACGATGAACAGGAGCCTTCTGTCTCCACACCCAGAGGATAACGCGACTAAGTTTTTCAGATTCGAGGAAATATATTTCAGAAGAAAGGAGATAATAAGTATATAAATAAGTAAATAAATCAGATGACTAGAAATAAAGATTGAAAGAAAAAAGGAAAAAAAAAAAAAAAAAAAGTTCCACCTCAGAGTCCTGGCTTGCCCTGGCAATTGAGAACGTAAATATACCAATTGGTGGTCTTGTAGAATTATATAACCGAATCTAGAGACTAGACGTGTCTTCCTGCACTAGCATCAGCAGGATCCCAAATTTATTGCCCATCAGACTCACAACGCTGAGTCAACGCAAAATCAACGTCGATTCAACGTTGTGTGACGTTGAATCAACGTCGGCTAAACGTCGACTCAACATCGCGCGCCTGTTGGGTGAACATAAGCATGTGGGGCGAACCTTGGTCCAAAACACCCAAGGGGCATAGCAAAAGTGACTGCCCCCATCAGGGATACTGCAAATGCTCCAGGTGTTCGCGTAGTCTTGTGCACAGTCCCATCGGAACTGGCAAATATGAGCAAACTGACTATTCAATATTCAAAAGCAACAATGTCTATGACAATTATAAAAGCAAGTTGAGACGTTTAAAAGTACCCAGCAGGCACATGACGTCCAAATGACGTCGTACTGACGCCGATGCGTCAGTTGGGCGTCATTACGACGACATGTGCCCGCTGGGTAAGGTCACCAATAATTTTAACTATATATTATCGCATATTAAGGTACCTATTGATTAACCCATTGTTTGCTTGCGATCCGGCAAAATCAGTTCTAACCTCTCAGCAAGCACAATTTACTGCAGCAACGTCGATGATATCGCAACGACCTTGATACAACGTCGCTCAGCGTCGTGCGAATACTTAGCATAGATGTTTGCCAAAAGAAACATGTGGCATGGATCATTCGTAAGCTTATTCTATTAGGAGAGAGAGAGAGAAAGAAAGAGAGAGCGAGAGAGATTTACATGCAAATTTAACTTCATCAAACAAAGGAAAGATAATATTGTTTTGCCAAGTAACTGTACTTAGGTAAATAGTCACGTGCCAGCTCAGCCGGTTAGAATGTTCCACTGAAGAGAAAGGTATCAAAGATCATAGTCAAACAAAACGTAGCAACGTCGATGCAAGTTACGTCACAGTAAAGCGTCACATCGACTCGTGCATCAGTATCGTGCGGTTTTGCAGTATATTAATTTGCAGATAAATTTATAAATTACTCATACATATGGATATGTAAGTGGAACAGCCCAATAGGTCAGCTGAAAATCATGCGTTTCATGATTCATTCATAAGTATCTGGGATAACAAAACAGTTGTATATTATACAGCTTTTATCGGGGCACCTGAGAAGGGGAATGTTTGACTCGACTCTAAGTTCAAACCCATCGGGCACATGACGTCGAATCGACGTCAGTACCACGTCGCACCGAAGTCACGCACCCGCTGGGAAGCGGCTCCCAAAACAGACTTCCATAAAAAAATATCATTGTCAAACTGTCCCAGTTTCTGGTGCTCGGTTTAGTAGTGCAGGGAATACATTTTAGAATAAACAATTTGATTCTTTCACCTTACAGCCCTTTCAACACCGTCGGACAGGAAAATTGACAAAATGGTGATAAGTCAAAAATTTCAGGCGTGCGTAGTAAGCGCACATTCGAGGAACTTTATGCTCCTTCATCACTTTTTCAGTCATTTTGGGCCGGTGAGAGAATCGGCGTAAAACTGGGTAGAAATAATTTTACTCAAGGATTGAAATGACCAGGCTTGAGGCCATGTTCATGGTAATGACGAAATTGGTTTTTTTAGTGTCTTGGTGGAATGGCATCTCGATGATGTCACTTGGACATTTATATGAACTCTTGGTAGCTGTGATGACAGATCGATGGCATCATTTTTCCAGACATGGCAGACGGTGTATGCCAGTCTCCGCCAGTTTTTCTTTTTCTTTTTTTTTTTTTGGATGACACCAAAAACTGAGATTCTTGTGTGTGTGTGTGGGGGGGGGGGTGTTTCAGAGTTTCTTGAATAAGTAATTGTTCTCAAGTCATTAATCCCATATTATATATGTGTGTGTGTGTGTTTATTTTTTTACTCACTTCTTTGATTACTAATCAGTAAAAATGTCATATCAGTGTATCACCTATCCCTAGAATCTCTCCCGGTTTGGGAGGCAATAAATTGGTGAAATAATCTTGTGGTTTTCAGCTAGTTGTCATTATTATCTAATACCACTTTCCAGAGTTAATTATTCTCCTGATGTCCTAGTATCAAATTAACACTTCAGCCAGCAAATTCCATTTCATTGTTTCAAACTAGAAATATATTTCTTTCAACAGTTATTTTTCTTTATATCTATTAATTTTCCCTAGCTATACTGGACCAAAAGCGGTTGTTTTAAAAATCTAATACATAAACTAAATGATTATAACAATCAGAAAAAATAAACCAAAAACCTATTAACATGGTGAAAGAATATTTTCAGAGGTCTAGCGTCTTGGCAAGCCAAGGGTACTAAGTCCACTTTGTTCTTCACGAACGCCAAGGGTTCTAAGTCCACTTTGGTCCTTACGTACGTAAGAAACGAAGAAGATTTAGTACCCTTGGCTAGCGAAGATATTCGTCGTAGCAAGCTAAGGGTACTAAGTTCACTCTGTTCCTTACGTACGTCCGAATCAAAATGGACATAGTACCCTTGGCTAGCGAAGATATCCATCTTAGCTAGCCAAATGCATTAAGTCCACTTTGTTCATTACGTACGCCAAGGATACTATATTCACCTAAGCAAGCCAAGTGTACCAAGTCCATTTTGTTCCTTGTGTACGCCAAGGGTAATAAGTCCACTTTGGTCCTCACGCACTTAAGAAATAAAGCGGACTTAATACCCTTGGCTAGCGAAGATATTCATCGAAGCAAGGCAAGGGTACTAAGTCTACTATGTTTCTTACGTACGACCAGGGTTCTAAGTCCACTTTGTTCCTTACGTACCCTTTATCGACGGCGTATTTTTGTTAATCGAATTTAACACTATGGTGTTTTTGTTAATCGAATTTAACTCTGTGGTATTTCACTGGATCAGAATATCGTGTTTACCGTGAACAATTACCAAAAAAGAGCAGACGGTCAAGATTCAAAGGGTACTAAGTCTACTTTGTTTCTTACGTACGACCGGGGTACTAAGTCCACTTTGTTCCTTACGTACCCTTTATCGACGGCGTATTTTTGTTAATCGAATTTAACACTATGGTATTTCACTGGATGAGAATATCGTGTTTACCGTGAACAATTACAAAAAAAGAGCAGACGGTCAAGATTTAACCAGTTCATCATTGTTTTAGAACAATTATGCAAAGTTATGGATTAACTGTGTTTTAACACTGAACTGGTCTAAAAATAACGAGGGGGTGAGGACAATTCGCTGCAGCCGTAAGGTGGCGTTGCAGGAAAATCCAATCTGTGAATAGGCCTTCGGCCAAGGGTACGTAAAAAACAAAGTGGACTTAGTACCCTTGGCTGGGGAAGATAGAGTTTTTTTGTACATCAAGCGAACTTTTGTTTTTTATTGTGATATAATATCCCTTTATACTTAAAACATATGCTGTTGCCCCTCATTAAAAATTCCTTGACAATGGTAGTTTTAAGGAGGGTAACAATTTATTTTGTATCCTTCAGTATTAGTGAAAAATTTCTTGCTGAAAATGTGTACAAAAAGTTAATTGAAACAGACAGGACAAATGCCTTTTAATTTTCACTATCTTGTTTTGGGGTTACAGTTTAGCTGTAATAATAATTTATTTGTCATGCTAACAGATTGTAGAAAAGAGGTTTTGTTATGAAATCTTTGCAATAGGTGATACAGTGATATATATTTGGGCTCTAGACTACAGTCGCTCATCTAAGTTGAGATCACCTTCACTATTAGAGAGGTATTTTTGGACTATGAAACTAGCTTTTAATAAATAAGTTTTAAACTAATTTTCGAAGAGATTGCTTACTTAAAATTTCATAACTATAAAAATATACAAACATCAAACATGACTGAGGTTTTGGACCTTAAAGTTGGGGTGACCTTAACTTTGGGGAACGTCTTTAGTTTTGAACAATGGTTTTTGAAAGTGAACCTTACGGTGGTTGTATCGCAAATAGAGAATAGTAAATTCTGATCACGTCGGTTGAAACAAATAGGTACACTGTGTATAAGATTAGAAAAATAATCCATTATTTTTGTTAATTGCCTTGTGGGTTTTGCTTTTAATGAAAGTGGGGCATTATTAGTAGTGGATCAGCCACCATCAAAATAATGGGAATAAACAGTATTTTGCATGAATGTATATACTTTCGGATGAGACAGTTTCTCCTGTTTTTCCGCTTATGTTTCCTCCATCTTCGAGTGGTGTCAGCTCTTCAGGGAGGGGGTTTGCATCTTTGAGAGCAAATTCCTTCCTTGAGGAGTGGGCACCATTTGAAGAGCTGTGTTTTTCAGAGAGGCAAATAAGTTTCCACTAGATAAAACCTATGGGAGCATGGGGATTAACAGGACAATATAACACTATTGCGGAAAAGAGTTGGAGAATGTTTATTCAAGCAGGGGTGTTTGTTGGAGTACTGCGGTATTTAGGTCATTGCTGCATCTTTACTTCATGACAATTTTGTTTGCAATGGGACAACAACTGGAATTTGCTAACAGGTTATGGCTAAGTTAGTTTGAATGGCATTTGGCTTGCTTCTGATATGCTGAATAGAATAGAATGCTGATTAATATTGGTATAAAAAGGAAGGCTTACTGTAGTGACCCTAAATATTCGGGTCTGAGCAAATGCTGTGGACCTGGATCAGGCTGCTCCTGAAGGAGCAGTCTGATTGGGGTCTACAATATTTTGCCATTTGGATGTGTTGACCTGTGCAGAATCTTCTTTCTCGGAGTTTCCAAACAAGGATTTGCCGACCTTCGGGTGTCCGAAGTTTTTTTAGTTCATTGCGGTAATGAAAAAAACTGGCAAGTGAAAACTTTTGCTTTGTAGAATGCGATACTTTAATATTCTGTATTTTTTCTGCGTTTTCACTAAAAATATGACCAAACGGCAATGGCATTAACAGTAATATAAAAAATGGTATACAGAATTGTCCTGATGAAAAGACTGATACTTCAAAAATATATCCTAGGTAGTGTAACTCTGATATGCTAAAAAAAAATAAAAATGAAGCACTATTTCCATAATACGACAAAATATTTCTCATGCCCTTATTCAAACAGACTTTTGTTGGAATGACAAACATCGTGGAGTCAGGTCGGGGTGCTCCTCCAGGAGCAGTCTGACCTGTATCTACGGTGTTTGCAAAATCGTTTTTCCACAGAGGGTTTCTTATGAAACAGGGTAAATACAGTATTTGGAGAAGGCTAAGGGATTTGAATATACTGTACATAATCTTGAATTTTCATAGTTTGTATATATAACCATACAGTCAACTCTCAAACACTGGCACATATATGTAACTCAAAGTGCCCTTTTATAACAAAGAATGTATTTCATTGTATTTCATCAACATTTTTCCTGTTGCTTTTTGGTTCCAGATGGATCGGACTGCTGGTATCTCACAGTAGATTTTCTGGGATCAGAGGATTTGCTGTGGGACATCAGTAGTTAGAGATTTATTTCAACGTTGAGACACCGGGGAGTTGGCTGTGAATGCATCTATCCATAAAATGTCATGTTTCTATGATATTCTCACAAGAATTCCAAAAACATTAAATGTAGGCTCAGTTGCATAGAGGTATGTGTCGAATTTAATTATTTTATTGTTTTCCACTTTGGCTGCATCCTAGCTTTTGTGTATTGTAACTGTGGCTTGGTGGCAGAACAGACCACAGTACAATATATTTAGATCTTTTTTTTTTTTTTTTTTTTTTTCCTTTGGTGTTGAATGTTTTTGTTATATGTAAAAGTATTCCCGTTTGACTGCACACATGAAGAACTGAAGGTTAAGTGTAAACTGCAAATAATGGACTGTGGGGCCATATCATACTTAATTATAAATAAAATAGTTTATCATGAGTTTGGTTAGAATTACAAGTTATAACTGCCAGGGCCTTAGTAATAACGGTAAACGTATTGATGTATTTCAACATTTAAAAGAGATAGAATCTGATATATATTGTTTGGTAGATACACATTTTACTCCAAAGGAGGAAACATTTATTAGTCTGCAGTGGGGCTCTGATTGTGTCTTTAATTCTAAAACTTCAAACTGCAGAGGTATAGCAATACTTTTTAACAGTAGCCTTGATTATAAAATTCATGATCTCATTAAAGAAGACAATGCTAATTACTTGATTTTAGATATCTCTGTACAGAATAGTAGATTTACTCTAGCTGTTGTCTATGGTCCCAACAATGATAATCCACAATTTTTTAAGTCACTTTTTGAGGATATTGATAAATTAGAGAATGATTCAATAATAATGTGTGGAGATTTTAATTTAGTTCTAGACCCTAAACTTGATTACTGTAATTATAAACAGATAAATAATAAAAAAGCACGACAGATATTACTTGACGAAATGGAAGCAAGAAATTTATCAGATCCTTTTCGAATTTTGTCTCCACTGAAACGAAGATATACATGGAGGAGAAAGACTCCTTTTCAACAGTCACGTCTTGATTTCTTTGTGGTCTCAGAGGACATTCAACATCATGTAAATAAGTGTGACATAGGAATAAGTTATAGGTCTGATCATTCACTTATATTGTTAGAACTCAACTTTCAGGACATAACTAAAGGAAAACCCTTGTGGAAACATAATAACTCCCTTTTAAGTGATATAGAGTACCTAAATGCAATAAACGATAAAATCAAACAAGTAAAACAGCAATATGCCCTTCCAGTTTATAATCTAGAAAACATAGACAATATACCTAATGAGGAAATACAGTTTATTATAAATGACCAACTTTTTCTTGAAACACTTTTAATAGAGTTAAGGGGTAAGTCAATTTCTTTTTCATCATTTAGGAAAAAACAAAAAGACCAGAAAGAGACAGAACTAAAACAAAATATCCAAACAATTGAGTCAAATCTAACTGAAGACAAACAAGATGAATTAGAGGGTTTAAAGTCAGATCTGGAAAAAATGAGACATGACAAAATGAAGGGGTATGTGATAAGGTCAAGGGCTCAGTGGATTGAGGAAGGGGAAAAGCCAAGTAAATTTTTTTGTAATTTGGAAAATAGAACTTTTGTGAATAAAACAATGTACAAATTAAATTCTAATTCTGGAAAAATAATTTATGATCAGTTTCAAATTTTAGACGAGGCTAAGACCTTTTATTCTAATTTGTATAAAAATGATGATACAGATTTACAGGATTTGCTTTCTGATACATACTGGACTAGTACAACTAAGGCGACTAAGACTAAAGACTAAACGCTATGCCAAAAACTAACGATGGCGGATTGTCTGACAAGTCTGCGAAAACGAAATTCCCGACTTCAGAAACCTTTGGTGGCATATATAAGGTCTCTAAGTTCGTGAACAAAGTTTTACAGTTTCTTTCTTGAATAGTAATCAAATAATAAATCATAATCCCTTCTTTTCAAATAAAGCAAAAAAGGAAAACGAGCTAGATCCGCCACGCTTTGTTATTTATTTAATCGTGTCCAATCACGTGTATTTCACCGTTGCGCATAGTTGTACATCTTTACTAAAATGAGTTGTTGTTATTCATTTGTGTGATTGACATTTGGGTTGAAAATGGCTGAACAAGCCAGTGGAACAAGCATGAGTAGGACAATTCGAGTGGAAAAGTCCTCCGAGGGCGAGAAAGCCTTGGAGTGTTTTCTACCTCTAGTGGGTTGACTGGGCAGTCGGGTCGGGCGATGGTGATGGGTAGCTTTCAGTACTGGTGTGTCCTACTTATTTGGATTATTTTGGGGCAAGGACCGGCAGTGCTTGCTATCTTGCAGTAGATACGGGAAGGGTTGTTTGGACGTTTTTTCTCATCTGTCCTTTCTCCTTTCTCGCCTACTCTCTGGGAGACGGCTCGATATAGACTGAAATACTATCTCAAAGGGCCGTGAAAACCTAAACGACCAAACAACTAATTACCTCCCGCTGTCATTGTCGTAAACAAAGAAATATTTTTTTTAAAAATCCTACAACTACATATAGTACCCTGGTGCAATGGTATGAGAGTCGGATTTGTATATGGGCTCCGGCTGAAAGCAAATATTTTAAACATCTTAACGCGTTACAGCTCTTTATTTTCCTTCTCCCCCCCCCCCCCTCCCTCCCCCGAAAAAAAAGGAAAACGAAATTATCAATGGAATGGTTTCATTAGTTTTCATCACCTCCAGAGCCTTCAATTTTTCTCATTGTTTTGCAAAATTTCGTAGCATGCGGGGCAAATCGGATATTTTGCCAATTCTAGTAAGCTCCTAACAGTGTAGAGCCTATATAAATATACTGCGATAGTGACCTAGCATACACATTTTTCCACAATGCCTCCAACAACGGGTCCTTCCCAGCGGCTCCGGGGAACAAATCCATAATAGAACTGTCTGGGTGCCCGAGTCCGTCTGTCATCTGTGTCAAATTCAAAGATAGTGTGCACGTTGTTCCTGGGATCGGTATCCGACCTAGCCGCCCCAAAACGTGCCTGAGTACGATCGATTGATTGGGGCCTCGGTTTAAATTATTATCTGGAATAGAAGAAGAGCGAAACGTCGAAATTTATGACAAGAACGCTCATACGAACGGCTAAGCAATGCTTTGTGTAAAGCGCTCAATAGACTTACAAGACCAGCACCACTATCCGAGGTATAGGTCCAAATGCAACATAATTGCATGTAAAACACTTCGAAGAAAGCTTCAGAATAGAATAGAATGACGACATTAGGAGAATAAGTTGCAGAGTTCTAGATGCGAGTGGGTAATGGGTGACAATTTTTGTCAGATCTGCTAATAAACCCCTCATCCGAACCGCCTCAACGAGGCTGGATGAGGGACCACAAGCCTGTCAGTTCATCTGCCGTCACACTGTGTCTGGGCAGGCTTAGACATACTAAGCGGTTAACCTGGTTACCAATACTGAGTGCACATACTTCCGCCAGTAACAGACAACTACCCTTGCCGGCAGCCCGCTAGCGCAGTCGGCAGCGCGTCAGACTGCAGGTCAAGGGGTCCTGAGATCGATTCCCAGACAGGCCACATAACGCTCGTGGAGACTGATCATGAAATATTTTCTACGGTCATTCATTCCCTTCTGCTGATTCAAGAAGGGCAGTTGTCATTTACTGGCGAAAGTATGTGAACTAAGTACTGGTTAAACGTTTAGGAGATCTAATTAAAATCTTAAAGAGCTTCTTCGAGAGCAGAGAACACATTCGAAAGAAGGAACATGGGCCATACCATGGAACAGTGTCATGGAATAGTTTGAGTAGGTTAACTGACCGCCTAGACATGACCTTAGCTGTTTACTTGGCCGTAAATGCTCAACAAAACAAACAAACTCACAACTGCCCTTAAGTCAGCGGAAGGGAGAGAATGAGCGTAGAAAATATTTCATGACCAATCTTCACGACTGTTGAGGGGCCGGGCTTTGGAATCGAACTCGCGACCGCTTGATCTGCAGACCGACGTGCTGGCGACTGCGCTAGACGGCTCGGTAGGACACATGTCAAATTCTGAGGGTACCAAACTCTCTGCATAGGGTAAAGGTGATTTCTAGAATCTCCACATGTAACGCCTTTCGTGCCTGAACTGGTCCTCCATGTGTGAACGAGACCTTGGCATGTAAATGGGCGGTTCATCAATGAAAACAACGAAAACAACAAAAAATAAAACAGGTAATGTGAATTGAATCTCCTCCAGTGACCGGGTCCTCCATGGTCGGAAAGGATTCACCACGAGTGAACGAAACCGTTATAGGTGAACCAAACAAGAAGATGTAAACTTGATCTGCACGTGTGAACATGTATTCTACATCTGACAGGGCCTCCATGTATGAACATTTCTGCTTGTTAGAATGGCTTCTCCAGGTGTGAACGAGATACCCACATATAAACGGGACGGGACGTGTGAACGAGATAGGTACATATGTACGTATGAACGGGACACCCACCTGTGAAAAGGTGCTGCACGCTAGATGGAGACCTTCGCGGGTCCTGTATTTTTCAAAGATCCAGCATGTAAAACGGGACATGCAGTCTGATTATCCAAGTATGCAAGGGATCGCCACAGGCGAACGGACAATCCATGGTTGAATGGGCTCTGCGCCTGTGAAGTGTAAACGGGACCTCCACGTGTTAACGGGATCCGCATGTGAGAAAGGAACCTTCATTTGTGAACGGGTCGTCCATATATGAGCAGGAACTGCATTTGCGAACAGGACCGCCACCTGTAAATGGATCTTCCACAAGTGAACGGACCTCCACATGTGTATTGGACCGCTACATGTGAACGGGCTTGCACAAGTGAACGACATCTGCAAGGCTGTACCTGCGAAAGGGAACTACATATGCGAACGGGATGTCCATATAGGAACGGGGCTTGCATTTTTTCAACGGATCCTCTACGTGTTAATGGGACTGTCCATGTGTGAACGAAACGTGAATGAATGAACAGGACCTCATTCCGATGTAACATTTAGGCTCAGATGCGCAATACGTGAATATTATACAAGTTTCTATCACAAATATGTTTGGACTGTATTGACAAGTTTCAAGGAAACATAGCGAGTTGCGACTCTAGACTGACGCTAGATGAATCCCCCTCCCAAGGAAAAAATGCTTTACAAGATTCTATCACAAATATGTTTGGACTGTATTGACAGGTTTCAAGGAAACAAAGCGAGTTGCGACTCTAGACTAACCCTAGATAAATAAAATAAAATTCACGTGTCTTGTCTAAGTAATGCAGAAGACAACTTTTAAATGAAGGGACCATTTGCCTTTTAAAATTGTCCAGGGGTAGCAAGTTTTTCATTTTAAAATGATTCCTAACTGGCTAAGTAATGACTTTCACCAGACTGCCACTGTTTGGTGTGATGGACTTTCAAATAGGGACAAACTACATCTTCAAGACTAAAATGCTTGCAACAGATCGGCACGGAGAGTTGGGGAGGGCGGAGGGGTTGGGTGTCCTGTGGGATTATAATTTTCTCTGCCTAGTCTTTGTCTCAACCCTATCTTTCCTTTCTACTATCGCGTTGTGAGACGGCTCGACGTAACTCAAATATTATTACTCAGTAAAACAAACAACAAACCATCAAACCAAATGCCGATTCAAGTATTGGCATCAAGCCAGTTATATTTTAGGTTTTCATTATTTACTGTCACTCAACGTTCAGGACCGCCGTGCAGTGCAAAGTTAATGTTGACGTCTGCTTAACGAAAGCACTCGTACATCGCATAATCTATCTATCTATCACATTTTGAAGTCATACAGGCAACAGCTCTAGCAAAAGAGAGAGCAGTTATCGCTTTGGGCTCGGCCATGTCGTGACGTTACACTTGAACGTTTTGAAGTTGGAGTGATAGAAGTTACGTTTAACAAATAAGAGTCAATGTTTTATTCTAAGGTGAATGGGTATACTTTCAAAGGAAACAACTCTGCCATTTTCATTTTTTGCCTCCCTTTTCAACGAGAGTCAAGTGTTAAACAGAATAACTTGCCCCTCCCCCCCCCCCCCCCCCCCCCCTACGTGCAGAAAAGTTCTTTCCTTTAAGCGCAGACCCCATTTTAATTGAATTTGTCTTCCAGGAAAGCAAATAGGAAGTCACTAACATTGTTGTTGTTCCCCTTTCGAAAAATGGCGGAAAAACATCAACGTGTACTCTTTTACCTACATATTTTTTTTCAGGTGACCTTTAGCCTTTCTTACTTATTGTTGAGGATTGGGGAAATGTTGAGTAATAGTTCTAAACATAATTCACACTGAGGTTCAAACTTTCCACGCGTCTCGTATTGTTACAAAAAGTCCAGGCTTCCACTCGTCTCTGTAGGCCTCGTTTTAATTTAGCCATATACCTAAATCTTGGGCCACTGCTCACACCGGATAGGCGGCAATCGAAAACGCTCTTAACAATCGATTAACGCGGGTCAAAAACCGTTTAAAACAGCGTTTTTCGATTGCAAATTGGGGACAATTTGCAATCGAAAACGCTGTTTCTAATGGTTTTTGACCCGCGTTTGTCGACTGCATGAGCGTTTTCGATTGCCTCCTACCCGGTGTGCTGCTGGTGTAATATTAAAATTTGAACCTGTTGAAAAAATGACCCAACTGGCCACTTTTCAATGTTGAATATCGACCCATAGAGCATTTTTCAGTGTTGAAAATTGACCTGGGTCAAGTTTCAACATTGAGAATTGACGCGTGGGGTCATGTTTTCACGGGGTCAAAATTTAATGTTATCCGGCTCAAGAACCTCGGGGCGAATACCCCATCATTTAAAGTTTACATTGTAGTATACAAATCAGTTTTCCCGATTCAATATGATTTATATTTGATGTGACGCAAAGGATGTAAATTTTTATCAGGTTTGGCAACGTCGAAATCTACAGTCACATTAGACGCTTCAATGGATATATATATATAGCCGTTCACTATTCTAAACAGTGAGTTTAGTCTTTAGTCAATAGCCGATAGCAGCACTAGTTGTACTAGTCCACTTGCAAGATAATACAATACCAAAGTTGACTAATGAGGAATCAAATACTTTGGAAGGGGACATAACTTTAGAAGAGGCATCAGTGACCCTCCGTAATATGAAAAACAATAAATCTCCTGGGTCTGATGGTTTTTCATCGGAATTTTTCAAAGTTTTTTGGCAAAAATTAGGCCATTTTGTGGTACGTTCATTGAATTACGGTTTCCATAACGGTGAACTATCCATTACTCAGAGAGAAGGCATAATTACATGTATCCCCAAAGAAAATAAACGTAGGGAATTTCTTCGAAATTGGAGGCCTATTACTCTTTTGAATGTAGTATTTAAAATTGCCTCAGGCTGTATTGCAAATCGTATGAAACCATTTCTAAATAAGCTTATACATACTGACCAAACAGGATTCATATCTGGTAGATTTATAGGAGAAAATATTCGGCTTGTCTATGATTTAATGCAATATACAGAAGAAAATAATATTCCTGGTCTACTATTACTTATTGATTTTGAAAAGGCATTTGACTCATTGTCTTGGTCATTCATAAACAAAGTTTTGATCGCACTAAATTTTGGATCCTCTTTTATAGACTGGATAAATGTATTTCATAAAAATTCAAAGTCAGCAATAAACCAGTCAGGACATCTGTCAAACTTCTTCTATTTATGACGTGGCTGTCGACAGGGAGATCCAATATCTCCTTATATCTTCATTTTGTGTGCAGAGATACTAGCACTGAAAGTTAGAAAAAATGAAAAAATAAAAGGCATAAAAATAGGGAACAAATCATTAAAATTTTTTGGATACGCAGATGATACAGGGTTAATCTTAGACGGTTCTAAGGAATCATTAATTGAAACATTGAAAGAACTAGAAGCTTTTGCTGCAGTATCAGGTCTTAAAATCAATTATGAGAAAACTCAAGTTATTTGGATAGGTCTTAAAAAATATAGTCAGGACACCATTAAAACAAAGTACAAACTAGTATGGGGTAAAAGCTCATTTAAATTACTAGGTATTGATTTTTCTGTAAATTTGGATAGTATGTTAGAAACAAATTTCAGTGAAAGGATAACCATATTGAAAAAACAATTGTTATTTTGGAAGCGTCGTAATTTGACCCCTATAGGACGGATAACTGTGATTAAATCCCTTTTATTACCAAAGTTTAATCATTTATTTCTGACTCTTCCAAATCCAAATCAGGAAATGTTAAAAACCCTTAATAATTTATTTCAAGAATTTGTATGGAATGGGCCTCCACGTGTCAAAAAACAGGTATTTTCAAGAAATTATACTGACGGAGGTTTAAAAATGATAGACGTTTATAAATTTCTTGATGCATTGAAACTAACTTGGATTAGGAGAATTTTAACCACTGACTATAGAAATTGGCAACAATTTATTAATATGAAACTTAATATGTCAGATTGTCTTAGTTTTGGATTTAGATTTATTAATAATCAGTGTAAAGATATAAAAAAACTTGTTTTGGAAAGATGTATTTTTGGCACTTGGTAGATTTATAGAATTAATACAAATTAATACTGAAGAAAAACTTTTGGCCTGTGCTTGTTACTATGATAGAATTAACATAGGGGGAAATGGGTTTTTCAACAAAAACTGGTATAATAATGGAATACGAATTATAAATGATTTCTTTAATGATGATGGGGAACTTTATACAATTGAGCAATTAAAACATAAATATAATATAAATATAAATTTTCTTCAATATCATGGACTAAGAGCCTCTTTAAAATCCATAATACAAGCAAATAAAATAACTGTTACCACAAAACTGTGTACACCAGTTATTCCTTATCATGTTAATGTTATTCTTAAGTGTAACAAAGGGACAAAAGATATATATAACATTATGACTGAAAATAAAGAAAGTATTACAGGTCAGATTAGATGGAATAGGACTTATGATATTCAAAAAGAAGACTGGAAAAATATCTAGGAAATGCCCTTTTATGTCACAAAATGTTCAAAACTTCAATGGTTTCAGGTTAGAATCAATCACAAAATCTTGGCAACAAATACTTTTCTTTGTAAAATAAATGCAAGTAATGACAATTTATGTACATTCTGTAAAAATGAAGAAGAGACCATTGAACATTTATTTTGGGATTGCCATAAAGTTCAAGAATTCTTACATCGTGTTAAACAAAAATTTAATGTTATAGATATATATTTATTATATTCTAAGAAAGAGTTTATATTTGGGCTTGAAAACTATAAAAACGCTCCAGAGAGGCAACTTCTTTTAATGGAAATGAAATATTATATATATAGTGCAAGATGCATGAAACAAACACTGAATATAACTGCATTTGAGAGAACCCTTAAAATGTTTTACTGGATCCATAAACAAATTGCAGCAAATAAAAATGAATTAAAAATCTTTTTAGAAAACTGGCAGTTTCTTGAGAATTTTTTAAGACTTGCAAACTAGTAAATAATTAATGAATTTGAATAAAAAATTCTAAGTTGAGGTTATGATCCCACTGTCCATTATATTCTACTTGCACTAATTTTCGATATAAAAAAAAAATAAAAAAAAATAAATAAATAAAAAAAGAAAATTAAAAATTGTATATGAATATGCTTTTACGCGGAGTCAGAAAAAAATCTTTTGTCCAGTATTTCATGACATAAAATGTATGCATATTTCCCTGTATTATATAAGCAATATTTTCCTTAAGAGCATGCTAACATCATTGTTAATTCCTTTTTTGTTGGTTTCATTGCAAACAGCATGCAATAGGAATGTAAGGTGTGCCGTGGGATGGATCCCCGACCCACAACATACCTATTGACGGGGACAATAAAGAACAGAAACGGGAAAAAAATGATGCTTATGTTGGTTTCATCTGTTTGTGCGACTCCACTTTGGTTGAAGGGACATCATTTTAGAGTCCAGATGCGCTGAAACAGGTGCACATGCTGCGACCTTGTACCCATGCCCCTGTGCTTGCACCACATCCATGTTGTAGCAGACAGGCCGCAGTAAACAGTATCCAGGACGCAGTAGACAGACAGTAGACACTTCACTGGACAGTAAATAGTATACAGAAAACCGCGAACAACATGCACTACTTTTCAGCATGCTCTAAAGCGAAGGGCGAGTGGACAGTGCACAGCAGACGGTAAACGGTCTTTAACGTTGAGGGAAAAGTATTTTCCTTCGCACAGCTTTGAGATACATATACAGTGATCGTGAAATGGGGGGAAGAAAACTATCAAAGAAAAAAGAAATAAAAATAGAAAATAAAGAGAAGCAGACAAAAGTCTGCAGCACCCGGTATTCCCAGGCGGTCACCCATCCAAGTATTAACCGGGCCCGACGTTGCTTAATTTCCATGATCGGACGAGAACCAATGTTTTCACTGTATTATGGCCGTAGACAACAAAGTACCGATTTTCAACATTTACAAAGTGTACTTTTGAGAGTTTGCGATCAGTAATAGCCTATCCTGCAGTTCTTACTACTGGGACACACATTGCAGGCCTAGTTGAGCAGTCGTATCAGGATCTGCGCTGTTTGCATTTCAGTCTCATCATGCCAGCAGACAAAAAAAGTTGAATCATCATCGAATCAACGTTGATTCAATGTGATTCGGTGTTTTGTGATCATCGATTAAACTATTGCAAAACGTCTTCGATAAGCCTCTTTATTTCGGAGTACTAATTCGCGCCTCATATGATCAGCTTTTGTCTAAAGTAAAAAGTAACCGTCAATATCAACGTTAAATCAACGGCATAGTGACGTTTAACCAACGTTTATGACACGACGTTGTGTCAGCGTTGTGTGTCAGCTGAGCATGAGGAATAAATCTGTTATCATTGAATGTGGCTGGAATATTTAGTGTTGCGCCACGCGAAAAAAGTCTTCAGATGAGCATTTGCGAACTGCGCATATGCACAGTCTGCTCAGTAAGTGCATGGAAAGTCAAACACGCAACATCTTACTAATTCCAGTACGTAATACACTTTTTCTGACTAGTCTAAGCAGTGCAGGCTCTCTCGTAAACGATGCACTGCACTTACTCTGACAGACAACGCAGTTACATGGACTTATCCTGGTACCCACTGTTTGTGTATAGCGTCAAACATATTTTACCCGGACAGGGTTCATAACATTCAAAACAAGAGATGAGCATAAAATGCACGTGAAAATAAGATCGACACTTGATTATCCTGATTGTCAATGATGTAACCCAAGAGCCGCACCCTCTGAAAATTGCCACATGCGACGAGAAGAATCAGCCCAGTCTGTGGTAACATGTATGCGTTCACAACATGTATAAGCAATCTTGAGCATCATACACTGTGGCACCGTAAAGAATGCGAAAAGAAAAGACACTAATGGGACTGCATTCGCTTTTCCCAAGATGGGGTGAATTACATTTTTCCTTGCGCATACCTCGTGTCGTGATAAAACCAGTCTTATTTCATAAACAAAACGCGCGTATCTTGACTAGACGCATGCACAATCAGAGCAGGGTAGACTACACATGAGCGTAGACATATCTTGTTACCTCCTGGTTGCGTATACATACATATTTCGCTGAAAATATTATGAAGCACATTTTTTCCTTGCGCAGGCCATTTGAGTCGTGTCGTGATAAAGTCAGCCTTGTGGTATATGCAAAACACCTATGTCCAGACTAGTCTGTGCACTAGCACAATCAGAACAGGTTAGGCGCAATAAGTATGCCTTCTGGAAATCAAACGGTGAACTGCACTAACTCTGACAGACTACGCAGTTGCATAGACTTATCTTGGTACCCACTGTTTGCGTATAGTGTCAAACATATTTTGCCCGGACAAGGCTCATATCGTTTAAAGAGATGAGCATAAAATGCACGTGCAAATATAACCGACCCTTGCTTATCAATGATGTAATCCAAGAGCTGCAAGATTAACAAAAAAAATAAATAAAAATAACCGCAGGGATCCTAAATTTTGGGATAGATGTATCTGAGAAATCACTTTAGAATCAGATCAAGATGTGTAATGCGTCATATCCTATCAGTATTTTTGACACACTGTCAGCTACTTTTAGCATTTGTTTAAATTTTAGAATAATCTGGTAATTTAAAGGTGTCCCAATAGAGAGAGTAAATTAAAACGATGGAAATTGTTTGAACATCATTGCAAGACACCCAGCAGGCACATGATTTCGTAATGATGTCAAAATGGGGTCGATACGACGCCACCATGCCGCATCGACGTCAATACGACGTCATTTCGACGTCATGTGCCTGCTGGGCAGTAAAGTATTTCCCAGCGGGCACATGACGTCAGAATGACGTCGGTGAAATGCATGTTTGCGTCGACGTCATTATAACGTTGTGTGCCTGCTGGGTAGTATGTATCAATGTGAAGATCTGATCCGTCTCCTTGAGCTTCCAATTAGGTATCCGTTCATCTGAATCAGAAAAAATGAGCCGCGACACGAGAAAGCAACAAAGTGGAAGTGCGCCAATCGCAGACTCAGATCAGCCTGGGCATCCGTCTAGTATGATCACAGTCTTTTCTAAGCGCTTTAACGGTAGCTAAGGGTCTAACTTGGCACGCTACCTTCATGTGGACAGCAAAGACTCTGATCAGACTGGGTGGATGCCCGGGCTTATCTGAGTCTGCGCTGGGCGCACAACCACTTTGTTGGTTTTCTCGCGTCGTGGTTCAAAATAAAGATATTGGAAGTCTGCCCACAGTCATAACTAATTTATTCCATCTTGCAGAATACCCGTTACGGTGTCAAATCGATAACTCTATACTACCTGTAAATTTTAGCCCTTGGCCATAAATGAGATTGCTTCCCTTTCCAGTGTTTTAATGGTTAATAGAGAGAACTTAGAAAATTTTCGACCAAGCTTCGAATCAATAGTTAGCAAAATTAGGCGTTCAGGGAAGAAATTTCCCAATTAGCTATGCATGTATAAAATACATCATTGTAATCAGTGGAATAACAGCTTCTAGCTCATACGTTATAATTGATTCGCAAATGTTAATTTATATGTGTTATTTAGGTCCAAAAACGAAGAAACGCGTAATTTGAATAAATTGTGTTAAGAAACTTATGGTTTATAGAAAGGAAACTATGGGCTCTGATAGAAGAAACTTCTCATTGACACATTTCTATGATTTTTATACCAGATTAAAGAGCTTGAAATGCCTTTTCGTGCTAGACGTTATAATTTAATGTCGGAAAATATATTAAATAAGAAAATTTAATTTATTTATGAGCTTCTATACATTTCCCTAATAAACTGAGAACCGCATACAGGTAACCGCCTATCTCCGGCCCTCTTGGAGATTATCGGAAAATCCCGTCATTATAACGAGAATTCTTCCCTATGTAGGTCCACGTTTCATTAACATCGATCTTCAGACGAAAGAAGCAATTCTAAAGGGAAAAGAAATAATGCCAGAATTTGTGCATATTGCCAAAATTGATAAATTCTGCATTTCTATCATTCAAAACTAAAATTGACAAGAAAAATGTCAGATCTGCCTTTTTAATTTACTTGTTATTTTTTTATTTGTTTTAACTATTGCAGAACTTAAATGTACAAAAAATTAGATGTGCATGCGTGTGGGTTATACTGCCCAAATATAGGTATGTGCTACATAGGTATCTTTGCAATCCTTTATTATTCTTACGGGCCACCAGGGTTCATCTCCCATAAAGTGCGGTTATCATGATGCTTATGTTGGTTTCATCTGTTTGTGCGACTCCACTTTGGTTGAAGGGACATCGTTTTAGAGTCCAGATGCGCTGAAACAGGCGCACATGCTGCGACCTTGTACCCATGCCCCTGTGCTTGCACCACATCCATGTTGTAGCAGACAGACAGCAGTAAACAGTATCCAGGACGCAGTAGACAGACAGTAGACACTTCACGGGACAGTAAATAGTATACAGAAAACCGCGAACAACATGCACTACTTTTCAGCATGCTCCAAAGCGAAGGGCGAGTGGACAGTGCACAGCAGACGGTAAACGGTCTTTAACGTTGAGGGAAAAGTATTTTCCTTCGCACATCTTTGAGATACATATACAGTGATCGTGAAATGGGGGGAAGAAAACTATCAAAGAAAAAAGAAATAAAAATAGAAAATAAAGAGAAGCAGACAAAAGTCTGCAGCACCCGGTATTCCCAGGCGGTCACCCATCTAAGTATTAACCGGGCCCGACGTTGCTTAATTTCCGTGATTGGACGAGAACCAATGTTTTCAATGTATTATGGCCGTAGACAACAAAGTACCGATTTTCAACATTTACAAAGTGTACTTTTGAGAGTTTGCGATCAGTAATAGCCTATCCTGCAGTTCTTACTACTGGGACACACATTGCAGGCCTAGTTGAGCAGTCGTATCAGGATCTGCGCTGTTTGCATTTCAGTCTCATCAAGCCAGCAGACAAAAAAAGTTGAATCATCATCGAATCAACGTTGATTCAATGTGATTCGATGTTTTGTGATCATCGATTAAACTATGGCAAAACGTCTTCGATAAGCCTCTTTATTTCGGAGTACTAATTCGCGCCTCATATGATCAGCTTTTGTCTAAAGTAAAAAGTAACCGTCAATATCAACGTTAATTCAACGGCATAGTGACGTTTAACCAACGTTAATGACACGACGTTGTGTCAGCGTTGTGTGTCAGCTGAGCATGAGGAATAAATCTGTTATCATTGAATGTGGCTGGAATATTTAGTGTTGCGCCACTCGAAGAAAGTCTTCAGATGAGCATTTGAGAACTGCGCATATGCACAGTCTGCTCAGTAAGTGCATGGAAAGTCAAACACGCAACATCTTACTAATTCCAGTACGTAATACACTTTTTCTGACTAGTCTAAGCAGTGCAGGCTCTCTCGTAAACGATGCACTGCACCTACTCTGACAGACAACTCAGTTACATAGACTTATCCTGGTACCCACTGTTTGTGTATAGCGTCAAACATATTTTACCCGGTCAGGGCTCATAACATTCAAAACAAGAGATGAGCATAAAATGCACGTGAAAATAAGATCGACACTTGATTATCCTGAATGTCAATGATGTAACCCAAGAGCCGCACCCTCGGGAAATTGCCACATGCGACGAGAAGAATCAGTCCAGTCTGTGGTAACATGTATGCGTTCACAACATGTATAGGCAATCTTGAGCATCATACACTGTTGCACCGTAAAGAATGCGAAAAGAAAAGACACTAATGGGACTGCATTCGCTTTTCCCAAGATGGGGTGAAATACATTTTTCCTTGCGCATACCTCGTGTCGTGATAAAACCAGTCTTATTTCATAAACAAAACGCGCGTGTCTTGACTAGACGCATGCACAATCAGAGCAGGGTAGATTACACATTAGCGTAGACATATCTTGTTACCTTCTGGTTGCGTATACATACGTATTTCGCTGAAAATATTATGGGTTGAAGCACATTTTTTCCTTGCGCAGGCCATTTGAGTCGTGTCGTGATAAAGTCAGCCTTGTGGTATATGCAAAACACCTATGTCCAGACTAGTCTGTGCACTAGCACAATCAGAACAGGTTAGGCGCAATAAGTATGCCTTCTGGAAATCAAACGGTGAACTGCACTAACTCTGACAGACTACGCAGTTGCATAGACTTATCTTGGTACCCACTGTTTGCGTATAGTGTCAAACATATTTTGCCCGGACAAGGCTCATATCGTTTAAAGAGATGAGCATAAAATGCACGTGCAAATATAACCGACCCTTGATTATCAATGATGTAATCCAAGAGCTGCAAGATTAACAAAAAATAAATAAAAATAACCGCAGGGATCCTAAATTTTGGGATAGATGTATCTAAGAAATCACTTTAGAATCAGATCAAGATGTGCAATGCGTCATATCCTATCAGTATTTTTGACACACTGTCAGCTACTTTTAGCATTTGTTTTAAATTTTAGAATAATCTGGTAATTTAAAGGTGTCCCAATAGAGAGAGTAAATTAAAACGATGGAAATTGTTTGAACATCATTGCAAGACACCCAGCAGGCACATGATTTCGTAATGATGTCAAAATGGGGTCGATGCGACGCCACCATGCCGCATCGACGTCAATACGACGTCATTTCGACGTCATGTGCCTGCTGGGCAGTAAAGTATTTCCCAGCGGGCACATGACGTCAGAATGACGTCGATGAAATGCAATGTTTACGTCGACGTCAATGCGACGTCATTATAACGTTGTGTGCCTGCTGGGTAGTATGTATCAATGTGAAGATCTGATCCGTCTCCTTGAGCTTCCAATTAGGTATCCGTTTATCTGATTCAGAAAAAAATGAGCCGCGACACGAGAAAGCAACAAAGTGGAAGTGCGCCAATCGCAGACTCAGATCAGCCTGGGCATCCGTCTAGTATGATCACAGTCTTTTCTAAGCGCTTTAACGGTAGCTAAGGGTCTAACTTGGCGCGCTACCTTCATGTGGACAGCAAAGACTCTGATCAGACTGGGTGGATGCCCGGGCTTATCTGAGTCTGCGCTGGTCGCACAACCACTTTGTTGGTTTTCTCGCGTCGTGGTTCAAAATAATGATATTGGAAGTCTGCCCACAGTCATAACTAATTTATTCTAGGTCCACGTTTCATTAACATCGATCTTCAGACGAAAGAAGCAATTCTAAAGGGAAAAGAAATAATGCCAGAAGTTGAGCATATTGCCAAAATTGATAAATTCTGCATTTCTATCATTCAAAACTAAAATTGACAAAAAAAATGTCAGAACTGCCTTTTTAATTTACTTGTTATTTTTTTATTTGTTTTAACTTTGCAGAACTTAAATGTACAAAAAATTAGATGTGCATGCGTGTGGGGTTTACTGCCCAAATATAGGTAAGTGCTACATAGGTATCTTTGCAATCCTTTATTATTCTTATGGGCCACCAGGGTTCATCTCCCATACAGTGCAGGTTACTATGATGGTTATGTTGGTTTCATCTGTTTGTGCGACTCCACTTTGGTTGAAGGTACATCATTTTAGAGTCCAGATGCGCTGAAACAGGCGCACATGCTGTGACCTTGTACCCATGCCCCTGTGCTTGCACCACATCCATGTTGTAGCAGACAGGCCGCAGTAAACAGTATCCAGGACGCAGTAGACAGACAGTAGACACTTCACTGGACAGTAAATAGTATACAGAAAACCGCGAACAACATACACTACATGCTCCAAAGCGAAGGGCGAGTGGACAGTGCACAGCTGACGGTAAACGGTCTTTAACGTTGAGGGAAAAGTATTTTCCTTCGCACAGCTTTGAGATACATATACAGTGATCGTGAAATGGGGGGAAGAAAACTATCAAAGAAAAAAGAAATAAAAATAGAAAATAAAGAAAAGCAGACAAAAGTCTGCAGCACCCGGTATTCCTAGGCGGTCACCCATCCAAGTACTAACCGGGCCCGACGTTGCTTAATTTCCGTGATCGGGCGAGAACCGATGTTTTCAATGTATTATGGCCGTAGACAACAAAGTACCGATTTTCAACATTTACAAAGTGTACTTTTGAAAGTTTGCGATCAGTAATAGCCTATCCTGCAGTTCTTACTACTGGGACACACATTGCAGGCCTAGTAGAGCAGTCGTATCAGGATCTGCGCTGTTTGCATTTCAGTCTCATCATGCCAGCAGACAAAAAAGTTGAATCATCATCGAATCAATGTTGATTCAATGTGATTCGATGTTTTGTGATCATCGATTAAACTATGGCAAAACGTCTTCGATAAGCCTCTTTATTTCGGAGTACTAATTCGCGTCTCATACATGTATGATCAGCTTTTGTCTAACGTAAAAAGTAACCGTCAATATCAACGTTAATTCAACGGCATAGTGACGTTTAACCAACGTTAATGACACGACGTTGTGTCAGCGTTGTGTGTCAGCTGAGCATGAGGAATAAATCTGTTATCATTGAATGAGGCTGGAATATTTAGTGTTGCGCCACGCGAAGAAAGTCTTCAGATGAGCATTTGCGAACTGCGCATATGCACAGTCTGCTCAGTAAGTGCATGGAAAGTCAAACACGCAACATCTTACTAATTCCAGTACGTAATACACTTTTTCTGACTAGTCTAAGCAGTGCAGGCTCTCTCGTAAACGATGCACTGCACTTACTCTGACAGACAACTCAGTTACATGGACTTATCCTGGTACCCACTGTTTGTGTATAGCGTCAAACATATTTTACCCGGACAGGGTTCATAACATTCAAAACAAGAGATGAGCATAAAATGCACGTGAAAATAAGATCGACACTTGATTATCCTGATTGTCAATGATGTAACCCAAGAGCCGCACCCTCGGAAAATTGCCACATGCGACGAGAAGAATCAGCCCAGTCTGTGGTAACATGTATGCGTTCACAACATGTATAAGCAATCTTGAGAATCATACACTGTGGCACCGTAAAGAATGCGAAAAGAAAAGACACTAATGGGACTGCATTCGCTTTTCCCAAGATAGGATGAAATACATTTTCCTTGCGCATACCTCGTGTCGTGATAAAACCAGTCTTATTTCATAAACAAAACGCGCGTGTCTTGACAAGACGCATGCGCAATCAGAGCAGGCTAGACTACACATGAGCGTAGACATATCTTGTTACCTCCTGGTTGCGTATACATACATATTTCGCTGAAAATATTATGGGTTGAAGCACATTTTTTCCTTGCGCAGGCCATTTGAGTCGTGTCGTGATAAAGTCAGCCTTGTGGTATATGCAAAACACCTATGTCCAGACTAGTCTGTGCACTAGCACAATCAGAACAGGTTAGGCGCAATAAGTATGCCTTCTGGAAATCAAACGGTGAACTGCACTAACTCTGACAGACTACGCAGTTGCATAGACTTATCTTGGTACCCACTGTTTGCGTATAGTGTCAAACATATTTTGCCCGGACAAGGCTCATATCGTTTAAAGAGATGAGCATAAAATGCACGTGCAAATATAACCGACCCTTGATTATCAATGATGTAATCCAAGAGCTGCAAGATTAACAAAAAATAAATAAAAATAACCGCAGGGATCCTAAATTTTGGGATAGATGTATCTAAGAAATCACTTTAGAATCAGATCAAGATGTGCAATGCGTCATATCCTATCAGTATTTTTGACACACTGTCAGCTACTTTTAGCATTTGTTTTAAATTTTAGAATAATCTGGTAATTTAAAGGTGTCCCAATAGAGAGAGTAAATTAAAACGATGGAAATTGTTTGAACATCATTGCAAGACACCCAGCAGGCACATGATTTCGTAATGATGTCAAAATGGGGTCGATGCGACGCCACCATGCCGCATCGACGTCAATACGACGTCATTTCGACGTCATGTGCCTGCTGGGCAGTAAAGTATTTCCCAGCGGGCACATGACGTCAGAATGACGTCGATGAAATGCAATGTTTACGTCGACGTCAATGCGACGTCATTATAACGTTGTGTGCCTGCTGGGTAGTATGTATCAATGTGAAGATCTGATCCGTCTCCTTGAGCTTCCAATTAGGTATCCGTTTATCTGATTCAGAAAAAAATGAGCCGCGACACGAGAAAGCAACAAAGTGGAAGTGCGCCAATCGCAGACTCAGATCAGCCTGGGCATCCGTCTAGTATGATCACAGTCTTTTCTAAGCGCTTTAACGGTAGCTAAGGGTCTAACTTGGCGCGCTACCTTCATGTGGACAGCAAAGACTCTGATCAGACTGGGTGGATGCCCGGGCTTATCTGAGTCTGCGCTGGTCGCACAACCACTTTGTTGGTTTTCTCGCGTCGTGGTTCAAAATAATGATATTGGAAGTCTGCCCACAGTCATAACTAATTTATTCTAGTTCCACGTTTCATTAACATCGATCTTCAGACGAAAGAAGCAATTCTAAAGGGAAAAGAAATAATGCCAGAAGTTGAGCATATTGCCAAAATTGATAAATTCTGCATTTCTATCATTCAAAACTAAAATTGACAAAAAAAATGTCAGAACTGCCTTTTTAATTTACTTGTTATTTTTTTATTTGTTTTAACTTTGCAGAACTTAAATGTACAAAAAATTAGATGTGCATGCGTGTGGGGTTTACTGCCCAAATATAGGTAAGTGCTACATAGGTATCTTTGCAATCCTTTATTATTCTTATGGGCCACCAGGGTTCATCTCCCATACAGTGCAGGTTACTATGATGGTTATGTTGGTTTCATCTGTTTGTGCGACTCCACTTTGGTTGAAGGTACATCATTTTAGAGTCCAGATGCGCTGAAACAGGCGCACATGCTGTGACCTTGTACCCATGCCCCTGTGCTTGCACCACATCCATGTTGTAGCAGACAGGCCGCAGTAAACAGTATCCAGGACGCAGTAGACAGACAGTAGACACTTCACTGGACAGTAAATAGTATACAGAAAACCGCGAACAACATACACTACATGCTCCAAAGCGAAGGGCGAGTGGACAGTGCACAGCTGACGGTAAACGGTCTTTAACGTTGAGGGAAAAGTATTTTCCTTCGCACAGCTTTGAGATACATATACAGTGATCGTGAAATGGGGGGAAGAAAACTATCAAAGAAAAAAGAAATAAAAATAGAAAATAAAGAAAAGCAGACAAAAGTCTGCAGCACCCGGTATTCCTAGGCGGTCACCCATCCAAGTACTAACCGGGCCCGACGTTGCTTAATTTCCGTGATCGGGCGAGAACCGATGTTTTCAATGTATTATGGCCGTAGACAACAAAGTACCGATTTTCAACATTTACAAAGTGTACTTTTGAGAGTTTGCGATCAG
The DNA here is from genome assembly GCA_963989385.1 of Ctena decussata. Taxonomy (NCBI): domain Eukaryota; kingdom Metazoa; phylum Mollusca; class Bivalvia; order Lucinida; family Lucinidae; genus Ctena; species Ctena decussata. Next base: position 36,412,177 of record OZ022508.1, read on the forward strand.
TAATAGCCTATCCTGCAGTTCTTACTACTGGGACACACATTGCAGGCCTAGTAGAATTAAAATCTTAAAAAGCAGTCGTGCTCTTAGAGCAGTCGTATCAGGATCTGCGCTGTTTGCATTTCAGTCTCATCATGCCAGCAGACAAAAAAGTTGAATCATCATCGAATCAATGTTGATTCAATGTGATTCGATGTTTTGTGATCATCGATTAAACTATGGCAAAACGTCTTCGATAAGCCTCTTTATTTCGGAGTACTAATTCGCGTCTCATACATGTATGATCAGCTTTTGTCTAACGTAAAAAGTAACCGTCAATATCAACGTTAATTCAACGGCATAGTGACGTTTAACCAACGTTAATGACACGACGTTGTGTCAGCGTTGTGTGTCAGCTGAGCATGAGGAATAAATCTGTTATCATTGAATGAGGCTGGAATATTTAGTGTTGCGCCACGCGAAGAAAGTCTTCAGATGAGCATTTGCGAACTGCGCATATGCACAGTCTGCTCAGTAAGTGCATGGAAAGTCAAACACGCAACATCTTACTAATTCCAGTACGTAATACACTTTTTCTGACTAGTCTAAGCAGTGCAGGCTCTCTCGTAAACGATGCACTGCACTTACTCTGACAGACAACTCAGTTACATGGACTTATCCTGGTACCCACTGTTTGTGTATAGCGTCAAACATATTTTACCCGGACAGGGTTCATAACATTCAAAACAAGAGATGAGCATAAAATGCACGTGAAAATAAGATCGACACTTGATTATCCTGATTGTCAATGATGTAACCCAAGAGCCGCACCCTCGGAAAATTGCCACATGCGACGAGAAGAATCAGCCCAGTCTGTGGTAACATGTATGCGTTCACAACATGTATAAGCAATCTTGAGAATCATACACTGTGGCACCGTAAAGAATGCGAAAAGAAAAGACACTAATGGGACTGCATTCGCTTTTCCCAAGATAGGATGAAATACATTTTTCCTTGCGCATACCTCGTGTCGTGATAAAACCAGTCTTATTTCATAAACAAAACGCGCGTGTCTTGACAAGACGCATGCGCAATCAGAGCAGGCTAGACTACACATGAGCGTAGACATATCTTGTTACCTCCTGGTTGCGTATACATACATATTTCGCTGAAAATATTATGGGTTGAAGCACATTTTTTCCTTGCGCAGGCCATTTGAGTCGTGTCGTGATAAAGTCAGCCTTGTGGTATATGCAAAACACCTATGTCCAGACTAGTCTGTGCACTAGCACAATCAGAACAGGTTAGGCGCAATAAGTATGCCTTCTGGAAATCAAACGGTGAACTGCACTAACTCTGACAGACTACGCAGTTGCATAGACTTATCTTGGTACCCACTGTTTGCGTATAGTGTCAAACATATTTTGCCCGGACAAGGCTCATATCGTTTAAAGAGATGAGCATAAAATGCACGTGCAAATATAACCGACCCTTGATTATCAATGATGTAATCCAAGAGCTGCAAGATTAACAAAAAATAAATAAAAATAACCGCAGGGATCCTAAATTTTGGGATAGATGTATCTGAGAAATCACTTTAGAATCAGATCAAGATGTGCAATGCGTCATATCCTATCAGTATTTTTGACACACTGTCAGCTACTTTTAGCATTTGTTTAAATTTTAGAATAATCTGGTAACTTAAAGGTGTCCCAATAGAGAGAGTAAATTAAAACTATGGAAATTGTTTGAACATCATTGCAAGACACCCAGCAGGCACATGATTTCGTAATGATGTCAAAATGGGGTCGATGCGACGCCACCATGCCGCATCGACGTCAATACGACGTCATTTCGACGCCATGTGCCTGCTGGGCCGTAAAGTATTTCCCAGCGGGCACATGACGTCAGAATGACGTTGATGAAATGCAATGTTTGCGTCGACGTCAATGCGACGTCATTATAACGTTGTGTACCTGCTGGGTAGTATGTATCAATGTGAAGATCTGATCCGTCTCCTTGAGCTTCCAATTAGGTATCCGTTCATCTGAATCAGAAAAAAATGAGCCGCGACACGAGAAAGCAACAAAGTGGAAGTGCGCCAATCGCAGACTCATATCAGCCTGGGCATCCGTCTAGTATGATCACAGTCTTTTCTAAGCGCTTTAACGGTAGCTAAGGGTCTAACTTGGCGCGCTACCTTCATGTGGACAACAAAGACTCTGATCAGACTGGGTGGATGCCCGGGCTTATCTGAGTCTGCGCTGGTCGCACAACCACTTTGTTGGTTTTCTCGCGTCGTGGTTCAAAATAATGATATTGGAAGTCTGCCCACAGTCATAACTAATTTATTCCATCTTGCAGAATACCCGTTACGGTGTCAAATCGATAACTCTATACTACCTGTAAATTTTAGCCCTTGGCCATAAATGCGATTGCTTCCCTTTCCAGTGTTTTAATGGTTAATAGAGAGAACTTAGAAAATTTTCGACCAAGCTTCGAATCAATAGTTAGCAAAATTAGGCGTTCAGGGAAGAAATTTCCCAATTAGCTATGCATGTATAAAATACATCATTGTAATCAGTGGAATAACAGCTTCTAGCTCATACGTTATAATTGATTCGCAAATGTTAATTTATATGTGTTATTTAGGTCCAAAAACGAAGAAACGCGTAATTTGAATAAATTGTGTTAAGAAACTTATGGTTTATAGAAAGAAAACTATGGGCTCTGATGGAAGAAACTTCTCATTGACACATTTCTATGATTTTTATACCAGATTAAAGAGCTTGAAATGCTCTTTCGTGCTAGACGTTATAATTTAATGTCGGAAAGTATATTAAATAAGAAAATTTAATTCATTTATGAGCTTCTATACATTTCCCTATTAAACTGAGAACTGCATACAGGTAACCGCTTATCTCCGGCCCTCTTGGAGATTATCGGAAAATCCCGTCACTATAACGAGAATTCTTCCCTATGGAATACTGTTTAATAAGATTTAAACAGTGGCACAATAAAAGTTTCACCCTGTAGCACACCAAGAAACAAGTGCATAATTGATGTGTGTGGTAGTGTGTGTGGGGAGGAAAGGGGGGGGGGGGGTGAAATGGCCTTTCAAGGCAGGTGAGGGGTATTAACGAATAGAAAGCTATGGAATTTTCGTTTCTCCAAATCTGGGCCCTTTTTTGTTCTAAATAAAATTGAAAGGGGAGTAACAAACTAAATGATTCTTTCGGCTTTTTCAGGCTTAGAACCGATTTTATTTTCTTCATAAAGTGATGTTTTAAAATACGCACTTAATCCTTCAAAACGTTTTTACTTTCAGTTTCTAATTATAGATGCGTTGTAATATCATGTAGCTTCTATCCGAATGTATGACCTTGCTAATTATCTGTGTGTACATAAAGCAAATCTTTTAAAATTATGAGCTGTTTTATAGGTGTGAAAAACTTTCGTTCCAACCTTTTAGGAGAGATCAGGCACTGCTTAAACTAGTCTGCGTAAATGTCCATTCTTGTCGAAAAAAAAATTAGTACGCACTGAAATTGATATGATGTTGCGTGTTTTGATAACCTGACTCTCCGTACACTTACTGAGCAGACTGCGCATATGTGAAAGCTGATATGCACACTGACTTTTTCAAGTATACCCCCTGTTCACACTGCGTCGTTGTTTTTAACGTCACATTAACGTTTCTGTTTACGGGCACACAGTCTTAGTATGAAAGTGCATTTTTGTTCAAGGGAAATGGTCTTTATTCGTGTTCTTGGGACGGTGAGCGTGATTAAATCTAAACAAAGTACTTATAAGAGCTAAATTTAGGAAGAGTAATTATAACTGATACTAAAACTAATGAATCTGTCCATTTAGTAATTCAATTTAAGGATCTTAATCAAAAGCAGTCTGGCCAAAGTTCACCCTGCAAGCACAATATTGGATATCTAGAAAATGAATAGTAAGGAATGTGAAGGCTAAACGGTATAGACCTATGACTAAAAGAGACCATCAACATTTGAGAATGTTGTTTCCAACACATAAATGAACCTGCACGAGAAACTTAGCAAAGTTGCATGTGCGCCCAGTGAAGACTCAGATTAACATGAACATCCGCCAAGTCTGACCAGAGTCTTCGTTGTGCGCTTAAAGGGTAGCTACGGGCCTAAGCTAGCACCATGTGGACAGCGAAGACTCTGAACAGACTGGGCAGATGCCAGGGCTGATCTGAGTCTGCGCTGGGCGCACATGCCACTTTGTTGGTTTTGTCATGTCGCGGCCCAAATGTTTTCGTCACGGAAACAAATGAACAGAACAGAACAATACGAGCATTAAAAAACGGTGAAGCCCGTGGCTATGTATAGTGTCGAGGGGAGGGGGGATGCGTATTTACGAGCATTGCAACAGAACATGATAAGACTAAGTTTTATTGTTTTACGTCCACGGTAAACATCTATAGTCATGTGGGGACGGTCAGTTACCCTAACCACACTATTCCTTTGGCTCTTGAGTCGGACACGCTACTTACTGTGCCACGCGGCCCTGGGAGAATAAAATGAAGCAGGGGTCGTCATAAAAGAATAACAAAACATGACATATACCAAAATGTTACTTACACTTTATATGTTGTGAAAACAATGGGATATATTGCCGTAAGTTGGTGTAAGCTTTGCCATTGTAAAATGGGTCTATGACTATTCTATTCTGTTACGAGAACAGACCAGAGGTCGCCGACCCTTTCCACGACACGGGGCTCTTCTCTTTGAATTGGAGAGGGGACGAACAAACAGACTCGTTGCTAGGATTGTGCAATCATTGCCCTCCTGGGGAACATCGTTATGAGAATTGGACAAAAAATACTCTCGCCATCTGGGAAACATCGTTATCATAGTTATAAGAATAGAAACAACAACTGGAATTGGAAACATCGTCACGAGAATTGAATAGAGAAGAAGTGGAAGAGGAACAATTGTACCTCCCAACAGAACATATCCTTTATTCTCTCAGACCTTAATACATGGCATATGAGGTGTTTTAGAATAAAGACAAACTATCAATTGAGTCGAAATACATGTATTTCTTATAGATAGAAAAAGAACACAGAGGCCGAGCACAGAGGGTTAGAAACTATATAGCTACATTTTTTCGAGTATTACGCATACCAAACAAGTCTATACGTTGGTCAACTGTGTATACATGTAGTTCCGAATGCTGCCAGGTCCGCCCCAAGCAACCATGATACGACCCATGACAACCCGTCCCACGTTCCAGGAAGTATCTGGCGTGGGTCGCATCACGACCGGCGCTGATAGGGGTCCGTCAACTATAGGGCCAATAGGGCGAGAAGTCCAGGGACAGACATGATAATAATAATAATGAGCCACAACACGAGTAAACCATCGAAAGTGGCATGTGCGCCCAGCAAAGACTCAGATCAGCCTGCGCATTCGCCTGGTCTGATCAGAGTCTTCTCTGTTGGCATGGAGCTAGCTTAGACCCTTAGCTACCATTGAAACGCATGTAGTGAAGACTCTGATAAAACTGGGTAGATGCACAGGTTGATGTGAGTCTTCACTGGCGCACATCCCACTTTATTGGTTTTGCCGTGTCGCGGCTCAAATTACATACCGTTTCAGCGTACAAAATTTTGACAAACAAAACTATCGAACTATTGTAGCAATTGTACTAATAAGAAATACTTCAGTATTGTATTTCGATACCATGGATCCGTTACGCTGAGCCTTTTGGAGACCACTATTACGAGAAATGAAACTACAGCATCAAAAAATTGCGCCATTAAAGTTATGCTTTCATCAAAGTTATGCTTTAACTTTACTTAGTTTATCATCATAAGATCATCTTAGATATTAGGACAGGTGTCTCGCTGACTGACATTGTCTGCCTGTCTGTCTGCTTTTAGGGGTGTCTGTCCTTTCAGTCCGTACAGAAAGCCTAGTTTATGATTTGACTGGAGATGCACTGAGCTGACGGTAATCAAAGCGTAGGACACGGCGGAAAATATAGATATGCACTGTAAAAAAAAATCCGTAGATTTTTGAATACCTGGGAACCAGCTGCCAGTCCATTTCCCGTTAATTTTAATTTTACGGGCACCCGTAAACATTGGCGGAATCATCACGCAGAGTAGGGTAAAAAATGACTGTTAATGTTTGGGTCATATAGCCCTTCAATACTTTAAAGTTATTTTCGAGTGCGGTCAGTTAACATAACTCTACCATATCGAGATTTCAAAAAAATATATTACGCATATATGTATATTAAACATGGCCGCATACAAAGAGTTTATAACATGGAAGACCCAGGGAATATACTGTATCATAATAGAGCACATGACCTTTTATGTATGTATGTATGTATGTTATGTATGTATGTATGTATGTATGTATGTATGTAAACATTTTCCGTAGATTTTACGGTAGAATAACTGGAAACCAGCTGCCAGTCCATTCCCCGTTATGTTAGGGGCGCCTGTAAAAATTGCAGGAACCATCACGCACAGTAGGATAGATTATAGCAGGTGTTGTTTTAGTCATATACACTTATTTGACCTATTCCGGTGGATTCACCTATTCCGGTGTATCCTGTTTTTTTCTCTGCAACGAAACAAGCTAGAAGCAAAATGATTTTTAGGTAATTACTTTCAATACTTATTTGTCAAACCCACATATAGTAAGGATCCCATTTATCAATCAAAGATACGGAAAACTGAGTTTAAAAGTGGCTGGTAATTTAATGCATATTTAACAAGAAAAATGACAGGTGTTTTCAGGCCAACTGTGAAAATAGGGTCGGACAATATTTGTGTAAACAAGAATGTCGTAAACTATATGTCTGTCGATTGCTCATTTTATTAGCTATCTAAACCGATAAATATTAAAATGAAATAAAACCAGTTACTTAGGTTTATTGAAATTTTAATTTATTAGCTCATTTAGCCTATTCCGGCGGATAGTTTATTTGGGGAATGTCTCTGAGTTCTGAAATCCATATTAGTGCTGCATTCTCGTCATGCAATTTGAATATGTAAGTAAAACTCCATAAGGCTTTATTTTGAATTGTCATTTATCATAGAATCCTGGATAAAAATATCAAACATAGTACTTACAGGCCCTGAATCACCGAAATAATTTTTCAGCGAAGCCGTGTGTATAATCAGATGTTTTAAATTATCAATTATCATGAATTATGTCAAATAGACGTTTGTTTGCACAAAATCATCTTTCATCGAGCTAGTAATAATCCGACAGTTTACTTTTGGGGCGCCCCTCGGTGGTTCTTTAGATGTATTGTAAAAAATTATACAAATCCACCGGAATAGAATAAGGTGCGTCGAAATAGGATAAAAGACAACGCCTGGTTGTCGTCAGATTTCCCTATCTTCCTCAAATAGTTTGTGAACCAAAACAAAGTGCCTTAAACAAGAGGCTTTTATTTATTTACTGACATAAATGAATAAAAAATGATAGTGTATTTAGACTGTAGCGCACGGTCGACTGAAACGTGCGTCGGAATAGGTCAAATGACTGTAGCCCTTCAGCACTATAAAGTTATTTTCGAGTGCGGCCAGCTAACATAACACTACCATACCGTGATTTCCAAAATTGCCTTACAGGCAAACGCCCATAAAAATAATGGAAAATAGACTGGCAGCTGGTTGCCAGTTATTCTACCGTAAAATCTACGGATTTTTTTACAGTGTAGGTAGGTAGGAGGGTAGATTACAGTAGCGCAGCTGCATGATCATACACTGTAAAAAACAATCTGAAGATTTACGGTAGAATAATTGGAAACCAGCTGCCAGTCCTTTTCCCGTTATTTTTACGGGCTTTTGCCTGTAAGACATTGTTGGAAATCACGAAATGGAAGTTTTATGTTAACTTGGCGCACTCAAAAATAACTTTATATTGTTGAAGGGCTATCTAACCTAAACGTCGTCTGCTCTTTTCTGTCCCACTCTACTAGATGATTTCTGCATTTTTTACGGGCGCCCGTAAAAATAACGGTAAAAGGACTGGTTGCCAGTTATTTTACCGTAAAATCTACCATTTATTTTTGCAGTGTACTAACCAAGAGATCCTTTGACATTTACAGCGTACGCTCCTCGTGTTGCTTGACATTTTCACCGTCACCGTCTTTGGGGGAGCTATTGTCTTTTGCCCTCCACACGGGCATTTGAATGTGAATGTACTACATAGTCCATACCGTTGCTCTCTCCACACCAGTCGCAACCATTGTCAAATTCTGCTTCAAAGCTTGCAAAATCTAACATCCGACGACCGTGCACACTGTAGGGAGTTCCATTGCTCACATCATTTCAGTACCAACCTCCAATCGTCCTGATATGACTAAATTACTTTTAAAGGACGTAAAATCGCATGCCATTTATCCATTCAGTTTGGCTGAAAGCTATAGACCATATAGTCATCTAAATATGAAACGCTGAACAACAAAATATTTGTCTTTTATGCGGTATATACTGGAACTTGCAGTCATGCTCGTGTTCAGTTTTTAGCTCCATCGAGCAAGGTTCAGGATGCACTTATAGGACAAGTAGCTTCCGTCATCCGTCCGCACTTGTAGACCTCCTCTGAATCCACAGCATCGATAAATGCCAAATTTCAACTCTAGCCGCCGTGGGATCAGGGAACAAAAAAAGAATCATATGAATGCGCAAGGTCTGTGATCGAAGATGCCCACCTTAAAATATAACTTTGTTAAAGCAAAAAAAAAAAAAAAAAAAAAAAATCTTCTCCAGTACTCATGAAGCGAATTATGTCGGTATATTTCAAGAGCTAGTAAGCGAACTCCTCAGTACACGAGTTTGTAATAAACGTAACTGTTGGATCACGTATGACCCCGAACAAGGGCTGCAAAACAGAACAGCAAAGCCGGCCACTTGAAATAATTATCCCCTCACACCACGAAGTGGTGAGGGGATATAGGTTTTGTCCCGTACGTAAGTACGTACGTACGTATGTTCACCTTTTGTCATCGCTCTAGCACTCACATTTCTTAACGGATTTTGAAATAACTTCACACAAGTGTAGGGCATGACAATATCTCGAGCATGTGGACTTTCAGGGTGCTGCGCCCAAGGTCAAGGTCACTGTGGCTATTTTTAGAAAAACTTTGTCAGCGCTCTAGCGCCTACATTTCTCAATGGATTTTGAAATAACTTCACACAAATGTAGGGCATGACAATATCTCGAGCAAGTTCGACTTTCAGGGTGCTGCGCCCAAGGTCAAGGTCACTGTGGCTATTTTTAGAAAAACTTTGTCATCGCTCTAGCGCCTACATTTCTCAACGAATTTTAAAATAACTTCACACAAACGTAGGGCATGACAATATCTCGAGCAAGTTCGACTATCAGGGTGCTGCGCCCAAGGTCAAGGTCACTGTGGCTATTTTTAGAAAAACTTTGTCATCGCTCTAGCGCCTACATTTCTCAACGGATTTTGAAATAACTTCACACAAATGTAGGGCATGACAATATCTTGAGCAAGTTCGACTTTCAGGGTGCTGCACCCAAGGTCAAGGTCACTGTGGCTATTTTTAGAAAAACTTTGTCATCGCTCTAGCGCCTACATTTCTCAACGGATTTTGAAATAACTTCACACAAACGTAGGGCATGCCAATATCTCGAGCAAATTCGACTTTTAGAGTGCTGCGCCCAAGGTCAATGTCACTGTGGCTATTTTTAGAAAAACTTTGTCATCGCTCTAGCGCCTTCATTTCTCAACGGATTTTGAAATAACTTCACACAAATGTAGGGCATGACAATATCTTGAGCAAGTTCGACTTTCAGGATGCTGCGCCCAAGGTTAAGGTCACTGTGGCTATTTTAAGAAAAAAATTGTCATCGCTCTAGCGCCTACATTTCTCAACGGATTTTAAAATAACTTCACACAAATGTAGGGCAAGACAATATCTCGAGCAAAGGTCAAGGTCACTGTTGCTATTTTTAGAAAAACTTTGTCAGCGCTCTAGTGCCTATATTTCTCAATGGATTTTGAAATTACTTCACACAAATGTAGGGCATGACAATATCTCGAGCAAGTTTGACTTTCAGGGTGCTGCGCTTAAAAGGTCAAGGTCACTGTACCTATTTTTAGAAAAACTTTGTCATCGCTCTAGCGCTTACATTTCTCCATGGATTTTAAAATAACTTCACACAAATGTAGGGTATGACAATATCTCGAGCAAGAAGTCTTGTGTGAGGGGATTTGTATCGCCTGCGATGCCTTGTTAAGATAAAATTAGAGTTCATAAGGAGTTTATTTATTTTGCAACAAATAATCAACGTAACAAAAAATCACTATCATGATCTGGTATCATAACTATAGCTCCACTTAGTTAACAAATTTGCTTTCTTTCACGCTCACCGTCCCAAGAACACGAAGAAAGGCCACTTCCCTTGAACAAGAATACACTTTCTTACTAAGCCTGTGTGCCGGTAAACAGAAACGTTAATGTGACGTTAAAAACCGCGACGCTGTCTGAACAGGGGGTATACTTGAAAAAATCAGTATTGCGAAAAATTTACACGGTGAATTTTTAATTTTAGTTTTTAAAAGTCTTAAAAATACCTATCATTAAAACATATCAAAATTTGAGGTATATTTTTCGGAGACGTTTTTTTTTCTATTTACCATTTTATGTTAAAAAAGGCAAATTTCAACAGCAAATGGCAAATCGTGTTTGCGTCAATCCTGACGTAATGCGTAGAGCTTGGGGAAAAATAATACCACAGCTTCGAAGATCTCTTGACGGGTCGCACTCTGATATGAAATTGATTTCGGTATCTTCAACGACAGCAGAACAGGGTTGAAAAATAAGGATATCTGAGCGCTATCTTTTTTGCGTAAAATAACGTCAGACCGTCACATTTTCACGACGTCATAGAAAAAGAAATATTTGTTGGACGCCAAAAAGAAAGTCATTTCGTGAGTCAGAAAAGACTAAAATTTTTTATCATATACATTTTTATTAGCAAACTGAAAATTTTGGTTTTGTCCTATTCCACCGGTTTTACTGCCCAAATATAGGTATGTGCTACATAGGTATCTTTGCAATCCTTTATTATTCTTACGGGCCACCAGGGTTCATCTCCCATAAAGTGCAGGTTACCATGATGCTTATGTTGGTTTCATCTGTTTGTGCGACTCCACTTTGGTTGAAGGGACATCATTTTAGAGTCCAGATGCGCTGAAACAGGCGCACATGCTGCGACCTTGTACCCATGTCCCTGTGCTTGCACCACATCCATGTTGTAGCAGACAGACCGCAGTAAACAGTATCCAGGACGCAGTAGACAGACAGTAGACACTTCACTGGACAGTAAATAGTATACAGAAAACCGCGAACAACATGCACTACTTTTCAGCATGCTCCAAAACGAAGGGCGAGTGGACAGTGCACAGCAGACGGTAAACGGTCTTTAACGTTGAGGGAAAAGTATTTTCCTTTGCACAGCTTTGAGATACATATACAGTGATCGTGAAATGGGGGGGAAGAAAACTATCAAAGAAAAAAGAAATAAAAATAGAAAATAAAGAGAAGCAGACAAAAGTCTGCAGCACCCGGTATTCCCAGGCGGTCACCCATCCAAGTATTAACCGGGCCCGACGTTGCTTAATTTCCGCGATTGGACGAGAACCAATGTTTTCAATGTATTATGGCCGTAGACAACAAAGTACCGATTTTCAACATTTACAAAGTGTACTTTTGAGAGTTTGCGATCAGTAATAGCCTATCCTGCAGTTCTTACTACTGGGACACTCATTGCAGGCCTAGTTGAGCAGTCGTATCAGGATCTGCGCTGTTTGCATTTCAGTCTCATGATGCCAGCAGACAAAAAAAGTTGAATCATCATCGAATCAACGTTGATTCAATGTGATTCGATGTTTTGTGATCATCGATTAAACTATGGCAAAACGTCTTCGATAAGCCTCTTTATTTCGGAGTACTAATTCGCGCCTCATATGATCAGCTTTTGTCTAAAGTAAAAAGTAACCGTCAATATCAACGTTAATTCAACGGCATAGTGACGTTTAACCAATGTTAATGACACGACGTTGTGTCAGCGTTGTGTGTCAGCTGAGCATGAGGAATAAATCTGTTATCATTGAATGTGGCTGGAATATTTAGTGTTGCGCCACGCGAAGAAAGTCTTCAGATGAGCATTTGCGAACTGCGCATATGCACAGTCTGCTCAGTAAGTGCATGGAAAGTCAAACACGCAACATCTTACTAATTCCAGTACGTAATACACTTTTTCTGACTAGTCTAAGCAGTGCAGGCTCTCTCGTAAACGATGCACTGCACTTACTCTGACAGACAACTCAGTTACATGGACTTATCCTGGTACCCACTGTTTGTGTATAGCGTCAAACATATTTTACCCGGTCAGGGCTCATAACATTCAAAACAAGAGATGAGTATAAAATGCACGTGAAAATAAGATCGACACTTGATTATCCTGATTGTCAATGATGTAACCCAAGAGCCGCACCCTCGGAAAATTGCCACATGCGACGAGAAGAATCAGTCCAGTCTGTGGTAACATGTATGCGTTCACAACATGTATAAGCAATCTTGAGCATCATACACTGTTGCACCGTAAAGAATGCGAAAAGAAAAGACACTAATGGGACTGCATTCGCTTTTCCCAAGATGGGGTGGAATACATTTTTCCTTGCGCATACCTCGTGTCGTGATAAAACAAGTCTTATTTCATAAACAAAACGCGCGTGTCTTGACTAGACGCATGCGCAATCAGAGCAGGGTAGACTACACATTAGCGTAGACATATCTTGTTACCTTCTGGTTGAGTATACATACGTATTTCGCTGAAAATATTATGAGTTGAAGCACATTTTTTCCTTGCGCAGGCCATTTGAGTCGTGTCGTGATAAAGTCAGCCTTGTGGTATATGCAAAACACCTATGTCCAGACTAGTCTGTGCACTAGCACAATCAGAACAGGTTAGGCGCAATAAGTATGCCTTCTGGAAATCAAACGGTGAACTGCACTAACTCTGACAGACTACGCAGTTGCATAGACTTATCTTGGTACCCACTGTTTGCGTATAGTGTCAAACATATTTTGCCCGGACAAGGCTCATATCGTTTAAAGAGATGAGCATAAAATGCACGTGCAAATATAACCGACCCTTGATTAGCAATGATGTAATCCAAGAGCTGCAAGATTAACAAAAACTAAATAAAAATAACCGCAGGGATCCTAAATTTTGGGATAGATGTATCTAAGAAATCACTTTAGAATCAGATCAAGATGTGCAATGCGTCATATCCTATCAGTATTTTTGACACACTGTCAGCTACTTTTAGCATTTGTTTTAAATTTTAGAATAATCTGGTAATTCAAAGGTGTCCCAATAGAGAGAGTAAATTAAAACGATGGAAATTGTTTGAACATCATTGCAAGACACCCAGCAGGCACATGATTTCCTTATGATGTCAAAATGGGGTCGATGCGACGCCACCATGCCGCATCGACGTCAATAAGACGTCATTTCGACGTCATGTGCCTGCTGGGCAGTAAAGTATTTCCCAGCGGGCACATGACGTCAGAATGACGTCGATGAAATGCAATGTTTGCGTCGACGTCAATGCGACGTCATTATAACGTTGTGTGCCTGCTGGGTAGTATGTATCAATGTGAAGATCTGATCCGTCTCCTTGAGCTTCCAATTAGGTATCCGTTTATCTGATTCAGAAAAAAATGAGCCGCGACACGAGAAAGCAACAAAGTGGAAGTGCGCCAATCGCAGACTCAGATCAGCCTGGGCATCCGTCTAGTATGATCACAGTCTTTTCTAAGCGCTTTAACGGTAGCTAAGGGTCTAACTTGGCGCGCTACCTTCATGTGGACAGCAAAGACTCTGATCAGACTGGGTGGATGCCCGGGCTTATCTGAGTCTGCGCTGGGCGCACAACCACTTTGTTGGTTTTCTCGCGTCGTGGTTCAAAATAATGATATTGGAAGTCTGCCCACAGTCATAACTAATTTATTCCATCTGGCAGAATACCCGTTACGGTGTCAAATCGATAACTCTATACTACCTGTAAATTTTAGCCCTTGGCCATAAATGAGATTGCTTCCCTTTCCAGTGTTTTAATGGTTAATAGAGAGAACTTAGAAAAATTTCGACCAAGCTTCGAATCAATAGTTAGCAAAATTAGGCGTTCGGGGAAGAAATTTCCCAATTAGCTATGCATGTATAAAATACATCATTGTAATCAGTGGAATAACAGCTTCTAGCTCATACGTTATAATTGATCCGCAAATGTTAATTTATATGTGTTATTTAGGTCCAAAAACGAAGAAACGCGTAATTTGAATAAATTGTGTTAAGAAACTTATGGTTTATAGAAAGAAAACTATGGGCTCTGATGGAAGAAACTTCTCATTGACACATTTCTATGATTCTTATACCAGATTAAAGAGCTTGAAATGCTCTTTCGTGCTAGACATTATAATTTAATGTCGGAAAATATATTAAATAAGAAAATTTAATTTATTTATGAGCTTCTATACATTTCCCTATTAAACTGAGAACCGCATACAGGTAACCGCTTATCTCCGGCCCTCTTGGAGATTATCGGAAAATCCCGGCACTATAACGAGAATTCTTCCCTATGAGATTTTTCATGAAAGATTTGGTTGAAACGAATGTAAATATAAGCAATGAACTTAATTTTTCTGTTGTTTATCTAAGAGTAAACTACATTGGGTCACTAGCAAAGTTCGGGGTTCATTCACTTGCACGTGACCCAATGCAGTTTACACTTCGATGTGTACATTCTCAGTGCATTTATTGAAAATCCCTATAGCAAGCCATAAGAACGCAATGTAGTTTATAATGCAATAACTACATCGGTTCACGCGACGTTACGTGAGGTTAAGCGACGTCAAAATCAGCCATAGTTCTCTCCAGTCTGATCGGGCTTACGCGACGTTATGACGTCGTTGACGCTGTTTCGCTGTTAGTAGAAAAACTGCGTATAAAAGTTTTTCTCCTTCACCTGTAGCCTCTAACGCAAATTTGTGGTCAATTAATAGATAGAAAAGAATGTAAATATAAGCATTGAACTTAATTTTTCTGGTATTTATCGAAGTATAAACTACATAGTTTACATGAACCCCTTCGGGCTTCACTTACTTTGCACGCGATCCAATGTAGTTGATACTTCGATAAACACCAGAAAAATGAAATTCATTCCTTAATTGTCTGACGAAATTTTGTTAAAATATTTGTTTCTGAAAACATGAAATAAACGGAGAGACAATCTTTAAGTAAAAAAACACATTTAGAATAGAAATTAAAATGTGCAAATTTTACTTTCTGTCCCAAATCATTCAAGCGTAATCTACTGCATAAGAACTATCTAAATTAATTATACCCCGCAAACTTGTTTGAGCGGGGCATTCTGTTTTCGCATTGTCCTTCCTTAATTCCGTCCGTCTCTCCGTCCGCAACGTAATAAATTGGCTCCGATTTGCCTCAAAGTTTGTCAATGGATACAACATATGAAAAATGTTTACACATATTCTTGTTGTTATTTTTTCCGGAAGGGTTTCAAAGCTGAGTTATTCCCCTTTGTAACTTTCGGAAAACAAGTTTGTGGTCGCAACTGCTCCAAAACCGTTTGGCGGATTTTCTTGAAATTAAGTGTGAATCCATATTGGTATGAAGATGTGCAGTAAGGCTACGATTTACGATTTTTAATTTGGACCTCTTTGCCCGAGTAATGTCTCTTTTATATTTTTATAGGGTTTGTGGCTGTTATTGCTTTGATTTTATTCCAGTTTGGTTCATAGATGCAGAATAAGAAAAAAAAAAAAAAAAAAAAAAAAAAACAGCGACAGGTATTTTAGATTTTCCCGGAAGGCTTTTCCTGCTGAGATATTTTCCTATGTAATTTTTTGTAAAAAAAAAAAAAAAAAAAAAAAGTTATCGCAACTTCTCCAAGACCGCTTGAAGAATTTTCGTGAGATAAAGTATTTTTTTGCTCTGATTCCTTGTAGATTTTGTCCCAGGAGGACACATATTAAGAAAAGAGTTGAGTCAACGTGATTTTTTTTCTGTTTCTCATGGTAGTATTTAGGGATGAGCGATATCTGTTTGTAGTTTCTGTAACGTA
Source organism: Ctena decussata (assembly GCA_963989385.1). Classification (NCBI taxonomy): domain Eukaryota; kingdom Metazoa; phylum Mollusca; class Bivalvia; order Lucinida; family Lucinidae; genus Ctena; species Ctena decussata. The sequence goes on from OZ022508.1 coordinate 36,428,338, forward strand.
TATTGTGTGTATGTAAAAGTCGGATATCATGAGAGCTAAATTCGAGGGGTATTTAGTAAGTCATACTTACTTCTACCTCTAGTTTGAAAATAATGCATCATGTTGCAAAATAAATTCCACACAATTTGGTGACAAATTTCCCTAATTTTTTTATGTACATGTAGTAGTATAAACTTTATTTCTGGCTCATTTTGGAGTCAATATATCTTTTGTACAGCTATGGCCATATTGTAGAAGCTTGTCGTAAAAATTCTAAGTATTGGGACAGAAATGTCTGGGCAAACATGGCCTGGTTCACGCTCTCATCTTCTTTGTCAGAAGATAGACAAGGCAAATATTCTTAGAGACATTCGAGTACCAGTCTAGGGCAAACAGTGCAGACCCAGATCAGGCTGCTCCTAGTCTGATCAGGGTCTACACTGTTTCCAATTTCATCCCCATCTTTTGGACTGTTCCATTTTTAGACTTTAAAATAAAAAAAAACACATAGATCTATTGATAATTCGAGATACTATTTTTGCTCTGTAGAATAAAAACATTGAACACAAATAATCAATGGCTAAAATACTATTTTGGTAACGAAAATTTCATTAGTTTGATTTATCTGCCCTCCTTCATTTCATATGTTTGTTTTTGTCTTAATATTGAAAATTGTGCATAGTTGTATAGAAAAACTTTTTTTTGGGGGTCATAATTATGACTTTATTAAAATCAGTTTTCGGGTTAAAAATGAAAACAACAGATTTCTATACCGCAGATTACATAAGGTAAAGCAGTCAACTTTTTCCCTTGCAAAGACTATGCTAGAAACATATGAGTATTAAGATATATGGAAGAATCTCTCAACTGTGATATTTATGATTCTATGTTTAGTGTCCATGATTTCATAGTAACATATACTACAGCCTGATAAATACACGTATATCTTATCTCAAATACTCAGAGTTTCAAAATGTTTGTGCAACACTAAACTAAAGACAGAACGAGTATCAATGCTAATTTAATGACTTTTAGTTATATTCCAAACCATACTTTTTATGATCTTCTAATGGTATCGTATTCAACAGGCTAGATCTATTACATTGTCCCGCCAATCAAAAAACAAAAAAAAAAAAAAAAAGAGAGAGAGAGAGAGAGAGAAAAAGAAACTGCAAATCAGAACATCCTATAAGTTGTAAGCTATACTAGAACCAATAATAGCAGAAGGTTCAAGGTTTCATGGCAAATCTGGTTTTCACAGCTAGCAGAGTTTGACGACTAATTCTACATTTGACCAACATTTGGAAAATTTAGTGAAAGCGAATACTTGTTTCATTATTTATCACATGACAATTGGTTAGGATACATTCTAGAACAGGGGCTAATTAAAATGGAATTGATTACAGTCAATAAGTAAAATAAAAAATTAACATGCTAAAGACACAAGAAGGCATATGATTTAAATGCAATGAAATTTTTTATTCAATATCTTGTAAAAGAACAGATTTTCCTTATTCAAAGTCACGATTGTCTTACCTTCTCCCCTTAAATTAATGGCAGGTCCCGATTTCAAAACCGGAAGCGTAGGCTGATGTACAAGATGGCGGACGAAGAGGACTCAGATGTTCAGGAAGAGGAAGAAATTGTGTCAATGAAGAGTAGCAGTTCACTTCAACATATGCTGGCGGTGATAGCGGAAGAGAGAAAAAGAGAAACAGCATCTTTTTCGATTTCAGGAGGTGTGAAGTTCATTCTGTTTGTTCGAAATTGGTCAAAATGTCAACTTTTTTCATTTTTAGAATATCAGAATTTTACTTCATGATCAGCTGATAAGAATACATGAAGAAAATTGCAAAACATGCCCTGTGTCACGTAAGCTCGTACCATAATGATGGTTGGCATATCCAGCAGGCACATGATGTCGAAAAGAATTCATACCCCGTTGTAGAACAACAATGAGATTGCAGCACTTTTCTCATAGAATTATAAACGACTGGAATTCTTTGCCTGAACATGTGGTGGCGGAAAAAGAAGTTGATAAATTTAAATCCAAACTAGACCAACATTGGAACCAGGAAGTTACTTATAAGTATTAACCAGTTAATATGTCAAGCTGACATATTAGTAACAGTATGATTGAAATACAATGCAAACCTGTACTTAAGATGCTCATCATATAAGTTAAGAGAATAATAAGACACAGTGACAGAAGGATTTCCAATGAAGTTGGGCTTAAAAAGGAGATAACTCCTTCCCTAATAGCCCAGCAACGATTCTCAAGGTATTCTCAAGGTATACTGACGTTGATACTGTTATTGTACGTCATGTACGTTGCATCAACGGTTGGTGCAACATCATTACTAGGTCATGTGCCTGCTGGGATATATATGCTGTTGCTTGATTGTTTCGGTTTAGTTTATGTTGCAAAGCAGGGATCAAGCTAGAGTTCAAAACGACAATGTTTTCCTGATTTAACGCATGAGTCTTTTGCAACCACGGCCCCGATGGGACCGAGCATAGCGGGGCTTAAGTACCGTGTTTTTACCTAAGAGGTGTCCCGGCAGTGCCTTGGAAACGCCAGGCTTTTGATTCCCACCAAAACAGGGGGGAAAATAGTGGAGTGTTTTTAACGAAATTTACCACAACACATTGTCAGAATATGGATTTTTATATTTATATGATCCCCTGGGGGGTGGACACCTTTACCAGGGATTTGACATAAAAAGGTCCCCACAGTGCTGGGTATATAACAGGGTTTTGCAGAGTGAAAAGTCAATATCCCCCAAGGGGGCCGTGGTTGCAAATGACAGGTGCATAAGGGAGAAGTTTCTGCCCATTTTTTTACCTTTACCTAATGTGTATTATACACATTTACACTTCACCCTTAGCTGAAAACAGAACAGGGAGAAGTTTGATTGTGCAAGGAGACTTAATTTCTCGCTAGTCTCCCTGTAGCTTGATCCCTGCAAAGTATGGAAAGTTGGGCAATGTGGGTCTCAATAGCATTCATTTCCAGATGTGATTAGCTCTAAGAAACTAATAACAACGGATCAATAACCACTCTGGAATTTAATGTAAATCATTTTGTCTCGCATTTAGAGGTACACACACTTGCCTGTGGAGGTGTTGTTTGTCCAGACGTGCTGTTTAAACAGGTCTACAGTATCCGGATATGAAACCACTTCATGCATCTAACCTCCGTGTATGTACAAACCAATCGAGTTTTGCCAGATTGTTAATATGGACATTACAGCCGACATTCAGTGACTGACATTACAATCACCATTCGCCACCCTGATACCACTTTTTCTGTCACTGCACCCTGGGTGCAGATTTCTGGTCTATTGGATCGGAAAAATTTGTGCATATGTGCTATTCGGAAAGGACTTCAAAAGTCAGGGATAAGTCAGGAAATTTGAAAAGTCAAAACTAGTGGTTACGGCCGTCTTCAGAAATTATACTTATTCTGTCCAAGATGAAAGGATGAGCTTTCTAGAGAGATATTCCAGGCACATCTCATTGAGGGCTACTTTTAAAGGAAAGAATTTGCTCCCATGGGGGAGCAAATTCTTTCCTTTAAGAGTAACCCCCAATTTTCAAGTAATACCATAAGCATTGTGAAAGTAAAGAGTAAAATCAACTTTTGGATCCTTAAAAGGGTATGGAAAATTGTAAAATGTCAGGGAAAAATCAGGGAAAAGTCAGGGAATTTTGAAGTGGAGGATAAGTGGCAGTCCTGCTGAGTCAAACAATGTAACTTTAAAGTGTCAAATTTTCAGTGTGAGAAAAATAAACTTTCATATAATGAAAAGATGGGTTGATATTTACAATCTGTCAGCTTTTAGTTTAAAAATATGTATCTCAAACTTATTTCACTGGAACATGCTTTTTCAATAAAGTACAAGTTTCAGGCAGTACCATATTTATTTGGTTATAAGATGGTAGTTTTTCCTTCCAAAATTATGGCAAATATGCAAATCAGTCTTGTGTAATTCAGCTATAAAATGGATTTTTCTCTTCCAAAAGTTGAAACAATCCCTAATATGTTTTGGAAGGAAAAGCTCTGTCTTTTAATTGAAGAAATACAATACCAACTTTTCACAGGTGTAAAAATATTAAGTCACTTATAAGTTTTATGTTTCCTTCTTCAGATTTTGAGCTAGTTCCAGATGACTCCGCCAAGTTTTGGACTGGTCTGTTTGAAACATATTTTTTGTTTGGAGATTCATCTGATGGTTCTAGAGATGATATGCTGTTTTATGTAAGAAAGGCGGAGACACAGAAACATGCATTAACTAAGGTTTGTGTCATAGGAATAAATAACATTCAGTGCTCCAGATAAGAAGGGGTCACAGAGATAATTTAAGGATAATTATCCATATTTCTCCTTTAAAACATATTTTGTGACCCATCATTAGAACCGTCTCATCGAGACGGTTCTAATGAGGTGTCACAACACATGTTTTCATTGAGAAATAAAAAACTTATTTTCGAATTATCCTCAATACCCCCTCTTATCTGTAGCTCTGATATTAATACAGATTAGTGTTGTGGCGATGCTGGACTATAGTCTATCATCGATCAATTTTACTGTCATGACGGATGGTGACTACAATTTTTTCATAGTCAACTAAAGTAGATATTATTTTTAGTAACATGCTTGTTCACAAGTAAAGTTTTGTAAACTGATGAATGTACAATGTAATACTAAATTGTTTTTGTGCATCCTGAAAACTTTTACAGATTTGCTAACAAGACTTTTGAGCTAAAGTATACCCCAAAACAGACCATTTTATGATGTTGGAAAGGTGAAAGAATACTGTTGTTATTACTTCATTTGTAGTCGACTATTAGTCAATGATCAGTTGCTTCAACAGAAGCGATGATCGACTACAAAATATTGGCCGATTCCCAACAGCTACAGATAATGTTTGCAATTGACCAGATCATCTCTTAAAAGAAAGAATTTGATCCAAGAGGATCAAATTCTTTCCTTTAAGAGTTGATCCCTACTAAGAAGGTTTAAAGCAAAATTGAAAATGGCAGAGTTGCTTCAGTTGTGCGTCACATAAGTTCAATGTTAATTGCCATGAAACAGGTAATACCTGGATTTCAGGAATTTACATGTACTCGTGTCTTAGTAGTTCATATTCCATATTTAAAGGTAAATTCTACATTTGGTAAATCCTGTGCTTCTAGACTAATGAGATTGAGACAAGGAAAGACTGCACTCATAAGTGTGTGTGTTTCATTTTGAATGATCCTGCTTTGTTTCCTGACACAGTGCTCTAGATAAGAAGGGGTAACAAGGATAATTTTCCATATTTCTCCATAAAACATATGTTGTGACCCCTCATTAGAACCGTCTCACTGTCACGGTTCTAATGAGGGGTCACAAAATATGTTTTCATGGTGAAATAAGAAAGAATATATTTGAATTATCCTCAATACTCTCTCTTACCAGGAGCTCTGCAGAGAATTTAGTTATAGTGATCAACACGACTTCAATTTTCCCATTGTTAACTTTTGAGTAATACTATCCCATTGTTAACTTTTGAGTAATAATATCCCTTCGGCACCTGCATACAGAGTTTATGTTTCTCAGCTTGTCCACTATGCTAGAGCCTGTTTCAAATATCAAGACTTTGTTGAAAGAGGTAAGCTGCTCACCCGTAAACTGTTAAAGTAAAGCTTGTGTCGACAGTTAAAAAGTTTTATGGGAGACACCATGACCTAGTTGATCCTTACAATGTGGCCGTTTCTAAACTAATTTCTGATTTGATGGCCTCAGCCGAAGCTTAGTTAAGCTTTCAAATACCGGACTTTCTTTTTCACTGACTTTTTCTACTGATACATAGGTATATCGGGTGTATTATAATAGGCAGGTGCTGCTTACTACTCGTGAGCACCTGGTAGCACCTCTATTTTGGGGTCCATATCTATGCATCTAAAATATTCCGGAATTGTCAATGTTGAAAGAATTTATGAGTTCGGACTTATGTTTGGGTACTTTGACCACTTTCATTTTTTAATACAGACAGAGATAGAGGTATATAGAAAACATTCCAAGAAACAACCATCTTTATTAGATTTTACCATAAACTGGGAGGAGACTGTCTACCTCAATATCATACTTCATCAGGTAATACACTGTCTACCTCAATGTCATACTTCATCAGGTAATACACCGTCTACCTCAATATCATACCTCATCAGGTAATACACTGCCTACCTAAATTTTTCTTTATCAGGTAATACACTGTCTACCTCAATATCATACTTCATCAGGTAATACACTGTCTACCTCAGTATCAGACTTCATCAGGTAATACACTGTCTACCTCAATATCATACTTCATCAGGTGAGATAGGTAACTAATAGACTGTCTACCTCAATATCATACTTCATTAGGTCCATGTAAGTTTGATAAGGAATACAGTCAAACCAGTCTTGTCTAAGGAGTCACCCAAGGGTTGTCTTGACACATTAAAAGTGGCTGCTAAAGACAGGTGACCCCTTAATATAGGTTCATGTGCCCTGTATTTTGATCCACAGGGACCCAAAAAGAGAGTCAGGACATACTAAAAGTGGCTGCCTAAGACAGGTGACCTTTTAAAACAGGTTCATGTGCACTGTATGTATTTTAATCGACAGGGCCCCCAAAAGATCACTGTTAAATTTTGGTAACTCCTTCATACAGTGGGGCCCGGTAGCGCAATCGGTAGGGCACCTGACTCGTAAGTCAGAGGTCCTGGGTTCGAATCCCGGTCTGGCCACATACTTTCGTTTCTCCTTCCGCTGATTCAAGAAGGGCAGTTGTCAGTTACTGGCGAAAGTATGTGCACTTAGTACTGGTTAACCGCTTAGGAGGTCTAAGCCTGCCCAGGAAAAGTGTGGTTAGGTTAACTGACCGTCCCGACATGACCTTAGTTGTTTACCGTGGACGTTAAGCCTCAAATCAACCAACCAACCTTCATACAGTGACTCCTCAAGACAGGTTTGTGTGTACCATTCTTCTGATTATGCCACTCCCCTGTCTCAACAAAAAACAAAACAAAGAAAACACTTGAGAAACACTTGGATGCAGGCACTACCATCCTTTCTGATTTGATATCACAGCAGTTGTTTTCAATTTGTCATGCTGTATGCAGAAGTGTCTGCTTTCTTATGCTTTTGCATAATATTCATAGAGAGTTATAAGTCAATATGCTGCTATCAGGGTTCCAGGCTATAAAACTTGAGAATAATCTCGAACTCAAAATGATACACGCTGATTGGCCGCTTCCAAGCATATGCTCGGAAGCAGCCAATCAGTGTGCTTTAGTCTGAGTTTGAGAATGTACTCAAGTTTTATAACCTCTGGGCCAGTTTGTAGACAAAGGAGGATCATCACTTGCTTTATTCTGTAAGCCAAGTACAATTTAAGCTATTTAACAACTTATGGGAGGAAGAAAACATGGTGAAAATAAATGGGCAGAAATTTTGATTCTGCAATTTTACTATTGAGACAAGAAGGAATCTCCTGAAAATAGTATCACCAGGAAATTAGATGGCGTCAGTGAAATGTGAAAACGAATATCCTTGAAATTTAAATTGGTTAACATTGTGTCATTCTAGCACAGTGTGTATCTGTTGTTGTTTTTTTACCACAGATCATTTTCCTATTTTTCAGTTTATATACACAATGACTTGTGCCGTCTGCACCAGAACAGACAAAAATAATATACAGATTTTAAAGAAATATTCACAGGTAAGTAAAATAGAAAAAGAATTGTTGAAACATTTGGGCCCAGTTGTTCAAAACTAACTACATTGTTAATTATCATTTTGTTAAAATTTCAAACATTAATATCTCAAATACGGCAATATTTTTTGTTGAAAAAAATTCAGAAGCTTTTGCATAACAGTTAACAAGTTGACCTCTTAATGAGCTCATTAGACTTATGATGCTTTGAACAACTGGGCCCTAGCCTTTTCTCCCACAAGGGGAATTTGTTAAAAGCCTGGACGCAGCTGTCTAAAACCAACAACGTTGTTTATGAGACCTTATATTTTCAAACTTCAAACAATGCCACTTTTTGCAAGAAAAAAAATGCGAAAAAAAAAAAATTCAGCAAAAATATCAGCACACTTTTTTGTATGTATACTATAAGACTTAACATATCCTTTTCTAACGACTATGTTAAGCTAAGGGGGCTTTTAACCGCTGGGGTCTAGTCTGGTTCTTGACAGTTCTGTCCAATTTGATGGCAGTGAAACTCCAATAAAACTTTCAGTTGCTAAGTTCTTGACTCATTTGGAGACAGTCGAGCCAGGGGATGGGTGTGGTTAGGGACGCATGTGCAGTTCTTCAATGTAAGCTTTATTTAAAATAAGAATAAGAACTATTGTCCGAAATTGCCAGCCTAACTTCCCGTACAGGCAGTCTAGATCTATTTGTGGAATAAATATTTTCCCAGATGATCCATTAATCAGCTACTACATAATATATTTCAGAGGGTATACGCCTCACCTAGTCGGAGAAGAATGGACTCAAAAGGAACATCAGAAGAAATTTGTTATCCTAATATATTTTTTACTGTTGATAATTTTGAAGAGGTAAAGTACTGTTGTCTGAATCAGTCACTGCATTAATTCGGTTGAAAGATGGGTGGGAGGGGATGGGGGGGTGCAATATTCGTCCAAAACAATCCAAAAAGCTTGATCCAGGCTACAAGATGGATCTAAAATTTTAGCATTGTTGTGGAAAAGAAACCCCAATCCTATAGCTTAGTTAAACAAGAATATTTACAATTGCCACTGACTTCCCATAGGTAAACCGTATAGAGCAACTGGCTTCATACACCGATGAACGACAGTTGATCATGTGACGTTGTCGTCAAGTGACGTCTAAGGTAAACAAACGTCTTGATTGGTCCACATAACGTTTGATGGACGCCACGTTATGGCGACGGCTGTTTAACGTAATGGTCAAATACATTGTTTCTGTCTTTTCTTCGACGCATATTTTGCACATTCTACATTAAATTACCACAAAAGCAGCACAGGAACGGTCTAAAAATAAAGTGCAAATATGAGAATAAAAATTTGAGAGTTCATCGTGTGAAGAAGCCAGTGGTCGCCACTAAAATTCTACAAGAAGTGCTTCGCGCTTCATGGAATTTTAGCTCTGCCCACTGGCTTCATCACACGATGAATGCTGAAAAATCAAATTTCAATTCTGAACTGATTAACATATTTGGGGCACTTTTTGAAATGTTAAAACCCCCAGTCTTATAGCCACATAGATTTGATACTGCACATGTTCACTATTAAGAACAAAAGTGGATGGTTGAGATACACAAGCTTGTAAGAACTGAGACCAGCCTTTATATGTGTGGTCTTATTAGGGCATGAGAGCTTGTATTTTAAACTCATATGTTTTTGCATAGAGATTGTGAGCAGTGACGAAGTATTATGTGGCCATAAAGTAGTGTCAAAGTTCAACGATTAGAATACATGTTAATTCCACATTTTACCTATGGTACTAAATGGGAAGTAGTAACATGCAATGAAACACATGTTCGTGTAGTACCACAATACAAGCAGATAGCAAAATGTTCTTTTCCAGGAAGGTGGTCACAAACAAGCCTGTATCGAACATAATTTAATCAGGCAAACAAAGCAGTCAAGTCCTAAAGGAAAGAATTTGCTCCTCTAGGAGCAAAATTATTCTTTCAAGAGGAGACCCTTTTTTGAAGGGTTTTGTCTTCCAGATAAGCAAGTTAGAAGACACAAAAGTTGTTTCCCTTTGTAAAAATGACAGACAAACATGGGGGTGTACTCAGAAAAATTTAAAGGAAATGTGGCAAAATAGATGTGGCTGTTGCAGTAATGAATTTTAAAAACCTGGGTCCAGTTGTTCAAAACTAACGACCACATTAGTATACAAGACGAAATGTATTTAATATACAAAAAAACTCTCTCTTTTTTATTTCTTTTTTTACAAAAAAAATGAGGAACTTTAAAACTTGCAGTGCAGTTCAACTTTTGAGCAAAAATATTACTACAATTAATTTTCTGGGTACTTAAGACTTATAGAATCCTCAACTGACGACTTTGTTAAGCTAATGGTGCTTTGAAAAACTGGCCCAAATGGTTGTTGTGTTGAGTGTGTCTAAAATTCTTTATGTTTTGCAGGCTTTTACTGATATTGTAGTACGGGACAGTGAGTTAGTAACAGTAGAGCTGGTTGCCTCAGATCGTAATGGTGATTTACAGGGTGTTGTCTTCCTTGGTTCTATCAAATATGATGCTTTAAAACGTGTTTATGACTCAAGAGTAAGTATTGAGGTGAAACTGTATTGAGAAGGGGAGAGATTTTCTGCAAACAGATTCCACTAGTTTCACATGGATTAGAAATTGTTTCCTTGCACACCAGATAAGAATATATGCAAGTTTTACCTGCACCAACAATTCTCATATCTTCCATGTTATCCCACCTAGGGCCTAGGATTTGCGTCATGCAAATATTGTGTAGTCAATGCATGGGTTGTGTAGGCGGTCGTGTATTGGTTGTACAGATGTTTATATCACAAAGATCTCACAAATGAACACAGTTTATGTCAAGTCGGACATCAGTGGAAAGAACTGAACAAGTCATTGATGACATTAGCTTATTTCAAAATTACACAGAAACCTCTAAAGTGCTAAAATTATGGTAAAAGATGAGAAAATTTCTGTTTTTCTGGTCAGATGTTTTAAATCACAAAGGATTTGCAAGAAAAGCTCTTTCATTGTGAGGCACAAAAAGAAAAGTCAATTACTCTGATTGATTTTGCATAATTGAAGATTTCGTGAGGTGACCTGCAGGACAGATTTTTCTATGTACTCCTTACTCCCAAGAAAATTGTTTATAGTCTTGTCTGAATTTCTCATGGCAGTTTTGATAACACAAGTAGCATGATTAAACTGTGAAAGGTCATGCCATGTTTTAATACTTAATCTTCACTGCAGCTGGTGTTTGTGCCATGTGGCTCTCAGTACACCATCATAGTGCAGATTATATTTTCTGGTCCTTTGGGATCATTGAGCTCATTTGAGTTATTTTGAAAATAGAGTTCTGCTTAAGCCAGTGCTAGAGGGCATGGCTGGTGTCGCACATTTCATTACTGGTCATGAACAGACTCAATTAAACCGAGTCTGCTATTTTCTGTTCTTTGATGTATTCCTTGCTTCCATAGGATCTCACTATTTAGAACTTATTTATAGTGGCAGAATTTAACAGTGTTTAATTCGCAGAGTAATAATGAGCTACCTCATCTGTAACTATTGTTTGCCACTAATTCTTTGAATTCTCAATATGATAAAGTTCATCAAAAACATTTTCTTGAAAATTTTGGAGCTTTAAAGCTTAATGAAATTTTAAACTGCAATGGGATATGCATATCGCTTCCATTCTAATCACATAGCTTGTTCTGATACCTTACTTGTTCATGTATACGTATATGTATGTTAACTGAATAAGCTAAATAAATATGTTTAAACCAAACTGCAATGTATTTCTTTTGCAGGCAAGTTTAACTACTAAAATGGTTCAACGAATGTCTTTAGGCTGGATTAGCAAGACTCACAAGCGGGTTGAATTTGTTAAAATGCGGGGCCCAGGTGCTAAAGGAATGGCAGAAGTGGCAGTTAGTAGAGTTAAGGGGTCAGGCCCCGAAACCCCTGATTTAGAAAACTTCCCTGTAAATGATTTTGATAATAATTTAGAGGTAAGCTATAGTTAGCACTCTTTATAATAAATAGTGTTCAGTGTGATAAAGCAAGAACTTTAGATGTCAGGTACTGTCCTGAAATTAGATTCTTATACACATCATACTTAATTAGTTATAAGATGGGGTTTCCACTTCAGAACAGCCCCAGAAATCTACACCCATCTTATAATACGGATCTAGATTTTTGGAATTGTTTCTTGTAGCTTTCCTGGGTAAAATTGTTAACCCTTAAAGTGACAAAAAAGAGGACAACAAAATATACATCTGCAAAATTAAAAAAAAAAAAGTTTAAACCAAAGCTGTATTATATTGAGACATCAAAGACTAGAGGGCAATTTCAACACTGGTCCCCTGTATATAAACAATGGTAAAATCTAGTGATAAATTGTGTGACAAATCACTGGGTGGACTCGTGTGAGGTTATTTAGTGCCATTCAGACTTCATTTTGATTTGTTTGGTTATGTCAGTTTTCATTTACATGACAACAGACAGTGTATCATTGTTTTCTTGCATCTAAAACTTACGAAATGTGTGTAAACGCGCCAGTTACAAAGTTCTTGGTGGGATTTCTTCATGAAATAGCAGAAACTGGAAAAATCTGAAGGGTACACTTGGGTTTTGTTGTTTCTTGTGTCTTAGAATTGAAATAGATTCTTGCTTACAATTGATTTGTTGCCAAATATATCACTGTTTGTCGGTCAGTCATTAGTAAATATATCATGCTTCACACCGGTGATTTGTCCACTTCATGACTGACCTCCAACCAGTGATATATTGGGCAACAAATCACTGTTAGCAAGAATCTATTTCTTAAACAGTATAGATTTGATGAGGTGGCTCATTATGTATGAGCCACTTCATTTGGAGCTCTGCTGTGTACTAATTCAACTGTTTTCACATTTGATGCTTTAAGCGTTTAACTAATTTGCATTTCATACATTTTAATTGCAGCCTAATGAATATAAACAAAGACGGATGAGTGATCCTAGTCAAGCTTTAAACTCTTTTATGCAAGGTGCTAAAAAGAAGATGCAGAAATCTCGGTCAGAGGCAGAGAATGTTGATTCTGTTGGTGCTGAATGGGAGGAAGTAGAGGCTGGTACTCTGCATGATGGTAAGTTAGTGAAGGCTGGTGAAGAAAATAGGATTGGCTTTAAACCTTTTTTATACGCCTGTCGAAGACAGGTCGTATTATGTCGTGACCTCCGTCCATCTGTCCGTCAGTCCATCTGTCCGTTAACTTTTCATGTCTGCTCCATATCCCCTTAACCCATTAAATGATTTTTTTGAAACTTGGGTCAAATGTTCGCCTTATCGAGACAATGTGCAGAATTCAATACTTCAACGATGTCCGACAAAGGTCAAGGTCACACTTAGAGGTCAAAGGTCAAACAGTAACATTTCATGTCCGCTACATATCTCGAAAACTGTTCAAGATTTCTTCATGAAAATTTGTATAATTATAAAACACCAGCAGACTATATGCAGAGAAAAAGACCCATAATCCTATTTTCATTTTTGACAGAATTATGTCCCATTGTATTTTTTGTATAGTAAATTCATATAAGCTTCGTGTCAGCTGCATATCTCAAAAACTGTTTAAGACTTCTTCATGAAAGTTTGTATAATTATAAAGCACCATCAGATGATGTGCAGAGAAAAAGAACTATACTATACTTTCACTTTTAACAAAATTACGCCCCTTTGTATTTTTCATATAGTAATTTCATATAAGCTTTGTGCCCGCTCCATATCTCCTTAACCCTTTGAAATATTTTTTTGAAAGTTGAGTAAACTGTTCACCTTACCAGGGCAACTTGCAGAACTTGTATTTCAACAATGTCCGACAGAGATCAAGGTCACGCTTAGAAGTCAAAGTTCAAAAGGTATCATTATTTGTCCACTCCATATCTCGAAAACTGTATATGTTTTCTTCTTAAAAGTTTATACAAATATGAAGCATCATCAGACAATGTGCAGAAAAAAAGAACCATAACCCTACTTGCAGTTTTGACAGAATTATGCACCTTTGTATTTTTCATATAGTAATCATGTCCCCCCACCAAAGGTGAGGGGGGACATATTGTTTCAGTGCGGATCCCGGGCGTTGGCGTCGGCGTCAGCGTCGGCGTGACAGATTTCTTGCGTGCACGATATCTCTTGAACCAATACTTGGAATTTCACCAAACTTGCATGGATACATCATTGGGACAAGTTTAAGAGCTGATTAGATTTTGGTGACCTTGACCTCATTTTCAAGGTCACTGGAGGACTTAGATGACAATTTCTTGTTGGCTTGCGCTTTCGAGCGCAAGCCAGTATTCAAGTGGTTTAGTGATACCGAGTTATTTTCGGAAGAAACGATACGTCACGCTTAGTCGGAAAATACCAGGAGAGTGTGTACTGCAACGATTCGTTCTATGGCCGCAATTAAGCAAAAGAGATCGGAAAGTTCGTTCCGATTTGAGACAGCATTTCTTCATTATTTTCTTCACAGACATAACAAACAAGACGTTCGTTCCGGTTTGAGACAGCATTTCTTTATTACTTTCTTCACAGACATAAACAAAGACCTTTGTCTATTTTTATCCAAATCCGATTTGCCTCATCTGCTAAAAATAACATTCTATTTTTGATAGTACATGTACTTTTTTTTTTTTTTTTTTTTAGTATTTCCGTTAAAAAGCACGTTTTTCTTTTAAAAGTGCCTTAAACTTGGCCACATTTCTTTTGCTTTTTATAAACTGATTGCATAAAAAATGAAACTCTGAATGCAATGCAAAGTATTTGGCCTTGCATCCTAAGAAATAAACCAGAACTTGTGTAAGAAACAGTGTTTATATATAGCTTAGCGCAAAGCAAAATCATGCAGCGGCGTCGCGAAAAATAGGCCTTAGGGCATCGCATAATCTGACTAGTCAGAGCAGCCGGCACACTGTCCAGCGCCGATGCATTCGTTGGATCTGTCTTTTTCGGCATATATATATTTTTCATCTTTCATGCTGATGCTAGACTGATCAGACTGCGCTTATGCCGGAGTTGGCTGATCTGGATTTTGGATTATAGTAGGTGCGGTTGGGGGTTGTGTGGACCCTTTCTTGCTTTTATAACACTCTCTAATGTTGCCTTCTTACTTCAGCTATACAAATGTACAGAGAAATATTTACACTCTTCGGCGATTTCCTTAGATGAACCTGACGTTGTTCATACATCCACGAACAACACACATTCGTGCAATCTTACGTGTAAGCAATGTCGCGGATAATTCAGATAGATGATTGGCCGACGTAACTTTGATATATGTCATGTCATAGTGACGGCTGCTGTACATCATTACCAAACACGTTGGTTAATAACTATATTTCGTCCTGCGTTAAATTAGTCAGAACTTCATGAATGAGTAACAAAATTGATGTAAAAACATTGCATAAATATATATGAGATAAATTTCATTTGTCGGGGGTTCATGGAAATACGAACGCAATGGGTTCCGGGCTTTGTTGTTCCCAAATGGTGTAGAGCAAGTTATTGTCCAAAACAACAGCAGCATGCATTTTCTTCACAGAGTGTCAAAATTTTGTTCCAGTCACTGCCACTGAAGCCACTTAAACCAAAAATAAACTTCAGTAAATATAAATTTACTGTCTTCTTTCGATGCCAAGTTCAGATGTGCCAAGATTCCATAGACATGGGTTTGAAACAGTCTTTCCTCAAATTTTGATTCAGACTAAATGTGACTCAACAGCCGTGCAGAAAAGACTTGAAATAGGTCCATATAGTTATTTTCCTTGAGACATGCCTAAAACGGCCGCCAAAAACGTTGGAAAAGTGTTGTTGTGTTGTTTTTTTTGTTTGTTTTTTTGTGTGTGTGTGTGTGTGTGTTTAAATATTTCTTCAATTTGTTTTTCAAATAAATTCTACACTTGTTTTTACCTTACATCCGTGGATAATGCCACCATTCAATAAGTTAGAAATTAAATACTTTGCTAAATAAAAGTTAGCAACAGAAAGTGCACTAACCATCGGGTTCACTTCAATAACAACGCATGAAAATTTCACTGTCTTAGCTGTGCAAGCCTTCCTTTTAAAAGGAAATTTTATACCCACTATATCTTGTACCCACTATATCTCCTGAACCAATGCATTGAATTTCACCAAACTGGCATGGATACATCATTGGAACAAGTTTAAGAGGTGATTAGGTTTTGGTGACCTTGACCTCATTTTCAAGGTCACTGGAGGACTTAGATGACAATTTCTTTTACTAGTGATATATATTGAGCCAATGGATGGAATTTCACCAAACTTGCACAGATACATTATTGGGACAAGTTTAAGAGCTGATTAGATTTTGGTGACCTTGACCTCATTTTCAAGGTCACTGGAGGACTTAGATGTCAATTTCTTGTTCCCACTATATCTCCTGAACCAATGGATGGAATTTCACCAAACTTGCATGGATGCGTTATTGGGACAAGTTTAATAGCTGATTAGGTTTTGGTGACCTTGACCTCATTTACAAGGTCACTGGAGGACTTACATGGCATGCTCTTGTACCACTATATTTCCTGAACAAATTGATGGAATTTCACCAAACTTGCATGGATACATCATTGGGACAAGTTTAAGAGCTGATTAGATTTTGGTGACCTTGACTTCATTTTCAAGGTCACTGGAAGCTTACATGACAATTTCTTGTACCCACTGTATCTCCTGAACTAATGAATGGAATTTGTTCAAACTTGCGTGGATACATTGTTGCAACAAGTTTAAGAGCTGGTCAAATTTTGGTGACCTTGACCTTTTTTCAAGGCCACTGGAGGACTTAGATGACAGTTTCTTGTACCAGTGATATCTCCTGAACAAATGGATGGAATTTCACCAAACTTGCATGGATACATCATTGGGACAAGTTTAAGAGCTGATTAGATTTTGGTGACCTTGACTTCATTTTCAAGGTCACTGGAAGCTTACATGACAATTTCTTGTACCCACTGTATCTCCTGAACTAATGAATGGAATTTGTTCAAACTTGCGTGGATACATTGTTGCAACAAGTTTAAGAGCTGGTCAAATTTTGGTGACCTTGACCTTTTTTCAAGGCCACTGGAGGACTTAGATGACAGTTTCTTGTACCAGTGATATCTCCTGAACAAATGGATGGAATTTCACCAAACTTGCATGGATACATCATTGGGACAAGTTTAAGAGCTGATTAGATTTTCGTGATATTGACCTCATTTTCAAGGTCACTGGAGGACTTAGATGACAATTTCTTGTACCAGTGATATCTCTTGAACCAATGGATGGAATTTCACTGAACTTGCATGGATACATCAGTCGGACAAGTTTTAGAGATGATTTGATTTTGGTGACCTTGAACTCATTTTCAAGGTCATAGTCATCTATGTAGGGTATCTTCAGAACCAGAGGATGGATTTTCTCCAAACTTGCCTAGATATTTTACTTGTTGAGGCTTTTTATTTATTGGAGGGGATGGGAAATGGGATGGTGGGGGGACATCAGTTTTTCTCTGAAAAACATTTCTAGTTTCATATTAGCTTTGTGTCTGCTCCATATCTTTAAAATCGTTTAAGATTTCTTCATGAAAGTTTGTACAAATATCAGACAATATGCAGAGAACAAGAACCATGACCCTACTTTCAGTTCTGATGGAATAATGCCCCTTTGTAATTTTTCTCTAGGAATTTCATATTAGCTTCCCTTGTTTTGTAGTCTTATATCTGCCTTATTATTGAAGATTTAAGCCACTGACAAAATTCTGTCATCTCTTGTTGTCTTTCCAACTTTAAGCCCCGCCGGGCATATATTCCCCCGCTCAGTGGAGCTCTGAATTAATTTCTTACTTTGAAATTATTGTTAAAAGGGTCTTGGTAGTAGTTATTTAAGTGTTTGCTGGCTCACTGGGCTAGTGGTACCAGGTTCAAGTCTCGATGGCAGCAGAATTCTTCACTTTGTGAATAGGGTTCCATTGTACACAGCCTTTCATTATCATCCTATTGTCATCTTGATATGACTGAAATACAGTTGAAAGGGTTGTAAACTTGAATTCCATCCAGCCTTGCATCCATCCATTTAAATTGTAAAGCACAGTATAGAGTTTTAGGCAAAGTAGCTGTCACAGTATGAGTACTATTAAGGTACTAAGCAAAAATATGTGACAGATTTTGTTTCCTGAGCTAGAAGATTTTGGGATGTTGCCAAACTCGCAACTCTATAAATGCAATGAAAATTCTACATGTTGGGACAGATTGGTCTGAGCAGACCCAGATCAGATTGCTTCTTTAGGAGCAGACTGACTAGGGTCTACACTGTTTGCCATTCATCTGCATCATTTTGGCAGATTATAGCATTGTTCCATTTTAAAGACAATCACAGTAATTAGTTTAAGTGTCTCAAGTTTTAGAACTGTTGTTGTATAGTGCTTGACAATTCTTTTCATTTACAGAATTAACAGATTCTGAGCAGTACAATGGTTTTTGGGGTAAATCATTTGGCCAGGCATGGCACTGGTTTAAGGAAAGGAGAAGATCCAATAGTGTGTCTTTAAATGTTTATCTTACATATGTTACTCTGCCTTGGCATAGAATAATAGCAGGTGAGTTAGTGCTTCAAATAAGAAGTTAACTTGTGTATAGCAGGGCTTGACAAATCAAAATTTGATCTACTTGTCCGGTAAACAGCTTCTGCTCCAAAATGCTGAAATTCTTCAGTTTTCCCTATGTAGCTTATACATTTTTATGGGCAAGTAAGGAAAAATTTTACTTGCCCAGCAAAAATTTTGACTTGTCCTGGGCAGCCGGACCATGGATTTGTCCGGTTCTGGTATAGGTTACTAACCAGAGCTCCAATTATTTGGGCTTTTGGGGACAATTCTGAGATAATTACTTTTATTTTCAATGAAAACCCGTTATGACCCTTTATAAGGACCGTCTCAGCAAAGCAGTTCCAATGAGGGAGTACAACATGTATGTTAAGGAGAAATAAGGAAAATTATCACTAAATTATCCCTGTTCCTACTTATTTGGAGCAGTATGTAATTTATGTTGAATATCTGATATTTTTATATGGGACATACATGTTTTATTGTTGTAACATTTTATGTCTATCATTTTTTATGCCCACTCAATATACCATACACTCTGGGGAAAGATTTCTTTAAATTGTAATTAAAAGCTCATTTTCTCAACATGTGTAGCACTCAGCTATGTCAGACAAAGGTCAAGGTCAAATCTAGAGGTCAAAGTTCTAAAGACTATCTTCTGTATCCTCTCCATATTGTAAATCAGTTCTAAGATTCTTCATGAACTTTATATAGATGATCTTACATGAGTGCTCATGTATTATTGAATTTATTAAACGAGTTGGGGAAAAAGATAAGATGCGAGGCTATGCCAAGCATCTTATCGGTTTCCCAAACGAGTTTAATAAATTCAATAATACAGGAGCACGAATGCAAGATTCTATTTATCATATGACACTAAAATTGCATTTTATTAGCAAATTTTGCAATAAGACGTCACGATTTCGCCATTAGAAAACGCGACATTTTTATGGACGTCAGCGTATTACGTTTCGACGTAATTTGCATATTTAATCCTCTAGTGGATTATCATTTTTAATGCATGGCTTTATTACACTCTCAGATGCGACGTCATATGATAAACAAATATAAAGCACCACTAGATGATGTGCAAAGGTATTAAATTTTAACTTACTGTTGCCTTTGATGGAATTGTGCCCCTTGTATTTTCCTTATTGTGATTTCGTATTGTTTGCACATCTGCTTTAACTGCGATATTTTATACAAAAGCACTTGTATTGGGATCTTGACATAGAGGATCTTACTTGAGTGCTCATGTATTACTGAATTTATTAAACGAGTTGGGAAAAAAGATAAGATGCGAGGCTCTGCCGAGCATCTTATCGTTTTTACCAACGAGTTTAATAAATTCAATAATACAGGAGCACGCATGCAAGATTCTATTTATCATATGACACTAAAATCGCATTTTATTAGCAAATTTTGCACTAAAACGTCACGATTTCGCCATTATAAAATGCTACGTTTTATGGACATTAATGCATAACGTTTCATCGTAATTTGCAAATTTAATCCACTAGTGGATTATCATTTTTAATGCATGGATTTATTACTCTCTCAGATGCGACGTCATATGATAAAGACTGTTCCAAAGGGACCATTCTGGTAAAGTCCCACAATCATATTTTTGTTGGGGAAGAAAAAAACAGAAAACAATCCAGGCCCCGAGGTTATAAAACTTTTTTCATGCTCAGCTGAGTTGAGCATGAAATTTTACCTGCTAATAGATAACAAATTTTTGATAAGTACAGTTGTTTTCTTGCCCAGTTTAGCTGAGCATGAAATTTTCTCTGCTTATGAATATGAAAATGCCAACATTAGTTGGCATTTTCATATTTATCAGCTGAGAAAAATTTCATGCTCAGCTGAGTTGAGCACGAAAAAAGTTTTATAACCTCGGGGCCAGGTTTTATTCTCAAACTTTCAGTCTTTGAGACAGTTTTATGATACTCATTTTAGGCCATCTGATTCATATGTACGCTTTTGATTTTATGTGTTGGCTTAGAATTATAAAAGGAATTATAAAAGAAAAATCTTACATTAATATAACAGCCATATCCCATTTTTGTGTTTCAGATGTTTTAGAAGTACGAGAACAACCAGTATTATTATTTTGACAAATGCCAAAAATTTGAGTAGATTGCCTATAATTTGCCACAAATCATACAAAAAAGTGTGATTCCCAAGAGTGTCCAAATTCTGCTTGGGTTAGCAAGCGGAAGATGATGGAACTCCCTGACAAAGGTAGACAGTGATTGATGGGTGATTGAAGGTTAAATGACAGATAGAGACAGACAGTTAGGTCACCAATTAATTTCTTGGTGGTTGCTAAGTGTGTGTTAAGGTAGCTGGGAACACTTTCAGGGGAAACCGGTGGTCCAGATAAGAAGGGGTAAAAGGTATAATTCAGGGATAATTATCCTTAATTTTCCATAACAGCACACTTTGTAACCCCTCATCCAGACAGTTCTAATGAGGGGTCATACATGTAATGTATGTTTTCGTTGAGAAATAGGAAAAATTATCTCTGAATTATCCTTATTACCCCTTCTTATCTGGAGCTCAGGGGCCGTATTCATAAAACGACTTAAGTGGTTGCTATGCTGTTGCTAAGGCTAAATTTCTTTGAGGAAATTCCCTACAACTATGAAATTTGGTCTGGAGGAACAGTCTTACAAAGACTGTTCCTCCAGACCAAATTTCATAGTTGTAGGGAATCTCCTTTATAGATATTTAGCCTTAGCAACCGCATAGCAACGACTTAAGTGGCTTTATGAATACGGCCCCTGGACAACTCTGCTATTTAATTTTTGCCTTCCTTTTCAATAGGGATTAACTCGTAAAGCAAGTAATTGCTTTCCTAGGAGCAGATTCTTTTGTAAGAGTTTACCAAATTTTGGAAGGGCTTTGCTAGCCATGGAAGCAAACAGGAAGTCATAAAAAATGTATTCTATTGTAAAAATGGTGGATGGATTGATAGATGACTTACGATTTTACATCCTTTTTATTAGTATTTCAGTTATATCAGGATGATGGGAGGGTGATAATGAAAAGCTATTTGGAATTGAGTCCCATTTACAGTTGAAAAAAAAATTATGCAACCAATGGGAATCGAACCTGGGACTGCTAGATCAGCAGGCCAGGGCTTTACCTACTGAGCTACCATGACTCTACTAAAATCGATGGAGAAACATGGCAGGGTACCCAGTCACCTTATTAATTTTGTGGGGAAAAAATTACTTTTCTCAGTTGATAGCGTGCATCTGTGAAGATTTCTGATTTAGTTCAAAGATTTTGTTTAAAAAGGGATATGTATACATTTTGCTTAATCTGTTGCTCACCAATGTTTATGGTTGTCCCTTATAATATATGTATGGGCATTTATAATGATTGTTGTTACAGCTGTAGATTTGAAATGTCTGAATCTGTATTATAGGACAAGGATTGGTACTTTAATGCCCTTTTTACTGGAACACTTTATGGTGTATGAACACACATTCATGTTTTTCTGCCATTTGTAAAAAGGGGAACAACTTGTGTGATTTCCTATTTGCTGCTTTGGATGAAGAAACCCTTCCAAGAAGGTCTACCCCTAAAGGAAAGAATTTGCTCCTGAGAGCAAATTCTTTCCTTTAGGGGTTGACCCCTATTGAGAAGGGAGGCAAACATAAAAATGAAGAGTTGCTTCCCTTAAAAGTGTATCCATTCTCCTTAACAGGAGTCAAGTCTGCATCTGCATGCTGGGCTCAGGCATCTCTTATCCACCTCATTCTCATAAATGTGGTATCTGCCTTGCCTACTGAACTTTTACTGAACATCATATAAATTGTGTATAGCATGCCTTTTGAGGTATGACTTGTATCAGGACTTTGGAAGTATTGTAAATTGGACCTATTAGATGAGAAAAAATATATAACCTATTGCCAAGAGACATGAGTTTAAAACACCTGGGCACACTTTTGGGGGAAGCAACTCTACTAATATCTGTTTTACCTCTCTTCTCATTGTGGGTCAACTCTGAAAGGAAAGAATTTGCCACCTCTACCCCCCCTCCCCCCTCCCCCACTTCCAGCCTTAGAGCAAAATCTTGCCTTTCAGAGTAAAACTCATTTTGAAAGGGCTTCATCATCAAGGCATTGTCCAGGCTAGCAAATAGTATGCTGCAAAAGCTGCCTCCATTATAAGAATTGGCAGAAAGACATGAAGTGTACCCATATATCTTGAACATACTGGCAGTTTTTTTCATCAAAACTATTGTGATATATATACTAGAAATCCATTTGTTTGTATAATTTGCAATATTTATATACATGTGCATTCAGTTATTCAGTTTCATTGTCATTTCATGCTTTAAAGGAAAATGGGTACACTTTCAGGGCATGCAGCTAACCATTTTCGTTTTTTTTTTGCCTCCCACCTCAGTAGGGATCAACTCTTCAAGAAAAGAATTTGCTGCCAGGGCAGCAGATTCTTTCCTATAAGAGTAGGCCTATGTTGGAAGATCTGTGTTATCCAGGGAAGCAAATACGATGCCATAAAAGTTGTTTCCATCTGTAGAAATGGTAGAAAAACATGGATGTGTACCCATGTACCATATTTATACAATACCTGTATCTGAAACTTAACAAATAGATTTGTGTCTAGGAGTGTAGGGTTATGGGTGAGGAGTAGGTAAGCATATATAATTATAAAAATTTCTGCTCTTTTTTTTTCTTCAAAACGAACTGAGATCTGACATCGGGTTTATGGATTTCCCTATTTATTTATGGATATCCCTATTTATTTGAATATAAGATATGGTTCACACTCTAAAGTCAACCAAAATATCTAAAGCTGTTTTGTGTGAATCTGCAATTAAAAGGGTTTTTTTTGCTTCCAACCCCAAAAATCCAGATCTGTCGTATAATTTTTGAAGCCCAACTACAATGGAATAATTGTGAGAAGGAAAATATTTTATTTTAGTCCAAATAAATATGGTATCAGAAGAAATAAAGCAGAATGTTTAAGCCTAAAGAGCACTCTATTTCTTGGCCTGAGCAGTTATCCAATAGCTGTATATTACAGCTTTTGTTCACAGAAATGAACTTGCCCTAATTCTAAGATAGAAGAGTGCATTGTTGTATGAAAAGTCTTAAAATGCTATAGTGAGGTATTTTCATGTGTATACAATCATCCTTACTGTTTGCTTCATGTTTATTGTTATGTTGAAATAATTGTATTTTACTCTATTCATAGTCTCTTGTTAAGTTTGAATTTTTGTTAATATTTTGTTAAATAACTGTTTTATGTGTAATAATTTTGTTTTATCCAAGTTTATATTTTTTCTTATCTACATCATACAATCAAGCTGTCAAAAGTCATATTGTAGATAGAACATACATGATACGAAATGAGCCGCAACACAACAAAACCAAAAAAGTGGCATAACTAAGATCAGCCTGAGAATCAACCTAGTCTTATAATAGACTTTGCTGTGTGCTTAAAGGGTAGCTAAGGGTCTAAGCTACCTTCATGCCAACAGCCATGACTTTGATCAGATTGGGTGGATGCCAATGTTAATCCATGTCTTTGCCGGGCGCACATGCCATTTTGATGATTTTGTCATGTCACGGCTCAAATATCATTTTATTAATAAGATTAAGTAAATTAAAGTGAATGGGTACACCTGCATGTTTTTCTGCCGTGTTGTTGCTAGGGAAACAACTTTTGTGACTTGAAGTTTGCTTTCCTGGATAACAAAGTCCTTCCAAAATAGGGTCAACTTTTAAAGAAAAGAATCGGCTCCAAGAGTTGACCCCTATGAAAAATGTAAGCAGAAATGAAAAGGGCAGCATTTTTTCCCAGAAATTGTATCCATTCACCTTAATTGGAGGTTTAAACAGTGGGAAATGTGGTTCTATTACCTCCCTTAGCCAATATAAGGTAAAGGAAATAAATATATTCTGCAGTTGCCTCCCTTCCCAAAATATTTATTTTCCTTTACCTATATTGGTTATGGAAGGGAACTTAGTGATATCATTTATTATGTTAGTGCAATATCTGTCAAATAATATATACAAAATGCCTTTTACATTAATCAGCCACACATTTTGCACTAAGACATCGAATTATATGGATTTTATTGCTTTTAACCATTTCATAAAATAGCAGTTTTGTCACATACTTTACCATAGCAGTTTTAGCAAGATGTGTTGTAGATGTCCAGTTTTCTGTCTGCCATTCTCTCCTTTCGTTCCTCAATTGTGATCATAGTATTTGTTTCAAAATTGCATGTCTGTAGTCAACCTTTTTCAGTGCACCTTGTGCTTATTTTTTCATTAGCCAGACAGACTGACGGACATAGAAACAACAATATCACCCTGCCTTCGGCAGGGGATAGGCAGGTTGGGGGGATGTTATTTTCTCCATGTCCATGGATCAGTCCCTCCGGAACCATAATTATCTAAGTAACAAATGGAATTTCATGAAACTTAAAATAAATAAATATCACTGTAACACAGTGATGCATGATTAGTTTTGTCAGACTTTCTTCAGTAGTGCAGGAGTTATTGCCCTTGAATTGATTCAAATTCTATGAAATGAGCCAATTACCAGAATTTCATGAAACTTAAAATAAATATGTATCACAATGTATCACACGGCTATGCACATAACTTAAAAGTTCCATTAGAATGACATCAGTAGTGCATGAGTTATTGCCATTGAATCAATTTAAGATTGACAAATTCAGCCATACATAACTAAGCAATTACATTGTAGTAAATGGAAATCCTTGGAACTTACACTATATAAATATGTCTTACTATAGCACATTATATATTACATATTTGTGTTGTCATAACACATCAGTGTACATAATAAGGTTTTATCATAGTGGAACCAGTATTGCATGATTCATTGCCCTTGATTTAATTTAAAACCAACAATTTAGACAAAACTAAGGTAAGGATGGACAAAATTTTTGGAAACTGAATATGTATCATCATGTGCAGTGATGATGAAGTTTTTTTTTTTAAATGGTCTCACTTATGCACCAGTTATTGCCCTTGATTTGATTAAATTCACAAGTTCAGCAGTAACTAGAAGAAAACTTTATGAAACTTAAACCATAAACAAATAGGAGTCACTTTGGCAAAGGATATAAATTCATCAAATTTGCTTCTTCATAATTTTCAGCATAGAAAGGATAGAGAAGGAGTAGTTTATGAAACCTAGTTCTTTAGAAATGTTCATTATGTGCGCATATTTTCATTCTTGGTGTTTTTACTGAAAAGCCCTATAGTAAACCATTGGAATGTAATGTAGTTTATATTCAAATAATTACACTGAGACACGGGATGTCAATGATGTAAAAATAAACAATGGTTGTCTACCAGCTGATTGGGCGTCAGCAACATCATGACGTCATGCATGCCGTCCTGCTGTTAACAGAAAAACCTGCGTCTACATGTTTTACTGCTTCAATTTTAGGGCTTATATAAGATTTTTCATGAAAGATTTGATTGAAACGAGTGTAAATATAAGCGATGAACTTAATTTTTCTGATGTTTATCGAAGTGTAAACTACATTGGGTCACTGGCAAAGTTTACATGATCCCCTTCGGGGTTAAATTCACTTTGCACGTGACCCAATGTAGTTTACACTTCGATAAACCTCAGAAAAATTATTTGGGCATGTGATCAAATATAGTAACTATATTCATCTGCTACTCTGGAAGCGTGAGTTTGGTGCTGCAGTGCTTCTTGCAGAACTTGTATCATATATGTACATGAAAAACCAAATTTTGAAGAATGTATTTAAATACATTCTATGAAAAGGTATATTACAGCATTTGTGATCACAGACAACTCATATACCCATGAACAGTCTTCACTTTGCTTGATTCATACTCAAAGCCTATAAGTTGTTGAGATACACTTTGAAGGCTTTGATAAGTTGACTGCATGGATGTGGGGGCTGGTCAGAGTCTCTGTTGCTAGCATGTGCCTAGAGGCATTCCTTCATAGCACGTCTCCTTGAAAGTCAGTTTAAGGCTTATAGGTTCACCTCCATATGTCTGCCTTTCTTTACAAAGGGAAACAACATTTTTGACTTCCTGTATGTTCCCCAAGTCAACAAAGCAGTTCTGTTTTGTGATCTACTCTCAAAGAAAAGACTTTGTTCCTAAAGGAGTGAATTCTTTCCTTTCAGAATGGACATCCATTGAGAAGAGAGGCGAAAATTAGAATGAAAGAGTTAAAAGCTGCCCCCTTCAAAAACATGGCAGTGAAAAATGTTGGTACTCCCATAATCCTTAAAGTGATGGTTTAATGAAATCTAACAATTCCTACATTCCACAGGGTTTGATAATACTTGTATAATAAATGGTGTGTCCTCAGGAATATTTGCTTACATCAATCATGCTTAATAAGCAATATATAGAGGATCTTACATGAGTGCTCATGTATCATTGAATTTATTAAACGAGTTGGGGAAAAAGATAAGATGCGAGGCTATGCCGAGCATCTTATCGTTTTCTCCAACGAGTTTAATAAATTCAATTATACAGGAGCACGAATGCAAGATTCTATTTATTATATGGCACTAAATAGCACTTTGTATTAGCAAATTTTGCACTAAAACGCCAGGATTTCCTAATTAGAAAAAGCGGCGTTTTAATGGACGTCAACGCATTACGCTACAACGTAATTTGCATATTTAATCCACTAGTGGATTATAGTTTTTAATGCATGGCTTTATTACACTCTCAGATGCAACGTCATATGATAAACTGTATTTCTTCTTATAAATTTCCTTGGGGGTCATTGTAATTTACAGGCCCTATCCATGGCATGAAATAAATCTTGGTGGTTTAGAGCCAATTTTGGTAGTAGTTGGCTACTTCTTTTTTTTCACAGAAAAAGTAGTGGGGACATTGGTTGGAGGGAATTTATTGGCAGAAATACGGTAGTCACACTATATTTACTCAGAAGATGCATTATATTGCATGTTTTAGCAGAACTTAGTTGATCAGTTGACAACTCATTATTATTAAGAACGCCGTAAAAAAGCTAAAAATAGGATGGATTGATGGATGGCTTTGTGGTTTTACAACCCTTTCAACAGTATTTCTCTCATATCAAGCTAATTGAAGATTGATTATCATTAAATGCTGTATGCATTTGAACCCCATTTGAAAAGAATGTCACTTCCAGTTGGATTTGAACTAGGACCACTAGCTTAGTAGGCCAGGGCTTAGCTCATTGAGCTACCAGGGCTCTCTAAGAGATAGGGACTGATATGTCTGAGGAGATACAAAACTATTGTTTGAATGTCTGATTAGACTACTTTAAAGGGCCAGTATGATTGTGACTTACACTTCCTGCTTTGTCTGATTACTTTGGATTTTTACGATGAAATAGTGCCATTATTTTACTGCCTATGAAGTGTTGTATATTGGATGCTAATCAAAATGATCAAAGTTGCTACATTTTAGTTCATTGTACCATGCAGCATGTGCAAACAGCCATAACCTCAGGTCAGCCTGTGCATCTGTTCAAAATGACAGTCTTACCTCAGTCAGGGATAAACATCTGAAAAAGGATCTTTTTATCAGGAGAGGGAATTTTGTAACTGGTCATGGAAATTTAATAGGACTCTGAAAGTCAGGGAAAAGTCAAGGCATTGGACATTGATGGCAATGGCAGCCATCAGAAAACATACTAATTCTGTTCAAGTGGATAGGATATTCTTTCAGGACAGTTCATGCACAAATGTATTTATTCATCCTCATTGGGGGATACTCTATAGTAACTCTCAATTTTTAAGTGATACCCTAGCACTTTTTAAGGTTACAAGTTTGTGGAAAATTGGGAAATGTAAGTGAAAAGTGAGGGAAATTTGAAGTTGGAGATGAGTGGCCTGAAGTCTGTTCAGTCTTGGCTTGAAACTAGATACATGTGTCAGGGTTAATGGATTTCTGATGCAAACAGGGCTTGGATCAGGCTGCATAGATGTGCAGGTAATTCTGGGTCTTTTCTGTTGACATGTAATGTAAGGTACCTTCATGATAAATATGAGCCACGACATGACTAAACCAACTAAGTGGCATTGGGGCCTAGCGAAGACTCAGATCAGTCTGGGCATCCACCCAGGATAATCAGTTTCACTGTCGGCATGGAGGTACCTTAGGCCCTTAGCTACCCTTAAAGCACACAGCGAAGACTCTGATCAGACTGGGCAGATGCCCAGGCTGATCTGAGTATTCTCTGGGCACACATGCCACTTTCTTGGTTTTGTCATGTTTCAGCTCCTATGGATCATATGAATACTGTGTTTTTTGAGCTACCTAGTCACTGTTATTTTCTACTGTTTGCTTAAGTTTTTGTTTGAGTAATTTATCTTGTTTGGCAGAAATGTTTCGTTTGCTGGTTCATTGTTGATGTTTTATGTATCTGCTCTGTTGTCACTCCACAGTTTGTAATAGGTTTGAATGTAGCGTAAAAATTCAGTTACAAGACAGGGCTATCCTCGTTCTATAATGACCCCAAATATCTTAATCAGTATTAACTAATTTTGCTACAAGATGGGGTTTGCCTTTGGTTTAAACATATTTTATTTCAAAAATCAAACATTCATGGCAGTAACACTATTGTTATATATACATAAACATAATAGGATTAGAACGGAAGCAATGGCTTATTTAGTTCCTCTTAGGGTTTCCCTTTCAAAACAATCCCAAAAAATATAGATCCATCTCATAAGACAGATCAATACTTTTGGATTTTAATATTTTAGAGGGGGGAAAATACTTGTCTTATAACTTAATAAAATCCATATGTGAGTATGTTAGATTTTTTTTATTTGGCAAGCCAATAAGTTTGTTAATATTCCTGAAATTTTAACTCTACAAATATTTAGTTTTATTTACAATATTCCTTGTATGTTACATGTAATTTGTAATTTGATGAAATGCAGAATAATTATCCAAGGTTTTCCAGTAGAACCTAATAATTGATTACGTAATTCTGAATGGCCTAAATATGGACCAATCGAAATGGACCAATTACACGTACATTCCAGAAGTTTGTAATATTTTGCTTTTGTCACTGGAAAACCAACACATTGCCAAAGTTAGTTCCTTGTATCTTTTGTATATGAAAGGCTTTTTTACTTAGCTGAGTTTTCTAAGAATCAACTGCAGGAAATAGTGAACAGTGTTAGTTCAAGCGTTTTAGTCTTAACATATAGGATTTTTGTCTCTCAACTGGCAGAATGCAAGGCATAGATATTATTTTTCCAGTGTCACTGTTGTTAGTGGCCATCTTTTGTTGAGTTTTCTGGTTTAGCTCTGTTTTGTGACAGTGCTTTGACTGGCAAGACATTGCCTTCTGAGGAATACTTGTTACATATTTGTTTGACGCAACATGAGAAAACCAACAAAGTAGCATGTGCACTTAGGGACGACTCAGATCAGCTTGGACATCCACCAACTTCTGATCAGAGTCTTTGCTGTCAGCATGGAGGTAGCTTAGACCTTTTGCTACCCTTTAAGTGCACAGCAAAAACTCTGATCATACTGACTGCCCAGGCTGATCTGAGTCTTTGCTGAGCGCACATGCCACTTTGTTGGTTTTGTTGTGTTGCGGCTCATATTTGTTTGATGAGAATGTGAATTAAATGTAGGAGTGCCATTATATGTTGATTGAATAATTCTTACATATGTCATGGTTGTTTGTAGATCTTTATTTCAGCCATCGTATTTCAGCCATCATAATGTTTTAAGCATTTAGGCAATTTTTATAAAATTTGGAATCCATAGTCACAGTTTGGTTTTATTTCCATTCCCCTCCATCACTCCTTTCAACTGTAAACAGGATTCCCTTGCACACAGCCTTATATTTTCACTCTCCCATCGCCCTTATATGACTAAAATACTGTTGGAAAGGACATAAAATTGCCAGTCATCCATCCACCCCCTTCATCACAGTCTACTCTCCAGATCCATCAGACAGATACTGGAAGAATTTGTTATTCAGAGTCATCACGACAGTCAAGGTAAGCTCATCAGTCAGTCCTATAAAGATTCAAAGAATCATTTGAGTCACAGTCACCTCATCAGTCTTCTAATGAATTATTTGATTACCTTAGGAGGCATTTCTGCTAAATCATAACCTCCAGCAAGCAGATGATTGAAAGTTTACAAATATATTTAGATTATGTTGAAGAGGGGCGCTAAATTTCATTTCCAAAGCAAGATTGCTTTAGTCAGGGAAAAACATCTGGAAAACAAATTTTTGTCCAGGTCAGGGAAGAGGCATGTAATTTTATGGTTAGTCAGGGACATGATTTGGAAGGGACAGTCATAGTGATCTTTCCTTATTGGAGGCTACTCTTTAAGACAGGAATTTGCTCCCCAGGGGAGCAAATCAGGTGAGCAAATTCTTTCCTTTAAGAGTGACACTCCCACCCCCATTTCCAAGTGAGTTAGCAGTGTTTAACGAAAGAGTAAACTTGACATTAGTGTCCATAAAAAGGTTATGGAAATAGAAAAATATCGGGGGAAAATCTGGAAAAAGTCAGAGAATTTTGAAGTGTAGGATAAGTGGCAACCCTGCCTAGCAGTTCTTCCCACAAGGTACCTGCAAGTACATATGAGTGTATCTGTAATAAAACAATAAGAAAAATTATTTTAAGTCTGCAAACAGACTTAATGTGTATAGGTAAATAATACTCTGTTTAAAGATGGACAATAAAATAACAGCATTGCCTCCCCTGAAAGTGTACTCATTTACTTTAACTGGTGATATGTCTCAAACACAGGTGCAGGTAGATACATATGACAGTCACACACCCAGCTGCTTGTTGCAAATCATAAATTTATTAATTGCCCCTTTTTGCACCGCCTCAAGTTTATCCTGAAGAAGTATGATTTGGGACAACTGAAAACAGGACCAGGTAGAGAAAGATTGTTGCAAAGTCATCTTTGATGTCCCAACGACCCTGTAAGTTCATGGGACTAGACTAGACTATAAATTAAGCTAAATAGATAAAAGTTGCTGAATTGTAGATTTGTTGGTGTGCTTCCTCTGTTGGTTGTGTGCCACCTTATGCATATAACAATGCACAAAGGTTTTTTTTTTTTTTAATCACTAAAATTTTTTATTTAATTTTCTCAACTTTTCTTTGTGCTAATTTGATATAATGTTTATTAGGTAAAATATTCAACTTGTTATACATTAATCAATTATCATTATTATTATTTTTATTTTTTATTGAGTATTAAGTCTAATAATATCGGGAGCATTGTGTGCATAAAGTGTCATGGCCGACAATTTGACGTTGAATAGGAAGTCTGACACAATTTATTGATTTTTACTGTTGAAAACTTTTGGAGTCTCTCATTCGAGTTTTAAAACATGTAACTACTTTATGGTTCATCAATTACAGCGTCTGTGAAGACCTTTCTAAGTTGTAGAGCTGAAGGCGAGGTGTTTTTCCCTGTTTTCAGGCGTCGGGCAACAACAACTGAACATGAAGTCAACATTGGATTTGATTGATAGCAATTTAGGATGCCAGCTTTTTGCGGCAAAAGACAAGAACTCTTTATAACAGATTTTAGTTGGATGCAGAGCCCCAGATAAAGGGCGTTTTTGCGTCTTAGACGCATGAATAAAGAGTAAAAATGCATTCCATTCCTGTTTGATGCGTCGGGGAAACGTCTTTAAAAGGGTTCATAGAATAACTGAAAAGCACAGAAATACCGAAAAGCACCTGAATAAGCAAAAAGCAATTTCAAAAATCAGTTTTCATTGGAATGATTAAGTTTTTCTTGGTTGGAAATCATTCGTAGTATTATTTGTGACACTTTTGTTAGCTTGGGTGTCATACCATAATAGCATTGTAAGAGAAAAGGATGCTAATGATGCTCAACATTTTTTCAATGCTTTTGGATTATATCAAGGCATATGAACTGCCATCTGCTTTATGTAAGAACAACACGAACCAAATTAGTAAATATATTGTTACAGCATGATTGTAAATAGTCAAATATAGTTAGACAGACCCGACCAGTACGCGGACACTACCAGTACACGGACACTTTTGTGTTTGGTGTCAAATAAACTCTAAGATACTTTTTAGATTCAACAGACTTTGTGATATTTTTTCAAGGCACCATTTCTTTATCGTTTTGTCATTCACGTTTACACTTACACAACACATTTACGAATTTGCAGGGCTGATGCATACCGGTATCACGATCGATGCTTCAGTTTGTCCGCGCCAAACGCACAAACAGGCAAAGTAAACAGCCATGTGTCAATATGAAATAAGAGCAACCTTTTACGATGTTAATAAGTTTTTAGTAACTACATGTATCAATAATTTAATTTAGTATTGCAGCGTATAAATGTCGTCTCAGTTTACTCAGGTTCTAAGGTGTCCGCGTACTGGTATGATAAGCCAGTTTGATACAGCAAATAGCGTGACCTCAACAGTGTTACTTTGCGCATGCGCAGATAATTTTTTTCACGTGTTCCTTTTGTCTATATTTAGCACAAGGATTTTCCTAAATTGCATGCCCATCTGGTAGTCTGGAACACGTTGGAATCTTAAAAATTAGGTAAAACACCCTTAAAAGTGTCCGCGTACTGGTCGGGCTAGACTTATACAAGTCTCCTACTTAAAACATATTTTACTTTTCTGAACATTTTCAATCTTTATCAAGCTCCAGCTATAGATTGGCTCGAAGTAGGAGACTTATAAACCTTGCTTAGACAGCCTAGCCCCCCCAAGTAGTATCATTTATCTAAAGTGAAAGAAATGCAGCTTAATGTTTATTTAGTTAACTCCGCCAGTTGTTAAATATTTCACACTAATTCCAGCAAGGTGCCACTGACCACTGTAACAATATTTTATGGCCGCTGACTTCCCAGGAATTCATTCAAGGCTGAATTCTATATGACAGAGAAGAACATTAAATTAAAAGTTCTGTGGAATTTGTTTTACATGTTCTGGTATAATATAGTTTATCCTTCACCGAAAAAAACATGTTGTGGCCCCTCAATAAAGAGCACATTGTACATTTTCATTATATCCACAACAAGTATGCATGGTTTGAAAAAAGATCCATAGTAAACTGTGGGAGGAGTTGATTACACAAACTCCATAACCAACAATGAAAAAATGCCTATTTTTTTAAAAATGACTAAGTTCACAAGGCCATAATTCTGTCAAACTAAATTCTGCCTCCATCAAAACTCCACATGCATATTTTTGTTATGTTCGTTACAAATATACAAGGTTTGAAAAAGATCCATTGAAAACTGTGGGAGGAGTTGATTACACAAACTCCATAACCTACAATGAAAAAAAAATGCCTACAATGACTAAGTTCACAAGGCCGTAATTCTGTCAAAATAAATTCTGCCTACTTCAAAAATCTACATGCACATCTTCATGTCCACAACATGTACGCAAAGTTTGAAAAAGATCCATTCAAAACTGTGAGAGAAGTTGATTACACAAACTCTATACAATAAAGTGTGATGAACGGACAGACAGACTGACAGACAGGTGAAAATCTTAATGCCCCACGACTATCGTCACAGGGGCATTATAAAACATCCATGCATTGTACATAATCACAGTGGTAATACCAATTTCGCTACCTATGCTTTCGACTGAGACAGTACTATACAAAATGGCTGTTGACCGAGAATTCAGTCCTAAGCAATACAAATACCGATAAATGATACTTTTGTTAATGGCTGTCGACCAAACTAATACTGTTGTCGATTGTCTCGGCCGACAGCCATTTTTGCATGTATGGTAACTGACTGGCTCGGTCGACAGCACAGGTAGGAACATTTTTATTACCACCTTGATAATCTGAACTGTTATATAATTCCACTATTGCAGTTGTGAAATGCCAAGTCTCAGATCACAATGTTTGTCTGCACAGACTGGTCAGAACCTTTGCTTTTCGCTATCCCTTCACATTACAAATACAACTAAAGGGTTTATCATAGTTCAACATCTGGAGACTGACCAAGAGATCCTTATCTAAATGATCCCTACTTAATGGATTAGTTCTGCTGAAAGGTGAACCAATATTGATACAATCACCTACTGCCAGGCTAAAAATAGCTGATTCTTATTTTGTCCCGGCACTGCAAGGTTAATCAGTCTCTTATTCAGCTGCCCTTAAGACGGGATCAGAGAGGCATATTGCTGAATATGAGACTAAATATCAGTCTATGGTCGGGCCTGTCTAAGTATAAACTGAACAGATTATCAATCCGAGACACAAAATTTAATGGTAAACAAGACTTGTGCAAGTGCTTTTCGGTTATATATTTGTGCATTTGTTTGGGTGGAAAATCGTTGTCAGTTACTCTTTCAATGCTTCTACCACCCGTGGAATTAATATTACAATGTTAATTCATATGGATGATTTTCAAAAAAATGAAGTCAAAGTGTGGGTAAAGGGTAAAGGTTTCCCATAGCCTAATAGCCGTAGGGGCAGTGGTGGTTAGAGACCCACTGTATCTTTGGCACAGCTGATGAAAGGCGGAGCCCATCCATCTCCTTTCGCTGCCTTAGCCTTCCCTGATTCGAAAAAGGTACCCATTTACTGCTGGGTTGACAGAGAGAGTTTTCCAGTCATCATATGGCGACAGTGAGCTGCGAACTCACGACCTTACGGTGACTTTCTGCACAATAGCCGAGCCACTCTAACCGCTCGACTACGGCGCCTCGCAAAGTGTGACATAGAGGTAAAAAATTAGATGACCTTTGAGTTGAATCATTTCCATGTCAGTTTCTTCCTAGGATGTCAAAACGTCGGAAATTAACATTAAATACTGTATGAAAGCATCCAAATTTTTGTGTTTCAGAAAATATTTGTTGAATTTTTAAAACATGGTATAGACCCCTTATGAGAAGCACTATACTTGATTCAGCCATTTCTAAGTTAATATTTTGGTATGGTTTGACAAGACATATATCATGACACGATTCTATACCATTGATTTGAATACTTCCTGTGAATGAATCTTTTTGCCATTTTTTTGGATAATTTGACACTGAAATTGCTTCTCTACCTACAAAAGTTTTTAAATTCACTTGAATTACTCAAATATTTATTCATAAATTATTTCTTATCAAAATTCAAGGCATTCTTGAAACACCCTATAAATTTCTTTTCAGTCAAAGCATTATTTCATGTTGTAGTGGGTCCATAAAAGTGGTCTATTATTTTCAAAAACTGCGTTACTCTTGGGACAAAAAAGTTAGTTTCTTCTAATAAGTCAGGATATTGCTTGTTTTAGCGCTTGTTGTGCCATTTATATTTCAAATAACTAATCAACATACATAACTATGAGCTCTGAACATAAAAAATAACAAAAATAACAAAAATTCTATCAACAAACAGTATGCATTTCACAGTATGGGTAAAAGTGTTTATGCTACAGGACATTATACTTTATAAAAGCCCGTGTTTCATAAAGTAAACCAAGACAATACAGTTTTAATCAGGGATCTCCCCAGACCATTAAGGCATGTCGCTTGCAACATGCCTTCCTCTTCAAATTACCTTTGCAACATGCCTTAATTTCCAATGAAAATTTATTAAAATGCTTTTATTTTCATTTTTTATCGAGTAAAGCTGTTTTAAATGCATTAAGGGTCATCAATAAATTATTTATAATGTAAATTTAGGCTAATTTTGACTAAACATTGCTATATTAAGGATTTAAAAATGATCAACAAGTCAAAATCAAATTTTTATGCTAAAAGCGACATGCCTTCTGAAATTTCTAGGGAGAACACTGTTTAATCATTTTGAATTAAAGAAAAGTGGTTTCTAATGAAGGTTAATCAGATGTACATATGTACAGTGAAACGTTGCACTTGGGACAAAATCAGCCAGGTGTTTTCTCTTCTACTATTGAAAGTTCTACACCTATTTCACATACTGAGAAAGTTTATAGCCACAATTAGTTATGTTAAACATTAGAATCTAAGCAGACAGATGTAATAAATTGGTGTCTTATTTTATGCCCAACAGATAAAGATGGAAATGTTTAACAAGATCAAGAGTGCTGTGTCCAGTGCCTTGCCGGGAAATCCCCTGTCCAAAGATTTTGAGGTGTATGGACAAATTGCGAGTGGAGGACCAGGGATGCTTTGGAAGATATTTGCGGGCATGAAGAAAACAACTAAGCAGGTAGGTGACACTGATGAACATATGATGATTCTAAATATCGACAAAGCCCAGTTGTTCAAAACTAATGACTTTGTTAGTTAACTAGATGCTAAATTTTCAAACTTATTTTATCACAAAATCACTGCCGTTTTTTTCTGCAGAATAAATATGAGGAGCTTTTGCAAAAGCTACTTATATTTTTCAGCAAAATTTGTGAGTACATTTGATTTTATGAGCACAGTTATAAGACTTAACGAATGCTCTACGAAAAACTTTGTCAAACTAACCATGTTTTTTAACAACTGGGCCTAGATCTGTCATTTAGGATCTTCACTATATTTCGTCAGTGTGGACTTACAGTTTACCAGGATTGTTAAATTTACAATTTTCATTTAAGCTAAGGAGAAGGCAAAAAAATGCTGTATGAAATAACAAGCTACAAATTGGCATTTGCTTGCAATGGAACAGAAAGCACCTGGGCCCGTATTTATAAAACAACTTAAGTCGTTGCTATGCTGTTGCTAAGGATAATTTCTATGAAGGAGGTTCCCTACAACTATGAAATTTGCTCTGGAGGAACAGTCTGAAAAAGACTGTTCCTCCAGAGCAAATTTCATTGTTGTAGGGAATCTCCTTCAAAGAAATTCTGCCTTAGCAACAGCATAGCAACGACTTAAGTTGTTTTATAAATACGGCCCCAGGGTAATGGATTGAGATGTCAGTCAGACTATATGCCTTCAAAAATTTTTACCCAGTATTACATGTCGATGAGCAGAACTTAAGAGCTGGGCCCAATTGCTCAAAAACTTACAATATCATTAATTAAGGAGATGTTAAATTTTCACATATACGTAATTACACTGCCATTTTTTGTTAAAAAAATGTGAGGAGCTTTTGCCATGCAAAAATCTCCTCTCATTGTTTGAACAAAA
The DNA here is from genome assembly GCA_963989385.1 of Ctena decussata. Lineage (NCBI taxonomy): Eukaryota > Metazoa > Mollusca > Bivalvia > Lucinida > Lucinidae > Ctena > Ctena decussata. The sequence continues at coordinate 36,465,823 of OZ022508.1, forward strand.
AAATTAGCATACTTGATTTTATGTGTACCAGAAAACATTGAATCACTGACTAACAGCTTTGTTAAGCTATCAATGCTTTGAACAACTGGACCCTGAATAGTGGATCTTTTATTGTATGTTCAATTCTTAAAAGCCCTGGTTGGGAGGAGCAGAGCTTGTTTAAGGTGTGTGGCTACATCTCCATAGTTTGGCTGCCATTTTTACAAGGGAGATCACTTTAACAAACAGTATTTTGCATTCTTGGTATATAAATTGTAGATGCATCACTGCTGTATGTGGGGCTACACTTTAAAGAAAAAATTTGCTCTAAGAGAGCAAATTCTTTCTTTCAAGAATAGCCCCTGTTGACATGTGCAGCAAACACCCTATTTATTTGATTATAAGATGCAGGTTTTCCCCTCAGAACCATCAAAAAGACCTAGAACAAACATTTGAGACAGATCTAGATTATTGGGATTGTTTTGAGAGAGAAAAATGCGTCATCTAGCAGAAGCTGCACAAGACTGGTTTAGATATTTGGGGTCATTCTAGAGGGGGATTAACCCAGTATTACATGTTGATGAGCAGAACTTAAGAGCTGGGCCCAGTTGTTCAAAAACTAACAACATCATTAGTTAAGCTGTTAAATTTTCACATATACGTAATTACACTGCCATTTTTTGTTGAAAAAATGTGAGGAGCTTTTGCCATGCAAAAAGCTCCTCTTATTGTTTGAACAAAAAAATTAGCATACTTGATTTTATGTGTACTAGAAAACATTGAATCACTGAATAACAGCTTTGTTAAGCTATCAATGCTTTGAACAACTGGACCCTGAATAGTGGATCTTTTATTGTATGCTCAGTTCTTAAAAGCCCTGGTTGGGAGCACAGAGCTTGTTTAAGGTGCGTGGCTTCAGCTCCATAGTTTGGCAGCCATTTTTAGCTCACCTGGCCCGAAGGGCCATAGTGAGCTATTGTCATACCAATGCGTCCGTCGTGCGTCGTGCGTCGTCACACAATGTGTCCGTCAACACCTAAAAACAAATATTCAAACATCTTCTTCTGTAAAACTACTGGTCCCATGGTTCTCAAATTTCACATGGAGCATGACCTGACTCCAGGGTCTCAGAATTGTAAAATTGGGTCAGGTTGAAAATCCAAGATGGCCGTCGTTACTAAAAATAGCAAAAACAACAATATAAACTTCTTCTCCAGAACCACTGGGTATATTTGTCTGAATTTTGGCATGGAACATCAGTAAAACCTGGGTATTCAAAATTGTAAAAATGAAAAAAATCTGTAGCGGAGTTTTGTCACAGTGACCTACTTTCTGTTTATGAATGTAATTTTGCTCAAATGCCAATGTCAAAAAAGGACCTATTTAAACAACTTCAAACAACTTCTTCTCTAAAACCACTGAACCCATGGATCTCAAATTTCACATGGAGCATGACCAGACTGCAGGGTTTCAAAATTGTAAAATTGGGTCAGGTCAAGAATCCAAGATGGCCGCCGTTACTAAAAATAGCAAAAACAACAAAATCAACTGCTTCTCCAGAACCGTTTGGTATATTTGGTTGAAAGTTTGCATGGAACATAAATGGGGCCTTGATATTAAAAATTGTAAAAATAAAAAATAATCTATAGCGGAATTAGGTCACAGTGACCTACTTAGCGTTTACAAGACCGATTTTGCTCAAATGTCAGTATCTCAAGAAAATGCAACCAATTCTGACCAGATTTGGTCAAAAATGGTTCTTGAATGGAATTATTTCAATTTTGTGCCAGTTGACTATCCAAGATGGCCACCATGGGGGCCGTTACTAAAAATAGCACAAAGATAAAAATGACAATTACTCAAGAACCCTTGAATGGAATTGGACCAATTTTGTGTCAGAATGTTCTTTGCATGAAGCCGTTTCGATTAATTGCAATTCGGCATTCCAAGATGGCCGCCATCTGGTGTTACTAAAAATAGCACAAACATAAAAATGACAATTACTCAAGAACCCTTGAATGGAATTGGACCAATTTTGTGTCAGTATGTTCCTTGCGTTAAGCCATTTCGAGTAATTGCAATTTGGCATTCCAAGATGGCTGCCATCTGGTGTTACTAAAAATAGCACAAACATAAAAATGACAGTTACCCAAGAACCCTTGAATGGAATTGGACCAATTATGTGTCAGAATGTTCCTTGCATGAAGTCGTTTCGATTAATTGCAATTTGGCATTCCAAGATGGCCACCATCTGCTGTTACTAAAAATAGCACAAAACATGAAAATGACAATATCTCAGTAACCGCTGAATGGATTTTGATGAAATTTGTGTCAAAATGATTCTTGCATTGAGATGTTTCAAAAATATCTAACTGTAGACCAGTCATATTGGCCTCTGTTACTAAAAATAGAAAAATGTGAAAATTAGAAAATGTCAATGGAATTGGGCTAATTTTGTGTCAGAATGTTCCTTTCATTAAGCTTTTTCGATTTTTTCCATCTTGGCATTCCAAGATGGCCGCCATCTGCCGTTACTAAAAATAGCACAAAACATGAAAATGAATATATCTCAGTAACCGCTGAATGGATTTAGATGAAATTTGTGGCAAAATGATTCTTGCTTTGAGGTGTTTCAAAAATTAACAAATTTATCATATGACGTCGCATCTGAGAGTGTAATAAAGCCATGCATTAAAAACGATAATCCACTAGTGGATTAAATATGCAAATTACGCCGTAACGTTATGCGTTGACGGCCATAAAACGTCGCGTTTTCTAATGGCGAAATCGTGACGTTTCAGTGCAAATTTTGCTAATAAAATGCGCTTTTAGTGTCATATGATAAATAGAATCTTGCATTCGTGCTCCTGTATTATTCAATTTATTAAACTCTTTGGTGAAAACGATAAGATGCTCGGCAGAGCCTCGCATCTTATCTTTTTCCCCAACTCGTTTAATAAATTCAATAATACATGGGCACTCATGTAAGATCCTCTATATAGATACGTCAAGTTGGCCTGTGTTACTTAAAATAGCAAAATGTGAAAATTGGAAAATTACTATGGAAATGGACCAAATTTGTGTCAAAATGGTCCTTGCATGAAGGCTTTTCGATTTTTTGCATTTTGGCAATCCAAGATGGCCGCCATCTGCCGTTACTAAAAATAGCACAAAACATGAAACTGGCAATATCTCAGTAGCCCCTGGATGGATTTTGATGAAATTTGTGGCAAAATGATTCTCGCATTGAGGTGTTTCAAAAGTAAATAAATAAAGACCAGGCAAGCTGGCCTCTGTTACTAAAAGTAGCAAAATGTGAAAATAAGAAAATCTCAGTGGAATTGGACCAATTTTGTATCAGAATGGTCCCGTTGCATAATAGCCAGGTGAGCGATATCAGGCCCATTTGGGCCTCTTGTTATAAGGGAGATCACTTTAACAAACAGTATTTTGCATTCCTGGTAATAAATCATAGATGCATTGCTGTTGTATGTGGGGCTACACTTTAAAGAAAAAATTTGCTCTAAGAGAGCAAATTCTTTCTTTCAAGAATAGCCCCTTATGAGATGGGCAACAAACATCTTATTTGATTATAATATGCAGGTTTTCCCCTCAGAACCATCAAAAAGACCTAGAACAAACATTTGAGACAGATCTAGATTATTAAGATTGTTTTGAGATAGAAAAATGCGTCATCTAGCAGAAGTTACACAAGACTGGTTTAGATATTTGGGGTCATTCTAGAGGGGGATTAACCTCATTTTATAGCCGAAGTATTGTGGTATATATTATGCATGTTAGTGTGATCTTCCTTAGAGGTTTGTTTGTTCAACCTTATTCGTATAATTTCCATTTTAGGATGCAGCAATATTTGTGTTTGAAAAGAGAGCTTTGGAGAAGATGTCTCGGAGAGATAAAGAACTTATTCTGGATGCTTTGAGGAAAGGTGCCTCCCAGCTGACCAGACTGAGACATCCTAAAGTCCTGTCTGTGATACAGCCTCTAGAAGAGTCAAGGTATTTATCAGAAAGTAGAGCTTGATCTGTAAATCCTGAAGTACCATAGTGTGCTTGAGTATTGGAACACCTAATACATGTATAATTAATTTCCATTAGTTCCAAATGGAAAATTAATTATTTTAGGTGTCCCCAAATTTAGGCCTTTAACAATACTCTCTTTGAAGAATCAAGGTATTGCAGTTGTAGATACCTTGGAATTTCATAAACTTGAAAGAAGTTTGAAATAACTTCAATTAGGGCTTCTACGTTTACAAAATATTGTAAACGTTTACACGAGCGCTAGAAAACGAAACGATGCCGTTTAAACGACCATTACCGTTGAAATTTTATTCTTAGTATTGGACATCTATGAGACGCCCCCATACCTTATAATTATTATAATTATGTTACCACAGTGTCATCCAATAATGCACTTTCATTTTCGGGGGGTCAACTCGAAGTTTACAGTAACCGATGGTATTAAGAAAACGTATTTACTATTGACCAATTTCCGACGGCAGCAATTATTTCCACCGTATTTGATAATTACATGGATTAGATTTATCTGGGAGATTTATAAAACATCGGACATAATTATCATGTTAATTGATACTTACTGTCAACGTTACAAGCTGCAATTATCTCACTTTCGCGGTAAGCTTATCCATACTGTGAAACACAGGTACCGAGGTAGTCCTAATTTTTTCTATTGCACAACACGTGTTGTCGGCAGACATAACCTTGCCTTTGGTCTGTACTTTATACAATTAGCTGCCGATTATGACGTAACAATTTTCTGGCAAAACGTGTACAGGTCATGCTTTGCGTAAGGTACACAGAAGTTAGAAAATAAAGATTTTAATATTAGATGTTTCCGAGGACACCGTCAAGTACATTAAGATTGACTACTGACGACTGTATAAGATATTATAACTTGTTGGTGGTTTACCGGGTGTTCAAGTTCGGTTAAACGATGTGTGAATTTTGTAAACGTTTAGCACATATACACGAACCGTTACCGTTTATCCGTGTAAACGTAGACGCCCTAACTTCAATTCATTGTATATTAACGTGCAAGGATACGTTTCTAGGTTTCTCTGCTATTTTTGCAAAGGGAAATGACCTTGTTACTTCCTTTTTGCTTCCATGAACAGTGACGCCCTTCTAAAAGGGGTCAGCTCGTAAATGAATATCCAACCTTATATATATATACAGGTATATAAAGAGTAATTACTTAGTCTGCATACTGTAGCTAAAGCTGCTTTGGCTTGGTTGCTCATGACAGGTCAGTAGTTTTGACTATCAGCCGGTAGCTAATGTTACCCACTTAGATTTAATGCAAAAGTAGTAATATGCTTGACTGTGGCTAAGTCACGCACCAGGTGATTTCAGATGGAAATGGGACTTCCTTGCTTAATGGTGCCATGCTTTTACATTGGTTTTGTTATAAAACAGTGAGTTCATGCCTTAAAGGGGCAATGGTCAAAACTATAGCCCCTCAGTGATATGCGTAATCTGTGTGACTATTGCTGTTAACCCGTAAACCTTGGGCTATATTTCATGGAGTTCTCCTAATCACGTTGTGGGGGATAGTTTGACCATTACAATAGAAGGTACAAAACATTTATACTACTTTGAGTAGTGGGTCATTATCACAAAATTTTGACCAGCATAATTATGACATCAAATCAGCAAATGAAATTGTGTGATACACTGTAGTTATAAGAACCACAACACAACAAAACAAACAATGTTAGCCCAGTGAAGACTCAGTTCAGCCAGTGTGATAAGACTCTTCGCTTTGCACTTAAAGGGTAGCTAAGGGTCTAAGCTAGCTCCATGCAGACAATGAAGACTGATCAGACTGGCGGATGCCCAGGCTGATCCGAGTCTTCGCTGGGTGCACATGCCACTTTGTTGGTTTTGTCATGTTGTGGCTCATATGATGCTCATTCTTAGATATTTTTTGTAGAGAAAGTTTAGCCTTTGCCACAGAACCAGTATTTGCAAGTCTTGCTAATGTCCTTGGTAACCATGAGAACATGGGTGTCGTCTCCAAGGAGCTGGAGGAATACAAAATGTATGATGTGGAAATCAAATATGGTCTTCTGCAGGTATTAATTAGGAGCATAGTGAAGGATGTATTCAACTTTTACGGAAAGCAAGGTTATTTTCGGTTATGTGAAAAGTAGTTCATGCCAGCTTTTGTAGCAACCCACAGTTGGTCAAGTGTTACATTGCTGAAAAGCAGACAACAAAATTTTCACCTGCAAAATTTTAAAACTGTTTCGTCTCAGCTATATCACAATGAGAATTCGAAGAATAGAGAGCAAACAGTGTAGATCTAGATGAGGCGACTTATTATGAGCAGCCTCATCTGGATATATACTGTTTGCAAATTTAACTCTTTTCATTTCATGAACGTTAAGTGTTAAACTTGACAAACATTAGAAATACCGACATCGTTTCTAACAGTGATACTTTATTTTAAATATTTTATCAGTAAAAGCTAACTAAACATTGTGTCAGTGACATTTTTAGCTCGTCTGTATGAAAGTACTGGGGGCTGTTGTTGTCACCCTGATGTTCCAAGATTGGCCAGGAAATACCAGTGGTGGGAATTCCCAGCGGTAATTACCGTCCTGGGAAATACTCCAAATTTGGCCAAAGTGGGAAATACTGGGAAATATGAAATTTTATAGCTGTTTTTCATAAAATATTCTATAATGTTTCTTTAAATTCAAGTTGATAGCACATATTTGTTATCATTTATATGCATATCATGCAAATAAGGTTGTAAATACCAGGACTGGTCCATGCCAGAGGACACAGCAGATGATGCTTGGTTGTGTCAAAGGCTATAATTTCAAAGATAAGTGCCTTTAAAATTCTTATTTACAAAAATAACAGATTGTAAATTCCCTTCTTTAATCACTTTAATAACAATTACATTTCAACACTGTATTTGTAAACACACAAGATCTTTTTATTATTTGTTTCTCTTACAAATGTATATATACTTAACTGAGCTGCAGTTTTACTGAAACCTTTTTTCCTGTTTCTTTGTCAGCCTACGTTTCTCAGGTTTTGCGACATTTTCTGAATTTCAGGGAGAAGTTTTATTCCAATTTTGGATTTTCTATTAATGTTTTATGCAGTTTGGCTTCTTGCTTAGCTCAAAATAGGGAGAACTTAGAGAGCTTAAGGAGACAATTTGTCCCATTTCTCCCTCTAGGTGACCCTTGCTGGTTTATCTTTGCTAGAGACTTTCTGCAGGCTAACTAATCTGTTCTTAAGTTTGATCATACCAAAATTTGACAGAACCCTGTGAAAGGCTTCAAAGCTGGGCAAAGATTCACAACTACTTTATAAAAAAAGAATGTGGACCATACTCCATTGCATGTATCCCTGAGCTTGTCACCTGATAATGTGTGGACATTCCGGTATACGACGAAACATAGAAAGACAAATAAGAGAAGCGACACTTGATAGATACGTCAAAACATAGTCATGACATTTAACAGATCGACGAATAATAGAACGACCAATAATAGAACAATAAGTGTGAAAACAATAATCACTTGACCGTTCGGCAATGCTATGCGATGGATGGATGGATGGATGACTTGCGATTTTACGTGATTTTCAACAGTATTTCAGTCATATCAGGACGATGGGCGATGATAATGAAAGGCTGTGTGCAATGGAACCCCGTTTATGTTTGAAAGAACTCCGCCTTCGGCGGGATTCGAACCCGCAACCGCTAGATCAGTAGGCAAGCGCTTAACCCACTCAGCCCATTTCGATGAAAACGTTGAAGGCTCGGAATCTGTATCATTTGTGTCTTGCTCAAAAACATGGTACGGTGACAGGACTTTTTCTGTAACCCGGACAGTTTTTAAACATTTTACACCATTCATGGAGAACCTTTTTTCTGATGGTTTTCTGTTGGCTACCAAAGAAAAGCAGTGAAACATACACAGCTGTGTTTAAAGTTATCAAAGACAACTGATCTGAGATATGTTTAGGGAATTAGAAAAAAAAAGGAGAAAAAAAAGCTTTGTTAACGTAAAATGGTTGAAAATAAAATTTTCGATGTTTCCGAAATTTTTCGATGTTATTTCGATCTTTTTTCGATCTTTTTTTTCTATGTTTTGTCTTTCTATGTATTGTCTTTTCTGTGTTCTGGCTTTTCTATGTTTTGTCGTTCTATGTTTCGTCATAGACCCGGACATTCTGGTCTAAAGGTCACCTCTTGAAGTCCTGTAATGTCCTTTTTTCCCTGGGCTTCTCAAGAGAATATCTATCTTATTGTCATTGATCAACTATGCTTCCTATTGTAAGTAATGATCAATTACCACTGAAGGTGTGAAAAATAATTTGTTTTGATTCAACTGACAGGTGACAATAATTACTAAAGGTACCTATAATCTCAGTGTGTTATAACAGCTTATTGATTGACAGAGACAACTGTACATGCAAACTCATCTTCGGAAACAGTTCTCAGAAGAAAATAATTTGATTGCATATGCAAATCTAGAAATATTTTAGGCAAGGTCTCCTGCCAGCCGGCTGGCAGGAGACTTTTTGGTCTCCTGCCAGCCGGCTGTCACTAGACCTAACAGTCTCCTGCCAGCCAGCTATTAAAATGCTGATAAATAAATAGTGACATCACATTCCATGGAATTCTTGAGTTAAATGTGTCTTTTAAAAGTTGATATGACATATTATAATTACCATAACAAAATATCTGCAATCAAACAAGATAAAACAGAAATAAGAGGGACATTCTATAAGGGCTATTCCAGTTAAACATGTGTCCCGGGGGAAGAAGGCACTTTCAATTTAGACCACCCTCCTACGGAAGCAAATTTCTTTTGGATTGGACTACCATCAGAAGTATTTTGTTCAAGAAAACACACCACTATAGAAGCAAATTTGTATGGCCAGAAGCGAATTTTCATCTCACTTCATAATATTCTATTCTACAGAGCTGTCAACATATTTTGTAGGTATGATGACAAGTGCACAGCTAAAGCTACTGCACATTCCTTAGGCAGTGTGCAGCTGCTTCATGAATGATATGGTCTCTACACCATTTAAATTAAATAGTTATATTGTTGGTGTCCTCAGTGTACACCTGAACAGTAGACTGGAACCTAGACATTATGATCAGGGAAACAGATAAGATGCAGAGTAAATACACTCCAGTTCTCAATTCAATATCCATGTTTTTAGTAATCCCCTTGTCAGCTTTATTAGCTCACCTGAGCCGAAGGCTCAAAGGTGAGCTTATAGTATAGGCAGGCCTCCGTAGTCCGTCCGTCGTCCGTCCGCCCTTCCACCATTTTAAAAGGTCTTCTTCTCCGAAACCGCTGGGCCGATAAAAGCCAAATTTTATATGGAGCCTCCATGGGTTGGGGGAACGAAAGTTTGTTCGGGGTATCTGGGTCACATGACCAAGATGGCTGCCGCGCCCATATATGGTAAAAACCCTTCAAAAATCTTCTTCTCCAGAACCAAAAGGCCTGTGACCTTGAAACTTGGTATGTAGCATCCGGCATGCAGGCCCATCATAGTTTATACAAATGATGACCTTGTAATGACCTTGACCTAATTTATGACATGGTCAACTTTGGTACATTGGGCTTTTATATGGGAAAACGCTTAAACATCTTCTCCTCTGAAACCACTGGGCCGATTAAAGCCAAATTTCATATGGAGTCTAAGTGGGATGGGGGAACGAAAGTTTGTACGCGGGGTCTGGGTCACATGACCAAGATGGCCGCTTTGCCCATATATGGTAAAAACCCTTCAAAAATCTTCTTCTCCAGAACCGAAAGGCCTGTGACCTTGAAACTTGGTATGTAGCATCGGGCATGCGGGCCCATCATAGTTTGTACAAATGATGACCTTGCGATGACCCTGACCTAATTTATGACATGGTAAACTTTAGTACGTTGGGCTTTTATATGAGAAAACGCTTAAACAGTGGATTTCTCAGAAACTATTTAAGTCTGAGGTACAATACTTGGTATACATGGTCAACTAAATGAACAAATGAAGATATTTTGTCACTAAAGGGCAAGGTCATCCTGTCAGCCCGTCCATTGTCAAGATTTTCAAACATCTTCTTATCTGAAACCACAGGGCCGATTGAAGCCAAATTTAATATGGAGTCTCAAACGGATGGGGAATGAAAGTTTGTGCGCGGGGTCTGGGTCACATGACCAAGATGGCCACCATGCCCATATATGGTAAAAACCCTTCAAAAATCTTCTTCTCCAGAACCAAAAGGCCTGTGACCTTGAAACTTGGTATGTAGCATCCGGCATGCAGGCCCATCATAGTTTATACAAATGATGACCTTGTAATGACCTTGACCTAATTTATGACATGGTCAACTTTGGTACATTGGGCTTTTATATGGGAAAACGCTTAAACATCTTCTCCTCTGAAACAACTGGGCCGATTAAAGCCAAATTTCATATGGAGTCTAAGTGGGATGGGGGAACGAAAGTTTATACGCGGGGTCTGGGTCACATGACCAAGATGGCCGCTTTGCCCATATATGGTAAAAACCCTTCAAAAATCTTCTTCTCCAGAACCAAAAGGCCTGTGACCTTGAAACTTGGTATGTAGCATCGGGCATGCGGGCCCATCATAGTTTGTACAAATGATGACCTTGCGATGACCCTGACCTAATTTATGACATGGTAAACTTTAGTACGTTGGGCTTTTATATGAGAAAACGCTTAAACAGTGGATTTCTCAGAAACTATTTAAGTCTGAGGTACAATACTTGGTATACATGGTCAACTAAATGAACAAATGAAGATATTTTGTCACTAAAGGGCAAGGTCATCCTGTCAGCCCGTCCATTGTCAAGATTTTCAAACATCTTCTTATCTGAAACCACAGGGCCGATTGAAGCCAAATTTAATATGGAGTCTCAAACGGATGGGGAATGAAAGTTTGTGCGCGGGGTCTGGGTCACATGACCAAGATGGCCACCATGCCCATATATGGTAAAAACCCTTCAAAAATCTTCTTCTCCAGAACCAAAAGGCCTATGACCTTGAAACTTGGTGTGTAGCATCGGGCATGCGGGCCCATCATAGTTTGTACAAATGATGACCTTGACCTAATTTATGACGCGGTCAACTTCGGTACAGTAGGCTTTTATATGGGAAAACGCTTAAACGGTGGATTTCTCAGAAACTTTTTAAGTCTAAGGTACAATATTTGGTATTTATGGTCAACTAAATAAACAGCTGAAGATATTATGTCACTAAAGGTCAAGGTCATCCTGTCAGCCCGTCCGTCAAGATGTTCAAACATCTTCTCCTCAGAAACCACTGGGCCGATTGAAGCCAAATTTCATATGGAGTCTCAGTGGGATGGGGGAATGAAAGTTTTTCGCGGGGTCTGGGTCACATTACCAAGATGACCACCATGCCCATATATGGTGAAAACCCTTCTAAAATCTTCTTCTCCAGAACCAAAAGGCCTATGACCTTGAAACTTGGTATGTAGCATTGGGCATGCAAGCTCAAAATAGTTTGTACAAATGATGACCATGCAATGGCCTTGACTTAATTTATGACATTGACAAATTTATTATGTTAGGCTTTTATATGGGAAAACGCTTAAACAGTGGATTTCTCAGAAACTATTTAAGTCTAAGGTACAATAATTGGTACACATGGTCAACTAAATGAACAAATGAAGATTTTATGTCACTAAAGGTCAAGGTCATTCGGTCTGTCCAGCCGTCAAAAGTTTCAGACATTTTCGTCTGAAACCACTTCGCCGATTGAAACCAAATTTCATACTGAGTCTTAGTGGGATGGGGGAACGAAAGTTGGTTCCAGGGATCTGGGTCACATAACCAAGATGGCCGCCATGTCCATATATGGTAAAACCCGTTCAAAAATCATTTTCTCCAGAACCAAAAGGCCTATGACCTTGAAACTTGGTATGTAGCATTTGGAACTTGGGCCCATCATTATTTATACAAATCAGGACTGTGCATTGAGTTTGACCTAATTTATGGCAAGGTCAATTTTGATGCATTAGAAAAGGCTTAAACAGTGGATTTCTCAGAAACCTTTCAAGTCTAAGATATGATATTTGGTATTTATGGTTAACTAAGTGAGCCTATGAAGATATTATGTTGTTAAAGATCAAGGTCATTCTTTGGCCTTTGTTTAAGGTCACTGTGATTCTGTTGCCTGTCAACATTTTCAAACATCTTCTCTGAAGCCAATGGGCTGTTTGAAGCTATATTTCATACGGAGTTTACTGGGTTAAAGGAACCAAAGTTTGTTGAGCTGGTCACGGTCACATGACCAAGATGGACACCATGCCCATATATGGTAAAACTCCTTCAAAAATCTTCTTATCCTGAATCAAAGGCACAATGACCTCATGGTATGGTATGTAGCATTGAGAACTCGGGCCCATCATAGTTTGTACAATCATGATGGTGCATTGGCCTTGACCTAATATATGGCAAGGTCAACTTTGGTATGTTATGCTTTTATATGGGAAAATGCTTAAACAGTTGATTTCATGGAATTTTTTTTAAGCCTAGATCTATATAATGATTGGAAAATATGGTTAACTAAATGAATACATGAAGACATAAGGTCATCAAAGGTCAAGGTCATTTTTTGAACTTTGCTCAAGGTCACTGAGATTTTAAAATTAAAATATGCACACCTTTTAAGTAACTGGTTTCAAATTTGTAACAAATGAGCGAAATGACAAATTGTGCCTGTTGACAGAAGGTGTCAGGTGAGCTACAGGACCATTGGTCCTCTGGTTCTCTGTTAGAGAAATAACTGATTCAAGACCTAGATGAAATTGGCAAAGATGCTTCCTGTGAAAGTGTATCCATTCACCTTAAAGTTTGGTGGAAAAGATTAACAAAGTTCTGAAGGAAGATTCTATGGAAGCAAGGAACACATAAGAGAAACAAAAACAGCACACTCGCATTAAACTTAGTCTGTTCATGTCCAGTTATGTAATGTTGCAACACTGCTCATGCCCCCCCCCCCCCCCCCCCCCCACCCCACATCACCAGTTTCAGCTAAATTCTATTCTGAAACTGATTTAGACAGAGCCTCTATGATCCCAAACAAGCAGAAAATATAAAATGGATGAAGTACCATCATGTTTAACAAAATATTTTAATCCATAAAACAATTACGGCATCAGCTAGTGTGTGCTTTTCGGCAAATGTTTTATGGAAACTGTCGGCCTGGTTAAAGCACCAAGTAATGTGTCATTCAATTTTCACACCTCGATACAGATCGCAGCTGCAGTAGAAAATTCTGGCAGTAATTCAGCCAGAAAGTCTTTTTATTATTCAGGCAGTAAATATAGTTTAGATCTATAAATATTTTTTCTTTAATCTGTTCGAAGATTTAAGGGAAAATGTATGGTAATAATTTGTCACCTTTATACAACACAAGAGGCATGCATTATGTAACTAGGTAGAGGTAAGCAGTTAGTTGGGCCCTTTTGGTGTTTTATTTTTTATCCACAAGATGAGATCAATCGAGAGCAAGTAACAATTTATTATCTTTCAAACAAGCCCTACGCAAAACTCCTTCTCTCTAAAAGTGTGGCGATAAATCGCAACAAGTTGTAAGTAAAACACATTGAACAAACCGTAATTATTGGGTTATTTAACAAGATCAGTATCGTCAATTCCGTTAAGGATAAGCCCATACTGTACAGTTGCAAAGATCTTCCATTACTAGCGCCGAAAATATTGCAATGCATAACCACGACATCACTGGTACAGGCATATATTAAAGTACACAGACAGTCTTACTTATCCATCCATGAAACCACTACAGAACTACTTCCCCTGGGCAGTCTACCGTCTTAACCCGTAACTTGTACACCGTTACCAGTGCACCACGTTCGTACAGACAGCTTCGGGTGATGTCTTTTATCCAAACTACCGTCTGCTAGTGTTTGTATCGGACAAAATATGCTTTTTCAAAAATGCAAACAGCGTTTCCCACATATCAAACAACGTTAGAATCAGATTTTAGTTTATAAAAAATTGTTTATGTGCATTCTATCATAATTTATACACTGGAATCGAATTTTACCTGTACAAAAAAGACCTCTCACTTACAGAAGCAAATTTTCTCATACTCTCTCCCCCTACAGAAGCATTTTAATCGACAGGACACCCCACTACAGTAGTTTAAAAAAGTGCCTTCTTCCCCTGGGACACATGTTTAAATGGAAAAGCCCTAAATAGATTTCCAAGGGAACTAACTCAAATTATACTTCGCAAGGGAACTAACTCAAAATACTACTTAGCAATTTTCACTGAAATTTTATATGGGAATTCTCTTAGTACAACTGCCTGTAGGATAAATGGTAGTTTCATCTTAAAAGAATTATAGTATATCTTTCCTAGTGGGAAGAATTAGTAAAAAAAAACAATTTTACCAGACTGAACAGTAAAAATACAACAATAGGGAATAGTTTGTGATGGTAACCAGTATTATATTTTGTGTAAAATTTTTTCTCTCAACTTATATGTATTATGTTTATATATCATGCAAATGTATTCTTTGAGCTATTTGTGTTAATGATTAAATGACTTCCAGACAATCAAAATAGGGATAAAGAACCAAAAAAAAGCAAAAATTTACATCTGATTTGCTTGATGGTTTTCTAATAGTTTCATGCTATTACCACAATTAACTTCAAACTCGATCAAAGTGAAAACAAATATCTATCTGTTTAATGTTCAATACAATAAAATATAGCTGTCTTGTCTTAATGCCATGCAAAATATCATTTCTTTATCAGTATTCAAGTAGCTGGCTGGCAGGAGACTTTTAGGTCTAGTGACAGCCGCCTGGCAGGAGACCAAAAAGTCTCCTGCCAGCTGGCTGGCAGGAGACACTTCCAATATTTTATCTACCTTTGTTTGATGTTTAAATAAAGGGATGTTAAATTATATTTTGCTTTGCATATAAAGTTTTATGGCTGTTATAAAACATATTTAAAATTTTCTTAGGTGGAGAGAGACCAATTTCCCAGTAATTCCCGGGAATTACCAGTAATTTCCGGGAATTACCAGTATTTCCCGCCGTCCTGGGAAATATGAGTATTTCCCGCCTTTTTGCCAACCTTGTGATGTTCACGCAAGCACCAGTTCAGGCGAGCTATGCTGTCAGTCGACAGCTCTTGTATTTCCAGATGGAAATATTTTTGATTGATCGTCAGTTGTTGTTTTTAGCTCACCTGAACGAAAGTTCAGGAAGAGCTATTGTTGTCACCACGGCGTCCGCGTCAGCGTCCGCGTCCGCATCCGCGTCCGCGTTCGAATTGGATGTTTTGGTTAAAGTTTTTTAAAGACCTATATCTCCTTAACCCATGGATGGATTCTTTTGATACTTGCACTGTAGCTAGATATTGGTCTAAGGTTTAACAGGGTACCACCCCCACCCCACTCTGTGACCTTGAGGTCAAGGTCATGGACTTAGAAAATTGGTGTTTTTTTGGACTGGATGTTTTGGTTAAAGTTTTATAAAGCCCAATATCTCCTGAACCCATGGATGGATTCCTTTGATACTTGCACTAAAGTTAGATATTGGACTAAAGTTTTCAAAGGTACTACCCCCACCCCCCTCTGTGACCTTGATGTCAAGGTCATGGACTTAGAACATTGTCTTTTTATTGATTGGATGTTTTGGTTAAAGTTTTTTAAAGACACATCTCCTGAACCCAGAGATGAATTCTTTTTATATTTGCACAGTAGTTAGATCTACAGAGTACTACCCCAACCCCGCTCAGTGATCCTGATGTCAAGGTCAGGGACTTAGGAAATTTTTGTCTTTTTTAAAGTTTTGTAATTGCATACTGATTCATAATGCTTTGCAGAGATTTAGTTTATACTTGAACTGATGTTAGACTCTTTTTTGAGTTTTTACAAAACACCTTATACTTACCCCACTGGGTGACCTTGAAGTCAAGGTCATCGACTTAGAATTTTGTTTTAAAGATTTTGGTTAAAGTTTTATATTTATGAAGACATAATTTCACAGTGCCACGATGATGGACACAGTTGATACTAATACTTGGGCTGATGTTAGATAATGGTTCAGGGTTTTGATATATACTAGCGCCCCCCCCCCCCCCCACCCCCCCTACCGTCAGATTTTTTACCTCAAGCTCATGGACTTTGAAATTTCATTTCATTTTTTTGCCCCCCCCCCCCCCCCCCCCCCCCTGTCAGTTTTTGATTTTATTTTAAGACTTATTTCTGAGATAGCTTTTGTGTTTTCATTATGGACATGCTTGCATGAAGTTTTATGCATAGCAGTCCACATAGCCCCCCCCCACCCCCCACCCATCAGTTGTTTTTTTTTTACCTTAAGCTCATGGACTTTGAAATTTCATTTCATTTTTTTTATTCTAATTTTATTTTAAGACTCATTTCTGAGATAGCTTTTGTTTATAAATGTGTTTTCATTATGGACATGCTTGCATGAAGTTTTATGCATAGCAGTCCACACCACCATAGCGGCTGAGTGATGGGCAAGCACCAATTCAGGCGAGCTATGCTGTCAGGCGACAGCTCTTGTTGTGTTATTTGTGACCTTGGCTTTTAAGATACAATGCATACATGTGACTTTTGCCTTTACCTGACAGCATGAGGTTTAATATGTTTACAGACATGCTGTTTATCTCTTTATTAGATAACAGAGGCATTACAGTTCCTGCATAATGATGTGAAATTGGTCCACAACAATATCTGTCCTGAGTCCATCATTGTGAACAAGAATGGCTCCTGGAAATTGGCAGGATTTGACTTCTGTGTGCCGAACAAAAACCCTCCAGAACAGGCGGTAAGTAAATGTCAGGAAGGCTCGGTATACCATGATAGTCTGAAATATATGGACAAAAGTAAAAATGCTGACTGCTTCTCATTGGATTTTAGCTTTTTGACTAAATATCATATTAATCCTATTAAATGCCGCGGGTGTTGCATTTTACGAAAGGGAGCATCATTTACAGCTTAAAGAGTAGCAAATCAGCCACTGCCAAAATCTAATAATTCAATAAACAGTATTAATCAAGGTGAATGGATTTAGTTTCAGCTCCATTTTGTGACAGCATGCAGACACCTCCTTCAGTGCAATTCTTACAATATTGCATCATCCAGTTCTGATCACAAAGTTTTGGCCCCGTTGTTCAAAACCAACAATGACAGGAGCTAACAAGACATAAAATTTTCAGTTGCCTTGTGTGTGAAAATACTTCCTCCTTTGCTGAGTAACTTGTGAGGAGCTTTTGCACTGCTACAGCTTATAACATACTTTTGGGGCCAAAAAGTATTAGAATGCTTGATTTTATGTGTACTAGAAGACTTGACTGTGTTTTTAGCGCGCCTTTGCGAAGCAGAGGAGAGCTTATGCTATACCCCCTGCATCGTAGTCCGAGTATGCGTCAGCATTAGCGTCCGCGTCCGTGTCAGTGAGCGGTTTAACCAATGTTAACCATTTGCGTTTATGTCTTCTTCTCACAAAGTATAAGGGCTAGAGTAAAGAAACTTGGCACAGACTTACATCAGAGCATGATCACCTCAATGTAAGCTCCATATATAACCCTGACATACTAGTCATGGTCTACTGACTTTGAAAAAATTTAGGTTTACCTATGTTAACCATTTGCGTTTAGGTCTTTTTCTCACAAAGTATACAGGCTAGAGTAATGAAACTTTGTACAGACTTACATCAGCACATGATCACCTGAATATATGCTCCATGTATGACCTTGACCAACTGGTCATGGTCTACTGACTTCGAAAAAATTAGGTTAATGTATGTTAAGCATATGTGTTCAAGTCAGTTTCAAAGTAGTTATAAGAATTACAGTCATGATATTTGGTCATTACTTGCGTCTGGATGAAGGCAGTGAATGTAACCAACCATGAAGGACACTGACCTACATTTTTACGCTTCACTG
Source organism: Ctena decussata (assembly GCA_963989385.1). Lineage (NCBI taxonomy): Eukaryota > Metazoa > Mollusca > Bivalvia > Lucinida > Lucinidae > Ctena > Ctena decussata. The sequence continues at coordinate 36,483,810 of OZ022508.1, forward strand.
ACTTTATGATATTTCTCAGTCCCTATATGGGTTACAGTTATGATACTTTGCACACTTACACATTGACAAGAAGATTTCAGCAGCATCCTCTTTGTATGGATTTGAGTATATCTTATGCTTCATTTGACTTTAGGATACGCTTCAATGACTTTGTGATATTTCTCAGTTCCTGTATGGGTTAGGGCCATGATACTTGGCACACATCTACATATGGACAGGACCATTTGAATACAATCATCCATGTATGGATTCAACTTATATGTTTGCTTCACTGGCTTAATGATACACTTCACTGACTATGAGGTATTCCTCAGTCCCTATATGGGTTAGAGCCATTATACTTGGCACACACTTATATATGGACAAGAACATATTTGCATCGCCATCTATGTATGGATTTGACATGTGTTTTATGCGTCACTGACTCAATCGTATTTCTGAGTCCCTATATCGATGGCAATTATTATACTTGACAGTCACATACATTTGGACAAGAGCTTTTCAATACCACCAGCACTGTGTGCGTCAAGCTCCTGTAAGGTGTGCTTTGCCGTCTTCTGACAACTCTTGTTAGCTCACCTGAGCCGAATAGTATAGGCAGGCCTCTGTCGTCCGTTGTCGTCCACACTCTTTAAACATCTTCTTCTCAGAAACCACTGGGCCAATTGAAGCCAAATTTTATATGGAGCCTTAATAAGATGGGAGAACTAAAGTTTATATATTTGGCCTAGGTCACATGACCAAGATGGCCGCCATGCCCATATATGGTAAAAACCTTAAAAAATCTTCTTCTCCAGAACCACTATGCCGATTGCCTTGAAACTTGGTATGTAGCATCTTGGACTCTAGTCCTCCAAAATATATATAAATGATGACCTTGGGTTGACCTTGACCTATTTTATGTTAAGGTCAAATTTGGTCCCTTTGGCTTTTGAATGAGAAAAGCTGAAAAAGTGCATTTTTCTGTTGCTATTGTGTTCTGTGATATGGAAATGCAGTCGGCTTTAACCCCTAAGAATACTAGAGGTCAAGGTCATTCTGTGACCTTGGCCAAAGGTCATTTGTCTGATGTGTCAACATTTTCAAAGGACTTCTTCTCTTAAATTACTGGGCCAATTGAAGCCAAATTTACTGCCATGCCCATATATGGTAAAAACCTTAAAAAACCTTAAAAAAATCTTCTTCTCCAGAACCACTAGGCCGATTGCCTTGAAACTTGGTATGTTGCATCTTGGACTCTTGTCCTACAAAGTATATATAAATGATGACCTTGGGCTGATCTTGACCTATTTTATGGCAAGGTCAAAATTGGTCTGTTAGGCTTTTGAATGGGAAAAGCTGAAAAAGTGCATTTTTCTGTTGCTATTGTGTTCTGTGATATGGAAATGCAGTCGGCTTCCACCCCTAAGAATACTAGAGGTCAAGGTCATTTAGTGACCTTGGCCAAAGGTCGTTTGTCTGTTGTCTGTCAACATTTCCAAAGGACTTATCCTCTGAAACTACTGGGCCAATTGAAGCCAAATTTCATATGCAGCCTTCAGGCAAAGTGGGAAAAAAGTATAAATAGTTGGTCCAGGTCACCTCACCAAGAAGGCCACCATGCCTATGTATGGCAAAAACCATAAAAACGTCTTGTTCTACGGAACTACTTGGCGGATTGCTTTGAGGCTTGGTATGTAGCTTCTGAGACACTAGTACTACAAAAAAATTTATAAATGATGACCTTGGGTTCACCTTGACCTATTATATGGCTAGGTCAAATTTGGTTCCTTAGGTTTTTGAATGAGAAAAGCTGAAATGTGCATTTTTCTGTCGCTGTTGTGCTCTGTGATATGGAAATGCAGTCAACTTTAACCCCTGAGAATTCTAGAGGTCTAGGTCATTTAGCCAAAGGTCAGATGTCTGTTGTGTTTCAACATTTTCAAATGACTTCTTTGAAACAACTGGGCCAATTTCAATTAATTTTCATAAATATGCAGCCTTCAGGCAAAAGGGGAAAGAAAGTTCATATATTTGGTCCAGGTCTCATGACCAAGAGGGCCGCCATGCCCATATATGATAAAACTTAAAAAAAAAATCTTTTTTCCTAGATCCACTGTGCTGATTGCTTTGAGACTCAGTATGTAGTATCTGGGACTCTTGTACTACAAAATGTATATAAATGATGACCTTCGATTGAGTTTGATCTATTTTACGACAAGGTCAAATTTGGTTCCTTAGGCTTTTGAATGGGAAAAGCTGAAAAAGTGCATTTTCCTGTTGTTGTGAAACTCTATGATATAGAAATGCCATCTACAAGCATGAAATCTCAGATGCATTCGACATCAGACCATATTGTACAATTTGCCTTAGAGTTACTTACCCTAGAGTGCTGAAGATGAATGGACTCAGGTGAGTTACGGGACCATTGGTCCTCTGGTTAAAGCTAATGATGCTTTCAACAACTGGGCAACAACTGACAAACAAAACAGTACCTGATCAGATTGCTACTGGTGGAGCAGTCTGGCCTGGGACTACAATATATGTTTTATTACTGATGTCAAAGTGTTTAGAGTGCTGTAGGAATTGTCTGAAATCGGACAGCTACCATACTTTTTGATCATAAGATGAGTGTTTCCTGTCGCAAATTAACCCAAAGGTATAAGCCAGTCATGTGCAATTCAGCTATGAATAGATGCATTTCTCTCTTTTAAAACAATCCCATAGATCTAGACCTGTCTTACAAGACAGATCTAGCTCTTTGGGATTGTTATGGAAGGGAAAAATACTTATAACTAAATTAATTTTTTGCAGCCATATTATCCCTTTGTCCCCTGGGAGCCTAACATTCCTCCATGTGCTCAGCCAAACCTAGACTATGTCCCCCCTGAAGCTGCCCTTACGGAGACCTGCGAGAGAGCTGGTGATATGTTTTCCCTGGGCATATTGATTTACACGGTCTTCAACAAGGGAAAGCCTCTTTATGAGTGTCAGAATCAACCAAGTGTGTTCAGGAAAAATGCTGAAGAGGTAGGTAAATGTATATATTGATGTATTAGCCTAATATTTGATTGTAATTTTATAGGTTTCTACTTACTTACTTAAATCCAAGTAAGTGGACTATTTTTATGAAGCATTAGTAAAAGAAATCAAAAAAGGCGCAGAGATTTGTTTTTGTGAACTTATTTAACTGAAAGTGTTAAACCACAAAGTTTTCCTTGTACAAATAAACCTTAATGTTCTTGTCAAAGAGTTTCTTTATCAAATATAACATATTTTTTTTTTTTTAAATCGGGACATTTAAAATTACTACCATAATTCTCCTAAAAATGGAACAGTTTGGTCTTACAGGGCAGTAATGCATCCAAAAAATGAAGATGGAATGGCAAACAGTGAGGTCCTGATCAGACTGCTCCATTGCCAGTAGTCTGATCTGGGTCTGCACTGTTTGAAGCTTTTATGTTATATGAATCATGTCTTTGTGTAGATGAGGCAGTGGCGTGGACAGCTTTTAGGAAAACTACCAGCAGATTTACAAGATATAGTCAAGCTTCTGTTGAATATTGAGCCAACAGTGAGACCTGACCCTGATCAGTTCAGCAAGGTAAGTTTTTTACAACACATAGTCAAATTAGCAGATTGTTATAATATATACAGGTGATCCAAGTTATTTGAGAAAGGAAACATTTGTGTGGTTATAATTTCAACCCACTATTTTCAGCGCAGTTTCCAAACAAATGATTGGCTGACAGCAAATGCAGAGAGAAGTTTATACATTGATAAATCTTTTTGACATTATATTCATATGCGACTTTCTCTTATTTTTTATGCCCCCGCATCATATGATGCCGGGGGCATATAGTTTTTTGGTTGTGCGTACGTGTGTACATTATTACGTTCGTACGTACATACATACGTATGTCTGTCTGTACGTACGTCCGTCCGTATGTACCTGATCCTGTAAGACTCAGGTTAACATTTTTTTAAGGGGTAGATTTCAGGGTTCCTATCATTGCAGCAACCTGAAATTTCGTATGGGGATATATATTAATAAGTACAACAAGAATACACAAGAATCAGGGTATGATGATCCATATGTCACAGTCCACTGACTTCAGACTTAGGCTAATTTTGCAAGGTTAAGATTTTTGTAAGAGGTAGATTTCAGGGTTCCTATTATTGTAGCACCTTGAAATTTTGTTTGAGTGTTTATGTCTATAAGTCCAACAGGAATATGTAAGAATTAGGGCAGAATGATCTATATGTTACGGTCCACTGACTTTGGACTAAGGTTAATTTTGGAAGGTTAAGATTTTTGTAAGAGGTAGATTTAAGGGTGCCTTTTATTGTAGCAACCTGAAATTTTGTATGAGGATTAATATCTATAAGTACAATAGGAATTTACAAGAATCAGGTCATGATGATCCATATGTCATGGTCCACTGACTTCAGACTTTAGCCAAATTTGCAAGGTTAAGATTTGTGAAAGAGGTAGATTTTAGAGTTCCTATCATTGTAGCAACTTCAAATTTTGTATGAGGATTAATATCTATAAGTACAACAGGAATTTACAAGAATCAGGTCATAATGATCCATATGTCATGGTCCACTGACTTGGTTTTTAAACATGTTCTGTAATACACAATATCTATATTTTGGCCACACAGTGACTCTGAAACTGTATAAAGGGCTGCAGTTTGTGTCACATTTCAAACGTTGGACAATGCTTTGCCTATGGCCTTTAATATTATACAAGTCCGCCTCTATGAACCTTCTTTAAGGCTTCTTATCCTTCAAGTGCCAGTACCTTAAGGCATCATCTTACTCAAGGCACTAGATGGGGGCATCTGTGTACTATGGACACATTTCTAGTTTCTTTAAAAAATACTCAATGTTGAAACTTCTAATTTGAATTCAGATGGAATCCCAAAATTGTTCTTGAGACTACTACAGCATGACTACTACAGTATGATGCTAAGGGAGGTAAAAATGAAATTGGCAGAATTGCGTCCTCTTCAAGTGTACCCATTCACCGTAATGGTAGAGGCTTAAAAGTACATGTATTGTATGTTTTTCTTGTGCTTTTATCTTTCAGATCAGTTTCTTTGAGGATATAGGATCTTTGACTTTCAATGAGCGGCCTCATCTACCCTTCTCAATGGGGACAACTCTTAAAGGAAAGAATTTTCTCCTAGAGGAGAAAATTCTTGTCTTTAAGAGTAGCCCCCCTTGGAAGGTCTGTAGCATCCAGGAAAGCACTCAGGAAGTCACAGAAGCAATATTTCCCTTTGCAAAATGGCATAAAAATGTAGAGGCTTATATATTCACTTCACTGGTACAGGCTGTAAAATATTTTTTATGTTTTCATATCTCTGCCATTTCCTTTATGTTTCAGATCAGTTTCTTTGAGGATGTAGGATCTATGACCCTGCAGTATATGGACTCTTTATTTCAACAAGAGAATCTTCAGAAATCAAAGTTCTTCAAAGGCTTACCCAAAATTATTACAAAGTTACCCAAAGTAAGTTCCTTGTCTGGAAATAAAAAGATCAAGTCTCGACTTATTAGTTACTCTAATGCACTTACGTATGTAACGCGATGTCTGATTGGACAATGTCAAAAATTTGTGACAGTATATCCTGCAATATACTGTCGGAAATCAGACGTCATTACGTAACGTTGCTTTTCATCGGTTGACATCTGGTTTTACGTCGCTGAAAGCATTTGCAATGGGTGTAAAGTATCACACTTGGAAAGGTGAAAATGTGAAAAGTGTATTAGAAAAGGTTTTATGGGCGGAAATGACGATTTACCTCCCCAAATGACAATTTTCAATACAGTTATCCCCTAAATATTTTAGCTAAGACCATTGGGTACTGATGAATAATGACTTTTTAGTCTCTTTTCCAGTGGCACACAGAAGTGTTGGGATGACTAATCAATTACATGTATCATCAGTGATCAGAAACTTTGGTTTGATGACTTTCTGACAGGAGTTTTGTGATTATTCCACTAGTTCTTTTACAACAGAGCTAAACTTGTGCATGAATATGCTCTACTTAGATATGACTCAAATATCATTGATATGGCTAATTTAATATTTGCAGAAAGTGGAAATTTTAATTTCAAAGTGGAAATAGAATTATACATTTACTAGGCATGTGTGCATTAGTCACAAAACTATCAAAATATTTAGCATGTGCAAAAATGATTCTTAGTGGCAAGTGAGAATTAAAATGTGCTGCAGGGCAAAATTGATTTTTAAATTGACATTGCTATGAAGCTGAGATTTTTGTGCATTGAGGTCTTGATGAAAAATTACTTGGAGGGTTTTATCACCCCTGGGTAACTATGTATATACAAGAGCTGTTATGAAACGAAAAAGAGTCATAGTTACCAAACGACCTGATGACCAGGTTGTTTAGTGACTATGAATCTTTTTCTTTTCATTTCAGCTGATTTTCATTTCATAAAATCCTTGAAAACATAGTTAACTAGGTGTGTCAATAGATATTTATATGCGCTGATGTATTCAGCCAGGATAAAAAAACACTGCAAAGTTATGTTAGTTTTATATCATTTCAGAGAGTCAACATACAGAGAATTTTACCACCATTGCTAAAAGAATGTGTGAACCATGACATGATACCCTTTGTGTTACCAAGTATACTACAGATAGGGGATCAGGCAACTGATACAGAATATAGAACTCACATACTGCCAGACCTTATACCTATGTTTAAGTTGGATTCACCCATACAAGTAAGGATACTTATTAGCCGTGATACAACAAAACCAACAAATTGGCATGTGCACCCAGCAAATACTCAGATCAGCCTGGGCATCTGCCCAGTCTGATTAGAGTCTTTGCTCTGCACTTAAAGGATAGCAAAGGGTCTAAGCTACCTCCATGCCATCAGTGAATACTCTGATCAGACTGGGCGGATGCTCAGGCTGATCTGAGACTTTGCTGAGCACCCATGCCACTTGGCTGATTTTGTGGTGTAGCAGCATATATATAACTTTACCAAATTCAATGTGACAGATGTGCAGTTCTGTATTTAACTATGTCACTTAACTTCAAAAGCTTGGAGCAAAAAGATAATGGGAAGGCCTTGACAGGCAACAGACCCCCCTCTCCAAGCCACACTTACTGATCATCCAAACTACATGGAAGCTACAGACATCAGTTTTTAGACAGCTTCTTTTTTCATAGCTGAACCTGACACTTTTTGTTGATTCTTGACCCTGTACAGAAATAAAGTTAAGTATTTGTTAGAGTTCCCATTCCTCAGACAAGTTGATTAATAGTATCAGGGTTTGTACATCGACTAGCGTCTTATGACATGTCCAGAAATATTGAAGAATTATGCATTAGTACATTAGGCCAAAAGAAGAAAATGTCTTGTTTCCGGTTACATCTCCAAAATTTTTAGGGTCAGTAGGTAGGCAACCTTTTTTTTTTGTTAAAAACTTTTTTGTTAGCAAAATGTATAAAAAAAATCCTTTAAAATAGCCTAAGAATAGGCTTTAACATCCCAAATGGCCATAAAAGTTTGAATAGGGCCCAAAAACACAGGATCGGTAGGGTAACCGGAAACCAGAAATTTTTTTGTTGTTGCCATATTGCCTAATTACAATACACATACATACACACAGCCAACCTAGCTTGAAGTATCTTAGTGTCATGTCAGAAATAAAAGCTGCCTGGGGCCGTATTCATAAAACGACTTAAGTGGTTGCTATGCTGTTGCTAAGGCCAAATTCCTATGAAGGAGATTCCCTACAACAATGAAATTTGCTCTGGAGGAACAGTCTTACAAAGACTGTTCCTCCAGACCAAATTTAATAGTTGTAGGGAATCTCCTTTATAGATAATTAGCCTTAGCAACAGCATAGCAATGACTTAAGTGGCTTTATGAATACGGCCCCTGGAATTCTTTTGCCTATACTACTGATGAAATGTATGGCTGGTGTGACATAGCATTACACAGAAGTCTTATTGGTTTATTTGAGACACTCGTGCCATTTCTTCCAGATTCTGCTGATATTTATGCAAAACATGAACTTACTGCTTAAGAAGACCCCTCAAGCTGACATCAAGGCCCATGTGTTCCCAATGATCTATAAAGCCATAGAGTCCAACAGTCCAGAAATACAGGTAATTCAATGTTAATTAACATTTTGTCCCATTGAACATATAGGAAGCTGCACCATGTGAAAATCTGTGATATTATTAATTTGCCATGAAATCTATGCCTAATAAAATTGGATGTAAAAATTCATTTCTGTTTATGTCTGCCTCAAAATAGTCCTATAGAATAAATTGGAATAGTTTGGCAGTTTCATTCTGTATCATGCTAGAATCAAATAATGTTTCCTTACAAGTAAATTACTGCTGATCAGCTTGTGTTGTCGGGCATATACAATTATTAATATATATGATGGCTATGCTATAATAATATGAGCTGTGACACCACAAAACCAACAATGTGGTTGTGCGCCCAGCGCAGACTCAGATCAGCCTGGGCATCCGCCCAGTCTGATCAGAGTCTTCGCTGTCCACATGGAGGTAGCTTAGACCCTCAGCTACCATTTGAGCGCTTAACAAAGAGTCTAGTCAAACTGGCTGGATACCTAGGCTGATCTGAGTCTGCACTGGGTGCACAACCACATTGTTGGTTTTGTCGTGTTGCGGCTCATATATTGTGATCTCTCAATCAGCAAAACCCACTCATAAGGAAAAATTATTTCTTAAATATCTTATCCATTAAATCAACTTATATGTTATTTTCAGACAAGAGTTCCACATTAAAATGTAATCTCATTATTAATGTACAGTTTCATCACATCCTTAATTCTTCACAACAAGTAGAGTTCTTCACTCTTCACAACAAGTAGAGGACTGTGAATGTGTAGTCAGACTTTCCACGGTCAGGGAAACATCCAGATAATGAACTTTTTCCATGTAAAAGAAAATAGTGGAATTTTTTAATGTGTCAGGGAAATTTAGAAATACTTGAAAAATCATGGAATATGAAAATTAATAGGTATGGAAGATCTCAGAAAATATACTTGATCTTCACTAGGTAAAGGGTTAAACTTTTAAGGAGAAGAATATATGAGCCGCGACACGAGAAAATCAACAATGTGGTTGTGCGCCCAGTGCAGACTCAGATCAGCCTGGCCATCCCCCCAATTTCATCAGACTCTTCGTTAAGTGTTCAAAGGGTAGCTAAGGGTCTAAGCGACCTCCATGCGGGCAGCGAGGACTCTGATCAGACTGGACGGATGCCCAGGCTGATCTGAGTGCGCTGGGCACACAACCGCATTCTTGATTTTGTTGTGTCGCGGCTCATTATTATGTTCCTTCTCATCAGAGGCTACTCTTGAGTGAAAGAGATGGAGCCAGTCCTTTCCTATAAGAGTAACTCACAGTTTTCACATGGTACTTTTCATACCATTAAAGTAAATACATGTAGTAGACTTTTGGAATCTTAAAGGCATATATAAAAACTTGGGAGGAATACAAAAAAATGGAGTTGGAAAAAATTGAAAGTATGGAGTGTTAGACATTTATACTGAATAGTGGAGAGAGTGAAAACTTTTGTATTTCTTTCTTTATTGCAGGAGTTATGCCTTAGTATCATTCCAACATTTGCAGACTTGATAGATTACCAGTCTCTCAAGACATCTATTGTGCCAAGGATCAAGAAACTCAGTCTTTCAACAAGTGTGCTTATGGTAAGTTTAAGCCGATAGCCTGATGGGCTGCACTTTAAGGGGAGGGGAATATGCCATTTTCATTCTTCCTCCTTTCCCCATGGGGGTCAAATCTTAAAGGAAAGAATTTGCTCCCCTAGGAGCAAATCTTTTTTCTTGAAGAGTAGACCCCTTTTTGGAAGGGCTTCGTCACTTGGGAAAGCAAATATGGTAGGAAGACTCAAAGGTTGTTTCCCTTTATAAAATGATTGAAAAAATGGAGCTGTAGCCATTTACTCTAATGTGTTTTAATATTGGGATACCTAAAACCAGTTATTTTCCATTTGTACCAAATGGAAAATTAATGGTTTTTAGGTGTCCCAATATTTAAGCATATTAGGATACCTTAATTGGAAAATGCCAACACCTATAAGTTATCATCAGTTTTGCAAACAGTGAAAAGTTAGGTCAGCCTCTACATTTGGGGATCATATGGAGCATGCATGTAAATGATAAAAATGATCTACCTGATAAGTTTCAAAGTGTGTGTGCACATGGAGAGTTTGCTCTTGGTATAAGCAGCTTTGTGTGAGCCATGTCAGGCAAAAGAATTTTCTTCAAGAGCAGGGATAAAGACTAACAGGGGCCCAGTAGCCCACAGCCCCTTAATTTTGGGCTGGGCCCTTGAAATTTTGGACAAAATGCCCATACCCCTAATGTTAAATTTTAAATTTTGGCAGTGTGGGCCCCTTAGTCAAAATTGTTAGTCTTTATCCCTGAAGAGGGCAAATTTTTCTTACTAATATGTCTCGACCCTCATTTGGAAGGGTGGCAAAATTAGGGGATAACTGTCTTGAAAATTGTCATTTGGGGAGGTAAATCATTGGTTGTATGGTCGGAAATTGCGTTTTACGGCGACACACTAGCGGAGCCATAAAACGCAATTTGCGACCATAAAACCAATGATTTACCTCCCCAAATGACAATTTTCAATACGGTTATCCCCATTCTAATGCATTTTTTCACATTTTCACCTTTCATAATGTACAATTTTGCACCCATTACAAGCGCCGTCAGCAACGTAAAACCAAACGTCAGCCAATGAGAAGCGACATTTCTTAATGACGTCGACTTGCGACAGTATATCGCAGAATATACTGTCGCAAATTTTTGACGTTATCCAATCAGACGTCGCGTTATATTAATAAGTGCATTAGAATGAAAATTATAGAGTTGGTACCCTTGACAGTGAACACATTGACCATAATTGGTATTGCAGATATTGACATATCTTACAGGTTCGTGTAAACTGCCTGCTGTGCCTGGGTAAACTGCTGGAGTCTATGGATAGGTGGTTTGTTTTAGATGATGTTCTGCCGTTACTACCTCAGATACCAACGAGAGAACCTGCTGTACTCATGAGTATACTAGGTAGGTGGTTTGATAATTCTCAGACGATCAATAGTTGTTGATTTGAGTACATATAATATATGAGCACTACCATAGATTATATTACTTCTTTTTAAGTACCCACTAGGTGAAAGCCACACTATTTTGTTATCTTCTGTCCTCTTCCTCTTTCTTTCCACTGATCTCTTCTTCACCCACCCACACCAAAAGACAACTGAAAAATACACAGCAATATCCCCCCACTTAGCTCTCACATGCACCCCCCTCCCCCACTCCTCTCCACCCACTCACACACCACCACCACTACACACAAAAATAGAAGTACACTGCAAAAGGTCCTAAATTTTCATTCGTGCAATATAAAATATAAAACTTGCATTCCCATCCTTGGGAGACATTGCTGTTAATGGTTTTATCTAAGCTCTTGACATTGCACCAGTAATTTGTAGTCACATCCCGTCTCCCATTGTGCCAGGCATAAGAGAGTGCAAGCAAATGTGTGATGCTGTTACTTTTGCATCATCCTTGCAATGGTGGGTCAATGCAAAGTTTTTGATTTTTACACCAAACCAGCAGGGATATGCAGTGTCATTTGCTGTGCAGGGATAGATGACGGGGCTTTCATCAGTCCCTTTTCCCCACAGTACTGTACCTCTGGCTGGGTTCTGCTGAATGTAAAGTCGAAGTTTCTCCATTTGTGGGCCTTCCAGGTTGAAATAGATTTGAAATTTTGTGTACAAAAAAAAAATTATGGGGTTGAATGATGCTTCAAGAATTATGATATTTGATAAGGAGTCATATTCTTGTACATTGTTAGCTCACCTGAGCCTTTAGGCTCATAGGTGAGCTTATAGTATAGCCAGGCATCTGTCGTCCATCCGTCCGTCTTCCGTCGTCCGTCCGTCCGTCGTCAACATTTTCAAACATCTTCTCCTCTGAAACCACTGGGCCGATTGAAGCCATATTTCATATGGAGCTTACCTAGGTCGGGGGAACAAAAGTTTGTTCCGGGTATCTGGGTCACATGACCAAGATGGCCGCCATGCCCATATATGGTAAAAACCCTTCAAAAATCTTTTTCTCCAGAGCCAAAAGGCCTTTGACCTTGAAACTTGGTATGTAGCATTGGGCATGCGGGCTTATTATAGTTTGTACAAATGATGACCTTGCGTTGACCTTGACCTAATTTATGACATGGTCGACTTTGGAACGTTAGGCTTTTATATGGGAAAACGCTTAAACAGTGGATTTCTCAGAAACTATTTAAGTGTTAGGTACAATACTTGGTATACATGGTTAACTAGATGAACAAATGAAACTATTATGTCACTAAAGGTCAAGGTCATTTTGTCCGTCCATCCGTCGTCAAGATTTTCAAACATCTTCTTCTCTGAAACCACTGGGCCGATTGAAGTCAAATTTCATATGGAGTCTCAGTGGGATGGGGAAATGAAAGTTTGTACCCGGGGTCCTGGGTCACATGACCAAGATGGCCGCCACGCCCATATATGGTAAAAACCCTTCAAAAATTTTTTTCTCCAGAACCGAAAGGCCTATGACCTTGAAACTTGGTATGTAGCATCGGGCATGCAGGCTTATCATAGTTTATACAAATGATGACCTTGCGTTGACCTTGACCTAATTTATGACATGGTCAACTGTGGAACGTTAGGCTTTTATATGGGAAAACGCTTAAACAGTGGATTTCTCAGAAACTATTTAAGTCAAAGGTACAATACTTGGTGTACATGGTTAACTAAATGAACAAATGAAAATATTATGTCACTTAAGGTCAAGGTCATTTCGTGCGTCCATCCGTCGTAAAGATTTTCAAACATCTTCTTCTCTGAATCCACTGGGCCGATTGAAGTCAAATTTCATATGGAGTCTCAGTGGGATGGGGAAATGAAAGTTTGTACCCAGGGTCCTGGGTCACATGACCAAGATGGCCGCCATGCCCATATATGGTAAAAACCCTTCAAAAATCTTTTTCTCCAGAGCCAAAAGGCCTTTGACCTTGAAACTTGGTATGTAGCATTGGGCATGCGGGCTTATTATAGTTTGTACAAATGATGACCTTGCGTTGACCTTGACCTAATTTATGACATGGTCGACTTTGGAACGTTAGGCTTTTATATGGGAAAACGCTTAAACAGTGGATTTCTCAGAAACTGTTTTAAGTGTTAGGTACAATACTTGGTATACATGGTTAACTAAATGAACAAATGAAACTATTATGTCACTAAAGGTCAAGGTCATTTCGTCCGTCCATCCGTCGTCAAGATTTTCAAACATCTTCTTCTCTGAAACCACTGGGCCGATTGAAGTCAAATTTCATATGGAGTCTCAGTGGGATGGGGAAATGAAAGTTTGTACCTGGGGTCCTGGGTCACATGACCAAGATGGCCGCCATGCCCATATATGGTAAAAACCCTTCAAAAATTTTTTTCTCCAGAACCGAAAGGCCTATGACCTTGAAACTTGGTATGTAGCATCGGGCATGCAGGCTTATCATAGTTTATACAAATGATGACCTTGCGTTGACCTTGACCTAATTTATGACATGGTCAACTGTGGAACGTTAGGCTTTTATATGGGAAAACGCTTAAACAGTGGATTTCTCAGAAACTATTTAAGTCAAAGGTACAATACTTGGTGTACATGGTTAACTAAATGAACAAATGAAAATATTATGTCACTTAAGGTCAAGGTCATTTCGTGCGTCCATCCGTCGTAAAGATTTTCAAACATCTTCTTCTCTGAATCCACTGGGCCGATTGAAGTCAAATTTCATATGGAGTCTCAGTGGGATGGGGAAATGAAAGTTTGTACCCAGGGTCCTGGGTCACATGACCAAGATGGCCGCCACGCCCATATATGGTAAAAACCCTTCAAAAATCTTCTTCTCCAGAACCTTAAGGTTTATGACCTTGAAACTTGGTATGTAGCATTGGGCATGCTGGCTTATCATAGTTTGTACAAATGATGACCTTGCGTTGACCTTGACGTAATTTATGACATGGTCTACTTTGGAACGTCAGGCTTTTATATGGGAAAATGCTTAAACAGTGGATTTCTTAGAAACTATTTAAGTCTAAGGTACAATACTTGGTATACATGATTAACTAAATGAACAAATGAAAATATTATATCACTAAAGGTCAAGGTCATTTCGTCCATCCATCCGTCGTCAAGATTTTCAAACTTCTTCTCTGAAACCACTGGGCCGATTGAAGCCAAATTTCATATGGAGTCTCAGTGGGATGGGGAAATGAAAGTTTGTACCCGGAGTCTGTATCACATGACCAAGATGGCCCTCATGCCCATATACGGTAAAAACCCTTCAAACATCTTCTTCTCCAGAACCAAAAGGCCTATGACCTTGAAACTTGGTATATAGCATAGGGCATGCGGACCAATCATAGTGTATACAATAAATGACCTTGCGTTGACCTTGACTAAATTTATGACATGGTCAACTTTGGTATGTTAGGCTTTAATATGAGAAAACGCTTAATCAGTGGATTTCTCAGAAACTTTTAATCTAACGTACAATACTTGGTATACATGGACAACTAAATGAACAAATGAAGATATCATGTCACTAAAGGTCAAGATCATTCCGTCTGTCCATCCGTCGTCAAGATTTTCAAACATGTTCTCTTATGAAACCACAGAGCCGATTGAAGCCAAATTTCATATGGAGTCTCAGTGGGATGGGGGAACAAAAGTTTGTACCCGGGGTCTGGGTCAATGACCAAGATGGCTACCATGCCCATATATGGTAAAACCCTTCAAAAATCTTTTTCTGCAGAACCAAAAAGGCCTATGACCTTGAAACTTGGTATGTAGCATTGGACATTCAGGCCCATAATAATTTATAAAAATGATGACCTTGCATTGACCTTGACCTAATTTACGACAGGGTCAACTTTGGTATGTTATGCTTTTGTATGGGAAAATGCTTAAACAGTGGATTTCTCAGAAACTATTTAAGTCTAAGGTATAATATTTGGTATACATGGTTAACTAAATGACTACATGCACAGTGTCTATTCTAGGATTGAAAAAATAGGGGGGATTTTCGACAGAGAAAAGGTGTCACTCACACTTGTAACCCTAAAATTTGGCTTAAACTATATAAAAACAATTGTACCTAGTATTTTAGCTATAATTTAGTATCAGTGGGTACACACAATGCTTTTAGGGATCATTTAAATCTATTTTTATGAATAAAATTAAGAAAATAATTCCCCCCTTCTGCTAAGAATTAGGGGGGAATTGTCAGAAATATGGGTGAATCCCCCCATCCCCCTCTCTAGAATAGACACTGCATGCAGATATTATGTCACTTAAGGTCAAGGTCATATTTTACTTTTGTCCAAGGACACTGAAATCCTGTCTCCTGTCAGCATGTTCAGACATCTTATCCTCTGAAGCCACTGAGCTGATTGAAGCCATATTTCATATGAAGCTTACCTAGGTCGGGGGAAAGAAAGTTTATTCGGGGTATCTGGGTCACATGACCAAGATGGCTGCCAGGCCCATACATGGTAAAAACCCTTTAAAAATCTTCTTCTCCAGAATCAAAAGGCCTATGATCTTGAAACTTGGTATGTAGCATTGGGGATTAGAGCCCATCATAATTTGTACAAATGATGACTGTAGGTTGACTTTAACCTAATTTATGACATGGTCAGCTTTGGGATGTTATGCTTTAGTACATTTCTCAGAAACTATTTAAGTCCAAGGTTTAATATTTGGTACATATGGTTAGCTAAATGACCAGGTGAATATATATTATGTCCTTAAAGGTCAGGGTCTTTCATTGATCTGATTTTAAGGTCACGGAGGTTATGTGGCCCATCAACATTTCCTCCTCTGAAGCCACAGGGCCAGCTGAAGCCCTGTTTCATATGGAGCCTCCCTCGGTCAGGAGGATGAAAGTTTGTACATTTATCCTGGTCACATGACCATAATGGCTGCTAAGCCCATATATGGTAAAAATCCTTTGTTTTACTGTTTCCAGCTTCTGCATAACTTTTGCAGTCATAGAAACCTGAAAATATATACACATGTAATGTGTTAAAGTTGATTGGTATAGAAAACACATTGGACTATATTTTCTGATTAAAAATAAATACACCAGAACCTCTTTATAACACGGTTCGTTATAATATGGTTTGGAAATAACACAGATCAATCATTAAAGTTGATGCAATAGATGCAGTACGGATCAGTCATTAAAATGGTCATTAAAGACTGAATTTCCTATATAAATATATATTTTACTCTTGATATAGCACAGTTTTGATTGCTAACACTGAAATTTACTGCTGAATGAGTTCTTTCATTTTTATCCCCCAACCAAAAGGTTTGGGGGATATAGCAATGAGCTTGGCATCTGTCTGTCTGTCTGTCTCTCTGTCCATACATCAGTCTGTAAACATTTTCTTATCGGCTGTTTATCTTGAATACCCTTTGGAATATTTTCATGATACTTCATTTATGAAGAACAGGTCATGACAATGTGTCGCATACAAGAATGATAACTGTTGCTATTGTACTTGTTGAGATATCTCCCCTTTGGTGATTTTTTTGCAGATTCGTGTCCGCTCTGTAACTTTAATACCCTTTGAAATATTTTCATGATACTTTACAGATATGTAGAACAGGCCATGACAATGTGTTGCGAATACAAATGACAGCTCTTGCTTTCTTACTTTTTGAGTTATTTCCACTTCATAGTTGTAGGTCTGATTTCATGTCCGCTCAATAACTTAAATACCCTTTAAAATATTTTCCTGATACTTCACAGATATGTAGAACAGGTAATGACAACTCTTGCTTTCTTACTTTTTAGCTTGCCTGAGCCGAAGGCTCATAGGTGAGCTTATAGTATAGGCAGGCCTCCGTAGTCCGTCCGTCCATCGTCCGTCCGTCCACCATTTTAAAAGGTCTTCTTCTCCGAAACCGCGGGGCCGATCAAAGCCAAATTTTATATGGAGCCTCCATGGGTTGGGGGAACATAAGTTTGTTCGGGGTATCTGGGTCACATGACCAAGATGGCCTCCACGCCCATATATGGTAAAAACCCTTCAAAAGTCTTCTTCTCCAGAACCAAAAGGCCTGTGACCTTGAAACTTAGTATGTAGCATCGGGCATGCGGGCCCATTATAGTTTGTACAAATGATGACCTTGCAATGACCTTGACCTAATTCATGACATGGTCAACTTTGGTATGTTAGGCTTTTATATGGGAAAACGCTTAAACTGCAGATTTCTCAGAAACTATTTAAGTCTAAGGTACAATACTTGGTATACATGGTCAACTAAATGAACCAATGAAGATATTATGTCACTAAAGGTCAAGGTCATTCGGTCCATCCATCCGTCATCAAGATTTTCAAACATCTTCTCCTCTGAAACCACTGGGCCGATTGAAGCCAAATTTCATATTGAGTCTCAGTGGGATGGGGGAACGAAAGTTTATGCGCGGGGTCTGGGTTACATGACCAAGATGGCCGCCATGCCCATATATGGTAAAAACCCTTCAAAAATCTTCTTTTCCAGAACCAAAAAGCCTATGATCTTGAAACTTGGTATGTAGTCTCGGGCATGTGGGCCCATCATAGTTTATACAAATGATGACATTGTGATGACCTTGACCTAATTTATGATGCAGTCAACTTCGGTACCTTAGGCTTTTATATGGGAAAACGCTTAAACAGTGGATTTCTCAGAAACTACTTAAGTCTAAGGTACAATATTTGGTATTTATGGTCAACTAAATGAACAAATGAAGATATTATGTCACTAAAGGTCAAGGTCATCCTGTCAGCCCGTCCGTCGTCAAGATTTTCAAACATCTTATCCTCAGAGACCACTGGGCTGATTGAAGCCAAATTTCATATGGAGTCTTAGTGGGATGGCGGAATGAAAGTTTATACGCGGGGTCTGGGTCACATGACCAAGATGACTGCCATGCCCATATATGGTGAAAACCTTCAAAAATCTTCTTCTCCAGAACCAAAAGGCCTATGACCTTGAAACTTGGTATGTAGCATTGGGCATGCAAGCTCATCTTAGTTAATACAAATGATGACCTTGCGATGACCTAGATCTAATTTATGACATTGACAACTTTATTACGTTAGGCTTTTATATGGGAAAACGCTTAAACAGTGGATTTCTCAGAAATTATTTAAGTCTAAGATACAATACTTGGTATACTTGGTCAACTAAATGAACAAATGAAGATATTATATCACTAAAGGTCAAGGTCATTAGGTCCGTCCATCCATGGTCAAGATTTCAAACATCTTCTCCTCTGAAACCACTGGGCCGATTGAAGCCAAATTTCATATGGAGTCTTAGTGGGATGGGGGAACGAAAGTTGGTTCCCGGGATCTGGGTCACATAACCAAGATGGCCGCCATGTCCATATATGGTAAAACCCGTTCAAAAATCATTTTTTCCTGAATCACAAGGCCTATGACCTTGAAACTCGGTATGTAGCATTTGGAACTTGGGCCCATCATAATTTATACAAATCAGGACTGTGCATTGAGTGTGACCTAATTTATGGCAAGGTCAATTTTGATGCATTAGAAAACGCTTAAACAGTGGATTTCTCAGAAACCATTCAAGATGATATTTGGTATTTATGGTTAAATAAGTGAGCCTATGAAGATATTATGTTGTTTAAGGTCAAGGTCATTCTTTGTTCAAGGTCACTGTGATTCTGTTGCCTGTCAACATTTTCAAACATCTTCTCTGAAGCCATTGGGCTGTTTGAAGATATGTATCATACAGAGCTTTACTGGGTTAAAAGAATCAAAGTTTGTTGAGCTGGTCATGGTCACATGACCAAGATGGACACCATGCCCATATATGGTAAAACTCCTTCAAAAATCTTCTTATCCTGAATCAAAGGCACAATGACCTCGTGGCATGGTATGTAGCATTGAGAACTGGGGCCCATCATAGTTTGTACAGTCATGATGGTGCATTGGCCTTGACCTAATATATGGCAAGGTCAACTTTGGTATGTTTTGCTTTTATATGGTTAAATGCTTAAACAGTTGATTTCATGGAATTTTTTTTAAGCCTAGATATAATAATTGGAAAATATGGTTAACTAAATGAATACATGAAGACATAAGGTCATTTTTTGAACTTTGCTCAAGGTCACTGAGATTTTAAAATTAAAATATGCACACCTTTAAAGTTACTGGTTTCAAATTTGTAACAAATGAGCAAAATGACAAATTGTGTCTGTTGACAGAAGGTGTCAGGTGAGCTACAGGACCATTGGTCCTCTGGATTCTTATTCCTGCGTAAGTGCGTACTTTGATTAATAGGTGCATGTACTTGTATAACTTTAGCAGTACTTATACTGTGAAAAATTCTAAAACTGGACACATACATGTACTGTTATTGTCCTAAAAATGTACTAGTTTGTCAATGTAGTAATGCAGCCAAAAGATGCAGATATAATGGCAAACAGTGTAGGCCCTGATCAGACTGCTCCTGAGGATGCTCCTGAGGAGCAGTCTGATCAGGACCTTCACTGTTTGCTCAGAACTATCTATCCCGATATTTAGAATTTCTAAGGTTTGTTTTCAACCCTGTTCCAGGCATCTACAAAGTGACCTTGACTCACCCTAAACTCGGTATCACCAAAGATATTTTGGCTGGAAAAGTATTACCATTTCTGATTCCTATTGCTGTGGACCATGGACTTAGCTTACAACAGGTAGTAGCCGATGTTTTCATAGGGTTACACTGAAAAGGTTTTGGCAAGCAGAGTAGATGCAGAAGGCAATAGCTGATCAATACAAATATGGCACAGTACTGTACAGTACAGTACAAAGTTGATGCTTTTTGTAAATTCAGCAAAAAAAGATTTTTATAGCTCATGTTTTTTTCCAATTACATTTAGACATTTTATGTCTATTACTTCAATCCATTTAACTATTTTGGAATTCATGTCACATTGGTTTTTCATGTACAGACATGACACTGTTGATTATAGTATCCTTATCGTTCATTTTTCCAAAGAAAACCATAAGTCAAAATGTTATGAGCTGTGTTTTGTCAATATGGCAAAATCACTGGCACTTTCAATTTTGTATGAAATGATAGTAGACCATCTAACCGATAAAGAAAGCTTACACCTAACTTACCTTGTGTGACAGTAAACTACCGGTATGTTTGACAAATGTGTAAAAAGAAGCCAAATTATAGGATGAGGCAGTTATTATGACATTTTAAGATAACATTTTTACAAAGGGAAAACACTTTTGTGTGTTCCTGTTTTTTTCCTCTTTTGTAGGGAAGTCCTCCCAAAATGAGCGTCCTGGAAGAGTAAATTCTTTCATTAGGGTATTGACCCACACTAAGAAGGGAGGGAAGATAGAGTTGCTTCCCCTGAAAGTGGACCCACCTCTGGTGTGGCCACTTATTATAACTTAGTGCAGCAGTTCTAATAAATGACCATATCAATACATGTCATAACAATTGATGAACAAATGGTAAAAATTACCACAGAATCATTGTGAGCCAGCCCTTCTCCAACCCCTCCCTTATCACGAGTTATGACTATGATTTCAGTTCAATGCTTACATGAGCCTGATCAAGGATATGATTGAAAAAGTGGAGCATGAGCACAGAGGAAAACTAGAGCAGTTAGATCAGATGAAACAGGAACAAAAGTGAGTCTGACAGTTGAACATTTTAAAAGCAACAAAAAAAAAAAGAAAAGAAGAAATTGTTGAATTTGCAAACAGTGTAGAGCCAGATGAGGCATAACGAGTCACCTTATCTGGCTCTACACTGTTCGCCTTTAGTGTTTTTAGCTCTCATTATGATGTAGTTTTGAGCAAACTCTTTTTTTTTCAAATTTTGCCGACATTAATTTTGTTATCTTCTTTTTCGCACTTTAAGGGTTAACTTACTTTGTTTTACTTCATTCAGTCAAAATGTTCATTGTGGGGAAAAAGGTTTAATAAGTCTATTGACTTTTTTCTGATTCCCATTTGCAAATGATTTGTTATATGTAGTGGTACAATTGCTGTTCTACAGTTTTCAACTTGGTATATAATTTATGCTAATGAAATGTTGTTTAAACCATCTGTAGGCATCAGGGAAGATTAGCTATACACATGTATATGAGCCACGACAGGATAAAACCAACAATGTGGTTGTGCGCCCAACACAGACTCAGATCAGCCTGGGCATCCGCCCAGTCTGATCAGAGCCTTTGCTGTCCGCATGGAGGTAGTTTAGACCCTTAGCTACCCTGTGAGCACTTAAAGAAGAGTCTGATCAAACTTGGTGGATGCCCAGGCTAATCTGAATCTGTGCTGGGCGACCAACCACATTGTTGGTTTTCTCTTGTCCCGGCTCATATGCTAAATGTTGTCACTCATGTTGAATAAAGTCTTTACTTGCTTACCTACTTAAATGGGGTCTGCATGCTTGTAGGAGAACAATTCTTCCCTTAAGAGTTTATCCGCTTTGAGAAGGGAGATGAAAAACAATAGTAGAGTGCTTCCCCTGAAAGTGGAACCCCTCACCTTAAGTTTATTAAAAAATTAGATTAAGAAATAAAACTATTGAATGCAAAAAAAAACAGAAGAAAAAAGTTAAATTTGTTGAGACGTTTGTAAACTGAGACCAGGGGCCGTATTCATAAAACGACTTAAGTCGTTGCTATGCTGTTGCTAAGGCTAAGTTTCTTTGAAGGAGATTCCCTTCAACTATGAAATTTGCTCTGGAGGAACAGTCTAAAAAGACTGTTCCTCCAGAGGAAATTTCATAGTTGTAAAAAATCTCCTTCATAGAGATTTAGCCTTAGCAACAGCATAGCAACGACTTAAGTTGGTTTATAAATATGGCCCTTGATCTCTATTTCAGGAGTCTCGAGATAACTAAGATCACAGAGAATGATGATAAAGTACTCATCTCTGGTGTGACAGATGACCAGCCTCAAACTATGGTGAGTAATTAGAGCACTTCTCTTTAACCCAGTGTGCACACAACATAGCGTAGACTTCGTACCAACGTTGCATGTTCAGCATAGGCCAGCTGAAATATTGCTTATACATGCATAGGTTGAGTGTTTAGAGCAACAACAGCATCTGAGTGCTACCCAGGGCCACTTTGTATTCAACTCTAGGCCAGCTGAGTAGCAGCAGGGGTTTAACAGTCAGAGAAACTCTAGCTGGCGGGACTGGCGGTTGAATCCACAATCTCCAGACCAGATATACAGTCAGACACTCAACACAATTAGTTAACTGGACTTACTCTGTATAATTCAAAATCTTTGATGATCTCTATATTGCATAGTCTGCATTTACATTGAATGTTTGGACGGATATATACTCTTTCCATAGTATTAATTACTATGGAATAGTCAGCTTTAGATATTTAGAGATTAAACTTTCAAAACAGAAGCATGGCATCAGGCAGACATTTATTTACTCCAGTATAATTTCTGGTTGATTACCATTCTGCATATAAGTACTTTGTGCACAAAGGGGTTTACTGTCAGTATGGTATGTTTAGCATGAGATTCAACGTTTTATAACACTGGAATAGTGACATTGCCATGCAGAGGCCAAGATGCCCTAGCATTTATTAGGTTTTTAGAAGCCATTTCGAAGTTTCAGTTGTTGAAAAAACTTTCTAAACCTTTATATTTTCTAGTGTCTGGCTATGCCTCTGTAAGGCATGCAAAAGAACATTTTTTAATTATGATAAGGTCTCATAAAATTCTGTAATGGTATGATTTGTGTCTCTTTTTCCTGGAAAATTTTATCTCTATATTTTTTCAGATGGATAAATTTTTGACTGGTTTTGGTATGAGTAAATTGTCAGTTGGGGGAGGAAAGAAACCTGAGACCAGTCGGTCTGGTTCCCCAGCCTCATTGTCTGGAGCTCAGAATGGGACAACAGAGACACCACCAATACCTGCTAAAGTAAGTTATAGCAATGACTTAAAATATTGGGGCAGAACTACCTGTACGAACAGGTAGGCACAGGTTGACTCTGGGTCTGCACTGCACTGTTTGTCATTTTGCTAGCTAAGTTTGATTCATGGCTGGTGAGGACATACAGTTTTCTTTTTGTAATGACCATGTTAAGACCATTATTACCTGAATTATTTGGGGAGCTAAGACAGAACATAAGGGGCTCCCTTCCAGAACAAACCTAAAAAACTTAATTTTTCATCAAACATACATTGTTGCCTCTCATTAGAACCATTTCATCAGAGTGATTAAAATGAGTGGGTACACCATAAAGGGAGGCAACTCTGTCATTTTCATTTTTGCTTCTCTTCTCAATGGGCTACTTCTTCCAGAGAAGCAAATAGGAAGTCAAAAATTGTCCCCCTTGGTAAAAATATGGAGATGTACCCATACACCTTTTGGAGAAATAAGAAGTTATTTAAGGAATGAATTTCATTTTTCTGATGTTTATCAAATTTTATAAACTACATTGGGTCGCAAAGTAAGTGAACCCCAAAGGGGTTCATGTAAACTTTGCTAGCGACCCAGTGTAGTGTATACTTCGATAAACACCAGAAAAAATAAGTTCATTGCTTATATTTATATGCTTTCTATCTATTATTTGACCACAAATTTGTGCTAGGAGCTACAGTTGAAGCAGAAAAACATTTATACACAGTTTTTCTACTAAAAGCGGAACAGTGTCAATGACGTAACAACGATGTCATAATGTCACCTACCTCCAATCAGATTGGAGAACCATGGTTTATTTTGATGTCACTTAATGCGGCGTGAACCGATGTATTTATTGAAGTGGCGTGAACCGATGTATTTATTGAAGTATAAACTACATAACGTTCTAATGGTTTACCATAGGGCTTTTCAGTAAATGCATGGATAAAGTAAATATTTCAGAATAATCTTCACTAGCCTCCTTTTGCTAGAGCTGTATTGTTTCTTTTATTTTCAGGTAAGTTTAACTCTTGAAGAAAAACAGAGACTAGCCAAACAACAGGAGCAACAGAAAATATATAAAGCCCAAAAACCTTTACATGTGAGTTCAACAGGGACTACTAGTTCAACTGCTTCCAAACCAAAGACTACAAATCAGCCAGTAGATCTAACTGCCAGTTTAATGAAGTCAAATATGATAGGTTTACAGAGTTCATCATCAGCCCCTAACAAACCATCCTCGGCAAACTATAGTTCAAGTTCCAGTGCAGTGGGTTCAAGTTTTAGTTCTAGTCAAACAAATTCTGTGCCGAGTTCAAGAACTACGGGATTTTCTGGGAATACTGGTCCTTCTAGGACTTCAGCATTTAGTTCTGATTCAATGATGTCACCAGGGAATTCTATGATGTCATCAGGAAATTCAATGGGAATGTCTTCCAGTTCTATGGGAAATTCTATGGGAAGTTCTTATGGAGTGACCCCAAATTCACAATCTCAACAGAACAAGCCAGTAGATCTTTCAGCCTTTGATAATTTAATGTCGGGTTCACAAAAACCAAAGACGTCTGTGAATCAGATGGCACAACAAAATAGGACTAGTAATACTCCCATGATGGCTAATAATAGTGTTATGGGAAATACTGCCATGATGGGGCAGCAAGGCATGATGGGCAATGCAGGCATGATGGGAAATACTGGTATGATGGGTAATACCGGAATGATGGGAAATTCAGGCATGATGGGAAACCAAATGATGATGGGACAACAGGGTATGATGCAATCAAGTGGACAGAGTATGAATTCAGGATTAGGTGGACAGTTACCAAATACTGGATACAATATGAATCCTTCCCAGAGTGCGTTTGGTAACCAGGGTAACATGGGAATGTTTCAATCTCAGCCAATGGCAGGACAGAATCTAATGCAGCATCAGCCAGCTGCAAACATGACTACATCGAGTAATTCAGCATCGAATGATTTAAATGATTTATTTGGATAGCACTAATACATATTATAAAGTAGATTGATTGTGTAATAACATTAAATAAATCAGCTTTCAGTTTTACCAACAGTCTGCTCATAATAAATTTTTTCAAGTTTTTTTTAAAAGTGCAAAAAAAAGGTGAAGACAAAATTTCAAAAAATGTTTTTGCCCAAGCTATATCATTTTGAGGATTTTAAAAAAGAGAAGAAGGCAAACAGTGTATCTCCAGATGAGGAGGCTCACAATGAGCTGCCTCATCTAAATCTACACTGTTTGCAAATTGAACTGTTTTCATTTTTGGCACTTTAAAGCAATATTTCTGCTCAGACTGACCCAATCCATTTACTATTTAAAATGACTCTTAATTTATTGCTTTAGCCTTTTAGAAAGCTTAAACTCTTTTAGGCAGAGGGAAACTTGCTCCTTTACTATGTAAACTGAGCTGAGTAACAAAGACAGTGGGTATACATGCTCCTGTGTGTATTGATTTTTACAGGTCACTAAAAATAAAACAGGCTAACAGTAAAGCCAAAAGTATCATTCCTGCTTGTTAATGAGTCCTGAAGTGAATGGAAATCAGAGTTATAATGGGTTTACTTGCATAAAAAGTCTATGCAAAGATTTTGAGAGAATATGAAATTTGGGCAGCAGTACTGCTTTAAGGGCAAAATATAAATTCAAGCACAAACTTTGCTAAGAAAAGGCATGAAAATGCATTCAAGCAGATTCAACCTGGCTACAGTTTGACCAGAATATCAAAAATAAAGAGTTACTTAAAAAATTTCATACGGTGGCAAATCTTAGAGGTAAGAAATGTTAGGACAGACGGGACTATCATAAGAAATGATAGTAAAACTGGAATTTGACTCATTTAGTTCACTAACAATCTATCTTCAAAGCCACAGTTGTGATATTTTGTTTCTTTTGCACTGAATTATTGTTGAATAAAGTTAAGGTGAATGGATACACTTTCAGGGGAAACTACTCTACCAGTTTCATTTTTTGCTTCCCTTATCAATAGGGGTCAACTCTTAAAAGAAAGAATTTGATCCTGTAGGAGCAAATTTTTTCCTTTAAGGGTAGCCGCTTAGGAGGTCTAAGCCTGCCCAGGAATAGTGTGGTTAGGTTAACTGACCGTCCCGACATGACCTTAGTTGTTTACCGTGGACGTTAAGCATCAAATCAATCAAAATCCTTTAAGGGTAGACCCTATTTTAGAAGGGCTTCATCCACCAGGAAAGCAAATAGGAAGCCATGAAAGTTGTTGCCTTTTGTAGAAATGGAGGAAAAACATGGAGGTGTACCCATACACCTTAAATATTGATTAAATGACTTTCCGTTAAAGCATTATTTTTATTTATTTTTATGATATTTACAAATGTGCTATTATAAATCATGTTTATATACTCAGCCTGTACAACCTAATGCTTAGAGGTTCAGTCTTCTGACAGAACATATATTTGAAATCATTCTATATCTCAAGAGGGAATAAAAATTTTATAAATGAATTTGACTGTAAGAGGCAGACATAAGGATTATTTCATTATCATAGCAATTTTTTGAGATTTTCAACTTCTGAAAAAACATCTTTCTGTGGTTTTCTTGAATGTTTGAAAATGCTGTGGAAGTCAGGGAATGTGGCATTATACTGAAAGAAAGCCCTAATATGCGTCTTTTCATTTGGGTATGTTATATTTAAACAAAGATGCAAAACGGAGATCATAAATGATTTGGAATATCATATAAATCCTAATAAATGCCCCTGCTCTATTAAACACCCCCTGCCTGTTTTCCAAAACAATGTTGTATTAACTTTAATTGACTCCCGTTTGCTTCTCTGGATGAGTTAGCTCTTTGAAATTGGGATTTCCTTTAAGAACTGACCTCTACCGAGAAAGGAGGCAAAAATAGTAGAGTTGCTTTCTCTGAAAGTATACCTTTTCACCTTGATGCTGTTTACACATAAGGATTTAAATAATGCCCCCTTTTGTAAAATGCAGTGCCTCTAGGATGTTTAATAGGATTAATACAGTATATGCACTTTTCCAAAACTAATTCTCTAAGCATTTGTTGGACAGGATGAAACTGTTATGATGTGTGAGAGGGACACAGGGTTGCCAGTACTTACTGAAATGTGTATTAATATTTATTGTTGACTATCAGAAAATAACTTAGATGTGAATTGCAGCATAGTCTTATGTGGGACTAAATTTCATTCCTTTGTGGAACAGATAACTTTGACATTAATCATTAAGTAATTCAGCCTTTAGTGTCTGACATTTCCTAAACATGATGATTTTTATGCCCCCTTGACGATAGTCAGGGGGCATTAAGATTTGCCCCTGTCTGTCCGTCTGTCTGTTCGTCACGCTTTATAGTATAGAGTTTGTGTAATCAACTCCTCCCACAGTTTTTAATGGATCTTTTTCAAACTTTGCATACATGTTGTGGACATATTGAAGATGTGCATATGGATTTTTTGATGGAGCTAAAATTTATTTTGACAGAATTACGGCCTTTTGAACTTAGTCATTTTAAGCAAATTTTTGTATTGTAGGGTATAGAGTTTGTGTAATCAACTCCTCCCACAGTTTTCATTGGATCTTTTTCAAACTTTGCATACATATTTGGGACATATTGAAGATGTGCATGTGGGTTTTTGTTGGCCCTAGAATTAATTTTGACAGAATTAAGGCCTTTTGAACTTAGTCATTTTGGGCAAATTTTTGCATTGTAGGGTATAGAGTTTGTGTAATCAACTCCTCTCACAGTTTTCAATGGATCTTATTCAAACCGTGCATACATGCTGTAGATGTATTGAAGATGTGCATGTGGGTTTTGTTGGCCCTAGAATTAATTTTGACAAAATTACGGCCTTTTGAACTTAGTCATTTTGGGCAAATTTTTGCATTGTAGGGTATAGAGTTTGTGTAATCAACTCCTCTCACAGTTTTCAATGGATCTTTTTCAAACCTTGCATACATGCTGTGAGTATATTGAAGATGTGCATGTGGGTTTTTTTTTGGACCTAGAATTAATTTTGACAGAATTACGGCCTTTTGAACTTAGTTATTCTAGGAAAATTTTTGCATTGTAGAGTATGGAGTTTGTGTTATCAACTTGCTCCACAGTTTTTAATGGATCTTTTTCAAACATTGTCTACATATTCTGGACGTATTTGAAGATATGCATTAGGCATTTTGATAGATCTAGAATTAATTTTGACAGAATCACAGCCTTTTTAACTTAGTCATTTTGGGCAATTTTTTACATGGTAGGGTATGTTTTCAATGGATTCTTTGTAGGTGCTTTATGGATATACACGTCATGTGACAGGCGCTGCACGGGGGCATCATTAGTGTCTTACAGACACAATTTTCTAGTTCTTTTTTAACTCAATGAGACTAAAAAGTGTGCAAATCGAGCATCAGCTATGTGCAGGGTTGCCACTCTGGAAAATGAGCTTTTTTGCAGGTCAGGGAAAAATCAGGGAATTTTGTGATTGGTCAGGGCAATTTTGAAAGGACTTGGAGAAATCAGGAAAAAGTCTGGGAATTCAAAAATTAATGGCTGTGGCCACCTTTTCAAGGAGAAAGTATGCGAAAAATAGTGTGGGTGTGCAGGGGTGGGGGTGTTTGTTGCTACTCTACTCTTAAAGGAAAGAATTAGAAAGTTGTTTGCTTTAAGGATAGCCTCCCATTATCAAGTGATACTTGAGTGAGTGAGCTTTGTTACAGTGAGCTGGGGGTGGTTGGGTGGTGCCAAGGTGCTCTGTGTAACTTCCAGTGCCGGGGCGTCCTACTGATTTGGAATGTTGTAGGGCAAGGGCCTACTGTGCTTGCAGTAGGTGTGGGTGTTGGTTGTTTGGACATTTTTCCTCTCATCTATCATTTTCTCCTCTTTCTCCCTCTCTGGGAGACGGCCTGATATAGACTGAAATACTGTCTGAAACGGCTGTTAAACCCAAAACAATCAATCAATCAATACAGTGAGCCGCAACACAAGAAACCAACATAGTGGCATGTGCACCCAGTGAAGACTCAAATCAGCCTGTGCAGTGGCCCATTCTGATCAAAGTCTTTGCTGTGCACTTAAAGGTTAGCTAAGAGTCCAAGCTAGCTCCATGCAGACAGTGAAGACTCTGATCAGACTGGGCGGATGCCCAGGCTGATCTGAGTTTTCTCTGGGCACACATGCCAGTTGGTTTTGTTGTGTTGCAGTTCAAATAAAGACAATATTTAAATTTTGGATCCGTAAAAGGGTCAGAAATATTGGAAAGCATCAGAGATAAGTCTGGGAATTTTAATGTTGGGGATAGGTGGCAACCCTGAAATGGTTGACAGAGATTGCAGATCTGCTCAGACTGTTCTAAACGGTTGGCTGTAATAATTTTGTCGGAAGACTTTGGACTTTGGATGAATAAATTAATTTGGGCAAGTGCAATTCATTTGGCAATCAAAAGTTAAGCTTCTACATGTATTTTTATTATTCTGTTTTTTCATACATGAATATGCAAATATAGTAAAACTAACAAGTTTTGAACAATGCTTATGGTGTATAGATACACCTCTAACACGGAATCAAATGACTTGAGAATAATTATTTGTTGAAAAAAACAACTGAAGTTTCTGTTGAAAGATTTTCAATTTGTAATGAATTGAATAATTGGCGGAGCATGGCATACAGTGTACGCCATTCTCAGATACCATTAATGTCATAGTTCTGTTACCCCAGCATTTAAGAGTTCGTATTGATATCTTAGTGATGTCATTGAGACGTTATTGTGCCAAGGTACTAAGCACAACAGTTGGTAATCACATAGTTTCTATGGTAACAGATCTGTGGCTTCATCTCCCTTATAATTTGTGAGAAGCATGGCATACAGTGTATGCCTTGCTCCTCTTGAATTATAAGTGAGATGCTACCTGAAATTTATACAGTGGAAAAGTGTGATTTTCTCATACCTGTAATTCATTCTCAGATAATTGAAATACTGTTAAAAAGGATGTAAAATCCCAAGTCAGCCATCCGTCTTCTCAAATAATTATGTCCCCCCACCAAAGGTGAGGGGGGACATATTGTTTTCAGTGCGGATCCCGGGCGTCTTATGTCCCCCCACCAAAGGTGAGGGGGGACATATTGTTTTCAGTGCGGATCCCGGGCGTCGGCGTCGGCGTCCCTGTGACAGATTTCTTGTATGTGCGATATCTCTTGAACCAATGGTTGGAATTTCACCAAACTTGCATGGATACATTATTGGGACAAGTTTAAGAGCTGATTAGATTTTGGTGACCTTGACTTCATTTTCAAGGTCACTGGAGGACATAGATGTTAATTTCTTGTATGCCCGATATCTCTTGAACCAATGGATGGAATTTGACCAAACTTGCATGGATACATTATTGGGACAAGTTTAAGAGCTGATTAGATTTTGGTGACCTTGACCTTATTTTCAAGGTCACTGGAGGACATAGATGACAATTTCTTGTACCCACTATATCTCCTGAACCAATGGATGGAATTTCACCAAACTGGCATGGATACATCATTGAGACAAGTTTAAAGGTAGGTTCCTGGACTAGCGATAACATTTATGTTCACAAAATACTTTCGTTTTTTTTCTGGGTTGTATTGAATTCTCTTATCTTTCTGAATCTGTTGCTACTGAGAAAATCGTCAGATGTTGTAGAAAATAGTCGTTTTCCCTTTGGTTTATTTTCTTTCGTTGGGATTCCAGTTCTAAAAATAATTATGTTATATGTCTATATTAAGTGTATGATTTCTGATGCCAGTCTCCAAAGGTCAATTTTCTCTCATCAAGAGCTCTCCTAAAGATCCTGACATGGCGGATGGGTTAAAACTATCCCAAAATGCAATACAGCAGGACGTCAGCTGTGTTTTCTATTTTTGGCGCGAACTAAAAATAGCACTAACTGGTGTGCGAAGCAGAGTTAGGAAATCCCTTGCAAAGCAACTTTTCTAACATTTTTTTATTTACACTTTTTAGAGAAACTTATTCATTTCCTTTTTATAAGTGCTTTCCAACAACTTGGATAAAAAAAATCATAAAAATTATGATGCATTCCAAAGTACAGGAACCTACCTTTAAG
Source organism: Ctena decussata (assembly GCA_963989385.1). Classification (NCBI taxonomy): domain Eukaryota; kingdom Metazoa; phylum Mollusca; class Bivalvia; order Lucinida; family Lucinidae; genus Ctena; species Ctena decussata. Next base: position 36,514,961 of record OZ022508.1, read on the forward strand.
AGGTGAATAGGTTTTGGTGACCTTGACCTCATTTTCAAGGTCACTGGAGGACTTAGATGACAATTTCTTGTACCCACTATATCTCCTGAACCAATGGATGGAATGTCACCAAACTTGCATGGATACATTATTGGGACAAGTTTAAGAGCTGATTAGATTTTGGTGACCTTGACCTTTTTTTCAAGGTCACTGGAGGAAATAGATGACAATTTCTTGTACCCACTATATCTCCTGAACCAATGGATGGAATTACACCAAACTGGTATGGATACATCATTGAGACAAGTTTAAGAGGTGAATAGGTTTTGGTGACCTTGACCTCATTTTCAAGGTCACTGGAGGACTTAGATGAAAATTTCTTGTGCCAGTGATATCTCTTGAACCAATGGATGGAATTTCACCAAATTGCATGGATACATCATTGGGACAAGTTTAAGAGGTTTTCAGATTTTGATGACCTTGACTTTATTTTCAAGGTCATTGGAGGACTTAGATGACAATTTCTTGTAACCACTATATCTCCTGAACCAATAAATGGAATTTCTCCAAAACTTCAGGGATACATTATTGCGACAAATTTAAGAGCTGGTCAGATTTTGGTGACCTTGACCTCATTTTCAAGGTCACTGGAGGACATAGATGTTAATTTCTTGTATGCGCGATGTCTCTTGAACCAATGGATGGAATTTCACCAAACTTGCATGTATACATCATTGGGACAAGTTTAAGAGCTGATTAGATTTTGGTGACCTTGATCTCATATTCAAGGTCACTGGAGGACTTGCATGACATTTTCTTGTACCCACTATATCTCCTGAACCAATGGGTGGAATTTCACCAAACTTGCGCCGGGCCGCGTAGCGCAATCGGTAGGGCACCTGACTCATAAGTCAGAGGTCCTGGGTTCGAAACCCGGTCTGGCCACATACTTTCGTTTCTCCTTCTGCTGATTCAAGAAGGGCAGTTGTCAGTTACTGGCGAAAGTATGTGCACTTAGTACTGGTTAACCGCTTAGGAGGTCTAAGCCTGCCCAGGAATAGTGTGGTTAGGTTAACTGACCGTCCCGACATGACCATAGTTGTTTACCGTGGACGTTAAGCATCAAATCAATCAATCAATCAATTCACCAAACTTGCATGGATACATCATTTGGACAAGTTTAAGAGTTGATTTGATTTTGGTGACCTTGACCTCATTTTCAAGGTCATAGTCATCTATGTAGGATATCTTAAGAACCAGTGGATGGATTTTCTTCAAACTTGTCTAGATATTTTACTTGTTCAGGCTTTTTATTCATTAGAGGAGATGGGAATGGGCTGGTGGGGGGACATCAGTTTTTCTCTGAAAAACATTTCTAGTTTAATTCTCTGTTCTCTATCTTTTTGTTTGCTTTTTAGGCCATTCTGGTCTCGCCTACCACTAACAGGGATTACTTTTATGATGTGGGCATCATTGTCAGCGTAAGATGCTTCCAGCTTTTCTGGTTTAGTTCTGCACTGACAGAGGAGAGACACTGCCTTCCACAGAATTTCTGTTACAAAGAGGAGCAACTTTTGCAATTTCCTCTGTTGCTTCCCATGGCAACAAAAGCTTTCCAAAAAGATGTAAACTTGTAATCTCATAAAGGAAAAAAAATGTTCTAGAGAAAGGAATTCCTTCTTTTATGAGTTGGTCCTCATTGAAAAGAGGCAAAAATGAAAATAGCAGAGTTGCTTCCCCTGAAAGTGTACCCATTTACCTCAAGGTGTCAGAAGTACTCAGTAAAAGTTCTTCGATACTATTTCTCATATCTCAATAAAACTGAACATTGTGACAGCTTATTACAGAGCTCTAGATAAGACGGAGTACTTGGTGATAATTAGGGATAATTTTTGTTAATTCTGCATAAAAACATATGTTGTGACCCCTCATCTGAACCGTCTCAATGAGACGGTTCAGATGAGGGGTCACAACATATGGTTTCGATGAGTAATAAGAAAACTTATCCTTAATTATCATCTAATACTCCCTCTTATCTAGAGCTCTGTTATTATAATGATTATAAAGTGATGGTGATGAAATACAAGAACACACAGGGCCTGATAAATCAGAGTTTCATTCTGCTTACCCAATGAATAGTAAGCTCTTGAAATGCCTTTTTTATTTAAAAAAGAAAACATTTCCTCTTTTTTCTATGAAACCAATGAGACGGTTCAGATGAGGGGTCACAACATATGGTTTCGATGAGTAATAAGAAAACTTATCCTTAATTATCATCTAATACTCCCTCTTATCTAGAGCTCTGTTATTATAATGATTATAAAGTGATGGTGATGAAATACAAGAACACACAGGGCCTGATAAATCAGAGTTTCATTCTGCTTACCCAATGAATAGTAAGCTCTTGAAATGCCTTTTTTATTTAAAAAAGAAAACATTTCCTCTTTTTTCTATGAAACAAAGTTTAACTTGTCAAAGTAAAATAAATTTTCTGTCCCATTCAGAATCTTGTCTGACAGGGTTATCTGCCCCTGTTGTAAGGCTAAAACATGCAAAAAGTGATTTATGATCTGTTGCTCCTGTACAATTATCTTGGTGAATCTTTACAGAAATCTTCAAAGAAAGGTAAACTTCCTGTTTCAACCACAATATTGTCTGAGGTTTATATGACCATGGTGATGGCCATACATGTGTCCAAAAAGTGGTTTTAATCATGAAATTTATATACTTTATCAAATATCTTGGTGAAACATCACAGAAAAGATGAAGTAAGGTAATTTTACTGTTACAATCAATTTTTTTATCTGATGAGGTTATCTACCCCTGCTAGGGGCCCTATACAGGTCCAGAAATGGTGTTTTGCCTGAAGTTCCTGTACTCTTTGGAATACCTTGGTGAAAAGTCATCTGAATGATTAAAGTAAGGGTATTACAAGCATTCTGTTTTCATCAGAATTTTGTCAGAGTTATTTTGCCCTGTCTTGGGTCTAAACATTGAAGTAGAAGGAGAAAAAAACATGATGCTAATGCTTTTGTATTTTTTGTTGTTGTTTATATAGTTCACCCAGTTTCCCAATAAAAGCTTTGCTCAAATACATTAAAAAATAAACATGTTGACATATGTAATATGCCTTGTGATATATTTTGTGTTGTGGATGTATCTTTGTATGGGTGTATGTTATTCAATGCTTGTTAATGTTGCTTGATTCCTGTTCTCTTTTCCCTTCTTTTCCCTTCCTGATATTAGACTGGGGCTGGATAGACATTAAGAACTGCCGCATGAGGATCAGTAGTAACAATATATGAGAAACAACACATGAAAATGGTAATTATGGCATATGCACACAGTAAAGGGTCAGATCAGACTGCACATCTGTGCAGTCTGATCAGATCCTTTGCTGGCTGCACACACTATCCATGGGCCCCAAGAAGCCACAGGCACAGATTGGTTTGAGTGTTCCCTGTTTGCAGATACATTTATTGAATAAGGGCATTTCATTGACACATGGTGCCAATTAGATTAGTTAAAAATTAATTTGGGGCATTGCAGTAATATCTCTCTTAACCGGTAGAGATAAGGGATGTGATTGTTTTGCAAAGGACAATTGCAAAATATTTACTTCTATTAACTTATAGGCAGTAGTTAGGGAGGTAAATCTTATGCAAAGGGAAGTAAATAGTTTGCTAAGGGAGGCAATGGTGAAATGGCAAAATATAATTGCCTCCCTTTGCAGAAGCTTCTATTGTGCTGATGCAGCCTCTACTACGATCCATGGTGCTTTGTCAACAATTTTGAAGCGCGGTAGAAGTGCCGTCCAAATGAATGGGGGGTAAAGTTCTGAGTGAGGCTTCAGGTTGTGGCCAGGAATCAGTACTTAGGATTAAGGCATTTGATTTTTAGGTTGCCTATATCTCGTTTTCATGCCATTTTGATTTACTCCATTATGTGGTGGCACTGATATGGCTATATGAGAACCCATGCTTACTTGATATACTTTTCTGCAGTTTTTAGCTCACCTGAGCACGAAGTGCTCAAGGTGAGGTATTGTGATCAGTCTTTGTCTGGCGTCAGGCGTCAACTTTTGCTTTAAACGACTTCTCATCCAAAACTGCTGGGCGGATTTCGACATAATTTCACAGAAATATTCCTTGGGCGACTCTATACCAAAATTGCTCAAACGGTTCTGCTCCACTGAACAATATGGCCGCCAGAGCTAAAAATAGAAAAACTGTTAAACGACTTCTCCTCCAAAACTGCTAGGCAGATTTTGAAATAATTTCACAGAAATGTTCCTTAGGAGGCCCTCTTTCAAAATTGCTCAAACGGTTCCGCTCCGCTGAACAATATGGCCGCCGGAGCTAGAAATAGAAAAACCTTTAAACGACTTCTCCAAAACTGCTTGGCAGATTTTGAAATAATTTCACAGAAACGTTTCTTAAGAGGCCCTCTACCAAAATTGCTCAAACAGTTCAGCTCTTCTGAACAAAATGGCCTCCAGAGCTAAAAATAGAAAAACCTTTAAATGACTTCTCCTCCCAAACTGCTGGGCAGATTTTGAAATAATTTCACATAAATGTTCCCTAGGAGTTCCACTACCTAAATTGCTCTACCGGTTCAGCTACGCTGAACAATATGGCTGCCAGAGCATAAAATAGAAAAACCTTTAAACGACTTTGCCTCCAAAACTGCCGAGAAGATTTTGAAATTATATCACAGAAATGTTCCTTAGGGGACCCTCTACCAAAATTGCTAAAATGGTTCCGCTGCGTTGAACAAAATGGCCACCAGAGCTAAAAATAGAAAAACCTTTAAACGACAGCTCCTCTGAAGCCAAAGTCTTGATTTTAAAATAATTTCTCAGAAGTGTTTGACTCATGGTTCTGAACAAAATTTTCTAAAACGGTTCCACTCTGCTGAACAAAATGGCCGCCAGAGCTAAAAATAGAAACAAATCTTAGAATGACTCAGAGGGAACAGTTACGATCCAATCATTATGAAACTTGGTCAGAATGTATATCTTAATGAAATCTAGACCAAATTTGAAACTGGGTCATGTGGGGTCAAAAACTAGGTCACTAGGTCAGATATTAGAAAAACCTTGTGCACACTATAGAGGGCACAGTTATGATCCAATATTCATGAAACTTTGTAAGAATGTTTATCTTTATAAAATCTAGACCAAGTTTGAATCTGATTCTTGTTGGGTCAGAATCTAGGTCACAAGGTCAAATCTTAGAACAACATAGTGTACACGTAGTGTACACGCTTGAGGGCACAGTTGTGATATAATCTACATGAAACTTTGTCAGAATGTTTATTTTTATGTAACCTAGACCTGATTTGAAACTGGGCCATGTCAGGTCAAAAACTAGGTCACGAGAACAACCATGTGAACGCTTTAGAGGACACAGTTTTGTTCTAATCTTCATGAAAGTTTGTCAAAATGTTTATCTCCAACAAATCTGGACCAAGGGTGCAACTTGATCATGTCGGGTCAAAAACTAGGTCACTAGGTCAAACATTAGAAAAACATTGTTTACGATCTAGAGGGCACAGTTTTGATCCGATATTCATGAAACTTTGTCAGAATGTTTATATCCAAGAAATCTAGACCAGGTTTGAAACTGAGTCATGTAGGGTCAAAATCAAGGTCATTAGGTTAAATCATAAAAAAACTTAGGTACACAATAAAGGGTTCATTTTCCATTGAATCTTTGTGAAACTCTGTCTGTCGTATGTATGGATGTCTCTGAGGTAAAGATCACAGGATACTCAGGTGAGCGATCCAGGGCCATCATGGCCCTGTTGTTTATGAGTTTTGTTTGAGTCAGTTTATCATGTTTAAAACAGTGGTTCAGAAAAATTGTTTCTTTTTGGCAATTTTGTTAACTTGTAACTGTCCATTGTAATGCATTTACCATGTATTTGCCAATGAAAAATTTAATAAACTCATGAAGTTAGATTGGTCTGTGGTAATACATGTTTGAGGAGCCCCGGCAGCTAAGTAGGTTAAGACTTCTGATCTAGTGGTCCCGGGTTCAAGAGGCAGAAATCTTTTCAACCATAAACAGGGTTCCATTGCACACAGCATTTCATATTCGCTCTTACATCGTCCTGATATAACTGAAATACTGTTAAAAAGGATGTTAATTCACAAGTCATCCATCCATCTGTGGTAAGATGTTGTGAAACAGTTTGGTGAATGGCTTTGTCAGCATTGTTTGTTCCAATTCTTAGAACATTTAGGGGATTGCAAAAAAGAGCTGGCCTGACTATCCGAGCTGGAACACCAGGGGCGTAGCTAAGGGCAAATTATGTGTTACGCACAATTACGTTTTATACCCTTGAGGGCAAGAATTACAGCTTAGCCCCAAAGAAATTTTAGGTAGTCGTGTCTATTTGCGCTTGTCCAATTTACAAAATTTCAGCATCATTAAATATACAGGTGCATGTTGAAATTTTGTCAAGTTGACAAAATTTCAATACGCACCTACGTATTTACGTATAGGCAGTTACGCCCTTGAACACTGATAAGACATTGATTTTCATACTTATGAAGCAATAAAAATCTTATATGGAGCATAGAAAAAAAATAGTTTGCATTGCATTTGGCAGGTGCTTTCTTAGAACAGCTTTTCTAAATTTGTAAATAAGTCATTCATTTTCTCAAATCAAGGTATTGCACTAAAATTTTACTCAGGCATTGTCCCTCAGAGCATCAGTTTGACTGGGATAGGGCAAGCCATGGAAGAAAATGACTTTATTTTGTGGCAGAAACTGCTGTGTTATCAAGGCAGTGTGGGGTCTTGCAGTCTCATTTTAGAAAGTACATCAGGGACATGGGTTATGGAGAAATGGTTTGGCAATAGGATGCAAGACCTCTTTGATATAATGATGAGCTTTCAAATTGCCTTGCATGACAATCTTGCGGTCTCATGTTGGAAAGTACATCAGGGACTGGGGTTGTGGAGAAATGGTTTGGCAATAGGATGCTAGACCTCTTTGATATAATGATGAGCTTTCAAATTGCCTTGCATGATAAACACGTCCACCTTCTGTTCACCCATTATCTGACCCTAGCCCCCAACCAATCAATCCCTTTTTAGCATGCAGGAACCCGCATAACGCTCGTTTGCTCAGCATTAAACCTGGTTTCGGGCATGCTCATGACTTAGAGCAATTACGAATTCGTCATTAAACCAATCTCCCCAGACGGCACATGACGTTGAAATGACATCATGCTGACGTCAGTACGACGTCATTTCGACGTCATGTGACCGCTGGGTCTGTTCTAGTTGCCACACCGCCAGATAAAATGACATCTTGCCAATTGTATGATGATGTCTCGTCATTATCTGGTCTTTATAAGGGCGACTCATAAGGATGAGATTATTTTCCCCACAAAAGGTTATAGATCTAGATCATTTAGGAAGATGAATTCATACTATTGTAGGTCACTGAGACATATTTCATGGTCCAGTGAAAGTGAGTTTGCCTTGTGTCACTAAAGCCATGGATACTTGGGACAGTGAGTCAGTCTGGGAGTAGGAATGATCTTTTGCTGTTCGTATTCCACTGTGACCTGTATTTATGGCTCTATGATTTTGCCTTATTTATCCAGCACTATTTACTTGTAATAATGGGTCAGTTGCATACTGAGACAGGCTTGGTACTGCGTGTACATGGCCGTAATCTTTATTTTATGATCCAGTGATTTCGCCTTATCTCAAAAACCATATTATAGACTGGCATTGTATTTTGGATAAAAAAAACTTAGCCTGACACTGTAGGTGACCTCATCCTGTTTAGACCAAAGACTTACTTGTAGGTTCAAGGTCTTCTGACAAGGCACAAGGCTGGGGCATCCGTTTACTTGGGACACATTTCTAGCTCATACCCGTCAATGATCTGTCTTTTTTAGGGGCAGGTATATGCATATGTAAAACTCCCATTCCACTGGACGGCGCTTCCGATGCGCTTCTAAATTTTGGATATAGCGCCATGAATCGTAGCAGAAGCGGCACCAGCGCAGGTCGCAGTGAAAGCGTATCTGAAGTGGCATGATCGCCAAGTCACAGCGCTTGTTTTGACCTTGCTCAAAATTTACGTAGCGGAATCGCCGTGGACACAAACTCGTGACCAAGCGCACCGAAAGCGTAGTAACAGCACAGCACGAAATTCATGAACGCAGCAGTATCGAGGCAGCAGCGCAGCACCAGCGCAGTGGAATCGCGCTGTAACGAGCGTTATTATATACCTATCAATGATACATACACATTTTTATAATAGTAACTTGATCTGGCGTACAGTACAGGAGACGTGAAACAGTTCGCAAGATCAAGTAACTATAATAATAATTCTAATGCACATATAAATATAATGCGACGTCTGATTGGATAACGTCAAAAATTTGCGACAGTATATTCTACGATATACTGTCACAAATCCGACGTCATTATAAAACGTCGCTTCTCATTGGATGACGTTTGGTTTTACGCTTCCGAAAGCGCTTGCAATGGGTGCAAAGAAGTACACTTTGAAAGGGGAAAATGTGAAAAGTGCATTAGAATGCCGTAAAACGAAATTTCCGACCATAAAACCGACGATTTACCTCCCAAAATGACAATTTTGAATACAGTTATCCCCTAATTTGTTTATTATATACCTTAGGGATCAGCCAACCATTCACAATTGCCAGCGCTAATGCATCGACCCGGATTCGAATCTGTGCGGCAAAGGTATGTTGCTAGTCGTGAGACTAACGCCACCGACTGAGCTATGGTAGCGCGCTTTTTGACGCGTTTGTTGACGTTACGTCACTTGTTTCGTTTCTCTGGTTCTCGTTTCTACGATGCACGTTGAAATATGACGCGCCTGGAGCTGGAATTCAGACAGAGCCTCGTTTTAAAGGATAGTGATACGGATTCAGAAAACGTCAGTTTGATACGGCTGTATGTATCAGATGGTCAGAAAACATACAGTTCAAAGGGTGTATCATTGAAAGGTATATAATAAACCCTTTGAACTGCATGTTTTCTGGCCATCTGATACAGAGAGCCGTATCAAACTGACGTTTTCTGAATCGTCATCGTAGAAACGAGAACCAGAGAATCGAAACAAGTGACGTAACGTCAACAAACACGTCAGCGCGCCTTGATAGCTCAGTCGGTAGCGTTTGTCTCACGACTAGCTACAGAGGGTGGACAGAAGTGTTCGTTAAATCGTGACGTTACCATTGACTTTAATGCATTTTTTGTTTTAGCGCAAAAAATATTGTGAGAAAAGTATAATAGATATTTACCTGAAAATTATACCAATGTCTAGCTACATTATCTGTGCAATATTATTACATTTCTTGCTTTCCTGGTATCTATAGTTTCTAGTTGGCACGCCTTTAACCTCAGGTATTTTCTTGCGGCAAATTTTGCTAACGTCACCATTGACGTCAATGGAAACAGGGTCTTCTAAAAGTTTATGCGATCTTTAAAGAATCACAACTTTGCAACTAAAGATCGTAAAAGTACAAAAGTAGTTTGTATATTGCATAAATCATTTAATTACACATTAGTATAATTTTCATGATGGTATATTTTGTGCTTCTCATATAATTAATTTTTCAGCAAAAGTGGAAATGCACTAAAGTTAACGGCAACGTCACTATTTAACGAACACTTTTGTCCACCCTCTGTACATAGCTTTGCCGCTCAGGTTCGAATCCGGGTTGATGCATTAGCGCTAGCAAGTGTGAATGGTTGGCTGTTCCCAAAGGTATATAATAAACAAATTATTATTATAGTAACTTGATCTGGCGTATTGTATCACGTCTCGTGGATGAGTTCATACCATCGGATCACCCTCGACGCAAGCGTCTCGGGTGATCCGATGGTATGAGCTCATCTACTCGACGTGATACTGTACGCCAGATCAAGTTACTATTATAATAATGTGTACTTATGCAGATTCCTGCGTGCTGGAAAGGGTTCGATTCCATGGGGGCCCTGTTCCAATTGCTTGGACCAGCCTGATACCAAATACTCGGACCAACCTGCGCATCTGCGCACTCTACTGCTCGTGAACATTTTATTTGAACCTACATCAGCAGGCTAGAAGCGAAGGCCGAGCCCGCGCTTCTAGCCTGTTGATTTAGATCCATATTACAGACTTAGATAGACTGTACAGATGTGCCGCTAGGCTGGTCTGAGTCTTCGATGATCTTATATGTGACCCGTCGCGCAAAAAGGGACGAGTTGGGTGTCCTATAGCGAAATTTAGTTTTATGTCTCATTAGTTAAGGAAATCTAAGAGGATTCGGAAAATATCTAAATGCTGATGGTTCTTGGCCATTTTGGGGTTCAAATTGTCTGCAGAACGCGGGTACTGTCATGAATCGTCACAAATGTTTTGATGACGTTGTGGTGACGTCGGAAAAACTTGTAACTGATAGATAAAGTAACTGTTTGTTTTGTGTGCCGTCATTGGAAGCTTTGTTTGCTGGATAAATATTCCGAATCATGCTTCTCGGGGACCACTTCATGCAGTATGACAAAGAGACCAAACACTGCATAAAATCTAACAAATAAGCATTTTGATGTATTATCAAGTGACATGAACATATATGAGCCCCGAATTAAGATAGTGGCATTTGCGTCACACGAAGACTCAGATCAGCCTGGACATCCACCCAGTCTGATCAGAAGCTTCGCTGTGCGCGTAAAGGATGGCAAAGGGTCTAAGATACCTTCATGCCGTCGGCGAAGACTCTGATCAGACTAGGCGTAAGCCCAGGCTGATCTGAGTCTTGGCTGGACGCACATGTCACTTTGTTGGCTTTGTTGTATTGCGGTTCCATTATGTAAGAATTATCAAAAAACAATATAAAGCAGTAAAGCAGTTACTTCATGGGGTCTGGAAGAGTGTCGTTCTAATTATACACTGTAAAAAAGATCCGAAGATTTTACGGTAGAATCACTGGCAACCAGCTGCCAGTCCATTTCCCATAATTTTTACAGTTTGTAAGACATTTTCGGAAGTATTATGTTAAGTTGTTAACTTGCCACACTCGAAAATAACTTTAAAGTGTTGAAGGGCTATATGACTAAAACAACGCCTACTATATTCTATCCTACTGTGCGTGATGGTTTCTGCAATTTTACGGGCGCCCGTAAAAACAACGGGAAATGGACTGGCAACTGGTTTCCAGTTATTCTACCGTAAAATCTACGGGTTGTTTTACAAGGTAATGGTAACTGATGGTATTTTCCTTGTTTTTTGGTCCAAAACGATTGCAATTGCTTGTTAGAAACGCCTCGTTCGGCGATGAGGCGGTTTTAACGAGTAGTAACCATCTATGTTTTGAGACAAAATAAGTAAAATAATGTCGTGTTCACGAAACGTGTAGGACTGTCTGACAGAGTCTGGTAAAATTCCTCGGCAAAAATATTCTAAAATTTCACGCGTACAACATCATCTACCAGTTATTCACCAGTTTTGGTTAAACACTTCATTCTAAACATTTTTTGCGAACTCGAATAATGCCCCACTTTTCCCTCTGCAAAGTTGAGTTTTAAATGGTGTTTACACGACCTTGTTAACATGGTGCTTTCATTTTCTTCTTCTTCTTCTTTTTTTTTTTGCATGAAATCAGTCCAAATTTCAATGAAAGTGCTTGGAAAATTATAGAATGACCCATTTCAAGTGAAATGAGTAGCATGACGTCATTCCGCAAAAAAAAAAAAAAAAATGAAAGAAAAAAAATGGACCAGTTTACGCCGATTTATTCTTTTCCAATGTCAAGTCTCAAAAATTGGGGAATGTCAAGTATGCAACCCTCTATTCATTCTCCTATAGGTGTGAATCGAATTTGAAACCAGATTCTATGTTTACAGCAGAAATCCGTTTTGATGGCATGCGACCAAATTGGATACAGACTCCTGAAGTTGTCAAGCGTAAATGATTCCATCCATCACCATAACTTAAAAAGGCTTTACGGTTGATGTTGTTTACCGACCGAACTATATTCCGTTACTATTCGTCGCCAAGAAAATGGGCATTTTGTTGAATTTTGTGATTAAGGCGGTCGGTTGTGCTTAAATGGATAGGTCGACTCGATTGAGGGGAGTGTGAAATATTGGTTTGGTGTTTGTCCCCTTTGAGTCATTGTATGTTTCTTGGGTGAGGTGAAGCTTGGCTGGCAGTTGCTCTGCACTGTAAAAGATCTGTAGATTTTACGGTAGAATAACTGGAAACCAGCTGCCAGTCCTTTCCTCGTTATTTTTACGGGCGTTTGCCTGTAAGACATTTTTGGAAATCACGAAATGGAAGTTTTATGTTAACTGATCGCACTCGAAAATAACTTTGTATTGTTGGGGGGTTATCTGACCAAAACTACACCTGCTCTTTTCTGTCCCACTCTGCTTGATGATTCCCGCAATTTTTACGGGCGCCCGTAAAAATAACGGTAAAATGATTGGCAGCTGGTTGCCAGTTATTTTACCGTAAAATCTACGGATTTTTTTTACAGTGTGGTAACCAAGATTTGATAGATTGGTTCGTGTAGGGTAGGCGAAGTGTGTAGGTATCTAATCTCCACCTTCGGAAGTTAGACCCACTTATTTCCTCTACTCTACTTTTCTCGGTTCTACTCTTCTTTACTCTACTCTAGGCGGACAGTGCAATGCATCACAATGCCATGCAGTAAGCTGTAAGGTAAGTTACGTACTATTAATTTGTTCCTCCCTCCAAGAGGAAGTCCGAGTAGACCGGGCATCGCCACCACGGGAAACTGACAGGCAGCCATAAATGGGGAGCCACAAAAGTTGTTTGCCTTTGCATGAAGTAAACCAAGTTCTGAGTGATGGCAGAAACAGACGCGCAATATCTATTCTATTCTATTCTATTCCATAACCTTACAAGGTCGTTGGGGCACCACAGATGACTTCGAAACAATCCCTTTCCACCTTCCCCTGTCTTAGCTGCCCTAGTTGAGCTGGCACAATCCATCTCTGTCCTCTCTTTAATATTGTCTTCCCACCTCTTCTTCTGTCTGCCTCTTTTTCTTTTTCCTTTCACTGTGTCCTGTAGAATTGTCTTCGCTAAACCAGAAGACCTTGTGACGTGGCCAAAGCACCTTAGTTTCCGTTTCTTGACCTGCATCAGGAGTTCATCATATTCTCCAATGGCCGCTTGGATCTTCCTGCGAACCTCCTCATTGGTGATATGGTCCTTGTATAAAATGTTCAGTGACCTTCGGTAGCATCTCATCTCAAAGACCTGCGTTCTTTTCTCTAACTCTGTTGTCAAGGTCCGCGATTCACAGGCATACAGAAATATGGAAATGACAAGGGAGCGCATAAGTTTCATCTTTGATCCAAGAGATATAATGTTTTCTCTCCAAATTGGTTTCAACTTAGTAAGAGCTGAAGTAGCTTGTGCAATCCTTGAGAGAACCTCCTGTTTTGAGCCATCATCTCTGAGACAACTGCGCGCAATATATGCAGTATTAAACAAATAAAGTTGTTCGGGCCATATAAATATACAAATTAGCTGATACAGGATTAGGACTTCTAGTAGTTTGAATATAGTTATGAAAAGTAATGAAAAAAAAGAAGAAAGAAAGAAAGAAGACTTGAAATTCGAACTTACAAGGGACAACTGTCATATCAACAACTCAGTGGACGAAACCGCTCGGCTATCTTCCCACGTAACACAATTGATAAACAATTAGGACATATAAGCTACAGCACACGGTACATCTTTCCTTTTTTTATGACAATTTTCTCTCTCCCCCCCCCCCCCCCCCCCACCCCCACCCCACCCCAAACGTGCAACAGATTGATTCATATAGCTGTATGTACAAAATCAAAATCGTTATTTATCTTTAAGAATCAATATGTAATACTTTTCGGACAAGTCTGCAGATTTCGTGGGTCATTTCATTCAAAAGCGTCAAATAAGATCCAAACTTATTTTATGAATCGCTTGGCTCGGTAAAGTTAGCAGAATAGCAGAATAGCAGAATGAAATGGTAAAGTTAGCAGAATGGCAGAATAGCAGAACGAAATGGTAAAGTTAGCAGAATAGCAGAATGAAATGGTAAAGTTAGCAGAATGGCAGAATAGCAGAACGAAATGGCAAAGTTAGCAAAATAGCAGAATAGCAGAACTAAATTTTTTGTTCTGCCCATTCTGCTCATTCTGCTAGCAGAATAGAAGAACGAAAAGGTAAAGTTAGCAAAATAGCAGAATAGCAGACGGAAATTTTTCGTTCTGCCCATTCTGCTCATTCTGCTAGCAGAATAGCAGAACGAAATGGTAAAGTTAACAGAATAGCAGAACGACTTTTTTTGTTCTGCCCATTCTGCTCATTCTGCTAGCAGAACAGCAGAATGAAAAAGGTTGTCAGAATTATGTTCTAAGGCAACCAGCAGAAGGGCACACTCAAGCCATGCATGGAAAACATTTTCCTCCTGGTCAGGCTTCAACTAGCAAGGAAAAAATCCACAAACTCGCTGGAGAAAAAAAATATGTATCATCAAATCCTGATGTAACCAGCAGGTTGGCAGACTAATGTCATGCATGGAAATCATGTTTATCGCCGCCCGAGTTTATCTAGTAAAAATAAACTTGGAATTTTTCGTTCTGCCCATTCTGCTCATTCTGCTAGCAGAACAGCAGAATGGAAAAGTTTGTCGGAATTATGTTCTAAGGCAACCAGCAGAAGGGCACACGCAAGCCATGCATAGAAAACATTTCCCTCCTGGTCAGGCTTCAACTAGCAAGGAAAAAATCCACAAATTCGCTTGAGAATAAAAATATTTATCATCAAATCCTGGTGTGATCAGCAGGTGGGCAGACTCATGGCATGCATGGAAATCATGTTTATCGCCGCCCGAGTTTATCTAGTAAAAAATAAACTTGCAATTTTTCGTTCTGCCCATTCTGCTCATTCTGCTAGCAGAACAGCAGAATGAAAAAGTTTGTCGAAAGTTTCATCTAAGGCAACCAGCAGAAGGCCACACTCAAGCCATGCAATGAAAACATTGCCCTCCTGGTCAGGCTTCAACTAGCAAGGAAAAAACCCACAAATTCGCTGGAGAAAAAAAAATTATCATCAAATCCTGGTGTAACCAGCAGGTGGGCAGACTCATGGCATGCATGGAAATCATGTTTATCGCCGCCCGAGTTTATCTAGTAAAAAATAAACTTGGAATTTTTCGTTCTGCCCATTCTGTTCATTCTGCTAGCAGAACAGCAGAATGAAAAAAGTTTGTCGAAAGTTTCATTTAAGGCAACCAGCAGAAGGGCACACTCAAGCCATGCATGGAAAACATTTCCCTCCTGGTCAGGCTTCAACTAGCAAGGAAAAATCAACAAATTCGCTGGAGAAAAAAAATATTTATCATCAAATCCTGGTGTGACCAGCAGGTGGGCAGACTCATGGCATGCATGGAAATCATGTTTATCGCCGCCCGAGTTTATCTAGTAAAAATAAACATGGAATTTTACGTTCTGCCCATTCTGCTCATTCTGCTAGCAGAATAGCAGAATGAAAAATTTTCTCGGAATTTTGTTCTAATGCAACCAGCAGGAGGGCACACTCAAGCCATGCATAGAAAACATTTCCCTCCTGGTCAGGCTTCAACTAGTAAGGAAAAAATCCACAAATTCGCTGGAGAAAAAAATATTTATCATCAAATCCTGGTGTAACCAGCAGGTGGGCAGACTCATGGCATGCATGGAAATCATGTTTATCGCCGCCCGAGTTTATCTAGTAAAAAATAAACTTGGAATTTTTCGTTCTGCCCATTCTGCTCATTCTGCTAGCAGAACAGCAGAATGAAAAAGTTTGTCGAAAGTTTCATCTAAGGCAACCAGCTGAAGGGCACACTCAAGCCATGCATGGAAAACATTTCCCTCCTGGTCAGGCTTCAACTAGCAAGGAAAAAATCCACAAATTCGCTGGAGAAAAAAAAATTATCATCAAATCCTGGTGTGACCAGCAGGTGGGCAGACTCATGGCATGTATGGAAATCATGTTTATCGCCGCCCGAGTTTATCTAGTAAAAAATAAACTTGGAATGTTTCGTTCTGCCCATTCTGCTCATTCTGCTAGCAGAATAGCAGAATGAAAAACTTTCTCGGAATTTTGTTCTAAGGCAACCAGCAGAAGGGCACACTCAAGCCATGCATAAAAAACATTTCCCTCCTGGTCAGGCTTCAACTAGCAAGGAAAAAATCCACAAATTTGCTGGAGAAAAAAATATTTATCATCAAATCCTGGTGTGACCAGCAGGTGGGCAGACTCATGGCATGCATGGAAATCATGTTTATCGCCGCCCGAGTTTATCTAGTAAAAAATAAACTTGGAATTTTTCGTTCTGCCCAATCTGCTCATTCTGCTAGCAGAACAGCAGAATGAAAAAGTTTGTCGAAAGTTTCATCTAGGGCAACCAGCAGATGGGCACACTCAAGCCATGCAATGAAAACATTTCCCTCCTGGTCAGGCTTCAAATAGGAAGGAAAAAATCCACAAATTCGCTGGAGAAAAAAAATATTTATCATCAACTCCTGGTGTGACCAGCAGGTGGGCAGACTTATGCCATGCATGGAAATCATGTTTATCGCCGCCCGAGTTTATCTAGTAAAAAGTAAACTTGGAATTTTTCGTTCTGCCCATTCTGCTTATTCTGCTAGCAGAACAGCTGAATGAAAAAGTTTGTCGGAATTATGTTCTAAGACAACCAGCAGAAGGGCACACTCAAGCCATGCATGGAAAACATTTCCCTCCTTGTCAGGCTTCAACTAGCAAGGAAAAAATCCTCACATTTTTTTGAAGAAGATTAACATTTATCATCATATTCTGGTGTTACCAGCAGGTGGGCAGACTCATGTCATGCATGGAAATTATGTTTATCGCCGTCCGCGTATATCTAGGAAAAAATAAACTTGGAAATTTCCGTTTTGCCCATTCTGCTCATTCTGCTAGCAGAATAGCAGAATGAAAAAGTTTGTCGGAATTATGTTATAAGGTAACCAGCAGATGGGCACACTCAAGCCATGCATGGAAAACATTTCCCTCCTGGTCAGGCTTCAACAAACAAGGAAAAAATCGACAAATTGTTGAAGAAAATAATCATTTATCATCAAATCCTGGTGTGTCCAGCAATTGGACAGACTTGGATTTTTCGTTTTGCCCATTCTGCTCATTCTGCTAGCAGAACAGCAGAATTAATAAGTTTGTCGAAATTATGTTCTAACGCAACCAGCAGGAGGGCACACTCAAGCCAGGCATTTAAGGATTAACATGATATATAAGCAATCATCAATATCATTCAAAGGTTTGACAAAATGTCAACAGTATTTATAATCAAGAGTTCAGTATGTTCTACGAATTTCGGACTTTCGGAATTCAGAATTCGGAATTTGGAATTTGGAATGGTGAAGGATATGGTAAAGGGGCAAGTGGTAATAGTTGATTTACTTTATAGTGTATTTTAAACCCACATGACTTAAAATGACAAAAAAATAAACGTTTTTTATAGAAAAGATATGGCACATGGTGTAATATCAATAGACTCGACGAGTCTATTGATGTTACACCATTTGTCATATCTTTTCTTGTTTAATATTTAAGGCAGTTCTCCTGGAAGATAGAGCAAGGTTTATCAGCTTGTTAGGAAAGATGATTTATCTAAAGGATTATCAACTGATGGATGGATGACTTGCGATTTTACATCCTCTTAACAGTATTTCAGTCATATAAGGACGACGGGAGGGTGGAAATGAAAGGCTTTGTGCAGTGGAACCCCGTTTACGATTGAGAAGATTCCCACCTCCAACGGGTCTCGAACCAAGGACCGCTAGATCAGCAGGCCATCGCTTAAACGACTGAGCTACCGGAACTCCTTATTATCAACTGAACAGACGGAGATAACATAGCTTACATATACCAAAGGATTGTTGGATGAATTGTGATTTTACGTCCTTTTTAACAGTAGTTAAGACATATCAGTACGATGGATGGGTAATAATGGAAGGCTGTGTGCAATGGAATCCCGTTTATTATCGGAAAGATTCCGCGAGGCTCGAACTCGGGACCGCTTGATCAGCAGGCCGTCGTTTAACCTACTGAGCTACCGGGTCTCCTATATACTACAGGCATCAGTGGTGGAGATCTTTTTATAAATAACAAGTAGTGACTAGTTTTTGCCTTCTCTGAGCGTGTGTGTGTAAGTGTGTGTGTACTTTGTCTCGGAGTTCATACCATATATTGCGATGGAAAATGATGGAGGCCAATATAAAAGTATCAAGAATTAATATTTTACTGATTAGAATTCATTGCAAACTAGAAAACAGAAGAAGTCGGGGTTAAACTTCTCTTACATATAGGCAGAAATATGGTTGCTGTCCGATGATCTACTTCACCTGTCCATCGATTCACCATATCACTATACACAGGCGTGAAACTCGGTTATCTCCCTGTTTTTAACAATGTGCTCCCTGTCGATGATAAGAGGCTTACCTGGCCTATCTAACTCTATTAAAATGCAGTGTTATTTTGATCCTGTTTCAAAGTACAGGTGGAATAATTAACAAAATTTGTTCAGCAAGGCGCCTGAAAATATTTAAAAATCCGCTGTGGTGAGAACGCAGAAGATGTTTTCAACAAACTTTTGCTATCAACAATTGAATAAAGAACATCTACAGCTCCTGCAAGGGTCCGAATTCTAAAATTCCGCAGTATGTAGCTATGCTTTTGCTTTAAAATGAAAGTAAAACAAAGCAAACACCTTTTAAACAGTATAAATCCCGAATTTTCTCGGGCTCTTGACCCGAATTTACACATTATACCAGTTCTCCCCCGAGTTATCACCAGGTATCGCTGTCACCGTTGTCATAGGGTGAATATCTCTCCAATTATTTTTGTCAAAGATTTCTCAGCAACCACTAGAGCTAGGATTTTGAAATTTGGTACAAACATTGGGTATGACTAGTTGTACCATGTATAAGAGCATCAGCCTCCTTCTGCTTATCTTTACCTTTTTTTGACCGTTTTTCTTTCTCTCCAATTAGATTGCTGACAAACATTCTCATGAACCATTACAGCTAGGATTTTGAAATTATAAACATTGGGCATGTCTAGTTGTATTGTGTAAGAGAGAATCAACCGCCTCCTGCTTATCTTTCCCTTTGTTTGTCCAGTGTTTCTTTCTCTCCAATTAACTTTTTGTCACAGATTTCTTGGCTTCTGTCAGAAAGTGTGTATATTGTGGGAAAGAGAAACGAGATGATGAGATTTATTTTGGCTTTTTTTTTTCATTTTTCCCTTTTTCCATCTCTCACTCAAATGTGTTAATGGGAAAATTTAGGTCAAAAACTTCTCAGATTGCTATATATATGTTACTAGGTTCGGGTAAAGTTTGAAACTGATTAGTTAACTCTGATTAGGTATCTGGATGCTGCTGCTGACTTTAGGTCAACGTCACAGACATAGAAGTTTATATAAGTTGTGTTAAACATACATATTATTTTGCTTATTGCAAATAGGCCTTTCACTGGGTTTGTTATAGATTGTCCATTTGTCTCTTTTATTTGACATTTGATTAAAAGGTATGTATTTATGTTTTTTTATTAGGCGGTGGAGCTGACCGGGGGTATACGTGAGCTACTGCTCACATGCTTTTGTTCTTTAGTAAGTATTTCTTGCTAAAATAGGGGGGCGGGGGTATCTATGGACTGTGATGTAAGATTATTTATGTCAAGAATAACAGTTTTCTATTGAACTTTATTTTGGGATAAATTTTCTTTTGTTTCTAGAGTTTCATGACCTTTTAATTGAATGTAAGTTCCAAAGAGTCATTTTGTGTGTTGAATCTCATTTTTAAGTGCTGTATACATCAGTCATTTCATTTGAAGGGTTGACAATTTGAAGTAAGTAAGAATAATCAAGCGTCCAGTTTGTTCTACGAATTTCGGAATTCGGAAGTTAGACTTCCGAAATCGGAATTCGTAATTGTGAAATAGTATGGAAATGAAAAGTGAGCCAACTGAGCCGTCGTAGTTATTGGATAGTAAACTATTCATATTGACCTCCGCTTTGCGACGGTCAGTATGAAGTTTACTGTTCCATAACACTACATGTCCACCTCAACAAAAGTCAATAACTATATAAACTGAGGTTATTACATTAGAGGTTGCTACAAAGCGGCTACTCACAGCGCCTCGTCGAAATCGAACTTGCGGCGCTTTCTGATACCTTTTAATGATAGGGTCAAGAAGTTATGCTGTCTGTGGCGTCATTTACTGTCGTATTTTCGGATAAATATCTATTCAAATGAACCTCCTCCGGGATGCGTCCGAAGTTTTCGACACTAACAAGAAGGAAATGCAATCAAAGAGAGGAGGAAAGGTGTCATTCGTGTCTGGGTCAACCACAAACATGCAGTTTGTCGCATAATATCCTTGTTTAAACAGACATGTAGAATTGAGAAAACAATGGGACTCGGTTTTAGCGAGTCATGGGAAGTGGCTGTACATTCGACATGCATCTCGCCTTGATAGCGATGTTACATAATTTGATCCTTCAGTAATTATATTTTCCGCCGTCCTAAGCTAATTGAGGCTTTAGGAACATTCTAGACAGGGAGATATATTTATTATAATTATTATTATTATTTTATTATCCTGACCAGGAGGGGAATGTTTTCCATGCATGGCTTGAGTGTGCCCTTCTGCTGGTTGCCTTAGATGGACTTTTGACAAACTTTTTCATTCTGCTGTTCTGCTAGCAGAATGAGCAGAATGGGCAGAACGAAAAATTCCAAGTTTATTTTTTACTAGATAAACTCGGGCGGCGATAAACATGATTTCCATGCATGCCATGAGTCTGCCCACCTGCTGGTCACACCAGGATTTGATGATAAATATTTTTTTTTTCTCCAGCGAATTTGTGGATTTTTTCCTTGCTAGTTGAAGCCTGACCAGGAGGGAAATGTTTTCCATGCATGGCATGAGTGTGCCCTTCTGCAGGTTGCCTTAGATGAAACTTTCGACAAACTTTTTCATTTTGCTGTTCTGCTAGCAGAATGAGCAGAATGGGCAGAACGAAAATTTCCAAGTTTATTTTTTACTAGATAAACTCGGGCGGCGATAGACATGATTTCCATGCATGCCATGAGTCTGCCCACCTGCTGGTTACATCAGGATTGGATGATAAATATTTTTTTCTCCAGCGAATTTGTGGATTTTTTCCTTACTAGTTGAAGCCTGACCAGGAGGGAAATGTTTCCTATGCATGGCTTGAGTGTGCCCTTCTGCTGGTTGCCTTAGAACAAAATTCCGAGAAAGTTTTTCATTCTGCTATACCGCTAGCAGAATGAGCAGAATGGGCAGAACGAAAAATTCCAAGTTCATTTTTTACTAGATAAACTCGGGCGGCGATAAACATGATTTCCATGCATGCCATGAGTCTGCCCACCTGCTGGTCACACCAGGAATCGATGATAATTTTTCTTTTCTCCAGCGAATTTGTGGATTTTTTCCTTACTAGTTGAAGCCTGACCAGGAGGGAAATGTTTTCTATGCATGGCTTGAGTGTGCCCTTCTGCTGGTTGCCTTAGAACAAAATTCCGAGAAAGTTTTTCATTCTGCTATTCTGCTAGCAGAATGAGCAGAATGGGCAGAACGAAAAATTCCAAGTTTATTTTTTACTAGATAAACTCGGGCGGCGATAAACATGATTTCCATGCATGCCATGAGTCTTACCACCTGCTGGTCACACCAGGATTTGATGATAAATATTTTTTTCTCCAGCGAATGTGTGGATTTTTTCCTTGCTAGTTGAAGCCTGACCAGGAGGGAAATGTTTTCCATGCATGGCATGAGTGTGCCCTTCTGCAGGTTGCCTTAGATGAAACTTTCGACAAACTTTTTCATTCTGCTGTTTTGCTAGCAGAATGAACAGAATGGGCAGAACGAAAAATTCCAAGTTTATTTTTTACTAGATAAACTCGGGCGGCGATAACATGATTTCCATGCATGCCATGAGTCTGCCCACCTGCTGGTCACACCAGGATTTGATGATAAATATTTTTTTCTCCAGCGAATTTGTGGATTTTTCCCTTGCTAGTTGAAGCCTGACCAGGAGGGAAATGTTTTCCATGCATGGCATGAGTGTGCCCTTCTGCTGGTTGCCTTAAATGAAACTTTCGACAAACTTTTTCATTCTGCTGTTCTGCTAGCAGAATGAGCAGAATGGGCAGAACGAAAAATTCCAAGTTTAATTTTTACTAGATAAACTCGGGCGGCGATAAACATGATTTCCATGCATGCCATGGGTCTGCCCACCTGTGCTGGTTACACCAGGATTTGATGATAAATATTTTTTCTCCAGCGAATTTGTGGATTTTTTCCTTACTAGTTGAAGCCTGACCAGGAGGGAAATATTTTCTATGCATGGCTTGAGTGTGCCCTTCTGCTGGTTGCCTTAGAACAAAATTCCGAGAAAGTTTTTCATTCTACTATTCTGCTAGCAGAATGAGCAGAATGGGCAAAACGAAAAATTCCAAGTTTAATTTTTACTAGATAAACTCGGGCGGCGATAAACATGATTTCCATGCATGCCATGAGTCTGCCCACCAGCTGGTTACACCAGGATTTGATGATAAATATTTTTTTCTCCAGCGAATTTGTGGATTTTTTCCTTGCTAGTTGAAGCCTGACCAGGAGGGAAATATTTTCCATGCATGGCATGGGTGTGCCCTTCTGCTGGTTGCCTTAGATGAAACTTTCGACAAACTTTTTCATTCTGCTGTTCTGCTAGCAGAATGAGCAGAATGGGCAGAACGAAAAATTCCAAGTTTATTTTAGTATTCGATAAACTCGGGCGGCGATAAACATGATTTCCATGCATGCCATGAGTCTGCCCACCTGCTGATCGCACCAGGATTTGATGATAAATATTTTTATTCTCCAGCGAATTTGTGGATTCTTTCCTTGCTAGTTGAAGCCTGACCAGGAGGGAAATGTTTTTTTATGCATGGCTTGCGTGTGCCCTTCTGCTGGTTGCCTTAGAACATAATTCCGACAAACTTTTTCATTCCGCTGTTCTGATAGCAGAATGAGCAGAATGGGCAGAACGAAAAATTCCAAGTTTATTTTTACTAGATAAACTCGGGCGGCGATAAACATGATTTCCATGCATACCATGAGTCTGCCCACCCGCTGGTTACATCAGGATTTGATGATAAATATTTTTTTTCTCCAGCGAATTTATGGATTTTTTTCCTTGCTAGTTGAAGCCTGACCAGGAGGGAAATGTTTTCCATGCATGGCTTGAGTGTGCCCTTCTGCTGGTTGCCTTAGAACATAATTCTGACAACATTTTTCATTCTGCTGTTCTGCTAGCAGAATGAGCAGAAAGGGCAGAACAAAAAATTTCGTTCTGCTATTCTGCTATTCTGCTAACTTTACCATTTCGTTCTGCTATTCTGCTAGCAGAATGAGCAGAATGGGCAGAACGAAAAATTTCGTTCTGCTATTTTGCTAACTTTACCATTTCGTTCTGCTATTCTGCTAGCAGAATGAGCAGAGTGGGCAGAACAAAAAATTTCGTTCTGCTATTCTGCTATTTTGCTAACTTTACCATTTCGTTCTGCTATTCTGCCATTCTGCTAACTTTACCATTTCATTCTGCTATTCTGCTATTCTGCTAACTTTACCGAGAAGGCTCGGTAAAGTTAGCAGAATAGCAGAATGAAATGGTAAAGTTATCAGAATGGCAAATAGCAGAACGAAATGGTAAAGTTAGCAGAATAGCAAAATGAAATGGTAAAGTTAGCAGAATGGCAGAATAGCAGAACGAAATGGTAAAGTTAGCAAAATAGCAGAATAGCAGAACGAAATTTTTTGTTCTGCCCATTCTGCTCATTCTGCTAGCAGAATAGCAGAACGAAATGGTAAAGTTAGCAGAATAGCAGAATAGCAGAACGAAATTTTTCGTTCTGCCCATTCTGCTCATTCTGCTAGCAGAATAGCAGAACGAAATGGTAAAGTTAGCAGAATAGCAGAACGAAATTTTTTGTTCTGTCCATTCTGCTCATTCTGCTAGCAGAACAGCAGAATGAAAAAGGTTGTCAGAATTATGCTCTAAGGCAACCAGCAGAAGGGCACACTCAAGCCATGCGTGGAAAACATTTCCCACCTCGTCAGGCTTCAACTAGTAAGGAAAAAATCAACAAATTCGCTGGAGAAAAAAATATTTATCATCAAATCCTGGTGTGACCAGCAGGTGGGCAGACTCATGGCATGCATGGAAATCATGTTTATCGCCGCCCGAGTTTATCTAGTAAAAAATAAACTTGGAATTTTTCGTTCTGCCCATTCTGCTCATTCTGCTAGCAGAATAGCATAATGAAAAACTTCCTCGGAATTTTATTCTAAGGCAACCAGCAGAAGGACACGCTCAAGCCATGCATAGAAAACATTTCCCTCCTGGTCAGGCTTCAACTAGTAAGGAAAAAATTCCACAAATTCGCTGGAGAAAAAAATATTTATCATCAAATCCTGGTGTGACCAGCAGGTGGGCAGACTCATGGCATGCATGGAAATCATGTTTATCGCCGCCCGAGTTTATCTAGTAAAAAATAAACTTGGAATTTTTCGTTCTGCCCATTCTGCTCATTCTGCTAGCAGAATAGCATAATGAAAAACTTCCTCGGAATTTTATTCTAAGGCAACCAGCAGAAGGACACGCTCAAGCCATGCATAGAAAACATTTCCCTCCTGGTCAGGCTTCAACTAGTAAGGAAAAAATTCCACAAATTCGCTGGAGAAAAAAATATTTATCATCAAATCCTGGTGTGACCAGCAGGTGGGCAGACTCATGGCATGCATGGAAATCATGTTTATCGCCGCCCGAGTTTATCTTGTAAAAAATAAACTTGGATTTTTTCGTTCTGCCCATTCTGCTCATTATGCTACCAGAACAGCAGAATGAAAAAGTTTGTCGAAAGTTTCATTTAAGGCAACCAGATAAAGGGAACACTCATGCCATGCATGGAAAACATTTCCCTCCTGGTCAGGCTTCAACTAGCAAGGAAAAAATGCACAAATTCGCTGGAGAAATAAAATATTTCTCATCAAATCCTGGTGTGACCAGCAGGTGGGCAGACTCATGGCATGCATGGAAATCATGTTTATCGCCGCCCGAGTTTATCTAGAAGAAAATAAACTTGGAATTTTTCGTTCTGCCCATTCTGCTCATTCTGCTAGCAGAATAGCAGAATGAAAAACTTTCTCGGAATTTTGTTCTAAGGCAACCAGCAGAAGGGCACACTCAAGTCATGCATAGAAAACATTTCCCTCCTGGTCAGGCTTCAACTAGTAAGGAAAAAATCCACACATTCGCTGGAGAAAAAATATTTATCATCAAATCCTGGTGTGACCAGCAGGTGGGCAGACTCATGGCATGCATGGAAATCATGTTTATCGCCGCCCGAGTTTATCCAGTAAAAAAAAACTTGGATTTTTTCGTTCTGCCCAATCTGCTCATTCTGCTAGCAGAACAGCAGAATGAAAAGTTTGTCGAAAGTTTCATCTAAGGCAACCAGCAGAAGGGCACACTCAAGCCATGCATGTAAAACATTTCCCTCCTGGTCAGGCTTCAACTAGCAAGGAAAAAATCCACAAATTCGCTGGAGAAAAAAAATATTTATCATCAAATCCTGGTGTGACCAGCAGGTGGGCAGACTCATGGCATGCATGGAAATCATGTTTATCGCCGCCCGAGTTTATCTAGTAAAAAATAAACTTGGAATTTTTCGTTCTGCCCATTCTGCTCATTCTGCTAGCAGAATAGCAGAATGAAAAACTTCCTCGGAATTTTATTCTAAGGCAACCAGCAGAAGGACACGCTCAAGCCATGCATAGAAAACATTTCCCTCCTGGTCAGGCTTCAACTAGTAAGGAAAAAATTCCACAAATTCGCTGGAGAAAAAAAATTTATCATCAAATCCTGGTGTGACCAGCAGGTGGGCAGACTCATGGCATGCATGGAAATCATGTTTATCGCCGCCCGAGTTTATCTAGTAAAAAATAAACTTGGAATTTTTCGTTCTGCCCATTCTGCTCATTCTGCTAGCAGAATAGCAGAATGAAAAACTTCCTCGGAATTTTATTCTAAGGCAACCAGCAGAAGGACACGCTCAAGCCATGCATAGAAAACATTTCCCTCCTGGTCAGGCTTCAACTAGTAAGGAAAAAATTCCACAAATTCGCTGGAGAAAAAAATATTTATCATCAAATCCTGGTGTGACCAGCAGGTGGGCAGACTCATGGCATGCATGGAAATCATGTTTATCGCCGCCCGAGTTTATCTAGTAAAAAATAAACTTGGATTTTTTCGTTCTGCCCATTCTGCTCATTCTGCTACCAGAACAGCGGAATGAAAAAGTTTGTCGAAAGTTTCATCTAAGGCAACCAGCAGAAGGGAACACTCATGCCATGCATGGAAAACATTTCCCTCCTGGTCAGGCTTCAACTAGCAAGGAAAAAATCCACAAATTCGCTGGAGAAAAAAAAATATTTATCATCAAATCCTGGTGTGACCAGCAGGTTGGCAGACTTATGCCATGCATGGAAATCATGTTTATCGCCGCCCGAGTAAAAAATAAACTTGGAATTTTTCGTTCCGCCCATTCTGCTCATTCTGCTAGCAGAACAGCTAAATGAAAAAGTTTGTCGGAATTATGTTCTAAGGCAACCAGCAGAAGAGCACACTCAGGCCATGCATGGAAAACATTTCCCTCCTTGTCAGGCTTCAACTAGCAAGGAAAAAATCATCACATTTTTTGAAGAAGATTAACATTCATCATCATATTCTGGTGTTACCAGCAGGTGGGCAGACTCATGTCATGCATGGAAATTATGTTTATCGCCGTCAGCGTTTATCTAGGAAAAAATAAACTTGGAAATTTCCGTTTTGCCCATTCTGCTCATTCTGCTAGCAGAATAGCAGAATGAAAAAGTTTGTCGGAATTATGTTCTAAGGTAACCAGCAGATGGGCACACTCAAGCCATGCACGGAAAACATTTCCCTCCTGGTCAGGCTTCAACAAGCAAAGAAAAAATCGACAAATTTGTTGAAGAAAATAATCATTTATCATCAAATCCTGATGTGACCAGCAGGTGGACATACTTGGATTTTTCGTTTTGCCCATCCTGCTCATTCTGCTAGAAGAACAGCAGAATGAATAAGTTTGTCGAAATTATGTTCTTACGCAACCAGCAGGAGGGCACACTCAAGCCAGGCATTTAAGGATTAATATGATATATACGCAATCATCAATATCATTCAAAGGTTTGACAAATGGTCAACAGTATTTATAATCAAGAGTTCAGTATGTTCTACGAATTTCGGACTTTCGGAATTCAGAATTCGGAATTTGGAATTTGGAATGGTGAAGGATATGGTAAAGGGGCAAGTGGTAATAGTTGATTAACTTTATAGTGTATTTTAAACCCACATGACTTAAAATGACCAAAAAAAAATAAACGTTTTTTATAGAAAAGATATGACACATGGTGTAATATCAATAGACTCGACGAGTCTATTGATGTTACACCATTTGTCATATCTTTTCTTGTTTAATATTTAAGGCAGTTCTCCTGGAAGATAGAGCAAGGTTTATCAGCTTGTTAGGAAAGATGATTTATCTAAAGGATTATCAAATGATGGATGGATGACTTGCGATTTTACATCCTTTTAACAGTATTTCAGTCATATAAGGACGACGGGAGGGTGGGAATAAAAGGCTTTGTGCAGTGGAACCCCGTTTACGATTGAGAAGATTCCCACCTCCAACGGGTCTCGAACCCAGGACTGCTAGATCAGCAGGCCATCGCTTAAACGACTGAGCTACCGGAACTCCTTATTATCAACTGAACAGACGGAGATAACATAGCTTACATATACCAAAGGATTGTTGGATGAATTGTGATTTTACGTCCTTTTTAACAGTAGTTAAGACATATCAGTACGATGGATGGGTAATAATGAAAGGCTGTGTGCAATGGAATCCCGTTTATTATTGGAAAGATTCCGCGAGGCTCGAACTCGGGACCGCTTGATCAGCAGGCCATCGTTTAACCTACTGAGCTACCGGGTCTCCTATATACTACAGGCATCAGTGGTGGAGATCTTTTTATAAATAACAAGTAGTGACTAGTTTTTGCCTTCTCTGTGCGTGTGTGTGTGAGTGTGTGTGTACTTTTTCTGTAAAAGATTTCTCAGGAACCACTATAGCTAGGATAACGAATTTTGGTACAAACGTTGGTTATGACTAGTTGTACCGTGTAAGACAGTATCAACCAAGTCCTGATTATCACTCACTTTGTCCATTTTTTCTTTCTCTCTAATTTAATTTCTGTCACAGATTTCTAGGGAACCACTATAGGTAGGATTTTGAAATTTGATTCAAATGTTGGCCATGACTAATTATACCGTGTAAGAGAGAATCAGCCTACTCCAGCTTAGCATTCCTTTAATTGTCCAGTTTTTCTTTCTCTCCGATAGCTCTACAATTAAATTTCTGTCGAAGATTTCTCAGCAACCACTACAGGTAGGGTTTTGAAATTTGATAGGACGTTAGGTGTGACAGTGTATGAGAGAATGAACTTGCTCCAGGTTATAATTCCCTTTGTTTGTCCAGTTTTTCTTTCTCTCCAATATCTCTCCAATTATTTGTGTCAAAGATTTCTCAGCAACCACTAGAGCTAGGATTTTGAAATTTGGTACAAACATTGGGTATGACTAGTTGTACCATGTAAAAGAGCATCAGCCTCCTTCTGCTTATCTTTACCTTTTTTGACCGTTTTTCTTTCTCTCCAATTAAATTGCTGTCAAACATTCTCATGAACCATTACAGCTAGGATTTTGAAATTAAGTATAAACATTGGGCATGTCTAGTTGTATTGTGTAAGAGAGAATCAACCGTCTCCTGTTTATCTTTCCCTTTGTTTGTCCAGTGTTTCTTTCTCTCCAATTAACTTTTTTGTCACAGATTTCTTGGCTTCTGTCAGAAAGTGTGTATATTGTGGGAAAGAGAAACGAGATGATGAGATTTATTTTGGCTTTTTTTTCATTTTTCCCTTTTTCCATCTCTCACTCCAATGTGATAATGGGAAAATTTAGGTCAAAAACTTCTCAGATTACTATATATATGTTACTAGGTTCGGGTAAAGTTTGAAACTGATTTCCATGCATGCCATGAGTCTGCCCACCAGCTGGACACACCAGAATTCGATGATAAATATTTTTTTCTCCAGCGAATTTGTGGATTTTCCTTACTAGTTGAAGCCTGACCAGGAGGGAAATATTTTCTATGCATGGCTTGAGTGTGTCCTTCTGCTTGTTGCCTTAGAACAAAATTCCGAGAAAGTTTTTCATTCTGCTATTCTGCTAGCAGAATGAGCAGAATGGGCAGAAAGAAAAATTCCAAGTTTATTTTTGCTAGATAAACTCGGGCGGCGATAAACATGATTTCCATGCATGCCATGAGTCTGCCCACCTGCTGGTCACACCAGGATCTGATGATACATATTTTTTTCTCCAGCGAATTTGTGGATTTTTTCCTTGCTAGTTGAAGCCTGACCAGGAGGGAAATGTTTTACATGCATGGCATGAGTGTTCCCTTCTGCTGGTTACCTTAGATGAAACTTTCGACAAACTTTATCATTCTGCTGTTCTGCTAGCAGAATGAGCAGAGTGGGCAGAACGAAAAATTCCAAGTTTATTTTTTACTAGATAAACTCGGGCGGCGATAAACATGATTTCCATGCATGCCATGAGTCTGCCCACCTGCTGGTCACACCAGAATTTGATGATAAATATTTTTTTTTCTCCAGCGAATTTGTGGATTTTTTCCTAGCTAGTTGAAGCCTGACCAGGAGGGAAATGTTTTCCACGCATGGCTTGAGTGTGCCCTTCTGCTGGTTGCCTTAGAACATAATTCTGACAACCTTTTTCATTCTGCTGTTCTGCTAGCAGAATGAGCAGAATGGACAGAACAAAAAATTTCGTTCTGCTATTTTGCTAATTTTACCATTTCGTTCTGCTATTCTGCTAGCAGAATGAGCAGAATGGGCAGAACGAAAAATTACGTTCTGCTATTCTGCTATTTTGCTAACTTTACCATTTCGTTCTGCTAGCAGAATGAGCAGAATGGGCAGAACAAAAAATTTCGTTCTGCTATTCTGCTATTTTGCTAACTTTACCATTTCGTTCTGCTATTCTGCCATTCTGCTAACTTTACCATTTCATTCTGCTAGTCTGCTATTCTGCTAACTTTACCATTTCGTTCTGCTATTCTGCCATTCTGCTAACTTTACCATTTCATTCTGCTATTCTGCTATTCTGCTAACTTTACCGAGTTGAATCGCTTAGCTTTAACAGACTGGCAGCCACATCCCGTTTTGAAAAACTCGGACACATCTATAACATATTCAGTGTCTTCCTGTCTCTCAAATACAGTCCCAAATGATCCCTCGTCTTCATCGTTGCCAGAATCACTATCCGAATCAATGACACTTTCTACATTTTCAAGGTTAAAGTGTTCACTTCTTAAGTAATCACTTCTTGAGGTATTATATTTAGCAAATGTTATTCACATCAGTAACTAAATCTAGGGTCTCTTTATCACCATCTTCTAAGCTTAGGAAACTAGTATCGGAAAGGAAATCTTTTAAGTTGTTTTTCGACCCATATTTTCACGGCATCAAAACTTTAATAAACTCTTCCAAAGGACGCAACTTTATTTACGTCCAAATATTTGACAGGCTGGCGGGAATAAAAGCCCCAAAAATAAAACCAGAAATTATTGACAAAAATGAGAGCACCTGTTTATCGTGCGACTGAAATTAATAAATCGTGACGTCAACGTCATAAAGTAATTTCTTGAAACAACGTCATCCACTCAATTCGTCCCTTTTCGCGCGACGGGTCACATACATGTATGTGCATTTGAACATTATGTATATAATGAAATATAGAGCAACGACCAAACTCTGTATTACATTACAGCAGCAAGGACAGGAGACCCACTTTTTCTTGCACGTTCATTGGTTACCTGCCTCACACGTCATTTGATTGAAGAACTGCAATTGGATAAATTTGAAGACGGTCAAATTTCATTAGTTCAAGGTTGGAATGCGGGTAGAAAATAATTGAGCCGCGACACGACAAAACCAACAATGTGGTTGTCGCCCAGCGCAGACTCAGATCAGCCTGGGCATCCGCCCAGTCTGATCAGAGTCTTCGCTGACCGCATGAAGGTAGCTTGGACCCTTAGCTACCCTTTAAGCGCATAGCGAAGACTCTGATCAGACTGGGCAATTGCCTAGGCTGATCTGAGTCTGCGCTGGGCGTACAACCACAATGTTGGTTTTGTCGTGTCGCAGCTCAATTATATCTAATATCACACCTCTGCAAACAAGCAGGATGTTAAATTCCAACAGAAATTCAATATCATTCAGGCGAATGGGTACATCTTGTTTTTCTGCCTTTTGTATAAAGGGAAACAACTTTTATGACGTTCTGTTTGATTCCCTGGACGAAGAAGCCCCCCACCCTCTCCGCCAGAGGGCACATGACGTCGAAATAATACCGTAGTGGTGTCGATGTGACGTCATTATTACGCATCGACGTCATGCGCCTGTTGGGTCTTCACTAAGTAGTGACCGTCATAGACAAGGAGGCGTAAAAGTGGTAGAGTTGCTTCCCTTGAGAGTACCCATTCACCTTAATTATCGGTGATTTTACTAGAATGTCACTAACAGTAGGCCCACAGACCAAGACCAGATTTAGGAACCCTCTTGTCAGGATATTCAACCTTTTTATAATCAAACCGACACATGGACTTGATTGACAAGTTTCTTACAGAAAAATATCATGAATCAACTGATGGTAATGTGCACAACCGTGGTGAATGTAGAATAATCAGTTTCTGGTGCCAGAAGGAATGTATGGAAATGAAATTTGTCATTTCTTGTAGAATGATGCACATTTTTTTTTATCAAACTACACCCTGTGGTTAAGAGTTATGAGCAATTTCACTCACTGACTACAGCGGAAGGACAAACAGACAGATGGACTTGCACAGCGATTAAAGTGCACACCTGTGGGTCGTGCAATACTGTTTAGACTTTCGTCACCGTTTTGCATGCCGATGGCTGGACAATGTTAAAATACATAAGTATACAAAATTTGAACCACATATACCACGGGGTTCAAGAGTTATGAGCGTTTTCACTACTTGACCGTAAATTTTCAACTTGAGCTCAGCAAAGCCTCGTCCATAAAAAAAGACGGTTATGCATGCGAGTCGTTATATAATGTTGACATGTATAAGTATGCAAAATTTTATCAAACTATAGAATGCGGTTCAAGAGTTATAAGCGTTCGCTAACTGATAACGGACGGACGGATGGACGGACTCACACAGTGATTATAGTGCAAACCTGCGGGTTGTGCGATAAGAAGTTTTGCATACCAGTGGCTGGGCAATGTTAAATTACCTAGTATACAAAATTTGAAGCAAATATACCAAGCGGTCTCAGAGTTATGAGCATTTTCAATAAAAGAGCTCGACCGGCCAAATTGATGCTCGGTGAAGCCTCGTCACTGTTTTGCATACCAGTGGCTGGGCAATGTTAAATTACATAAGTATACAAAATTTGAAGCAAATATACCAAGCGGTCCAAGAGTTAAGAGCATTTTCAATCAAAGAGCTCGACCGGCAAAATTGATGCTCGGTGAAGTCTCGTCACTGTTTTGCATACCAGTGGCTGGGCAATGTTAAATTACATAAGTATACAAGATTTGAAGCAAATATACCAAGCGGTCCAAGAGTTATGAGCATTTTCAATCAAAGAGCTCGTCCGGCCAAATTGATGCTCGGTGAAGCCTCGTCACTGTTTTGCATGCCGGTGGCTGGACTATGTTAAAATATATAAGCATACAAAATTTGAACCATATTTACCACGGTGTTCAAGAGTTATGAGCATTTTCAGTAGTTGGCCGTAAATTTTCAACTTGTGCTCAGCAAAGCCTCGTCCATCAAATAAGGTTGTTATGCATGCGAGTCGTTAGACAATGTTGACATGTATAAGTATGCAAAATTTTGTCAAAATATCCCATGCGGTTCAAGAGTTATAAGCGTTTTCGCTAACTGATAACGGTTTTCGCTAACTGATAACGGACGGACGGACGGACTCACACAGTGATTATAGTGAAAACCTGCGGGTTGTGCAATATGTGACAGTCAAATGAGCATGATATGGTTGAAAATGACGACCCGTAAGAAGGTACTTAGCGCATATTAATATAAACTTGACAAGTGAAAAGGTACTTAGCACAAACTGAGATTGTAAAAGCGTATATCAAAACGTACTGTCCGCCGAAAAAGGTATCTCCCGCATGTTGAAATGCGCGCGACACAAAGACAGATACTTTGTGTATAGCTAAACGAGCCTTACACATATAAAGATATGCGACATACACGTAAAAAGTACTTTTGAAATACTGAGCGCGACACGTGAAGGGGTAGGCCTACGTACACAGCGCATTACAAATACGCGGTAAAGTATCTTTACATACAGGGGAATCAAATAGTGGATTTCGGAAGGCCCGGACCTATCGAATTATCCCACAGATATTGCCATTTGCTCCCTCGAAAGTTTACATATGTGGGCGAACAGCGAAGTCCCAAATCAAAATGATACGCATTAATGACTGCAGGGCTTGAGAAATATGAGGAAAAACTTCTTATTCACATGTGCTTGACAATTTACATGCACATTGATCGCACATTGTATGTTTGTCCTGTAAGACATTATTTTCTACCTGCATTCCAACCTTGAACTAATGAAATTTGACCGTCTTCAAATTTATCCAATTGCAGTTCTTCAATCAAATGACGTGTGAGGCAGGTAACCAATGAACGTGCAAGAAAAAGTAGGCCATATGTGCCTTGAAACCCAGACTTAAGGTGAATGGGTACATCCATTTTTAGCTCACCTGAGCCGAAGGCTCAGAGGTGAGCTTATAGGATGGGAGTCGAGCCGTCGTCCGTCCGTGGGTCCGTGGGTGGGTGCGTGCGTGCGTCAACACTTTCAAACATAAATATCTCAGAGACCAGTGGGCCGATCGCAATCAAATTTTATCTGAAGCATCATTGGGGTGGGGAAAAGGCTGCATCAGGTTTTGGTGCCGATCAGCTCAGAACTCTGGTTTCCATGGCAACAGATAGCCCCCATAGGGTTATAATGGGGAAAACGGCGTCATCACGTTTTCTCGACTGTTTTTGATTAGATCCTTATCATACTTGCAGGTAATGATGACATACACAAGAGCTTGGATGAGTTCGGAATTTGGCCGGATTCGAGCACAGACTACGGAGTTAGCTGCCTTTGAGCGTTTGAAAAAAATCCCATAGGGTTATAATGGGGAAAATGGCGTCATCACGTTTTCTCAATTGTTTTTTCTTAGATCCTTATCATACTTGCAGGTAATGATGACATACATAAGAGCTTGGATGAGTTCGAAATTTGGCCGGATTCGAGCACAGACTACGGAGTTAGCTGCCCTTGAGCGTTTGAAAAAAATCCCATAGTGTTATAATGGAGAAAACAACGTCATCATATATTGAAAAACTTTGTCATTTCTCTATTGCCTACATTTCTCGACGGATTTTGAAATAACTTCACACAAATGTAAGGCATGACAATATCTCGAGCAAGTTCGACTTTCAGGATGCTGCGCCCAAGGCCAAGGTCACTGTGGCTATTTTTAGAAAAACTTTGTCAGCGCTCTAGCACCTACATTTCTCAGTAGATTTTAAAATAACTTCACACAAATGTAGGGCATGACAATATCTCGAGCAAATTTGACTTTCAGGGTGCTGCACCCAAGGTCAAGGTCACTGTGGCTATTTTTAGAAAAACTTTGTCAGCGCTCTAGCACCTACATTTCTCAGCAGATTTTAAAATAACTTCACACAAATGTAGGGCATGACAATATCTCGAGCAAATTTGACTTCAGGGTGCTGCACCCAAGGTCAAGGTCACTGTGGCTATTTTTAGAAAAACTTGGTCATCGCTCTAGGGCCTACATTTCTCAACGGATTTTAAATCAACTTTACACAAATGTAGGGCATGACAATATCTCAAAGAAGTTTGACTTCCAGGGTGCTGCGCCCAAGGTCAAGGTCACTGTGGCTATTTTTAGAAAAACTTTGTCAGCGCTCTAGCACCTACATTTCTCAATGGATTTTAAAATAAATTCACACATAAGTAGGGCATGACAATATCTCGAGCAAGTTCGACTTTCAGGGTGCTGTACCCAAGGTCAAGGTCACTGTGGCTATTTTCAGAAAAACTTTGTCATCCCCCTAGCACCTTCATTTCTCCATGGATTTTGAAATTACTTGATACAAATGTAGGGTATGACAATATCTCAAGCAAGATCGACTTTCAGGATGCTGTGCCCAAGGTCAGGGTCACTGTGGCTATTTTTAGAAAAACTTTGTCATCGCTCTAGCACCTACATTTCTCAATGGATTTAAATGAATTCACACAAATGTAGGGCATGACAATATCTCGAGCAAGTTTGACTTTCAGGGTGCTGCAATCAAGGTTTTTGATTAGATACTTATCATACTTGCAGGTAATGATGACATACATAAGAGCTTGGATGAGTTCGAAATTTGGCCGGATTCGAGCACAGACTACGGAGTTCGCTGCCCTTGAGCGTTTGAAAAAAATCCCATAGTCTTATAATGGAGAAAACAACGTCATCACATTTTCATTTTTCATCGGATCCTCTTCATACTTGCAGGTAATGAGGATATGCATAAAAGCTTTGATTAGTTAGCATTTCGGCTAGATCCCACCACTGACTATGGAGTACCTGCCCTGAGCATCCAAAAAATCAATGTCGCCACTTTTTCTTGGTTTCTACTGATCCGATCCTTTTCAAACTTGCAGGTAATGAGGAAATGCATAATATCTTCAACCAGTTCAAATTTTGGCCAGATCAGGCCAACCACTACGAAGTTAGCTGCCCTTGACAGCTCTGTCTATTGTGCTCTTGATCGGATACTTTTTAAACTTGCATATATTAAATGAGGGCATACATAATGTTTTGGATGAGTTTAATTTTCAGCCTGATTGGACCACTGACTGTGGAGTTAGCTGCCCTTGAGCATCTTAAATATCCCTATAGGTTTACAATGTCTCTCAGGTGAGCAATTGTTGCCCTTTGGGCTACTTGTTTATGCTCCGCCATCGGAGATGACGGGGACATATAGTGTTTCGGTCGTGCGTACGTCTGTACGTCTGTAGGTACATGGGTCTGTACATACATATGTGTTCCTGTTAGACTCGGGTAAAATAAATTGTAAGAGGTAGATTTCAAGGTTCCCAGAGGATTTATTCTATAAGTAACATAGGAATACACAAGAATCAGGGCATCAGGAGAAGAACTAAATAAGCATTTATGATTTCGTTCTGATCCAATTGTTTGTATCATGTTCATATTGAAATCATGTACCGTTTTAAGATACAATAAATATGTTTAAACTAATCAGGGCATAATGATCCACATGTCATGTTTTATGGAGGTACCCAGGGTGGAGGCAATTGTGTACCTTGGACATATTTCTAGTTCCGCCATGTTTACAAAGGGGAACAACTTTTGTGACTTCCTGATTGCTTTCCCAGACAACATAGCCCTTCCAAAATGGGGGCTTCTCTAATAAGATTCGGGGGCCGTATTTATAAAACGACTTAAGTGGTTGCTATGCTGTTGCTAAGGCTGAATTTCTGTGAAGGAGATTCCCTACAACTATGAAATTTTCTCTGGAGGAACAGTCTGAAACAGACTGTTCCTCCAGAGCAAATTTCATAGTTGTAGGAAATCTCCAACATAGAAATTTAGCCTTAGCAACAGCATAGCAACGACTAAAGTTGTTTTATAAATACGACCCCGGGTTTCTCTTAAAGGAGGACCTTAAGAGTAGACTCCCAAGGAGGCAAAACGAGAAAGACAGAGTCTCTTCCCCTGAAAGTGCTCTCATTTTGCTGAAATGCGAAGCAGCCGCGATTCATCGGACGTAGGGTAAAGTCGGGTAAATTTGGACAGCGGGTAAATTCGTACTGTGACATTGTTTCCTTTATATATCAGTTGTTTGTAATTAAAATAAAAAGTAACTGGGCAAACAGTAAAAATCCTGATGAGACGGCTCATTATGAGCCGTCTCATCTGGATTTTCACTGTTTGCAATGGTATGTCCGAATTTTGCCGCTGTCCGAAGTTACCCGACTCTACCTTAGTAACGGTCATTATCACCCGTACAGGCGGACATACCATGTTCTAAATCGAACGAATTTTTGGATTTTTTTTTTTAAGGTAAAAAATGTCGGGCAATACTGCTTGGAGTACCAGTGACCAGAAAAACCTTGATCCCATTATTGAGGTGAAGAAAAAAAGTATAGTTAACCTCTTTTTGAGCAACATGAGAAGAAATATAAGACTGGATAAACTGATTGAAATTCACTTCCATTTTGAAATTTTATGCTGCTGCTATAAAGATACACTTATGATTGATTGGCGTCGTGTGATAAAACGGAGAATTTTGATCTGTCTGCGCATCCGCGCAACATGAACAGAATCTTCTCCGTTCACTTGAACAAACTGTGGCTCGTGTGAAATCTGTACATCGAAAGCGAGCCCTACTTAGTCACAGCATATATGCAGAACTGTTTTGAGTATTTTGAGATAGATGGGTACACTTTCATGGGAAGCAACTCTTCCGTGTGTTGCCCCCTTTTCAATGAGGTCAACTCTTAAAGTTAAGAATTTGCTCCCCTTGGAGCAAATTCTTTCCTTTTAAGAGGAAGGATGTGGCCATACAGAGAAGCAAACTTTTCCCCTTTGTTAAAATGGCAGGAATAAGGTGGTGTACCCATACACCTTAGCGTACATAGGCTACATTAAAGTCTCCATAATCCTATCAGTGGTAAAACGTCTAACCTCAAATCATTGTAAAAAGCGAATCTACATTCACCTTTGGTAACAAAATGTAGGTTGATATGCATATAACGAGTTATATAAATGGCAAAACGTAAAGAAAACATAACAAACCGCCCCACAAAATACAGTTTCCTGTTCTGGTTTCCTGTCTAGCAATGCTTTATAAACATATGCGGGATAGTGATTAGGCCTCCATTCATGTACATTGTATTTTTACCATTTTATTCAACTTAAAGTCTCCATACCAGTGGTAAAAATCGTCAAAATACAAATCATTATGAAACCTGTAAAGCCTTCAGAAATAATGAAAATATTTCGGTTTGGGTGCTTTTTTGTATCATTTAACTGATAAAAAAGAAGGAACAAGTATTATGGAAAAATGACAAGTCTCTCCATAAAAATACGATTTTCGTCTCTGGTTCCCCGTTAAGCAATGAAATAATGCAACTGCGGCGCAGTCAGTGGCTTAATATTTTTGTACATTGTATTTTTATCAACTGTTAAACGCCTGTACCTTGTATTTTTATCTCCTATACCTTGTTTTTTTACCATGAAATAAAGCTTGTGAAATCGAAAGTAGGTCATTTTAGTTGGCAACCAAAATGACCTAGTTATTCTTTCAAAACTATTTTATGGTAAACTCAAGGACGTTTATTTTTCAAAGCCGGTCAATCACGATAATAATCAATGGCGAAACTGTAGTGAGAAGTTTGCAGCGATACCTCACGATAAAATAGTTCATGCTGATAGAGCAGTGGAGCCTTTAATGATGAAATAAGCCGAATAAGTTTTCAAACACTTTTAATGCGAAACTCAAGGATGTTTATTTTTTGTATAAAGCTGGCTAATCACGGTCGTTTACAATAACGAAACTATAGTGAGAAGTTTGCAGCGATACCTCATGATAACATTTTTCATGCTGAAGAGCAATGGGCCTTTAGAATCGGTAGCTTCGATCGGGAGTGAATTATATGTACGTGGTATTAGATGCGCCAGGGATATAGTTTTCTGGAAGAGATCTGAGCACAAAAAAAACAAATAAAAAACAGCCACGGACATCTAATACGTGACTGCTGGCTACGACGCGTATCAGCTGTCTTTCTGTGGCCAGGTCAGAGCTGGCCGTAATCTGTCCTAGGAATTTCCTTCGAAATTTTTATCTATTTTTTTAATGTTGCTGATTAGCACTGACATAATACACAAAAATTAGAAATATTATCTTACGCTATCTGCTATCTGTTACCAGTTTTTACAGAAAAAAATCGAAATTCACAAGATACGTACGTGTACTTGGCTGATGAAATATTGATGGAATGTGTAAGGGAAAACGACCTTGTACATAATTGTACTTTTCGAGAGATTTAGAAATTACTTAAAATCGAAATCTCTTTAGAGGGGAAATACATGCTAAATTTACTTCAGCATGTATGTGCACTTCAAAGAGATTTCGAATGCACCCTAATGCATGGCTGAGCTAATACAAACAATCCATACCCGAATGGTTTTTGCGATGTATGGAAATACAGTCTGTTCAGTGTTCCCTTCTTGCGACCCGTAGAAATATAGTTTATTCAGTCTCCCTTTTTTGCGACCCGTGGAAATAGTCTGACGAGTCCTCCCGTTGTCCGATGTGTGGAAATTTAGTATGTGCAATCTTCCCTTTTTGCAACCCGAGGAAATATAATTTAGTTGCGACCTGTGGAAACATAGTCTGTTCAGTCTTATTTTTGCGACCCGTGGAAATCTACTCTATTAAGACGTCCCTCTTTGCGACCCGTGGAAATCTGCACAACGTAAGGCCAGGCTGTTCTCAGATATCGTAAAGTACATTTTATCCCCCAAAAAGTCTGTTTCAACGGGGCTCGATATATGTTTGTTGAGCAGTGCAATTTGATGCACGCTGGAAACAAAGCGATTTGTAATTTGATAGAGAAATAAAAGTGAACACCCACCATATTAAGAAACGAAAGAAAATATTCAATAAAGCAACCTACACGGTATTTATATTAGATACTTGGACAGTATGATTTCTAAATCTGAACCTGATTATGCTTTTTTAACGTATAGGAAAAATGGAAAACAGTGCGGATCCTGTTAAACCTGCTTCTCTAGTTCATTAAGGAGCACCTTGGTGTGGCTCTTCGCTAACTGCCAAAGCATGTCTGTCTTAGTATGTTTTTTTACAAAATGTATTTATTTATTTATATTTCTTTTTTTTGTGTGTGTGTGCAGCTTTTATTTCATTCACTATTAGACAAGTTATATAATATGCTCAAAGTGTCCACGCTTAAACCCGGAAAGCCGATCGACCGTTGCTGACTGATTTTGATAAGTCGAAAAATTTGAAACGTCACATCATAAGATATTACACTTCCTAGTTCTGAGGCAAACAAAGGTGGAGTACCCCTATTACCGAAATACCCAAAATATTAAGACAGAATGGCCTGCGCATGAGCAAATTGTGAGGACCCAGATCAGACTGCTCCAGTCTGATCAGGGACCTCACTGTTTGCATATACGTCATTTCGGCAACATTTTTTGGCGCACAGTGGATAGTAAAGTGAATTTCTTTAAATTAAAGGAAAATTAACGGTAATTTGTTCCGGTATCGTAGTATTTACGGTAATAACGGTAATAGTAATGGTATCGTGACGGCACGCTTGTATTGATTGTAAGGGAGAAGCGCAATTAAGTATTAAAAGTTAGTGGCCTATTTATTGTACGAAAGTCATTTAATTTTAGCTACGGATGCTATGTCGTCTATCCTGTATCCAGGAATGTTTAAAAATGTGCTTAAATATAGTCCTGAATCATGTTTAAGGAACACAATCTTCGCTGTGTGTTATGCACTTTTATTTTTAATACATTACATATTAGCATTATAAGAGACATAGTATGACATTTGACTGCTTTCGGTTGAGCGGTATGTCAGTATTTTGTAACTGTCTGACTGATAGGGCAGACCAGGATGCCGTTTAGCCGTCCCACTGATATTGGAGTGACATTCCCGGGACCTGCTGCATATGATGGTACTAACGTCTTTATTCATTAATGCTTGAAATTCCTGTCTCTTCTCCATCTCTCTGAGAGGCGGGTCAATAAAGACTTTAAAGTCATAGTCTCAAAGGTCGCTAAATGAAAATCTACCTACCTACCCACCTAGCTAGTAGATCCGTTCGTCAGTCAGTGTCCATCCATCCATCCAGCTATCAATACTTCAATACATACATCCAATTATCAATGAGTCATTAAAATCTATCAATCAATCAATCACTTGATCAATCCTTCGTGTTGAATGAATCAACCATTCATTCACCATTCATATATTCAATCGACTAATCAATCAATCGATCTATGGAATTATGACTTATCAAACTGTCAGTCAGTCATCAGCCCGTCAGTGATTCATTCAGTCGGTACACATCCAGCCGTCCACATACATAGGGGGAAACCATTGATTCCAGTGTGTAGTTTTTAGCTCACCTGAGCCAGCGGCTCCGGGGGAGCTTATAGGATGGTAAGGCTCCGTCGTCCGTCGTCGTCCGTCGTCCGTCGTCCGTCCGTCAACAATTTCAAACGACTTCTCCTCTAAAACCGCAGGGCCAATTGTAACCAAATTTCATATGTGGCCTCCAGAGGAAGGGGGAACGAAAAGTTGTTCAAACGGTCCTGGTCACATGACCAACATGGCCGCCACGCCCATATATGGTAAAAACCTAAAAAAATCTTCTTCTTCAGAACCAAAAGGCCAATGGCCTTGAAACTTGGTATGTAGCATTGGGTACGCGAGTACTACCAAGATTGTTCAAATTATGACTTTGGGTTGACCTTGACCTTTTTTACGGCAAGGTCAAATTTGCTTCCTTGTGCTTTTATATGGCAAAATGCTACAACATGAGATATCTTGGAAACTGTCGAAGATTTTGGGCTAAAAATCAGTATCTACAGTCATCTTAATGAGTACATGAAGATTTATGAGTACAAGAGGTCAAGGTCATTCTTTGACCTTTGACCCAGAACTCTCATATTTTGACAATGTCAAACAATCTGCTCAACAGTCACTTGGTCAATTGAAACCAAATTTCATATAGAGCCTCCAGGGGTTGAGGGAACGAAAAAAAATTCATACGGTCCAGGTCACATGACCAACATGGCCGCCATGCCCATATATGGTAAAAACCTTTAAAAATCTTCTTCTCTAGAACCAATTGATGGATGGCCTTGAAAATTGGTATGTAGCATTAGGTACACAAGTTCTATCAAGATTGTTCAAATTATGACCTTGGGTTGACCTTGACCTTTTTTACGGCAAGGTCAAATATGGGAAAATGCTAGAACATAAGATTTCATGGAAAGTTTTGAAGATTAAGGCCTAAAAATTGGTATATACAATCATCATAATGAGGACATGAAGATTTGTGAGTACAAGAGGTCAAGGTCATTCTTTGACCTTTGACCCAGAACTCTCATATTTTGACAATTCAAACAATCTTATAAAAAAAAAACACTGGGCCAATTGTAACCAAATTTTGTATAGAGGTTCCAGGCATTGAGGGAATGAAAATTTGTTCAAACGGTTTAGGTCACATGACCAACATGGCCGCCACACCCATATATTATAAAAACCTTTAAAAATCTTTTTCTCCAGAACCAATTGACCGATGGCCTTGAAACTTAGTATGTAGCATTGGGTACTCCAGTTCTATCAAGTGTGTTCAAAATGATGACATTGGGTTGACCTTGACCATTTTACAGCAAGGTCAAATATGGGAAAATGCTAGAACATAAGATTTCATGGAAAGGTTTGAAGATTTAGGCGTAAAAATCGGTAAATACATCAAGATTCATGAGTACAAGAGGTCAAGGTCATTCTTTGACCTTTGACCCTGAATTCTCATAGTTTGACAATTTCAAACTTCTTCTTAAAAGCCAATGAGCCAATTGTAACCAAACATCATATAGAGCCTTCAGGGGTTGAGGAAACGAAAATTTCTTCAAATGGTCTGGGTCACATGACCAACATAGCCGCCATAACCTTATATGGTATAAACCTTTAAAAATCTTCTTCTCCAGAACCAATTGACCGATGGCCTTGAAACTTGGTATGTAGCATTGGGTATTCCAGTACTATCAAGATTGTTCAAATTATGACCTTTGGCTTACCTTGACCTTTTTTACAGCAAGGTCAAATATGGGAAAATGCTGGAACATAAGATTTCATGGGAAGTATTTGGCCTCAAAATTGGTATATACAGTCATCTTAATGAGGTCATGAAGAATTATGAGTACAAGAGGTAAAGGTCATTCTTTGACCTTTGACCCAGATCTCTCATATTTTGACATTTTCAAATTTCCTCAAAAGCCAAGGGGCCAATTGTAATCACATTACATATAGAGCCTCCAGGGGTTGATTGGTGAGCATTGGGTACTCCAGTTCTATCAAGAGCAGCTGATCAAGAGTGTTCAAAATGATGACATTGGGTTGACTGTGACCATTTTACGGCAAGGTCAAATATGGGAAAATGCTAGAACATAAGATTTCATGGAAAGTTTTTGAAGATTTAGGCCTAGAAAATGGTATATATGGTTGTCTTGATGAGTACATGAAGACTTATGAGTACAAGAGGTCATGGTCAGTCTTTGACTTTTGACCCAAGACTCATATTTTGACCATTTCAGACATAAGATAAAGCCTGTTTGCCAATTGCTCAGGTGAGCAGTTCAGGGCCTCATGGCCCTCTTGTTTTTTAGAAAGTGAGGTACTCTGGGAACCATGGATGCAGTGCCACGTAAGTTTTATTATTATTTTTTTTTTTATTTTTATTATTATTACTATTATTATTTTTAACTCTGTGGAGCCTTTATCCGCTGTGATAGATAAATCTATATGTAATGCATGATGTACATAGTCTCTTATAATTCTGTACAGAATGGTTTGGTGTATTTTTATATGTCTGTATATAAACATGTATGTACTGTGATGTTGTACACCAAAATGAGACTTTAATAAACTATTTAATAATTTAATAATTAATAATACATAAATCATCCGATCAATCAATTAAATTTCAATCAATTATGGAATTATGACTTATGAAAAAGTAAGTCAGTCAGAGCATAGATTCATCCATCCATCCATTCATCAATAATGCAGAGAATAAATCCATAAATCAACAATCAAACGATCAATCGCTCGATCAGTGGAATTATGACTCATAGTCTACAATGATAAGTCTGCATTTTGGAATGCTTAACTAGCTCCGCCGCTAGCAGTATTTCTGCAGCGATACATAAAGTCATCAAGAGACGAGATCAAATTCCTCGTGGAATTTGTATTGTCTTACTTTTTTGTAGTTTAAAAAATAGATTCTTGCTTACAGTGATTTGTTGCCCAAAATATCACTGGTTGGAGGTCAGTCGTAAAGTTGA
This sequence comes from Ctena decussata, assembly GCA_963989385.1. Taxonomy (NCBI): domain Eukaryota; kingdom Metazoa; phylum Mollusca; class Bivalvia; order Lucinida; family Lucinidae; genus Ctena; species Ctena decussata. The sequence goes on from OZ022508.1 coordinate 36,559,451, forward strand.
TATATCACGAGCGCGAGCGCGAAGCGCGAGTAATATATCCCTGACGACTGACCGACAACCAGTTATATAGTGGGCATCAAATCACTTGTAAGCAAGAATCTATTTCGATTCTAACACGCGCGAAACGACGAAAACGCAAGTGATTCCTTCAGATTTTTCCAGTTTTCCGCCATGATTACATGAAGAAATCCCGCCAACAGCCTTGTAACAGAGGCGTTTACGTGCATTCGGAACTCCTCGGCCAATTCCATGAATCAGACCTCGGGCGTATGTAAGGCGGAGCAATATGTAGCAAAATCCAACATTTTGTTGTTCGGCCGAAAGTATACGCCGAAGCCGTAGATCTCTAGGTCTACGAATGAATTAATTCTCGACCTGCGACCTTTTACAGCAGTTGCACGGACATTCATTTAATGCTTTGCTGTTGTTAAACAAAATAGTCAATTATAGCTGGCGCAAATTGACCTGTCTTTCTGACCTTTATGCATGAATATGCAAAATAGCACAATTCATTGCGAAATAGGAGACACTGCTTTCTAGCAGAACCACACCTACACGTATTTACGCGATTGAATGACTGCCATATCCTAAAGCCGGGTTTTCGTGGAGCGTATTATAGTTGGCTTCAGCGTCGAAACTCTTTTTGCCATGTATTTACAAAGACAGCTTCGGCGCCGAAACCTTCATAAAGTACACGCCATAGGAAAGAGCCTTAGATATTTAAAGAGCGTATTGCTTCATAAAGCCGGTTTTCCATTTTCAAATGCCAAGGAGTTTCGGCGCGTAACTATGCTGTATGGAAAATCGCCTAAATTTTATCATATAATCATTTTTTATGAATGTTTGATTTCAGAGCTGGTTATGAGAGAGAGAGAGACAGAGAGACAGAGAGAGAGAGTATTCAATAGAGAGAGTATGCATTCAATTTTCAGCTTCGATGAATGGAAACGTTGCAAACACGAGCATCATGCAGTAGGTTGAGGCAAGATGCTGAATAAGTAAAGATGCTTACTTTTTCACCCATGGTATTGTTTACCGTATCATGAATCATGACGACGTTAAAATAATATCCAGATACAGGGATAGTGTATTACATCCATCTACATATCTTTTTATGTATCTTCTGCTACATTGTATTCTCACTTTGGCTAACATGCTATTAAGACGTAGAATGCAACTCTCTCTCTCTCTCTCAGACACACACGTCCAGGAACCCCGGTAGCTCAGTAGGTTAAGCGGTGGTCTGCTGATCTAGTGGCCCCTGGTTTGAGTCCCGCTGGAGACGGGAATCTTTTCGATCGTAAACGGGGTTCCATTGCACACAGCCTTTCATTATCACCCACCCATCGTCCTGATATGACTTAAATACTGTCTAAAAGGAAGTAAAACTGCACGTTATCCATCCATTCCTCCTCTCCCCGCCCAGGTTTTGAACCCTCGTTAAGGCGTATGCTTTTGCAGTTGCTTCTGTTTGAAATTAAGCGATTAAAACGAATTATGTCTTCTGGAATGCATAGCATTATCGGCCCCGAATCAAAAGTCCTATTGAGAAATGATAAACTTTATTTGTACCAACCCCATACAGTTGTGCCAACAGTTAACTAGGGCAAGACGTCTATAGGTTTATGCAAGTATATCTGGTAAACTATTCACAATTGCATGAAGTAATTCATTTCTGGTAGAAATGCTCGTGAGTCTTGAAAGGATTCGTTATTTGTAAGGCCATGACAAAAATTATGTTTGCTGCATTTGATTGATTTATTGATTTGATGCTTAACGTCCACGGTAAACAGCTATGGTCATGTCGGGACGGTCAGTTAACCTAACCACACTATTCCTGGGCAGGCTGAGACCTCCTAAGCGGTTAACCAGTACTAAGTGCACATACTTTAGTCAGTAACTGACAGCTGCCCTTCTTGAATCAGCGGAAGGAGAAACGAAAGTATGTGGCCAGACCGGGTTTCGAACCCAGGACCTCTGACTTATGAGTCAGGTGCCCTACCGATTGCGCTACGCAGCCCGGCCTGTTTGCTGCATTCCACACTATCCAAGATTTGGCCTTTGTGTCCTTTCTTTCATTTTTTTTCGTATGTAGTAATATTTAATCATAATACATGTAATTGTCAACTTTAAATTGGGTAAAGGCTGCTGAACGGAGTTAAGACTGTCAGTATAAGATGGCAAACACTGTTGATTATGACCAGACTGCTCTTAAGGAATACTTTGATTCGGGTCTGCACTATTTGCAAATGTATTTTAGTCGCAACCAGTACTTTGTGGCACCCGAAAAAAAACTTCCTCCCAACCTACCGATCCAACTTAGTCTGCACTGGAGCACAACAAACATATTTTTAAAGGATGGCCTTAAGTTTGTTTTATAATTCATGCATCCCTATCTGTGAAATCAACTGAACCTACTAATATATTTAAATGAGGGGTCAAATAGACAGGTCAATTTGCGCCAGCTATATTAATGACGAGACATTTGCTTCTTCTCATTTTAATATGAAAATAGGCACTGCCTATTGGCGAGCATCGCTGTAGTCCTTATGAAGGGCCGTATATTCTATTCTGGTCTATGTCGATGCAGGATTTTTTTTACGGTAACCCGTCAACGTCGCAGCAATCGGACATCCTCGCCTATGGAATTGACCGAAGTGTTACGATTGCATCACGGCTTATTATTCAACTTCCGGTCGAAAGTTGAAATTATTTACATACACAGATCTCTGTGTCTACGGAGAATAGCAACCATGAAATCGATCAAACTTCCTGTTTAATCATAATGGCAGCCCCCATATGGAGGTAAATTCCGGTCGAGAAACCGAACGATGGTTTTCTGAAGCAACATATGCAACATCGTCTACATTTTCTTTTGACTAATGTCCTACCATAAGAGCTCGCCCTTCGGGCTAGCGGGTCCTTCGGGCCCGCTCGCGATGCTCGCTATTATTTACTCGGTGCGACAGTGCGGCCATCTTTGTTTATATCGTTGTTCCTAACAACAGTCGTGTGACGTAAGTAGTCCCTCGTCATACATCCGAGGTTGATTCACGGAATTGGCCGAGCGGTGTTCCGGTTGGTTTACGTGTATTTCGTAAGTTTTTGATGCGAGAAAACAACGTTACACCGTCTATCCCCACGGAAATAAAATTGACGTCACCAAACGAATCAAAATGACGTTCGGTTTGCGCTAAACAACGTCACGCTATTCCGCCCAGTGACTTGTCACGCAATACATCACTGGATTTTATCAATGGCTATATAGGCGACCAGTGTTAGAATTTACTTTATATCAGAACCTGTCGTAACGTTGCATTAACGTTTATTCGACTTCTTTTCAATTCAATATTGTGTACCAGCCGGACGCTTTCCCAGCGGAGTTTATGTTGATCACAAAATAGAAACGTAGCCATGGAATATTGCACTACTTACTGTACTATGAGAACTTCACTTTAATTCGGGTGTTTGAAAAAGAAAAAAAAAAGAAAAAAAAATGTTTGAAACGAGACATCCGCGTTTTCCAGGGTAAAAACTGCCTTTTCGTTTTTTTTTTTTTGTTTTTTTTTTGTTTTGTTTTGTTTTTTAAGCTTGAATGACAGTAATAATTGGGACGATAACCACTCTATTACTGATTGAGTGTATTTGACCATACTCATTAAATTTCAGGAGATCAATTTTATTATCTTGTGATTTGTTAATATAGGAGCAGTATGACTGCATTCGCACGGGTTGCCCTGGCATTCATATCCCTAATTTCTTAGCCCATATGCCCAGTGGACTCTTCTATCCTTATCCAATGGGTAAATCAATTTTTTCAATTAAGGGGTGTCTGCTTTAGATTATTTTTTATCATTTTAAACTTGTTTCAAGGAGAAAATACAAATCTGTTTAATGCAAATAGTGTAGACCCAGATCAGACGCCGCGTTTTGCGGCGTCTGATTTGGAGGTGCACTGTTTGCTTATGTCCTATTTATGGGACACTAGGCATTTTGGGGTTAATATTAGTTCATTTTTCTCAATATTGTTCCTGAACAGTATTTATTTGTTGTGACGTAATGCATTTTTCAAACAATCGGCAAACAATAGAGTGTATTCGAGTACAAAAACTTCTTGATTCAAATACTATTTGTTTACATTTAGTGGAATGTCCCATTCTGACATGTGACCAACGCTTCCTCGTAAAAATCATCGGCTAACTATGGGCCGCGAGAAAATGTGCATTTAGGCAAGTTTGTAATTAAAGCTTGGATCAGCCTGCGCAACGCGCCGTCTGTTCAGAATCTTCCAAATGTATGATTCCTGAGGAAACTGTCAATCCGGATTAGTCTACGCTTCTGTGCAGGTGGATCTTAGTCTTGACTGTCCGCACTAGCCATAATGCACTATATTCTCCCAGCACGTTTAAATTTATTTTTAGATTGTGCGTTTTCGATTGGGTTTTCTGTTATTTTATAATATTAAATATTTACAATTAAGTAATCGTGAATGGAAATGCATTCCAAAGAAAGGACGACAGCGGAAAATCAAAAAGGCACTTATGAAGAAAGGTAGGACCAGTTCCATACAATTACTTTAATTTTATTTCATATCATTTTATCTATTTTTTGGCAAGACCGGAGTGCATTATTCTTTGACAACACGTGTTAATCAATATACTGGTACGAAAAAATATTTCGATTCCAACATTACAGAATCAAGGGCGTAGCTACCTATACGGCAAATACGCAAGTGCGTATTGAAATTTTGTCAAAATTGACAAAATTTCAAAACGCACCTGCATATTTGCATGCTGAATATTTATAAAATAGACAAGATTTCAATACCAATTGCCAAAGTGGCTGAAATACTAGCTTTACCTTCAAGAAGTAGAGAATAAAACATGGTTGTGCGTATTATGAAATCGCCCCTAGTTACGCCCCTGAGAATGAAGATGAAAGACTATTGCGTCACGTTTTCTAAAGGACTAATTGTGAGACCGACGTCATGCAGAAGTCAACCTTCACCGACGTCATCAGTTAGAAAAGTCGAACACCGCGACGTTGGCAACTTGATTTATCACAAATTCACAAGATGCCATTTCCTAAACACTCGTCAGGGAAAATGTTAAATGTTAATAAATTCTGAAGGAATATTCTTTGAAAGCAAGGAACACAACAGAGAAACGAATGAGACCAAATAATACCAAAGAAACACATATTTTTCAATAAATGAAGTACAGGGAAGCATTTTGCCGTAGCCATATGGCACTTTACACTAGCAGCGGAGTAAAAATAACACTTTTTAGCGTGTTATATACGTTACTTTGGTTTAAATTTATGCCAAACGCCCAAAATATTTTTAACCATGGTTTTAATGTTGCTTTTAAAAAATAGCTCAAAACAGATAAAGTAGTGTTAACTGGCAGCGATCAGGAATGGATTCAATGGGTGCCACAACCCTCCCATGATACCAAACTAGAAGAAATAACATAAAGTAAAAAGACAAGTACTCAAATAATACTAGCAAGTAGCAAAATAAACATGCAGTCCATTCCATGCAGATGACCTCATAGCTAGCCTTTTACCAACATAACAAGGCACACACAACGCCTATTTTCAACAGGATAATGGCAAATTACTGACGAAATAAACCAATGTTTCGAAAACAACAGAACAGTGGACAGCACAAACTTTAACATAAATACACCACAATGAATAAACCGCCTTGGAAATATCGCTGATTAATTACATACGGTAGGTTTAAACGATTTCACATTCTTGTAAAAAATAACTCAACCTAATATGATCTTGGCGTATTTTGCATTTGTAACATCTAATCTCAAGGAATATTTTTAAATAAAAGTTACAAACGTTACCTTTCTAAGTACAAAACTGTAATCTATCAAAACTTAGTTTGTATTGTGTGATTCTTAAAAATAATTAAGATATTAATGAATATAAATAAATTTAGTACTTTTCCATGTGCAGATTAATCCACGAGCACTTTCTTTAGTACTTTTCCATGTGCAGATTAATTCACGAGCGCTTTCTTTAATTTTTGGGACAATTTAAATTTTTCTTGTCAAGTAAACAACATTGTTTGCTGTCTGAGTAGGCGACTGAACTATGCAGATTTTTTTTGATAAATAATGAATATAATTAGCTTAACTTTGTTAATTTGTTTAACAGGCAAAGTTCCAAATGAATGTATTCCTGGAGGAATGACAGTCTTTTTATGCAAACATGTTAATCTGTTAAGTACGTTACTTTGCTAAAGAAATGTATTGTATGTTTAAAACTTATTTCAACTATTGTGTTGCATCATGTTTAGTATGATCTGAAGGAAACAGGTCAACTTTTCTGTTTACAATAACTTATCAGCTATGTTTTATCAAACAATTGCGTTTTAAGTTTTAAAGGGGTACATGAACTGCTTTAACGAAAATAACAGCCCCGATGTTCTTAACTGTTTTCTGTGCAGCTTAATTTATAGCATATTAACTATTCTTAAAGAAAATATTGAGATTTGATACAGTTAAATCATTACGGCATATTTCTCATCGATTCTTATTTTATATAATTAAAATTTAATAGGGTAACGATAATAACTGCCCATTACAGAGTTATGCAAGTTTTGTAAAGGTGGCAAACGCTGAATCTGATCACTACAGGTCAAAACAATCATTTTAAAATATAAAAACATATATTACACCCGACTGACTACTATCTGTCTTTTCTAGGACTCTTATGGAATCATATTTGCTTCACTATAGGTAGTCACACCCATCGCTTATTTTGACTATTTTGACAATAAAATTTGACGAGCAGAACAATCAAACCTTGTTTCTGAAGGTTCATACTATTCAAAAATACATTCAAACTAAGTATAGCAGAGGGTGCCACCTCCGACCCTTATTTTGGCAAGATAGGCGATTTTGGCTCCTAGAGTATAATATACTGAACAACCGAACAAAAAAAAAAACAACAAAAAAAAAAACGTTACATCTTTTTTCCAGAAACACTTCATTCAAATTCAAAAATTTATTCTTTGAAGGGAAATTTTATGGATTTAGCCCTTAAGATATTTCAGATTGTTATAATAGTTGGTAGTTTACTGAAATCTTGTCCAGTTAAACGAAAATCAGTAAGCAAATATGCAGGTGCGTATTGAAATTTTGTCAATCTGACAAAATTTTAATACTCACCTGCGTATTGTTATAGGTGGCAACGCGTTTGCTGCTCATGTGCAAGAAAAGTAGAATTCTTTTAGCTGTTTCTTAAAAATATTAAAATGATTCAAAACGCTCATTGAGTATTTTTTTATGAACATTAGTATTTTATGAAAAATTTATAATTTAATAATAATAAAAAACAACTGTTCATCATTCTTTTCGCCAATTCATTGTTGGAATCATGTGTGAATGCACCTTACATTCCTGCTATTATTTGGGTCATTCAGAGAGAATTGTGGATATCCATAAATCCAATTATGGATAAAGCAAATTATGAATATCCAAAATTAAGGTGAATATTTGATATCCAAAAATAGAATTATGGATATCCAAAAATAAACATGGATATTGGATACTGAGAAATCGAATGATGGCTATCTAAATAACTCAATTTTTGGATATCCAAAAATAATTTGGGATAGCATAAAAATTCTGTGTAATCACAAATAAATTATTGGATATCCTTAAAGAATTATGGGTATCTACCAAGATGAAAAAGATATCCAAAAAAGTCAATTTATTGGAAAAGGATGCCCCACGCTTACTCACATGTGCCGGCTCAAGCCCCTGTGGTGGCAAACTATAAATTACATTAAAAACAATTCTCCTGTTGAACAAAGAGAATTTAAAAAGCTGGCTGATCTGGAATAAAAGTTATCAACATTTTGTCTGGGAAAAATGATGTTATGAATTATGTACACATATGCTGCCTGAATGACACAGCCTGATCAGTGTCAGTTACATACTGCAAACAGATGAAAAAATTAGCAAGCTGAAAACTGCTGAAACAGTGGAACTGTGAAACTTTGATATCCTCACTACAGTGTCACGTTTATAATGAAATAGGATAAAATCACAAGACTTGACAGAACTAAGAAAGTAATATTACAGAGATGCAAATGTTCAATCTAGTTTAATTAATTTAAATGAGGTTTCTGCTCCTTGGGTTTAGGTTTCGATTTGGGAATTTTAAGTTTTATTTTAAGTTTAATTTTAAATTTAATGTTAATCTTAAGTTTGGGAATTTAAAGTTTAAATATAAAAAAGAAAAAAAGTAAACATCATTAACCATACTTTCAGGTCAGGAAATTCAGACACAGACCTAGTTTATTTTATGACAATATTTAAAATGTTTACAATCAGCTGCCTATGTCTCCATTTATTCTTTGAAGAGTCAAGTCGTATAAACAACCTCAGTGAGTGCTCAAAATTCGCATTAGATTTAATTAGCTGCCCATATAGTTCTTGTTTATTTGTGTAAAGTGGAGATAATTAATGCAAATACCTGCAGCCAAGATTGTCTGTTAATTTAGCCACACTTGGTCCCAATAAATGAACTTATTCTTATTATACTATATTATTAACATCTTTAGCCATACTTGTGCGATTCTTGGCCTTTAAAATACCAAGATACAAAAGAAGCAGATTGCAGTTAAACGTTTCAGCACCCAACAGGTAATGGTAATAATGGTAATAACCTCCTCTCTGTCTTAGCATGGCTCCAGTTCAAAGGTGTTGGATTCATTATCATCTTTTGCATGTAGAATCTCACAACTGGATCTGATATAACTTGAACCCCCTAACTATTCAGTAAGTAATCATCGCTGTAGCTGCTGATACATGTTATCAGCATTTTACATACTAGAACTGGCCTAACCCATTACATGTAATGCTAAGTGACCCATATTGCAAACAGTGTAGATCCTGGGGCCGTATTTATAAAATGACTTAAGTGGTTGCTATGCTGTTGCTAAGGCTAAATTTCTAATTTAGCAACAGCATAGCAACCACTTAAGTTGTTTTATAAATACGGCCCCTGGTCAGATAGATGCCCTTATACTGGAAATGATTGGACCTGTCCAAACTGTGAAAGAAAATCTGATTCCATGTGTTTTTTTCTTTAGTCATGGCATACTTGCGGTTCAGAAGCCTCCCTGTTTTTACATGCTTATCAAATAATTTAGCATTATTTATGTTAATAGCAAGTATTGCCATTTGTTTACCCATTTTGTGTTTGAATATGTGCTCTGACATTTTTCGAAATAACGTCTTTCTAATTTTGATTTACTTAAATGTTTTAGGGGAAATAATGACCATCCAATAATTCTGAAATGACTGGACTGTTTCAAACTATAAACCTAGACATGTATCCTCATGAGGTGCTGTTTGACTATTTATTAACTATTTATTGATATCCGTATTTCGAGTTTTGGATATCCATTATTCGATTTATGTATATCAATTAGTCATGATAGTCATCTTGATTTTATGCTATCCAAATGTCAACAAATTATGGATATCCATGGACCAAGATGAGTATTGGATATCTATGGACCTTGGATATCCATAATTCATAATCCAATATTTTATTTCGAGATGTCACAAAACAATATTGGATATCCCAAATTATTTTTTTGGATATCTATAATTCAATTTTTAGATCTCAAAAAAGAAAAGAAAAAAAAAACAATAAAAAAAACCACAACTATGAGTATCCATAAATCCCTTTTTTGATATAAAATATTCATTTTCATTTTTGAATGTCCATAATATAGATTTTTGAATGTCCAAAATTCGATTTATGGATATCCAATATTCCTCTTGATCTTGTTATATCCTAAATTCGATGTATGGCTATTCAAATATCGAATAATAGAGATCCCTTTAATCGAATAATGGATATCTAGAAATCAAGATGAATATTGGATATACATTAATAGTATAATTGATCTCCTAAAATCTAGTTATTGATATCTATATAAGATAAAAATAAATAGCAAAATGGCACTTTATACATTGTTCAATTTGAGGTTTGTATATCCAAAATGATTTATAGATGTCCATAAATCGAGTTTTGATACCCAATAGTCACCAGGTTGTTGGATATCCTTAATTCGAAATTTGGATATCAAATAATTGAATGGTGACTATAAATATTCATCGTGATTATGTGATTTCCGACATTCGATAAATGGATAGCCATAGTTTTTTTTAAATATCCATAAATCAATTTTTTGATATTACAAAATCAAGATGGATATCCATGAATTATATTATTCCATATATCCCAAAAATTGAGCTTTGGATATCCACTAATAGAGAATAAATAGTAAAACAGCACCTCAAAGATATCAGCAAATGGAATTGTGGAAATCTAGAAATCCAATTATGGATAAAGCAAATAATGAATATCCAAAAGTAAGGGGAATATTGAATATCCAAAAATAGAATTATGGATATCCAAAAATAAAAATGGATATTGGATACTGAAAAATCCAATGATGGGTATCTAAATAACTCAATTTTTGGATATCCAAAAATAATTTGGGATAGCATAAAAATTCTGTGTAATCACAAATAAATTATTGGATATCCTTAAAGAATTATGGGTATCTACCAAGATGAAAAGGGTATCCAAAAAAGTCAATTTATTGGAAAAGGATGCCCCACGCATCCTCACATGTGCTTGCTCAAGCCCCTGTGGTGGCAAACTATAATTTACATTAAAATCAATTCTCCTGTTGAACAAAGAGAATTTAAAAAGCAGGCTGATCTGGAATAAAAGTTATCAACATTTTGTCTGGGAAAAATGATGTTATGAATTATGTACACATTGCCTGAATAACACAGCCTGATCATTGTCAGTTACATACTGCAAACAGATGAAAAAATTAGCAAGCTGAAAACTGCTGAAACAGTGAAACTGTGAAACTTTGATATCCTCACCACAGTGTCATGTTTATAATGAAATAGGATAAAATCACAAGACTTGACAGAACTAAGAAATTAATATTACAGAGATAAAAATGTTCAATCTAGTTTAAATAATTTAAATGAGGTTTCTGCGCCTTGGGTTTAGGTTTCGATTTGGAAATTTTAAGTTTTATTTTAAGTTTTATTTTAAATTTAATGTTAATCTTAAGTTTGGGAATTTAAAGTTTAAATATAAAAAAGAAAAAAAGTAAACATCATTAACCATACTTTCAAGTCAGGAAATTCAGACACAGACCTAGTTTATTTTAGGACAATATTTAAAATGTTCGAGGAAATGAACTCTATAAGCAATGTGCTTTCGTTCAGGTCCTATTTGCTTATTGTATGTATAAATTATTGTGATTGCTGTTTATATGAATAAATATTGTTTAAACTAAAATGTTTACAATCAGCTGCCTATGTCTCCATTTATTCTTTGAAGAGTCAAGTCGTATAAACTACCTCAGTGAGTGCTCAAAATTAGCATTGGATTTAATTAGCTGCCCATATAGTTCTTGTTTGTTTGTGTAAAGTGGAGATAATTAATGCAAATACCTGCAGCCAAGATTGTCTGTTAATTTAGCCACACTTGGTCCCAATAAATGAACTTATTCTTATTATACTATATTATTAACATCTATTAGCCATACTTGTGCGATTCTTGGCCTTTAAAATACCAAGATATAAAAGAAGCAGTTTGTAGTTAAACGTTTTATCACCCAACAGGTAATGGTAATAATAGTAATAGCCTCCTCTCTGTCTTAGCATGGCTCCAGTTCAAAGGTGTTGGATTCATTATCATCTTTTGCATGTAGAATCTCACAACTGGTTGGTTGGTTGGTTGGTTGATTTGATGCTTAACGTCCACGGTAAACAACTAAGGTCATGTCGGGACGGTCAGTTTACCTAACCACACTATTCCTGGGCAGGCTTAGACCTCCTAAGCGGTTAACCAGTACTAAGTGCACATACTTTCGCCAGTAACTGACAACTGCCCTTCTTGAATCAGCGGAAGGAGAAACGAATGTATGTAAAAATGAAAGAATAAATTTCAATTACTATGAACTGCTTTATTTTGTTTCACAACAGGATCTGATATAAATTGAACCCCCTAACTATTCAGTAAGTAATCATCGATGTAGCTGCTGATACATGTTATCAGCATTTTACATACTAGTGCTGGCCTAACCCATGACATGTAATGCTAAGTGACCCATATTGCAAACAGTGTAGATCCTGGGGCCGTATTTATAAAATGACTTAAGTGGTTGCTATGCTGTTGCTAAGGCTAAATTTCTAATTTAGCAACAGCATAGCAACCACTTAAGTTGTTTTATAAATACGGCCCCTGGTCAGATAGATGCCCTTATACTGGAAATGATTGGACCTGTCCAAACTGTTAAAGAAAATCTGATTCCATGTGTTTTTTTAGCTCACCTGAGCCAGCGGCTCCGGGGGAGCTTATAGGATGGTAAGGCTCCGGCGTCCGTCGTCCGTCCGTCGTACGTCGTCCGTCGTCCGTCGTCCGTCCACACTTTCAAACAACTTCTCCTCTAAAACCGCTTGGCCAATTGCAACCAAATTTCATATGTAGCCTCCTGGGACCTTAGGAACGAAAAGTTGTTCAAACGGTCCTGGTCACATGACCAATATGGCCGCCATGCCCATATATGGTAAAAACCTGAAAAAATCTTCTTCTCCAGAACCAATAGGGCGATGGCCTTGAAACTTGGTATGTAGCATCGGGTACACGAGTACTACCTAGATTGTTCAAATTATGACCTTGGCTTGACCTTGACCTTTTTTACGGTAAGGTCAAATTTGCTTCCTTATGCTTTTATATGGCAAAATGCTGCAACATAAGATATCTTGGAAACTGTTGAATATTTTGGTCTAAAAATTGGTACATACAGTCATCTTAATGACTACATGAAGATTTATGAGTTCAAGAGGTCAAGGTCATTCTTTGACCTTTGACCCAGAACTCTCATATTTTGACAATATCAAACAATCTCCTCAAAAACAACTAGGCCAATTGTAATTAAATTGCATATAGATCCTCCAGGGGTTGAGGGAATGAAAATTTGTTCAAACGGTCCATGTCACATGACCAACATGGCCACCACGCCCATATATGGTAAAAACCTTTAAAAATCTTCTTCTCCAGAACCAGTAGACCGATGGCCTTGAAACTCGGTATGTAGCATTGGGTACTCAAGTACTATCAAGATTGTTCAAATTATGACCCTGGGTTGACCTTGCCCTTTTTTATGGCAAGGTCAAATATTGGAAAATGCTAGCACATGAGATTTCGTGGTAAGTTTTGAAGATTTTGGCCTAAAAATTGGTATATACAATCATCTTAATGAGTACATGAAGATATGTGAGTACAAGAGGTCAAGGTCATTCTTTGACCTTTGACCCAGAAATCTCAAATTTTGACAATTTCAAAGAATCTGCTCTAAAACCACTGGGCCAATTGAAACCAAAGGACTACGTGCATTAAGGCCCAAAAATGGCCCCCAACCAAAGTGACTCATATTGGTATGAATAATAGCTGTGTTATTCCCCTAAATGAAACTGATAAGGAAATTGGTGACAGACATTATATATGGGGACAAAATAGGGTCAAAAGTTATGACCCTTATGCCATTCTCTGTACAAGAAAAATAACATTGTTGTGTATATGTTTGTAGCATGTAATTATACTTTTCTTTTTGAATGAGACAAATTAAACATCCGGCATACAAACTATTTGCAGGATATATAAATTTTGTATTTTTCATCCGTTTGACCATTTGTTAGTATATTTGTTCATCCGTCTGTTTGTCTGTCAATTTTTCCTTCAAAGTTTGGCATTAAACTTTTTTGGTTGTACTTATCACGTATATTGCATGTCAGCTTCTTTTCATATTTGGTTTATGATATCTCTGAAGGAGTTGTTTTGACAAGGGATATAAATGCCCCGGGGTTGGGCCCCTGGGTGGGGCCAGTGATCAATAATTAGGACAGGAATTGGTTGTAAATTATTGCCATTAAAAGTGTCAGTATACAAGTATAGAGCCTCTTGATTATGTAGAGCAAAACTGAAATTGACTATAGTTGACATTATTTTTACTGCTGCCCTAAGGTCAAGGTCACAGACATCAAAACTTATACTGGATTTGCATTAAAGTTTTCTGTTAATAAGTTTGTTTTGGTTAGGCAGAGGCAGTGGCGGGGTATATGTAATCCCCTGCTCACTTGTTCTCTGATCCACTTTCAGTCTTTTGAATGTTTCCCATGCTCTTCAAGGAACTTATTCATAATTTTTATTAGAGATTAGTATAGTGTCACATGATAATAAAAATGTTTTGCTGTCCATTTCAGCCTACATCTGTGCTGAAATGTGTCACTCAGTTTTGAGAGGGTAAATGGCAACATTTCAAACTATTTGCTAGCTGACTTCAAAATCAGTCAATTGCTGCTTGACATCTGTCAGTATGCACCAAAACAAATCAGTTAATTGATTTTATATGCAGAATCTTAGGTTGATTCAGGTTAATTAATAAAATAGCTTCCTACTTTATAAACATGTAGGTATTTCCAACAAAATGTTAAAACTTCGAACAACAAGTTCTGGAATAGTGGCGCCATGATCATCAAAGTCTAACTTAAGCAAGGTACCGTAATTTTCCTTAATATTGAGATAAAAATTCCTAGGCAGTAAGTACAAACCCTGATAAGACTGCTTCTTATTTGGAACAGTTTGCTCAGAGGCTAGACTATTTTTTGTTACAAAAAAATGCTGCTTTTGGATAGCTGCTGAACTGTTAAAGGTCCTATTTTAGGATAATTCAAACAATGCAACATTTTTAGGATATTTACTGTAATTTGTTGACAGGTGGTACCTTTTCACGGTTATTCAGTTTGTGAAGGTTTTAACTTAAAATCACATTTACATCTTAGTTCTTATGCCTTTGAATGGACACTTACAGCCAGGTATACATTTCACCATGTTTATTACAGGCATACTATAGGTAAACGGCTGTCTGCAGAATTCAGTTTTTTTAAGAATTAAATATGAGCACAATCATTAACCAACAAAATCTTTCAATATGATGTGGTTTACAGCAATGTACATCATATGTGAAAAGGATTTTTTGGTTAAAGGTTGTGCTCTATTCCAATTTGTAAACTGAATGACAGAAAATTGAGCAAAAATGACAAATTCCATGGTTTTAGTCTATTTCAGCAGCCATTTTTCCATACTTAACGCACAGCAAGATTCAAACTGAAACTGAAATGAAACACTAGAGGTATTGGTCTAATGAAATCATGCAATGAAATACTTTTATCTCGACTTTCATATTTTGACCTGAGATGGGGGCCAAAAAGTGGCCTTAACGCACGTAGTCCTTTCATATAGAGCCTCGAGGGGTTAAGGGAATTAAAAAATTTCTAACGCTCCTGGACACATGACCAACATGGCCGCCATGCCCATATATGGTAAATACCTTTATAAATCTTCTCCAGAACCAATTGACTGATGGCCTTGAGACTTTGTATGTAGCATTGGGTACTTCAGTACTATCAAGATTGTTCAAATTATGACCTTGTATTGACCTTGACCTTTTACAGCAAGGTCAAATATGGGAAAATGGTAGAACATAGATTTCATGGAAAGTTTTGAAGATTTTAGCCTAAGAAATTGGTATATACAAGTGTCTTAATGAGTTCATGAAGAATTATGAGTACAAGAGGTCAAGGTCATTTTTTTACCTTCGATCCAGATCGCTCATATTTTGACATTTTCAACCATTTCCTCAAAAGCCAAAGGGCCAATTGTGAACACATTTCATATAGAGCCTCCAGGGGTTGATTGAATGAAAAATTTGTTCAAACAGTCCAGGTCACATGACCAACTTGGCCGCCATTACCGCTTATGGTATAAATCTTTAATATTTTTCTTCTCCAGAACCAATACACCTATGGCCTTGAAACTTGGTAAATAGCATGGAGTACTAGAGTACCACCAAGACTGTTCAAATGGTGACCTTGGGTTTACCTTGACCTTTTTTGCGGCATGGTCAAATATGGGAAAATGTTAGAACATAAGTTTTCATGGAAAGTTTTGAAGATTTTGGCCTAAAAATGGTATATATGGTTGTCTTAATGAGTACATGAAGATTTATGAGTACAAGTGGTCATGGTCATTCTTTGACTTTTGACCCAAAACTCATATTTTGACAATTTCAGACATGATAAGTAAAAGCCACCTTGCCAATTGTTCAGGTGAGCGATTCAGGGCCTCATGGCCCTCTTGTTTTCTTTAGTCATGGCATACTTGCGTTTCAGAAGCCTCCCTGTTTTTAGATGCTTATCAAATAATTTAGCATTATTTATGTTAATAGTAAGTATTGCCATTTGTTTACCCATTTTGTGTTTGAATATGTGCTCTGACATTTTTCGAAATAATGTCTTTCTAATTTTGATTTACTTAAATGTTTTAGGGGAAATAATGACCATCCAATAATTCTGAAATGACTGGAATGTTTCAAACTATAAACCTAGACATGTATCCTCATGAGGTGCTGTTTGACTATTTATTAACTATTTATTGATATCCGTATCTCGAGTTTTGGATATCCATTATTCGATTTATGTATATCAATTAGTCATGATAGTCATCTTGATTTTATGCTATCCAAATGTCAACAAATTATGGATATCCATGGACCAAGATGAGTATTGGATATCTATGGACCTTGGATATCCATAATTCATAATCCAATATTTTATCTCGAGATGTCACAAAACAATATTGGATATCCCAAATTATTTTTTTGGATATCTATAATTCAATTTTTAGATCTCAAAAAAGAAAAGAAAAAAAAAACAATAAAAAAAAGAACACAACTATGAGTATCCATAAATCCCTTTTTTTGATATAAAATATTCATTTTCATTTTTGAATGTCCATAATATAGATTTTTGAATGTCCAAAATTCGATTTATGGATATCCAATATTCATTTTGATCTTGTCATATCCTAAATTCGATGTATGGCTATTCAAATATCGAATAATAGAGATCCCTTTAATCGAATAATGGATATCTAGAAATCAAGATGAATATTGGATATACATTAATAGTATAATTGATCTCCTAAAATCTAGTTATTGATATCTATATAAGATAAAAATAAATAGCAAAATGGCACTTTATACATTGTTCAATTTGAGGTTTGTATATCCAAAATGATTTATAGATGTCCATAAATCAAGTTTTGATACCCAATAGTCACCAGGTTGTTGGATATCCTTAATTCGAAATTTGGATATCAAATAATTGAATGATGACCATAAATATTCATCATGATTATGTGATTTCCGAAATTCGATAAATGGATAGCCATAGTTTTTTTTAAATATCCATAAATCAATTTTTTGATATTACAAAATCAAGATGGATATCCATGAATTAAATTATTCCATATATCCCAAAAATTGAGCTATGGATACCCACTAATAGGGAATAAATAGTAAAACAGCACCTCAAAGATATCAGCAAATGGAATTGTGGAAATCTAGAAATCCAATTATGGATAAAGCAAATAATGAATACCCAAAAGTAAGGGGACTATTAAATATCCAAAAATAGAATTATGGATATCCAAAAATAAAAATGGATATTGGATGCTGAAAAATCCAATGATGGGTATCTAAATAACTCAATTTTTGGATATCCAAAAATAATTTGGGATAGCATAAAATTCTGTGTAATCACAAATAAATTATTGGATATCCTTAAAGAATTATGGGTATCTACCAAGATGAAAAGGGTATCCAAAAAAGTCAATTTATTGGAAAAGGATGCCCCACGCATCCTCACATGTGCTTGCTCAAGCCCCTGTGGTGGCAAACTATAAATTACATTAAAATCAATTCTCCTGTTGAACAAAGAGAATTTAAAAAAGCAGGCTGATCTGGAATAAAAGTTATAAACATTTTGTCTGGAAAAAATGATGTTATGAATTATGTAGACGTATGCTGCCTGAATGACACAGCCTGATCATTGTCAGTTACATACTGCAAACTGATGAAAAAATTAGCAAGCTGAAAACTGCTGAAACAGTGAAACTTTGAAATTTTGATATCCTCACCACAGTGTCATGTTTATAATGAAATAGGATAAAATCACAAGACTTGACAGAACTAAGAAAGTAATATTACAGAGATGCAAATGTTCAATCTAGTTTAAATAATTTAAATGAGGTTTCTGCTCCTTGGGTTTAGGTTTCGATTTGGAAATTTTAAGTTTGATTTTAAGTTTAATTTTAAATTTAATGTTAATCTTAAGTTTGGGAATTTAAAGTTTAAATATAAAAAAGAAAAAAAAGTAAACATCATTAACCATACTTTCAGGTCAGGAAATTCAGACACAGACCTAGTTTATTTTAGGACAATATTTAAAATGTTTACAATCAGCTGCCTATGTCTCCATTTATTCTGTTAAGAGTCAAGTCGTATAAACTACCTCAGTGAGTGCTCAAAATAAGCATTGGATTTAATTAGCTGCCCATATAGTTCTTGTTTTTGTGTGTAAAGTGGAGATAATTAATGCAAATACCTGCAGCCAAGATTGTCTGTTAATTTAGCCAACTTGGTCCCTATAAATGAACTTATTCTTATTAAACTATATTATTAACCTCTATTAGCCATAATTGTGCGATTCTTGGCCTTTAAAATACCAAGATACAAAATAAGCAGTTTGTAGTTAAACGTTTTAGCACCCAACAGGTAATGGTAATAATGGTAATAGCCTCCTCACTGTCTTAGCATGGCTCCAGTTCAAAGGTGTTGGATTCATTATCATCTTTTGCATGTAGAATCTCACAACTGGATCTGATATAAATTGAACCCCCTAACTATTCAGTAAGTAATCATCGCTGTAGCTGCTGATACATGTTATCAGTATTTTACATACTAGTACTGGCCTAACCCATTACATGTAATGCTAAGTGACCCATATTGCAAACAGTGTAGATCCTGGGGCCTTATTTATAACATGACTTAAGTGGTTGCTATGCTGTTGCTCAGGCTAAATTTCTAATTTAGCAACAGCATAGCAACCACTTAAGTTGTTTTATAAATACGGCCCCTGGTCAGATAGATGCCCTTATACTGGAAATGATTGGACCTGTCCAAACTGTGAAAGAAAATCTGATTCCATGTGTTTTTTTTTCTTTAGTCATGGTAACTTGCGGTTCAGAAGCCTCCCTGTTTTTACATGCTTATCAAGTAATTTAGCATTATTTATGTTAATAGCAAGTATTGCCATTTGTTTACCCATTTTGTGTTTGAATATGTGCTCTGACATTTTTCGAAATAATGTCTTTCTAATTTTGATTTACTTAAATGTTTTAGGGGAAATAATGACCATCCAATAATTCTGAAATGACTGGAATGTTTCAAACTATAAACCTAGACATGTATCCTCTTGAGGTGCTGTTTGACTATTTATTAACTATTTATTGATGTCCGTATTTCGAGTTTTGGATATCCATTATTCGATTTATGTATATCAATTAGCCATGATAGTCATCTTGATTTTATGCTATCCAAATGTCAACAAATTATGGATATCCATGGACCAAGATGAGTATTGGATATCTATGGACCTTGGATATCCATAATTCATAATCCAATATTTTATCTCGAGATGTCACAAAACAATATTGGATATCCCAAATTTTTTTTTTTGGATATCTATAATTCAATTTTTAGATCTCAAAAAAGAAAAGAAAAAAAAAAAAACAATAAAAAAAAACACAACTATGAGTATCCATAAATCCCTTTTTTGATATAAAATATTCATTTTCATTTTTGAATGTCCATAATATAGATTTTTGAACGTCCAAAATTCGATTTATGGATATCCAATATTCATCTTGATCTTGTCATATCATAAATTTGATGTATGGCTATTCAAATATCGAATAATAGAGATCCCTTTAATCGAATAAAGGATATCTAGAAATCAAGATGAATATTGGATATACATTAATAGTATAATTGATCTCCTAAAATCTAGTTATTGATATCTATATAAGATAAAAATAAATAGCAAAATGGCACTTTATACATTGTTCAATTTGAGGTTTGTATATCCAAAATGATTTATAGATGTCCATAAATCGAGTTTTGATACCGAATAGTCACCAAGTTGTTGGATATCCTTAATTCGAAATTTGGATATCAAATAATTGAATGATGACTATAAATATTCATCATGATTATGTGATTTCCGAAATTCGATAAATGGATAGCCATAGTTTTTTTTAAATATCCATAAATCAATTTTTTGATATTACAAAATCAAGATGGATATCCATGAATTAAATTATTCCATATATCCCAAAAATTGAGCTATGGATATCCACTAATAGGGAATAAATAGTAAAACAGCACCTCAAAGATATCAGCAAATGGAATTGTGGAAATCTAGAAATCCAATTATGGATAAAGCAAATAATGAATATCCAAAAGTAAGGGGACTATTAAATATCCAAAAATAGAATTATGGATATCCAAAAATAAAAATGGATATTGGATACTGAAAAATCCAATGATGGGTATCTAAATAACTCAATTTTTGGATATCCAAAAATAAATTGGGATAGCATAAAATTCTGTGTAATCACAAATAAATTATTGGATATCCTTAAAGAATTATGGGTATCTACCAAGATGAAAAGGGTATCCAAAAAAGTCAATTTATTGGAACAGGATGCCCCACGCATCCTCACATGTGCCGGCTCAAGCCCCTGTGGTGGCAAACTATAAATTACATTAAAATCAATTCTCCTGTTGAACAAAGAGAATTTAAAAAGCAGACTGATCTGGAATAAAAATTACAAACATTTTGTCTGGAAAAAATGATGTTATGAATTATATAGACATATGCTGCCTGAATGACACAGCCTGATCATTGTCAGTTACATACTGCAAACAGATGAAAAAATTAGCAAGCTGAAAACTGCAAAAACAATGATACTGTGAAATTTTGATATCCTCACCACAGTGTCATGTTTATAATGAAATAGGATAAAATCACAAGACTTGACAGAACTAAGAAAGTAATATTACAGAGATGCAAATGTTCAATCTAGTTTAAATAATTTAAATGAGGTTTCTGCTGCTTGGGTTTAGGTTTCGATTTGGAAATTTTAAGTTTTATTTTAAATTTAATGTTAATTTTAAGTTTTGGAATTTAAAGTTTAAATATAAAAAAGAAAAAAAGTAAACATCATTAACCATAATTTCAGGTCAGGAAATTCAGACACAGACCTAGTTTATTTTAGGACAATATTTAAAATGTTTACAATCAGCTGCCTATGTCTCCATTCGAGCCGCGACACGAGAAAAACAACAATGTGGTTGTGCGCCCAGCGCAGACTCAGATCAGCCTGGGCATCCGCCCAGTCTGATCAGAGTCTTCGCTGTGCGCATTGAAGTAGCTTAGACTCTTAGCTACCCCTTAAGTGCTTAGCAAAGAGTCTGATCTGACTGGGCAGATGCCCAGGCTGATCTGAGTCTGTGCTGGGCGCATAACCACATTTTAGGTTTTCTCGTGTCGCGGCTCCATTTATTCTTTGAAGAGTCAAGTGGTATAAACTACCTGAGTGAGTGCTCAAAATTAGCACTGTATTTAATTAGCTGCCCATATAGTTCTTGTTTGTTTGTGTAGAGTGGAGATGATTTATGCAAATACCTGCAGCCAAGATTGTCTATTAATTTAGCCACACTTGGTCCCAATAAATGAACTTATTCTTATTATGCTAAATTATGAACACCTATTAGCCGTAATTGTGCGATTCTTAGTCTTTAAGTAGCGTAGTGGCGCAAATGGTTAAGCGGGTTTCTCTGAATAGCTAGGCAAAGTTGTCGTAGTGGTCTTGGATTCGAATTCTGACTGCCCAGTGGGGTACTTTTTTATTTCTCAACTATACAATGTTCATCAGTAAAATGATCCTGGGCAGGAACATCTCTTGAATTTGGTTAAATCTTATAAATTATATAATATTTTCAAGCTTCGATATCGTATGATCCTCCATGATTCGCGCATTTTCAAGAAAATTGCATAAAATTTAGGCGTTATCAGTCATTTTAGTTTTATAATCTCACTTACATGGTCCCCGCTAAGGGAGATATTTTGTTCAACTTTGTTTTTTGGAATCATCTCTTCCTTCTGTTCAGGTTTTTTTTTTTTTCAAAATGTTAATATTTTTTATTAGTGTTTCTATTTTTACTGTTTGTAAATTTCTGATGAAGCCGAAAGGCGAAATTAGGTAACAAATTGACAAATTATGCAAAGTTCTGTTTGTTTCATGATAGAAGCCCTTTAGCTCAACATTGAATAGATTATGGTTGCTGATTTTTGTTTCTTTAAAACATAAACATTTATAGCTTATTTATAGTTTATTGAATTCATACCATGAAATATTCGACGCTCGTGCATATGTCGAGGGACGCACTCGAAATTGTGACACGAGCTTGCGAGTGCGTCTCCGCCGTATGAACTCATGCCGCATATTTCACAATACAAGTTCATTAGGTACAGTTGATCCCAGTCAAATTACAAATATTTCACTTTTTAGATATTTTTAACCTTATTTTCAAAATATGAATATTCTAGGTAATAGTCATCGCATATTTTCCACTGAAATTATAAATATTATTAATTCCATTCACTGTTGGAATTGAAATTGTTGAAACCAACGTGCAAAATCTCAAATGCTACAGTGGTATTTAAAACAAAGGAAACTGTGTCATTACGACTAAATAATTTAACAATTAAAAACAGAGTAATTGAGTATCCAACTACCTTAAACTCAGAATACATGTCAATACACAAAATTCCGAACACAAGTGCCTAGTATGGGTTAGTCGATAATGTATAGTGGGTGCAGGAGTCTGGCAACAAGGGAACATATGATTTTTATGCTGATATGAAAAAGTTCTATTATAATTGCTGTCTCTCTTGTGATTTTCGTGATATCTGCACGTAAGCAGACAATTATCTAATAAATTATGGTTGCGGTTACGTAGGCTTAAAGTAATCCTAACCTTACGTCTATAATGGGCCAAACCGAAACAGAAAAGTCGAAACACAAAAACATAAAACACAAAATTTAAAAGACAGGAGTCAAAAGGTCCAAACAGAAAACTCAAAAGGTCCTTCAACAAAACACAATTTCAAATATAGGCTTCCGTAGATTTTCTAATAAAAAGTAAAAATGACCCCCCCCCCCCCCCCCCTGATCAGTCTACACAGTTGTGACGGCTGATTTGAATATTTACTGGTCTTATAAACATTATGTCAACAGTGCGTATTCAAATCAGCCTGCACAGCTTTTAATAAAAGCGAAAAGGAAGATCCTGATGTAGACAATAAACATTTTTTCTGCATATACTTTAAGTTTTTAAACAAACAATAAAAATGAATCAAATAAAAACTGTATATTTGCTAGTTTATGTCAGATCAGAATATGTTAATTTAAATGAATATACAAGTTCAGCTTATTTTGAATCATTTACTTCTCTCTATTTTATTTATTTAAAGTATATATTTGAACAGGATAAGAGCAGTTTCCCCAAATCAGGCCCCATTTAGTGGTTTATCACTGGCTTAATCCCCTCATGATCACCTAGATAAGATAAGCCTTTGATGTGAGCTATGGTCCAAAGTTGTATCTATTTATGGTACCACTCTGAGTACTACGAAAAATGTGTTGTAATATCGTCAAAGTCGTGAGACTGTTTCCTGAACCCCTTTCAAGCTACTGTATAGAGTTATGGTCTTGTGAGATTGTATTGTTTATATTTGTTCAGTATGTTCGACACTAAATAACAAATAAGCATTGATGCAATATTTCAATAAGCGTCAAAACAGATTTCCTTTCTAAGAAAACAAGTATAAATTCTCAAAAAATTCTTTGATTAAAGTTTATTGCACTTATATAAGACCCCATCTCGAGTATGGGACGGATGTAGTCAGTCTAAAGCAGACATACTCGAAAAAGTACAGTTAAAAGCAGCAAGAATAGTGACTGGGTTGCCAATATTTTCCTCATTAGCAGCTTCATATTTCGAAACTGGACGGGAAACGCTAGCAGAGAGACATAAAAGTAAGTAAAAAACTAAATCTTATGTATAAAATAGCCAATGACGATTAACCATCCTACTTATTGGACCGAATTCACGAGATAGCTAATTATAACTCAAGAAGCGGCGAAAATTTTGAAGTAGCATTCTCACGTAAAGTTCATTATTCCGTTTTCTTTAAAATTATGGAACCAATTAGAATTAGACATGCGATATTGTCTGACTTTACCGGAATTTAAATCTGCGTAAAAATATAAACCAAGTAAATGATTCTTTATCTGTTGGCGACAGAAATTATAATGTTATGCTAACTAGAATTCAATATAACAGCATCAGCTTCAAAGCAAATTTACACAGAATAAATGTTGCAAATTCAGTATGTGATTGCGGGGCAGATGTTGAAAACGCAGTGCATTACTTCTTTTCTTGTACTCTATATGATAATCAACGTGATAGTGTATCATTGGCATTAATTTCATCCCAATAATCAGTTTAGATTTATTACTGAAAGGTAGCGTAATGAGCTTAAAAACAGTTATACTTGCTGTTTTAAAATACATTATTGCATAAATATCCGGGTGTCACACGCTATTAATAGGCGTGTTGTAACGGACACAAAACCATGTATTAACATGGGTTTTCACGCGCCGATTATGACCACCTTAGCGACTTTTCGTATGCAAGTTGCAGGGCAATACTCCGTCAGTACAGAAATGAGCGGCAAGACCGCAGTTGAAGATACCGATAAAAGACTTTCACGGAATTGTTATACAATTTCGGATATAGTAAAAATGAAACTGCAGACGACATCGAGTGAAAAGTTTGATGAACAAGATTGTGACTAGTGAAATGCTGCTAACGGTTGCAAAAAAAAAAAAAAAAAAAAATCACGGTAGCTGACCATGGCCTGAAACGAGGATTTTTATAGACATGCATAGTGCGTGTAGGAATCAGCAAGGTAATGGCGATGAGGCTGAAAACTAGTGCTCCAACTTTGCAGCATTGTAGTTGAATTTATGCAATAATAGCGATCACACATCTTTTTCCAATGCATTAAGGTTTGCAAGGTCTCGGCCTTCGGTCTCGGTTTCCATCTTCTCCCTCGGGACCTTGCATACGTTAACGCATGAAAAACCATTTTTGATCCCTTTATTATTAAAGATACTCGCAGATTCACATAAACTAACGCCTATGTATATGTCCTGATTTATAAGGTCGGTAGTTTGTACAAGGAAACTATAGATTCTGTATGGAACTGACCATTGTGTGCTGTAAATTGTTTTCGGTTTGAAATAAGTATCATTTTAGTGCCCCTTTTTACGTAACATCCCTAATTCAGTCTACTTTAAAATGAAACCAGTTAGATCTAGATATGCGATCTTATCCGACTTTTAGAATTACCGAAATTTAAATCTTACATGCATAAAAAGTTAACAAAATAAATGACTTTTTTATCTATTGCCGACAGAAAACATTATCCTACTAACTAGGATTCGACATAACTGCAGCAGGTTCAAAGCAGATTTACATAGAATAAATGTTGCAAAGTCCGTATGTAATTGCGGGGCAGATGTTGAAAACACCGTTCACAGCTTCTTTTCATGCACTCTATATGATAACCAACGTGATAGTTTATCGTCGGCATTAATTTTATCCCAGTAATCAGTTTAGATTTACATGTACTTGTGAATGGTTGATAAGGTTACGAGCTTAAAACAATTATACTTGACGTTTTAGAATATATTAAAGCTATTCACAGTATCACATAAGCTAACGACAATATTTGTAAGGGGATAGTTTGTATAAGGAAACTAGACTCTATAAGACCATTGGGTGTTGTAACAAAGGGATATGTTTTGCCATTAAAAAAAAGTTATCATATTTACTGTCACATTTAGAAAGACTATAACATAATGTTGTTATAACTTGAGTCCAATCCATTTGTCTGTTTGCAACAAAATATGCTTAATCTAAATCTAACACGTAGTTTCAAGGGGGGGGGGGGGAAGTGATGGGGATGCCTTGGCAGACAACTGTTACAAAATGCCATTTTCGTCCAAAAGGTCACGTATAGTTAAAATACCCTTTTTTTTTAAACCAGTCATGGAAATAGATTTTGCATTCCCTTAAACAAGTATTATACCATAAAGATGTTTCTTAACTTTGTCTCATAGATTCTATCTTAACGGCTTAAAAATCCATACCACTCAGTTAGTAAATTTCGCCAGAATGGGTTATTTAGTTCAAAACTTTGTTTGAATGCATATAAACCTCCATATACAAAAACATTTATGAAATCTATTTGAGAAAGTGCATATCGTATTGCATGTTCTTATTGCTGTACAATTCTACCGAGGCATATTTTTTATAGGACTTGACAAAACATCTGACTGTTTCAGTCTTAAACCTCCACATGTAACATTTCTTATAGCACTTTTCCTACCTCTTCAATCTGGCCCCTTATTCCAAAGAAATTTGTTTTATCAGGCCCATTATTCAGAGACATTTATAAACGAAAAGAATTTCTAATTCTTTTATTAGATTTTTCGATGGAGGAGGCAGTAAAATAAATAAATGTACAAATTTTGATAATACTAGAGACTGAATTATAGTTACCCTAAGCTTCAAAGAAAGTTTTTTTTTCATCACTGGTTCAACAAGCTTTTACATTTATTCAATATATCCGGCGTATTAGCTTCCCATATTTGTACTGTTCTGCTGTAAAGGTAACACCAAAGATTTTAAACGGTCAGTGTGTCCAGTCTAAATTGCTATTTTCACATAATTTTATGGGGGAGTGATTCAAAGCATGCCTTTGTTTTCTCCACATTTATTTTTAATCCTGACATCTGATAATACGTATTACATATATCTAATGTTTCACTTAATGTTTCCTCAATACCGTCCAATAAAAGCTGTGTATCGCCCGCATACTAGCTGATCTCAAATTCTTTATCGTTTATTTCATACCCTTAATATCGTTTTCCTGTCTAATCATTTGTCCAAATATTTCTGCACATAAAATAAAAATATATGGTAAAATTGGGTCCCCTTGTCTGCATCCCCTCTTTAGATTAAAGAAATCTGACATAAAACCATTTTGTAAAATACATGTGTCGGCTCAACTTTGGAAACATTTTATCCACTTTTTATCGAATATCCGAAATTGAAATAATCTAAAGTCTTACAAATAAAGCTCAATGACACTGTCTCAAACGCTTTTTCAAAATCAATAGAAAGTATCAAACCTGGGATATTCTGACGATTTACTTCAAATATTTACTGAAAAGCCTGTAGTTAACCATTGGAACGTAATGTAGTTTACAATGATTCCAATAATAACATTGAGCCACGCGATGTCATATGACTTAAGGTGAGGTGGGAGTAATTGACAAAACACATGATTTTATTCATACTTCCTTATATGGTACATTTTTAGTCCCTCTTTCAGAAAATGTAATAAAAGGGGGGGGGGGGGTCTCCGATATCGTTTTCAAGATATTTGACCTCGAAAACGTCAATTTTTCTGCATTTTCGACCCGACGTTATAATGGCGTTCTATGGAAAACGCACTTTTTTGCTCGTCACTCTTGGATAAAAATCTTCATTCTGAGAAAACAAAACACATTTTTTTCTTCAAAAACTAGCAGAGTATGGCCAAATGATAGAAGTTTACATTAAAGCAATAAAAATAGTAGGTCGCCGACTTAACTTTCGAGCTAATGTGCATAAAATATTCGGCTTGCCGTCTCTTTAGACTGAAATGTCAACGTTGCGCATGGTGACGTTAACGTTACTTAAATTTTCGCGCCACACATCAGGTATCGGTATTTAAAGGCTACGGGCAAAATTTGTCTTGGACTTTCATCACTCATGATTGCCATCGTCGGGAAAGTGCAGGATGAAGGCAGATGTAATACTTTTCTCTATATCTCTGTATAAGGCGTCTTGACTAACTTTTTTTATTAAAAAGAAAACGAAAACATTGCCATTATGCCCTCCCATACAGTTGACGCGCACCCGAGTAGACAGACTCTCAGAAGCAACAACTTTAGGACGGGGTTCCACGTGTTATGACATTTGAACAAGTCCCTTGTCCTCTTGTCGTTTGTACATGGTAGGCGAGTCAAGTTTTACAGTTCCTGACCCGACCCAAGAAAGAACCTGTAATATTCTGCACTATAACTTACCGTTTGGACAACGACTGGACTTCGGCGATTCTCTCTCTCTCTCTCTCTCTCTCTCTGTAAAACTGGTAAGCAGCTTGGATTCACTTTAGTGTCTATGAGATACAATAAAACGGCTCTTTGATATACACTTGAAACAGAAGGAAGAAATGAAGGACAGAAAAGTGAAAGAAAGGTAGGGAAAAAGAAAGGACACACTGTTTTTAACTTATTGACACAACATATCGTTTAATTATCGTAACAACGTCGATAAAAGATTCTGTCGACATTGCATCGACGTTGATACGGCTGCCTGGCGTTGTTCAAATGCTAGGTCTAAGAATGTTTGATGTAACTGAAATTTGGCAAAACTTTTGTTGATTAGTATTTTAGGTCTGGGTGGTTTTGATTGATTGATTTGTTGCTTAACGTCCACTGTAAACATCTATGGTCATGTCGGGACGGTCAGTTAACCTAACCACACTATTCCTGGGCAGGCTTAGACCTCCTACGCGGTTAACCAGTACTATGTGCACATACTTTCGCCAGTAACTGACAACTACCCTTCTTGAATCAGCGGAAGGAGAAACGAAAGTATGTAGCCAGACCGGGTTTCGAACCCAGGACCTCTGACTTATGAGTAATGTGTGGGTGGTATGAAAACGACTGTCTATATTGCTGCAACCATGTTAACTGTATAATGCATGGTCGAATTGTCGACAGTGATCTGACTACTCATTGTACGATTCTGGATTCGATTTCACGAGGCTTTGTTGTCGTATGGATATTTGTTGCAACTCTACAGCTGCGAACTCCGTCTAACAAACTGATAAGAAACTGTCAGAGAAAAGCTTTCCCGCTAGCAGTCTTTACCCACGGAAAACTAAGACCCTCGGTAGCTCAGTGGGTTAAGCGCTGGCCTACAGATCTAGCGGTCGCGGGTTCGAGCCCCGCCGGAGGCGGAGTTTATTTCCATTGCAGACGGGGTTCCATTGCACACAGTCTTTCAATATCACCCGTCCATCGTCCTGATATGACTGAAATACTGTTGAAAAGGACGTAAAAACGCAAGTCATCCATCCATCACAGAAAACTAGCTATATATTTTTCAGTTTCTTCTCGACGGCACTTTCTATTTCCTTTTCTTGTATGAAATTTATAATAAATTATTGCAACTCAACAGCTGCGAACTCCGTCTAATAAACTGACAAGAAACTGTCAGCTTTCCCGCAATTAGGCTTCCGCACGGAAAACTAACTATACTTTTTCAGTTTCTTCTCTACGGCGCTTTCTATTTCATTTAAATTTCACCCAATGCTCAGCCTCCTTGCATTTTGTGAGCAGACCATGGAGTGAGCATAGAAGCGTCTAACGTTGACGCCATCTTGTTTTTATCAAACGGAACGTTTGACGTCATTACGCAACGTAGCGACAGAAACTGCCGCACGGCGGCGCTGAATTACTCCCACCTCACCTTAAATGACGTCAAAAAAAACTGGCTCTCTAAAATCCGATTGGAGGTCGGCTGTGTCATGACTCTTCCGCTGGTGGTTACTGAAACGAATGAAAATATAAGCAATGAACTTATTTTTTCTGATGTTTATTGGAGTGTTAACTACATTGTGTCAGTAGCAAAGTTTACATGACCACCTTGGGAATTCATTCACTTTGCACGCGACCCAATGTAGTTTACAATTCGATAATCCTCAGAAAAAATGAAATTCATTCCTTAAACTAAACATCATAAATTACCCTAATATTGTCGCCAATAAAACGACCAGAAATAAATTGACATCCGTGTATTGGTTTATGTAGTACTTTTTACAATCTATTTGTTATAAAGCAGATGCCATTTTGTAAATAACATATATTTTTATTTAATGGGCCTGAAGTTTTTAACTGATCTTTCATCTTATTTTGTTTGGGTAGACAAGTTATTATTCCTTGTTTATTTAGTTATACTTAAAGATCCAGTACAGAATCCAAAATTTAATGAACGTGAAACAAAATACCATATGTCGATTCAGAAAAAACTGAAAAATCTCTACTGCAATCCATCCTGCTAGGACGTTTTTTTCATATTTTTCAATGCGGTAGTCAATTCAAAATATGACAGTTCGCCCTCCACTTGTATCACTTCACAGTTCGGTAATTTATTGAGATTTTCAATTAGAACATGCTTAACTGGTTCATCATTATCGTTCAATATTTATACCCCCGGCATACGAAGTATGTCGAGGGGTATATAGTTTTTGTCTTTCCGTCCGTTCGTCTGTTCGTCCGTCTGTTCGTCCGTCCGTCCGTCTGTCCGTTCGTCCGTACGTAAGTTAACATTTGCGTTAAAGTTTTGTTAGGTTTTTTTCTTTTGCTTCTGTTATCCAGAGCTTGTTCATAAGTGCTTAGTGTTACTACAGGATGGATACCGATCAGTATGCATCACCTTGATGCTGCTGCTGGCCAAAGGTCAAGGTCACAGACTTAGAAATTCTTATAAAATTTGCGTTAAAGTTTTGCGTTAAGTTTTTTTCCTTTGCTTCTGTTTTCCAGAGCTTGTTCATAAGTGCTTAGTGCTACTACAGGACGGATACTGATCAGTGTGCATCACCTTGATGCTGCTGCTGGCCAAAGGTCAAGGTCACAGACTTAAAGATTTATATAACAGTTGCATTAAAGTTTTGTGTTAAGTTTCTGCTTTTGCTCTGTTTTCATGAACGTCTTTACTCGAACTTGTTGATATGTGCTTATTGGTACTACAGGATGGATACTGATCAGTTTGCACCGCCCGGATGCTTCTGCAGGCCTAAGGTCAAGGTCTCAGACTTAGAAATTTCTACAGCAGTTGTTTTAAAGTTTTGTTTCAAGATTTTGCTTTTGCTCTATCTTTGAAATTTATATAACCAATTGTGTTAAAAAAGAACTTTAAGTTTGTATTGTTTTGATTATTGTGAAATCTTGAGATGTAGCCTAGTGATATGTGCCTACATGGGCATGCAAGGTTTATTTCCTATAGGTGGTGGCGCTGGCCGGGGGTATACGTGAGCCCCTGCTCACTTGCTCTAGTATATAAAGGCCTTTTCGATAGTCTGTTTTTTTTTTCTTTCTGTATATTTTGTTCCATTTTCATCTATTAACTTGTTCATTACTTTGTTTATATAGATCCTATTTTCTAGCCGAAAGAAATACGTTTTAGGTTTTTCGCCCACTCCTTGATCTCAGTATTAATCCCTCAATTTTTTAATTTTGTATTTATTTTTTTTTGATGAATTCTTTGCTTCCATATGATCTTCTAGCATGTCATATAACTAATACAGTGTACATGTACTTGTTTTTCGAAGGGAAACCACACTCGTGGCTCCCTGTCTGTATCCCTAGATAATGAAACCCTTCCAAAAATGTTCTACTCTTAAATGTTACATTTTTCTCCTACAAAAACATTTTTTTCTCTAAGAGTTTACCCAAATTAAGAAGGGAGACTAAGATGAAATTGGCAGAGTTGCTTCCCGTAAAAATGTATTCGTTCACCTTAAAGTCTATTGGAAAGATAGAAGCTTAACTAAATTCTGGAGGAAGATTTTTTGGAAGCAAGGAATGCAGCAGAGAGAGAAAAACTGCAATTTGGGTTTAATTAAATCTGTCCATTTCCAGTAACGAAATGCTGCAACACTACCCATGCCCTCTTCATCAGCTTCAGCTAATCATATAATCAAATTGACACGGAGCTCAGAGGATCCCAAACAACCAGAAAATACTTAATCTGCAATATGACGAAGTTCAAAAAATCTTTTCACGGCCGCCAAACGGCATTTTACACTAAATATTTAACCTGTTATGTGCGTTACTTTATCGAACTGTATGCTGTAAGGTTAAACAGTTTCTAAACTGTGGGTATGTATATCGCTTTAATGGGAAACGGTCAAAACAATAAGTAGTGTAAAAGGGCAATGATCAGAAATTGACCCAACTAGTTCCATACCCCACGCACGCACCAAACTGGAAAATAGTACCATAAATTGATAACACAAATAGTAATGTCACACGGCTAATTTATTAACTGATAATTGATAGTCCCGGTTTTTGATTAACAACAAGAAGATGTGATATTTCCAGTGTTTCTCATGACTTATAGACATAGTTCACACAGCTCATTAATACTTGCTAGTACCGC
Organism: Ctena decussata; assembly: GCA_963989385.1. Lineage (NCBI taxonomy): Eukaryota > Metazoa > Mollusca > Bivalvia > Lucinida > Lucinidae > Ctena > Ctena decussata. The sequence continues at coordinate 36,591,897 of OZ022508.1, forward strand.
TTTTTTATTAACGACAAGAAGCTGTGACATCGCCGGTGTTTATCATGACTTGAAAAATGGGTGTGACATATGTGTTCGAATCTAACCTCTTATCCAATCACCTTTAGCATGTCAAATCAGCTGATTTGAAAGTGCGTTTTCCACACTGATTAACCTCGTGACTTATCTGTACATCGATAATTGCTTTCTTGGATAAAAAAACTGTTTCCTTGGGAAAAAAATCATGATCACGCGCTTCAGTCTGACGGTAAGTCGACTTATTTTTCGTCTAATTATTTTGAAATTGAAATTATTCACATCGAGGAAGTTGTATAATGAATAGTCTGCTTTGTAATCTGACAAGTCTATGTTTACGCTCTTTAAGCTACAGTCAGAAGAAATCTCATTGGGCCATGCACTCCCGTATGCTGTCATCTCAAATATTTGTGTTTTCTATCTATTTATTATGCTATTTTGAGCTATGACAGCTGTTTTGTACTTTATTGAAATTGATAGTTCATAAACATAATGTCCTCTACCACATTAAAAGAGCAGGAAGCTTTTTTGCTGGCTGTTCTTTACGTAACTGCTTTCTGCTGTGATGAACTGCTTTTCATGTATTTCATGCTTTCTTCAAAACGATGTATCACGTCTTAGGTCTTCAGAGTAGTACTGTATCATCCTGCGAATTTTAGACCAGAGGACCATTGATCATATAGGTCACGTAAGCCCATTTATCATCAGCAACCTTATTCTAGCATTTTTTTAACCAAGAGGATTATTGGTTCTGAATTACTGATTTGAGCATCATCAGATGTGACAAAGCTTATAATAATAGCTTAAGACAGTGAGAAGAGTCCAAGAGGTCCAGGTCAAACGATAATAACAGGCATCTGGGTCAAAACAAAACCACGGGTTACCCTTTTTTCAATATGGAAAAACATCAACCTAGTACTAGTATCTTCATTTCATGGAAATCAACGGTACTCGGGTACTTAAATATAACCGACTTCCAAGTTCATCTGCATTTTATTCCAGGGGCCGTATTCATAAAGCCACTTAAGTCGTTGCTATGCTGTTGCTAAGGCAAAATATCTATAAAGGAGATTCCATACAACTATGAAATTTGTTCTGGAGGAACAGTCTTTGTAAGACTGTTCCTCCAGAGCAAATTTCATAGTTGTAGGGAATCTCCTCCTAAGAAATTTAGTGTTAGCAACAGCATAGCAACGACTTAAGTTGTTTTATGAATACGGCCCCAGACCATTTTTTTTTATTTTATATAGTCTCAGTGGCCTTCTTGGTATTGTGATCAGGAACAGTTTAATATATTACCTGTCTTATAGAGAAATACTGTTGAATTTGGTTAGTTTTTAGAAAGACATACTATACATTTAAAATCCTAGTTAACTTCAGTTGCACATTTAGCCAGATAAACGTCATAGACCTCAACAGTTGCTGAGGAATATGCTGTTCAAGCCCTTTCCCCACCGGAAAATGTTTACCATATATGGGACTTTGAAGGCTTTTTAATCATATATGGGCATAATAGTTTTGGTCAGCATGATGGTGTAAACAAAATTTCATTTTCTCGATCCCCCATGGCTCCATTTGCAAACTGGCTTCGATTGGTCCAGTCGCAAATAGATTATGATGTGCGAAAATGCTGACAGGAGACTGGACGACCAATGGACGATGGAGTCTTGCTATAAGTTGTCCAATAAGCCAAAATACTCAGGTGAGTAAAAATAGGACCATTGTTCTTGGATATCTGAAAACAAGAAAATGTCTTCAAACACGCTTGGGCCATCATTTGAAGACACTTCGCAGAACTCAAGTATCTACAGCTACATGCAAAGTTTCAAGGTCATTGGGCTTTCGACTCTGGAAAAGTAGATTTGTAAGGTTTTTAACAAACATGTGCAGAGCTGCCATCTTGGTCATGTGACCAAAATTATTTCAATAAATTCTTATATGCATGTCACACTGAGGTGCCATATGGCTTCAGCTTTTGAGGGCAGTACACTTTTTCTTCTAAATTTTGAAATCCAAGTGATATTAGACAGAGGTAAAGAAGATCTTGACCATTGGTAACCTCATGTCTTCATAACCAAAAATAGTCTTCTACATTAACCAAGTATTATGCCTCAGACTACAATAGTTCCTGTGAAATTCATTATTTTCCAATATAGAAGCATATGGAACCTTAGTTGACCTCGCTATGAAATATCAAGAACATTTACCCTTTTGTTCTTGAAAAGATTGTTTTAAAATTTTATATGGGCATGGCAGCCATCTTGTCATGTGACCATAGCCATTTCAATAAAGTTTCATTTTCATGTACCACAGAGGTTTAATGTAAAATATAGCTTTATTTGGCTCAGAGGCTTTAGAGGAGTGCATTTTTTAATTCTAAAATTTCATTGAGCTGAAGCAAAGGTCAAAGAAGGACCTTGACCTTGGGTACCCATGTATTCATTCAGTTTACAATATCTACCAATTATTATAGCTACTAGGCTTAAAACATTTATGTGAAATCCATTGTTTAAGCATTTTTCATATAAGAGCATAATTACCCAAAGTTGTCTATTCTCTATAACCTTGCGAGGTCGTTGGCGCACCACAAATTACTTTACAACAATCCCTTTCCCCCTAGTTCTGTCTTCAGCTGCCCTAGGTAAGCTAGCAAAGTCCAACCCTGTTCACTCCTTAATATCGTCTTCCCACCTCTTCTTCTGTCTCCTTTTTTTCCCTTTCACTGTGCCCTGCAGTATTGTCTTTCCTAACCAGAAGACCTTGAGATGTGGCAAATTCACCTCAGTTTCCGTTTCTTGACCAAGGTCAGGAGTTCGTCATATTCTGCAATGGCTGCTTGAATATATCTGCAAACATCCGCATTAGTGACATGGTCCTTGTACGAGATGTTAGTACCTCCGTTTTTGAGCCTTTATCTAAGACAACTGCTCCAAGGTACTTGAAGCTTGTAATCATTCCAACCTTCTGTCCTATTACTTTGGTCTACCTCTGGATGCTATGGCGGTATTTGTCATTAGTTTGGGGTTCTCAGCACTTATCTCCAGTTTATACTTTGTGCAAGTTTTGTCGAGGCTTCTAGTTCCTTCTCTTCCTCAGCAAGAGCGTCAATGTCATTAGCGAAACGCAGATTGGTCATATAATAGTTCTGTCGCCTATGCCAACCTTTCAATCATGTTTTCCGGGGCATCAGACATAATACTTTCGAGAAAAATGCTGAAGAGGATGGTTGATAGAAGCACCCTTGCCTAACTACAGCTGTTGTCCTGACCATTCTCCTGTGCCCCCATTCCTCTGAACTGCACTTATAGTCTTGTCACAGAGGTTCTCAATGACATACTAGATTGGCATAATATTGTACTTCCACAGAAGCCAATACGGCTGCATGGTATACCACGTCAAAGGATGTTTGAAATCTATGAAGACATGGGACATATTCTGCGAATGTTGAAGGTTCTTTTCACAAAGAATTCTGAGATCTGTTCTGTGGCGCTTCTTCCTGCTCACAGCCCAGCCTGCTCTTCAGCGATAACCTCTTCAGCTTGGGCTTTGAGTCTGTTCAAGATGATTTTCAGCATGGCTTTACTTGGATGACTGATGAGGTTGATGGCTCTGTAGTTATGGCAGAGCTGTGGGTTGCCCATTTAAGGGATAAGTAACTGAATCCGACTGACATCGTGGGGTTGGCCATTGTCCTGTTCTCCAGTTCTTGTTATATATTTTGTCGAAACATCAGTCATGGTCCCCCCCCCCCCCCTGCTTGAATATGTTCTGATTGTATGTTATCAACTCCGGCAGGCTTCCCCTATTTCAATGCGGCTACTGCAATCTCAATTTCCTCACGAAGGATCGGTAGATATTTTTCAGGGTGATCTGCGCAATATTCTGTCCATCCGCTCAGAAACTCTTGCCCTTCTGTCAGACCAAAAGTTGACTTTACTGTAAAGTAGATCAAGGTCAATGTTTGGTCATCATTAGAAAAAAAAACCTTTGTAGGGTCTGAGTCCCTGATGCTTCCTTCTATTCAGATCTGGAGAAAAAAACTTTTAAAGGATTTTATCATGTATCATGATGGCCATCTTGGTCATATGATCATTTTGTCAAATTTCATTTCTGTGTATCTTGGAGGTTCCTTGTGAAATATGTTTTTACTGGTCCAGTAGCTTTTGGCAACAGCATAATATTTTTCAGATCTCGTTGTTCTTGAACGAAAGGTCTTGAGACTTATGGCAACCTGATATCTTCATGTTATTGTATCACGGACTAGAATAGTTTCTGGAAAATCCACTGTTAAAGCATTTTCCCAGATTAAAATAAAAACACATGAGAAACCCAAGTCATCCTTGCCATATATAAGGACAAGGTCAAATCAGTGTTACTATTTGAAGAGACTTCGTTGGGCCGAAGTCTCTGATTCTACATACCAAGTTTTAAGGTCATAAGCCCTTTGGTTCTGGAGAAGAAACTTTTTAAATATTTTACCATATATGGATGTCATGCCAAGATATGGCAGATACCCTTTAAAAGTCTTAGGCATGTGATCATAACCATGTGATGATTTTTATGCCCCCGTGACGATAGTTAGGGGGCATTTAGATTTGCTCCTGTCTGTCTGTCTGTCCGTCCGCCTGTCTGTTCGTCACACTCCTCCCACAGTGTTAAATGGATCTTTTTCAAACTTTGCAGACATGTTGTGGATATATTGAAGATGTGCAAGTGGGTTTTTGATGGAGCAGAATTAATCTTTGACAGAATTACAGCCTTTTGAACTTAGTCATTTTCGGCACTTTTTTGCATTGTAGGGTATGGAGTTTGTGTAATAAACTTCTCTCACAGTTTTCTATGGATCGCTTTTAAATCTTGCATATATATTGCGGATATATTGCAAATGTGCATGTGGGCTTTTGATGGAGCTAGACTTAATTTTGACAGTATTACGGCCTTTTGAACTTAGTCATTCCATGCATTTTTTTTTGCATTGTAGGATATGGAGTTTGTGTAATCAACTCCTTCAATCGTTTTCAGTGGATCTTTTTCAAACTTTGCATACATGTTATGGATATATTGAAGATGTGCATGTGGGTTTCATATGGAGTTAGAATTAATTTAAACAGAATGCCTTAGTCATTTCAGACAGTTTTTTGTGCATTGTGGGGTACGGAGTTTTTGTAATCAACTTCTCTAACCATTTAAAATGGATCTTTTTCAAAGTTTGCCTACATTTTGTGGACATATTGAGAATGCGCATATGGTTTTTTTTTTTTTGAAGCTAGAACCAATTTTGATGGACTTTTGATCTTAATTATGTCTGAGTTTTTTCATTGTAGGGTATGGACCTTGTGTTTGCAATCGATTTTTTTTTCAAACTTTGCCTATATATTGTGGACATATTAAAGATATGCATGGTGGGCTTTGATTGAACTGGATTAGGTTTGACTGAATTACTGTCATTTGATCTCAATCTTTTAAGGCAGTGGTTTTGGCAATGTAGGTTATGGACTTTGTGTACTTAGCTGCTTTGACAGTTAGGCTAGCAGGAAAGTTCTTTGAAACGTAACGTTTGTTGATAATGGACAATCCAGTGATGTGCACTGGTCTGTGACGGGGGCTGCACGGGGGCATCATTCATGTCTTACAGACACAATTTTCTAGTTTCATTATCATCTCCTATGCAGGTACCATACGACATATTACTTCAGAAGGCTCACTAGCTTTAGACGAGAGCTAATTTCAGTTTTGAAACCACAGTCACCTTGAGCAAAGGTCCAAGGTCAAAGAATAATCTTTGGCAACATATTGTCTTTATTTAGTTAACCATATATACCAAGTCCTATATTTAAAACTTAAATACTTTCTGGGGAATCCACTTTTTTAGCATTTTCCGATATGACAACATTAGAAACTAAAGTGGACCTTGTAATAAGTTTGGTGAAGGTTATCGCAGGTTCATCAGTGGAACACACTTTGTAGGACCTGAAACAAAAATGCTGTATACAAAGTTTCAAGGTCACTGGCCTTTGTTCTGGAGAAGATTTTAAGGGTTTTAACGTACATAGGCACGGTGGCAATCTTTGACATGTGACCAAGACCATCTGACTGAACCTTCATTCCTTGTACCAAGGGAGGCTCCGAATTAAATATGGCTTCAATCGACCCAGTGGTTTCGGGGAAGAATATGTTTGTAAATGTGACGGACAACCGTCTTGCGACAAAGCCCTGGCTTTTCTGTTAGGTCAACCATGAGCCTAAAAGCTCAGTTTAGCTAAAACTTGAGACAACTGCAGCTGACCTCGACTTGTGTCGTAAAACATGATTACAGTGGCTTACGCTTTAATACCTTACCAATGTATCCCCTACAAGCCACTGTTGTTCTGTTTTAAGTAAATCTTATGACAGATCTTTGCATACAGCAGACTATTCTAAGCTAAATCTCGCTGATTCCCTTTGTATAAGAATTTCTCTAGGACTCAGATTTCTGTCGTGATATTTCAATCTTCTCAATATACTAAAGTTTTCTGTAAAGAATAGAACATTTGATTTGTTTCCTTTGATAAAATGACAATGCGTTGTGTCTGCTTATCAAGGCAAATACAAAAATTGTCGGGAACTTATTGGTGGTAATAAATGCAAAGGTAATTTTACAGCGGAATTTTCCAAACTACACTTAGCTTTATTCCATGAGCATATGCACGAATATATGCATCATTGCATGTCATACCGTACCATTACAGTTAGAGCAATACTTAGTGCTATAACCAGTCATTTGCAGGTAGTAGGGAATTTATTCTGTGTTATTTTATTAGTTTTATTCATCCTTGAATAACTTTGACAGATCCTGTTAAACCAACAAAAAGCAGTCCGGTTGGATTTTTTTCACTTTAACAAAGCAATTCATTTCATCCGCCAGAAAAATGTCCTTTTCCTTTTACAAATATAAGTCAAGGGAGTTGAGCACCGTTCAATTTGAAAAAAAATGGATTGTTGTTCATCATACACATTTTTTCTTTGTCTTTCTCGTCGTATTTCTATGCAAAAAAAAAAAATCTTTTTACTAAAATAATTGTGATGAACGACATACTCAACTCCGTTTACATGAGGACGTCGCGCATGGTATTGGGGAACGAAACGTGACGTCAAAATGTCAAAAGGTTTATTTTTCTGCCAGTAATGAGAATATAAATCAGCAGTTTCAACTGCCTCATACCGAAAGGAGCCAAACAAAGCTAAAACACGCCACGGAAACAAAAGGAAAATGGTCTGATCCTTAAAAATAGTGTACAGACGATGCTGTTTTCGTGTCTAGCGTTTGCTTTTCCCGTTTCTTTCTTGTTGTTTTCTGCAAGTTTTCTTGTCTCGGGAAAACTTTCTGTTGGTAAAAATATCATATATTTCTGGGCTTTAATCTTTGAGAAAATTTTTCTCCGATGGCAAGAGAAAGAACTGCTGTAAAATGGCGCAGATCTGAAAATTGCCAGACAGCCGCTTATAGATATTTGTCGCCGCGTTACAAAATTTAAGACCGATGTAAATACGCATAACATTTTTATTGTTCCATGCATTTAATCCCAATTTTGTTGATAAATCAAATAGATAATGTACATTTTGGAAATTTGCTTTAATAAAAATTACTGTAATCTTTCTATCCAAATCAGCTTCATAATAATGACAGGTGTAACAATTTGATGTCCAATTTGAATTTTGTTACAAAATTTAAGACCGCAGATTTTCTACTTTCTTTCAACATTCGTAGAGACAAAGAAACTATTCTGATATAATTCATAACTGCTGCATAAGTACATCTGAAGCATATAAAAATATTTTCAAAAGTTATTTACTCCGGTACAATAAATACTCTCCAAAGAAACCTACCCTGCAATTATAACGTTAATTTGGTCATGAGTTACACTTTGTTTAATTTAAGCCAGTACCTTCTAAAATGGCGATTGTTGAAGAATAAACAATGAAAATGATATGGAGTTAATTTACACTTAATTCCTTATTACGTATGCTACTTTGCGCAAAAATTCACGTCGGCATTTCTATGTAGCATTCCTTCGAGTATGCCTACCATGCGGATTTTGTTACCGTCTTACATGCATATTAACGCAAAAAGATGCCGTTTTTGTTCCAGAATAAGGCTTTACATGGTCTGGAAGCCAACTATTATTGACCCGCAAATAAAATAAATACCAATTTACGATTTTAAAATAGTTTATTCCACCCGATCAAACTGGTACTGCAGCTGTAATAACCCACATGTATAATGTATTTATCGATTCAAGATATTTCATCTTTCTGTCCGTATTAGAGAAGGAATTCTTCAAAATACTTACCTGGTGCAAATGCGATTCTCTGTTTGTTTTCCCTAGAAAGCAGTTTGGTTACCAAAAAGCACTTATCGGGGTGCAGCTGGGTCATGAGGTTACAAAGTGTGGTTTCATACGCCATTGAACTTCTCAAGAGTGTTCAGTGTAACATTTCAAATCGTAATTCTGCAAACATATTGACAGTTTTCCAATCATCATTATGGCAGGTAATACCCCTGGAACCAATCGTTATTCTTGTGTATGTAAAATGTGTAATTCACAAAACAGATAAAACTTGTTGATAACAACTTGCTCGTAGAGAATATACAAATCCGCCATTGTTGACACATTTGATCAACAACGAACTTTTGCGTATGTTTTAGGTCAAATTCAAAGCTTGTTTATTGGCATGTTCGTTGCAGCCCTTGTGCTTTATTAGCAGTAAAATACTGTGTTCATGACAACAGGTCCTGGGTTCGAATCTCAATCTGGAATTCTTCCCAATTTCTCTTTATCATTTTCTTCTCCATCTTTCCTTTTCTCATGGCAACTGAGGAGCTGCTATGGGAGATCAGATCCCCACAGCCATTTATTTGAATATGATTTTATTTAATACTTTCTCTGATTTATGGAGTTGCAGCTATGCATATTGATGCTGTCATCATAATTATGATAATTATTTTATCATATGACGTCGCATCTGAGAGTGTAATAAAGCCATGCATTAAAATCAATAATCCACTAGTGGATTAAATATGCAAATTACGTCGTAGCGTTATGCGTTAACGTCCATAAAACGTCGCTTTTTCTAATGGAGAAATCATGACGTTTCAGTGCAATATTTGCTAATAAAATGCGCTTTTAGTGTCATATGATAAATAGAATCTTGCATTCGTGCTCCTGTATTATTGAATTTATTAAACTCGTTGGGGGAAAACGATAAGATGCTCGGCAAAGCCTCGCATCTTATCTTTTTCCCCAACTCGTTTAATAAATTCAATAATACATGAGCACTCATGTAAGATCCTCTATTTAATAGCAGATATATTGCATGTTTTTGTCTCAGGTCTGAATACGTAAATATCTGTGTCCTGCTTATTTTCTTCATTGTATTCATTTCATTTGTAGGATACACTCTTGTTTTTCATACATCTGCATGAATAAATACATTCTTCAACTATAGATCTCTTCTTATCCTTGTCACATTCCGTGCTTTACCATTATATAAGAAGTCCTATGTGACAGTAAAATGCTGTGGGTAGCAAAATAAATATCAACTCATACCATATGGGTGAATGAAAGTTAGCCTTAACCAAACATAATTAGGCACACAAAATGTCTATTTTCACCTATCGTCTGTTTCTATATACGTAAAAGAGAAATCAAAATGATAGCGAATAAACAGACGAAACAAATCGATTTTCGAAGACAACACATAAGTGAACGGCACAAACAATAACATTGATACACCACAACGGATGCAGGAGGCCAAATAGCTGAATCGGTTAGGCGATTGCCTGCTGTTCTAGCGTCCCGGATTCGAGCCCCGCTGGAGGCGGTTATTTTATTAATCGTAAACGGGGTTCCATTGCACACAGCCTTTACTTATTACTCATCCATCGTCCATATTTGATGAAATACTGTTAAAAGGACGTAGAACCGGAAGTAATCCATCTAGCCATACCACAAAAGATGAACCACCTTGAAACTGTCAAAATGAATTTCTTGGGGGGGGGGGGTGCTGAAACTAGTCTGGTGGGCCGTTTTAAAAATTGTTTAGCTCAATAAGGCTTAAGTGTATTTGGCAGAAGCAACATATGTTCTCAAGGACTGTTAACAAATACAGGTTACAAACGTTACCTTTCTGAGTACCAATACTGTAAGTCAAAATTAGTTGGTTTGTTACTTTTAAAAGTCGTTTGGAAATTAAAAATGATAGTGGTCAAAGTACCCAATCATAAGTCCGAACTCGTAGGTCATTTAAGCATAGACAATTCCGGAATATCTTAGATACACAGACATGGACCCTAAAACAGAGGTGTGATCAGGTTTCCCATATACAGATTAATTCAGGAAGGCTTCTTTTTCATTTCGACACAATCTCAGCTTTACATGTTCATGTAAATAACACTGTATGTCTGCATAGAAGAGACTACACTATAAAAATATATTTTACGATAAATAATAAACATTTTTTTATCAAAGATTCTATATTTAAAGTCAGTCTTTCAAAAGAGTGTATTCCCGGCAGGACTGATAAACGCTTTACTCAAGCATTTAATGTTACGTAAGTTTCTTTGGTTAAAATATATGTTTTAAGGTCAAAACAATTTTTAAACTGTTATTTTATATTATGTTCAACATTATTTAAAGTCTCCATAGTCCTATCAATGGTAAAAACGCCTAAACTCAAATCACTACAAAAGGCGGTTCAACCTTCACGTTTAATAATAAAATGTGGGTTGATGTGCATATTATGAGTCATATAACAGGAAAAAGTAGAGAAAACAAGTTTTTGAAAAATAACAAATCGCTCCACAAATTAAAATTTCCTGTTCTGGTTTCCCATCGAGCAATGCTATATAAACATAGGCGGGATAGTGATTGGGACGCCACCCCTGTACATTGTATTTTTACCATTTTATTCAACTTAATGAAATCGAAAGTAAGTCATTTTAGTTGCCAACAAAAATGATCCAAATAAGTTTTCAACCCTTTTTATGTGAAACTCAAGGATGTTTTATTTGTTTAAAGCTGGCTAATCAAGATCATTTACACTGACGGAACTATACCCAGAAGCATGCAGCGAAACCTCATGATAAAATATTTCTGATAGAGCAATGGGGCCTTTAATTGCAAAGGTCCAATTCGTTATTAAACTATCTTATTAGCCCTCTTTTATTCGAACAACTATGTAAAAATTTGCTTTTCACCCACCAACAGGGTATAGCTGTCTATAATATCAACAGTACATGGTTGACAAAGTATTTAAAGGCTAGAGGTCTCAAATTTAAAGGAAATATATATAATTTAACATTTTGGGCCATATTTATTTCGCAGGGTCTTTGTAAAATACAACGACTAAAATTACATTTTAAATTTTCGAGGGGGAAATGATACATTGTAACAAAATTAATATCACCAAAGGTCTAAACTGTTTTAAGTGACCTAATGTATAGCATATTAACCATTATTACAGAAAACATTAACATTTGTAACATATATATTGTTAAAAACATATTTCTTATCGAATTCAAAAACTATTTTTGATAGGCAAATTTTAACAGGGTAACGTCTTTAACTTGTCACTTACAGAGTTATGCAAAGTCTGCTAAGGCTGCAAACGCTAAAATTGATAACTAGAGACCAGGGTCATCATTTTGATTTGAAATAACGAATGTTAATTTAAAGAGTAACTACACTTCAGGAACTGACTGAATCAGATCCCAAACCCTATCCCCAACATCAAAGGGAAAGATTGACAAAGACATGCCAACAAACAATAAATTACAAGTGATAAGCCGAGTCAGCAGCTCTTTCCCAAATAGGTGGCAACTCAGCTATCTTTATTGAACTTAATAATTTAGACCATCAGAAGGGTTGCAACAGACTAAGCAAATTATACGAAAAACATTTAACAACTATTTTTACCTATTTTCTATTTTTTTATCGTTTTGTTAGTATGTCCTTTAAGACGAATGATACTTGGGAAAAAATTGATTCCTTCCCAGCAGGCACATGACGTTAAAACGACGTCATGTAACGTCACTTCGACGTTATGTACCCGCTTGGTTGGTGTTCTATATCATTACATTAGATGAAATCAATATAACATTATGCGTCTGTGTTTTTAAACATGAAAATTAGTCTATATACGTACGTGTCTGTGTGAATATACATCATATACTCATTTTAAAATTAAGTCCTTGTGGGCTGCTATCTCATTTGATTCTATTCAACTAGCGTTTTCCCAGAAAAACTGGGATGATGAATAAATTATGCGTCTACAATCACACAACAAAAGGACCCGCTGTGTCTTATTTCAGAGTTGATGAATGATATTTTAGTTTAAACGGAGTCTAGCCTTTTTTTCCTAACAACAATTAAAATCATCTAGAACAAAACAAAATCATAGACACTTTGTCCGTGCCAAGCATTTGTGATCGGATACAATGATATATGCATTTCCTATTGAGCATATAGTGAAAGGGAAATTATAGGAAGGAAGGACAATGCGTGATGTATTATATATGCTGTATTCATTTATATTGCCAATATGCAAAATTGTTTTACTCATTTTAGATTTTGCATTCTAATGTATATAATTTCTAGAAATCTTAGAAAATAATGGAGAAGTGAAGCTGAATTCAAAGCAATCCTGTCAAAAAGATAAAACAATCATGCTTCCAATGTGTCCACAGGTTAAAATATATTGAAATATACTCAAAAAAAAATATTAAAGGGTCAAACTTTTACCCTGCGATTTCTGGAACATTTCAAACATTTGGTAAAATAAATCATTTCTACCTTCCATTTTATTCATTTTACAAGTTTTATACACATGAAGCTTGAACCTATAGCCTTTGTCTTGACCTAGGCCAAGCTTTAAGTCAACCTACCCCTAAAATGAAGGTTGTTTGAATTCCCATAGAGAATTGATAGTGTGTCAGTTTGGTCGGGAATAACTTCTAAAATTGCTATGAGTTTTAAACTTCTTATTGCTTGCTGACCTTAAAAATGATTAAATTTGATGACTATCGAGCAATTTTTCAAAAAATTCATGAATTGGCGAAATCGAAAATTTTGGTGAATTTGTTCCCTATGGACTTCAAACAACTCTGATTTTAAGGGTAGTGTGAATTGAAGTCTGGACTTGGTCAAGATATAGGCGATATTTTCAAACTTCATGTGTACAAAACTTGTAAAATGAATGAAATGGAAGGTGGAAATGATTTATTTTACCAAATGTTTGTAATGTTCAAGAAATCGCGGGGTAAAAGTTTGACCCTTTAATATTTTTTTGAGTATATATTAGTGTATATATAAGACAGGGACGTATAAATGTGTGCCATATACCGTCAATTCAAACGTAGTTAAAACTACTAGCTACACATGAAACTCGTATGCACGTGTAAGCTTTCACTAAAATTTTGGTTTTGCAAATCCCTAAAACACCACATGAAAAAAACTTGTCATGGAGCTCCTTGTCCAGATAAAACATTCATCGGCCATCCATCCACTCGCTCGTTTATTCTCTCATGCCGTTATCTATACATGTATATAATAATTGAGCCACGACACGACAAAACAATCAAAGTGGCATGTGCGCCACGCGAAGACTCGGATCAGCCATGTTATCAACCCAGTCTGATCAGAATCTACGTTTTGCGCCTAAGAGGTAGCTAAGGGACGGCTCAATGCAGACAACGAAGAATCTGATGAGGCTGGGCGGATGCCCAGGCAGGTCTGAGTCTTCGCTGGACGCACATACCACTTTGTTGGTTTTCTCGTGCCGCGGCTCATATATCATTGTATCGTACTTATTGTAAAAAGGGCCGATTGCTTAACTTGATAGTGTAGACCCAGATCAGACTGCACTTCAAGCAGTGTGATCACACTTCAAACAGTGTGATCAGGGTAACAGGTTTATAAAATATTGCCTAACAGATATGGATAACATGCATATTGTGGACTTAATATGGTTATATTTCTTGAATTAAATCTTGAAAAAATATTCTGGAATAAAGTTGAAGGAGGAGAATTCCACTGCACAGTTGAGTCTCGTTATCTCAAACGCTGATATGAAGAAAAAAAACAACTCTTATATCAAACAATATAGCTTGTAACTATTTTCTATTTTTTAGCTTTCAACTCCTGCTATCTCAAACTACTGGTATCACAAAGTAAATTTACTATGACATATCAGTAATTTGAGCCTCGACTTTGCGGAGACATCAAGAGTTGACTGTCCTATAAAACAAATTTTAAAGGAGACCCTCTCTGGTATACACACAAACAAGCAAAAAAAAAAAAAAAAAAAACGAAAATATCAGACTCTGAGTTGTTCAGCTCTTTCAAATGCTAAAGAAAAATGTAGTTAGGGGCTATGTTAAATATGAACCAAACATTTAATCTAAAATTACATTCGGAGTTTAAATATCCCATAATATCATTTACTCAAGACAGACTATTTGCAATATATCACTGCGATATTTACTTACCGTTTTCATATTTTTGAAACTCATCAGTATTTGGGGGCGGGGGGGGGAGGTGTAGAGATGTTATGCAGGGCAAATAGTCACCGAAAATTTCGCCTTTAAATTTTAATTTCAAAGTAATTTTATGGATATGGAGAGAGTGGCTTTATTATTCTAAATCATATGAAAAAGAAAATGTTTGATAAATTCAAGATCAAAATGCAAGCGCTTACAAAATCATGGTGGTTTAATTTAATCTGTTATAATGCAGCAGATTCCACTGCTTATGGACAATTCCTTAGCATTAGAGTCAGTACTTAATAGTGGAGCAAATTTGATTACAGTGGAATAGAAATGGTGGCTAGTGGTCTACGCAGTGCAACAAATTATAGGAATTCCGATGGGTACTAATTGCGCGCCTCTTGTAGCAGATTTGTTTCTATTTTGCTATGAAAGAGACTTTATGATGTCTCTTTCTGATGATACTCAAGCTCATGTCATTGAAGCATTCAACTCAACGTCTAGATACTTGGACGACCTTTTAAATATTGACAACCCTTATTTTGAAGAAATGGTTAATCAAATTTATCCTGCTGAATTGCAGTTAAATAAAGCAAATACTTCTGATACCGAGGCCCCGTTTTTGGATTTACATTTATCTATTTTAGATGGATTTGTTTCATCTAAAATTTATGACAAATTTGATTTCGACATTGTTAATTTTCCGTTTTTGGATGGTGACGTTCCCCGCACCACTTCTGATGGTGTTTACATTTCTCAGCTTATTCGCTTCGCTAGGGTGTCTAGTCATCTGGCTGACTTCAATGCTCGTATGAAAGTTTGACTGCCAAGCTTTTACAGCATGGGTATCGGTATCATAAACTTCGGAAAGCTTTTTCTAAATTTTATCGTAGACACTTGGAATTGGTTTCTAAATATAATATAGGGTTAAGGTCACTTTTGCAACAAGGCCTATCGGAACCTGAATTTTATGGTGACAGTATATAAATTACGCAAAATCGTAGGGAAAACAGAATTTCCCGATCAATTTAAGAAAATTATCATACGATTTAAACGCATTGGCTATAACATAGATGTAATGCGACAGTCTGCATGCTTAGTGGTTAACCCAATCACGGTTTACAACTTTGCTGTCCTCTTTCATTGCACGCCGGTGGGTCGGGGTTCAGACTCTATGATAGCCCCTACATAAAGCTATATATTAGTTGGTTGGGGCCGGATGTTTGTCTGTTTCTTGGCCCACCGGGGTTCAACTGGTGGTCTTCTTTTGCTCCAGTACTCCAGTGGTGTTGCTGACGCCCCAGGGATCTCCGGGTGTCTCAACACGTTTTGGCTGTCGAATCCTCATCCTTGCTTCATCACGGTCTTTTCTTGATCTTAATTGTTGACCGTGATGACTCTCTGATGAGTTAGGGGACCTCCATACGAACCGAACTACCAACTAATTGTGTGCACCGCAGTGGAGGGTGAGGGTGAAGGTTTGGGTCCAGTAAAACCGGTTTAAACCCCCCAGTAGTTATTACTGACCGTCCAAAGGCGGTACTGTTGCGGTTGCATTTGTTTTATGTTCGGTGCTGTTTAATTTATTGTGTTCTCAGTTTAATCCTTCTATCATAAAAATAGAAAATATGTAAAAATAATTGTTAAATGTATTTTATATAATTTGCTTAGTCCGCTGTAACCCGTCTGTTGGTCTAAATTATTTAGTTCAATAAAGATAGCTGAGTTGCCATCTATTTGGGAAAGAGCTGCTGACTCGGCTTATCACTTGTAATTTATTGTTTGTTGGGATGTCTTTGTCAATCTTTCCCTTTGATGTTGGGGATAGGGTTTGGGATCTGATTCAGTCAGTTCCTGAAGTGTAGTTACTCTTTAAATTAGCATTCGTTATTTCAAATCAAAATGATGACCCTGGTCTCTAGTTATCAATTTTAGCGTCTGCAGCCTTAGCAGACTTTGCATAACTCTGTAAGTGACAAGTTATAGACGTTACCCTGTTAAAATTTGCCTATCAAAAATAGTTTTTGAATTCGATAAGAAATATGTTTTTAACAATATATATGTTACAAATGTTAATGTTTTCTGTAATAATGGTTAATATGCTATACATTAGGTCACTTAAAACAGTTTAGACCTTTGGTGATATTAATTTTGTTACAATGCATCATTTCCCCCTCGAAAATTTAAAATGTAATTTTAGTCGTTGTATTTTACAAAGACCCTGCGAAATAAATATGGCCCAAAATGTTAAATTATATATATTTCCCTTAAATTTGAGACCTCTAGCCTTTAAATACTTTGTCAACCATGTACTGTTGATATTATAGACAGCTGTTGGTGGGTGAAAAGCAAATTTTTACATAGTTGTTCGAATAAAAGAGGGCTAATAAGATAGTTTAATAACGAATTGGACCTTTGCAATTAAAGGCCCCATTGCTCTATCAGAAATATTTTATCATGAGGTATCGCTGCATGCTTCTGGGTATAGTTCCGTCAGTGTAAATGATCTTGATTAGCCAGCTTTAAACAAATAAAACATCCTTGAGTTTCACATAAAAAGGGTTGAAAACTTATTTGGGTCATTTTTGTTGGCAACTAAAATGACCTACTTTCGATTTCATTAAGTTGAATAAAATGGTAAAAATACAATGTACAGGGGTGGAGTCCCAATCACTATCCCGCCTATGTTTATATAGCATTGCTCGATGGGAAACCAGAACAGGAAATTTTGCCCAGTGGTCCTCTACCAACTTTGTTCAAATGGTGGCCCCATGGTCCAAAATGGCCATGGGGCAGGGGGTCTTGGGTTCGAAACTAAAAAATACTTAAAAATCTTCTTCTCCAGAACTGCTTGGCTCAGATGCTTGAAATTTGGTATGTAACATTGCCTAGTGGTCCTCTACCAAGTTTGTTCAAATGGTGGCCCCAGGGTCCAAAATGGCTCGGAAGCAGCCAATCAGTGTGCTTTATTTTCAGTTTGAGAATGTACTCAAGTTTTTTAACCTCTGGGCAAGGTTAAAACCAACCAACACCAGACAGCTTCATTTTGAATAAACATGGTAAAGTGCAAAAGTACAGGATTTAACAGTAAGCATAAAATTTACATGTAAGTCATCACATGTAGACATGTAATATATTACAATATACACGTCTATTGATGGCTGAGTTACTTCCAAACAGGAAAAGCAATAATAATAATAATAAATCAACCAAAAGATTTACGGAAAGGTGAAGAGAGAGCAAGGAGGGAAAGAAAGCATGTGAGAGAAAGAGACAGAGTAGGAGAGAGAGTGTGTGGAGTGCTGAATGAGTGTGGGCTTTCATCTATTCTTTTGTGGAAACTCTAAATATATGATTAGCGATCATGGGATTTTATCTGGCTTTGAACTGTTTTGCTCTTCCATGTAAATTCCTAAAGTTTCTTGAAATTATGCACGTATTAGATAAACAAAAAGCAGTCTGCCTGCGACAAGATCTTGTCTATGTTAATTGATTCAACATTTATTGTATACTCCAGAAATAATGTATATCTTCATTGTTTCCTGTGATATTTGTTTTGTCTGCAAATATTACAGGAAACGAATGTATTGTTGCTTCCAATCGCTGAGACTTTACGAAAGAACCAGTCTCCATAGGTTTATTTTTATCTATATCAACGTCTTTATAACTCTCATTGTTCTTAGAAAACTGGAGCGAAAAAAGAAAAGAATTGTAGTTAAAATGTCATTCAAGTACAATGGCGAAAGACAGACAAGCTGTCTCTATTGGATCATTATACATGAATGACAATTTTACTATAATCTGTGGGGTTTTTTTTCTTTTTTATTTTCATTCTGCATTTTTGTGAATAGTTACAGACATATAGAACTGGAAATAACTTACATATATGTCCACATAGACAAGCCCCTTTAATCGTCGTTCAGTGAGTGGCATCTTTGTTCCATAGGCAGTGCTAACTGAACAAACTAGATTTCAATCAGTTGCACTTAACTTTTGACGTATATAGCAAGGGCGTAGCTACCATAACGCAAATACGCAGGTGCGTATTGAAATTTTGTCAAATTGACAAAATTTCAACACACACCTGCGTATTTTCATGCTGAAATGTTGTTAATTGGGCATTATTTAAATACTAACTGCCAACAGAGCTCTATTATTGCCCTCAAAGAATATAAAACATGATTGTGCGTATTGTGTAAGTGGCCCTGGCTACGCCCCTATATAGAATCAGTAAAGTAGCTTATATGATCCAACTGCAAATGGCATGGTAGAACGATACAACCATGCTTTACACTCCCAAAGTTCACCAGAATGAGGTTGCCCAACATCGTTCACAGTTATACAGGCTGTATCTTCTTTACTAGTGATTAATGTTAGTCATAAACAAAATCTGTTTGCATACTTTATGTTTAATTCATAACCTTTACTCTACGAAAGGTCGTTTAAATTAAAATCTTAAAGAATTTCTTCAAAAGCACAGAACACATTCAAAAGAAGGAACGTGGGCCTACTTCGAAGTTTCGGCTGCTTAGCGCCTCATCACTGACTCTGACGATGTCTGGAGACGAAAGACAGAGAAAAGCATGCTGTAGTTTTTTATTTAGATATGGCAGTCGATTTAAAGACCGTATAGTATAAAAACAATTTGAAATAATTAATACGCGATGATCCGGAATAGAACTAAAACCAATCAAAATTTTCTGATTTGTTTTTTAAATCATTGTTTTTGAAAATGATATTTTCTGGTTAAAGAGATTTTGACCATTTTATTGACTGTACATCAGTTTTATTTTACAATTCGTAGTATCGTAAAAACAACAGAGGATGTATGGACTTACACATGTTAGAGGCAAGGCCTATATAGACTCTGTTGTGTGAAGTTGTACTAGTTTAAATACTGATGCTCAGATGGTCTGAACTTATCAAAAATTTCTGATATCTCAGAATATATATAGGGGTCGACATATTTCATAGAAAATTCTAATATATGCAAAAGTACTGGCACTTAAAAATTATTCCGCTTTTCTCACTCCTATCAAAAACCATGTGGTGGCATATTGAGATAAAGCCTGTGAAAGATCTTGAAAATTTACGTTGGTCTATTAAACCCTCCGTGGCCGCATTTATTAAATAGCTTTAGTGGTTGCTATGCTGTTGTTAAGGCTGAATTGTCTAAAGGAGATTCCCTACAACTATGAAATTTGCTCGGGAGGAACAGTCTGAAAAAGACTGTTCCTCCAGAGCAACTTTCATAGTTATAGGGAATCTCCTTCATAAGAATTTAGTCTTAGCAACAGCATAGCAACGACTTAAGTGGTTTTATAAATACAAACCCCGGTGACCTTTTGGATACACTCAGACTGGGTACATTATACAAACTAATAAGTCAAAATGAAAGTAAAGGTGTTAGATATTTTTTCCGTTTCCAACGTTCTACATTCGACTAGCTAGTCACCGTTTTCTAGTCCGCAACTGTCCGATTCTAACAACACGCTGATCGCTCACAGAGATTCATACTATTTGCAAAGGTTTCTATCATAAAATTGGAATCGGGAACTTCGGCAATCAAAATGGCAAAGTCATCAGCGCGGACGACAATTCAAAATTTGTAACAGAGTCCCTGCCTAAAGTCAGATTGTTTGGGGCGGCATCAGTGGCGTGTAAGACTAGGAAACATATGGTGTGTAAATTTGTGGACACTATTCAAAGAAAGAAAGCAAAAAAATAACATATTTTTACCTTGACAGTCGCCGTTTTCCTTGTAGCGTATAAAAACAACGTGATCCCCATCCATCATCAGGTCAGTTCTTAGGGTCTCTGACGAGGCTGCAATAGCCAAAAGTAGCTAGTACGGCCCAAACACTGTTTCACTCTTATAACTGTGATCATTGCCCTTATAGGTGGTTCCTTAAGGCTTATCAGTGATTGGAGCTGAAAGACATCTTATGTTTGCTGTTAACGCAAAACTAGTTAATTCTGTTTTTCCTGTTTCTGATGTGTTTTTTTTTTCTTTCTCGGAGAAAAGACACACCAAAAGTATAGATATAGTCACATTGTCTACCGAGGACATATTGTTAAACCAAAAGAAACCTAGAGTTTTGTAATTAGAAAAGCGAATCTGCCAATGTCTTGAGATACGCATTTTTAATGACACCGGTACATTCTTACTTCTTCAGGGGGTTACACAGGTCAAAGTCACTGGACACAGAAACATCCTGATAACTGGACAATAGACGACATCACGGCTTGGGGTAACCATGTGGCAGACGAGAATACTATGCTTTCATCAATACGCCGTGCACTTATTATCAACCTACGCCGTTTCTCAGGGAAGCAGTTACTGCGCATGACATACGATGACGTCAGACGCGTGTTTCCCGATGTTCAAGATATTCTTTATACAGCAATGCAGAAATACTTCTCTGTTTACGGAGAGTTTCAAGGTAAGATCTGACGTAGAGCAAACAAGAGGAGATACTTCAAACATTCGGTGTCCAAACTCCAGCTTGCAAAAGTGTGGGCTGCGCTTTAATGTAGCATAAGGAGTTGTCAGCGGAAATCAGAGTAATAGAGCGAACACCTTTAAACTCCTTACCGTCACATATACTGCTCACAAAAAGTAGGGGATATTATGACATAGAAGCGTGCACAAAAATTAATAATGATGGCAGGGTTAGTTTATTGCTGTATATTGACAGAACACTATTCAAGTAACAATACTCAACTAAAATAGAAACAGTCAATGCATGTCATGTGACCTAGAGCAGCTCAAAAAGGACCATGGGATCTACACCTCAATTTCACATCGGCGAAAAAAAATCTTTTGGACCCTCAGATTCTGTAAATAATAAAATTCTCCATAATTTTCCAAACTGAAAACACCCACTTTGGTAGGCTTTGTTGCGTTAATTAAGGTGTAGGGCAGCTACAAATGTCACAATATGTGAGACAATTCACCACACAATGGTATCTTTTACGCCTATCATTTTCTCCTGTGATAGAACCGCATGATAAAAGTATCTGCATCTTGTTTACCTAGGCATTAGGCGTCTGTCTTAATAAAGTTTGCATAAAAAATATTAGTCATTGCTGCGATGAAATCGTGTAAAATTTGGGTGTCGACCCCTTGTCTACTTCCAATATACTCTAGGTCACGTGATAAGCTTAATCGTTTCAATATTCATACTGAGGGTCTCTATGAATATTTGTTTTATGAATTATAACTGTTTAATATTCATTTACTTATTTTCCTTACTTCTGCTGCCTTAAATGTCTTACAAGGTTAGCTTTTGAAAAAGCTTGAGAGGTTATCCCTTAGCAAATGAATCTAAAGGATGCAAGTGGTAAAGCAGAAAATTGGCAGCAGTACAAGTTAATTTTATTGTATTCTTAGATTTGTTGAAGCTGTAGGTAAGTGGCGAGTTTGACAGCTTTTTCCTTTTGTCTAGTGATTGCTTGTATCAGGTGAGCCTCAGTGCTATTAACTTTTGATAGATGGCCTGTACTGTTTTGTAATGGCTCTTCGTAAGTGGACTACTCCCTGGTAAGTGCTTGTTTTAGGTGAGATTCTTGTATTAGCCTAGATGAAGTGTTCAGGATAAGTTTTACAGCTCATGTCTTAGCAATGCTGGAAGGGACCCTGCAGCTGGGAGCGCCAAACTATGGGAGCAAATACCGGTAAATAGTGGAACCTGTATTTAGCGTTAATCAAGCAGAACTTGTTATTGATCTGTACTGTTAAGTGATAACTGAACTTTCAGGTTACTGTTGTATAGGGTGAGATAAAGGCCCATATTCACAAACTAAACTCAAACTCCACCTCGACTCGAACTCCAATAAGGTCGGTTGAAGTGACTCTCGAGGACGCCTCGAGTGAGTGAAGTTCAAGTATAGATTTGGTATTCACGTTCTCCACTCCACCTCGACTTCGTGGAGGAGACTCCAGCTACACTCCAGTTAGATTCACATCATGTAAAATACATCGTGGACCCAGATCAGACCTCCTAAAACGTATAAACTGTCATGATGGCAAACTCGAGACATGGTTGATTTAATAAACAGTGTAGAACTAGATCGTATAATTACTGTATAATTGGTAAAATTATAACCGCAGGAACTATGAATTTCCGCTTGACGTCTGAGCGTCCGTCTGGTTTACGTTCCTCTGTTTGCAGAAGCGTCTGTGGTATAGTGGTTAAGCTACCTGTCTGCTGAATATCTGTCATGGGTTCGATCCCTTTCTTTTCCAGTATTTTTCTGAAACTTTTGTCGAATTCCTATTCTCGTACCACGTATAAATTCTTTCGACCCTACCTGCTGGCAGTACTACGTACTTTATTATTTGGGTATTCTGTGCAGATTCGGCCCCCCTCCCACGCCCCTCCACCCCCACCCCTCGCATTCATACGTCGTGTACGCTTCCTTAAGTTTTTTTCTAATACGGATTTTATCCAAACTTGGCATATATAGTGACACTGCGTTGAGACGGGGACGATGTTGTTGCTTGTAATGGACAGGTTGGTTGGTTATTTTTGGATTGAACGGCCCTTTAAGACAGTATTTCAGTCTATATCAGGCCGTCTCCCAGAGAGAGGGAGAAAGAAGAGAGAAGTGATAGACGAGAGAAAAACGTCCAAACAACCCCGACCCGCATCTACTGCAAGCACAGTAGGCCCTTGCCTTACTACTGCTAAAATCAGTAGGACGCCCCGGCCCCGAAGCTACACGCAGTACCATTGCACCACCCTTCCACCCCATTGTAATGGACAGACTTCGATAATACAATAAATAGTTGTTATGGGCGTTTTCATTATGGGTAGTTTCAATATTATCATACCCCCAATATATGATGTATGCTATGGGGGAATATAGTTTTCGGTTGCCCTGTCTGTCCGTTCGTTTGTCCGTCCGTCTTTACACAAATCCTTGGTTATGTCCATTGAACTTTAGTATAGCATATTTTCATCGAAGACTATTAATTGCTCAAATTTTGGTAACCGTAAGTGAAATTCTTCTAGTATTAGGTGTACGATACTTGCATATGATTGCCTTTGATCCTGGGAGGACTAGAGATAAAAAGAAAAAAAAAATAGACTGTAGCCATTTTAAGAAAGTAATTTTTTGTATTAAAGTATCTTCTTCTTCTGCTTTATATTTGAAACTAATGATATGTAGCAGTTCTTTATTCAAGATCAGCTAGGGTTATGTAGCTAAGGTCGATGTAGAACGTTTATGATGAGCGCCTTCTTTTAATATTATATAAAAATGGATATAAACAATGTGCATGTTAAAGCCCAGTACTTTCAAAGATTTTGATCGTTTGAATACACCCATCCCACCCCTTCCCCCAATCACACCACCACCACCATCGCAAAAGGAGTTTGGTGGTTATTTGGTTTTCGATCTATCCGCCAGTCTGCAGTCCGCATTTTACAGCATTCGTCGGATCTCAATGACATTTGGAACATACATGTATGTTGACTTGAGACAAGTCAGCCTATAAAATAGGGGCCCCATAAGGCTTGATGAAGGATTACGCCTTTTTGTAATTCTTGATTTTTATAGATAGCTTTCTGCTAAAATGTGTAAATAATGTCAGTTTCCTTATTCAAATTTACATTGAAGGATATCAATCAGTCTCTCTCTCTCTCTCTCTCTCTCTCTCTCTCTCTCTCTCTCTCTCTCTCTCTCTCTCTCATGGAGACGTCTCAATATAAAATATAAACTTAATATCATCTTAACAACAAGATACAAATTACATATTATTACATATGCTAAAACCCTGTCTGTCTGAAACGCTGTACCCTTACTGCTAAGTATGAGTTTGTCACAAACAAAAAAGGAAACAATATGTTGATAATGTATCAATAAGAAGCCCGCTGGTCTACAACAACATTTTTCGTAGTCGTGCTGCTTCGAATTGTCATAGCATAGCCATGGAAACGCTGAAATATTAAAAAAAAAATTAACTCGAGTCGCCTTCGAGGGAACTTCACCGTTCCTCGACCAAACCTTACTTATTGGAGTTGACTCCAGCTACACTCATGTCTGTGAATACGACTCGACCTCACCTCGAGATAATCCTGGACCGTTAAGTAATTATAGCTACTTATCCGGTAAGTTCGAGTCGAGGTGGAGTTTGAGTTTAGTTTGTGAATATGGGTCTAAGTGTTTTAACATATAAGCTATAAAGATCATGCATTAGCGATGCTGGCGAGAACCCTATAGCAGGATGTGCCAAACGTAGAAGTACCGGGAAATAGTGGGACCAGTATTTTTAGCAAAAGGAAACGGCGTACAAATCGAGTACGAATTCCTATCTTAATATGGTTATCCCCGAGGGGATAACCAAATATCCCTTACTTATTTTGAGCAGTATATAATGAAAGTTAGATCATCAGAAATGCAAATAAAGTCAACTCTCGATTTCTCAGTTGCAGTTTATCACAAAGTACTGATATCTCGAAGTAAATTTTCTGGCCTCAGAAGATTTACGTTGATATATAAGTAGTTTCATGTAACAGGAGTTGAAACGTTTAAAGTAGTGGAGCTGCTTAGAGTGAAAATTCAAGGAAATACTTCACTTGATGATACAAGCATGAAATTTTCACTAAATGTTCCTTACATGGCCCAGATTCAAAAATGATCGCGGGCCACTTAAAAATCATCCATTTTCAAGATGGCCGCCAAATTTCAAAATGTTACCGTTTTAATTTATAACATGCTTATAGTCCGCAGGCATATGTAGTTCCCGTGGGCATGTGTCTTATTTTTTGGCAATATCTACATGTAAAAACTTCGTCAATGGATTGTTCACAATGGAAAAGCGCATGTTGTCAAATTTTCTAACGACTATTTGGCCATAAGCATCGATTATATACGTTACGTATGTGTTTTTATTTTAAAATCATAATTTCAAGGTAAACTTGTAACTTTTTTATTTTCAAATGCAGTTTTTCCATAGAATCATCATAAAGTATTAGAAAATACATTTTAGTACCGTTTTATTTTCATCATTCATTACTACTAGTAGTAACGTAAATAACTTTAATTTATGAGTTAGTCCATTATAATTCGACCTACAGAATTTCTTCATTGTCTCTCAGAGAACAATTATGAAGTGCATATCCTGGCAGTTCTTAAAAAACACTGTTTTCTTGGAACTATCAGCTTATGACTAATTTAGGGACTTCGTGAGGTACGTTTTATACGTGACGGAACTCAGAATATTGCAAATGCTAATAATTGGAGACTTAGCAAATTCCATACACGCACAGCAGATTTTGCTGCTTGTTTATTTCTAAAAGCATATATCTGCACCTTTAATGATTATGTCCAGCTATTCAGTCTTGCGATTCTGAAGACAGTAACATACATGACATTTTGTTGTATAATCAACAAGCAAATTCGACGAATTTATGTCCCCCGCCTTGGAAACTAGGTCTCCACTGTATATACACGTAAGTGTTTGAGCTGGAAAAGCGGCTAAGTTAAAAATGTGAAAAAAGTAATAAAAAAAATAATGTGAGGATTATATCCAAACCACATGCATATCTTCAGACCATGATCAAAACGCCTGTGAAGTTTCAAAGGAATTGGCATAAAACTGTAGGAGGAGTTGCACACATAAGGTACCAACTATCTATTCACTTTGATAGTAAAAATGTATGAAAAATGGCTAAGTTCAATTTGCAAAAAAATTAATAAAAAATAATTTCAGGATTATATCCAAACCACATGCATATCTTCAGACAATGATCAAAACACCTGTGAAGTTTCAAAGGAATCGGCATAAAACTGTATGAGGAGTTGCGCACACAAGGTACCCACTGTCTAGTCACTATGATAGTAAAAACGCCCAAAAAATTACTAAGTTCAACTTGTGGAAAAAGTGACAAAAAAAATCTCAAGATTATATCCAAACCACATGCGTATCTTCAGACCATGACCAAAACACCTGTGAAGTTTCAAAGGCATCGGCATAAAACTGTATGAGGAGTTGCGCACACAAGGTACCTACTATCTAGTCACTATGATAGTAAAAACGCCCAAAAAATTACTAAGTTCAACTTGTGGAAAAAGTGACAAAAAATAATCTCAGGAATATATCCAAACCACATGCGTATCTTCAGACCATGACCAAAATACCTGTGAAGTTTCAAAGGCATCAGCATAAAACTGTTGGAGGAGTTGCGCACACAAGGTACCCACTATCTAGTCACTTTGATAGTAAAAATGTCTAAAAAATGACTAAGTTCAACTTGTGGAAAAAGTGACAAAAAATAATCTCAGGATTATATCCAAACCACATGCGTATCTTCAGACCATGACAAAAACATCTGCAAAGTTTCGAAAGAATCGGCATAAAACTGTAGGAGGAGTTGCGCACACAAGGTACCTACTACATCAGGGGGGACGGAAGGACGGAAATAAGGACGGAAGGACGGATGGACGGAAGGACGGACGGACGGAAGGACGGAATGCCGAAAACTATGTCCCTCCGCTTTTCTTCGAAAAGGCGGGGACAAAAACTGCAAAACAGATACATTTCACTATAGAAAAAATGCAGCAATTATAAGCCAGCAAATAGTTTGTATACAGGCTTCAAATAAAGCAATATATAGTCGGTTGGATAAATCTGAAATCCGATTAGTGACTGTTCTGGTAAGTTTAATACTGTAAGATTACCAGTAATTAACAATTCAAAACATGATATTGCCTCGTTTATTGGACAGAACTGGTACATTGACCCTGCAGATTGAAGGAGTGTAAAACAAAAATGTAACCTTAGGCTTGAAGAGTTAAGCCACACCATTTTCTTACAAAGCTGACGTGAACACTTTCTAACAAAGTGTACTTACTTTGTAAGATTATTGCATATATTACGTTACCTAGGAAACCAACGTTGTTCAGTTAAAATATTGAAACAAAACACGAGTCAAAATGTTGCATAGTAGTTTGAGTCATCTGGTCTGTGTATATAGTTCCTTATGGTAATGTACCAGCCGGGACATTGAGAGTGCAGCATCAGAAACATTTAATTTAGAAGAAAAAGAGGCAAGGGAAGTCGAGACATGGGTTATCAAAGCAATTATAGAATTACATGTTTTTCTTTAAAAATTAGTTTAATTTCCATGCTATTTATCTTTCCTTTTCTAGTCTGCTTATATTCGACAGTCCCTTCAATGAGTCGATTTAGCATGGAACAAGCATTAGGACTTACTTTTAATTTGACGAATATTTTACGTTTTAATTAATAATTATTGTTTAGCAATAATTACACGGGTTAACTGCTTATGAATGAAGTCTTACCGCTTTTCTGAATGAGTTGATATACAGTAAGAAATTGCAGCTTTCTGATACCATTTATATCAATACAATGATAGAAGAGGCATACATATTAAAAGTCGAATGATCAAAACTACATTTGTCTTTCGTAACACTTAATGTATTGATAATAATGTATCAGAACACAAACAGGGACTGTACAGAATTATCTGACCAAATATATCTTGGTAATGTTACAATAAGAGATACACGTCATGAACAGACTCATGAAAAGACGCTTTATATGTGTCTCTTAAAGTATATAATTTTCCATTACTTAATTGACATAGTGATAATATGGTGCAGTGTAACAGATGGAAGCAACACAAAAAGGTAACGTTGATTACATTCAAGCACGATGATAATAACTATCAAGTGAGCCGATACTTTATCAGTTGCCTCAGCTTAGAACCACTTTTGCATGTAGGTTACCTGATTGCCGTGGTAGACAGCACAGGTAGGGAAACAGGTATCTCCCCTATGATAATTCTAAACCTAAACATGGATCAGTTAGGTCAACTTATACATATTATACTGGTCCCCCAAGATTTTAAGTGATGCGTTTTGTGGTGTTGCTGTAAGTCAAAAATGTTAAGAAAATTCTAAATGCTTCAGATGTTCATGTTGAGTTCTTGTGAGTGTATAAAAAGTAAATATTTGCTGTGTTAATATCAATGGTAAGTTAAATGCTTTCTGGCATCCAAGAATTGAGCCTTTGAAAACAACTTACTCAAATAAAAAAAAACTGGCAAGTAGTGACTGGTGACTCGGGCCTGGGTCCTCGTCGTGATGCTTATGTGCTATGGGAACAAAATTGGCCCCATCATATGCAAACATATTTATGGGTGAACTAGAGAGAAAAATTCTCCAAACAGCCCCTTATCAACCACACACGTACCTGCGCTACATCGATGACATTTTCATCATATGGACTGGCACTATGGCCCAACTCAATGAGTTTTACAATTACTGCAATAATTTCCACCATTCGATAAAATTCACCATGGAATTTTCACAGAGGCAAATTACCTTTCTAGATACGATCGTACGCCGCACAGACAGTGGCGCCATAGAATTCGACCTATACTGCAAACCAACAGACAAACACTGTTATTTGCACTATCAGTCAAATCATCCCGAAAACCAAAAACGAGCAGGTCCTTACAGTCAATTTCTTCGTATCAGACGCATTTGCAGTAATATTACGGACTTTGAAAAACATGCGCAAACTCTCATACAATATTATGAAAGAAGGGGCTATCCTAAAAATATTTGAGAAACTGGGTTAAAAAAGGCAAGAGAATCAGACAGAAATACGCTGCTTCAACCCAGCAATAAACAAAACATATCCAACAGGATTCCATTTGTTCTGACCCATGACCGCGAAATACACCACCTAAAAAAGCAATAGTACGTATGTGGCCAATCCTCAACATAAATCACCCACACATGTTCGCAAACCTTCCAATTTTTGCCTTCAAAATAGGAAGTAAATTATCTCAAACACTCATCAGAGCGGAATTTAGTACCAAAACACGCGGACAAACAGGAATGACGCACAAAAACCCAGTACAAGATTGCACTACGGTAAATTGCAAATACTGCACATTCATGAACAAATCTAAAGTGTTCACTAGCACGTACACAAAGTACAAATATAAATATGCACTGAGAGGACACTGCACAACAAGAAATGTTGTTTACCTAATAACATGTCAAGTTTGCAAACAACAATACGTCGGTGAAACTAAAAGAGAAATAAAGGTCAGAATGACAGAGCACCAACGTGACACCCGCAATCAAA
Source organism: Ctena decussata (assembly GCA_963989385.1). Classification (NCBI taxonomy): domain Eukaryota; kingdom Metazoa; phylum Mollusca; class Bivalvia; order Lucinida; family Lucinidae; genus Ctena; species Ctena decussata. Next base: position 36,621,563 of record OZ022508.1, read on the forward strand.
GGGACACACCGGTCGCCAACCATTTTAACCTAAACAATCATTCCCCACAACATATGAAATTTCAAATTATCGAAATCTTAGCATCAGACCCCGACAGTGAAACAAGCACTGCCATCCGTCGGAGAAAGGAACTCCACTGGATCTATCAGCTCCACACACTACGTCCAGTCGGGATCAATGTTCAAGGGTAAAGCTGGGGTTTTTCAGTCACTCCTATATTTCTCAAGTAAAAAAAAAACTTATTCCTAACACATTACAGATATGTACCGTAATGTTACTGTTGCAATGCCTTTCAAATACAGGACAATCCCATATTATCAGACTTGGAGGCACACACAGTGGTGTTTCTTCATGGCTGCTTCACATGTGTAAACTTAAGACATAAACAGTTACACTGAAAGGCTATATCATCTACAGTTAGATATTTTCGTCAGTAACTGTTTTGGGGAAAATCCTAAGGAAAAGTAAACTTTTCTCTTCAGCTGGCAATGCCACAGCTAACTGCTGCTTAACTAATTCAACATATGCAAGCAGTTCTTTCAACATGGTTTAAAGAGAAGTGACAGAGTATGTTGATTAAGGACCAATCATATAAAATTCATTCCAGCGATTCATGTATGTTAATTGTGTTTTAGTCACGGTTATGTACGTTACTGGTCTTATTTGACTGATGATTATCTTTATCTAATTATGTCAATATAGCTATTTATGTAGATATAAAAAAATCGTATTGATAATTTTTAATTGCGCTTTACATTTATAACGTTAATTGTTCCCTACATTTCGTTTGTAACAGATTGCTGCTGTAACACGCTAATGTTACCCTACCTGTTACTTTGATCAGTTTCTAGGTAAAACACATAAAATGATATAGCAACAACCATTTTTGAGCTGCTAAAAGGTTGTTTTACTGATTATGATAACAACATCAAATTGAAGTAGTTGTCTACACGAAGACCCGATTTTTATTACATATGACCCTGGATTATTCTTCCTGGGACGGATTTCGATTATGTTACTGTTGGGGTGCCTTTCAGATACAACCCAAAATTATCATTGTCTAATGAATATAAGAATATAAGAATATAATGTCTAATGAATATAAGAATAGCATTTTACATTGCGTACTTGTACACTCTTTCAATTTAAGGCATAATATAGACTACAGCTAATTATACCTTCTCACCAGTGTTTCAGGAATTCATAAGAAATAAAAATTTAAAGAGTAACTACACTTCAAGAACTGACTGAATCAGATCCCAAACCCTATCCCCAACATCAAAGGGAAAGATTGACAAAAGCATCCCAACAAACAATAAATTACAAGTGATAAGCCGAGTCAGCAGTTCTTTCCCAAATAGATGGCAACTCAGCTATCTTTATCGAACCAAACAACCCAGACCAACAGACGGGTTACAACGGACTAAGCAAATTATATGCAAACATTTAAAAATTATTCTTAGCTATTTTCTATTTTTATGATAGAAGGATTAAACTGAGAACACAATAAATTAAACAGCACCGAACATAAAACAAATGCAACCGCAACAAAAGTACCGCCTTGGGACGGTCAGTAATAATTACTGGGGGTTTAAACCGGTTTTACTGGGCCCAAACCTTCACCCTCACCCTCATAATAAGTTACATTCTGTCTTCAACTGATATTGTCACTACTAACTGCAACCTAACTGATTCAAAATATATCAAGGAATTCTGTCAAAGTTGAGATGAGCATGAGTCAAATAAAAGCGATAGATTATGCTAATTTAGGACCACATGTAAAAATTTCATTCCACCGTTTGGTCTGTTTCTCATTGATTATTTGTATTTTAGTTACAGTTATATACGTTACAAATATATCATGCTTTTTGGTCATCATTTCCAGACTTCAGTTTGCTTTTTATGTATTAGAACATTTAAAAAGGGATATTTATGACACAAAGAATTTTCTACATTGCGTTTATTGAATTTAGGTGCTGTAATGGACCAGTGTTACCCCACCCACCACTTTGGCCATTTTTTCCGTAAAGTGTTGAAAGAAACACTGGCAACAACCATTTTGCAACTCCCTAAGTCAATGCTCTAAGTGACTATAATCAGGGCATAAAATAAACATCCATGCCAACAGGCCTCTGGACTATTACCTTAAATAATGTGTTGAAAAGTACATAAAAATGGCGGACATTTTGTTTTTGCGGCGGCCATCTTGAAAATGACATAATTTCAAGTGGCCCACGATCTTATGTTAAAGTGCATGCCAGGTACTTGCAATCCTGTAAATTTCATGCTTGTATCATCAACTGAAGTATTTTTGCTATATCCCGCTCCACGAAAGTAATTATAAGCAAGCAGTAATGTTCAAAGGTGGAATTTTTTTCAGATGGCTGGATGACTTGGCAGCTTTGTGTCCTTTTCAACAGTATTTCGTTCTCATCAGGTCGATGGGAGGCTGATTTATGCAGGGCTTTGTGCAGTGACGGACAGTCTAGGTCAAAGCCATTATTATATGTGTTGCTATATTCATTATCATCATTATTTCAGTTATTATGTTTCACTGTTGTTAATATTAGTAGTTATACAGCCATCACAAAACTGATATTGCTAAGCATTATTTTTAAACCCTTGAGATTTCGATTTTCATTGCCACTGTCAAGAGTAAGGAATGTAAATAATTTAGATGATTTTATTTCAGAAAATAAAGTGAAACCAGCTCCAACATCAGCTAGAAGTTATGTCAGAAGTGTTTCTGATTCTGAAGTAGAGAAACAAAAGGCAGAGCAAGGTGATGTTTGAGATACAGTGTGGAAAACATGACTGAGCCGCGACGCGAGATAACCAACAATGTGGTTGTGCGCGTAGTGCACTCAGATTAGCCTGGGTATCCGCCTGGTCTGAGCAGACTCTTTCCTAAGCGCTCAAAGGGTAGCTCATTGTCTAAGCTACCTTTATGCGGACAGCTAAGACTCTGATCAGACTGGGCGGATGCCCAGGCTGATCGGTGTCTGCGCTGTGCTCACAATCACTTTGTTGGTTTTGTCGTGTCGTGGTTCAAATGTCTTTTTATCTAGGGAAAACTGTCAATGCACAGTTATCTTGAAAATAAGTCCATCCATTTGGGTTTTAAAACGAAATGTGCATTACGTTACCACTCTGTGCATGTGTGAAGAATGGTCTTATGCAAACTGCACTTGTGCACAGTCTCGTTAGCTATGCTCAGTCCCCTTTTCCAAACCTTAAAGATGGAATTAGCACATATATTCATAGATGTTTGTGATCGTTAGAGCGTTCTGGTCTTACTTGATATCTTGCATATTTTTCTTTTCGCATTTGGCATTTCATTCTAAATGTTGTTTTAGATTTATTATCTTGGTTGTTGTAAGAAATATTTGCATAATATTGTCGAATTGGTCCAGATATGTAATTTTCACAATAAGGTTGCAAAAAGTAAGTTTAAACCTAGAAATATGGTGAGATCTGTGGAGTAGCAGATCGCGCTCGAAAGCATCTCATGTGACAGAGTTAATTTGCTTTAATGTAACAGTTGCGTGCACGAATCAGAAAAATACCTGTACATGGTAAAATGACGTACAAAGTCAAAATCGAAATTCTTACTGTCTTTAAGGAGACTTTAATTTGAAAATTATTTTCTTATTAATGTTCATCAAAATGCTTTACATTTACTCACAAGTTTTGCAGTTTAATTAAAGATATTACATGTTGTCTAACGAAATGTTGTTAAACCATTATTTCTAAAACTAATAAATAAATGCAGCAGACAATCTTAAAATGAGCACATTACTAAATGCATATATATATTAATAGGTATTTTGTACGTTTGTAATGCCTATTGAGCATAGGATCAATCTCAAACCGAGTTTCGAGCTGTCCAGAGTTAAACCGGTTAAGCTCCCCTCCCCCCCCCCCTCCCCCCCTCCCCCCCCCCCCCCCCCCCCCCCACACACACACATACACACACAAATAATTTCATTACTGGCCATCCGAGAGCAGCACTTCTGTTTTGATTAACGCTCAAATGAGCCCACTTATCTTTGTAATTGAGAATTTGATTTTCGCTGAATGCATATCTGTTTCTCTTGGACAGAGCACAAGTTTTAAGTTTCGCTGGGGTTAACTTTAGCTGATCGCAAACATACTTCACTAATTACGTAGGTAGATTATTAGAGTTTGGCATATATAATAGCGCTTTCCTATAATTTAGTTAAACTTGAGACAGAACAACGGCTTTATTATTCGACGTTTTAGAGATGTGCTCAAAAGTGATAAACAGTAGATTAAATGTACAAATACCATTCTTCTTTCATGTGCTAACTGCCAGTTTAAATGCATTGCACTGATATTGATACACTGTTTCAAATTTTGAAGCCAAATGGTTATTCTGTTTCAAAATTGTATAGACTCCCGCAACCCTATTTGTCTCTTGTAAATTAATTTGAGGTAATTTATATTTTATTAAAAATGTTACGTAGTGGCAGTTTAATTTTGAATAACTCTCGTGACTAAAAACGAACTTGCAAGACAATTTTGTAGAATACATGTACTTCAAATTCATATTATACAGAGAGGTCTCGTCTTCGATGGACCCATATTCATCCCGATCATTGGAGCACGATAGAGGTCGCTTCATGGTTAAACTTCGTGGCCGACGAACAGAGAATCCCACTGGACGAGCGTAGTGATATGCTTGACGCATTTGACTCTGTGACTGGATCTCAGTTACTCTCTATGACGAAAGACCAATTCGTGGCCGCAGACCAGACTAGGGGAGGACAAATTTTCGAAATTTTCAAAGACGTTTATCCAGCGGGTATGTATTGCTAGCAAGATGTAATAAAAATAAATTATCTTTTGTTTGTTGTCAGATTAAACACATTGATCAGATGCACTTAGCATATTAAAGTCTCTAAGTCCTGTCAATGGTAAAAACGTCAAACCACAGATCGTTATGAAAAGCGGTCCAATCGTCACGTTTGGTGATAAAACGTAAGTGGATGTGCATGTACTGAGTCATATAACTTCCAAAAAGCAGGGGAAGCAAGGTTTTTGAAAACTGGCAAAGAGCTACACAAAAGACGATTTCCTTTCTGGTTTATTGTCGAACGATTCAAGATAAACAAAAACGGGAGAACAAATGAGACACCAGTCATGTACATTTTATTTTTACCAATTTATTCAAGGTTATGAAATCGAAAGTAGGTCATTTTAGTTGCCAACTAAAATGACCCAAATAATTATAAAAATGTTTTCATATAAAACTCAATGATATTTAAAGGCCCCATTGCTCTATCAAGGGTAAAAAATTATGAAAAATTTTGTGGTGAGGTATTGCTGCAAGCTTCTCACTACAGTTGACCGAGATTTGCAAGGTTGGAATAATATAAAACAGAGGCTTATGAATTACTCACTGTGAGTAGTTATTAGCCTCTGTATATAGAGGATCTTACATGAGTGCTCATGTATTATTGAATTTATTAAACGAGTTGGGGAAAAAGATAAGATGAGAGGCTTTGCCGAGCATCTTATCGTTTTTCCCCACCGAGTTTAATAAATTCAATAATACAGGAGCACGAATGCAAGATTCTATTTATCATATGACACTAAAATCGCATTTTATTAGCAAATTTTGCACTAAAACGTCATGATTTCCCCACTAGAAAAAGCGACGTTTTTATGGACGTCAACGCATAACGCTACGACGTAATTTGCAAATTTAATCCACTAGTGGATTATCGATTTTAATGCATGGCTTTATTACACTCTCAGATGCGACGTCATATGATAAAAACTAATAAGCAACGCGTTTCTGTCGTTGGTAAAAAGTCGCTGACGTGCTAGTATGTATTCTTCTTCCATGTATTTTGAACGAGACCGTATGCAACTGGAGGAGTGTTTTCACAGGAAAATGAAAATAAAACTTACCAGGGTGTACACTTTTACAAGCAATCACATGTTGCAGCCTAATAATTTTTATCCTGCAAATAATTGTGTAGAGAATCTTTCTTGGAAAATGAATTTTATGTATCACAGAGTGAATAAACATTGGGGCGCTTTCTGACTCTCATCCATCACATTAAACTTGGCTTTGCTTTGTCGAGTTTTTGTATGTTATTGCATTTTTCTTCTCTTGCAGGTCTACGTCAGACTTTAGAGGAATCCGAGCACAAAGATTTTTTACTTCCGCCCATCACCGAAGATTCCGGTAGTGGTTCTTCGCGTGATACTTCTCCACACACCAGAAGAAAAAGTTCGTCTATATGACAAAAGCGATAGACATTTAAGAGCCCAGGCCCCGAGGTTATGAAAATTGAGTACATTCTCAAGCTCAAAATAAAGCACACTGATTGGCTGCTTCCGAGCACATGCTCGGAAGCAGCCAATCAGTGTGCTTTATTTTGAGTTTGAGATTATTTTCAAGTTTTATAACCTCGAACCCATGTCTTCTAGTCATTTTATAATCTTATCAAATTGAAGCTACTCGTTTATCATGAAATAATCCGCGACATGACAAAACCAACAATGTGGTTGTGCGCCCAGTGCAGACTCAGATCAGCATAAGCATCCGCCCAGGGTGATTAGACTCTTCATTAAGTGCTCAAATGGTAGCTAATGGTCTAAGCTATCTCCATGCGGACAGCGGAGACTCTGACCAGACTGGGCGGATGCCCAGGCTGATCTGAGTCTGTGCTGGGCGCACAACCATATTGTTGGGTTTGTCGTGTCGCGGCTCAATTATATCCTATGCTCAATAAAAGCAATATTTTTTTTTTTCAAATGGTAGGTACAGCGTGTCCGGCAGTCGTTGTCACAACATTGAACAAACAATTGTTGGTTGGTTGATTTGATGCTTAACGTCCACCGTAAACAACTAAGGTCATGTCGGGACGGTCAGTTAACCTTACCACACTATTCCTGGGCAGGCTTAGACCTCTTAAGCGGTTAACCAGTACTAAGTGCACATACTTTCGCCAGTAACTGACAACTGCCCTTCTTGAATCAGCGGAAGGAGAAACGAAAGTATGTGGCCAGACCGGGATTCGAACCCAGGACCTCTGACTTACGAGTCAGGTGCCCTACCGATTGCGCTACCCGGTCCGGCTTGAACAAACAAACAAGCGCCAATTTCTTGAAAAGCGATTCTTGGTTGAAATTTACACGTAATGAGCAGCAACGTTACTTTTCAAGTAATTGACAAATTGGAGTATACGCGGGAGTAAAGTTCATAATGCAATGTGGGCATAAACGAAACTATTGAAAAGAAAAAGGTAAAAATGCCGAGAAAAAACGCTCTTACAGATCTCGTCCTGGCTTTAACGTGATAAGTCTGTATGGGGTTCTCACTAATCGTCTGAAAATCGGTTGACTTCGATGGACAAACAAGTAAAGATGAATATTCTGAAAAAGATTCTGTATTTTCTACAGAACCAACACGAAGCTTAAATTTGAAAGTCTGTGTTTAACGTTACCCAGCGTTATTAAGTGTTCGCCCTGATTTCGTGATGTGTCTGTAAATAATTTAGCATTTAGACACTGTATTTGGAAAGTATTATCTTTCTTTCTTTCTGCTTGCTTTATTGCTGTCTTTTTTATGCCCCCAACTTCAAAGAAATTGAAGGGCCATATTGCTTCTATGTTGTCCGTGCGTCCTTCCGTCCGTCCTTCCGTCCGTTCGTCACGCATACTATATTTTAAGAACGATGCATGCTAGAGTTTTGAATTTTTATGCCCCCAACTTCGAAGAAGTTGAGGGGGCATATTGCTTTGGGCTTGTCCGTCCGTCCGTCCGTTCGTTCGTTCGTTCGTTCGTTCGTTACGTCCGTCCGTAACACTTTGGGTATGCTCTGTAACTTAGGAACTGTAAAGGCTGGGGTCTTGATATTTCATAGATGGATAGATAATAAAAAGTTAGTGAACCCGTATTTTTTTTCTTTTCCGTCAGCCATGTACTTTCAGAGTTATGCCCCTTTTTTGAAAAATTAGATGTAAGTTTGTTAGCAAAATTTTGGAAAAAGTATTTGAGCTAGATTGTTCATATTTGGCATACTGGTAGGACCTAAGGTGTAGATCACCTGATTAACTTTTGGGCTAATTTCGTAAAAAAATGACTGAATTATGCCCCTTTGTTAACTTTGGCATTTTTCCAACTTTTGAACCGTTTGACCTAGAGACCTGATTTTTGGTATACTTATAGTATTTGATGTGTTGATCATTTTGATGATAGTTACATTTTGTTGCGTTCATTATTGACAGAGTTATGTCCCTTTTTCTTATTTGTACAAAACAGCGTAGGTATGATCAATTACTCAAGAACTGTAACTGCTGGAGCCTTGATAATTCATAGGTGGAAAGACCATAGAAAATAAGCAGACCCATATTTTATTTCTTCTCCATTGACCATGTAGTTTTAGAGTTATAGCCCTTTTTCGAAAAATTAAATGTTAAGTTTGTTAGCAAAATTTTGGAAAAAGTATTTGAGCTAGGTTATTCATATTTGGCATACTGGTAGGATATAAGGTGTAGATCACCTGATTAACTTTTGGGCTAATTTCGTAAAAAAATTGATTGTTATGCCCCTTTGTTAACATTGGCATTCTTTCAACTTTTGAACCGTTTGACCGAGAGACCAGATTTTTGGTATACTTAAAGTATTTGATGTATAGATCAGTTTGATGATAACTACATTGTGTTGTGTTCATTATTTACAGAGTTATGCCCCTTTTTCTTATTTGTACAAAATAGGTAAGGTAGGATCCCATACTCAAGAACTGTACTTGCTGGAGCCTTGATAATGCATAGGTGGAGAGACCATAGAAAATAAGCAAACCCGTATTTTATTTCTTCTCCATCGACCATGTAGTTTAAGAGTTATGGCCCTTTTTCGATAAATTAGTTTTGAGTTTGTTAGCAAAATTTTGGAAAAAGTATTTGAGCTAGGTTGTTCATATTTGGCATACTAGTAGGACCTAAGATGTAGATCACCTGATTAACTTTTGGGCTAATTTCATAAAAAAATTGACTGAATTATGCCCCTTTGTTAACGTTGGCATTTTTCGACTTTTGAATGGTTTGACCTAGAGGCCTGATGTAGTAATAGTATTTGATGTGTTGATCATTTTGATGATAATCAAACTATGTTGAGTTCATTATTGACAGAGTTCTGCCCCTTTTCGAAAAATAAGTGTAAGTTTGTTAGCAAAATTTTTGAAAAAGTATTTGGGCTAGGTTGTTAATATTCGGCATTCTGGTAGGGCCTAAAGTGTAGATCACCTGATTAATTTTTGAGCTAATTTCGTAAATATTTGACTGAATGAGGTTCCTTGATTGACTTCGGCAGTTTGCCAACTTTTGTATTATTTTGACCTAGACATTACGTTTTTGGTATATTAATAGTATTTGATATGTCGATCAATCTAATGATGGTTACGTTATGTTGCATTCATTATTGACAGAATTATGTCCTTTTTCTTGTCTGTACATAATATTTTAGGGTTGATCTATTACTCAAGAATTGTAACTGCTTTGGCCTTGATATTTTATAGGTAGGTTGAAATCTTTTCATTGACCTTGTTAGGGTCAGGCATATAGTTGGGGGCATAGTGTTTTACAAACACATTTTCTAGTTATATATGGATTCATCATCAAAAATAGCTGACACGTATTTTTTCTTGTCTGAGTTGTCTCCCTTTCTGGAGTTATGCCCCTTTGGAAAAATCATAATGAAATCTTGTCAGCAAGATATCTTTAAAAAGTAATTAAGCTAGGGGCTTGAAACTTTGCCAGCTTATTAGGAGTGATAAGTAAATAAACTGATTAATTTTTGAACGAATTCCGTCTGTTATTTTCGAAGTTATGGCGCTTTAAAAATTTCAGCATTTTAAACTTGTCAGCAAGATATCTCGAAAAGTATTTGAATTTGGGTCTTAAAACAAGGTTAGCTGATTGGAGATGGTGTGTAGATGGACCGATTATTTTTTGAGTGATTTCCGTCAATTGTTTTAGAGTTTTGGGCCTATGAAAATTCCAGCAGCAAGATATCTTGAAAAGTATTTATGCGCTTGAACTTTTGCCTGCTTATTAGAAATGATGTGTAAATAAATTGATCAACTTTAAGTTAGAACCAGTCAATTACATGTATTTTTGGAGTTATGGCCCGTTGAAAATTTTGGCATTTTAAAATTGTTAGCAAGATATCTCAGATAGTATTTAAGCTAGGGACTTGAAACTTAGCCAGCTAATTGAGGGTGATAAGTAGATTAGCTGGTAAACTTACGAACAAATTCCATCAATTATTTTTGGAGTTATGTACCTTTCAACATTTCAACATTTTGACATGGCAGCAAGATATCTCGAAAAGTATTTAAGCTAGGGTCTTGATACTTGGTCAGCTGATTGGAGGTGATAAGTAGATTGACTGATTGACTTTTGAACAATTCCGTCTATATTTTCAGTACTGACCATGCCCTTTTAGGATCAGGCATATGGTTGGGGGCATAGGTTTTACAAACACCTTTTCTAGTTTTTCATCTTTTTGTTGTTGACGCATATTCTATTTCTGCTTCCAATATTTTTTATCACGGAGAGAAACTTGTGTCATCACTTAGAAATTCTATGAGAGACCTCATGACCTCGTTGATTCTAACAATGTGGCCATTTTCTGACCTTATTTCTGAATAAATGGCTACGGCCGAAACACAGCCGGGCTTTTGGTTACCGGAAGTTTAGATCGTCAGGCTAGACCATCAGGGACTTAAAAATGGCGAGTGCACTATAATTGGCAGTTAGTGCTTATTACTGCCTAGCTCCGGGGGTCGTATTCATAAAACGACTTAAGTCGTTGCAACGCTGTGGCTAGGGCTGAATTTCTATGATGGAGATTCCCTACAACTACGAAATTTGCTCTGGAGTCTAAAACGACTGTTCCTCCAGAGCAAATTTCATAGTTGTTGGGAATCTCCTTCAAAAACATTTAGCCTTAGCAACAGCATAGCAACGACTTTAGTCGTTTTATGGATACGGCCCCTGATCCCCACCTCTTAGGATTTATCAATGTTTCTATGGTAAACAAACTCGGGCATATGGTTTTGACACTACCATCATATTTCAAATAAAATTTTCATTAGAACTTACCTGGTCTGCGTTAGAGTATAATTTGGTGTTTTTATTTATCTATTTTTCCTTGTAAGACTTTTATTGAAAATGCACCTATTAAACTTTTTTACAATCTCAAAGCAGAGAATCACGTTACCTTACTTCGGTTATTTTGTACCTGTATTCAGACAGAACGGGTTAGAAAATCGTTCATTATTTCCTTAAGACTAAATGAATTTTCATATGGTAAAATACAAATACCTGGTCTTTATTCGCAGCAAAAGATTATTTAGAGTTTTTATGCTACACGCTGTATTTTTCCACATCAGGGGCAATTTCATAATACGCACAACCATGTTTTATTCTCTACTGCTTGAAGGGAAGGCTAGTATTTCAGCCACTTTGGTAATTGGTATTGAAATCTTGTCTAATTTATAAATTTTCAGCATGCAAATATGCAGGTGCGTTTTGAAATTTTGTCATTTTGACAAAATTTCAATACGCACTTTCGTATTTGCCATATACGTAGCTACGCCCTTGCGCTGTATTTTTCCACATAACCTCGAGCAGAGACTTTCATAGTTTGCTCGAGTTTGTATGGAAAAAATGCGCTGTACATGAAAACGGCTCTTATATGATAGGGGAGACTATCAGTCCCTTTCGCGCGACTTAAATGATACTGATTGGAATTCAACTAAAAATAATGATATAGATGAATATGCAAATAATATAACGGAATGTATTACTAAACTTGCAAAGAAGCATATACCAAATAAAGATATTAAAATACGTAAATCAGATCCTGCTTGGCTTACTACTGATATAAAGCGATTGATGCGCAAACGCAAACGACACTATGACAAATATAAAAGTTAAAAAAATATCACTGATTTTGAGAATTACAAAAATATTCGAATTAATGTTACATTTGAAATTCGAAAATCCAAAAAACGCCAGCTGGAAAAGCTTAGTGAAAAATTAAAATCTAACGATCTCAATCAAAAAGACTGGTGGAATACGTTAAAGTCATTTATTACACCTGAACAGCCATCAACTTTTCCTCCACTCTGCAAAGATGACATAATTTATACCAACGATGAAGATAAAGCAAATATTTTAAATCAGTTTTTTACTGGCCAAACCATTTTGGATGAAAGTAATGCCTCTGTACCCTTAGTAAATCAGATACCTTCTCATAAACTTGAGTCCATCTCCATCTCTGCTTATGAAGTTGAAGACATATTAAAAACTCTTAAAACAGGTAAGGCCGCTGGCCCAGATTGTATTGGTAACCGATTGTTAAAAGAACTTGCTCAACCTTTGTCAGCTCCTCTCTCTGATTTGTTTAACTTTTCTCTCTCGAAAGGCAAAGTTCCAAGTCTCTGGAAACAAGCCAATGTTACTCCTGTTTTCAAAAAGAATGACCCCTCGGATGTATCCAACTATAGACCCATATTAGGCCGGTGGTTTATGAGTGAAATTTTGGATTTGTGGGCACTTTCGCGGCATGACGGGCAACCGGGCTCATTAAAGTCAGTAAACCTACCTAAAACCATTTTGCCCGGTTGCCAGCTCAACAGACGTCATATAAGGTCAAAATCGGGTCAAAGGTCATTTGGTGCATTTCTATATATCAATTTGTGAGTGAATTATTGAATTAATGTGCACTTTCGCGAAATGAGAGGCAGCTTTGGCAAAGGAAGTAAGTAAACATACCACAAAAGCTTTTGCCAAATTGCCGACGTCATATCTAATCATAATTGGGTCAAAGGTCATTAAGTTCACTTTTTTATAGTGGCTTATTATATAATTTATTCTAAAAGCAGTCTTTTGAGTCACCAATAGCCCATAGACCTGCTCCACCAATCTGAATGAGAGGCCTTCTCCACTTTTTGTTTTTTCAAAAATATATTACAACATTACATGATACCATTCTCTGCTTTCTGACTTGGTGCGTTTGACAGCTATCGCCAATGTAAATACGTTACCATATCAATCCGCTGAATTAATACATTACTATACCTCTTATTCAAATGAATATTGAAACGTATATTAACCTTGCTATTGACGAAAAGCATCGTGCTGCTTTTCTATACAATCATTTTAGCTATCTCCTATAGAGCATAACTGTTGCCTACGTTACCGATTTTTTTTCCTCCATTCCTCCAATCTAATGGACAAACATATTTCGGATGGATTTACCATTTTACTGAAACCAGCTTATATTTACATTTTACATTAACGCAAATAAAAAGAAAAATGTGAGTGTATCAAACTATGCAGAAAATTACACCGTTACATACGTTACCGAGCATATCTAATCAAACATCATAAACCAGAAATATGGCCATTGATATTATAAACATCAGTTTACGAGCTGGCACTACAAAGATCTACTTTTATCTTTAACAGATGAGGCGATGCAATGTCCTAAATATAGATGTTTGGTTATTAGAGCCTGAACAATGGTCTGCTAGGCAATTTTGTAGATACCTGGGGCAGTACATTTGCCTCTTCTGAAGTATTTTAGTCAGTCAGCTGGCACTACATAATTGAAGGTGACAATTTATCGACAGAATTTGAACTTGTTCCAGCGTGTTGACAGAGAGCAAACTTAGCTTTAGTTGTGGTTTTTAGGTAGTCGAACAAGATAAAGATGCAGACAGAATATAATATGGAATCACATAACAGAGAGCAATGACTCTCAAGGGGCTTTGTTGTAGCCTTAATTTCTAAAACCATGTCCATATATAATTTTTTTTTACCCTGTGTTGGTACCACAGACTTTGTAGATGTCTGGCAATACACTGTCTGGCACTTAAATCTACCCATATTAATATAAAAGAAACTGTCAGAGAGTGGTTTTCCCCCTTTCCCCCCGGAAAAATGGCTATAGGAAGGACGGCTATATAGTGGATTGTCCGGACCTCATAGAGCCACTTTTCCCCCATAGTCCCTTTTCCCCCACGGGGAAATTGACTATCAGTGAATTTTGTATGACTATTGGTATTTTGCGAAACGGACCGTAATAGAACAGAGACATTTCACGGAATTAATCGCATTAGACATGCATCGGTTTTTCGACGAAGGTAATAAACGTGATTAATTCCAAAAAATCAATATGCAAATTTAGCAACATTATTTTTATAATAATCAATAATTACTAATTAAGAACTGAGCAAGGTGCAATTTCTTCCCATCGCAGATATTTATATAGGTACACATACGCATGCAAGCTTACAGGAAGATGTACGAACGGGTTTTTTGTCCAGTTACACTGTAAAAAAATACTGTAGATTTTACGGTAGAATAACTGGAAACCAGCTGCCAGTCCTTTTCCCGTTATTTTTACGTGTTTTTGCCTGTAAGACATTGTTGGAAATCACGACATGGAAGTTTTATGTTAACTTGGCGCACTCGAAAATAACTTTGTATTGTTGAGGGGCTATCTAACCAAAACGACATCTGCTCTTTTCTGTCTCACTCTGCTTGATAATTCCTGCAATTTTTACGGGTGCCCGTAAAAATAACGGTAAAAGGACTGGCAGCTGGTTGCCAGTTATTTTACCGTAAAATCTACCGTTTATTTTTGCAGTGTATGTTTGATTTAGCAGGCAGTTTATTACATTGAAAATAATAATCGGAGGTGTGTCACGATGGGCCTGACTCGATTCCACGACTCCTGCATGAAAGGCGAACACTAGTCCAGGCACTCCGATGCGCGCACGCACATATGAACGCTTGTCCAAACACAAAATTATACAAATTTATGCTCAAAACCACGTACACTCATAGCCGTTTTTGGCTAACATGGAAAAGCGAAATGTATGCCTGTTTTCCCCGAAACAAAAATCAGACTGATGGACACATACATGCATGCAGTTCTAGCATCTGTTATCCATCGATGTTTTACGGACAGATACTCGTATTTTGTTTCACCTCACTACTATGATTGGAGAAGGAGCAAATTCCACTATGTAGCGTGTTTTTCTGCAATCATATTACCAGGGGGAAAATCCACTATAGAGGGGAAAAACGGCTATACAAAAACACCTATAGTAGATTTTCCCCGGGGAAAATTGGCTATATAGTCATATTTCCGGGGGGAAATTCTACTATATAGCCATTTTTCCGGTGGGAAATTCTACTATGGAAAAATCATAGTCATTTTTTCCGGGGGGAAAACTACTAGGGGGGAAAAGCTACTCTCTGACAGAAACAACTACCATGACCATATCTCTAGGGGTATTTCGGTAAATTGAGCAGGTGCCACAGTCGATGCACAGGTTTGGCAGCGGCATAGGTAGGTACCATGATATATGCTGATGTCTTTCAATAGCCTGACCTGACACCACAGTGTTTACAGACGTGTCTGGTAGATGAAGATGGTACCCTTTTATCTATAGACATCTTTGTAAAGCCTTATCTGCAGTGTTACGTACGTTACGAAATATGTATTACCACACATGGATATTAGCATTATAGGATGTGCGTTTATGGCTGCCACTGCAGTGGTGTTTCAGCAAACTGACAGAGGACATTTGGTGGCCAGAACTGTCATGCTAATCACACAAGATGACTAGTAGAAGCATGAAATGGTAAAACATAGATTTCTTGTAATGTGCTTAGTCAGCACAGCGGTGGCAAACGTGATCTGTACTCTCGCACTACAGTCGCCTTTGCTGTTTTCACTAAATGCTTTGACTGTTATCACAACCTATTCAGACGAGTTACTTGAGCTGGTGTAACAGTAGGCCATTTGAAGTCTGAAGCTTGCACTACAGTAAAGGTCTTGTTGTTACGAGAGCTTGAAAAACAGTTTCAGCAATGTTTCATAGTAGACTGTGTCGATGATTAAGTCCCCTTAGTGATTTGTAGTGTGGCCATAATATTTTCACCTCTACATAAAGTCTATATATATATTAACACCTTGAATTATAACTTGTTTCATTCATTTATGATACCATAACCGTTGACAAATGTAGTATTATGATAGCTGGAGTAATATAGTATAAATCTTGCCATTGGGGATGGCTAGCGCCATTTTTATAATTTTCGTCCCTCTCTCTCCCACCTCCTTAATTCATGTGGTTCCATTTGCATTTATATAGTAAGCAACACATTGTTAAATATTTTACATGCACCGTATGCATATTCATATGCAGACACAGTTTCAAGTCAGTGTTATTCCCTTTTTTAAAGTTCAATAGATTTCAATTACGAAATTTAAACACTTCCCATAACGTAAACTACACAGGCTAACGAAGTCAGTTTTAGTCCATTACATGGCTATGCAAAAAACATATGATGACCTAGTTGTGAGGAGCAAATGCATCAGCTTCGAATGCATTAATCAGGATAATATGAAACTTCTCAAGTAATAATGACGCACAAGGTTTGAATACAGCAGACTAAGTTCGATTTAATGTTTTCCTGAGAAATTCTGTTAAGTGCAAAACACGCCTCATGCAACCTGGAGCATCTGTCATTATTTCAGATAGCCTCTATAAGCTCTGTAGTCACTGGATTAAAACTAACTAAAACAATACTCTGATGAAGTTGTGGGAGCCATCTTAGCGACCTCTACAAAGCCGCTTCACGACAGGGTACTTATAAATGAAAGCATTTGATTTTTATAATATGTGGTTTTCTCATATTTTTCCATGCAAGTTATATGGTCATCAATCCCATGAGAAATGTATAGAAGAGGTAACCAACATAATGGCATATGGGCAATAGCAATACTTAGATTCGAATTACTTTATTTGTTTCCCACAGACCTGTTTGTCTTAACGTAAATTACATGCGATGCTGTAACACTTAAACAAAAACGTATATGTTACAGTAGTTAAACAAGTTTGCTTGTTGCTTGTATATCAGCAATGCACTTTAGAATCAAAAGCATGAGGCAATGAGTTCCAAAATGTCGGTCGACAAGTTAAGATATTCTGGATTGTACATTTAAAATACGCCTGTATATCTGAAAACTTATTCTCGACACCATGCTGATGTGTATTGTATGTTTAAAAGTAGTTTGCAAAATGAATTACTGTCAACTTTACAAACAAGAAAACATCTATAAACACAGAACATACATTATACTATGGTTTTCTATTTAATTGAATCGCTCAATTGTAATTTAAATGACTAATTTACCAATTTGGTAACGTAAACTACATGCGGTTGATTTATTTACATTGAATATTATCTGTTTCACAGCTCACACTTTTAAAGTTCTTGCATCTTTATGTGTAAACACCGTTACAAATAATTTTATGGCTATTTTTCTGCATTAGATTTCAGATGGCAACTGTAAACATTTTATGTATTGTAAACAACACATGCTAATAAAGCCAACTATTTGTAATGTAAATGTTGCGCTAGAAATATATGATATCTTGCTTAAAAAGGTATGATTCACTAAATTGAAACGTGTTGTTCATATATTTATGCAGTGCAGTCCTCGATTTATAATCATGTACATTCAGAAAAATAGGTGTACGGACGGACACATACACAGTTTGATTGAAGAGAAACTGTTCAAGTATGCTTTACTATTGCCGCATGAGGTTTTCAATATGTTCAGCATTTAACTTCGGTGATATTTATACCTCAAATGTACAATAATCATTTTCTAAGCAGTTATTCGTGATTTTGCACTTAATGACCTTTGACCTCATTTATTCGGTACACAATGAGCAGTCAGGTTTGGCAACCGCCAAAAAATTAACGAGGACATATCGGTAAGTATTTTTAGCATGGTTGCCCATCATGCCGCGAAAGTGCCCACAAACTCATTTTTAGAGCACTTTTCTCGAATCCGCCACCTGACTATATCGCTTCTTAATACTATAGGAAAAGTTCTTGAAAAAATTATTCATAAATATGTTTTTAATTTCTTACACGAACACCAGGTAATCACTACTCTTCAGTCTGGTTTTATCCCAGGAGATTCTACCGTAAATCAGTTAGTTGATACGAGGGATGATCAAAAAGTTCCCGGAAAAGTGCTGTACACTCTTTATTATTTTACTTTCTTCAATAAAATTTTATCCCAGGCAACCTTAATGTAATTGTGATTCATATCATACAAAATGATTGACTTATGTCCAACCAGTTCATTGCACGCGCCACCAACGTAACGACCGGTAACGTGACCCGGCCCAGCTAACGTTACGTTGCATTTTTATCGTTTCTAATAGCAAAACCCGAACGTTGCTTACTCACAAATTATTAATGGAAACATGAATTACTTTACATAAACTTAAATATAATATATTATCTTGATGTTCGTTACAAATTTTGTAAGTTTTTTTATTCTTTCTACGAAATGATTGCTAAGTCCAACGTTACCTTTAATCAGTAAATATATGTGGGTGGGGTAATTCAAGGGCAGATAACTTACTTTACCTTATAATATGGAAGTGTTATGATAAGGTTTCATAAACTACAGATAATGGCAATTTGTTAAATATATGATTTATGCCTTTCAGTCCAACCATTTCAGCAATACGACAACACAAGCTGAAATCGGCAGTAATTATGAACTTCCAGCAAATGCCCATCTCACCCAGCAGCAACGATGTATCGGCCATCTTTGTCATAATTAAGGTCATATCAATTTATTACTATGTGCAGCATTTAGAAGAGTGTGGTACAAGAAGCTACTTATACAAAAGGACTTATCTTAAGACTATGGCTGAATTTTGACAAAGCTTGCTGATGTAGCCTTGCTACCGCTTGATTTAAGACTTTTGATAGACAGCTGCTGCTGCTGCATATATTAGATTGCGTTATCACATTGCTGGAATAGTTCGACTGAAATGGTACATCATATATCTAACGAATTGCCATTATCTAAGGTTCATGAAACTTGATCATAACAATTCCATTTTATAACGTCATGCAAATTATCTGCCCTTGAATTACCCCACCCCCATACATTTGATTTTTAAAGGGCACGTTGGAATTAGACATCATTTCGTTAAAAAGATCAAAAGAACTTACAAAAATTGTTATGAACATAAAGATAAGATATATATTTCTAAGTTTAGGTGAACGAATTAACGTTAATACATACATTTCATAGATAAACAACGTTCAGAAATTGTTATTAGAACCGATAAAAATGCAACGTAAAGTTCGCTGGGCCGGGTAACGTTACCGGTCGTTACGTTGGTGGCGCGTGAATGAAACTTGTTAGACAAAAGTCAGTTGTTTTGTATGATTTGAATCACAAATACACTGAAGTCGGATAGTGTGAAATTTCATTGAAGACAGTAAAACAGTAAAGAGAATACAGAACTTTTCCGGGAACTTTTTGATCATCCCTCGTATATATAACACTTTTTGCCGAGCCCTGGACGATGGTAAAGAAGTTCGTGCGATTTTTTGTGATATCAGCAAGGCCTTTGACAGGGTTTGGCACAAAGGTCTTCTTTTTAAGTTATATTCTGTTGGTATTTCTGGGTCTCTTCTTCAATGGTTCACAGAATATCTATACAACAGGAAGCAAAGAGTAGTTATTCCTGGTGCAAGTTCTAATTGGTCTTCCGTTGAAGCCGGTGTTCCCCAAGGTTCTATCATAGGTCCTCTGTTATTTCTTCTGTATATAAACGATATTGTTGAAAACATAAACTCCTCAATTCGACTCTTTGCGGATGATACTACCCTCTATATTATAGTTGACAACCCATTACATGCTGCAAACCAATTAAATGCCGATTTATTTAAAATACATCAATGGGCCACCAAATGGCTCGTCACATTCAATCCGTCAAAATCCGAATCTATCATTTTTTCAAGGAAACGTAACAAACCCTATCATCCTAATGTGGTAATGGACCAACAACCTATTCAGGAAGTAAATTCACATAAGCATTTAGGTGTAGTTTTATCTAGTGATTGTACATGGCACGACCATTTAGAATATATTAAATCAAAAGCATGGACCCGCATAAATGTCATGAGAAAATTAAAATTTAAACTCGATAGAAAATCCCTTCAAATAATATATTTCACTTTCATTCGTCCCATTCTTGAGTATGCTGATGTTGTTTGGAATAATTGCACCCAATATGAAGTAAACGAGCTTGAAAAAATTCAAAACGAAGCTGCCCGTATTGTTACTGGTGCCACTAAATTAGTTTCAATTAATTCTCTCACTCAGGAGACTGGCTGGAAAACCCTCTTAACACGTAGGAAAAAACATAAACTTCTTTTGTTTTATAAAATGCAACATCATATGTCCCCTGATTATTTGTCTTCATTAGTACCACCAACTATTGGAAGTACTACTGATTATCAGTTACGAAACTCTTCGGATTTACTTACTGTGCATGCAAGTTCTCAGCTGTATTTTAATTCTTTTCTTCCGTCTGCGATAAGGGAACGGAATCAACTCTCAGAAGTAACACGTGAATTACAAAGCATAGATACCTTTAAACGTGAGTTAAATGCAGATATCATGAAAATACCTTCGTACTATTTTGATGGAAATAGAGTTGGGCAGATCTATCATGTTCGACTAAGAACAAACTGTAGTTCCCTTAATCATCATCTTTTTTCCAAAAACATAGTAGAAAGTCCGTTATGTGTCTGCCGAGCAGTCGAGGATACCAATCATTTTCTATTTAACTGCCATCGCTTTGATAATCTAAGACAGGATCTCTTTGACAAAATTACTCCTATTTGCCAGCCTACTGCTAACATTCTTCTTTACGGTAGTGAACACTTGACTCATATTGAAAATAAACAAATTTTCGCTGCTGTACAAGAGTTTCTGATCAAATCTAAACGATTCGAAAATGCATAAGGTATAAATTATGATTGTATAGATATATGAAACATAAAAAGAGATGTCAAATTTTGGCCTAATAACAATAATAATAATGTTGATAAATTTTAATATTGTATTAAACATTTTTTATTTCCTGGCGACCAAAGCCGTGATATTATTGTTGTTTATTTATCTTTAATTGTAATGCAGAATATCTGATTGAAACTCACATTCCATTCCCCGTGGAGCCTTGAGAGACCAGTAATAAAACCTAGTAATCTTGTTGAATATATTCTTAAATTCGTAAATTTTCTAGTATGAAGAGTCTGCTTTTCGAAAATATCGATATTTGTGGTAGATTTGCAATTCCTCGAAGATTCTTCGATTTTCATACTAATGTTTGTTAAACCAGTTTCAAATTTAATAGTGGAAAAAATGTATTTCTCAAATCACTTATTATATAGTACTTTATTTACAGTAACAATGGGATACAGATTATACAAGTCGCAAGACTTTCTTCTGAATCCCTTTCAAGCTACTGTAAAATAGGTTATCTTATTGTGAATTTGTATTGTTTTGTATATGTACAGTAATTTGAATAAAATATTGTTTACACTAAAACGGCTCTTATATAATGGCTTGCTGCTAAAGAGACGAGGTATTTGCACTTTACGGTATAAAAATTCATTGAGTATTAAGGTGGTGATAATCACTGATTTGGGACAAAGACAAAAATCTGCATAAAATACTCAAAATAACACTGATCCTTCCAAAACTTAGCAGATGCCTTCTTTATGTTGTTTCTCATAATTTAGAATCCCAAAATGCAGCATTTGTTAATGTTAAAAAGTGTTTTTATAAGAGAAGATCAAAGGGTAATTTTCTGCGAATAAATCTGAAAAAATAATATCGGCATTGAAAATATACTTAGTGCTTAGAGTACCTTGTTGCATAATGGAGAGCGTCCTAGCAATTATTTTTTCAAACTCTTTCACACATTATCAGGCTGAGCAGATGAAAAAACATGCAGTCTGTGTCCAAATTTTTTTGTCAAAACACACAGGTGAGACAGGTGATACTATT
Source organism: Ctena decussata (assembly GCA_963989385.1). Classification (NCBI taxonomy): domain Eukaryota; kingdom Metazoa; phylum Mollusca; class Bivalvia; order Lucinida; family Lucinidae; genus Ctena; species Ctena decussata. The sequence continues at coordinate 36,643,527 of OZ022508.1, forward strand.
TTAACAAGGTTGAACAATTTCATCTACACACCACTGATCATGTCAGTAATGTATTATTTATATTGTAGGTATTAACATAGGTATGCTTGCTTACCCTATATTTAATAAAAGCGTCCAGTGTACATTTACTTTGTACATGGTTGAACATTTGAGAAAAAGCTACTGTTTTCATCTAGTCTACATTACAATTTGAGAAAGAGTTGGAATAAATAATTGCTAGGACGCTCTTCATTATGCAAGAATGCACCTTCAGCACTACGTAAATTTTCAATAACGATATTATTTTTTCGGATTTATTCGCAGAAAATTACCCTTCGATCTTTCCTTATAAAAACAGTTTTTTAAGCAGCATGTACGTCTATTTTGTATTCTAAATTGTAAAGAACACCAAAAATAAGAAGTCTGCTAACTTTCAGGGAGATACGTTACTTTTTTATGGTTTTATGCAGATTTTTACATTTACCATAAATCACCACCTTAAAGAAATAGTGATCAATATTTTTACCCGTTCTGGCCGAATATAGGTACATAATATCACGCGATTCCCCGCCGTGAATCTTCCTTCCCAAGTTTAAGCAATTCAGTCATAGGAGGTACAAAAACCATTGTTACTACTTCAGGTACTACTTTTTGGCCAATAACTTGACAAGGGCATGCTAAATTGAGCCGCGACGTGACAAAGCCAACAATGTGGTCGTGCGTCCAGCGCAGACTCAGATCAGCCTGGGCATCCGCCCAGTCTGATCAGAGTCTTCGCTTTCCGCATGAAGGTAGCTTAGTCCCTCAGCTACCCTGTAAGCGCTTAGCAAAGAGTCTTATTAGACTGGGTGAATGCACAGGCTGATCTGAGTCTGCGCTGGGCGGACGACCACATTGTTGGTTTTCTCGTGTCGCGGCTCAATAATGTTCAGTGATAGGCCATATAAGAGATGTATATTTACAGGCAACACAACACTGGCTGTTCCAAAAAGTGCATCAACCAAGGGTAAGACTTCAAAGATCAGAAGCATTTCTTGACATATAGTTGATCTGATAAATTTATTTCGATAAGTCAAAAGATTTTGTATTTCATGGCATGAGCTTGTATAGACAATAGAATAGGATATGCCAAATGTCAACAAATTCCATTCAGGAGTACTTAATGAAATTCAATCATTTTGTTGCTCTCCACATTTTAACAAACGGCCTATAATGCGTTTTGTGAGAAAACACTCTCAGGCACGGATCCAGACCACCACGTACTGGTGGGGCTCTGGATAACTGGTGGGGCTCTGAATAACTTGTGGGACTGGGAGGCTCCGAGATATGTGTGAGGGAAAGGCGGGGGGTGGGTTTGGGTTTGAAAATATATGACATAATAAAGGATCAATTTCATGAGAATTTTTACTAACGTCTTTTTTGCCTTGAAGTATATGTTGTGACATCTCATTAGAATCGCCTCGCCGAGGCGATTCTAATGAGATGTCACAACATATATTATAATCTAACCAGGCCCAGATGGCGAGGCTAAAGCCCCCAAAACCACCCCCTGGATCCGGGGCTGACTCTATTTGCACTCAGACAATAGATGCGGAAACAATAATCATGTCTTTGTTTTCATGAAGAATTCATTATCATGTTTCAGGAGTAAACCTAATTTTTTAGATCAATGCTGTCTGCTGGAGTTATAATGCTGCAAAGAATTATAAAAAAAATAGCGATTTGGGGTGCTAATGAGAAAGTTCTTTCGAGAAAAGTCGCCTACGTTACCACACAGGTGGATAACAGAAGTGTGCCAATAAAAACGAACTAATGTTCCTGATCGGGTATTAAAGATTTACTCCCTTTATAATAATAACAAAAATGATTTGATGAAATATTTCATGCAATACCTTCGACATGGTCTAACTATACACTTGAATTAGAGTTTAGATAATAATATTTGATAAAAGTGACTTGAAACAAAAAAATAAGATAACTTTTATACAATCGCGGACCGCGGCTGAAATCGCATTATTGGACAAAATAATTTATTCATACGTCACAAACGCATGCACGAATAAGAAAAATACCTGTACATGATCACATGACATACGTGGTCAAAATCGATATTCTTACAGGCCGCGAGGAAATTGGTAATTTGCATTTTAATTTGCAGATTATTTTTCATCCCACATTTATCGAATAAATATACATTTTCTCAAAACTTTTACGGTTAATTATGAGACTATTACATATTGTCCAACGAAATTTTGTTAAAATATTTGTTTCTGAAAACATGAATTAAACGAGGGAGACAATCTTTAAGGCACTGATAGTCTAATGCACCCTGACCCATAATACATCCATGCGGGCACTTGACGTCGAAACAACGTTGCATCAATGTCGATGCAGCATCATTACGTCCCATCGACGTCGTTACGACGTCATTATGACGTCATGTGTCTGCTGTGTGCACACTGCCGGGTGAGGAAATGGAACCATCTCGGTCTGTCTTTTCCATTACATGACTGATGGCAAAGGCGACAGCATTGAAAACCCGCGCAGCCCATATTTTTATTGATGGACAGGTGAACGTGATCTTAACTCGGGTAAGACATGCACAAAAGTTGCTAAGCCGCCATTACCCATAACCCTCGGTTTATAGGATAGGCCCCGGCGAGCTTGACTCGAACCAAAGCGACGAGAAAATAGTGATTACAAACAAAATGGCCAATGTCGCACATTTGACTTAAACAATACTTTATGCATGATTTGTTACAATGAACATACAAGTAAATATTCATACAAATCAGTTGAATATAGGATTTGGCGGTAAACTGGTACTTAGGTCTCTGGGGATAGTTTTGTATTGAATTGGCAGGGTCAGAAAAATCATACTTTTAGATCAAGGGTTAAAATAGCATGGTTACTCTAATTAAATGAGATATTTGAGCCGCGACACGACAAAACCAACAATGTGGTTGTGCGGCCAGCGCAGACTCAGATCAGCCTGGGCATCCGCCCAGTCTGATCAGAGCCTTCGTTGTCCGCATGGATGTAGCTTAGACCCTTAGCTACCCTTTGAGCACTCAACGAAGAGTCTAGTCAAACTAGGTGGGAGCCCAGGCTGATCTGAGTCTACACTGGGCGCACAACCACATTGTTGGTTTTGTCGTGTCGCGGCTCATTTGAACGTTTCTTTAACTTGTGGGCTGGTAGGAAGGTAAGTTATGTCAGGTGGAGTAGGCTACGAAATTTCTTATAGCTCCCATTGTCAGGGGAATCTCCAAATTGAAGAGCGGCTTGTCACTCACAATAGACGACTTCCTGTTGAAGATATACCTGCTTTTCTCTGTGAAATACTGAAACAATTCCAGGTTATGCCCCATTTGAGAACTGTTTTTCTAAAAGGTATGTGTTTGAAAATCAAAAGGGGATATTTGGCAACGGGCAGTGTATTGCAGGTATTTCGCCAGAATGATGTGCTCCTGGTCAGTAGGGCACTTCCTAGCACAAGAAACAGGGTGGGTGGGGTAATTTTAATATTGCAAAGACAATTTCTGAGTATTGTGATGCACATGTTTTATGCGTCATTGGGTTTTTTTTTTTTTTTTTTTTTTTTTACAGTGAAAACACGTTAAACAAGTGAAAACCTGGCTTGAGTTTTTTTCTATTTGTTTTAAAGTCGTTCAAAACAAAACAAAAAAGAGACAGTTTACCTCCCTTGAGACCTTACATAACAGTCATCTCCTGCCGCTTATTACAACACTGGGCCCGAGGTTATAAAACTTTTTCATGCTCAGCTGAGTTGAGCATGAAATTTTACCTGCCAATAAATAGCAAATTACTGATAAGTACGGTTGTTTTCTTGCTCAGTTTGGCTGAGTATGAAATTTTCTCTGCTTATGAATATGAAAATGCCAACATTATTTGGCATTTTCGCATTTATCAGCAGAGAAAAGTTCATGCTCAGCTGAGTTGAGCACGAAAAAAGTTTTATAACCTCGGGGCCTGGTTATGAACAGACTGAATTAAACCGAGTCTGCCATCCTCGTTTCTAAGGTGTATTCCTCACTTTCAACGGGTCTGACTGATCAGAACTTATTTGTCTTCAGTGCAACAGGTGCTTAGTGCCGTGTGGCGGCCGAGAAACGCTTCCCCATACTCCATTATAGTGCAGATTACATATTTTCTGGGGCCGTATTCATAAAACGACTTAAGTGGTTGCTATGCTGTTGCTAAGGCTAAAATTCTTTGAAGGAGATTTCCTACAACTACGAAATTTGCTCTGGAGGAACAGTCTGAAAAGACTGTTCCTTCAGAGAAAATTTCATAGTTGTAGGGAATCTCCTTTATAGATATTTAGTCTTAGCAACAGCATAGCAACAACTTAAGTGGCTTTATGAATACAGCCCCTGGTCCTTATTGATCAACGAGTTAATTTAATCATTTTCAAACTAGAGATCTGTTTAAGCCGATGCTTCAGTACGGGGCATGGCTAGTGCCGCACATTTCATTAATGGTCATGAACGGACTTAATTAAACCGAGTCTGCTAATTTCGCGTCTGAGTGTATTTGGTCTATTTGTTTCCCACAGAGGTATTGGGGTTAGGACAAAGGAGTCCTAATATTATGAAAAGAAATATCGATTTCAGTATCAAAGGCACCCTGCAGGCACACAGTGTTGAATCAACATTGATTCAAGGTTGATTCAATGTTGATTTAACGTATTGTTCCCGATGGGCAGTTGTGGTATTTAGAAATAAGAATAAAGACGGTGGAATTTTGGAAACAACAGTGTAATCTATGACTCAATAACTTAATTACTACATACATATGAACATGTTCGTTTATTTACAATAATAGCACATTTAAAACAACTTAAGTAGCACAATAATCAATGAAAAAGTTGGCACACGACGTTCAAACAACGACGTATCAATGTCTATTCGACGTTGATACTTCTTCGTTTCAACGTTGTGTGCATCCTGGGATAGACAGAGAGAGTTACAAAGTAGACAGTGTCAAGCTATTGAAACAAATGACCGGGGGTTGTATTTATAAAACGACTTAAGTCGTTGCTATGCTGCTGCTAAGGTGGAGATTCCGTACAACTATGAAATTTGCTCTGGAGGAACAGTCTTTTTCAGACTGTTCCTCCAGAGAAAATTTCATAGTTGTAGGGAATCTCCTTCATAGAAATTTCGTCTTAGCAACAGCATAGCAAGGACTTAAGTCGTTTTATAAATATGGCCCCTGATCGACAAACCTCTTATGATTCTGAGTAACTTCACGTCACAGGAATCAAACATGTGACGCATTTTCCGGAATAAGCCGAAAAGTGCCGATTTCTATATGTATACAAATTTGGCGGTTGTGACTAGTACAACAATTAGGGTCAAGTCATGTAAGTTCGGACAGCAGGTAAATTCGGACAAACCATTGCAAACAGTGAAAATCCAGACGAGACGGCTCATAATGATTTTCTCTGTTTGCCCAGTTATTTTTGTTTTAATTCCAAACAACTGACATATAAAGGAAACAGTGTCACTGTCCGAATTTACCTGCTGTGCGAATTTAGCTGACTTGACCCTATTGTAATTTTATTAACGGCTCCAAAAATTTACTGACTTTGAAATTTAATACTGCAAGTAATCTTGCCCATTCTTTGATTCATTCCTTTAAAAAAAACAATAAAAAATATTGAATGAAAAGCAAATAATTGAAGAAATAAAAATAAATAAATAGTTAAATAAATAAGACAGAATGACAATAATCTTTAAAAAAAAAAAAACATAAAATACTGAATGATAACTTAAGAAAACTAAACAAAACAAAACAAATGAAAACAGCAAGTTTCAGACATATTAACAGACCCTGAGATTTAATATATCACAAACCATGGGCAGATAATGGGTGCCGCATCTTGTCTGCGCTTAGTACGCCTGCGGGGGCATCCATGATCGTTTCTCATATGTCTTAAGACGTTATTTGGTCCCATTAGACATTCATACACCTTAAATGAGCCGCGACACGAGAAAACCAACAATGTGGTTGTGCGGACAGCGCAGACTCAGATCAGCCTGGGCATCCGCCCAGTCTGATCAGAGTCTTCGCTATGCGCTTAAAGGGTAGCTAAGGGACTGAGCTACCTCCATGCGGACAGCGAAAACTCTGATCAGACTGGGCGGATGCCCAGGCTGATCTGAGTCTGCGCTGGTCGCACAACCACATTGTTGGTTTTCTCGTGTCGTGGCTCAAATGAGAGTTATACAGTCGACACTCGTTATCTCAAAAACTGATATCCCAAAGCATCCTCTTATATCAAAGAATATAGTTTGAACATATTACCATTTTTTCTGTTCATTTCAACTCCTGTTATAAAAAACTACATATACTGGTATTTTAAAGTAAACTTTCTGGGAAAAGAAAATTTACTTGAAATATCAGTAGTTTGAAATTAACTTCGGCTTTGAGATATCGAGAGTTGACTGTATTGGAATGTATTGAAAAGTCAGAAAAACGTTCTATACATAGACTGTCTGAAAACTCGCCGGACTCCTGCTTTCCAAATTTTGTAAAGTCATGTTTGACGTCGAGGCAAATTCATTTGGCATATCATGAATAGCTATCAAATGTTTTTCTTCCATACGCGGTAAACTTAGATTAGATGGTTCACTTACGTCATATGACGACACAGATGACGTCATAGACCGCATGTGTTCATCATCTGTAAATTGAACCACCGACCCCGAAGGCGCGGCATGCAAACGCTCACTACCTGCGAATTGCACTGCACCGACTGAAGCTGACGCAACGCTACTTGACGTCGGCTGCATATAGACAATCTGTTTATCGTCAGGAAATACAACGTTTGAATTTACGTCAGCTGGGATCGACTGCATATTATCAACTAGTGTATGTGACGTAACGTTAGAAACAGCGGCGATTTCACTTGATGCATTCTTGTAAGCGGCCTGACGTTTCTCTCTCATTTTCTGTAGGGTTGCAATGGAAAACTTGTAGACTAACCGACGTCCCTCAACTCGTTCTAGAATATCTCGTTTGTAGTAATGTCTGAAAATAATCAAAATAAATCGTGTTATTTTTTTCTTTGAAATTATTTATCTATTTCTGTGACTTTAAAAACATATACGCAATATGCTCCATAGAAACTTAAATACATGAACACAAAAAATATTAAATAAAAGCTACCCAAGAGCAACCGTTTATATCTCTTTTCGTTATTTACATGTATAATCTTGTGTTACTCCACTATAAAAAAAACACCTTCGTATTTCCGCTTTAAAGAATATAAACACCTACCACATATAGAAATATAAAATAAATCCAAAATAGGATTGGTAATCTTATAGAGAATAGACTTATATTTTGTTGCACTAACTTGTTTTGTTCTAAAGAAAATAAACATCTTCAGATTTAGAAACAATAAACACCTACACAAACATAAAAACTCCAAAATAGGATCGGTCATTTTGTAGAGAATATTCCTATAGTTTGTTGTATTAACTTGATTCGTTCTTTAGGAGATAAACATCTTCAGATTTAAAATAAATAAATAAAAAACATCAACACAAACGTAAAAATCAAAATTCAAAAATAGGATCGGTCATCTTAAGAGAATATGCCTATACTTTTGCTGCGCTAACTTGTTTTGTTCTTTGGACTTGTTTGTTATTGGGCAGGACTAGATTAGACCATATGCTTCGAGCGGCTGATTTTATTATCCTCACTGGTAAACTCTTTCTAGTGGGGGAGGGGGATACAATGCATAAAATCAGCCGCTCCAAGAGAAAACGTGAAATGCGGTTCTGTGCAAAGGCAAAAACTGAGTTTACACCGTGATCGGTGACCGCGATGGGCAGGCTGACATGGGAGTCAGGGGCGTAGCTAGGGGAAATCACACAGTACGCACAATTATGTTTCATTCTCATTTAGGGCAATAATAGGGGTTAAGCCCCTAAGTTATTTCAATTTTTCGTGTTTGTTGGCAGTTAGTATTACAATTATGCCCAGTTAACAACATTTCAGCATGAACATACGCAGGTGTGTGTTGAAATTTTGTCAATTTGACAAAATTTCAATACGCACCTGCGTATTTGCGTATAGGTAGCTACGCCCTTGGGAGTTGCCTGTCATCAATTCTTGTTTATATGAAGAAAAATATAATAAGATTCTCAAACTAACCTCATGGCTCTGCTTAATTTTTCATACGTCATATTCTCGTTGTTCTTGAGATTTCCCCAGAGTTGAGCAATCGTTTCTGATTGGATGAATCTGAACAAGCCCTCCTTCTGATTCTCCCATTTCAAAACTTGAGGATTGTAGACTGGATTGTTGAGAAGGTCGAAGATAAACTCCCACAATGGCTGACTTTTCACTGAAGGTGAAATATAAGATTTCAGGTTAGATGATAGTTATTGGCTGGCTGTTTCTGCTATGCTTTGCATTTCAAAAAAGGTGTTATGTTATACTAGTAACCTGACACTATACGTAATATTGATATCAAAATTGGATACCAGTTCAGTTTCAATACAATCACGTTTGCATAAATTGATAATACCGATTATTTAATGAGAATGTGACAAAGTGCAAAAAAAAATGAAGAAAAAAAGTATTCGAAGTATTAATGTATGTCATAAAGAACCCTTGCATCATGCAATGATACTGTAATATTTATGCATTGCTAAGCATAATTATAATAACAAGGTTTTAAGATTACTAGGCATCATTGTGCTTAGTCCTTTTTTTCGGGATTTTTTTTTCTTTCTCCCTTTTCTTTCATAATTTGAATTATTGACATGCTTACATCTTTTTTCTTCTCGCAGTCTTTTTTCCTCATCCGTAGGCAGGCTTTTAATTCTTGGTCGGCCAGGTCGTCGTCGTGGTGTTATCACACCGGCGTATTTGGACGCCACTGACGCTTTATCGGTCTTATATTGACGGTACGTGGATCTCTCTGATAGTGGGTAAGACTGGGGTGGATAATCATAGCTGTAGCCTAAAATAAAACAATCTTTATCAGACATGTCTGCCACACTGAAAATATCAGGGGCCGTATTTATAAAACAACTTAAGTGATTGCTATGCTGTTGCTAGGGCTGAATTTCTAAGAAGGAGCTTCCCAACAACTACGAAAATTGCTCTGGAGGAACAGTCTAAAAAGAAAGACTGTTCCTCCAGAGTAATTTTCGTAGTTGTTGGGAAGCTCCTTCATAGAAATTTCGCCTTAGCAACAGCATAGCAACGACTTAAGTTGCTTTATGAATACGGCCCCTGTACTGCAACAACAGTGGCTAGTTTCTCATAAAATATAACAAACATTTTTTTAATTAAAAATCCCAATAGTTCCTTTATGGACTAGCTATACAGATTGCATTTCTTTCTTAGTCATTTATAACAGTGACTTCACTTTTTAACAGCATTTGCAGTGTGAAATACTAAATATAACCTTTATTGCTAAAATTCTACAAAAATAGCTCTATCTAAGGAACTATTTTGCGACTTACTGATATCAGCCGCATTAATTATTACAGACAGCCAGTTCAAATTTTACCGTTAACTTGAACACGAATCAACACTGTTAAACATTGTTGCAACGTTTTATGCACCAAGGAAAATAATTCTGTAACATAGGATTTTTCCATAACCCATACAAATATTTGCGAAAGAAGCCGGTAACGTACCTTGTTCGTATTTAAGAGCCTGTTCGCTTGAGGAATAACCATAGTTTGGCAGCAGCTGATTGTCTGGCAGGGACTGACTTGGATACACAGAGGAACCTTTAAATCAAATGAAATGAAATAAGTATATAAATTAATTAAAAGATTTCGTCAAATGAAAACTGCCCCCTTAATGTCATAAATGGACCCATTTATAGCATAACTCGTGATACCGTTAAATTCACTTGTAAAGTTAAGTTGATTCCCTTGATTTTTCCTTTTAGTAGCATTACTTACATGTATTAGTTCGGGATGATAAAGCATCAGAAAGAGGAGATGACAAGCGTAGAATAGTTATTCATTTTGTAATGCAGGTTATTGTTGGATCTGGTGTTTAAACACAAAAGTGCCACGAACTCGGACCACTTAATTGAATGGATACACTTTCAGGGGAAGCCACTCTACCTTTTTTTTTATCTTGCCTCCCTTTTCATTAGGAGCCAACTGTTAAAGGAAAGGATTTGCTCCTTTGGAGCAAATCATTTCCTATAACAGTAGGTCCATTTTAGATGAGTCCATCAGTTAGTAAGTCAACTGAAAGTCACAAATGATGTCACCCTTGGAAAACATGGTTGTGTACCCATTAACTTTAGTAACCCGCTCAGAAACACCTTGCATTTGTCAACCTATTTCAGTAGCCTTGACCCTAACAAACCATTTTCCTGGCAACATATATAAGATAAGCTTACCATAATCTAAACTGTAGTTCCTAGCTTGTTCGTAACCGTAGTATGTTTCTGGACTAGCTGGTGACGAACTTGGACCTTGATAATACATATCGGCCTGTTGATGACCTTGACCTACAGATTTCGGACTGAAGCTGTTGTCAAGGTAACGATGCACATCTCTATCGTCTGGAATGGCGATGTTAGTTTCCATATCGACTATGTCACTTGGCTGTGTGAACTTAACTGAAATATTAACAAAAATAATGATAACAAGTCAAGGGCGTAGCTACCTATACGCAAATACGCAGGTGCGTATTGAAATTTTGTCAAATTGACAAAATTTCAACACACACCTGCGTATTTTCATGCTGAAGTGTTGTTAATTGGGCATAATTTTAATGCTAACTGCCAACAGACAGAACATTTGATATATCTTAGCATATTAACCCCCTATCATTGCCCTCAGTGAGTATAAAGCATAATTGTGCGTACAGTGTAAATGCCCCTAGCTACGCCCCTGCAAGTTGTTCATTGTTTATTTCATGGCTACAGAAATGCGTGTTTAACCAAAAGTAGTGACATAGGACGATATGTTTTTTTTTTAATCATACCTTAAAAGTTTTAAGAAAATGAACGCGTTTTCTATACAAAATTGAGCAAAATGCTATCAGATTATAAACCGCAAATTAGTAATCCCATGACGGTCAACGCAACAGTATATTTTTACATAGTGACCATGTTCAGATATTTTGGTGATCCGTCTAACACCATAGCAAGTCAATACTCTCTGTTGATGGAATTTCAGGCCAGTCAGCGATTGTATTGAATGTGGTTATGTTAACGTTTTTTTCGGTCAAAGTTAGTTTTAATATCCATTCTATTGCCAGTCTTAATGAGCCACGTAGGAGCTTCATGGCTACACTATATGAGGTCTAAAAATTAACGGAACGACAGGGGGCGGGGGTGGTGGGGGGGGGGGAGAGAGAGAGAGAAGGAATTAGAGGGTGAGTTCGATGATATTGCCAATGCATTTTACCATGTTTTCCCCATTCTCAATTAAAATCTCGGAAAGGTAGTTAGTATTATTAGAGAAAAGATATATTTGTGGTTTGACCAAAAAAAAAAATAAGAAAAATACTAAAAATTAAAGATGATAAATATGAATCGCTGTAAGTGTGTCGGTGATAATAAAGATAGATTACTACTTACGCCCATTCAACAGTTGTCTAAACAACCCGTAGAAGTACTGTCCAAATTGAGGTTCCAAACTACAAAATTCCTCAACTCCCATTCTGCAGAGATCCCGTCCAGTCACCGTGCGGAAGGCCTCGCCGTGAAGGTGTGAGCAGTCTACACCGTTTCTTTCCGCTGAAAAGAATAACCAGTCTAACACTTCCGCTTCCGTCCAGTTTTCTGGATGCTTGCACGTCCAGCTGACAAACTCGGGCGCCGGTGCTGTCGTATCTGAAAGAAAAAGTCGCAATTTTTCATACTGTACAGGTACAGTCAATTCTGTCTTAAAGGTTACCTCTTTAAAGCAATCACCTATATCAAAATGTCATTTTTTAAATTTATTTTTTGTTGTTGTTTTTTTTTCATTCGAAAGCTATTGAGTGCAAATCTACCTATATTAAGATGATTGCTTAACATAGGTTTGACTGTATATTTCAGACTATAAACCTATGTTACAGTCTGTTAAGCGTTTAGCTTTAATGATTTATTTATTTATTTATTTATTTGAGTTTCCTCTTTGTCACAGATTTTACATCATATGATAATGCAGATGACATTTATATACAGAGAGAGTCAGAAAGAGGCAATGAAAATCAGACAATTTGCATATTACAAACAAGTTACTCACACCATCAATAACACTCGTTCATGGACACGATTGTATAATCCATCCCATCAGTTTAAGGTGGATTTGGACACTTCCAGGGAGGTAAGTCCAATCAAGAAAAAATTCCCCCATTCTCTGCTAGGTTTTGATTCCTAGCAATTTCTTTCCTTTGAGGAAAAAAAACAATTTTGGAAAAGCTTCGTTACTCACGGAGGCAAACCGGAAGTCAATTGAAATTGTTTCCCTTTGTAGAAAATGGCGGAAAAACATGAAAGCGCATCCATTCGCCTTAAGTGCACGTTCATGGTGACATGGAAATGAGCCGCGACACGAGAAAACAAAGTGGTCCTGCGCCCAGCGCAGACTCAGATCAGCCTGGGCATCCCCCCAGTCTTATCAGACTCTTCGCTAAGTGCTTAATAGGTAATTAAGGGTTTAACCTACCCTCCATGCGGACAGCGAAGACTCTGATCAGACTGGGCGGATGCCCAGGCTGATATGAGTTTGCGCTGGGCGCACTAACACTTCGTGGTTTTCCCACGTCGCGGCTCAAACAGTGGCCACATTATCATAATTATCAGCCAAGCCCGGTCCTGCCAGTCAGAGTTAAATTCAGCTCTAAAGTGTGAAAAATAAAGAAAGTGTTGATGTACTCTCTTTTCTCAAGATTGTAAACAGAAATGTTGGACAAACATGATCTCTATAAGAAGCCTTTCTTGTGGACACAGGGCGGCTGATTTCTATTCTCCGAAAATAATCCTCAAAACGACAGAAAGAAACCTATTTACCACAATGAATGTGTGCACTTTTAAGGGAAGCAACTCTGCCATTTTCAGTTTTTGTCTCCCTTCTTAATTAGGATCAATCCTTAAAGGAAAAAATGCTCCTGTAGGAGATAGAAGCAAATTCTTCCCTTTAAAAGTAGATCCTATTTGGAAGGGATTCCTTGTCAAGGATAGCAAGAAGGAAGTCGCAAAAATTGTCTCCTGTTGAAAAATGGCGGATTATTGCATACGGAAACTGTAAAGTTCAGGGTCTTCTCTTGGGGCTAATTCTTTCCTTTTAGAAAAGATCTCATTTTGGAAGGACTATATGTATGTTGTCCAGTAATGCAAACTGGAAGATACTAAATTTGTTCCCTTTTGTATAAACATGCACCCTTACACCTTCGAAATCATATAATCCACATCATATTCATTATTTTCGGTGTTGATATAGTCAACTCTCGATATCTCAAAGTCGAAGTTCATCTGAAAACTACTGATATCTCAAAGTAAATTTTCTGCTTCCAGAAAATTTACTTTGAGATATCAGTGGTTTGAGGCATCTCAGAAGTTGAAATGAAAAGAAAACTAGGAAGTTCCAGAAAATTTACTTTGATATACTAGTGGTTTGAGATATCCGGAGTCGAAAAACATAGCAAAATACCGGTAGGAAGTGTGTCCGAACTATGTACGTTAATATAAAATGGTACTTTGAGATATCGGTGTTTGAGATAAGGCAAGTCAACTGTAAAAAAGAACAGTTGTTTCCACCAAGGAAAAAAGCAAGGAAATATGAAAGCAGGTTTACCATTAGAGTCCTCGTCTTGAAATAGGGAGTCCTGCAGGAGATCCTGTCGACTACGGTGCTGTTGAGCTTGGTCGGATGATGAATGATGAAGCTGGTGATGGCTATTACCCCCAGACGCAGACGACCTCGTATACAGGAGCTGAGGGAAGTCTGGAAATTGTTTTGGGCCCTGGAAATCTTTATTTGGCTTAGCATCATCAGATATGTCTCCAGATGAATCATACTTGGAACTTTGATAGTCAAACATTTGTGAATTTAATTGTGAGTTTGAATTGTCAATGGATTTATTAAATGTGGAGTTCGAAACGGCGGATGAAGCACTTTGGCTATTTGTTTCATAATCCGCAGCCACGGACGCTCTGTTTATTGCAGGATACGAATGCCCGGCTGGATTGTTTTGATCACGATTTTGAATGCTTCCGTTGTCCAAGAAATTGTTCTTTCTTGAGAATTCATCTATATCGAATGGCCAACTGTCTTGAAAGTGAACAGGGGAACACAAGGAGATATTTTTATGAGATCCAAATGAAGTTTCGCCGTCTTCATTGTGAAAGGGTGTGTCTAAGTCGTCCATTAAGTCAGTTTCCTGCAAAACAAAAACAAATCTTTCAACGACATGAAACCTCCAGAAGGAAACCAATAAAAACTCCAAGATTCCGGTAAAACTAGAATCATTTAAATATTTCAAAAGCATACTAACGTTACAAATTAGAAAACATTCATAATAAAACTAAGTCAAAATCCGATACAACGACTATTTGCATTAGATGTATTCCCATAACACCGAACAAAAATAATAAAATTCCAAGAACCAAACCAAATTTTCTTGAAACCCAAAGTGAAATATAAAACAAGGAAAAAAACTCTGACTACCAATAAAAATAGAAGGATAAATTTTTCGAGACAACAAAATCACTCACATGAATGTCTGGACTAGCGGTCGGCATGATCTGGTCGTCGGAATCTTGAGTGTTGTTTCCCTGTTTGGATTTGATTTCATTCAGGACGGTGTCCAACAGGTTGTCCCAGAGATCAGCATTTAATTCGTCTCCGATATCGAGAGCTGAAAACATAATTATTAACAGTTCTACAATAGCTGATGGGAGTGGGGGTAGATAATCTCATCGGAACAGGACTCGTAATTCGGAGTCGTTAGGCGTGGCTGATAAACGCTGGCTACAGGGTTTTCACATCTGGATCATTGTGCAGGACTTGACTACGATATGTAAACTAGCGCTAACCCCCACCCCCCCCCCCTCGACTCCCCCCAAACGAACTTACTTTTGAACATTTCGTGCGTTCACAGACTACGCAGGGTTCATATGATTTTTTTTTTTTTTTTTTTTTTTTTGTGATGTTTTGGATTCAATTATTTTTGAAGTTTTGGATTCAAAATTGTTTCAACATAAAGCATATATGTTTGTTTTTGTTTGTTTGTTTGTGTTTGTTTTTAAGAACTATCAAAAACTGCGTTTATATATCTGCGGTAAACTGACACAGAATATTACTGAATATTTTATGCCATTAAAATACTGAAAAACACCGTAAATTATAATATGTTTGGCTTTTAATACATTGATCCCTGTCTATATTCTGATGCTTAGCAAATATGGAGTAGTATATCTATATGAACAGGATAAATATGCTACAGGCACCAAGAGAAGCAATG
Source organism: Ctena decussata (assembly GCA_963989385.1). NCBI lineage: Eukaryota > Metazoa > Mollusca > Bivalvia > Lucinida > Lucinidae > Ctena > Ctena decussata. The sequence continues at coordinate 36,658,980 of OZ022508.1, forward strand.
ATACTGATCAAAATTCTGGCAAGATATTTGTTCATTCTTCAAAAAAAGTGTTCCGACTCTTATAAGAATTGCCCCGGCGAGCTAATTCTAAGGACTAAAGGAGGGTTTAAATGTGTTTTCTAGAGACATAAAGACTTTCCAATGATGTCTTCCCACGTCCGTGTTGTTACAGGCCCGGATCCAGCCCACAACATATCGGCGGGGCTCTGGATAACTGGTGGGGCTGGGAGGTGCCGAGATGTATGTGTGTGGGGAATAGGGGAAAGTGGAGCTTGAAAGTGTATGACATAATTAGGGATCAATTTCATGAGAATTTTTCATAATGTCATTTTTACCTTGAAATATATGTTGTAATATTTCATTAGAATCGCCTCACCGAGGCGATTCTAATGAGATGTCACAAGATATATTTGATCTAACCAGGCCCAAGTGGCGGGGCTGCAGCCCCAAAGCCCACCCCCTGGATCCGGGGCTGTTGTTAAGTTGAGGTCGCTGATAAAATTTACTTACACTGACATCCACATCAATATATTTTCTCAAAATTTTGATTTTCCCCCTCTTTTCATAATGTTAGAATCGAAATAATCGCATTTTTACTTGAATTAGCATTACACATGACATTCCAGCTTTATTATCGTAAAGCGACCCATGGGTACTATAGATTATGTAAGTTGTAGGAGTTTCTTCTGAATCCCTTTCACAAGGGCGTAGCTACGTATACGGCAAATACGCAAGTGCGTATTGAAATTTTGTCAAAATTGACAAAATTTCAAAACGCAACTGCATATTTGCATGCTGAAATTTTATAAATTAGACAAGATTTCAATACCAATTACCAAAGTGGCTGAAATACTAGCTTTCCTTTCAAGAAGTAGAGCATAAAACATGGTTGTGCGTATCATGAAATTGCCCCTAGTTACGCCCCTGCTTTCATGCTACTGTATAGAGCTATGTTCTTGTGAGATTATATTGTTTATGTTTGTTAGTATGTTGAACGTTGCTCAGTATGTTAAATTAACCATTGTTTACATCTTATTTATAGGTAATTCATGGATTTTATTTAATTAATTAACTTAAGATAAATAATAAATTAATAAGAATAAAAATTAACTAATTAATTAATTAATTAATTAATGCATTCATTCATTCATTCATTAAATATTTATTAAAACAAATAATAAATAAATGAAAATAGAAATAAATCAATTAATTAATTAATAAATTGAAAATATAATAAAAAATACTATCTAAAGCTTTGTTGTGGCTACTTATGTCTGTCTGTATGCCTGTCTGTCTGCTACAGATATTCACGGCAACAACGGTGTAAGCTTATTAATACTGCTGCTCCTAAGTATGAATCACGCCGCGTAAAATCGTACCTTGCGGCAGGCGCGAGCAAGAAAGAGTCCGTTCAGCTTGCAAAGCCACGCAGTCTTGCCTTTTTGCATAGACGCTCTATGAACCCTTTGGTACCGTATACAAAATGAAGACTGACTAGTGGGCGCAAACCGTTCGGGACTAGCGTTATTAACGCATGAAGCTTATAGTCCCTTTTCAAGCCAAATCGCCAGTGACAGTAATTTATGGTCAGTTTTTTTTATTGTTATTATTTTTGAAAATTAAGTTCATATGATCCTTATAAGAATTGCCTCGGCGAGCTAATTCTAAGGATTAAAGGAGGGTTTAAATGTGTTTTCTAGAGAAATAAAGACTTATTAATGTTAAATTGAGGTCGCTGATAAAAATTTGCTTACATTCGCGTCAATATATTTTCTCAAAATTTTGATTTTTTCCCCCTCTTTTCATAATGTTAGAATCGAAATAATCGCATTTTTACTTGAATTAGCATAAGTGATAAGTGGCTGCACTGTTTGTACACCTATTTTTTAAAAATATCTCGTAATAGAAAACAAGAAAGAAAAAAAATATTTGCATGCGGAAAAATTCGTTGCTGAGATAAATGCAGAATCAAATATTGAAGGAAATGACGGTAAAAGCACCGAGAGCATCTTTATCTAGCCATGACTAAACATATTTTTACATTGCTTGAAACAAAAACAAAACAGATAAAAACTGCACACCTACTGTCTGCCATCAGTTTGCAAAAATCGGGAAGAAGATTTATCCACATTCATTGGTGTACACAGACGAAATCAAAATTAATCTTCCTGGCTGCTGGATTTTATCTTCAACGTCCCTGCATTGCTAGGAAACGGCAAGTTTTTTCTTCTTAATTGAAAACGGGAAGTTAAGATATGCTTGTAAGTTTTAACTGTGTTTTATCGCCGATACACTATCCCCATCCGAACTGAAGTACCCTGTTTGACAATTATGATGCAACGATAAGGTACCTGTGCATGCAAAAAGAATATGGCCGCCACTCGTATGCGCAAATAAAGATATTCCATCGACAGTATTGCTTGATATCCAATGTTTGGTTTACAGGAAACCATAATTGATATTTTCATTTAAAATGTGTTTTAATGCATCAAAGCCAATTACAAAGTGCGTGATACTTTCGGAACGATATATCAGTCTTTGTCGTCATACATTTTTTAGATCAAGTTTTCACATTAAACGTAATTTGCTTCCATTTATGCCGTCTGTCAATACGTTTGTGCCAACACCCTCTGCAACAAATTACCGTTTTTCGAAATATCTTGCAAATATCTTCAGAAGTTGTTTCAATAATTTATTTATTCAAGACAGATACAAATCCCTGATAAAATGATTAAATGTAATAATAGAAATTATAATAATAACATTTAACACTATCATTTCATGCCGGGCCGCGTAACACAGTCGGTAGCGCAACTGACTCAAGAGCCAGAGGCCCGGGGTTTGATACCCGGTCCGGCCACTTACTTTTCTTCTTCTGCTGATTCAAGAAGGGCAGTTGTCAGTTACTGGCGAAAGTACGAGCACTTAGTACTAGTATGTGCACTTAGTACTAGTTAACCGCATAGGAGGTCTAAACCTGCCCAGGAATAGTGTGGTTAGGTTAACTGACTGTCCCGACATGGCCATAACTGTTTACCGTGGACGTAAAGCAACAACAATAAAAAATATTATTTTCATAATTTTAAGTGAATGGGAAACTGCTTCAATTTTAAGTTAATTGCTTTTTATTAACTGAAATCTCCTTCACGTTAAAACCAGCAATTATCAGTCTTGCAGAACCGTGGACAGGTGCCCTGTTGCTTGACACCGAGGACATGATAAACGCTACATTTTGTGGCATCGGTGGGATAAGGGATGATATGACCATTATTCTTCGACTCAGGCATGCAGGATAAGGGTGTCCCCGGTTGCGTTACACAGGCTGTCCATTGGTTCTCCATATGAGCATTTGGTGACTTCAGGGTGAAGTCAAGAGAAGAAACAGGCACACGTACGTATATAAACCACTAAAGCCTTGCTATGGAAGTTTACCCGATGCAGGTGGCTCTTTTACGGAGTGAAGTCAGAATATGGACACTGACTCAGCTTAGATAAATATTATTATACAAAAATTTATTATGCACATCTTTATACATTGTATTACTAATCTGAAAATTTAAAAAAAAAGGATCAAAAGACATCACTAAAGTGTGTGGTCAGACATTTTGTCTATATCACTTACAATTATGTCTATTTATAAACGAGATTAAACAATATATAAAATGTACCGTATTTTTTCCGTTATAAGACGGGTTTCCCTTATAAGACGGATCTAGATTTTTGGAATTGTTTTTGCAGGACAACCCCCATCTAAGAGCAGCATTTTATAAGACTGATTTAGATATTTCGGTTCGCTGTAGAAAGGGGAAATCCTTGTTTTATAACAGAATAAATATGGTAAAGACTTTTCCTGCGCAAATTTGTACGTACATTTTTGCAGACGACTGTTTCCCCGGTCCTTATTTCTCAGAAGCTTTTTCAAAAAGGTTTCATAGAAACGAGTTTGACTCATCCTTAGTCATTTTAGTATGCGAAACAATTATTATTGTTTTCTTTATATACGAAAGGATCATAGGATATATTCGGATTCGGTTTGGTCCAGTGCGCATGCGCGGTTGCTGAAAAAATCTGAAGTAGTTCGAGCAGGATGCTTAAATGTACCAACATTATCTTTGACCCAGTTGTTTCAATCCATTATTTTTTTCTTACGTTTTATCACTGATTGATTAAAAAAGATATGACGACTGAAGAAATTATTAATTACTCGCTAAAATAGATCCGGTAAATATAATTACGGATGTTGTTCATTTTTAATTCAGGAAACTAAATATCAAATAAAGACATCGTTTATATGTGCAGTTGGTTTAGTAATTACCTATAGTAAGGATGTGTGATTTTGACCACTGAAGTGCGGCAACGTAACGTAGCGCCAGTCAAAAAAAAACGTAAAATATAATATACAACAGTTTTGTGTAACGGGAATAAGAAAACTGCTTGCTTATTGGCGTGACGTTGTGAAGTAAGTTACGAGTGAGAATTTACTACTAAACTTGTTCCGCGTCGTTTTATCTATAACTATTAAGCATCTCGAGAAAAAAACTCAGGGGCTCTTGACACCAACAACTGCACTGATCAGCCTAAGGCCTCTGCATAGCTGATGTGAGGAAATATATCCACTTATGCTAATAGAGAATACTTTGAGCGAACACGCGAATACACAAGCTGATCTGAGTCTTCTATATTCGAACATTCAAAAGGTATCTTTTTATCTTGGTTTTACATTTTATTTATTTTTCTATATGACAGTATTTGGACCAGGAAGGGAATGTTTTATAATCTTTGTTCAAGGACTTGAGCAGGAGGTCACCTTAAATAATCATAATTTAGCGTAATTTTCCAATTTATTGGTACCCGTTATTATCCTAAAATTTTACAATTTTTAAGGTGTCTAGGTTCACCTCCATGTTTTCACACCATTTTTACAAAAGTTTCCAACTTCTAAAAGCGCGAATTATTTCCTTTAAGAGTTGATCCTTATATGAAAGAAAGGCAAAAATAAAAATGGCAGAGTCACTCAACTTGGAAGTGCATCTTTGAGTAAACACCTTAGATCTAATTGTCAAACAAAATGCATAGACGTTGCTCGAAGAACTGTAATAAACAGTGCAGGTTCTGTTCAGACTGACCTTTCGAAGCAGTCTGATCATGTGTACACTATTTGCTCAGATGTTTCTGTCAAAATGATTGGGGTCATTGTCGTTTAAGCCAGTCCATCTGCGCAGGGACATGCGCAGTTCGCAGCTGGAAGGTCTGGTAAAATCAGGCTGCACATGTACATCATATGTGGCGAATATTGCGAGCAAAAGGGATTTATAAAGTGAAAATTTTGCCGAAACAAGTGGCAACTGAACTTCAGTTCATTTAGAAGAAGAATAGCTTTTATTATTTTAACTTTCCTACAAGAAAATGACTTAATTAAAATAAAGGCAAGAGTTAGAATTACCTCCCCCCCCCCCCCCCCCCCCCCCAACACACCGCCGCTCACCCCACCTTTCTTCTTCTTTTTTGAGAATATAAAAATAGGTTCGGTGTTAGGCGATAAAATAATTATAATAGTTAATTTGTCAACTCTATCTACATGATAGGAAAAAGTGAAAAAGTGGTTAACAGATTGAAATTTCAATAATAATAATAATGCATATCTTACCATCAACATATTTGAATAAACGGAACAGAAAAAAGAACAGAAACATTCAAAAGCATTTTCTTCCTGTCAGTGATCTTACATGTTTTAATGGGTCATCTTTTGTTACAGATTTTTTTGTTTGAACTCTTTATAAATATTTTAAAGTGAATTCCTCGAACTCATAATCTAAAATTAGGACCGTGTACCAAAACACCCTCAATTGACAATGTGCGATACGATGACCGGAAAGTGACCATTTATAACTTCCTATACGTTTTTTAGTTTTAAGTTTATTGAAATCAGCTTGAACTAATTTTAATATTCATTGTATCTTCTCTTAAATTTGGCTGAGTCCACTATACAGTTAATTGAGTAGCCATGCGCTAAGGGTACACAACAACGAAAAAAGGTGGCATGTACGCCAAGCAAAAACTCATATCAGCATTGACATCCGCCCAGTCTGATCAGAGTCTTAGCTATGCGCTTAAAGGGTAGCTAAGGTACCTAAATGCGGGCAGTGAAGACTCTGATCAGACTGGGCGGATGTCCAGGCTGATCTGAGTCTTAGCTGGGCGCACGTGCCACTTTGTTGGTTTTGTCGTGTCGCGGCTCAAATGACATCTTGGCATGTGTGTCTCGTTGGTGCTCGCGAACTGGCAAACGGTGCAGATCCTGCTCAGACAACTCCAAGAGTAGTCAAATCTAGGTAGCCGCCACACCCTCCAGCCCCTCCCCCCCCCCCACCTCCAAAAAAACAACAACACTTGTTATTTATTTTTTTTTATATATTTTTTTTTTACTAATTCACACAAGTAAACAAAGACTACTATTTTACAGGCTCACATGAGTCTTAGCTACCAGTAAACACTTCACTTAACGAAGCCAAAATGCTGTTTCGCTTGACGAATCCGAATCAATTTATATTTGGAGTTTTAGTGTGTCACGAAAACTACAGACAGGACACTCATGTGAATGAAACTGCGAAGTAAGCAATACAATGCCTGACAAAAATGACTGTTTTGTTTTAGTTCATTGACATTACATAGTAGTAAGTGTTTTGTACGAGCTAGAAAACGCGACCACTTATTACAGAAACGCTTAGCTACTTGAATTTCTGAAAAATTATGAATGAAATCATGAAATTAAACTTTCGACACTGAATGCGCTACATGTATAACGCGAACTGAAATACTTATTATTACTTAGTCTTGATACGGGAACATCTTGAGGTTAAATGGTGCACTCAAGTTCAGGGGAAACAACTGTGTCTTTTTCATATTTTGGGGGGTGGTCGTCCAGTGCCGGTACGTCCTACTGATTTGAATAGTAGTAAAGCAAGGGCCTACTGTACTTGTAGTAGGTGCGGTTGGGGGTTGTTTGGCCATTTTTTCTCTCGCCTATCACTTCTTTCTCCCTCTCTCTGGCAGACGGCCCGATATAGACTGAAATACTGTCTCAAAGGGCCGTTAAACCCAAAGCAACCAACCAATTTATATTTTTGATTATTTCTCGGGGCGGGGGGAGGGGAGGGGGATGGGTCAGCTATTAAAGAGAAGAACTTGCTCCTACAGGAGAGTGAGCCTCGTTTTGAAAGTGCAAATTCTCCAATACAATCAAACATGAAGTCCCGTAGGATTATGTAGCTCTAATGGGATCCCAGAATATAGACTGTTATGAGAAATAAGATCAAACGGAATTTACTCATCAAAAACTCCGGTAGCTCAATTAAACAGACATCGTGACTAATATTGCTTTTATTGTTTGTCTTTATTTTGAGTAAAACAATTTCATTTTTAACTCCGGTAGTTCACAAAGAACACAGACAATGTTACTAATTGTTTATATTGTTTGACCTTACATTAAATAAAACAGTAAAACTATCTATCAATACGATATGTGTTCCGTTCCGCGACAATATCCGAGTACATGCACTTGACTGTGGGGGCATTGGAGCCTGAAAACTGCACAGAAACGAATTAAACCGCGGTGCGAGAAAATATACCAAAAAAAAGCTTGCGCAAAACATTGTATATTCACGCAGTCACTGAGCTGCTGAGCATGGTCTGCCATGTTCGCATCAACAATCTATACACAGATATACGGACTAGACCATATGAAGTACAATAGAGACTCTGAAAAGACTGCGTGGGATGCTTGGGCTGGTCTTCGCATTCTGCGAGAGCTGCAGATGAAGTGGGTTTTGATGATAATTCTGAGACATTTTTTTTATTTATTTATGAATGAAGACATATTGTGACCCCTAATTAGAACCGTCCCATCGGGACGGTTCTAATGGTAGGTCACAACATATGTTTTATGGATAAATCTATAAATTTATCACTGAATTATCCATGTAGCGCTGTCTTTAAAGGTACATTTGTCTCAGCTCACGGCTCAAGTACGTAGACACAGTACGGCGCGGATTAAGACATTCAAGTGCTAAGTTCGTAGACACAGTACGGCGCGGATTAAGACATTCAAGTACTAAGAAAATTGTGATATTGCATACAACAATAAAATACGGGAGAAGCTAGGGCTCCGTGTGTGCAGTGGAACAATGTATTCAGAATGACACGTCGGTGGCAAGAGTTCCCCGAATTTGTTTCACAGCGCACCTTTTATGACAAATTGCAAAAATTCCAAGATAATGATGAAAGAATAGATAAATAAACAAATAAAAATAAAACTGAAAAAGATCCGAGCGGATGACATGCAGATAAGCAGACAAGATGGAGGGCATGCTTGGAGTTGTAGTAAACTACGGAAAGAAATGCATTATAAACAAGCAAAACCCTTTAAAGCGCCAAAAAGCAGACGACAAAATTCAAAGATGCAAAATTCAAAAAATATCTCGCCCAAGTTATGTCATATTGAGAATTCAAGATTTAGATGGCATACAGCGTAGATACATATGAGGCGGCTCATTATGAGCCGCCTCATCTGGATCTAGGCTGTTAGCTTTTTTTTTTCGTTGTTGTTGATTTTGGCGCTTAAAGTATTGAAGTAAAAGAGAAAACTAAAAAATCAAAACCTCCTGATATTAAAAAAGACGGGAGAAAAAAATAATAAAATAGTAATAAAGAAAACTTTAGAACTATTTAGATTAATATCTCAAACCATAAAATATAAACCGGAAGCAGACTTACCAGCCTCGTAATCGGAAGTATCCGAGTTAACCATCAGGAAATATTTCAAGGAAATATACAGATATAACAGTAAAATAAGTTTCCTCTTCGAATAAAATCTTGCTGCTTCCTCTAAGCTCGTCAAATGAATTTTGGATTTCGTAGTAAAAACATGGAGTTTAAATTATAATATTAGTTTACCTGCTGGGCTCGGGAGTGGGAGGAGCTTAAGTTTGGCCGTCATGAAGTTTCAATTTTAATGTGCTTAACTTTTAAAGGTTTAATACTATCCATCAATGTTGACAGATCAGTCTTATATTAAAAGTTTAAAATGGCCAGAAGGATTTAACGAACACGGAGCTCATGTACATGCGCCTAGGGGATACAGAGGAAAGTCTTGTCTATAGCTTCCGGTCATGCGCGCAATGACCTATACATCATACAGTGTTGAAAAGTTTAACGGTTAAAAAGAAGCGTGCGACAAAATTAATTTTGTAATTTTCTTTTCTCACCACGGGTAAAAAAACAAATTGATTACCGATCAAGCATGTTCATATTTTTGTGATATATTGTTCTTTTTAAGTTTCTGAAAGATGTGCCGACAAATGTATAAAATGATTTATCTGCTGTATTCATAATGTTTTATTAGGTATACTCTGAGCCAAAAGAAATGTCAGGGCGGAGTTAACTTTGTACCTTCCCCTAGACTTTTCTATTGTACAAAAAGGGGCACAGGACAAACACGCTGCTCACTCACCGGTAACAAAACTTGCAAATACTATGTAAAGTTATTATATGCAACAAAAGGACAACAATAGACGCACGTAGCTAGCCATATTACCTGTCCTTGAACGACGTCGATCAAAAAGCGATGGATTGATGACTTGCGATTTTACGTCCTTTTCAGCAGTATTTCAGTCATATCAAGACGATGGGAGGGTGATAATGAAAGGCTCTGTGCAATTGAACCCGGTTTACGATTGAGAACGCCTCCGGTAGTCGAGCTCGGGACCGCTAGATCAGCAGGCCGGCGCTTCACCCACGACTGATCAGATACACAGGCTGGTCTTACTATTTCCTTTTCGCACATCCTATTAGGTATCTTTTCATGCGACGTCAATCATTTACTATTTAAATTTACCAGATCAACTGCGAGGGTGCACAGACTGACCTGAGTCATGTTTGTTCACACTTTCAGTAAGTTTCGCTTTTTTCAGTAACGAACTATGATAAAGAACATAACGTTATGTTTTGCCATATACATAGATAGAGATGAAAGGAATGCACAGGCCTATCTGAGTCTTCGCTATTCGCACATGCTATCTTAGTACATGTACAACCAAACTCCTGATCTTCATGTATGATCATAAGGCCTGTCATCTTCGCAAGCCAAGTGTACTAGGTCCACTTCGTTCCTTACGTAATAAGAAGCAAAGGGGACTTAGCAGCGTTTGTCTGCGAACATTACAGCCCGTGTGACCGAATTCACTTTGTATATTCCTCATGATCCTAATATCGTCTATGTGAACGGAGACGACAGCATGTCCTCATGATCCAAATATTTTCTTTTCGAAAGCACAGAATGTACAGGCTTGTGGTTTTTCTTCCCATTTCAAGTGATAGGAAAAAGGCCCAACAATGTGTTATGTCTAAATCCATCAAGTACAAAAAGGAAAGAAGCTGATTATTATACAGGGAGATGCACAGGCTGATATGGTGCTTCGCTTTTACCCCGATAATCTGCACATTGTATAAATAGTATTATTTTGGCATGTATCAAGTATTGCAGTTGTGCAAAACATCCAATGGGCACAAACCCGCTGAAAGAACGTATTTTAAAATTTCAATGTTGAAACGACTAGAGTGCATCACATTTCATACGACGTTTTGAACATTGCACTTGGCAGTTTACACCCTAAAATTTAAGCGTTCCAATATTCTTGAAATGTTTCATTTTGCGAGCCAAGAGATATTCGCGAATATAAGCATATATAAATTGTCGCGAGTATTTATATGTAGGGGTGCCCGACTGAGGCACACTGCTGACTCTTATTCTACGGTTTTGCATACAGGGATGATGTTACAAGTATATAAACTCGGAAGCGCAGACCTGGCTTACTAGTTCAAATCCCGCGGCGGATGAATTCGTCACACCGTAAACGGCGTTTCCTTGCGCGCAAAATAACATTATCATCTTAATAAAATGCACCTTCCTTCTTATTATTGTATCAACATAGATACGTCTTTCATACACGACAGTAAATGTGGTGTCAAGAGGTACAATAACAATGCGTTAATTAAGCTTAGTGAACTTGAACAAGCGTGCAAAATTTATTCTACCGAATCTTCTAGTGGACTGATCGAATTTGACAGTGATTGCCAGTGCATATTTGTTACCGCCCTGACATTTCTTTTGGATCAAGGTATACAAGTACGCATTAAGCCAATGGATTGGTCCATGAACGTACTTGTACATATGTGCTGTTATGAAATTATGAAAGAATGAATAAATTTATCAAATTTATACTATTTTACTGTTTACTAGAAATTTAAACGGACCTTTTAATATCACCATTTTAAGTGTAAATTTCGCATTTAGTTTTAGCAAATACTAATTGTTTTATTTGAAATTCTCTACAAAGATGAACTTAACTGCAAGATAGCACCGATCCAAAGAGGGTTTTGCCTTGTTGATTAATCTTCAGGGGTGAATCAAGGTGAATGGGTACACTTTCAGGGGAAGCAGACACCATTTTCTTTTTTTAATTAAGTTTTGGCCTCCCTTCTCAGCTGGGGTCAACTCTTAAAAAAACAAGTGTAGACCCTAATGAGGAAGGGATATGTCGCCCAGAGGAGTAAAAGGGAAGTCATGAAAGTAATTTCCCTTGGTAAAAATTGCGGAAAAACGTGGAAGTACGCCCATACACCATAAAGATTGTCAGGCTCATTAGACATAATAGTTCTCTTAAACTTGTTTGTCGTTGTTCGAAGAATGCTTTTTTCTGCCGTTGCAAGGTTACTACGAGCACTGGTGCCTGGAACATAAACTGATGCACGGGTATAACAGTTAACAATCTGTACAGCCGGTACTGTACAATGGTTGGCAGGCAGAATCCCGCCTTCCATCGACAGTTAGGAGTTGTTCCACAACTTTAAACAACTATAAGGCTTGTGAAAACCTATATAAATACGTACATAGAATGCAACGCCATGATGAAATAAAATATGTTTAAGGTGTAATTTACACTTTTTTTTCCTATTTTCAATCACTTTCGACTGGAAGGCTTTAGACGCCGCCATTGTTACTTTGTCATAATATAACTTCCGCCGTTCGTGACGCAGAGTCTGTTTCCCGTACTTTACGCTGGGACATTGTGCAGTAGTCGGAGACGACTGGTCATACAGAGCACCACTTAGCATTTGTCTTCTAAATATAATAACTTTCAAATCGCTTTCGCCTTTACACAATAATATGTCTAATAACTGCGTGCCATTTGGGAAGCTTGACACTTATAGAGCGTTGGAACTTTTCTATGACCAGCTGCAGTGACTGTTACAACTTCCGGCTGCGAGACATAATAATTATGGTCAGAGTGACTAAATGAAACAACAACTAAAAACAGGACTGAGTAAACATTTAATATCTGTTCATTGTACGGTCAGTCTAAACGCTTTAAAGATGTGTGATACTGGATTCTTTAAGGTGACCGAAGCACAAAAAAGGTCATATAAAGGGGTAGTGTGTGTGTGTGTGTGTGTGTGTGGGGGGGGGGGGGGGGGGGTTATAAGGCCCTTTTTCTGTCCAAGAGCAAAATGTTTTATTTTCAGCTGATTGATTGATGATTAGCCTATAGTGTCCGCTATACTCCACTCGTAGTGGTTTAGCTCCATAAGCCCTTCTTTTGGAAAAATGGGATTACAAGGACGTCGTCGGCGGTACGGCCATGGCCGGACCACTTTTTCGGCCAACTTTGATGATGGCAGTGCTCATTTTTTGGCATGTCTCCAAAATTCTTCTGACTGCGCTATTAAAGCTCCTATGATATATGTTGCTAATGGAATTACTTAGATCAGCCTGGGCATCAACCAAGTCCGATCAGACTCTTCGCGAAGCGCTGAAAGGGTAGCTAAGGGTCTAAGCTACCCTCATGCGGACAGCGAAGACTCTGATCAGCCTGGGCGGATGCCCAGGCTGATCTGAGTCTGCGCTGGGCGCACAACCACTTTGTAAGTTTTCTCGCGTCGCGGCTCAAGTTTTGTCACACGTCTTATGGTATCATCACCTGCATAATCGAGCTCATCGTCATTAAAAGATCATCTATAGGGGCGATGCTCAAAGACACGGCGCCTGCATGCGCTTGAATCCATAATGTCTCTATGAGACCAAATTCTGAACATTTTAAGGCAAAATTTATTATTAGTAACTTAAGACGGAGCTAGTTCGGACCCTGGAGTTCGTTCCGCTGTACCACACACACACATACACACACTCGCACACAAACCCGAAACAAACAAAAAAAAAGAGGAAAAAAGAAAGAAAGAAAGAAAGAAAGAAAGAAAGAAGAAAAAAAATACAACTGTATCAGGCTTAATCGTTGCATTTAGCAGCTGTAACACTTGATGCCACCGCCTGATGAGACTACTGAGGGACCGATTGTAAACTTGAACTGTCAAATTCCCAGAAAACATCCCTACAAAACTGACAAAAATCTAAACCAGAACCGCATTAAAGATGGAATAAAATTGCACCTACAGGTATTCTTAATTTAATCTTTTTTTTCTGGGGAGGTCCTCGAACCCCGCTAACGAGGGGATACCCCCTCTCGTGCTCTCCCCGGCGCCGAAACGGGACGATGAACGCGCTCAGCGTCCCCCAAGCCCCCGATGGCTGGACCACTTTCAAAAAGCCGACGACGCCCCTGGATTATTAAAGTGGGTGGTGTAAATCAGCATGAACCAGGGGAGTCATATTATATAATATAAGCTATATTTCTCCCTAAAATTTAATGGCTTTCATATATACTTTCCTTTATAAGTTAAAATAATGTCTTTGGCGATATTTTTATCTAAATTTCTACCTTTCAAAATAAAATCTTATGTCCGCAGAACTTCTGGTAGAAACACTGTCAATTTTCAGTAAGTTTGGTACTTTGAATTCAATAAATTTTTATTATCTCTAGAACCAATGGATTACCTCTTATCAAACTAACATGGGTTTGAGATATTGTCATTTTCATGTTTGGTTGTTTATATTAACGGCAGCTGATAGCCATCTTGGATGATTCATTTGCATAAATGTGAAAAACTCCATTTAGGATAAGTCTGGTTACATTTTACCCAAATCCGTTTAGCGTTTTTAGAGATAAAGGCATTTCAGCAAAACTGGACCTATGAACAGAAAGTATGTCACTTTGACCTAGTTCCGCTACAGATTTTATTCATTTCGATAATTTTGTAAACTTATATTACCCTGTTGTTCCATGCAAGTGTTCAGCTAAATTTGGAGAAAATGTTCATTTTGTTGTTTTTGCTATTTTCAGTAACAGAAGCTAGCACCCTGCAGTCTGATCATAGTGCATGTGAAATTTGAGAACCATTGGTGCAGTGGTTTTAGAAATATCATTATAATGGACTTAAACGCTAGGGTCGACGTAATGGGACCACGTTGATGTAAACGGACGGACGCACAAACGCTGGGACGGACAGACGGAAAACCGGACGCCTTTATCGCACCTTCCTTAGCAGCTAAAGCAGGTGCGACAAAAATGAACTGGTTTGTTTTAGTTGGCAATATTGGTCTCAATGTCAAAAACTTGAATCAAATGGTAATGATTCTATGTACAAGCGCGAAGCTAGATTCCATGTCCCGCTGTTTTTTTAGCTGACTCGACGTCACGTGCATCTGATATTTAGCTTGCCATGCTACATTTTTATTCTGACGTCATTAGTTATCACTTGTCTTGTGTTTATGACACAAATAATATATTTTGTATTGAATAAGAATAAACACCTTAATTCCTTTTTGTGTTTGTTTCATTTTCCATTTTTATCCACAATTATGTTATGTTTCCCTTTTTATTTCATAAAAAATATATCAAAATATTGTTTCATTGCGGCAAAATAAAAGGGCAGTTGCAACAATTGAAAAAGTCAATTATAATGATTGATTTGAGGAAATGATTCAATTTTGATCATGTTGTCAACAAATTTGTTTTGATCATGTTTTATGATGAATAAATTAGTCAAACTGTCCATCAGTGAGAATGAAAGATACCCCGAGAAGATAGGCATCAATCCTTCTAATATTATAACGGCGTGTGAAAGGCAAAACCGACACCGCACCCACGCAGTCTGATCAGTGTTCGCTTTTGCCATTGTCGGAAGATAACAAATTTGAGCCGCGACATGAGAAACCCTACTAAAAGTAGTGTGCGCCCAACGCAAACTCAGATCAACCTGGGGATCGATCCGCCAGTCTGATCAGACTATTCGGTTTGCGCTGAAAGAGTAGCTAAGAGTCTAAGCTAGCTCCATGCGGACAGTGAAGACTCTGATCAGACTGGGCGGATGCCCAGGCTGATCTGAGTGCGCTGGGTGCACAACAACTTTGTTGGTTTTCTCGTGTCGCGACTCATTAAAATTGATAAATATCACAGCTGTGTGAGACCGCAATATTCACAGAACGCATTTTTCACATGTGCGAAAAATGCGTTCGCATATTTCACACGTGTGACAAATCCGGTCGCATTTTTCACAAAATTCGAACGCAATTTTCACATATCTGTGAAATTTGCGTTTGATATATACCATGAAAACGTAATTTTCCAATCGCATGCAACACCCCTAAAAACGACAAAATATCACGAAAACGCATTTTTCACTTCATGACATTCTTAAAACTCTGAAATTATGAAAGTTATTGTGGACGGAAAACGGTACAGTAAATAAGAAAGAAGAATAGAAATCTGCTCTGCTCTTCCGCGCAGAAGGTCGCAGGTTCGAGTCGCCAGCCGTGTCAACGACTGAACAACTGACTCTGTCATCCCAGCAGTAATTGAGTACTTGTATCGAATCAGGAAAGGTGAAAGGCTACGAAAGAAGAAAGATAGGCTCCCTCTTTCATAACCTGTGCCTAAGACACTGTAGGCTCCAACAAACACTGTCCTTATATGGCCACAAGACTATTGAAAACCTTTACCTTGTTTGTTTTAATTCACATGTATACTGCTGATGAAGGCTGCAGTGCACAGGTTCTAGTACTAACTGTTGGGCGGTGCCATAATCCAGCGGGTGGAGACCTTGCGGTATTACTGTACAATATTAGGCATTTCCATACAAAATTTTGGGAGGAAGCTTCTTTTTAACAGTCCCTTGTACTGCATCAAGGTTAAAGGTATTGGTATATTCAGTCGAGTGTTGGTATATGGTTCCCTGGAGGAAATCAACACATGCATCTGGGTAAAAATGAGAGGGGAGACATATCATTTTCCCATAGCTGTCTGCCTGTCTGTCCGTCACAAATCGTTTCCGCTTCATAACTTTAAAAGGCAGCTTTAGAAAACTTGGTAAAACTATTAAGTATCATCAGACAAAATGACGAAGAAGTTGGAAGATGCCAAAGTCGACAATATGGCATAGTTCAGGCATATATTTACGACAAGGGCCTAAAATTTAATCAGATGATCTACAACCCAGCTTAAAGTAATATCCCAAATATCAAAACCCTAGTTTGGATAATAAGTCTATGTCTATGGGATATTTCATTTGCAATAGCAACCAAAATCTCAAGCAATTGTCTTAAAGGACATGTCATCGTTCCCCAGCCTTATAAATGCTATATATGAAATTTGGTTGAGATTGACCCAGGCCTTTAAGAGAAATAGTAGCTAGAAGGTGTTGACAGATTAGGCCTACTTCAGGCGACGGACAGCGGATACTGCCTTTCCTATAAACTCCCCGAGCCGAAGGCTCACCACAGTTGGGGCTCAAACTCGCAGTTGGAAAGGGATGAAAAAACGTCCATTCTCAAGCCTCCCTTGCCGTATGTGTGAAAAATGCGTTTCTATTAAAAATCGTAACAAAATCCGAACGCATTTGTCGCACTGGCAAACTGTGAAGAATACGACCATATTCATCACACACGTATGAAAAATGCGTTCTGTGAATATTGCGGTCTCTCACAGCTGCGTATTCCGGCGACGCGCATACCCTGTAGCGTAAAATTGAGAACTCTGTGATTCTCTGTTTCTCTCTCTCTCTCTCTTTAATTTTATTTATTTACTACTTATTTATATTTCTGGTCCAATTCTAGTAACGATGTTCACCTAGATGGCTCAGCGGAACGAATCCATGATAGGCACTTCCTAACACCGAGTCTGTCCATGTCAATTCCTTTCCAATTAGAAAAGGAGAGCGGTCTCTTTAGTTGAATATAATAAATTTCCTAAATTAAATCATAAAAAATATGATAACATTATTTGTTGCCCGACACTGCAGATAGATCGTCCTTTTTTTTTTTTTTTTTTAGATTTTTTTCTCAGTTTTTTTTAGGGTTTTTTATCATTAATTTATATTATTATTATTATTTTATTACACTGTAAATGTTCAATTTGTTGTTATACTGAGCATCGTAGTATCCTATAGAACAAAAGGTGTTAAATCGTTAAGTGAAGGCAAAATCCTTCTTCCGTAATGCTATATTGAAAAATCTTACCAGCATAAGGTGGTAGCATTTCAACCAGACTTAAAGAAGACGTATTATATAATAAGAAAATTGAATAACTTGATAAGCCAAGAATCTAAGGTAGAATAAGAACAACTATTTGAGACCCAGTTGAAATAGAAACTTTCAGAAGAGTAGATATCTAATATCTGAATTTTGAAAACTTGATACACGAACTAGGAAGAAAAAAGTATCGAATCTCGTGTAAAATTACGATTGGCGTCGCTTTAAAGGTACTTCACTCCATGAGCTAACAGAGAAGACTTAGCTCAGTCTGCGCATCCGCGCAGTCTGACCAGAGTCTTGTCTGTTCATTTGCAATGTAAATGAAAACAATAAAATTTGAAAATGTAAGACTTTTGCAAGCTTGGGGCAGATGTGCTGGCTAATTTGAGTGTGCGCTGTACATATATAAAACCTAAACTCTTTTCTCACGAGACGTCATCCAATTAAATGCAATAATTTCCATTGTCACTCTTCAATATATTTTTCAGATAAAAAATTCAGATAAAGGATGGACAGAGTGACGGACAGGTTACCATGTGATCACTTATGTCATATTGGAAATAGACAAACTGAAAAAATAAAGGAATATTGTCTCATTTTGGTAATCAGATATGGTGATTCTTAAAAAAAAAATATATAAAAAATTCGGATTCAGCACTTTTATGGCGCACTTTTATTCAGATAAACAAAAGTTTAGGATGGTTTGGTTTTATTAACCTTGCATAAAATATGCAGAGGCGATGCATGTACTTATAAAATGCTACAACATAGTTTATTCTTCTTTGAGAAAATTTTAATCATTAAAGCGCAAAAAGCAGACGACAAAATTTACATCTGAACATTTTCAAAAAAACGTTTTGTCCAAGCTATATCATATTGAGAGACTACATGACCAAGAAGGCAAACTGTAGATCCAGATGAGGCGGCTCATTATGAGCCGCCTAATCTGGATCTACACTGTTTGCCCTCTAGATCTGGATCTACGCTGTTTGCGAAAAAAAAAAAAAAAAAAAACATTTTTTGCGCTTTTCGGATAAATGAGCAACAATAATAAAGCCGATTGTTGGAATTCTAGAGCACTGCCTCTCATTATTATGATGCTTTACCCTGGATTCTTACTTCCAGGTATTATTTTCTTTAATTTGAAAGCCAGCATTTGCGAATATGGGGCCGAGTGCACAAAGCAAACATAAGCCTACGCCCGACGTACGTTCGCCGTAAAAATGTCGCAGAATTTTAATCCGTGTGCACAACCGAGGCGTGTCGTACACTAAGTCGTAATACCCCCATTCCACTGGATGACGCTTTGACTGCGCTCTCGGCGATCATGGCGCTTCTCCAAAAATTTCGAAATCGCAGCAGAAGCGTAGGCATTTGCAAAAACTTGGAACTTGTGCGCTTCCAGTACGCTGCCAGTACGCTTCTAATACGAACTCGCCACGCTAGTCACGATGCTGCCGCGACTTAGCTGCGCTTCTGCCACGCTCAACGGACTTCGAGGGCGCTTCTAATACGCTTCTACTACGGCAAAGGATTTCAAGCTACGCTTGAGCTACGCTTATTACGATGCATTTGCGATCGTGCTACGACCTAAGCGCCGGAGCTGCGCTCATGCTGCGCTTGTGTTGCGCTTTGTAACCGCTTCTATGTAAATCGGCGGAGAATCGGGTTCAGCAGAAGTTAGCCACCAGCCTTCAAACAATATTGATAATATAAAACTGCCAGTGGCTATGGCCCAGCTGGCAATCATGAACTAGTGACTTCGAACAACTCGTCTTGTTCTTCTTCCTGTTCAGGCTCAACTGGGGCCTCTGCTCGGCGTTCTAAAGGGCGCCTATCTGGCTCAGTTTAGAGAGCCAGAGCCTGGCCCCCCTGTCAAAAGCAGAAGGCAAAATCCACACCCAGGCCTGGTCAGGAGACTATTTTCACGCAGCCTTTACCGCAGGAGAGGGTATTCCAACTCCTGCTCCGGGCAGCCTGCATCTTGAATGAAACGTGAGAATCGAGTTGTGAAACGTCGTGGAAACGCGGCGTTTTCATGCCCAGATCGCCATAAGAGTAGAGGAAACGCAGATAAAGCGCCAAGAGCGCAGCGGAAGCGTCGTGGTTGCGCTATTCATAAATAATAGAGTCGCAGTGGAAGCGGCAAGAGCGCAACGGGAGCGCAAAGAGCGTAGCAGAAGCGTAGCTGGGTCGCAGACGAATCTCACGGCGCTGTCGGCACGATCCCGCTGCGCTGGTGCTGCGTTGCTCCCGCTGCTGCTGCGCTCATGAATTTCGAGCTACGTTCTTACTACGCTTTCGTTGCGCTTTGAGTCCACGGCGCTTCCGCTACGTAAATTTTGAGCAGAGTCAAAACAAGCGCCGTGACTTGGCGATCATGCCGCTTCTGATACGCTTTCACTGCGACCTAGAAGCTTCTCCTGCGCTGCTGCCGCTTCTGCTACGATTCATGGCGCTTTGTCCAAAATTTCGGAGCGCAGTGGAAGCGCCGTCCAGTGGAATGGGGGTATAAAATAGCTTCAAAACTCATAAATCGCTTCGTGCAATTGGATTAAAATACAGTCGTAGTACAGACTTAGTTGGGTCGACGCCGGCGTAGTTTACGCCCCCTTTGTGCACTCGGCCCATGGGAACTGCAAATGCTTATACTCATGTGCAGTCCACAATTTAGCATCTATAATGCTCTATGAAATTAAAGGAAATAAAAGCAAACAAGAATAAAAGAAAAATAATAATAAAAAGTATCGTATTGATTTCTCAGAACAATTGTTTCGTTGTTTTCGTTATTCAACATTTTATCGTCCGTCCTAAAATACATGATCAGCAATTTATAATAATAACAATAATGAAATGACAAATTAAACATAAGATCGCTTAATTTTCTTCAATTTTCTTATAATCACACAGTTGTATGTCAAAAAGATCCTACTCATCTTTGTATACAAACTTTGTAAAAATAGAGCAAATTCATATCAGTCTTTTCTAAATAAAATTATTTAAAAAATGCCGCATGTCTGGTACTGTCCAGCTGAGGGAGAAATTTTGGGGACAAAAATGAAGGGAGGATAACTAAAAAAACAATCAAGGAGAAAAAGAAAATCAAGACGTAACTAGTATCTGCATTATCGTTATAATTGTTATAATTATTATAACTATTACTGTCATTGTTATCATTGTTATTATTAATGGAATGCATAAGTGCGAACCCTATCTTTTTTTAATGGGACACCTAAAATAACAATAACAACAGCACTTGTCAAATGAAATATTTTAGTAAAACTGCAATAATACCTTCGAAAAAATGCATATTGAATGGCAAATAGTGTAGGACTGAAAATCATTTTGGGCGACCGTGGGATGTTGCTAGCAAGGTGGCATTTGCGCTTATCTGAACAGGGTTTATTAATAAATTGATTTCTTACATCATAACCAAATCGTCTACACGTATACAGCGAACTGGGAAAGCCATGATTAGGCTGGACACAGCTTTGTCTATTAAGCGAGACATTTTGTACTGTATTTTTCACTGTTCCTCATGTTGCCATTGTGAAATGGATTGAGAGTAAATAAATTGAATTGAATTGAATTGAATTGTCAAAACTTCATGTGTGTTTTCGAAAACTGACGTTTATTTTTCACATAAAATATCATAAAAAAAAAATAAATAAATAATAAAAAAATGCTTGATTCCCACAGTAATCTCTCTCTCTCTCTCTCTCTCTCTTTCATATGAGAGCGCATACGGTATAGAAAAATATACGTGCGGTATGTTACTGTAACAACCAAGACTCAAAAGACCATGCGTTCAGGCAGACTGATAAAATGCTTCATCTTTTCCATGGCCTATCGATTACCGTAAAAATTCTACGTATTGGAACATATTAGTTTGAATAAACAATGCAGACCCAGATTAAACTGTTCCAGCTGATCAAGGTCTTCACTGTTTGCCTTTCCATCTGCATCTTTCGGACGCACTGTCGTATTGTAAAATCAGACTGTTCCATTTGTAGGACAATTATGGTAATTGAGCCGCGACATGAGAAAACCAAGAAAGTGGTTGTGCGCCCAGCGCAGACTCATATCAGCCTAGACAGCCGCCCAGTCTGACCAGACTCTTCGCTTAAGCGTTTAAAGGGTAGCTAAGGGTCTGAGCTACCGGCATGCGGACAGCGAAGACTCTGATCAGACTGGGGGATGCCCAGGCTGATCTGAGTCTGCGCTGGGCGCACAACCACTTTGTTTGTTTTGTCGTGTCGCGGCTCAGATTATTGTTTTAGGTGTCCAAATTTTAGAATTTTTACTGTAAATCTTTGCATATGTTGGAAGCTCTAGTTATAAGTTTTATATGCCAGAATGTACCTTTCTCGTGAAATCACTAACATTATTCATTAAAATAATGCCCCACCTTTTCGAGGCGGAGTCAAATATTTTGTCCAGTCATTATTGCCAAATATCTATTACATATTGTATCGCCTTACCCTGTCCTTTGGCAATGATTGTATCTCAGGTGTCATACAAGTTTATGGCGATTTGTACAATAAATTGCACAATAATTTCTCAAATTAGTACTAAATAAGAAAGTAATAAAATCTTAGGGCAGATTCACAGAAATGTCATACGAAATGTCATAACAATAGTGCACATCTCTCTCTCTCTCTCTCTCTCTCTCTCTCTCTCTCTGGGGCACACATGTACGAATAATGCGCATGCAAAATAAATGCCTCGTATGTCAGGCAGGCACGGTCATGTATAATATTTTCCCCATCATTTTAAGCTGAAGGTTGTTGCCTCTCTTCTGGGAGAGCAAAACGAAACAAAAAAAAGATTTGTTTCACATGTAACTACTATAAAGAAAGAAAGTTTTGCCTGTCCGCAGTGCAAGTCTGCAATGCACGATGCATTGCAGACTTGCACTGCGAACAGGCCAAACTTTTATATGCACATATAAAACCGAAACAGTTGCTCAGCTCCATGTTTTAAGCTTATTTACTCAGCTCAATAAAACCGTTGAATACCAGCTTTAAACTTACTCAACCTACTTTTTCAAATAGCCAAAAGTCTGGGTTTTTTTAACTTCCAGTTTGCAATTTCTTTGGAAATAAGCGAATAAACACAATGCTACAAAAAAAAAAAAAAAAAACAGTATTACACTGTACAAAAAAGTAAGGAGGAAAAAATATCCCTCATCTACTGCATACACAGCAGACCCTTGACTACATTTTGCCAATATCAGAAGGACGCCCTAGAATGCTGTAAGTTTCACGGCATCTACGTCCACTATACCATTCCCTGGTAAATTACTTTGGGTTTAAAGGCCCCATTGCTCTATCAGCATGAAATATTTTATCGTGAGATATCGCTGCAAACTTCTCACTACTGTTTCACCATTGAATGGCCAGCTTTGAAAAATCAAAACGGCCTTGAGTTTACCATAAAATAGATCTGAAAAAATAACTACCCGGTAGGTCATTTTAGTTGCCAACTAAAATGACCTACTTTCGATTTCAAAAGCTTTATTATATTGTAAAAACACACGGTGCAGGAGATAAAAATACAAGGTACAGGCGTTTAACAGTTGATAAAAATACAATGTACAAAACTTTTAAGCAAGGATCCCATTGATTGTGCCGCGGTTGCATTATTTCATTGCTTAACGGGGAACCAGAGACGAAAACCGTATTTATCATTTTTTCAAAGTATCTTGTTCTTCCTTTTTTTGTCAGTTATCTTATACAAAAAAAAGCACACCAACCGAAATATTTTCATTAATTCTGAAGGCTGTACACGTTTCATAATGATTTGTATTTTTGACGCTTTTTACCACCGGTAGGACTATGGAGACTTTAAAGTCTCTATAGTCCTATCAGTGGCAAAAACGTTAAAACACAAATCAGTATGAAAAGTGCATCAACCTTCGCGTTTGGTGATAAAATGTAGGTTGATGTGCATATATTGATCTATATAACCGGCAAAAAGTATGAGGAACATGTTTTTGAAAAACTACAAATAGCTCCACAAAATTACGTTATATTTTTCTTATAAAAGAGAGGAGCGGCTGTAGTGTAGTGGATAACACTCCAGACTACCAATCCAGGGGTCGCAAGATCGATCCCCCGCTTCTCCGGTCTTTCGGATGAGACTTTAAACCGAGGTCCCGTCTCCATATGACCTCGTTGTTGGTGGGACGTTAAACCCGAGTTCACTCACTCACTCACTCTTATAAAAGAAATGGGACAGTGAATGCGACCCACCCTTGTACGTTGTAGTTTTACCATTTTATTCAAGGATATAAATTTTTACCATTTTATCTAAGGATATGAAATCGAAAGAAGGTCGTTTTAGCTGCCAACTAAAATGACCCTAATAATTTTTCAAACATGTTTTATGGGAACCTAAAAAAATGTTTTTTTTTGTTTTAAACTGGCTAATGACAAAACTATGGCAAGAAGCTTGCAGCGATGCTTCATGATAAAATTGTTCATGCAATAGAGCAACGGGTCATTCGTATGGGGTGCCGTTATACTATTTATTCCCTATATATGGATATCCTAAATTCATTTTAGGATATCCATAATAATGGATATCCTAAATTCATTTTAGGATATCCATAATTCATTTATGGATATCCTAAATACATTTAAGAATATCCATAAACGAATTTTAGGATATCCTAAAATGAATGATGGATATTCTAATATCAGTTGAATATTGGATATCCAAAAACCGATTTTAGGATATCCTAAAATCGAATTATGGATATCCTAAAATCAGCATGATTTTCGATATCCAAAAACGAATTTTTACATGTATCCTTAAATGATTATGGATATCCTAAATTATTTTAGGATATCCTATATTCATTTTAGGATGTTCATAAATGAATTAAGAATATCCTAAAATGAATTTAGGATATCCATAATTAGGGAATAAAACGTAAAACGGCACCTTAAACGTTTGAGCAGTATATCAGCATTTTTTTTCGAGAGAGCAAGAGAATAGAGACATGAGAGACTGGAGGAGAAATTCAAAACAACCTGATCGCACCTACAAACACAGCAGGCCCTTGTCCTCCATTAACCCATTGTCCGAAGGACGCCTCAAATTGAAAATTTTAATTGTTCCTTTAAGAGCAGGGAACGCATTCAAAAGAAAGAACATGGACCATAGTTCGATGTTTCGGCTACCAAATTAAATCTAAAAGCCTCAGCCCCGGATCCAGGGGGTGGGCTTTGGGGCTGCAGCCCCGCCAGTTGGCCTCTGTGTTATGTATAATATATAGTCCTCCAGATAATAAGACGCATCTGATGACAGTTTGAGAAAAAATATCCAATTTGGTTAGATCAAAATATTCAAAATATATGTTGTGAAATCTCATTAGAATCGCCTCGGGGACGCGATTCTAATGAGATATCACAACATATATTTCAAGGTGAAAATATATAAAAAAAAATTCCCTTGAAATTGAACCATTAATATGTCATATTTTCAAGCCCTCTCCCCACACAACTACATTTCGGCACCTCCCAGCCCCACCAGTTATACAGAGCCCCACCAGTACGTGATGGGCTGGATCCGGGCCTGGAGCCTCATCAGTGATCCTGACAAGATCTGGTGACGAAAGCCAGAGAAGAGCATATGGTAATTTTGTAATTTTAACAAGGCAGTCGATTCAAAGACTGATTTGTATCAAAAAGAGTCCAAATGATTGAAAGGCGATTATCTAGAATAAGAGTCTAAACCAATGAAAAGTTTGATTGCTCAGAATCCCCTAATCTCATGTATGATGTATGGGGAGACATTTAACGACCACCACGCGGCACAACACCAGCTGCAGTATATTCAAAATACTCGTAAATAATTATACGGCATCTTCGCTGCCCTCTACCAACACGGGGACGTATAGAGGTTCTTTTAAATTTAAATTCATTTTAAATTTGACATATTTGATGTTTTATACAAATAGAGGAGCTGTGTTTTAACAGATCAAAGAATCAAATGACAACATTGTTTCAATTTAGATTGATTTGTATATTGATCCTTATAACAAACTGTAGAAATGGACATGTAGATATGTCTCATCCATCAATCCCTGATCACTGCGGAAGTCAGTTTTGCCGCCTCGTGACAGCCATGGGCTAGTTCTCATGAAAACCGTATGTATATAACTGTAATACTAACTGTTAATGATTTGTCCTGATTTGTTCTGATCAAGACTGTCAATTAATAATAATTATACCACCTTTGCAAGAATAAGCAAAATTTAGCGCGATTAATTTCTTAACATGCACGAGGGTCCAAAATAGTTACATTGTAGTTATATCATGGTTTGTCTGCCTGTGCGCAAGATACTCAACGAGCGGGTTATCTCCACATACATGTCTATTATTTTCTATTCTATCCCATAACCTTACAAGGTCGTTGGGACACCACATATGACTTCGACACGAACCCTTTCCACCTTGTCCTGTTTTCAGCTGCCCTAGTTGAGCTGGCAAAATCCATCCCTGTCAACTCTTTAATATTGTCTTCCCACCTCTTCTTCTGTCTACCTCTTCTTTTTCCTTTCACTGTGCCCTGTAGAATCGCCTTTGCTAAACCAGAAGACATCGAGACGTGGCCAAACCACATAAGTTTCCGTTATTTCGTACTGGGTCAGAAGTTCATCATATTCTCCAATGGCTGCTTAGATCTTTCTGCGAACCTCCTCATTGGTTATATGGTCCTTTTACGTAATGTTCAGTAACCTTCGGTAGCATCTCATCTCAAAGACATGCGTCTTTTTCTTGAACTCTGCTGTCAAGGTTCACGATTCACAGCAGATAGGCTTGTACGTACATGCACAGGCGGAAAAAACAGGATAATATCCTGGTTTCTCCGCCTGTGCATGTACGTATGTCATATCATATGACTGTTACTAAACTTCTTTACTGCTACTACTTCTTCTAATAGCAATCGTCGATTGCTGTTAGAAGAAGTAGTAGCAGTAAAGAAGTCGATTGATATTAGAAGAAGTAGTAGCAGTAAAGAAGTTTAGTAACAGTCATACATATTATTGAGTTATATCCCTTTTTCTGACTTGATCATTCAGAGAGGTGAACCTTCGTTACAAGCATAAAGTTGGGAGCATATAGTGTTTCACAATCACATTCTTTTAAGGATCCAGAGTCCTATCGGTGGTAAATATCGTCGAAGCACAAATCCTTATAAAATTTGTACAGCCTTCAGAATTGATGATAATATGTTGGTTGTTGCGCTTTTGTGTGACATAACTGGCAAAAAAGAAGCAATAAGGTATTTGGAGAAAAAAAAAATGATAAGTTTCTCCGTAAAAATACGGTTTTCGTTTCTGGTTCCCCGTTGGGCAATTAACTCGCACAACAGCGAGACAAGGAATGAGATCCTTGCCTTACATTGTATTTTTATCAACTATCAAAAGACTGTACATTGTATTATTACCTCCTGTACATTGTATTGTTACCTCTTGTACCTTGTATTTTTACCATGTAGTGAAACTTGTGAAATCGAAAGTGGGTCATCTTAGTTGCCAACTAAAATGACCTAGATATTTTTTCAAATCGTTTTATGAGAAACTCAAGGACGCATTAATTTTTCAAAGCCGGCCAATCACGATCATATACAATGAAGAAACTGTAGTGAGAAGCTGCAGCGATACTTCACGGTAAAATATTTCATGCTGACAGAGCAATGGGGCCTTTATGATGTTTAATTGGTTTGTGCACTGCAAAAATAAACGGTAGATTTTACGGTAAAATAACTGGCAACCAGCTGCCAGTCCTTTTACCGTTATTTTTACGGGCGCCCGTAAAAATTGCAGGAATCATCAAGCAGAGTGGGACAGAATAGAGCAAATGTTGTTTTGGTTAGACAGCCCTTCAACAATACAAAGTTATTTTCGAGTGCGCCAAGTTAACATAAAACTTCCATTTCGTGATTTCCAACAATGTCTTACAGGCAAAAGCCCGTAAAAATAACGGGAAAAGGACTGGCAGCCGGTTTCCAGTTATTCTATCGTAAAATCTACAGAATTTTTTACAGTGTGTAAACAGACAATACGAAGAAACACTAATATCCAAGATACCCTGAACCGTCTCTCTAGCAACAAAGAGTAACAATATGAATCCTTCTCACAGTCAAAGCAATAAGACCTTATCGTGTTCTTTATGGAATCTTTCAAGCGCGCATTATGAATCAGGATGGTACATGTGCGCGCTTGATTTGCAGAGTGTAAAGTTCATGCACGACTTGCTGGAAAATTCTTGACATAAATTTTACCCAATAGATGAAGGCAAACCTGCAGAACAGAACAGAACAGAACATATACTTTATTTCACTCAGGTCATTACAGACATATGAGGATATAAAGGTAAACAATTACAGTGAACAGACAGTGCAAATGTGGAAAAAAATGAACCTATTTAGAAGTTTGTTTTAATACATTTTATTTATTTTACTGGAACAGATTCATAACAGCAAAGGTTTGTCGACAGAGAAGTGTTTCACAAGTCGTTTGAGATAACCATTCATGCGCCAAAAAGCAGACAGGAGAGAGTTTAGAGAAGGAAAAAGGGAGATAAACCGTAATAGACATAGATTTTCAAACTACGCCTTATACAGATATACACAAATTAAAACATATAAAAGAGAAAGTAAGCGAGAGATTACGGAGCCCGGGAGGGGACATAGCAATATATACACTGATTTTGTTCCTACAAAATGCATTTCGTTCCCACGCATTGCGTTTTTGTTCCCTCAATTTAATATTTCGTTCACTCAAAATAACATTCCGTTCCCACACTTTACTTTTTCGTTCCTTCAATTTAATATTTCGTTCCCTCAAAGTAACATTCAGTTCCCACGCTGTACTTTTTCGTTTCCTCAAAATAGCATTTCGTTCCCTCAAAATAATATTTCGTTCCCCAACTTTACTATTTTGTTCTCTCAAAAAAGTATTTCGTTCCCTCAAAATAGTAATTCTTTCCCCAACTTTACTATTTCGTTCCCTCAAAATAGCATTTCGTTCCCTCGAAATAATATTCCGTTCCCACGCTTTACAATTTTGTTCGCTCAAAATGACATTTTGTTCCCTCAAATTAATATTTCGTTCCCACGCATTACTTTGTCGTTCCCTCAGATTGAAATTTCGTTCCCTCAAGATAATATTCCGTGGCCACGGGTTACCATTTCTTTCCTACGCAATAATATTTCATTTCCTTACCATAATATTTCGTTCACTCAAATTAACATTTCTTTCTTATGAAATAGCTTTTCGTTTTCTCACAAAAATATTCGGTAATGGTATAAGCAAAACCATAGTGTACTTTAGCAGCCTGGTTTCCAGGCTAAATGCTTATTTTAAATGTTACAAGTTTTAATTTGACTCCGTTTGTTTGGAAGGCCACCCATATTTTTTATTTTATCAATATTTTCTATTCAACATTCTCATTATTTTTATTATTATAACTTTTTATTACAATTATTATTATTATTGTCATTTTATCTATGTTCTTAACTGCAGCCAGTCTAGTACTTTCAGTCATCCCAATCTCTGTGGCCCCTCTAATTCGGGGCCAACTCATAAGAAACGAATTTGCCCCCATCGAAGCAAATGCTCTCGCTCCATAGCAGGCCTGCCAGAAAAGGCACTGTCACCTAGGGAAGCAAGAAGGAAGTCATAGCAGTTGTCTCCCTGTTGAAACCTGGCGGAAAAATATGGAGATCGCCCACACATCACATCTATACACCCACACACCACAGCTTTACCATAGCTCAAAGGTTATTATGCCAACTGTCATGATTAAATTACTTGAGTATTTCCGGGCCCTGAGTTAGCTAGCTTACCAAGTCCCTAAATGATAAGGTGAATGAGTACACCTTCAAGGGATGCAATTCAGCCACCCCAGTCTCTGCAAATCCAAAACTGGGGCCAATTCTCAAAGGAAAGAATTTGCTCCCCTTGGAGCAAATTCTTCATTCCAGAGCAGGCCCCTCGAAATGGTCACACTGCCAAAGGAAATAAACAGGAAGTCACAAAAGCAGACTCCCCTTCTCTGGAAGCAATTCAGCCATCACTATCACAACAGGGTATAATCGATTCCGCCAATTTTCGCTTCCTGCAGAGACTGTCCGTCATATTTGGCTTCCGCCGAGACTGTCCCCGAACTCTTGCTTCCTGCAGAGACTATTGTCCTTGAACAATGGCTTCCTGCCGAGACTGTCCGCGTGACTCAGCTTCCTGCCGAGAGCCTCGGCAGGAAGCAGAATCACGCGGACAGTCTCTGCAGGAAGCCATTTATCATGTACAGAAGTCTCGGCAGGAAGCAAGAGTTCACTGACAGTCTCGGCGGAAGCCAAATATGATGTACAGTCTCTGCAGGAAGCGAAAATTAGCGGAATCGATTATACCCTGTGATCACTATCTCTGCGCCCCTCCAGCCACCTCCCAAATGTAACAGATGTGGACAAAATCGTGGCTCTACTGATCACGAACCCAGAGCCCCTCGTGAACCATACAAGTACTCCGCGAACTGATAATCGATACCGCCGAGTGAGCACGCGATGTTCGGACAACGCTGACCCAACGTTCAGAAACGCCACTGATGTTTGTCCAACGTTGGGTAGACGTTGTGCCAGCGTAAAGTTTTCTTATTATAATTATAATGGTGCTACGTTTTCTCAGTTTCTTATTTTCAAATTGTTGGTAGAATCTGTACATGTAATTCGATTGTCATGTTCAAGGATTTAATATAATGTTGACCAAACTGATTATCATTATGAAATGCCCTTATTCAAATCAGAGCTCTTGTCAACGCCAATCATACACTGATCTGTGTAAAGCTAAAAATAGATGTGGTTTTATTCATTGCGAGGCCTCATAATAGTAAATCGTGGGAACGAAATATCATTTCGTGTGAACGAAATAGTAATCTATGCGCTCAAAATACTACTTTGATAGAACAAATTATTATTGCGAGATAACAAAATACTATTGTAAGGACACGAATTTATTTTGCAAGAGAAAGAAATATTAGAACGTGCAAACGAAATAATGATGCGTGGAAACGAAATGTTGTTTAGGAGGAACCAAATATTATTTTGAGGGAACGAATTATTATTTTGAGGCAACGATAAAGTAATGCATGGGAATGGTGTATTATTTTGAGGCAAAGAAAAAGTAATGCATTGGAACAGTATATTATTTTGAGGGAAAGAAATGCTATTTTGAGGGAACGGAAAAGTAAAGCGTGGGAACGGAAAGCTATTTTGAGGAAACGAAATACTTAATTGAGGGAACGAAAAAGGAATGCGTGGAAACGAAAGAGTAAAGCGTAGGAACGGAATATTAATTTGAGGGAACAAAATACTAAACTGAGGGATCGAAAAAGTAATGCGTGGGAACGAAATGCATTTCGTGGGAACGAAATCAGTATATGTATTGTCATGTCCCCTCCCGGGCTCCGTAAGAGATAGAGAGTATTTAGAGAAGGAAAAAAAGATATAAACCGTGGTATACATGATATAAACGTTTACTAAGGAGACACAATATTTAGAGAAAAAGAGGAAGAAAAGAGATAAACAGAAAAGCATAGTAAAGAAGACAAAATAAAAGGGAGGACAGGATAACCAAACCTGTGGAAATTCTCTATTGAAACTCCTAATCAGCAATGGTTCATCCTGTAAGGAATTACTGCTGTATTACTAATTACTGACAGACAGTCCACTCTCGATATCTCGAAGTCAAATTTCAGCTCAAACCACTGATAAATCAAAGTAAATTTTCTAATACCAGAAAACCCACTCTGAGATATCAGTAGTTTGAGATGACAGGAGTTGATATGTAGATAAAAATAGGAAACATATTCTTTGATATAGGAAGATATTTTGAGGTATCAATGTTCGAGATACCGGGAGTTGACTGTATTTCAACACTGAAGCATCCGCACCCTTCGCAGTCTTAGAATATATAAGTATATGTATTTTTCTCAGCAAAACTGCTAGCTGAAGTATATATATAATCCATAACCTCCCTTTATCGCTATAAGGATTTTCAGTTTATTTTAAAGATAATTATACATATATTATTGAGACCACGAATATGTTTTTTCTTCTTTTTTTCTTATATTTATTATACAATAGTCTAGTTTAATTTTTGGTTATCCCCTCGGGGATAACCATATTAAGATAGGAATTCGTACTCGATTTGTACGCCGTTTTCTTTTGCTAAAATACAGGTCCCACTATTTCCCGGTACTTCTACATTTGGCACACCCTGCTATAGGGTTCTCGCCAGCATCGCTAATGCATGATCTTTATAGCTTACATCTTAAAACACTTTATCTCACCCTATACAAACAGTTACCTGAAAGTTCAGTTATCACAACAGTACAGATCAATAACAAGTTCTGCTTGATTAAGGCTAAATACAGGTTCCACTATTTACCGGTATTTGCTCCCATAGTTTGGCACACCCAGCTGCAGGGTCCCTTCCAGCATTGCTAAGACATGAGCTGTAAAACTTATCCTGAACACTTCATCTCGCCTAATACAAGAATCTCACCTAATACAAGCACTTACCAGAGAGTACAGTCCACTTACGAAGAGCCATTACTAAGCAGTACATGGCATCTAACAAAAGTTAATAGCACTGAAGCTCACTTGATACAAGCAATCACTAGACAAAAAGAAAAAGCTGTCAAACTCGCCACTTACCTACAGCTTCAACAAAACTAAGAATATAATAAAATTAACTTGTATTGCTGCCAATTTTCTGCTTTACCACTTGCATCCTATAGATTCATTTGCTAAGGGATAACCTCTCAAGCTGTTTCAAAAGCTAAACTTGTAAAGTCATTACTCCATACTAATACTGTCATCTTTATAATCTCACAATCTTCGTATATAAGAATTTATTTTATTATACGCCCGTCGAAGACGGGTCGTATTATGTCGTGGCCTCCGTCCGTCCGTCCTTCCGTCTGTCCGTCCGTTACCTTTTCGTGTCCGCTCCATATCTCCTCAACCCCTTGAAAGATTTTTTTTTGAAACTTGGGTCAAATGTTTGCCTTAACGAGACGATGTGCAGAACGCATATTTCAACGATGTACGACAAAGGTCAAGGTCACACTTAGAGGTCAAAGGTCAAAAGGTAACATTTCGTGTCCGCTCCATATCTCGAATACCGTTTAAGATTTCTTCATGAAAGTTTGTACAAATATAAAGCACCATCAGACGATGTGCAGAGAAAAAGAACCATTACCCTACTTTCAGTTTTGACGGAATTATTTCCCTTTGTATTTTTCGAAGGTAATTTCATATAAGCTTCGTGTCCGCTCCATATCTCGAAAACCGTATACGATTTCTTCATGAAAGTTTGTACAAATATGAAGCTCTATCAGACGATGTGCTGAGAGAAAGAACCTTTACCCTACTTTTAGTTTTGACGGAATTACTTCCCTTTGTATTTTTCAAAGGTAATTTCATATAAGTTTTGTGTCCGCTCCATTTCTTGATAACCATTTAAGATTTCTTCATGAAAGTTTGTACAAATATAAAGCACCATCAGACAATGTGCAGAGAAAAAGAACCATAACCCTACTTTCAGTTTTGATGGAATTGTTTCCCTTTGTATTTTTCTTATAGAAATTACATATAAGCTTCGTGTCCGCTCCATATCTCGAAAACTGTTTAAGATTTCTTCATAAAAGTTTGTATACATATAATGCACCATCAGACGATGTGCAGAGAAAAAGAAACATAACCCTACTTTCATTTATAATAAAATTACGCCCCTTTGTATTTTAGTATTGTAATTTTGTATTAAATTTGTGTCCACTCCATGTCTCCTTAACCATTTGAAAGATGTTTTTTGAAACTTGAGTCAAATGTTCGTCTTATAGAGGCATCATGCAGAACTCGTATTCCAACAATGTTCGACAAAGGTCAAGGTCACTCTTAGAGGTCAAAGTTCAAAAGGTAACATTATATCTGCTCCATATCTTGAAAACCATATAAGATTTCTTCATAAATAAATGAAGCATCATTAGACAGTGTGCAGAGAAAAAGGACCAGAACCCTACTTTCAGTTTTGACGGAATTATGCACCTTTGTATATTTCATATAGTAATTTCATATTAGGTTTATCTCTGCTCCATATCTTGAAAACTGTTTAAGATTTCTTCACGAAAGTTTGTACAAATATCAGACGATATGGAGAGAAAAAGAACCATAACCGAACTTCCATTCATGATGGAATTATGCCCCTTTGTAATTTTTGTCTTGGAATTTCATATTAGCTTCGTTTGTTTTGTAGTTTTATATCTGCCTTGTTATTGAAGAGTTAAGCTACTGACAAAGTTCTGTCATCTCTTGTTTTCTTTCCAATTTTAAGCCCCAACGGGCGTATATTGCCCCGCTCAGCGGAGCTCTTGTTTAATATATAAATGCAACTTTTAGCAATATTATCAGGTTTGCAACATTCAAACTCTATTTAAATATTGACACAAGGGATACCATTTCGAAAAAAAACTTTGCAGTGGTACCATTTACATATGCGATATACTTTTCACTTTTAAATTTTCTTTCAAGAAGACTCAAAAAGCTATTTAACCTTAATTCTTTCCCCGAAAATTTGTTACTGTAGATATAATACTTAACTTTAACAAACAAATATATTTTCATTTGATTTGCATCTTGAATTTCGTTCATTTAAATCGATCGTTATGTTTGAATTGGCAGATAACCATACTTTAAGTTGATTCCAGAATTGTTTTACTTTTTGGCATTGTACAAACATTAAGTGTATGCTCCATTTTGGAAAGGCTTCAACGTGAGGGAAGCAAACAGAAAGTCATAAACATGATAAAAGTATTGTAACCCGTACCCAGAGACAATTTATCACATGAAAGAGGGTGTACTAGATGGTAAGGGTGTGTTTGTGTGTGTGTTGGGGGGGGGGGGGGGGCGCAATTTTCCTTAAAGAGTTGACCAACATTGAGAAAGGAGGTAAACCTGAAAATTGACAGAGCTATTCTGAAAGTGTACCCATTCAAATTAAATATTTGTGCCCAAGAACAGAAGACAGGACTCTCTCTCGCTCTCTCTCTCTCTCTCTCTCTCTCTCTCTCTCTCTCTCTCTCTCTCACAGAAGAAACTTTTCCCCCGTTTGAGTGAGCATGTGTCAGGAAGGTAAAAACTGTGGAGTGCAACCCAACTAGTACATGTGTATACGCACTCGTATTTACATGTACTTCATGTTTCATATACTCTATTTTTCAGGAACAAACAACATATGGAATAACATTTTCATTATCAGTGTTATCGCTTATGTATCTATTTATTTATTTCCAACCTCAAAAACCATCCAATTTATTTCCAACCTCAGAAACCATCCAATCGCTGCGCGATGCGAAACTATGGATTGATTAAAAGGCTCGAGATTCAACTGTGAAAATGACAGTACCCATTTGAATGGAAGAATAGCAGAACATCTAAACAGCTGACAGGTATTCAGTTGCAGCTGATGACTGTGATCATCTGTACGTCCTGTAAGCTTTAGGTGTCAACAGTTGCCTAGAGCATGGTACATTGTAAGATTTTTTTTGAAGATTTTTCCTGGCCCCCAAAAGGTAGTGAGGTGTCATTGTTTCTATAGCAATCGTCATATGAAGGCCTTGTAGGGGCTATGAATGGCTATAAAGTGTTTTTAGGAATATGCTTAGCACATTTAAACAGATAAAACAATGATTTATTCATTCAAACAGGCTGGGCTGTCACTTTGTTTAGTTTACCAGCTACGGTGCCACCGAGCGGAAAAACATGTGGAGTTGGTTGGTTGGTTGATTTGATGCTTATCGTCCACGGTAAACAACTAAGGTCATGTCGGGACGGTCAGTTAACCTAACCACACTGTTCCTGGGCAGGCTTAGACCTCCTAAGCGGTTAACCAGTACTAAGTGCACATACTTTTGCCAGTAACTGACAACTGCCCTTCTTGAATCAGCGGAAGGAGAAACGAAAGTATGTGGCCAGACCGGGATTCGAACCCAGGACCTCTGACTTACGAGTCAGGTGCCCTACCGATTGCGCTACCCGGCCCGGCAAAAACATGTGGAGTGCAACCCAACTAGTACATGTGTATATGCGCTCGTATTTACTTTATGTTTTTAATGATCTCATCTTTTCAGGAAAAAACAACGTGTGGAATGACATTTTCATTATCAGTGTTATCGCTTATCTATCTATTTTTTTATATATATATGAGCCGCGACACGACAAAACCAACAAAGTAGTTGTGCGCCCAGCGCAGACTCATATGAGCCTGGGCATCCGCCCAGTCTGAACAGAATCTTTGCTGTCCGCATGGAGGTAGCTTAGACTCTTAAAGCGCTTAGCGAAGAGTCTGATCAGACTTGGCGGATGTCCAGGTTGATATGGGTCTGCGCTGGGCGCACAACCACTTTGTTGGTTTTGTCATTTCACGGCCCAAATTTTAGTTTCTCGGTTACTTTTACGTTTATCAAAGATGATAAGAAGAAGGAAATACTTTAAGTCAAGCTGTGGAAAAATGTAGTAAAGTGTGCTTGCTCTTTTCGAGACTCAGATTCCTTTGATAACCTTCTTGAACTGTTAGTCATTTGATACTGTCGCGTAAAAAGACATCCAACAGTATGCGAGACCGGTGAATGGGCATCTGCACCTTGTCTTTCGAATCTTCGCTGTTCGACTGAGCAGGAAATCTTTACATCGAAAGAGGTGGGGGTCGAATGGTGCGATGGTGCTGCCTACCGATTGTGAACATTGTAGGGCAAGGGCCTACTGTTCTTGCAGTGGGTGCGGGTGGGGGTTGTTTGGACATTTTTTTTTCTCTCGTCTTTCGTGTCTCTTCTTTCTCCTTCTCTCTGTGAGACGGCCCGATATAGACCGAAATACTGTCTCAAAGGGCCGTTAAACCCAAAACAATGATTTACATCGAAATGCAACTAGTCTGATCAGTTTGCCCAGATTCACGGGCTACACGTTTAACATTTACTGGATGCATACTTCACGATAGCTTTTTTTCATAAATAGCTCTAACGTAACGTATCCTGGAAGGAATCCTACGGAGCCCATCCGTCCACTCGTCCTTCCGTCCTTACCGCCACTAGCTTTGTCTCGAGACCGCTTGGTGGAATTTCAACAAACTTGGCTGGGAGGTTCACTTTGGGTCTCGTTGCGCCTTACTTAAAAAATGGTTTGGGTGCAGATGGAGGTCGACCGGTATGGCCGTCGATTTTCTTCCTTATCGCATCGCCTCCGGAACTACGAATGGAATCTTGTCGAAATAAACGCGAGGTCCTTTTACGGTGTAGTTGCGTCGGCCTTACAGAACGGTTGTGCGGCTCCCAGCCCCACTAGTTATCCGGATCCCCACCAGTACGTGGTGGTCTGGATCCGGGTCCGTATATCCATGTGCACTTCTCCCTCAGTTTTCGACCGGCTTTCCAGTTATCAAATTATTATCAGCATCAGGTCGAGATTTTATTGTAGCGTTTCTTTTGTCAATTGTACATTAGTCACAGGGTATAATCGATTCTGCCAATTTTCGCTTCCTGCAGAGACTGTCCATCATATTTGGCTTCCACCGAGGCTGTCCGTGAACTCTTGCTTCCTGCCGAGACTTCCGTACATGATAAATGGCTTCCTGCAAGACTGTCCGCGTGATTCTGCTTCCTGCCGAGGCTCTCGGCAGGAAGCAGAGTCACGCGGACAGTCTCGGCAGGAAGCCATTTTTCGAGGACAGTAGTCTCTGCAGGATGCAAGAGTTCGCGGACAGTCTCGGCGGAAGCCAAATATGACGGACAGTCTCTGCAGGAAGCGAAAAGTGGCGGAATCGATTATACCCTGTGTTAATAGGCAAATGAGGAAAGGGAGACTATATAATATTAGCTTTCCCATTTTAGTAAGTTACATATCTATTTCCCGTTCGCTGATAACTATTTTTTTATATTTTTTTTCTCGGCACAGCCGAGTATAATTTCAGTTTTGTTCCACGTTTCACAAGATTTCATTGGTCAAATAGTGCCCAGTGTCAAAATTTAGCCAGTAATATCAAAGGTCAATGAATATCTAATCTTCGTGTTTTTCCGTTGTACTGCACTGCGTGAATACTAACTAGCACTCTGTCAGATGTTAATTCAGAACGTTTCTCTTGTTTGTAAATTTACAATGGAAATTTTATCAAAAACAGACGCAGATATTCAAAACTTTCTTTTTTTCAGTGTAGATCTACTTTCGATGTCCACTTTCGATTTAATACACACAAACAAGCATTGCATCATGTTGGTAACTGTTTTGAAATCAGGTCAATCTCAAGATTGACCGGGGTCCATTTTGGAATTCCAAATTGGACCGCTCAGTCTTGAGATAGGTCATTGTTGCTACCCAGTGTCAAAATTGCGGTTACGGGTGCCTACCGACATAGCTCACTTGAGTCATATTCATGAAAGTTAATGTCAGCTCTTCACCTAGAGACATATTACAAAACACGCTTCTATTTAATCTTTGCCGATTATCTTTTTTTTTTAAGATTTTTCTTGTTTACTATTTTTTTCATTGATTTTTTTCAAGTTTCATGTATTTCTTTATTGTCCGTTTTCTCTGAATTCTGAATAAGTCCATTCATGGTCATCTTCAAAATGTAACCACATTTTGAACGAATTCAAATATTTTAAAAGGAAATGGGACCTACCAGAATCAGTCCTGATTCCACTCTAACAGGAATCAGTATGGACCAGCGTCTAAATATTTCCATCTTAGATATTTTATTGCTCGAGTTATCAACATTTTTTGAATACCGTATTAATCCTAATAGACGCCCCTGCTCTTATAACGCTCCTTGCGTCTGTCAAGTCCAAGTATAGGGTAATATTGACTTGCCAGCCTCAATGTTTTCTATCGTTTAACAAAGGGAAAGCATTTTACAAAGCATGAATTCCTGTTTACTTCTCAAATGGGCTCCACTCTTCGAGGAAAGAATTTGCTCCTTGAGGAGCAAATTCTTCCCTTTGAGAGCGGACCCCTTCTGAGAAGGAGCCATACGAGAGAAAAATAGTAGAGTTCTTGATTTGAAAGTATATCCATTCACCTTAGTACGGTTCGTTACAAGTGTTTTGGCAGGGATGGATTTACTACTCTTTAGGCTCTAAATAACGCCCCCACCCCCTTTCGTAAAATGCAACGCTCCTAGGCGTTTAATAGGATCAATACCGCAAGTGTGTGCCACTGTCATGAATCATTCCCATAAAAGGGTTTACTCGGCGACACCTATTATATGACACATGTGGTTTACTCGGCGACATCTGTTGCCTGACAAATGTGGTTTACTCGGCGACACTTGTTGCATGACACATGTGGTTTACTCGGCGACACTTGTTGCGTGACAAATGTGGTTAACTTGGCGACACTTGTTGCATGACACATGTGGTTTATTCGGCGACACTTGTTGCGTGACAAATGTGGTTTACTTGGCGACACTTGTTGCATGACACGTGTGGTTTACTCGGCGACACTTGTTGCGTGACAAATGTGGTCTACTCGGCGACACTTGTTGCATGACACGTGTGGTTTACTCGGCGACACTTGTTGCATAACACATGTGGTTTACTCGGCGACACTTGTTGCATGACACATGTGGTTTACTCGGCGACACTTGTTGCATGACACATGTGTTTACTAGGCGACACTTGTTGCATGACACGTGTCTCCGTGTAAACACCGAAAACATATGTTGCATAACACAAATCCGTTGCATGCAAATCCGTCTCATAGTCTAGACAAAACCTACTTGCGAAAACCTTTTAGCACTTCACATGTCACAACTCGTTCCTGTTACGCAGGTTACTTTCGAAGCACTTTTTCGCGAAAATCTCCTTCGGTGGTTTGATATGGTAAATGCTTTCTGAAACTAAATGGATACGCATTCAGGGGAGCAACTCTGCTATTTTAATTTTACCTCTCTCTTGAATGGGAGTAAAGATTATACTCCACCATATTTAAGAGTGGTATCATCGTCCAGGGCAGCGAATTATCGCGGCCCGTTTGGGTTTTTACATGTACCTATGTAATGCAGATATCTGCGTTTGATTGATTGATTTATAGCTTTACGTCCACGGTAAACAACTATGGTCATGTCGAGACGGTCAGTTAACCTAACCACACTATTCCCGGGCAGACTTAGAACCAGAACTAAGTGCACATTTTCGCCAGTAACTGACAACTGCCCTTCTTGAATCAGCGGAAGGAGAAACGAAAGTTTGTGGCCAGACCGGGTATCGAACCCAGGACCTCTGACCGACTGCGCTACGCGGCCAGACCTAGATATCTGCATTTCAAATACAGAAATCTCTATTAATAAATACAGATATCTGTATATTTTGTAATTACAGACGTCTCTAATTGAAATGCAGATATCTGAATTGGAAAGGCAGAGATTTCTAATTGAAATGCAGATATCTGCATTTAAAGTTCAGATATCTCTATTTTCAATCATAATATAGATATCAGCATTTTAATTAAAGATATCTGTATTTCAAATACAGACATCTGCATTTCAATTAGAGATATCTTTAAATAAGCTGAAATTCAGATATCTGTGTTTTAGAATACATATGTCTTTAATTGAAATGCAGAAATCTGTATTTGAAGTTAGATATCTGTATTTCTAGACTAAATACAGATATCTGCATTTAAAATACAGATATCTGAATTTCAATTACAGATATCTGTGGTTATGGTTGAAATAGAGATACCCCTATTTTTGAAATTATGGGAAACTGATGCCTCCCTCGCTGATTTTTCACCGAGTGGTGATGCAACTTTGTATTTGCCGTAAATGCGTCAAACTCAGAATTATTAAGTGAACCAGTATTCGGACAGGGCCGTATCTCTGCATTCTGCCATACGTCTTGTTCAGTCATTCTAGGCCGATGTACATTGTAGATCCTGGGTTACAGAATGAAAGCCTATACCAGTACTCAGATTACCGAATGTATGGTTCTTTAAGCTACACATGGGTAGTTGAATTTCCATGCACAGGACAGGGGCAGGGAAAACGGGGATGGGGTGGGGGCTCCTTCAGTCGAAGGACAGCAGGCACACTGTTGTCATCCCTACAAATGACAAAGTAAAGCGTGTTCGGATTTCATTTTCTCACCTATGCCAGGAATCGAACTCGGTATCCTAGCACTTGAGACCATTGCACTCACCACTAGCTGCCCTGCTTTCTTTTGTTCTGAAGGAAGCCCTAGTAGGCCTGTCCGCTATTTATATTAAAACGATCCTATCCAGTCCGGTTCTATTAAAAAGCCATGCCCAGTAGGCTGAATCCGGTATATAGCTCAGTCGGATGCATGTACAACTAGCGATCAGGACTCTGGTTCAATTCCATTCCGGTCCGGCAACATCCTTTTGTCGGAAAGTTTCTCGCTGTCTCTAAGTAGGACAGGTGTCAGTGACTAGCGGAAGGTCTCAGCCTTCCCGGGAAAAAGACGGTTAGGTTCTTGCCGTGATGCTGATGACAATAGCTGTTTTACTGGCACATTATTTGCTTATATACTTATACAACCAACCAACCGGGCTTAATTCTGATGTGCGTTCGAAGCGGGTCGATCCTGCTCGGGTCAGCCAACATCAAGCATATCAAAAACCTTGAGCAAGGGAGAAATGATTATTTGTTGAAAATAAAAAAATTGAAAATAATCGGCTCCATAAATAAAAATATCTGCAATTCAAATACAGATATCTATATTCAGATTAGTGATATCTGAATTTTCTAAAATACAGATATCCGTATTTGAAATACAGATATCTGCATTAGAAATACAGATATCTCCATTTGAATCGCAGATATCTTTATCAAAATGATAACTGTACATATCTGTATTTCAGATAGAGATATCTGCATTTCAATTAGAGATATCTGTATTTGAAATACAGATTTTTGAGTTTCTAAAAAAAGCTGACATCTCTGATCTAATAAATACAGATATCCGCATTTCAAATGCGGATATCTGTAATTAAGATGCAGATATCTCTAATTCAAATTAAGGTATTTCAGATAATAACCAAATATAGATATCTGCATTTTAAATACAGACATCTGTATTTGAAATACAGATTTTTGAGTTTCTAAAAAACACTGACATCTCTGATTTAATAAGTACAGATATCCGCATTTCAAACGCAGATATCTGTAATTAAGATACAGATCTCTAATTCAAATTAAGGTATTTCAGATAATAACTAAGTACAGATATCTGCATTTTAAATACAGATATCTGTATTTGAAATACATATATCTGCATTTAAATGTAGATATATGAATTAAAAAGCAGATATTTCTATTTAAATGCAGATATCTGCATTTTAAATGTAGATATCTGTATTAAATGCGTATAAACCCAAACGGGCCGCCATATCCAAGAGGAGGTCATGGTAGTCGATTCTCTTTTGGTAAAAATGGCGGCACAATGTCGAGGTATGCCCACACTCCTTAATTATATGAGTCGCGACACGGCAAAACCAACAAAAGGGTTGTGCGCCCAGCGCAGACTCAGATCAGCCTGGGCATCCACCCAGTCTGATCAGAGTCTTCGCTGTCCGCATGGAGGTGCTTAGACCCTTAGCTACCCTTTGAGCACTGAACGAAGAGTCTGGTCAAACTGGGCGGATGCCAAGGCTGATTTGAGTCTGCGCTGGGCGCACAACCACTTTGTTGTTTTTCTCGTGTCGCGGCTCAATGTCTCATCTCTGTATTGATAGATATAAAGAAGGAACTCACACTATTCGGGATGAGGATGTACAGTACTTGTACTGTGATCCTTATAATTATTATCCAAATGGAAATCTGGCAAATCCTTCTTGACCGACTTATGCACCATTTACGTTTGATACAGTTAAAGCTTTGTCCAAGAGTTTTATTCCATAATTGATAAACATTGTTAGAAAAACAAAATTTGCGTGTGGCAGCGGAGTTGTAAAAAAAGCGCGCCATTCCCTTCCTTGTTCTGCGATTGGCTTATCTATTGACCAATCAGCGTTGAGTGTCCCTCCCCAGTCTTTCTCACGTAAATCATGTCGTATCTTTAATAGAGTTGCATGTGAGAGGTGAAAGGAGTGTTTAAATGCTGATATTGCTAGACAATTTCATCGATATTTTAATATTAGTCTCTTGTAGACACGCAGGTAGGGAAATGAACCCAAATATTCTAACATAATTTCCTGAGCAAACAGTGCAGATTCAGACCAGACTGCTCGAGTCTGATCAAGATCTGCCCTGTTTGCCATTCCGCCTGCAATTTTAACCCGTCGCCGGACTAATTAAGGTGAGCCGCGACACGAGAAAACCAACAAAATGGTTGTGCGCCCAGCGCAGACTCAGATCAGCCTGAGCATCCGCCCAGTCTAATCAGAACCTTCGCTTTGCGCTTAAAGGCTAGCTCAGGGTCTGAGCTATCGCCATGCGGACAGCGAAGACTCTGGTCAGACTGGGCGGATGCCCAGGCTGATCTGAGTCTGCGCTGGACGCACAGCCATCTTGTTGGTTTTCTCGTGTCGCGGCTCAGTTATTGAATGGAGGGTCCTAAAATGTAGTTCCGTCATGGTATTTTTCTGAATATTACTGGAACTAAAGGTGGTAAATGAGGTTACCTCTGCGAGTAACACGACAAATGGTTATTTATGGCGCTGTCAATTTCAGCACTCTTTGGCAGCGGATTGACGTACTAGACATGTCAGCTATTACCGGAATGGATTATTCCTATTGCGAAATTGGCCAAGTTCATTTACCCTTTCAAGGGATGATTATCACCCAGTTTTAAAAGTGGGAACAATACCTTTTTAGTTCCTTTTTGCTTCCTTGGACGGATTCCACAACCTGTGAACGGATTACCTAGCATTATAGTCCTACCATCGTATCGATATGCTTGCTGTGTAACTGAAAGGGGCGGGATCTGATGCACTCGGTATCAGCCGAATACCGTATTTTTTTTGTCAAAAGACAGGGTTATCTCCCTTCCAAAGCAAACCATAAAATCTAGATCCGTCTTATAAGACGGATCTAGAGTTTTGGGTTTGTTTCGGAAGGAAAACAAACGGTAAAACCTAAATCCGGCTTATAAGATGGATCTAGATTTTTGGATTGTTTTGGAAGGACAAGCCCCATCTTAAAGCGGAATTTCGTAAAATTGATTTAGTTATTTTGGGTATTGCTAGAGATATATAAAAAAGACTCCGTTTTATATACGAATAGATACTGGACAGTCAAGGTCATCATGTTTTGAGCCGCGGCACGACAAAACCAACTAAGTGGCATGCGCGCCCAGCGAAAACTCAGATCAGCCTGGGCATCCGCCCAGTCTAATCAGAGTCTTCACTAAGCGCTTTAAGGGTAGCTAAGGGACCAAGCTATCTCCATGCGGTCAGCGAAGACTCTAATCAGACTGGGCGGATGCCCAGGCGGATCTGAGTCTTCGCAGGGCGCACATACCGCTTTATTGGTTTTCTCGTGTCGCGAAGTATATTTATCATCATCATTATCATGACTAGTCGATCATCGAAAGCAGCAATAATGTCACTATCAGTGGTAACGTTAGAAAAATAAGTTCCTAGTTGTCAATTTCTTCCTGTTGACCCGGTGACACACACACGCAGTCTATATCTTTACCGCATTTGCTCTAAATATTCCGACAGTCATGTTCGAGTAAACTGTGTAGACCTACAGCAGATGGTGAGTTTCCTGAGAACCAGTCCCATCATGGTTTGACAAGACTGACTGATAAAATGTTAAATTTTAATTTAAAGTGAAAGGATATAACTCCTTTTATCGCCATTTAGCTTCCTTTATATTTTCCCCGAGTGACGTGGCCCTTCCAAAATCAGACGGATGTACTCTTTAAAGAAAGAATTTGCTCTATGGTGACTACTATTTATAGATGCGTTATTGCACCAGCAGGACAAGCCATTCAGAAGGGATGTTCAATAAAGAAACTGGTCAATTTAATGCAGAAAACATCGAAAAACAGACTCTTAACAGAGGAAGGGTCGGCCTGACGACCTTAGGACCTATGAGACCTTGAGTCGTCATCAGTGCGGCCCTAGTGTCGTCATGGGGTCGTATTGTCTTTTTTTCTTTACGTTTTTAAACAAAAGGTTCATGTCAAGAAACAAATTAACAAATATTTATT
The DNA here is from genome assembly GCA_963989385.1 of Ctena decussata. Classification (NCBI taxonomy): domain Eukaryota; kingdom Metazoa; phylum Mollusca; class Bivalvia; order Lucinida; family Lucinidae; genus Ctena; species Ctena decussata. Next base: position 36,703,698 of record OZ022508.1, read on the forward strand.
TATTTTGCCGTTAAATGATCATCAAACATAAAGAACTTTATAATAATGTTTGTTTAAAAACCAGATAGGCGTGTGCAAATACAGAGTCTGGTCTGGGTTCTGGTCAGATTGTTTTCCTGTAGCAATGGTGGTATATAGGTATATGTTTTAAGCTGTCAAAAATATGGTCATTGAAGATCCCGTTAAGACTGCACACGTTATCCCTTGTTTTGGGATACCTTCTTGTCAAAAGATCTTAATCATTCGATAGATAGAATTGTTGTCGGCGGAAATGGAATATAAAAGTATTTGGATGTGCCTGACCAATTGAATTATTTGAGGTCTCATGGTATCGAAGATTCTTTTATTTTATTTTAATTTTCTATTTTCATTAACAAAATACTTGAGTTGCACAAAGAGAAAATGTGTTTTCGTATTTCTATATGAGGTTTAAAAGTGACAGTAAACGGTAAAAGCTGTATTTCTGGAACATTTGCTAATGGGTAATTAGCTGTTTCACACCAAATCCGGCACAACTGAAACTGTGCCTGTTTTTATAGACAACTTGCTACCATTTTCTGTCTTTAAATTTAAATCATTTTTGTTTCATTTGATTTTATGAAGACAAACCAACATAAAATTGTTAATTTATACGGAAATAATCACAATATATGCTTGTCAAACTGGAGTGAAAGAAGAGCATATAAGAAGTGGAGAAATGAATTTTTTGTTGTCTAGTAGTATGTGCCCTAGAGTCGTCAGGTATGACCTAAAGTCGTCATCACTGTTCTTTGATATCTGTTTCGTTTAATTTCCTCTCTGACCACCAAAGGTAAGAAAATCTTGATGGTTTCATGTTTATTGTGTTTGGGCGAATGCAAACATACATCTGAAACTTGAATCTAGCGCGACAATCTTGATTCGCCAGACCGATATCAAAACCAGCGTGCTCTGTCGACAGACTTGGAATTTCAAGTAAAAGTGGGTTACCTTGTTGTCTCTTCATTATTTGGAAAATCGTTTAAAACCAGCTTAAAATTTATACTGCTTAAAAAAATTAAGATATTTATCTTCTGAATTTCGCCCACTTCTAGACATTTCTTTGACATGGATGGAAAATAATGAAGTTAAAAGAATGATGACGACCTTAGGACCCTGACGACTTTAGGGCCACGTACGTTACGTCTATTTTGTATTCTAAGCTGTAAAGAACAACAAAAATAAGAAGTCTGCTAACTTTCAGGGAGATACGTTACTTTTTTATGGTTTTATGCAATTTTTTACATTTACCATAAATCACCACCTAAACAAAGGGATCTTGTCATATGCGTACAATGAACACTCAAATGAGGTTGCATTTTTTCAGGATTCATAGCCTGTACATGCGAAAAGTTCGGACTCGGTGATCTGATTAAGCGTATGCGCAGGTCGATCTTATACTGCCCTCTTCGCACATTTTCATAAGGCGAAAAATGACCTAACGGTAGGTGCGCAAAGTGCAGACTCAAATCACGCTGCGCCTACGCGCAGACAGAGCTAGATGATAATCTTTTTAGAAACCCTATGAACCAAACGCTCTAACAAGCTAGCATATATGCGCATGATGATCAGACAACGTGTTGCTCGTATATGGCTTAATGTCTTTTTCCACGCGACACCACTCAAAAAAAAAAAAAAAACATCAAAAATATGACTTCCTGGTATCGTGGCTGAAACACCTTCAGCTGCAAATATCTTTGTCGCCACGTTCCGCGGGAAAAGGTCGAACTTTCTGTATATGAACAGCAATGATTCAGATCTGGTGCCTAATCATGAGGACATTATTGGAGTATTTGCAGCCTGTCTATAAAAGTTGTAATTGGCAGCTTATAGAATGAACTTTAATACGAGTCTCTGACTGTGCTCATACGCAGAATGATCTTGGTCTTTGCTTATTCACGGTTGGTTAGATGATTTTCTCTCTCTTCTCAGCTTATTATGATTATTGTGATAGTTATTGAGCCTTTTTTCTTCAGTCGTGTCATAATCAACTTGAAAATAACACCACGAAAGAATGCGTCAACGCAGCATGAATTCTATGTTTACATACATGCATTTTGAGCATTATTTCATGTTGAGGTAGGGGTGAGGGTTGGGGGTGGGGGTGGGGGGGATCTCGTTGTTATGCTATTTTCTTGAAACACTGAGCAATACCGAGTGTCCGTAATGTCTCCGTGGATACAACAATCCTAGCAGTTCACATTGTCGAAACAACATTGATTGACCTCTCTATGACATTGAACCAACAATGAAACAACGATGTTTCAAAGTCGTTGCGTTGCTAATTTGCATGCACTTCCTTAAAGTATAGATGGATGGATGTCGCGATTTTACGTCCATTCCAACAGTATTTCAGTCAAATCAGGTTGATGGGTGAGTGATTATGAAAAGCTGTGTGCAATGGAACCCGGCCCATTCACGATTAAAATAGTTTCCATCTCCAGCAGGAATCGAAACCGAGACCGCTAGATCAGCAGGCCAGCGCTTGAAATCCACTGAGCTACCGGTCTCAATCGCGGGCAAGGGCATAATTGCGTTACTGCTTATACGCAAATAGGCAGGTACGTATCGAAATTTTGTCAAATTGACAAAATTTTAACACGCATCAGCATATTTAATAATGCTGAAATTGTGTAAATTTGACCGTGAGATTTCAATAGTAACTGCAAACAGACGCGACTGCATGAAATATCCGTTGGGGCTTAAGGTGGTGATTTTTGGTAAATGTAAAAATCTGCATAAAACAAAAAAAAGTAACGTATCTGCCTGAAAGTTAGCCGACTTCTTATTTTCGTTGTTCTTTACAGTTTAGAATATAAGTTGGGCGAACATGCTGCTGAAAAAAGTGTTTTTATAAGGAAAGATCAAAGGGTAATTTTCTGCGAATAAATCTGAAAAAGTAATATCGGTATTGAAAATTTACGTAGTGCTGAAGGTGCATTATTGCATAATGAAGAGCGTCCTAGCAATTATCTATTCCAACTCTTTCTCAAATTGTAATGTAGACCAGATGAAAACGGTAGCTTTTTCTCAATGTTCAACCATGTACAAAGTAAATGTACACTGGACGCATTTATTAAATATAGGGTAGGCAAGCATACCTATGTTAACACCTACAATATAAATAATACATTACTGACATTGTCAGTGGTGTGTAGATAAAATTGTTCAACCTTGTTAAAATAGTATCACCTGTCTCACCTGTGTGTTTTGACAAAAAAATTTGGACACAGACTGCATCTTTTTGCATCTGCTCAGCCTGATAAAGTGTGAAAGAGTTTGAAAAAATAATTGCTAGGACGCTCTCCATTATGCAACAAGGTACTCTAAGCACTAAGTATATTTTCAATAATGATTTTATTTTTTCAGATTTATTCGCAGAAAATTACCCTTTGATCTTCTCTTATAAAAACACTTTTTAACATTAACAAATGCTGCATTTTGGGATTCTAAATTATGAGAAACAACATAAAGAAGGCATCTGCTAAGTTTTGGAAAGATCAGTGTTATTTTGAGTATTTTATGCAGATTTTTGTCTTTGTCCCAAATCAGTGATTATCACCACCTTAATATACAAATGTTAACCAACTGCCTTGCTTATAAATTAAATGAGTTCATTTTTCATTTTATGGGTGCTTGGTATACGGTAAGGTTTAGCGAATATATCTGAAAAACACAATATTTTGGTAGCACTGGGCATAACCATGATTTGAAATTAATTATTAATGGGGAGATAATCTTAAACAGTGCATATTTTGTTTTCGGCAACATGTCTACATTAACAAAAGAAATTTGGCAACGAACAAAATGAAGATATAAAAAATGAATTAAATAATCCTTAACGGGACCGGAGCATGCAAATCATATTAAACAGCATGAATGACTTAATATATACAGCCAAAATTGATTAAAAATGTATACTTGGCAATTTTGCAATTAAACGAACCCACAATGTAATTGAAATAAACAGCTTGCAATGTTCTTGTAAGCAAACGAACAAACATAACGCTGAAAAATATCATAGTCTTACAGACGTATATGTACAAGAGTCAGACCTCACTGTATCGTAGTACAAGAGTCAGACCTCACTGCGTCGCAGTACAAGAGTCAGACCTCACTGTGTCGCAGTACAAGAGTCCGACCTCACTGTGTCGCCGTACAAGAGTCAGACCTCACTGTATCGCCGTACAAGAGTCAGACCTCACTGTGTCGCCGTACAAGTGTCATACCACACTGTATCGCTGTACAAGAGTCAGACCTCACTGTGTCGCTGTACAAGAGTCAGGCCTCACTGTGTCGCTGAACAAGAGTCAGACCTCACTGTGTCGCAGTACAAGAGTCAGACCTCACTGTGTCGCAGTACAAGAGTCAGACCTCACTGTGTCGCAGAACAAGAGTCAGACCTCACTGTGTCGCTGTAAAAAAGTCAGGCCTCACTGTGTCGCAGTACAAGAGTCACTGACCTCACTGTGTCGCAGTACAAGAGTCAGGTCTCACTGTCTTACAAGAGTCAGGCCTCACTGTGTCACAGAACAAAAGTCCGACCTCACTGTATCGCAGTACAAGAGTCCGACCTCATTGCATCGCAGTACAAGAGTCAGACCTCACTATGTCGCAGTACAAGAGTCAGACCTCACTGTGTTGCAGTACAAGAGTCAGACCTCACTGTGTCGTAGTACAAGAGTCAGACCTCACTGCGTCGCAGTACAAGAGTCTGACCTCACTGTGTCGCAGTACAAGAGTCAGATCTCACTGTATCGCCGTACAAGAGTCAGACCTCACTGTGTCACAGTACAAGAGTCAGATCTCACTGTCGCCGTACAAGAAATAGACCTCACTGTATCACAGTACAAGAGTCAGACCTCACTGTGTCGCCGTACAAGTGTCACACCACACTGTATCGCAGTACAAGAGTCAAACATCAATGTGTCGCCGTACAAGAGTCAGACCTCACTGTGTTGCAGAACAAGAGTCAGACCTCACAGTTTCGCAGTACAAGAGTCAAACCTCACTGTGTCGCCGTACAAGAGTCAGACCTCACTGTGTCACAGAACAAAAGTCCGACCTCACTGTATCGCAGTACAAGAGTCAGACCTCACTGCGTCGCAGTACAAGAATCAGACCTCACTGTGTCGCAGTACAAGAGTCAGACCTCACTGCGTCAGAGTTCAAGAGTCAGACCTCACTGTGTTGCAGTACAAGAGTCAGACCTCACTTTGTCGCAGTACAAATGTCAGTTCTCACTGCGAGTCAGACCTCACTGTATCGCCGTACAAGAGTCAGACCTCACTGTATCGCAGTACAAGAGTCAGACCTCACTGTGTCGCAGAACAAGAGTCCGACCTCACTGTGTCGCCGTACAAGAGTCAGACCTCACTGTGTCGCAGTACATGAGTCCGACCTCACACTGTCGCCGTACAAGAGTCAGGCTGACGTCACTGTGTCGCAGTACAAGAGTCAGGCTGACGTCACTGTGTCGCAGTACAAGAGTCAGACGTCACTGTGTTGCAGTACAAGAGTCAGACCTCACTGCGTCGCAGTACAAGAGTCAGACCTCACTGCGTCGCAGTACAAGGGTCAGATCCACTGCGTCGCACCACGCACATGTAGGCGTAACACTGCATAATAGCAAGTACTCGCTTGCAGGCGTTAAGCGCCTGCAATATAAAGCTCCGTAGGAGCTTTGAAAGAGCGGGAGCTCAGTGGTAGAGGATTGGTAAGGCAAATTTTTAACTACAAAATACATGACTTTCAATGAAATTTCTTTCGTTACGACACCAACTTCCGCTTCCGTATTATCCAAATCAGACTGGTTTGAATAGAAATCCACAAAATAATTAAGAAATAGAGGTCGGACAGTCTTCCCGTCGCTACGTTACGTAATGACGTTAAACGTTCCGTTTGAGAAAAACAAAATGGCGTCAACTTTAACCGCTTCTATGGCGGTAGATCACTACATGGTCAGCACACAAAATGCAAGGAGCATGAGCATCGGGTGACATTAAAAGGAATTAGAAAGCGACCTAGAGAAGAAATGAAAAGAATTACAGCCCGTTTTCCATGGGGAAACGCTACTAGGGGAAAGGTGTTCTCTGACAGTTTCTTATCAGTTTGTCAGACAGAATTCGCTGCTGTTGAGTTGCAATAATTTTATTGAAAATTTCATACGACGAAAACACCACCTGTAGGGATAGCAATGCTGTACAAGAATTTATGGTATAAATTCTGCAATGAAGAAATTATACAATTCTGTTATTCTACTCTGTAACTCTGCAGAGCATTGTAAAGAGCGATGTGCTTGCCTATAAGCAGGGCTTATTTCATATTAGGTGACGTTACGTGGATATTTTATCGACCCCAAAAGATAGCGGCAGTTCAGTTCTTACCAGAGAGAGGAGCCAGAGGGAAAGATGGGATGACAGAGCATAATGACTCGCACTTACTGCAAGTACAGCTGGTCCATGTCTATCTTTAGTGAATATCGGTGCCGAAAGTGGCATATCTACTACGTCCAAAGACTGACAAAAAGTGAGTGCGCATGCGCTATTCATTATCGTTTTGCTTCTGTTAACAATAGCAGTTTCTGATGCCGGTGCAAAAAATTTAAGTCAGCTTTTGTTTTTCGGGTAATTAGAGCTGGAAGTAGTGGATAGGGTTAATTTTCCTGACGTCAAAATTACTTCTACGAATCAGAAAACCTCAGCGTAATCACATGACAAATATTATCAATTTTGATATTTTTTGTTTACCGTTATGAGACAGATAATTTAATTTCAATTTGAAAATAAACCTTTTCTTATCTATATTTGGCGAAGGCCAAGGCATTTTTCTCAAATTTTCAAATAATATTATCTTACGGAATTTTGACGAAAGGTATGTTTCTAAAATCACGAAAACAACGAGTAACTCCATTTTGCAAAAAAAAAAAAAAAAAAAAAAAAAAGGAAATGAAAATAGTTGAATTTTCAAACAGCTTAGCTCCAGATCAGGCGGGCGGTTCCTTATTAGCAATAGCCACCGGATCTAGGTCTACACAGTTTGTCGTATTAGTCTTTGAATAGCTTGGACGAAGCGTATTTTGAATTTTTGCAGACGTAAATTTTGTCGTCTGCCTTTTTTACATGGTTTCAGACAGCTCCATATATTAGAGCGGAAATCAAAGTACGCATGTACTGTTACATGTAATAAAATTTCATATTTACAAACCATTCAAGGTAACCATGCAGTCGTGTCTTTATTACGGAATTTGATTGCAAAATTACAGCATATAACATAGTACAGTGTGACATAGCGTGAGAACATGATAATACCCTAGCCAATCAGAATGTACCCGTTTCGTGACGTCATTATCAAAATGCAGGTCACTGTGGAAGCATGCGCACCAAGCATTACCTTAAAGTTTCCGTATAACACGCCTGGTAAACGCACAATGAAATTCAATTTCCACATGGGAATTTAAATATCAACCTTCTATCCTGAAAAATCGTTAGCCAATTAGAGAACAAGGTTGCATTTCAAGCACATTTGAGCCGCGACACGACAAAACCAACAATGTGCTTGTGCGCCAAGCGCAGACTCAGATCAGCCTGGGCATCCGCCCAGTCTGATCAGAGTCTTCGCTGTCCGCATGGAGGTAGCTTAGACCCTTGGCTATCCTTAAAGCGCAATGCGAAGACTCTCATCGGACCGGGAGGATGTCCAGGCTGATCTGAGTCTGCGCTGTGCGGACAACCACATTGTTGGTTTTCTCGTGTCGCGGCTCATTTGTGCACAATATTTGAAATGGTGGAGTTATCACAAAACTTTTGAAAGTGACCAAGCTGAATTTCGGTTTTGCCATTTTCGGAAGTTTTGTGACATTTTGGTTTGGCCACTTTCGAGAGATTTGTGCTACCGCCACCAGTTCTTCTATTTCCAAGCAAACTTGTATACAAAAAAATGTTTTAAAGGCATGAAAATGGAACAACATTGTTATATTTTGGCTAACTATTATCGGGAGCTTGAACTTTTACTTTTAGTTATGTTGAAAAGGAATTGTGCGTTTACCAGGCGTGTGTAAGGTGAATTGATACAGCCCTCTAAGGGTTTTCCGCCACTGTTACAAGGGAGAAAACTTAAGCGGAATATAGTATTTGCTTCTGGATGGAGTGAAAGCATTTTCCAGTGGGTGGGAGGAAAGGGGAAAGGGACAGGGGACTATTCTTAGACTGATAAAGAATACAGTGGGTGGGAGGAAAGGGGAAAGGGACAGGGGACTATTCTTAGACTGATAAAGATACAGCAAAGTACTTCTTTAAAGAGAAATCCCGTAGGTGAAAGAATGCAAACACTTCCCAGCCAGAGTGCTCTCTCTTGAATGTGGACCCTTACCCTTTAAGGTGACCAGGTACAATTTCAAGGGAAGCAACTCTGCCATTTATATTATGCCTACCTTCTCAATGGGGATCAACTCTGAAAGGAAAGAATTCTCCTCCTTAAAGAGTACAGCCCGTTTTATGCGCCCGTTTTGAAGAAAAAAAACTGACGTATTATGTCATGGTGCTGTCCGTCTGTTTATCCGCCCGTCTGTCAACTTCTTGTGCGCGCTATAACTCAGTAGCCCTTTGGGATATCTTCGTGGATTTTTGTAGGAATATGTATTAGGTCAGGGCAACGTGTCGCATTCTAGAATGGTTGCTCCCCCCTTTCTTAATTTCCAAGCTATGCGCCTTTGATGATTTTTCCCGACTTGTCTTCTTCGCGCCATAACTACATAGCCGTTTGAGAATCTTGCTGAAACTTCATAGCAATGAGTATGACGTTCCAACAATGTGTCGCATATATTACTAATTGCTCACACTTACTTCATTTTAGAGTTACGTCCCTTTGATTAGTTTTTTATGGTATTTTTGTGTATACTTATTATGTGCATATATAACTTGGTAACCGTTTGGAATGTCGTGATGAAATTTCATAGTAATGTGCATTATTACAAGACAATGTGTCGCATATAAGAATGGTTGTTCCTTCTTACTTCATTTTTGAGTAACTTCCTTGTTTATAATGATGGGGCAATGTATCATGAGCAAGACCCACAACTCTGGTTTACTTACTTCCTGAATTATCTGCCCTGAAATATGTGCATAAATTTTCTGCTTACTTTGTACTCTCCTTAGCATTTTAAAATGTTTCTAAAGAATCTTAATGGTAATGTGTATATTGTAAAGGGAATGTATTAGGACCAAGCATGGTAACTCTACTTTACTTAGTTAATGATTTATCTCCCTTTTTGACTTTGACATTTCTCAACTTATGCTTTACCTTGGAAGCTGATTTTTGGAACCGGGTATTTGATTTGTAAAATGTTTACTGTTGCAGTCATTAAATTACAGAGTTGTGCCCCTGTTTGTCTGCTCGTCCATCCTTCTATAAACAATCTGGTTCATTTTCTAACTCCTTCCTGACACTAAAATAAAAACTAAATAAAAACGGACGTATTATACACCGCTAGTGAAGCTCTTGTTTTGGAATGGTCACAGTTCAAACGCGGTCCTGAGGAGCAAAGAGGAAGTCCCGAAAGTGTCAAATAGTCACGATAAGAATTTTCTGTTTCATTTTTTAAAATATATGGATACGTTGACATGTTTTCCCGAATTTTTTTCAAAGGGAGACAGCCGTGGTAACGATATTCTTATCAGGCTTATATTATACTATATGTACATTATTGGCAGACTTGATTAATTTTATTTTTTTTTTTGTTTTTTTCATTGTTTTATTTTCATTATTTTTGTTTTACTTTTATTATCTTTTTTTATTGTTTGTTTAGTTATTTTTATTTGTTCTTATAAATAGATTCTACGCCCATGTCAACGCCTGCATGTAGAGATTTGACCTATGTGCCTTTTATTGCTTTTCTGTAGCGCCATGGAATGCGCAAACAATAACGATGGCAAGCAGGTCAGTAGAATACGAGTTTCCTTGTTTGCACGCGGCTTTTATTGCAGTAATAACGTTTTATGTGATAAAGAATTGTATGTTTTGTGTTAAAATCTGCCATTAAATTTGTAATGAAATCATAATATTTACATTTAATATTGCGTTTACCTTGACAGATTTGTAGGAAGTGTATGTACACTTTGAATTGTGCGTTTCGCCCATTAAAGCAAAGCGTCCCGTAAACACATGCCTTAAGTCTACGGGAGACCTTCACCCATATCGAGAAGCTTGAATTTTATTTGCTGACAGAAACGGCAGTCGTGATGAAGAGGTTTTAACATGCAGTCAAACACCGCCTTCTACGGCTTCTTAACGAGGTCTACACTGTTTGCAATGATTAAAACAAAAGCAAAACAGGGAAAATGTTGCCCGACCTTGTGGCCATAGGGGCAGTTGGGCTACCTCCCCACTGTATCTGTGGCACAGTATATGCAAGACGGAGACCAGTCTTCTCCCCTCTAAGCTGCCTTTAACCTCCAGTAAACAGGTGCGCGTAACAGAGCTTTTCAGTCTTTGGCCGGTTGGGATTTGAATCCACGACCTTCTGCGCCAAAGCAAACAACTCTTAACAGCTCGACTATGACGACTCTCTACCCTTCTCAGTTCAGACACACCTTATATTGGAAATGGGCTTGTTCAAAGTGTGAAGTACAGTCAGTTCCCGATATCTCAAAGTCGAAGTTCATCCCAAACTACTGATATCTCAAAGTAAATTTTTTTGGACCAGAAAATTTGAGATATCAGTAGTTTGATATAACAGGGGTTGAAATGTAAATAAAAATAGGACGTGTGTCCCAACTATATTCTTTGATAATATATTTCTTTGAGATATCACTATTCGAGATATCATGTAGATGAGTCCAGTATGCGTATGTGGGTTATCTAAGCATGAGTTACATTGCAAGAAAATGTACCTTATGGTATGTATGTACAGTATCCAGGCCCAGAGGTTATAAAACTTGGGTTATAAAACTTCTCAAACTCAAAATAAAGTACACTGATTGGCTGCTTCCGAGCACGTGCTTGGAAGCAGCCAATCAGTGTGCTTTATTTTGAGTTTGAGATTATTCTCAAGTTTTAAAATCTCGAACCCAGGAGCGTAACTAGGAGCAATTACATGATCCGCACAATCATGTCTTATACTCAACTCCTTGAAGGGAGAAGGTAGTATTTCAGCCTCATTCACAGTTGGTATTGAAATCTTGTTTAATTTATAAAATTTCAGCATGCAAATATGAAGGAGCGTTTTGAAATTTAGTCAATTTTGACAAAATTTCAATACGCACCTGCGTATTTGCCGTATAGGTAGCTACGCCCTAGGGCCATCTTTACAGTCTGATCAGTCATTCCTGTCTACGTCATTTTTTTCGTGGAGCCTGAGGAAACCTAAGACTGGTCTGATTAAGGGCATGGTTTTTAATGTGAAATCACATGGTTTTTAATGTGAAATCACATGGTTTTAATGTGAAATCAAGACAACTTTAGTTCACACCGGATCTAATCTGATCTAGACTGATCGGCCTACTCATGAAGTTTATAACTCATGAACCGGGACAATCAATAAGAAGCAAGAACCAAAGACAAGCCTTTGTTACCGTCAGGATACTTTATTGCTCGTAATGTAAATATACCTGACAAAAAGTAAGTTTCAGTACACCCAAACAAATACGAGCAAACAAAAATACAAGCTAACAGCTAACTTGCGTACTCGCATGCAAACTAGACAAAACGTTTTCTATAAATCCTCTATTGCGACAAAAGGGACGACTCGGGTAAGGCTGTGCCAAAGTACACTCAGGACAGAATCTTCCCTGTTCGCTTACAGAGCCCCAAACGCTTCAACTGCGCGCGATTTAGTATCAATAGAAATCTGATAAAGAAAAAAATCATATACAACCTTAGAAATCGTAGGAAAAAAATCTCGCAAAAATGATATCAGCATTCACAAAACTGTATGTCATTAAATGCTATAAAAACAACTTATTATGCATAGAAACGCTTCCCTGTGGTCGCTTTAAATATGATCGAGCCGCGACACGACAAAACAAAGTGCCATGTACGCCCAGCGAAGACTCAGAGTCCCCGCTGCCGGCAAAGAGGTAGCTTAGACCCTTATCTACCTTTACACGCAAAGCGAAGTCTCTGACCAGACTAAGCGGATGCCGAGACTGATCTGAAGCTTCGATGGGAGCACATGCCACTTTGTTGGTTTTGTTGTGTCGCAGCTCAAATAATGATCACCGGTTGTCTTCCAAAGACAGATGCATGAATGAGAACACCAATCTTAAGGTGAATGGATATACTTTCAGGGGAAACAACTCTTCCGTTTCTTTTTTGCCTCCCTACTCATAAAGAGTCAACTTTTAAAGATAAAGAATTTGCTCCTTGGGAGCAAAATCTTTTAGAGTCGACACAACTTGGAAGGCTCGGTGAAAATTGAAGTAATTGGGAGGTCATTTAAGAAATTTGTGGACAACATCGATGTGTATCCATACACCTTAAGACATGCAAAAAAGCTCAAATCCCCATCTTGCGCGCATGCATAGTTTGGTCTGGTGTACGACAGCAGATCTGAATTAACCCTTAAAGCGCCAAAGATTAAAATTGTCGAATTGGCAAACAGTGTAGATCCATCTGAATCCACACTGTTTGCTCTCTAGTGTTCGAATTCTCAATATGATATCGCTTGGACGAAACATTTTTTTAAATTCAGCAGACGTAAATTTTGTTGTCTGCTTTTTGGCGCATTAAGGGTTAATAAAACTTTGCACATGATCACCGGACTCTACGTGGGCGCATCTACAAGTACAAGTCCGCCAACTAATGCAATACGGGTATATTCTTGCAGTAGATACACTAAGCTGCCCCCTAAATTAATCCGCAAAATACTGATTCTTCTATATTTTTTTTATTTATCAGTTGCAACTGTCATAACATCTTATTTATAGAAAATGATTTATTTACTGACGTTGGTCAGTGTGTTGTCTTTACAGGTTCATTCTGACCTATCTGTTTAAGAAAGTGTCTGTCATTGGCGTAAGAATGAAATATCGCATTAGTTGACGGACGGGTAATATATAAGACACTTTTTCCAGAGTTCATGTTAATGATAAGGAACGTGGCTGGTTCATTGTACAGAAGTCGACTAGACAAGCTTAAAAAATTCTGGTCAATAATGGCAAACATATATATAAATTGAAATATAAAGTCAAGCATTGAAAAAATCTTACTGTGCCAGTGTGCCGTAGCCAGCTTCGCGGGCCGGTGGGAACGGCAAAACACGATAATATCGTATTTTGCCTTTGCCAACGGCTCGCGAAGCAACAAAACCATAAAAGTGGTTAATCGCCCAGCGCATACTCAGATCAGCCTGGGCATCCGCCCAGTCTGATTAGACTTTTCGCTGTGTGCTTAATGGTAGCTAAGGGGCTAAGCTACCTACATGCGGACAGCGAAGACTCTAATCAGACTGGGCGGATGCCCAGGCTGATCTGAGTCTGCACTGGGCGCACAACCACTTTATTGGTTTTCTCGTGTTGCGGCTCAATTATTACTGACGTAATGGAATGTTGACAGTAGTGCCAAACTTCTATGGTCCGAGACCTTAATTTAAATGAGACAATTTTTTATATATCACATTGGTTTCAACTATCACAACCATTCCTGAATTACATGATATAACATTAATTTTCACAGGTCTCCAGTTTTAAATAACTGAGACATAGTCCCTAGACACCCAAATCTTTACCATAAATTATCTCACTAGTCTACACCGATTACCGCGGTATGCATGGTTTGTCCACCTGTAAGGTCGATAAGCACTCGCTTTAGCTCATGGAGTATCTCTTAATACCGACGCAGACGTGGCTCCTAACACTATAAGTACCAGTGACGAAAACAGCATCATATGCAAACAGCATGGATCCTGATGAGGCGGCTCATAATGAGCCGCCTCATGTGGACCTACACTGTTTGCCCTCTAGTCTTTGAATTCTCAATATGAAATGTCTTCGACAAGGCATTTTTTTGAATTTTTGCAGACGTAAATTTTGTCGTGTGCTTTTTTGGTGATTAAGGAGTTAATATATGGGTATTAGAATCTCTGCATAGATCAAAGAAAACAACTGATCTGAGACCGTCAGAGCTAGAGAAAAGTCTGATAACTCTTTGATATTTTTGTTAATTCTCCATAAACATATTGTCTGATAATTCCGTGATATTTTTCTCAATTCTCCATAAAACATAGGTTGTGAACTTTCATTATAACCGCCTCACAGAGACGGTTCTAATAACGGTCACAATTTATGTTTCGAAACATAGGTGGTGACTCATTCTAATGGAAGGTAACAACACGTTTTAATGCAGAATCGGCAAAGGTTATAGCAGAATTTTCAACAGCTGGTCTCCTTATTCCCAGCTCTGGCTTTGCGTTGCTCATAGAAATAAACTGATCTGAGTACTGCAACTACCCAAAATATCCGGGTTACTAGATGAATATTCTTGCAAGAAGTAAACGGTGTCTCGTGCTGACCTCGCGTATATGGCGCATGGAAATATGGGTAATATCCAGTTTTGGATAAAGATGGCAGGCAAAGACATAAGGCTAGCTGCCGAATAATGCCGAATGAAATTTTTCCAGCTAACCTGTGATAACTGTGACAAATTGGTGTAGTAAGTGCCGAATGCTAGCAACAAGTGATGAATGCGTGGTCTGGAGTTTTACAGTCCTATCCACAGCATTTAAGTACTTTAGGCCGAATGATGATGAAACTAGAAAATGTGTTTATGAAACACTATGCCCCCAACCATATGCTTGTCTCTAGAGAAGGTTCATCCAATAATGCTTGTACCTTTGTACCATAGGCTTACAATGCACTAAGTCGAAAAAGGGGCTTAACACAGTCAAAAATCTATGAATTGTTTTCAAAATTTAATCAGGTCATCTACACCTTGGGCAATATCAACCTGCAAAAATCATGATCCTAGCATCAGGGGTTCTCCAGATATTTTGTTCACAAGCTTCCATAGGCAAATAATGCACTAAGTTGAAAAAGGGGCATAACTCAATCCAACATTTACAAATTATTTTCAAAAGTTAATCAGGTCATCTACACCACAGGCAGTATCTTCCTGCATAAAATCATGCTCCTAGCATCAGGTGTTCTTGAGATATTTTGTTCACAAGGTTCCATAGACTTACAATGCACTAAGTCGAAAAAGGGGCATAACTCAATAAAAAATTCATGATTTCTTTTCAAAAGTTAATCAGGTCATCTACACCACAGGCAGTATCTTCCTGCAAAAAATCATGCTCCTAACATCAGGGGTTCTTGAGATATTTTGTTCACAAGGTTCCATAGGCTTACAATGCACTAAGTCGAAAAAGGGGCATAATTTTGTCAAAAATTCACGAATTTGTTTCAAAAGTTAATCAGGTCATCTACACCTTGGGCATTCTCATCCTGCAAAACCTCATGATCCTAGCATCAGGGGTTCTTGAGATATTTTGTTCACAAGTTTCCACAGGCTAAGTCGAAAAAGGGGCATAACTCTGGAAATACATGACCAGCGCAAAATTAAAAAAATACGGGTCTGCTTATTTTCCATACTGATCATGTGTATAAAGTTTCAAGTTCCTAGCTCTTATTGTTCATGACTATATGTAAGGATACCTTTGTACCATAGGCTTCATTGCACTAAGTCGAAAAAAGGGGAATAACTTGATCAAAAATTCACAATTTTTTTTTCAAAAGTTAATCAGGTCATCTACACCACAGGCAGTATCTTCCTGCAAAAATCATGCTCCTAGCTTCAGGGGTTCTTGAGATATTTTGTTCACAAGGTTCCATAGGCTTACAATGCTTTAAGTCGAAAAAGGGGCATAACTCGGTCAAAAATTCACTAATTTGTTTCAAAAGTTAATCAGGTCATCTACACCTTGGGCATTCTCATCTTGCAAAGCCTCATGATCCTAGCATCAGGGGTTCTTGAGATATTTTGTTCACAAGGTTCCACAGGCTAAGTCAAAAAAGGGGCATAACTCTGGAAATACATTGCCAGCGGAAAAATAAAAAAAATACGGGTCTGCTTATTTTCCATACTGATCCTGTGTATAAAGTTTCAAGTTCCTAGCTCTTATTGTTCTTGACTATATGTAAGGGTACCTTTGAACCATAGGCCTCAATGCACTAAGTCGAAAAAGGGGAATAACTCGATCAAAAATTCACAATTTTTTTTCAAAAGTTAATCAGGTCATCTACACCACAGGCAGTATCTTCCTGCAAAAAATCATGCTCCTAGCTTCAGGGGTTCTTGAGATATTTTGTTCACAAGGTTCCATAGGCTTACAATGCACTAAGTCGAAAAAGGGGCATAACTCAGTCAAAAATTCACGAATTTGTTTCAAAAGTTAATCAGGTCATCTACACCTTGAGCATTCTCATCTTGCAAAGCCTCATGATCCTAGCATCAGGGGTTCTTGAGATATTTTGTTCACAAGGTTCCACAGGCTAAGTCGAAAAAGGGGCATAACTCTGGAAATACATTGCCGGCGGAAAAATAAAAAAATACAAGTCTGCTTATTTTCCATACTGATCATGTGTATAAAGTTTCAAGTTCCTAGCTCTTATTGTTCTTGACTATATGTAAGGGTACCTTTGTACCATAGGCCTCAATGCACTAAGTCGAAAAAGGGGAATAACTCGATCAAAAATTCACAAATTTTTTTCAAAGGTTAATCAGGTCATCTACACCACAGGCAGTATCTTCCTGCAAAAAATCATGCTCCTAGCTTCAGGGGTTCTTGAGATATTTTGTTCACAAGGTTCCATAGGCTTACAATGCACTAAGTCGAAAAAGGGGCATAACTCGGTCAAAAATTCACGAATTTGTTTCAAAAGTTAATCAGGTCATCTACACCTTGGGCATTCTCATCCTGCAAAACCTAATGATCCTAGCATCAGGGGTTCTTGAGATATTTTGTTCACAAGGTTCCACAGGCTAAGTCGAAAAAGGGGCATAACTCTTGAAATATGTGACCCGCGGAAAAAAGAAAAAACACGTGTTCGCTTATTTTTCATACTGATCATGTGTATAAAGTTTCAAGCTCCTAGCTCTTACGGTTCTTGAGTTAGAGGACAGACGGACAGACGGACAGACGGACAAACCAATATGCCCCAACAATTTCTCCGAAATTGGGGGCATAAAGATTGAATACCGCCGGAAATTATATTCGAACAAAACTGCTCAAGCAAACAGAAAACAGCTAATCATACTGCTCCAAACAACCATGTTATGAAATATCTCCTGATATGATAAACGAAACTTTCCAATCTTGAAGGTGGACGGTTTATCATAGGTATCGCTGAAACATCCATTTACTTGTAGGTATATAAGGCACAATTATCGTTCGTTACACATCCCCAAAATGCCATTTTACCAGCGTGAGACCAAATATCAATTGAAGCAAAATTTACCCCATGATCTCTTACCCCTAATCCGTAACCAAATATCAATTGCAGAAGAAATCTACCCCTGATCCCTTATCCCTGATTCCGTCAGCAAATACCAATCACAGTGAAATTTATCCCTGATCCCCTACTCCTGATCAGGAGACCAAAATTCAGTCACATTAAAATTTACCTCATGATCCCTTACCCACTGATCCCGTGACCAAATATCAATCACAGTAAAATTTGCCCCTGATCCCTTACCCCTGATCCCCTAACAAAATGTCAATGGCAGTAAAATTTACCCATGATCCCCGTGACCAATTATCAGTCACCGTAAAATTTACCCCTGACCCCTTGCATCCGAACCAGTGACCTATTATCAATCACAGTAAAATTTACCCCTGATCCCTTGCCCCCGATCCCGTGAACAAATATCAATCGCAAAAAAATTACCCCTGATCCCTTATCCCCGATCCTGTGATCAAACATCAATCACAGTAAAATTTATTCCCTGATCCCCCACCCCTGATCCCGTGACCAAATATCAATCGCAGTAAAATTTACCCATCATCCCTTACTCCTGATCCCGAGACCAAAATACAGTCGCAGTAAAATTTACTTCTTATCCCTTGCCCCTGATCCCGTGACCAAATATCAATCACAGTAAAATATACCCTATGATCCCTTACCCCCTGATCCTGTGACCAAATATTAATCACAGTATTTTTTATTCCCTGATCCCTTACCTCTGATTCCGTGACCAAATACCAATCACAGTAAAACTGAGACATTATTGCCGTTTTCATTCGGCTATAAAACGGGGGTGTCCTCTTCTAGATAAACTAGAAAATTGTGTCTGTAAGACACTAATGATGCCCCCGTGCAGCGCCTGTCACATGATGTGTATATCCATAAAGCACCTTCAAAGAATCCATTGAAAACATACCCTAACATGTAAAAAATTGCCCAAAATGACTAAGTTAAAAAGGCTGTGATTCTGTCAAAATTAATTCTAGATCTATTAAAATGACTCATGCATATCTTTAAATATGTCCACAATATGCAGACAAGGTTCGAAAACGATCCACTGAAAACTGTGGAGCAAGTTGATAACACAAACTCCATACTCTACAATGCCAAAGTTTCCCTACAATGACTAAGTTCAAAAGGCCGTAACTCTGTCAAAATTAATTCTAGGTCCAACAAAAACCCACATGCACATCTACGATACACTCACAGCACGTATGCAAGGTTTGAAAAAGATACATTGAAAACTGTGAGAGGAGTTGATTACACAAACTCTATAGATACCCTCCAATGCAAAAATTCTAAAATGACTAAGTTCAAAAGGCCGTAATTTTGTCAAAATTATTTCTAGGGCCAACAAAAACCCACATGCACATCTTCAATACATTCACAGCATGTATGCAAGGTTTGAAAACGATACATTGAAAACTGTGAGAGGAGTTGATTACACAAACTCTATACCCTCCAATGCAAAAATTTGCCTAAAATGACTAAGTTCAAAAGGCCGTAATTCTGTCAAAATTATTTCTAGGGCCAACAAAAACCCACATGCACATCTTCAATATGTCCCAAACATGTATGCAAAGTTTGAAAAAGATCCATTGAAAACTGTGAGAGGAGTTGATTACACAAACTCTATACCCTCCAATGCAAAAATTTGCCTAAAATGACTAAGTTCAAAAGGCCGTAATTCTGTCAAAATTAATTCTAGGGCCAACAAAAACCCACATGCACATCTTCAATATGTCCCAAACATGTATGCAAAGTTTGAAAAAGATCCATTGAAAACTGTGGGAGGAGTTGATTACACAAAGTCTATACCCTACAATACAAATATTTGCCTAAAATGACTAAGTTCAAAAGGCCGTAATTCTGTCAAAATTAATTTTAGCTCCATCAAAAATCCACATGCACATCTTCAATATGTCCACAACATGTATGCAAAGTTTGAAAAAGATCCATTGAAAACTGTGGGAGGAGTTGATTACACAAACTCTATACTATAAAGCGTGATGAACAGACAGACGGACGGACGGACGGACAGACGGACAGACAGACAGGGGCAAATCTTAATGCCCCCTGACTATCGTCACGGGGGCATAAAAAAAAAACAAATATTTAACACAGTCTTCTGAAATTCCTGCTTTAAGATGTATTTTCCCTTCAAAAACAATCCGTAAAATCTAAAAGACAGATCCAGATTTTTTGGGATTGTTTAGTATAAGGAAACCCCAGTCATATAGCTGAAGAAACACAGTACAACCAAAATTTAGCCACGACACGACAAAACCAACAAAGTGGCATGTGCGCCCAGCGAAAACTCAGATCAGCCTGGGCATCCTCCCTGTCTAATCTGAGTCTTCACTGTCCGAATGGGGGTAGTTTATACCCTTATCTACCCTTTAAGCACGCAGCAAAGACTCTGATCAGACTGGGCGGATGCCCAGGCTGATCTGAGTCTTCGCTGGGCGCACATGCCACTTTATTGGTTTTTTTATGTCGCTGCTATAAAATAAATCACAGTATAGTTTTGCTATCTATCTATCTATGAGACATTACTACTAAACACATATTTAGTAAGAAAGTCAATAAAATAAAAGTTGTATTAGCCCTGCATGTGGAACTTTCTGATTTCCCCGTGTCCGTTGGATACACTGTTATTACTCTGCTGTAACGGGAACCATCCGCTGACCTGAAATGCAATAAAGAAAATTTTTGATTTAATACAAGAAATGAATTTTATTTTTGTAGATTTTATCGATATGTTGACTCGGGAGAATCACTCACAAACTGAATAATGTCAAAAGCTTGGCAATGACCAGGAACTAACACAATCAGATCCCATATTTCATATCCTGCCCGCAAAACCAAATGGGAAAGACGTATACATAAACTAACAACATGTTCACGCACGACACGCATGGTAAACCAAATTAATAGCTTTTCCCAGACCGAAGGGCTTCACATGTTAACCTTGTGACGGAGTTGCCGGCGTTTACACGTCAATAAAATCCACAAAAATTAAGTTAATTTCTATTAATCAAAACTTGTTTTCCTTTATCTCCAAACTATCAGCTATATACTGTCTTAGAATATGTCGCAAAGAAAATAGTTCCAAGTAGTTCCAGTTTTCTAGTTCAAGGGATATAACATCCTCCGTTGTTTAGTTCGCAAATGTGTATCCCCTCTTTCTTTTTGCTAATTTTCTCTATTTTCTTTATTTCTTTTCTTGTCTGGACACTTTTCTCTGTTATTTATTTTCATTTCTATCATTAGTATTCGAAAATGATATTACATATGTATCTACATGAAAACTGTTTATATATTCATACTATCTTCATGATGTTTACATGTTACAGTTAAGGAGGGGAACTTCATAAGTACTTATGCTTTCGTTCCGATCCTATTATTTGCATTGTTACAATGTATATATGTATTCTAGAGGGGGGGGGGGGGGTTCCCCACAAATCTAGATGTTGGCTAAATTTCGCCTCCAAATGTCAAGACATGCAGAGATAAGATTTATAAATGCCGCTAGAAGAGCGAAAATAGTTTGAACACACCTTTCTAATTTCTAGAAAATGTCAAAGCAGTCATCTAAATGTATATTAACCCTATTGCACTCAGAACAGCTAATTTGGCTTCTCTGAGTGCAACAGGGTTAAAAGCATCCGCAACACATTTTTCAAATAATGGTTGTGAATTTGGCTTTTTTAAATAAAATATGCAAAAACAAATTTACACATCATGTGAAATGTACACCAGACCTGGTGGCAGTTGTTTCAAGTCACAGTTCATCTTGATGAAATACTGAGTCACAGGGGTGATGAATTTGATCACCCTTTGCAAAGAAAGCTCTTAGTATACATGAACTTTTATTCAACTTATCTAACAAATGAGCCATGACATGACAAACCAACAACGTGGCATATGCTCCCAGTGAAGACTCAGATCCGCCTGGGCATTCGCCCAGTCTGATCAGAGTCTTCGCTGTCCGCATGGAGGTAGCTTAAACCTTTAGCTACACTTTAAGCGACTCTGATCAGACTAGGCGAATGCCCAGGCTGATCTGAGTCTTTACTTGGCGCACATGCCATTTGGTATTCTCGTGTCCGCGGCTCAAATGTTTTGAATTGATTGATTGATTGATTGATTTGATGCTTAACGTCCACGCTAAACAACTATGGTCATGTCGGGACGGTCAGTTAACCTAACCACACTATTCCTGGGCAGGCTTAGACCTCCTAAGCCGTTAACCATTACTAAGTGCACATACTTTCGCCAGGTACTGACAAGTGTCCTTCTTGAATCAGCGGAAGGAGAAACGAAAGTATGTGGCCAGACCGGGTTTCGAGCCCAGGACCTCTGACTTATGAGTCAGGTGCCCTACCGATTGCGCTACGCGGCCCGGCTCAAATGTTTTGAAAAGCCAATTGTTGGTTACTTGAAAAACTGTTTTTTTCGAAGTGGCCGGCCCGCGTGGCACAGTCGATAGCGGGTCTGACTCTAGAGCTAGAGGTCCCTGGTTCGATACCCGGTCCGGCCAATTACTTTCGTTTCCCCTTCCACTGGTTCAAGAAGGGCAGTTGTCAGTTACTGGTGAAAGACAGCTATACAACAGCGGACTCATGTCTAATGCACTTGCGTATGTAACGCGACGTCTGATTGGATAACGTCAAAAATTTGCGACAGTATCCTGCGATATACTGTCGGAAACCCGACGTCATTACGTAACGTCGTTTCTCATTGGTTGACTTCTGGTTTTACGTCGCTGAAAGCATATGCTATGGGTGCAAAATAGCACACTTTTAATGGTGAAAATGTGAAAAGAGCATCAGAATGGGGATAACTGTACTGAAAATTGTCATTTGGTGAGGTAAATCGTCGGTTTTATGGGCGCAAATTGCGTTTAACGGCTCCGCTGGCGCGTCGCCGAAAACAAAATTTCCGACCATAAAACCGCCGATTTACCTCCCAAAATGACAATTTTGAGTACAGTTATCCCCTTATTCAATGGATGAGGAGGCAATGGCCAGGAATGTTACGCAGAAGGTTTTACACTCGGTCGACACGGGTGTAGAGCCTTATGCGTCGCCAGGACGGCGGAGGGTGACTTCCGGTTAAAGGGTTATCTACCAGTGTATTACACTAACAAGGAAATTCTAACAACGTTAGAATTTTTGAAGTTTATATATAATGTAAATTCTATATACAACAATACAATTTACAACTGTCACAATTACAATAATATACAACACATATCAGTTCATGTCGCTGGCCCAAGTAAGGTGTTTGTTTCAAATCTGTAATCGATTTGCGTATAATACGCAAATAGATTACCGTCTGACGTCAACACCGTACTCGGCTCAGCGCCATGAACTAAAGAAAAATACAAAGAACAAAAAAAAACGTTAGTTTGAGCTCATACAAAAAAAACAAGGCCTTATGTTGGTAGACTTCACTTTGTCGTTCCCTGGATCATGTCATGGGCCAGTCCATATATCATGAGGAACACCAACTTATATTAACAAGTGCACGATTATATACTAGTCGCTCCCTGGATCGTACCAGGGACCAGTCTATATATAACAAGACACACTATAGTGGACGAACACTGTACCACTTTCACCTCCGCAGTATTAGATCGCCTTCGCCGATATTTTGTGCTTCCCGCCTCTGCTAGGAAAACATGCACAAGGGCGTTGTAACTGCTCTACCCGGGTTGGTATTAACCTGGAGACGTATATCGAATCTCCAGGTGAGACGTGGCTCTAAGCCCTAACAGCTGACTGCCGGACTTGATGTGCCGTTCTGGTCTTAACACAGAATCTGGGCACACAACAATATAACGTCCTCAGTATAAGAATTAAACAGCCACGTCTAATTTTTCATTAAAGAATAGGAGTATAAATACTATGCGTCTCACTTTTAAATCATGGGACTCGAATCTAAGCGTGCAGGTATTCACATTAAAATCATGCAACACGCTGTCCACAATCAAAAGACACGTGCAGGTATTCACCTTAAAATCATGCAATACGCTGTCCACGAGAGGTATTCACAAACAACCCATGCATAACGTAGCCACAATTTCCGTAAATGTTTTATTACCACAGTTGCCCTAAAACCTGTAGCTCTACTGATTGAAAGGATCAAAATGATTTCGACGACATAGTCGACGATCAGATCCATTTCGTAACATAGGTTTCCCCTTAGGGAGAAAAAAACATAACAATGTTTCTTTTCTGAAATAGAACGAAATGCGATCGAATCGTAGGCTATGTCAAAACTGGAAAACTTGCTATATACACAACAACGGTGCGATGCATAACGTGGCCAAACTATCTACTAAGGTAGTCCGCCCCAAATTATCTTGGCAACAGATTTACCTAATCCCAAAGTCAATCAATTCTCTGTGTCGTACCTGTCGTGCCTCAAATGGAATGGGGAAGTATGGGTAAGTCTGATCGAACACTAGGTGGAAATCGCCACCTTTTAATGTATCAGACGTAAAATTAACGTTGTCTTTGACATTACACTTACTTCGCACGACAGACCCCACAGGATCCGTTGCCTCTGCTTCTAATCTACTATCGCAACCGTGTTCTTCCATGTTTGCTTTCTGAATCGACGTTACGTCGTCGGGCTTTACGTTTTCAAGTATGAAGTCATATTGGGATACGTCCTCTGACGTACAAATGTTAACTCTTTGGACATTCGGATCACTGTGATCCTCTGATCCAACATTGTCACGTGCATTAACAACTGCAGACGACACGTTCTTTTGACGTTGCACGTACTGCTTAATCATGTTAGCAGGATAATTATTAACGACGTCCTTGACGTTAATCTTGTAGTTCATTGCATTGACTACTTCGACAACTTCATATGGCCCGTTCCATTGAAGTAACAATTTATTGCACTCATTCGGGAGTAGCAAAAGTACTTTGTCTCCGACGTCAAACTTACGCGACCTCGCGCGTTTATCATAATAAGCATTCTGCTTTACGTCCATTTTCCGGACAATATCATGTGCTAACTTACACGTTCTTTCTAAACGTTCTTTTAAATCAATAACGTACTGATACGTCAATAACGCACGTTGGTCAGTTTCCTCTACAGACCACAATTCCTTTAATATTTGCATAGGACCCCTAACATTACGTCCATACAACAGTTCAAACGGGGAAAAACCTAATGACTCTTGCGGAACTTCCCTTACTGCGAATAATAATGCTGGGAGATACCTGTCCCAATCACTCGGACGTTCTACGCACATTTCACGTAATATCTGTTTCAATGTATCATGGAATTTCTCCACGGGTCCTTTACCAGTAGATTGGTAAGGAATAGTTGTCAGATCTTGAAGCGACAACAACCTACTAACCTCTCTTATGACGTCAATCGTGATCTTACTATCATGCTCGATTAGCATTTCACTCGGTATCGATGTACCTAAATACAGTAATGATGCGTAATGTAGCGTAATGATGCGTAAAGATGCGTAATGTATTGCTTTTTTATGTTATTAAGAATAATCTGGAATATATAAACGTTTTTCTGAGTCCTGAGACTGTCAGTAATCATCAGAACATACTACTTAGGTGTAGAAACACGGCTGCGTTGTTTATGGCACAGCCAATTTTGCAAGGTGACTGATACTAAATATTCAAATGTCATTACAGTTTTGCTGAAACGATGTTTCAATAACGATATATTTGCAGACATCACTAATAATAAGTTGCAAATTAACAAGCTCTGATAAGAAAATAATAATAAGGATAATAATAATAAAGTAGGTAAAAAGTGTGTGTGTGTGGGTGGGGGTGGGGGGGGGGGGGGAAGGGAGCGCTGGTGAAAGGTTGCCATGACTATAAAAGAACAGGTACTAGTATATTAGTATATGTAAATAATAAACAGTTTAAATGTACTAGTACCTGCATATGATTTCAGGAATCTTTCTAGAACTTAATGGCAACAAGTCCTAGTCCCAACTCAACGAGTCACATGTCAGCTGGAAAATAAGGATAAACATCCTTGGGTAAACGTATGATTCGAGGAGAAGCTACATCCTTGCGCCTTTACTATTTACATGTAATTATCATGCGATCCTTTGAACATTATCTGATGAAAATAGTCTCCAAATTGAAGTAACCAGACAGTTACAAAGATACACGGTCATTTTTAAGCACCTGTTCACTACATTACGCTACATTACGCATCATTACGCTACATTACCCATCATTACTGTTTTTAGAAAGACCCCTCGGTATTCCTAATCTACTGAACATCTCAACTAACGCTTCGGCTACGCGTTCCGTTTCAATGCCGGGTAACGCTACCGCCTCGGGATATCTCGTCGCATAGTCTATCATTGTTAAAATATAGCGGGATTTCCTGTCAGAACGAGGTTCTATCGGTCCAACTATATCAACAGCGACTCGTTTAAATGGTGTGTCAATCTGTGGCAACTTTCCTAAAGGAACCTTAGTGACAAGACCTTTTTGAATAGTCCTTTGACATATGTCACAAGATTTACAAAACCTTGCCACATCACCACAAACTCCAGGCCAAAAGAACTCAGTTAACACTCTATCCATAGTTTTCTTTATGCCCAAATGACCTGACATCAAGGTTTCGTGCGCCAATCTTAACACCTTTTCACGAAAACCTTCAGGGATAATAAGTTGCAAAGTGACCTTGTTTCCCTTAGTAAACTGCCTATACAATAAATCTTTCTTTCGGATAAACTTAGTTTCACCTCGGTTCAATCCACGACTAATAGTCACATTCCCAGATTCCACTCTTTGCCTTATGCCATTCAATTTCGGGTCAACAACTTGGGCCTGCTTCAATGCCTCCTTATCACTAGCAATAATTTGATCAGGAACTTTAAGTTTCCTATAGACCTCTTCACCTTGTTTAGCTTGTGACCTAGTCACTGCCGCCATTGCAAAATGGGACATATCGGGAAGTTTTGACCCGTCAATATTTCCAATAACCAGGTCATACAATGTATCTTCCATGCACAATGCCTCAGTTTTTCCTGTGAAAAATGGACAATCTATGTCAACCATTGCTAAAGGATACCTTTGGGTAGATTCATCAATCAAAGTTACATCAGATTCTCTACCAAGTAACTGATCATTAGAAACCAAGTTTCTACGAACAACACACCCAGTACAACCTGTGTCCCTTAAAACTACAACAGTCTTACCATTAACCGTACCCTGCGCTGTTGGTAATCGCGACCTTAAAAAGTAACAGACACCTTCCCTATCCACATTATCATCGATTAATGGACTTTCTTCCTTACTCTTATAGAGACCTTCAATTTCATCAGACCTATTCATTGTAGTTTTACAAAAGCTCATTTGATGTCCGCCACCCCGACCACGTCCGCGGGAATAACCCCGACCACGGCCACGATCTGAATTACTACCCTTCGTCTGTACAGTATCGCTCTTACTCTGTGATCTTTGTGTCTCATCTTTCGGTGCATAACTACTCCCCTTATTTCCACTATATCCGCTTGCACTTGCTCCTACCTCCGCACAATATGCTTGCTTCCTATCGGGATTCTTAAAACATTTATATGTTAAATGTCCCTTACCACAAATACTACATTTTACCTCTGGCTTCGCACTCGGCTTATTATCAGATCTACTCTGAGTTACGCCCTTACTATCACGCTGCCCCTTATTAACACAAGCGTAGACACCGCCACGTGCTTCTGCAAATAAATCTGCTTCCCTAGCCATCTCACCTAGATTCGTGAATGTTTTCGGTTTCAAATGAACATATAGTTCTTTACTACAGGATTCTAAAAACTGATCTCTAGCGAAAAAATCGCAAACAGCTTCGTAAGACTGGTCTACCTTCGCCATTTTCAACCATTTATTAAGATACGACCTAAGTCTACTACTAAACTGAATAAACGTTTCGGACTTTTCAGGCCTATCATAGCGAAATTTCTTCCTAAATCCGCGTTCAGTCATATCGAAATTCTTTAACAACGCATCTTTCAACTTGTCATAATCTGCTGCATCATCTACTGACAATCTATCGTAAACATCAAGCGCGCGACCTTTAAGTATTGCGCTTAAATATGCAGCCCAAACGTTTTTATCCCATTTGTTCGCCGTCGCGTATTTCTCAAACCTTGATAAGTAACTATCCATTTTGTCCTTACTTTCATCAACATACGGTAATTTGGGATCTCGCACATGCACTAACTTTTCAGCCTTCTGTTTTTCTAATTCAACTCTAAACGTTACCTTCTGCAAATCTATCTGATTCTTCAACTCGCGTTGCTGCAATTCAAAACTGTACTTCAACTTTTCTAACTCAACTTCGCTCGACAACTTCGCTTCCTTATCGCTTTCGACTTGAGACAACTTAGCTTCCCTATCTTTCTCGGCTTGCCGCTCTATACTTTCAATTCGCGCCATCTCGATTTCCCTATCCGCCGCAATCTTAGCTAGTTCTACTTCCCTATCTTTCTCGGCTTGCACAATCCTCTCTTTCTCCGCCGCGATCCTAGCTAACTAAATTTCCCGGTCTTTATCGGCCTGCGCAAGCTTTTCTTTCTCCGCCGCGATCTTCTCTTTATCAAGTTCCCTTACCGCGTGCCTTTCTGCCCTCTCAGTCTCTTGCTGTTGCTTTACAAATTCCTGCAATGCCTGCCCCTCATAACCTAACTCCTTTCCCGTCTTAACTAACTGATCCATGCCGCTTAACGTAATGCTCACGTTAACCTAACTGAAACCGACGTTCACTTAAAGTCACACACGTTAACTAAAACGTTAACAATAATAATAACAAACTAATCCAACTAAAACGTTGATTAATTAGTATACTCGCGATCTGGACGTATCCATTAAAGTTACGTTCATAACAGACCGGAAATGACGTCATAAACTGACGTTGACTTTGCCGAGAATTACTTTTCACTTTCAAATGACACAATTAGATGACGTAAATAACCCACATTACAATTACGCCCAACTTGATCTAGCGTATCGGATATACAAACGTAACGTATGTAACGCAACGTATTAACACTGACACGACAACTGTACGTCCTACATTACAAAACCTTATAAGATACCAACGGTAAATCAAACTTAAGATTCTGCTATTAGGTTTAATCACTGTAACGATATTATATAACGTTACGAGTGACCTACGTTACTAAATCAGGACATAAAATGGACCTCAGTAACGGTTACGACACAACGTACAAACGTTTGAATTAATGAACTAACAGATTGTCATGCAACAGCAGTGCCAAGGTACTCAACCGGACCTTAAAACTAAATATGTATCATCCGTGCCAAGACAATTCAGGTCTATATACCTCAGTTTCCCCACTCAGATATGCAACCTGTTACATTCTAATTAATGCATGGGCTATCGCACTTCATCACGCAGGGAATAAGGATAGTTGACCTTAATTGAGTGTAGGTTACATTTACAAAGAATTTAGTGGCGAAATTGCTCCCCTAAAATTCAATCAATGCAATTAGACTTACGTCACCTTAGAAAAGAACAATCAGAAATTCAATAATACTAATGAAAAAAAATGTCTGACAAAATTGTGCCTAGATTCTATATATATTGTCAATGTTTTACACTGGCAGATATTAACCGGAAACCAAATCCCGTTACTTCATGACACCATGTTACGCAGAAGGTTTTACACTCGGTCGACACGAGTGTAGAGCCTTATGCGTCGCCAGGACGGCAGAGGGTGACTTCCGGTTAAAGGGTTATCTACCAGTGTATTACACTAACAAGGAAACTCTAACAACGTTAGAATTTTTGAAGTTTATATATAATGTAAATTCTATATACAACAATACAATTTACAACTGTCACAATTACAATAATATACAACACATATCAGTTCATGTCGCTGGCCCAAGTAAGGTGTTTGTTTCAAATCTGTAATCGATTTGCGTACAATACGCAAATAGATTACCGTCTGACGTCAACACCGTACTCGGCTCAGCGCCATGAACTAAAGAAAAATACAAAGAACAAAAAAAAGCGTTAGTTTGAGCTCATACAAAAAAAAAAACAAGGCCTTATGTTGGTAGACTTCACTTTGTCGTTCCCTGGATCATGTCATGGGCCAGTCCATATATCATGAGGAACACCAACTTATATTAACACGTGCACGATTATATACTAGTCGCTCCCTGGATCGTACCAGGGACCAGTCTATATATAACAAGACACACTATAGTGGACGAACACTGTACCACTTTCACCTCCGCAGTATTAGATCGCCTTCGCCGATATTTTGTGCTTCCCGCCTCTGCTAGGAAAACATGCACAAGGGCGTTGTAACTGCTCTACCCGGGTTGGTATTGACCTGGAGACGTATATCGAATCTCCAGGTGAGACGTGGCTCTAAGCCCTAACAGCTGACTGCCGGACTTGATGTGCCGTTCTGGTCTTAACACAGAATCTGGGCACACAACAATATAACGTCCTCAGTATAAGAATTAAACAGCCACGTCTAATTTTTAATTAAAGAATAGGAGTATAAATACTATGCGTCTCACTTTTAAATCATGGGACTCGAATCTAAGCGTGCAGGTATTCACATTAAAATCATGCAACACGCTGTCCACAATCAAAAGACACGTGCAGGTATTCACCTTAAAATCATGCAATACGCTGTCCACGAGAGGTATTCACAAAAAACCCATGCATAACGTAGCCACAATTTCCGTAAATGTTTTATTACCACAGTTGCCCTAAAACCTGTAGCTCTACTGATTGAAAGGATCAAAATGATTTCGACGACATAGTCGACGATCAGATCCATTTCGTAACACTGACACAATCGTTACCACATCCTGCCTTATACACCAAATGGGAAAAAATAAAATAAATGAGCCGCGACCGGAGAAAACCAACAAAGTGGTTGTGCGCCCAGCGCAGACTCAGATCAGCCTGGACATTCACCCAGTCTGACCAGACTCTTCGCTAAGCGCTTAAAGATTAGCTAAGGGTCTAAGCTACCTCCATGCGGACAGCGAAGACTCTGATCAGGCTGGGCGGATGCCCAGGCTGATCTGAGTCTGCGCTGGGCGAACAACCACTTTGTTGGTTTTGTCGTGTCGCGGCTCAAATACAGATGGCACACAAAGCAAAACAAGACAATTGAAAAGTCAAGAGATCAGCTCTTTCCCAGTAGATAGCCACAAGACAATTCAAATGTACAAAAAGTCGAAGACTAATAGAACCCCCACAAACAATGACCAAAAGTAAGAACCGCCTTTGAATGTCAGTAATAAATTTGTGATTTCACATGCCGATGACCCTCGCCCTCGATTCTGTTGTGGTATATAAACATACCCTCGTGCATGTTATTTGGTTCATGTGAAGGACTTCTAGGGTATAGTCGGGTAAATTCGGACAGCGGGTAAATTCGGACAGTGACATTGTTTCCTTTATATGCCAGTGTATTGGAATCAAAACAAAACTAACTGGGCAAACAGTGAAAATTCTGATGAGACGGCTCATTATGAGCCGTTTCATCTGGATTTTCACTGTTTGCAATGGTATGTCCGAATTTACCCGCTGTCCTAAGTTAACCGACTCTACCCTACATCAGGATTAAATACTGAAATGAAAAAAGATGAGATCTCAACAGCAAGAACAACTCAGAAACGCTGGAACAAAAGAAGTCCAACAGTTGAACCCTATGGGCCCGACAAAAGACCTCTGATTAGTTTCAAAGTTAGAGTTTTCAGTCCCAGTGTATCATTACCTCGTGCAGCTTGGTAGGCCTACACGCTAGAATGGACGAAATTTAGATGACCTTATGTCATGGTAGTTGACATACGAATATGTCAAAACCTGACACAGTAGAAAGAAGCTTGTCTCTTAATCATTTAACAAAACTGTTTTATATAACTTACCTAGTCCTAAGTTTAATAGCGTGAGTAACTGGCATATTGAAGGATGCTACCGTCCAGGTTTGGTCAACACTATTGAATACTTCGACGTCTTCACCGGGATATGCTGTATTTACCAGAAGTTTACCATCTTTCACTCTGAAAACAGAATAGAAAACAAATTTAAACTGTACATTCTAGCTCATATAATTATAAACAATTTGTTAAAATAGGAGGAAAATGAAACTCCAATACAAACAAAGATATAATAAGCCAATATCAATGGTCATTCATTGTGTTTTTCGTACAAAACAACATTATAATAATTTGCTAACTACGTTGCAGAAAGTTGAATTTTTAATTTCCACGCGAGAAAGGGGTAAGCCGTTTACTAGACGTAGACGTTGGAATTGACAAAATAAAAGGAAGCAAACCCCCCAAAAAAGATGGACAACATATTATGTGACGATCACGATTATAAGGATAAATAGCTTGTTTTTCAAAAGAAAACAATTTCGAACCAAACACGCAAATCGTATATATCTCGGGTCCTGAATGTCAGATTTTTATGTCGTAAGCCGCTGTTACCCCACGCTAACTTTCTTGGTTTATACCAAATGCTATCATTTTATGAAATGTAGCCATTTACCTGGACACGTCGGAAAACTGACCTCATGGTGGAAGTACTCTGGTAAGTTGCTTCATTTCATAAACAAATGACATTAGTACGTGATACCGGTAACTGCTATTTACGACACCGAAACTGACCTCGTCAGACCTGAGATATAGCTTATTTTCTTATTTGGTTCGAAATTACTTTCTTTGGAGACTTAAGATATTTACCGTTGTCCACCTTGCCGCAGGCCCGGACAATTGTGTACTGAGGATGTTTCTGAGATACATTTATTTCTCAAACGTAAATCGAGACCCTGATTGGTACAGCCTTGCAAGGACAGTTCTATACCACGCCACAACATAATTGAGCCGCGACGTGACAAAACCAACAAAGTGGTCGTGCGCCCAGCGCAGACTCAGGTCAGCCTGGGCATCCACCCAGTCTGATCAGAGTCTTCCCTGTCCGCATGGAGGTAGCTTAGACCCTTAGCTAGCCTTTAAGCACTAAGCGAAGAACCTGGTCGGACTTTGCTGAAGCCAATGCTGATCTGAGTCTGTGCTGGGCGCACGACCACATTGTTGGTTTTGTCGTGTCGCGGCTCATATGTTTCTTGGGAGTATAAACGGAAACTATCTCACAATGACTTGCATCCTCGAAGTCACTCTACTTTTGACATCCAAAATACTCTTTTGCACACATGCTAAAGCAATCTTATTGCAGGGGGTTGACATATGTAAAAATGAAACAGATTAAAAATCATACTTAGCACCAGGGGGTGGAACTCTGTACTGTATTCCCATTTTATCCAACCTCAAAAGTTCTCGGTTGCCTAGAGCTGATCTGAATCCTATCCAATCAGATCTTTTCTCGGTTATATGGGTGGGGCTTGTCTCATCTTCCCATGGTGCTTGATGCCATGCCCTCTCAGCTACTGCCAGAAGCCTTGGAAACAGCATGTAATCCATCTGTTCCCCTGTTCGTACTGTTTCCGTCCATATCTCAGCTTGTATCCCTATGCAAATTCAATACAGGATATTTAATGCCAGTGATGATCAGTTATACTCTCTATATACCAAGATACTTTTGTTTCAGTTAGCCTTCTTCAGCACTTGGTTTGCCAGAAACCGTCTGACATCCCCCCTGGGGAGTTAAGACGTAAAGGAAGATAGAAGACATACATATTTACTCATCACATACTGACCGTTCTACTAAGTTATTTTAACAACATGGAACGCAAAGTAAAAAACCCACCCCCAGCCCCGGACCTGGATAGTTTATCCAATCACGTTTGGCTGCTGACGCAAGATCATATCTAGATATAATATGAAAAGAAAACGCATATTTCAATATTTTCCTTAATATTCTCGGAGCATGTTTTTCATAATCTGGTCAAAATAAGTAAGCCCTTTGTCAAAATTTTCCATAGGTGCAATATTAATGAATTGGAACTGAAACCAAAACATGGCTTAGTGTTTACAAAAACATCCCAACAATTTTATGAAATTTATGCTTTATGTTCCAGTATCAGGAGAATGTAGCAAAATTTTACAGAATTTCTCATTTTTCGTAAATTTATTACAACAGAAATAACAGGACACTAAATACGACCTATGCAAAAAGGGTGTCATTACTGTATCAGATATTATTGACGAACATGGTAATTTTTATCAGTTTGAAACTTTTGAACGAATATACAATGTTAGGGGTACTGCACTTGATTATCAGCATGTTTTAAATAAAATTCCAATCGGGTGGAAAACTGTTATAAATAATAATAAAGTATTTATAAAAGAAAACAAATTTAATACCAGATGTAATATTTACATTAGTTACTTAATGTTAAATAAGAAAGGAAGTCGAATTTTCTATGACATTATGGCGAAGGTGAACCTATTGAATATAAATGAGAAATGGACGGCTGATGTAGGAGTCATTAATGAAAATGACTTGAGGTTATTTAATGCCTCGATAAGTAATTTTAAAGAGGTTAAACTTCAAGACTTTCAGTTTAAAATAAATAATAAAAGTCTTGTTACTAATTACTTTCTTTGGAAAATAGGAAAAATTGACAATAACCTCTGTTCATATTGTAATGAACATCCAGAAAACATTAATCATTTGTTTCTAACTTGTGTGAAGTTCAGGAGTTTTGGAATTCTCTAAAAACCTGGTTACACGAAAATGCCAACATCATTTTAAACATAAATGATCGTAATATTATATTTTCATATCAAGGTAGAAATGATTTAATAAATCATATACTGGTGTTAGCAAAATATTATGTTTATAAAACGAAATTTATAAGTACAGATAAAAATTTAACTATTCATGCATTTGTTGCATTATTGAAGAAAAAATTTACTAGTGACCGGTATAATGCTTATATATCAAATAAGATGGCAAAGTTTTTCGCAAAATGGTTGCCTCTATACAATTTCTTTACTCCGAATGATAATAGACACTAACCCGGCATGTACCTGATCCCAACCAAGCATTTATGCATTACGAATAAAAAGACCAACTGTAAGCTTTGATAATGTTATATGGGTTCAATCTGCGGGACTGGCTCTGCAGTTAGAAAAAGAACAAAAGAGTTATAAGATTTTTTTTTCTACCCGTGTAGAAATACGACCTTGATATACGTTAATATATATTTATATATGTTTGTTTCCTTCAAAAAGAAACTTCTATTGTTTTCTGTCTTCACTCTCTCTGTATCTCTTTAGTTTTTCCTTTTATTCTTTTTCTCGCTTCTTTGCTTCTTTCGTCTTTCGTCTACTCTATCTCTCTTCTAAAATAAGCTAGATTGGATAAGTCTCATCAGATTTACTTCTGTGATATAAAAAATTACTATATAATATGAATGTATGTTATATTGTATTATGTCTTTGAAAAAATAAAATTATAAAAAAAATACGACCTATACTGATATCCCTGGATCTCAGCAAAAACAAATCCACACTTGTGAAGCACAGGAGACTTTTGAATGATACATTTCAGCTCCCTCGCAGAAGATTTTTTACGAAACTGTTACTTCATTTAAAAGTTATGGTACATAAAAAACAAGTGACTTTGTACTAAGTTTATGGGCAAAATCATGATTGCTTTGACGTTATTTATTATTTTTTTTTTTTGTGGCTTCCACACATAGATCTATAGATGTTGTGCTTTACATACATACATACATACATACATACATACATACATACATACATACATACATGATACATTTCAGCTCCCTCGCAGAAGATTTTTTACGAAACTGTTACTTCATTTAAAAGTTATGGTACATAAAAAACAACTGACTTTGTACTAAGTTTATGGGCAAAATCATGATTGCTTTGACGTTATTTATTATTTTTTTTTTGTGGCTTCCACACATAGATCTATAGATGTTGTGCTTTTCATACATACATACATACATACATACATACACGCACGCACGCACGCACGCACGCACGCACGCACGCACGCACGCACGCACGCACGCACGCACGCACACACATACATACATACATACACACACACACACACACACACACACACACGCACACACACATACATACATACATACATACACTGTAATGATATTAAATATATAGCTGCTTGTATCCTTGTCATCACTGTGCGTCTTCCACACATAATCTGTATTACGTTAACATACATACATACATACATACATACATACATACATACATACATACATACATACATACATACATGTAAATAATTAAAATACTATTAGCCTATATTGTTATGATCTGTAAAAATTACACGATATGTGAAAAAATATGGTGTCGGTGTAGGGGAGGAGGAGCCGACAATAATAAAAAACAAGAGTTGTCAGAAGAAAACAAAGCGGGCCTTATGGGTGCCTGACTCTCACAGTCACAAAGACCTACAAATATATCAGGCCATCTGCAGTGTCAGACTGAGCCATTATCCCAGGTATATGATGAAAACATACTAAATACAACTCAAAATAAGAAATAAAAGCACTGAATGATTAAATTTATGTCTGAGTGACCTCAAATTCCCAAATAAGTTGTTAATCTATAAATAGTTTTGGAGACACAAGGCAAAATCAATGAACCATGAAATATAGGTCACAGTGATCTATAAATAATATGAAGTTATTCTCCATGTCAGACTGATCCACTATGCCAGATATGATGTTAATCCATCAAACAGTGCTTGAAATATAAGACAAAATCACTGGACCATGAACAAAGGTCAAGGGCACAGGAGTCTGCATAGTAGCTTCTCAGCTGCTGCAATAAGAGGGATATGCTATTTGACCAAGTATCAAGTATCTTCTGTCAAAGGTTTCATCAAAACTAAAAAATGTTGCCTTAAAAAGAGTGCCAAACAGCAAAGTCAGTCAACCGTAACATATAGGTCAAGGACAAACAATTGTGTCATGCAGCTGCTGCAGTCATATGGATGTATATATATACCAAGTATGATGATTGTAGCTGCTGTAGTTTGTAAGATACAGTGTTGAACATCGAGTTAAACGCAATTGTTAACATTGGTTAACCTGATCACGGACGCCGACGAGGACGCTGACGCTAACGCTAATGCTAACGCATACTCGGACTACGACGCCGGGGGTATAGCATAAGCTCTCCTTTGCTTCGCAAAGACGCGCTAATAAATAGTAGCTTCTCAGCTGCTGCAATAAGAGGGATATGCTATTTGACCAAGTATCAAGTATCTTCTGTCAAAGGTTTCATCAAAACTAAAAAATGTTGCCTTAAAAAGAGTGCCAAACAGCAAAGTCAGTCAACCGTAACATATAGGTCAAGGACAAACAATTGTGTCATGCAGCTGCTGCAGTCATATGGATGTATATATATACCAAGTATGATGATTGTAGCTGCTGTAGTTTGTAAGATACAGTGTTGAACATCGAGTTAAACGCAATTGTTAACATTGGTTAACCTGATCACGGACGCCGACGAGGACGCTGACGCTAACGCTAATGCTAACGCATACTCGGACTACGACGCCGGGGGTATAGCATAAGCTCTCCTTTGCTTCGCAAAGACGCGCTAAAAATGATTGGTTTGACGTCTTATAACCATCGTATGTGCAAAAACAGGGTTTTATAATAAAAAAAAGTCCAACATATCTCTGACTTACCAACGATATTTTCTGGTTTCTTCAATTCAAAACAATCAGATTTGTCAGCCACTGATTCTGGACAGGGCAGATCACGATCTCTATCTATCATATTCTGGTGGAATCCCCAAACATCGTATGTGCTAATCTTTCTTGTGGCCCAGTACAATCCCCTTTCTTCGGGATCCGCTTCGTAGGGGTGATCAAAATATAAGTACGAGCCATAGGCTAAGACGACCTGCAAGAAAAGTGATACGTAACAGATGGGTGGATGGATGGACGGATTTTACGTCCTTTCAACATTATTTCAGTAATTCAGTCATATAAGGACGATGGGAAGGTGATAAAGAAACGCTTAGTGCAACGGAACCCCGTTTACAGTTGAAAGAATAAATTTCCGCCTCCACTGGGAATCGAACCCGTGACTGCTAGATCAGCTGGTCAGCGCCTAACCCACTGAGCTACCGGGGCTCCTAAGAGTGATTTTAAAACTAGATATGTGTCCATGATTAAGGTACTGGCACTTGTAGATAACTAAACTCTTAAAGGAAGACTTGCATAATATAAAAGGAAAAATCAAGGGACCATGAAATAAAGGTCAAAATGACTTACATTTATTTTGTAGTCAAACATGGGACGTGAATATGACACAAAATGTTTTCATTGTAGCCTATTCACATAGCTAAGTGCACACTGTGATCTATAAGCTAGTGACATGGTCATGCACGCAAAAAAGCGTCTTGCCAAATAGTTTTGCAATCCCACCATGTAGTAATGTAGCCTACTGTAGCCTATGCACAACGTTTAAGTGTAAACTGTGACCTTGACTTAGCGACAGAGTTTTGGCATGCGACACTTCACCTTGTCATAACAATTATCTATGCCAATGTGACCTTGACCTAGACACATGGTGTTTGCATGCCACACATCGTCTTCTCATGATGATCAATTGTGCCACATAATTTTGAAATCAAACCATACAAGACAAAGTTATGGGCCGGAAACGAACATGTTTCACTGTGACCTATGAACAATGTTTAAGTGCAGACTGTGACCTTGGTCCTAAGCTAGCTACATGTTTCTTGCACGTAACACATTGTCTTATCCTGATATGCTTGTCCAATAATTTTGACATCCCACCATGCAGGACAAAGTTATGGGCCGGACACAAACATGTTCACTATAGCCTATACATCAAGTTTACGTGAGCAGTGTGACCTTGACCATCAAGCTAGAGGCATAGTTCTTGCAAACGGCACAATGTCTTATCATTATGATCATTTCTGCCACATAATTTTGAAATCTGGGCCGGACACTAACATGCTCTCAATATAGCTTTTGTAAAAAAAGTATATGCGTGTAGTGGGACCGTGACCTTTGAGCTGGCGACAAAGTTCTTGCACACGGCACATCGACATGCCATGATAATCATTTGTGCCAAATAATTTTTAAATCCAACTATGCAGCACGAGCACGAAGTTATGGGCCGGGCATGATTCTGGTCACACACACACACACACACAGAGGGTAAGGTAAACTCTATATGCCCTTCCGCAAAACATGGCGGGGGCATAAAATGTGTTCCGTGATATGACAAGATCAAAATCATAAAGTCACTGACATATCGGTATCTAAGTGATAAATTCCCAACGGAAAAAAACAAGGTTGAAACAACGTCTATATTCAATGTTGGATAAACGCTTATGAAGGACGTTACTTACTCAAAACTGTCATTTCGAGAGGCAAATCGTCGCTTCTAAATGGCGCAAATTTCGGTTTACAGCGACGCATTGTGAGACCGCAATATTCACAGAACGCATTTTTTTACATGTGTGAAAAATACGTTCGCATTTTTCACACGTGTGACAAATCCGGTCGCATTTTTCACAGATTTTGAACCCATTTTTCACATATCTGTGAAATTTGCGTTTGATATGTACCACGAAAACGTTATTTTCCGAACGCATGCAACACCCCTAAAAAGTGACAAAATATCACAAAAACCTATTTTTCACTTCTCTATATTGTTTTAACCCTGAAATTATGAAGGTTATAGTAGACGGAAAAACGGTACAGTAAATAAAACAGGGGACTAGAAATCTGTTCTGCTCTTCCGCGCAGATGGTCGTAGGTTCGAGTCGCCCGCCGGGTCAACGACTGGAAAACTCACTCTGTCTTCCCAGCAGTAAATGGATACAGGGAAGGTTAAATGCTACGAAATGAGAGGGGTAGGCTCCCTCTTTCATAACTTGTGCCTAAGACACCGTAGGCTCCAACAACCACTGTCCCTACGGCCACAAGACTATGGAAAACTTTTAACTTGTTTGTTTTAATTCACATGTATGCTGAAGACGTAAGCTGTAGTGCACAGCTTCTAGTACTAACTGTTGGGCGGTGCCATAATCAAGCTGGAGGAGACCTTGCGGTATTCCTGTGCAATACATGTATTAGGCATTTTCAATACAAAATTTTGGTAGGTAGCTTCTTCGTAACAGTCCCTTAGTTAGAGGTATTGGTATATTCAGTTGCGTGTTGGTATATGCTTTCAATGGGGAAATCTATGACTGGGTAGAAATAGATGGGAAGACATATCGTTTTCCCATAGTTGTCTGCCTGTCTGTCCGTCACAAATCGTTTCCGCTTCATAACTTAAAAAAAACTAGTAGTTTTAGAAACGTACAAATATGATACAAATATACATCAAGGACGAACGAACTGATGAGCCAAAATCAATATGTCCCCACAAATTATTTCGAAACTGAGGGCACAGTAATGCCTTCACAAGTGAGGAGCCAGGTAATGAAATATGGGAAGTAATTGAGAATAAACTTCAAATGCTTTTCCCGAGATTCTTGAATTCACTCCAGGTCACAAAGTCAAATCCTGGTCGAACTGGATTCATGTCTAAGTCAAACTGGGTTTTTCGGGGTAAACCTCTGGGGAAGGGGGGGTTACCCACGAAAAGAAAATAGATTACGTGTTTAAGATATTCACGAAGTATTGTATGATTTATCTGCCCTTTTGGAAAGGAATTTACCAGTAAATAATAATTAAGTCAAAAAGATTATAGACTTTATCGGCAATCGTGGGGACACATAATTTCGACATTATCGGTCGGATCTGAACAGTCGTCAATTTGTCTAAGACTTAAAGCTGCAAAGTCTGTAACTTTTGATCTTTTATTTTAAGAATTAATGTTTCTAATTTTCAAGAGCACAGTAATATAGCTAAAATTCTGGTGTACATTTCACCAGATTCATAAACCTTAACAAATTATCACTATCAAAACAACAGAATTTATATTAAAAATCAGCTGTCTAGAATTTCTGGAGGGATGTAAATAAATATCAACAAGAGAAAAACACCTGTATTTATCAAGATTATTCACTTTTTCATGCAGTTTTCAGCTGTAGTGAACAGATTTATTGTGGAAGCATAACTTAATTCCATTTTTACAAATGATTTAAAAAGAAAAGAATTTTTTTCGGAAAATGGTCATAATTGCAGACTTAGTCACTTTGATGTCTGTCGTAGTTATCTGCAAGTTTCAAGAAGCTAGGCTGGTCAGAATCATCTCTCAGTCATAAGTCTACGGATTATTCCACTTGCCATAGCAACCAAAATCTCAAGCGACTGCATTAAAGGAAATGTCATCGCTTCCCAGCCTTGTGAACGCTATAATCACCTACATGTATATTAACTTAGCTTTGAGAGACCGCAGTCCATACGAAATATGGTTGAGACTGACCCAGACGTTTAAGAGATATAATAGTTCGAAGGTGTTGACAGACGACGTAAGGCGAAGGACAGTGGAGACTGCTTTGCCTTTAAGCTCCCCAAGAGCCGAAGGCTCGGTGCAGTTGGGGCTCAAACTCATAGTTGTAGTTGGAAAGGAATAACAAGTCATTCACACTCAAGCTTCCCTTGCCGTTTGTGTGAAAAATGCGTTTTTATTAAAAATCGCAATAAAATCGGAACGCATTTGTCCCACTGGCAAAATGTGACGAATACGACCGTATTCATCACACACATGTGAAAAATGCGTTCTGTGAATATTGCGGTCTCTCAACGCATCATGCATAGAGCCTCAGGGTATATAACCCCTTTAACTTGAAGTGCAGTTCATTCATCAAAGCCTAATATCTTTACAAACGGAGTCACTTCCGCATGCGGCAGACTTGCGAAAAACACTCTGCCTATGTGTGTGTGCATTTTGTATAAAATATGCTATACCTTATAATCGTTGTTTGCCAACAGTACAGTACGGTGAGGTGTCTCCTTCTGCACCAGTCGTTTCCACACATACACATAAATATCCCTAAACAACAGAATAATAGTAACCGTAAACATTGTTGTATTCGAAACTTATTAATTTATTTATTTATTTATTGTTTTGGTTGGCAAATGAGAGAGCCCTTTGCTTAACTGCAATTAGATTAGGGTCAAGTCAGCTAAATTCGGACAACAGGTAATTTCGGACAGTGACACTGTTTCCGTTATATGTCAGTTGTTTGAAATTAAAACAAAAATAACTGGGCAAACAGTGCAAATCCTGATGAGACGGCTCGTTATGAGCCGTCTCATCTGGATTTTCACTGTTTGCAATGGTGTGTCCGAATTTACCTGCTGTCCGAATTTACCTGACTTGACCCTAACCGTTCTCAGGTGTTTTGTCCAGTGATCGAGTTTTTATTTCAAAGACACATGTTCACTCGGTGGCATGCCGAAATCCCATACCAGCTAATTTTGACTCGAAATCTGCATATTTCGCAAGCCTAACTGTATGTTTAGTCAAGCGTCTAAAAGAAATGAACATGTAGATTCAGCGTTGACAAAACTGTAAAAACAAGAGGCCCATGACGGACCTAAATCGCTCACCTGAGTACTGATGAAACTAGAAACATGGTAACTAATAGGGCCCCGCCTTTAAATATCTTAAACAATTTTAAAATTAGAGAGCAAACACGTTTTCCAGACTGTAAACTACAAAGGGGAATAATTCCATACATAAATGTCCATGAAGTTAGTTCTTATTCTCTGCTCAGTGTTGATGCTTTATATTATGTACAACTTCTATGAAAATATCTTTGATGCTTTTAAAGGTATAGAGCGTACATGATTTCTATATTCAAAATTACAAAGGGGCATAATTCAGTAACAAATGCAGGCAGAGTTAGGATTCTTGTTCTCTGCACATCGTCTGATGATGCTTTACATCTGTACCCAGTAATGTGAAAATATCTTTAACGGTTTCAGAGTTAAAGAGCGGACACGATTTCTGTACTCAAAAGTACAAATGGGCATAATTCAGTAACAAATGTTGGCAGAGTTATGGTTCTTGTTCTCTGCACATCATCTGATAATGCTTAACATTTGTACCAAGTCTCCCGAAAATATCTCTAACAGTTTCAAAGTTATGGAGCGGACAAGATTTCTGTACTCAGAACTACAAAGGGGCAAAATTCAGTAAATAATGTAGGAAGAGTTCTGATTCTTATTCTCTGCACATCGTCTGATGATGCTTTACATTTCTACCAAGTCTCACGAAAATATCTTTAACAGAGTTATGGAGCGGACATAATTTCTGCCCTCAAAATTTCAAAGGGGCATAATTCAGTAAATAATGTAGACAGAGTTATGGTTCTGGTTCTCTGCATATCGACTGATAGTGCTTTACACTTGTACCAAGTCTCATGAAAATATCTTTAACGGTTTCAGAGTTATGAAGAGGACATAAATTCTGTACTCAAAATTACAAAGGGGCACAATTCAGTAAAAAATGTAGGCAGACTTATGGTTCTTGTTCTCTGCACATTGCCTGATGATGCTTTACATTTGTACCAAGTTTCGTGAAAATATCTCTTATAGATTTCTGTACTCAAAATTACACAGGGGCATAATCCAATTAAAAATGTTGGCAGAGATATGGTTCTTGTGCTCTGCATATTGTCTGATGATGCCTTACATTTGTACCAAGTCTCGCGAAAATATCTCTAATAATTTCAGAGTTATGAAGCGGACACGATTTCTGTACTCAAAATTACACAGGGGCATAATTCAGTAAAAAATGTAGGCAGAGTTATGGTTCTTGTTCTCTGCCCATCGTCTGATGATGCTTTACATTTGTACCAAGTCTCGTGAATATATCTCTAATAGTTTCAGAGTTATGAAGCGGACACGATGTCTATACTCAAAATTAGAAAGGCGCATAATTCAGTAAATTATGTAGGCAGAGTTATGGTTCTTGTTCTCTGCACATCGTCTGATGATGCTTTACATTTGTACCAAGTTTCGTGAAAATATCTCTGATAGTTTCAGAGTTATGAAGCGGACACAATTTCTGTACTCAAAATTATAAAGGGGCATAATTCAGTAAAAATGTAGGCAGAGTTATGGTTCTTGTTCTCTGCACATCGTCTGATGATGCTTTATTTTTTGTACCAAGTCTCGTGAAAATATCTTTGACGGTGTAGAGTTATTGAGCGGACACTCTAATAGTTTCAGAGTTATGAAGCGGACATGATTTCTGTACTCAAAATTATAAAGAGGCATAATTCAGTAAAAATGTAGGCAGAGTTATGGTTCTTGTTCTCTGCACATCTCTGATGATGCTTTACATTTGTACCAAGTTTCGTGAAAATATCTCTGATAGTTTCAGAGTTATGAAGCGGACACGATTTCTGTACTCAAAATTACAAAGGGACATAATTCAGTAAAAAATGTAGACAGAGTTATGGTTCTTGTTCTCTGCACATCGTCTGATGATGCTTTACATTTGT
This sequence comes from Ctena decussata, assembly GCA_963989385.1. Lineage (NCBI taxonomy): Eukaryota > Metazoa > Mollusca > Bivalvia > Lucinida > Lucinidae > Ctena > Ctena decussata. The sequence goes on from OZ022508.1 coordinate 36,747,601, forward strand.
ACCAAGTCTCGTGAAAATATCTTTGACGGTTTCAGAGTTATTTAGCGGACACGAAATGATGACGGACGGACGGACGGACAAGGTGATTACTATAGGGCCTCCGCAGACTTCGTCTGGCGGGGCCCTAATAACAATGTTCCGTCACGGGGGTCACTGTTCGGCATCACGAGGCTTGCCGAGTGATGCCGAACAGTGATCCAGAGTGACGATTTTTCTATCCACACCTCACACCCATGATAGATACTTTTTCTAGCACACCACGTTTTGTTTTAACTTCAGAACTTGTTACAATGCGTAATTCTAGTGCTTGAGAGGTTTCGATTGGATTTTGAAAGAAGGCGCCGTTTTCAACGGCCGCCATTCGGCTCTTTACGTCAACGACTGGCATGCATATCCTGGCGTCATTTTTACCGTCTTCGTGACGCCATCATCTAAAATGCCAACGTCACTTGACGACGCAGGTACGTGAGCTCCTATACAACCAATGCGTTGACAGCTCGTGATTTTTTCCGGTCCTGGGTCAGAACACCAGGGTAAGATAAGATTTTCTATCCCCGGTGAAAAGAATGGCATTTTCTATCCGGTGTGCAAGAAAAGAATTTATGAATCAGCGTCTATTAAAACCCAAACTTTTAATTTTGTCCTCATCGATAATATTGATTCATCTGGTAATTGTTACAGAAAGAGTTTGACAAGTACATCTATTACGCGATTTTGGATGTCATGCTGATAAGTGGTTGAATCTGTAATGTCTCTTCACCCAAGTATTTAACAGTCACTGATTTATGAAATTTTAAGCAAAGGTAGTGCTAGGTATCTACAGGATGCTCTTCCGGAAATCAGTAAGTTTTCATAAACACAAAAAGCGAACATAAATAACTGATCCACACGTCACTGATGTCTGTGTCAATGTCTGTTGTTACATATGTTTATTTTTCTTTTTCACTCAGTCTTGTAATTATGAGATCTATCCTTCATTTGGAAATAAAAAATATTCAGGCTTTTTTAGTACAGCCTGACTGTGTTGAAAAAGGGATAAAGACGTTTGCAACGCCGGATGGGTCAATTACTTCATTTAAATATTCGGAAATATGTGCAAAACAACAACTTCTTTATTAAGAAGTTTAATCTGGAATGTGGGCAAAACGTAACTTCTGAATTCGGAGTGAGTGAGTGAACTCGGGTTTAACGTCTCACCAACAACGAGGTCATATGGAGACGGGACCTCGGTTTAAAGTCTCATCTGAAAGACCGGAGAAGCGGGGGATCGATCTAGCGACCCCTGGATTGGTAGTCTGGAGTGTTATCCACTACACCACAGCCGCCCCTTCTTAATTCGGAAGTAAGATCGGACAAAATGGGAAAAACATTAACTTCTTAATTCTGTGGTAAAATCGGAGATATGGGAAAACACAACTTGTTTACTATGACGTTAGTTTGGGAATATTAGCAAACTACAAATTCTTAATTAGGAAGTGAAATCGAAAATATGAGCAAAAACTTCTTTATTTGGCAGTTGATCGGAAATGGGCAAACACAACTTCTTAATTTGGATATTAGTTTGAGACTTTGGGCAAACACAACTTCTTAATTTGGATATTAGTTTGAGACTATGGGCAAAACACAACTTCTTAATCTAGACGTTAGTTTGAGAACAAGCAAATTCGGTGAATTTATATCCCCCGCCGAAGTTGCCCTGATTTGTTTATTAATTATGTTTTTTTATTAAGTTTCATATAATTTGGTCCCTGGGCTGAAAAAACTATTACTCTGGCATAAGTGAGGCATAAGCTGAAGCTTTCTTACACTTGCCTCAGCATCAGTGCACTATGATGATACATTTTTAATTCAGTTTCAAGATATTTTGTGCAGTCCAATATCTAAGTTATGGCTAATTTGTGGATTTTAAATCAATTCAAGGGCATTAAATCATGCACTACTAATGCGATTATGATCAAACTTAATGTTCACTGCTATGTCAAGACAATACATAAATATTTTAAGTTTCATGAAATTCCATTCATTGGTTACTAAGTTATGACTCAATTTGTTGATTTTTTCAAAGTCAAGGACAATAAATAACTCAGTGCTGACTGAAGCAATTTGGACATAAGATGCACCAAGGTGTTACAGTGAGACATATTTAGTAAAAGTTTCATAGAATTCTATTGATTGATTGCTTAGTTATAGCTAAATTTCTCAATTTTAAATTGATTCAAGGGCAATAACTGTTGTACTTCTGATGCAATTTTGATGAAACTTTATGTGCATAACCGCCTTATGGTGATACATATTAAGTTTAAGTTTCATGAAGTTTCGATAATTGGTTACTTAGTTATGGCTTGTTTTATTGATCTTAAGTCAATTCAAGGGCAATAACTCATGCACTACTTAAACCAGTGTGATGAAATATGACATGCATCAGCGGGTTATAGTGTTATATACATGTATTTATTTTAAGTTTCATGAAATTCCGTCTAGTGGTTACTTAGTTATGGCTCATTTTGTTGATTTTAAAACAATTCAAGGGCGATAACTCCTGCATAACTGAAGCCAGTCTGATGAAACTTGACGTGCATCAGCGGGTTATAGTAATATATATTTATTTTAAGTTTCATGAAATTCCGTTCTGTGGTTACTTAGTTATGACTCCGGACGGACAGACGGACGGAAGGATGGACGGACAGACGGACGGACGGACGGACATGGAGAAACCTATATCCCTCCGCCTTCGGCGGGGGATAATATGAGCAAAACATAAGTTCCTTATTTGAATGTTAGATCGGGAATAGGGGAACGCACTTCTTCATTTGGAGATTAGACCAGAAATATGGCCTAACCACAACTTCTTAATTTCGAGTAGATTGAGAATATGTCAAGAGCATAATCTTTTAATTAGAAGTTAGATCGGGAATATTCGCAAAACATAACTTATCGATTTGAAGTTAGATCGGGAGTATGGGCAAAGTACAAATAGCTGATTTTAAAATTAGATCTGGAATCTGCGCAATGCACAACCTCGTCATTCTGGTGTTAGTTCGAGAATATTGGAAAAACATAACTTCTTAATTTGGAAGTGACATCAGGAATATAGACAAAACAAGTAGATCGGGAATATTTACAAAATCGTAACAACCTGTTATCGGCAAAACACAACCTCCTTATTTGGAAGTTAGATCGGTAACACCGGCAAAACACAACTTCTTAATGCTGAAGTTAAATCGGTGATATGGGCAATAACACAACCTATTATTTGGGAACTTCGAGCGGAAATACGGACGGAAATACGGACGAAGCACAACTTGCTAATTTGGAAGTCAAATCGGAAATATGAGCAAAACACAATTTCTTAAGCTGAAGTTAGATTTGAAACGATGAGCAAAACGCAACTTCTTGTTGGGTTTAAAATATAGATCCGGAAATGTTAGATCTGGCCCTGAGGTTATAAAAAGTGAGTACATTCTCAAACTCAAAATAAAGCACACTGATTGGCTGCTTCCGAGCATGTCAGTGTGCTTTATTTTGAGTTTGAAATTATACTCAAGTTTTATAACCTCGAACCCTGGATTACAGGCGAAATTTAAGCTCTTACTTATTTTGGAAGTCAGATCGTGAATAAGGAGCCTCATCCAGCACAGCATCTTCCCAAGCACCAATTGACATGCCCGCCTCCGAAGCCAGGCGGGAAACACTGTTGATAAAATATCGCATCAGGTCATGCTGGGTAGAAATATCTGAAGATATAAATCAAAAGGACTGTCGGACAAAGCTGTAGATATGATATTCAGGGACGTTTTTGGGGGGGTTTCTTCGAACAAACATGTTAAGATCCCTTACTAGAACCACCTCAACATAGCGGTTCTAACAGGGATGATGTCCTTTGCTTTTATGCGCAGCTATAGAAACGTTTCCATTATTATCATCAAATAATCTCTTGGCCTTAATATCTATAGATTTACATGTTCCTTACATGTGTATTTAACATTAAATGTCATTTACGTGGCAGCGTATTGTTGCATGTAAAATAAGCGACATTTACTCAACTGTGTTTTTATTAGTATAATGAAGTATACGTGCCTGCGTATTTCTGAATAGAAAACAGAACGACATTCACCTGAAAAAAAATGTTAGTCAATGACGAAACAAATGGTAATTACCTGGATGCCTATTCATGAATTCTTTGCACTTTCCAGATTCTTTCCATGCATCCAGAGCCACCTCGTCCCCACCAAAGTGATAAAACTTGAGCGGTTGGATATTTGCATGCAGTTTCTTTACTTCGTTTATAATCTTCTTTACAAAAATGTAAGTGGATTCCATACAAGGGTTTATAACGTTTTCTCGATAACCTTGTCCAGATTTATAGTCAGACTGGTCTTGTTCGTCTATGATACGGTAGATTTCTGCTTTATTCATTTTTGACCGATGCGACTGCTGTGATTTTGCATGGATGGATCTTATCGCGGCCCTACTGTGTCCCGGCATGTCGAATTCCGGAATAACTTCGATGTGGTGACTTTTAGCATATTTCAGGATATCGCTGTAGTCACCTACACTGAAGAAACCGGTTCCAGTTGTGTTGTCGTATGGACCGGAACCCAGGGCCGGCATGATGCACTGCTCTTCTTCCGGGTCGTGACATCGTCGGGAACCAATCTAAATTTAAACTGAGATAATTCAGTTCCACGGTACGCATATCCTAACAAGTGTTTCTTAACCCATTTATGCTCACTGAACTATTCTTTCCTTATAAAATGGATGAATCCATTTGTCAATTTAGGGGTATCTTGTTTAGTTCATTTTCAGTTTTTTTTTTTTTTGTTTTTTTTTGGGGGGGGGGGGCTGTTGAAGAAATATCAATTTCTCTTATGGAAATAGTGTAGATCCTGATCAGACGCCGCAGTCTCAGTGATCTGGGTTTGCACTGTTTGCCTATGTCTTCTTCGTAGGACGCTAGGCATTAATGGGTATATGTGCTTCACCTAGGCCTGGATGATAGTGTTGGGTATATGTTTTGAGAGGAAGACAAAGAGGCTCAATCACGGCTGAGTTCTACGACGTTCCGTTAGGTGTTGACCTCCAAAGCATACTGGCAAGCTACCAGTGATGGCCGTTTTATATAACATGTTTTAATCTTATAACGAACATTTTGTGTTAAGTGATTCTATATTTCGATTCAATAAACTAGGAGTTCTTGACGCTATAAAACTAATTTGAGCCGCGACACGAGAAAACCAACAAAGTGGTTCTGCGCCCAGCGCAGACTAAGATCAGGCTGGGCGACCGCCCAGTCTGATCAGACTCTCCGCTTTGCGCTCAAAGGGTAGCTAAGGGTCTAAGCTACCTTCATGCGGACAGCGAAGACTCTGATCAGACTGGGCGGATGCCCAGGCTGATCTTGGTCTGCGCTGGACGTACGACCACATTGTTGGTTTTCTCGCGTCGCGGCTCATTTATTTTTTGAAATAGACAATAACATGTGCCTGTGACAGATCCTCTATCTAGGAAACCAATGAGCATTAAAATACGAACGAAGTGTACCAGTGGTGGCACCAGGATTGCCATGTGTTGAATACTGCATTTTCCAAAAACTTGTTGTGGGTTTAAACTTTGATGATATGTTTTTGTTAGTCTGTGGCCTTTGTTACATTTTAACAGTTTTAGCGCGTTCGGCAGAAGCAGATTATAAGCGACAGGAACAGTTATAAGAAACGGACTGTACATAAATCTGTGACGTAACCATTTCGTAGACACACGCTACATATTACGTCAAAAACAAACATAAATAATAGTTACACATGTGCTGTGATTTACAAGAATTTAGATGCTTGTTTGCAGGTTATACCTTTTTCGTGATAGGAGAACATTAATACAGCCATTTGTACATGTTCATTTCTGTATTCATTTATGTGCGCATCAAGGGTTGTAGTCCCCCGGAAAAGCAATGATGTTGATATTAGGGTAGCTTTGGCAAATTGTTTACCTTTTGCCTCCCAGGCATGGAATTTTACCCATCTTTTTGTGGGCGTTTGTTTTGTTTCCATTTACAAAATGGCCAAATTTGAGAAAGAACAAATACGTAATTACGAGTGCAGAACGCAAATGGCCACCACTGGTACGCGGCCACCACTAGTCGCACGCCAGTAACGTTTCGCGTCAGTTTCATGGTTTCATGTTTTTTGGGGGTTTTTTTGTGTGTTTTTTTTTGCGGTAGAAGTTGCAAGTTTCTCTAGAACTTAAGATACAAACGGTTCAATTCAATGGAACAGTCGTTGCTGTGACACTTCTTCCCGCAACTAGGTCTAGATGCACCCTGCAACATTTCTGACCAGCAAGGAGGGATCGTACTCAGCATGTGTTCAAAAACTAGAAACATGGTAACTAATAGGGCCCCGCCTTTAAATATCTTCAACAATTGTAAAATTAGAGAGCGAACACGTTTTCCAGACTGTAAACTACAAAGGGGAATAATTCCATAAAAAAATGTAGATGAAGTTAGTTCTTATTCTCTGCTCAGTGTTGATGCTTTATATTATGTACAAGTTCTATGAAAATATCTTTGATGCTTTTAAAGCTATAGAGCGTACATGATTTCTATATTCAAAATTACAAAGGGGCATAATTCAGTAACAAATGCAGGCAGAGTTAGGATTCTTGTTCTCTGCACATCGTCTGATGATGCTTTACATCTGTACCCAGTCATGTGAAAATATCTCTAACAGTTTCAGAGTTAAAGAGCGGACACGATTTCTGTACTCAAAAGTACAAATGGGCATAATTCAGTAACAAATGTTAGCAGAATTATGGTTCTTGTTCTCTGCACATGGTCTGATGATGCTTTACATTTGTACCAATGTGACGGTATAAGGTCACGGATATAAATAGATATGCAAATTACAAACTCGGTAGTTTGTGATCGAGTAAATGTTGGGGTATATAGGCAAATAAACCGCCCTTGGTGGGTGAGCATGCTTTTCCACTGACGGGGTTTGTTTGCAGGTCGGCCCACGTTACATTTGGTGGCAGCGGTGGGATCAGGTCAACTGCCAGACTGGAGTTGCCTTACCCATGTCATTCCCAGGCCAAGTCTCGGGACGAGACTTCTCGGAGGGGGAAGTAATGTGACGGTATAAGGTCACGGATATAAATAGATATGCAAATTACAAACTCGGTAGTTTGTGATCGAGTAAATGTTGGGGTATATAAGCAAATAAACCGCCCTTGGTGGGTGAGCATGCTTTTCCACTGACGGGGTTTGTTTGCAGGTCGGCCCACGTTACACCAAGTCTCGTGAAAATATCTTTAACGGTTTCAGAGTTATGGAGCAGACACAATTTCTGCCCTCAAAATTTCAAAGGGGCATAATTCAGTAAATAATGTAGACAAAGTTATGGTTCCTTTCTCTGCATATTGACTGATGATGCTTTACATTTGTACAAAGTCTCTTGAAAATATCTCTAATAATTTAAGAGTTATGAAGAGGACACAATTTCTGTACTCAAAATTACAAAGGGGCATAATTCAGTAAATAATGTAGGCAGAGTTATGGTTCTTGTTCTGTGCACATTGCCTGATGATGCTTTACATTTGTACCAAGTCTCGTGAACATATCTTTAACGGTTTCAGAGTTATAAAGCGGACACAATTTCTGTACTCAAAATTACACAGGGGCATAATCCAGTAAGAAATGTAGGCAGAGTTAAGGTTCTTGTTCTCTGCACATCGTCTGATGATGCCTTACATTTGTACCAAGTATTGTGAAATATCTCTAATAGTTTCAGAGTTATGAAGCGGACACGATTTCTGTACTCAAAATTACAAAGGGGAATAATTCAGTAAATAATGTAGGCAGAGTTATGGTTCTTGTTCTCTGCACATCGCCTGATGATGCTTTACATTTGTAGCAAGTCTCGTGAAAATATTTCTAATAATTTCAGAGTTATGAAGCGGACACAATTTCTGTACTCAAAATTACAAAGGGGCATAATTCAGTAAAAAAATGTATGCAGAGTTATGGTTCTTGTTCTCTACACATCGTCTGATGATGCTTTACATTTGTACCAAGTCTCGTGAAAATATCTCTGATAGTTTCAGAGTTATGAAGCGGACACGATTTCTGTACTCAAAATTACAGAGGGGCATAATTCAGTAAAAAATGTAGACACAGTTATGGTTCTTGTTCTCTGCACATCGTCTAATGATGCTTTACATTTGTACCAAGTCTCGTGAAAATATCTCTGACGGTTTCAGAGTTATTGAGCGGACACGAAATGATGACAGACGGACGGACAAGGTGATTACTATAGGGCCTCCGCAGACTTCGTCTGGCGGGGCCCTAATAAAGAACAATATCGTAAACGTTACAGGGTGTTCCTTGCTGGTTAGATATTTAGTTTCAACCATAGAACAGCAAAGCAAATGGCCGTTTGTATATAACTGAATGAATCTTTCAGCTTTAAAGAAACCTGGGAACTAACAATATAATTTGTTCTTTTTATAAGAGATTGAACAACGCCGGAGGCTTAATTTTAAACAAGTTTATCACTGTCTATTAGAACTTGTTCTTCAAACTCTAACCTTGTCCGCCGAAATTACATAAAGAACAAAATGTAAACTGTAAAATTGTAATTCAGTAAAACCTGTCTGAAGCAAGCACTAAAGGGAAGGGCAACAACTGCCTGCTGAAGGCAGATGATTAACTCTGTTGACGAAATAGACGAGTTCTGAAATGCTTACATGAGTCAGTTCCGGAAGTCCTGGTATTTCCAGACGCCAGCCCTCGTCGTCTGATAGATGCAGATGAAGTTTATTCATTTTATACGTTGCCATGGCGTCTATAGTCTTCTTGATCTGCTCTTTGCCATGGAAATTTCTAGCAACATCTATCTGTTAGGGAATAAAACATCACTAACAAAAAATGCGGCGACGCGGTAGCGTTACACGATATAGAGCAAATGTGCATAATTGCTGTTTAATATGTTGTTCTTATGTTAGGATAGTGCGTTTTTGTTTTGCATCTGAAAAATAGACTTACTAGATTTGTGCATCCTTAAAGTGCCAGAAAAATGCAGACGACAAAACTTATGTCTGCAAAATTAAAACAAAAACTGTTTTGTCAAAGCTTAATCACATTCATGTAGACTAAAGGGCAAATATTGTAGATTCAGTTGAGCCCCCCTCGTACGGATGTATGCTGTTTGCAAATTAGTTCTAGTTTCATTGTCTGTTGCTTTAATTTTAAGTGATATAAAATATATAAACCAAACTAAGCCGCTTACTCTAACCAAGTCTTATGAAAGTGTTGGGATTTGTTGAGTTACCAACGGAGTCTAACTTGTTCCTTGGCTTTAACACTTCCCAGTAGGCACACAACGTCAAAATGACGTCATTCTGACGTCAATGCGACATCAATACGTCGCATCGACGTCAGTACGACGTCATTTCAACGTCATGTGCCAGCTGGGTTAATGTGCCAGCAAATGAAAACAGCTAACTTTGTGTACAGTGTAGATTCAGTCGAAGCGGCGCAGAATGACCCGCCACATCTGGACCGACACTATTTTGCCCTCTAGTCTTTGAACCGACAATATGATATAGCTTGAACAAAACGTTTTTATCATATCCAAAAAAGAATCCAATGGCAGCTACAGTAAAAATTTCCGTAGTTGCTCAGAAGAAGTGAAAGAATGGTGGAATTAACGACATTTGGTTCTCAAAAACGAAAAAAGGACAAAATTGTTTTTATTTCACGTTCGTAAAGTTTATGCCAAATAAAGCAAAATCAAGATATACATATAATCACATAAGCATCCTAAATTTTTATTTGTTTATTTCTTTATTTTAGATAATCATACAATTATTGTTTGAAAAAAGAAAAATTCTTTTCAACACTGACATTTCCACGCAAACAAATAGGAGCTATGGTAGTGTCCTTCAAAGAACTAATTCGTCAAATAAGATGAAATAAGGAAATGTTCTTTGTTCTTTGAAAAACTTAGGTTTTACCTTTAAAACCCCATAAGCGCTTTATTGATTAAATCAAAAATAGTATTTTTATTGGCTACCTTATATTAGTTCCCAATGGACACCAATGCATAAAAAATTATGTGTATTTGGATAGCTGAAAATCCATGGTAGCATATGTTTAATTTTCCAGATGTGAATTTTGTTGTCTGACTTTACTGGCACTTTCAGAGTTAATATTAGGACATAATTATTGTTATTGTTGTAAGCATCATCAATATTATTATCATTCAAATATTATCATTATCCTGTCATGTTAATACTATTATTACATACTGTTGATTTATCATTTTTTTAATCATCATTTCTTGTGAGGCCAAAGCACCTCTTTGCTTTAAGATAGTCTTAAAAACATTGTACCGTAATCGACCTTATTAGCATCTTGTGCGCTTACCTTTTTCTAAATGGTGGAAAATACTTGTAGTAAACTTTCTTTTGTATAAGCGTACATTTCAAAGAATTACTAGATATTAAAGGAAACAAATTAAATTGTTAAACATCGAAGACGGATGGGTGGATGACTTGCGATTTTACGTACTTTTCAACAGTATTTCAGTCATATCAGGACAATGGGAGGGTGATAATGGAAGGCTGTGTGCAATGGAAACCCCATTTACGGTAGAAAAGATTCTCGCCTCAAGCCGGACTCGAACCCGGGTCCGCTAGATCTGTAGGCCAGGGCTTAACCCATTGAGCTACCTGGGCTCCTAAACATCGAATAACTGCTTATAGTCAATGAAGGATAGAGAAGCTTTGCAAGTGAAACCTGAATTGCCAGCTCTAGTAAACGAGCAAAAAAGGACAAACCAGCTTAAAACGCGTGCTCTTAAAGTTATATGTCTCAGAATTTGCCACGATGCGCGCTGATTGGGGCATGTGCGCTAATTAGGTCGAATACGGTAGTCTTATTTATATATATTATCTTTCCATGCCCTGATCCGACTTCAAAAGTGGTCAGGGCAAGTGCGACTCTTTTATGTCTCAAAACTGAATTTAAATAAACATGGTCCCTATCATAGCTACTCACGTGCAGACCTCTGTAGGAATATCGTGGAACGTCCTTGACATTGAAAGCTGGTACATTAACCTGGGCAGCCTTGCCTTCCGGGATGAACGGAGTGAACACGAGGCTTAGCAGGGTCTGTATGGCGTAGAAAGCACCCTTCTGTGAAGAAGCTGTTAAGCATAGAAATATATTAACCCATTTGTGCCTTGTGTCCCATAAAAGGGGACATTGGCAAACAGTGCAGACCCAGATCAGACGCCGCAAAAAGCGGCGCCTGATCAAGGTCTACACTATTTGCATAAACCAAATTGGCATTTCTTCTTAAAATAAAAATGATAAAAGTAATCTAAACCCGACATCCCTTAACTGACAAATGCACTCTTCCAGTTTATAAGAATAGAACAGTCCATCAGGCATAAATGGGTTGCAAGCAGTGTTTAAATGTTAGATATATTATTTCAGTTGTTATTAAAGCTTCAGTAGCTAAGTGGATTAAGCGCTGGTCTGATAAGCCATCGGTCCTGGTTCGAATACCGCAAGAGAAGGAATTCTTTTCAGCAGTACACGGGATCCACAGGACACAACCTTTCACTTTCATCGTCCATCGACTCAGTGTGACCTCACTTCTTTTGAAAGGATGAAAAATCATAAATCATCCTCTCATCAGTTGTTAGTGTTTGCTATTATATAGTCTGGTTAAGCTTGTCTTCCATAATGTTTAAGGGCCAATAAGACCTGGAAATCAGCTTCATGCACGTCTCCATTGCTGACCTGCTATGCCGGTTACCTGAGGTAACTCAAAGGTCAAGTTAACTACGCAATGGGGCTTATGGGTAACGGTGGTCATTCAACGTCTTGTGCCCGTAGCTAAAAATCGTCTCAGCCGAGCTGAGGACACCTGTCAGTCGTTTAAGACATAAGCATAATTGAGCCAGTCTCTGTAAAAACCGGGCTTAATGACATATAAACAAAAAATCAACTGCATCGCTGAAAAGGATTAGCTTTTCTAAAGATTTCCTGAAAATTTGAGATGGTCAACATTATTTATGACTGAGTTATAGACTTTAGAAAAACACAGGTAGTGCAGTTTCTTTATATGACGTTATTAACGTCATGCAAGTATGTTTTGACGTCAACGTCATCACGTTTGTTTGGACGCGCTTTCTGTGCTTGTTACACAAAATAACTCGGACAAAAAGTGTTTGCTCATTTTCAATCTGTATTTCATAGCATATACATGACAATTTGCATGATTTAACATTTTTTCTCAAAAATAGGTCTTTGTGAAGGTATACCATCTGTTTTCAAGGCTTTGGGGTTACCTTGGAATAAGCGTTGTCATGGTAACATATGTCATATTTATGACTGGATTTGTCTGAATTCATAGACTTTCTGTTTTATGTCAACACTTAAGGTATTTTCATGGAAATAAGAAGGTCCGAAAAATCATTAATTTTGGTGTTTTTCGTCCGTTCACTACGTAATCATTACATAATGTCATTAAGCCCGGTTTTCACAGAGAACGGCTCATACGTGTTTCTAAAGGACATCACCATCGCTGCAAACGACAAAACAAAAGTAAGCCATGTATTGTGACCGGTTCCAGATGACTTGTGCACAAGACAAAAGTAAGCCATGTATTGTGACCGGTTCCAGATGACTTGTGCACAAGACAAAAGTATGCCATGTATTCTGACCAGTTCAAGATGACTTGTGCACCAGACAAAAGTAAGCCATGTATTCTGACCAGTTCAAGATGACTTGTGCACCAGACAAAAGTAAGCCATGTATTGTGACCAGTTCCAGATGACTTGTGCACCAGACAAAAGTAAGCCATGTATTGTGACCAGTTCCAGATGACTTGTGCACCAGACAAAAGTAAGCCATGTATTGTGACCAGTTCAAGATGACTTGTGCACCAGACAAAAGTAAGCCATGTATTGTGACCAGTTCAAGATGACTTGTGCCCAAGACAAAAGTAAGCCAAGTATTGTGACCAGTTCCAGATGACTTGTGCACAACACAAAAGTAAGCCATGTATTGTGACCGGTTCCAGATGACTTGTGCACAAGACAAAAGTAAGCCATGTATTGTGACCGGTTCCAGATGACTTGTGCACAAGACAAAAGTAAGCCATGTATTGTGACCGGTTCCAGATGACTTGTGCACAAGACAAAAGTAAGCCAATGTATTGTGACCAGTTCCAGATGACTTGTGCACAAGAAAAAGTAAGCCATGTATTGTGACCGGTTCCAGATGACTTGTGCACAAGACAAAAGTAAGCCATGTATTGTGACCAGTTCCAGACGACTTGTGCACAGGACAAAAGTAAGCTATGTATTGTGACCGGTTCCAGATGACTTGTGCACCAGACAAAAGTAAGCCATATATTGTGACCAGTTCCAGATGACTTGTGCCCAAGACAAAAATAAGCCATGTATTGTGACCAGTTCCAGACGACTTGTGCACAGGACAAAAGTAAGCCATGTATTGTGACCAGTTCCAGATGACTTGTGCACAAGACAAAACTAAGCCATAAATTGTGACCAGTTCCAGATTACTTGTGCACAGGACAAAAGTAAGCCATGTATTGTGACCAGTTCCAGATGACTTATGCACAAGACAAAAGTAAGCCATGTATTGCGACCAGTTACAGATGACTTGTGCACCAGACAAAAGTAAGCCATATATTGTGACCGGTTCCAGATGACTTGTGCACCAGACAAAAGTAAGCCATATATTGTGACCAGTTCCAGATTACTTGTGCACAGGACAAAAGTAAGCCATGTATTGTGACCAGTTCCAGATGACTTGTGCACCGGACAAAAGTAAGCCATATATTGTGACCGGTTCCAGATGACTTATGCACCAGATAAAAGTAAGCCATGTATTGTGACCAGTTCAAGATGACTTGTGCCCAAGACAAAAGTAAGTCATGTATTGTGACCGGTTACAGTTGACTTGTGCACCAGACAAAAGTAAGCCATGTATTGTGACCGGTTCCAGAATACTTGTGCACCAGACAAAAGTAAGCCATGTATTGTGACCAGTTCCAGATGACTTGTGCACCAGACAAAAGTAAGCCATGTATTGTGACCAGTTCAAGATGACTTGTGCACCAGACGAAATTAAGCCATGTATTGTGACCGGTTCCAGATGACTTGTGCACCAGACGAAATTAAGCCATGTATTGTGACCGGTTCCAGATGACTTGTGCCCAAGACAAAAGTAAGCTATGTATTGTGACCGGTTCCAGCTGACTTGTGCACCAGACAAAAGTAAGCCATGTATATCGACCGGTTCCAGATTACTTGTGCACCAGACAAAAGTAAGCTATGTAATGTGACCGGTTCCAGATGACTTGTGCACCAGACAAAAGTAAGCCATGCATTGTGACCGGTTCCAGATGACTTGTGCACCAGACAAAAGTAAGCCATGTATTGTGACCGGTTCCAGATGACTTGTGCACCAGACAAAAGTAAGCTATGTATTGTGACCGGTTCCAGATGACTTGTGCACCAGACAAAAGTAAGCCATATATTGTGACCAGTTCCAGATGACTTGTGCCCAAGACAAAAGTAAGCCATGTATTGTGACCAGTTCCAGATGACTTGTGCCCAAGACAAAAGTAAGCCATGTATTGTGACCAATTCCAGATGACGTGTTCCCAAGACAAAAGTAAGCCATGTATTGTGGCCGATTCCAGATGACTTGTGCCAAAGACAAAAGCAAGCCATGTATTGTGACCAGTTCCAGATGACTTGTGCCCAAGACAAAAGTAAGCCATGTATTGTGACCGGTTCCAGATGACTTGTGCCCAAAACAAAAGTAAGCCATGTATTGTGACCAGTTCCAGACGACTTGTGCACAAGACAAAAGTAAGCCATGTATTGTGACCAGTTCCAGATTACTTGTGCCAAAAACAAAAGTAAGCCATGTATTGTGGCCGGTTCCAGATGACTTGTGCAGCAGACAAAAGTAAGCCATGTATTGTGACCGGTTCCAGAGGACTTTGGCCAAAGACAAAAGTAAGCCATGTATTGTGACCAGTTCCAGATGACTTGTGCCCAAGACAAAAGTAAGCCATGTATTGTGACCGGTTCCAGATGACTTGTGCACAAGACAAAAATAAGCCATGTATTGTGACCAGTTCCAGGTGACTTGTGCCCAAGAAAAAAGTAAGCCATGTATTGTGACCAGTTCCAGATGACTTGTGCACAAGACAAAAGTATGCCATGTATTGTGACCAGTTCCAGATGACTTGTGCACATGACAAAAGTTAGCCATATATTGTGACCAGTTCCAGATGACTTGTGCCCAAAACAAATGTAAGCCATGTATTGTGACCAGTTCCAGATGACTTGTGCACAAGACAAAAGTAAGCCATGTATTGACCAGTTCCAGATGACTTGTGTTCTCAGTTTAATCCTTCTATCATAAAAATAGAAAATAGGTAAAAATAATTGTTAAATGTTTTTCATATAATTTGCTTAGTCCGTTGTAACCCCTCTATTGGTCTAAATTATTTAGTTCAATAAAGATAGCTGAGTTGCCATCTATTTGGGAAAGAGCTGCTGACTCGGCTTATCACTTGTAATTTGTTGTTTGTTGGGATGTCTTTGTCAATCTTTCCCTTTGATGTTGGGGACAGGGTTTGGGATCTGATTCAGTCAGTTCCTGAAGTGTAGTTACTCTTTAAATTTGTGCACAAGACAAAAGTAAGCCATGTATTGTGACCAGTTCCAGACGACTTGTGCACAGGACAAAAGTAAGCCATGTATTGTTACCAGTTCATCTGGAACTGGTCACAATACATGTCTTATTTTTGTCTTGTCTGATTGGATCAGACTATGAAGATGTCGGAAAGTGGTCCCTATGTCGCTCATGCTTATTAAACCAGTCTCGTGATCAGGGCTGTTTTGTTTCTGATAGATGTCTGTATATGGTAACTGTTGATGGAAAACGCATTGAGCTCGCAAAGCCCTGACCACTAACCTGTTATAGTTACAATGTCTTTCCCCGGCTCTGCAACAAGGATATAAGCCTCCGGATGATCTATCTGTTTACCGTTCATTTCAACAACAACAGGGGCTTTTACAAACTTCACACCTTTTCTGACGGGCGATGACTGAACGATCTTTAGCCCTGTTTCATCTGTAAGAAAGACACGTTAAAGTTGAAAGACACTGCACTTTCTGAAGAAAAAAACACAGTACACTCGAAGAAGAATATCATTTTCTATTTGAATGCACTTTTTACTGAAAAACACATATAAAAGACACCATAATGACATCTTATTATTACAATACATTCGGAAAAACAAAAAGGATTAAAGGTCAAACAGATCAACGTGGTCTGCAGATACTGCACAGTATCATGTGTATGTTACTACAATACTTTCGGAGACAAACAACAATAAATGAATCTACTGGAATTCACTTATTTCTCTGAGAATTGCAAATAATATATATTTCAGGCAAGATTACTTTAAAATATGAATGAACATATGAACATGAATTGCAGAAACTCAAACCAACAATAAATATAACAGTAATAATCTCAAACTAAGCCAAACTACGATACTACTTTCTGAAAGCAGGCCAACTAATATAGAATAGAAATTTCATCTCAGACAAGTCTTGCACAGAGAGAGAGAGAGAGAGAGAGAGAGAGATAGAGAGAGATATGCATTAAATCGGTGCTACTAATTTCTGGTTACAGTTAGCCTGTTATTGCTTCATACTGAGAGGCATCTGGAACATAACTGACTTTAAAACAACCTTTTGACCATACTCTAAATAAGTATCGGGATTATAATCTAATGAAAACAATACTCACCTGCTAAATACTTGATTTCTTCATCAAAGTACGTATTTCGAACTATCCGCCAGACCTGAGTATTCCATTCAATATTTTTATCCTTTTCTATTTTTACTTCTAACGGAGTGGGTATTACAGGGTGCGCTTCTATCCCCTTTACTGTTTCTGTTTCATACAAAGCATACCTTTCAGGCGCGGACAACGGTGAGTAAGGGTCATCCTTTCGTCTCTTATACTGTTTTTCTGACTTGAAGTCGCTAACATATTTTAGTGACTCTTGCTGAGTATTGGAAATAATCTGTGGGACCAAGTCACGTCCAGTAACATACCAATTTGGCATTGAATCGGTTCTGCCTACTTGGAAACCATGGACTTTTAAGATACAAGTTATATAATCTCCTGGTTTAATCTCTTTATAATAATCTCCGGATGGCATAAATTTATAAAGCATCCCGTTAATATGATATATTTTTAATCCACAACTATGAATATAAAATCCATTAGGATAAGGATAGGATCTATGTTCCACTGTTCGAAATATATAGCCATACATTTCCCATCGTTTTGCAGGTATAGGTTTATTTCCAGTATTAAATAAAGAAATTGACAACAAATAATAGCCAGGCGTTCCAAACGAATCCCCTGTTATTAAATTATCTTCTACAGTATATTTCATGCGTACACTTTTTGCAAAATTATTGATATCTCGCTGTGATGGTTCTTCAAGCTTTCTTTCTGAAAGGACAAATACATAAAGAATATTTGTAAAGTTCTCTTCTTGGTGAAAACACAATGAAAAGTATCAACTGGAAGAATTTCTTAGACGAAGTTCTTTGAACATTCAGTAGTGTTGATAATATGTAACATTAAAGAAACGAGATGATTCAGTGGCTGATTGTTTGGTTATTTGAGTTTCTACACATGTCATACCAGAATATTATAGAGACATCGAACCAGCCAATTACAGTGGAGGTTGCCTATATACCCACAAGCCATTCGTGCTTCGAACTGTACTCGAAACGTACCTAAATTAGTAATTACGGGCAACCGTTCTGCAGTTGCGACACGGATGACCCCTAAACGGTGACAGAAGAGTGGATTTAAACAGGCACCCATACAGAAAGAAACGCATATCAGGAGTACAGATTTAACCTATAAATGAATACTAAAGGTGGGCAACGTAGTGCACGATCTCGATCTAATAATAAATATATCTTGTTTTCAAAAATAAATAATCTCAGACCAGTTGAGAAAATCAGTTATAACCAGTTGAGAAAATCAGCTATATCTTAGGTCTTACAAGGCCGATTTCAATGTCGTAAAAAGTAGTTACCCCCTATCAGTGTAATCTGTCCGAATCAACTGCCATTTATTTATGTAAATAATCCATTTACCAGAACACTTGGAAAAACTTACCATGATGAGGTCACTTTTCCAAAGTGTCCTGGTAAATGGCTTAATTTCATAAGATGTCTACAAAAAGTAAGTGCGGGTAACTGCGCTTTACGACATAAAAATTGGACTCCAAAGCCATTAGATAAAGCTGATTTCCTTATCTGGTTCGAGATAATTTTCGTTTGAAACATAAGATATTTACAGTTACTTGATTGTGACGCAAGTTGTCCACCTTGATACTGATACTAGAACAAATGAGCAGGGGCGTTCTTATTTCTGTTCTTTACAAATGTAATCTATTGCGCAATATTGCGTAATGAATACAAAACTGCGCGAGCGAGTCCAATATGGTCGCCACTGGTACGTGGCCGCCATTGGTCTCCATCTAGTACCCCTGGCCCGGAGGTTATAAAACTTGAGGACATTCTCAAACTCAAAATAAAGCACACTGATTGGCTGCTTCCCAGCACATGCTTTGAAGCAGCCAATCAGTGTACTTTATTTTGAGTTTGAGATACTAAAGTTTTACAACCTCGGACCCTGAAAGATGAAAAATTATACTTACCACCGAATACCATTACATAAAATTGATTCTTTGAACCAGTGTAGACTTCTTTATGACTGAAAGAAAATGAATAAGGTGTCGTATAATAAGTCATATTTCGTACTTATATATCTATCTTTGTCTGTCGTATATATTCGATCCAGCCAGGGGAACATCGTTCTCACAATTCGACAAAACACACTCACGCACACACACACACTTATATTCATAGGTATTCGTGTCATTACTATACTTAAAGCCAAAAGCAACTTTACTGCGTATATTTATATGAATAACTGTTAGCCATATTTCTTTTGTAATCCTGGGAATATTTATAAGCTTGTCTTGTGACGCTCTCTCTGAAGAAGTCCAAACAAATCGCCGATAAAAAAAATCAAATGTTGTCGGAGATCTGGGGCCGTATTCATGAAACGACTTAAGTGGTTGCTATGCTGTTGCTAAGGCTAAATTTCTTAGAAGGAGATTCCCTACAACTATGAAATTTGCTCTGGAGGAACAGTCTTACAAAGACTGTTCCTCCAGACCAAATTTCATATTTGTAGGGAATCTCTTTTATAGATATTTAGCCTTAGCAACCGCATAGCAACGACTTAAGTGGCTTTATGAATACGGCCCAGGCTTTAAGAATTGACTAAAATTTACTAAAGTTTTAACTGTAAAGTAGATAATTTCAGTGTGAAGTAACTTTGACCTACTATCAATTTTGCAATGTTTTGCAGGCAATTTTATGGACAATCAACGGTCTTAGAAATTTTGAGCCCAAAACCCAAGTTCACTTTAGAATTTGTGGGAAAGTGCAAATTGCTTGTTTGTAATGTAAGCACAGATGACTCGATAGGGCAGAGCTCTAAATAAGAGGGAGTATTTAGAGATAATTAGGGATAATTTTTATTAATTCTGCATAAAAACATATGTTGTGACCCCTCATCTGAACCGGCTCGACGAGACGGTTCAGATGAGGGGTCACAACATATGGTTTAAATGAGAAATAAAAAAAAAATGATCCCTCATTTATCATCAAATACCCCTCTTATCTAGAGCTCTGATAGTGGAATCACTTGTATGAATCATCTTACTTGAAATCTGTTTGGACAAGTCTTTGAAGCTAACGGAAATATTTTATATGTCGCTGGCCGGGTTTGAACCCTCACGGATGCGGCGACAGCGCCTAGCACTGCAATGTGCGTCAGCTTTAACCATTACGCTACCGAGACGTCCCCAAAAAAGGACGCTCAAATAACGTATATAAAGCTAACCGACGTTGCAGTACACTCCGTATATAGGGGTTTCTATTTATGATTAACTTCTGTTTTTCTAGCGAATTATGATCTATCAAATCGATACAAAAGAATACAAACTGTAAAGTTACTTTTGGTTTTAAGTATAATATGTATGTTATATGTTCACTCACGTGTTCAATAATGAATGAAATAATTGCAAAACCACGGAATATTTTTGGTTGAAAGTATAAAGTGTTCCCATTGAAAATGCATTGTTTAATTCAAATCGGAAGAAACTATTGAGTGCATACTAATTTCATTTATTTTTATTTTTTCGCTACGAGCTTATAATGCATGCCACGTAACCTATGCCAAGGAGCCGCGACAAGACAAAACTAACAAAGTGGTTGTGCGCCCAGCGCAGACTCAGATCAGCCTGGGTACCTGCCCAGACTTTTAAGCGCTTAGCGAAGAGTCTGATCAGACTGGGCTTAGCGAGGAGTCTGATCAGGCTGGGCAGATGTCCAGGCCGATCTGAGTCTGCGCCGGGCGCATAACCGCTTTGTTGGTTTTCTCGTGTAGCGGCTCAAATAATCATACCAGACTGTGCATCTGTGCAGACTGACCAGAGCCTCATTTTTTCTGCTCTCTGTAGAAAGACTCTGACAAGACTAAGCACAGGCTGGTCTTGAGTCTTTCCTGGAATATCCTTTTCACGCGCCGTTAAATATGTCATGAGAAAAACTGTCTTCTGTCTGATTCTATTCAAAATACGGATGCGCAGGCCAGCCTAAACAAACGCCCAGTCTGTTTGCCTGATCTGGCTACTTTTTACCTATTCGGTTATTAGCCGTCGGACTGGAGTTTCCCTCAAAAACAATCTCAAAGATCTTGATCCGTCTTGCCAGAGGTATCCCGATCTTTTGGATTGTTTTGGAAGAGAAATCCCTACTTTATAGCCGAATTAAAAAGACCTTTTTACATATTTGCATATAGGATCTATATATATACACGTATATTCCGTTATAAGACCGGGTTTTCCCTTCCAAAACAATTTCAAAGATCTTGATCCGTCTTGTCAGACGGATCAAGATCTTTGGGGTGTTTTGAAAGAGAAAACATTTTATAGCTGAATTACACAGACTTGTTTACATATTTGCAGTAATTATGGGTAAACTCCCGTCTGATACGGTGTCTAGGAAAGAGAAACAAGACTACGCATGCACACACTTTGGTCTGAGCATGCGCGATTCACATAAGTACACCTCTATGATTTTTAACAAAGGGGGTGGGGGCACTTTTGTGACTTCTTGTTTACTTCCTGGATGACAATCCCCCGAAAGTGTACCCGTTCACCTTAAGATAGCTTAAACTACCTTACAAGTATACATACCTTTTAAAAAATATTAAAATAATTAATCCAGCCGTTAGTACTAGAATCTGCAATTTGCTCCTTGACGCCTTCTTCATGAATGCATTCGTCACATATCGACGGCACATTGTGGATATCGTCATTTGGCCCTGGAACGAAATGGAAAACAATCAAGGAAAAAGATCCAAGTGGAACTGTATGATTCATATAAATTATGCACTTTTGTGGAAGTTTGAGGCACAAAAGGATGATTTATAGACTTCCAATAAGAGACAATTAACTGAGCCGCGACACGAAAACCAGCAATGTGGTTGTGCGCCCTGCGCAGACTCAGATCAGCCTGGGCATCCGCCAAGTCTGGTCAGACTCTTCGCTAAACGCTTAAAGGGTAGCTAAAGGACTGAGCTACCTCCATGCGGACAGCGAAGACTCTGATCAGACTGGGCGGATGCCCAGGCTGATCTGAGTCTGCGCTGGGCGCACAACCACTTTGTTGGTTTTGTCGCGTCGCGGCTCAACTATTATCGATCAACTGCATCATTCAAATGCACAGGATTTATTGTTCTACCAACATATAGGTCATACGTAGACGGGGCTTCGGTTCAAAGTCACATCATAAAGATCGAAGTAGCGGGGCATCGAGCCTAAGACTCATTGACTGCTATCTCAGTCTAGTGCGTAACCACTGCCGGACCGCGGAGCACAGTCGGTAGCACATCTGACTCAAAAGCCAGAGGTCCCGGGTTCGATACCCGGTCCGGCCACATACTTTCGTTCCTTCTGCTGACTCAAGAAGGACAGTTGTCAGTTACTGGTGACAGTAGGTGCACTTAGTACCGGTTAACCGCTTAGGATCTCAAAGCCTGCCCAGGAACATCAAGAATAGTGTGGTTAGGGTAACTTACGATTCCTACATGACCCTAGCTGTTCACCGTGGACGTAAAACAAAACAAAACACCAACAAAAAATAATAACAAAGCTTAAACCTCTACACTTGCCGCGACCGCTCCTCCATATTATAGGCCAGCCACTGGTCGTATAAAGATTGTTCAACACACCGGTGCTGATCTGCGCAATGCAAATCTCTCACCAGTCAGTGTATGTGTGCAGACTGATCATAATCTTCGCTTCCACTTTTAAGATTCCTCAGGAGAGGTAAAAACCCTAACCTGGGTCAGGTCAAACATGACATTTAAAATGTATCTGACCATTGTATAAGCTAAATACATGCGGATGCAAGCACGAACGCTCGAACACACGCGCATATTAAGCTGGACCCGGCAATATAACATTGCTTTGTATTGGGAAGACTCTTTACATTTTTCATCAAACCCACTTCAAACACTTAAAACCCGTACCGACTTGCTATGTGCAAACGCATTTTGCTTGTAAATCGCCAAGCACGGCGAAGGAAGATTTCACTTAAAGGGGATCAACTTTAAACACAACTTTATCAGTCTTAACTCTTTCAGCACCAAAAAGCAGACGACAAAATTTACGTCTGCAAAAATTATGGAAAAAAATGCATTGTCCAAGACATTTTATTTTGAGAATTCAAAGACTAGAGGCCAAACCGTGTAGATCTAGATGAGGCGGCTCTATGAGCCGCCTATATAATCAGGATCTACGCTGTTTGCAAAATTTGCTAATTTTGTCACTGAGACTTAAAGAGTTAATTTATGCCAGCATACAAGTAATAGATACAATTCGAAAGTAGTGTTGCCTCAACGTATATATACAAAATCGGGCCAACATAGTTCCATCCGATATGCTATAACAGTAAGCATTTTGATCGGCTTCAAGAATGTGTAACCGTTACATGTAAACAAATGCCAAAATTAAAAAAAAGAGGCAGTACTACTTCTTTCGAGGTAGTAAAGAAGTTTTCAACAGCAACTAAAGGTATGGGTTCTTCAGCAGACACTAAAGGTATGAATTCTTCAGCAGACACATAAGGTATAGGTTCTTCAACAGACAGTAAAGGTATGGCTATGGGTTCTTCAGCAGACACTAAAGGTTTAGGTTCTCCAACAGACACAAAATGTATGGGTTCTTCAGCAGACACTAAAGGTATGTGTTCTTCAACAGACACTAAAGGTATGGGTTCTTCAACAGACACAAAAAGTATGGGTTCTCCAACAGACACTAAAGTTATGGGTTCTTCGGCAGACACAGAAAGATATATATGGGTTCTTCAACAGACACTAAAGGTATGGGTTTTTCAGCAGAAACTAAAGGTATGGGTTCCACAACAGACACTAAAGTTATGGGTTCTTCAACAGACAATAAAGGTATAGGTTCTCCAAGAGACACTAAAGTGATGGGTTCTTTAACAGACACATAAGGTATGGGTTCTTTAACAGACACTAAAGGTTTGGGTTCTTCAACAGACACTTAAGGTATGGGTTCTTCAGAAGGCACTAAAGGTATGAGTTCTTCAACAGACACTAAAGGTATGGGTTCTTCAACAGACAGTAAAGGTTTGGGTTCTTTAACAGACACTGAAGGCATGGGTTCTTCAACAGACACTAAAGGTATGGGTCCTTCAACAGACACATGAGACATGGGTTCATTAACAGACACTAAATGTTTGGGTTCTTCAACAGACACTTAAAGTATGGGTTCTTCAACAGACACTTCAGGTTTGGGTTCTTCAACAGACACTAAAGGTTTGGGTTCTTCAACAGACACTAAAGGTATGGGTTCTTCAACAGACACTAAAGGTTTTGGTTCTTCAACAGACACTTAAGGTTTGGGTTCTTCAACAGACACTAAAGGTATGGGTTCTTCAACAGACACTAAAGGTATGGGTTCTTCAACAGTCACTAAAGGTATGGGTTATTCAACAGACACTTAAGTTATGGGTTCTTTAACAGACACATAAGGTATGGTTTCTTTAAAAGACACTAAAGGTTTGGGTTCTTCAACAGACACTTACGCTATGGGTTCTTCAACAGACACATAAGCTATGGGTTCTTTAACAGACACTAAAGGTTTGGGTTCTTCAACAGACACTAAAGGTTTGGGTTCTTCAACAGACACTAAAGGTATGGGTTCTTCAGCAGACACTAAAGATATGGGTTCTCCTTAAACTTTTTGAAAATATGATTCTTAAATGGGGATTTACTTTTAAACCAGACAGCATTGAGGATGGATCATGATTTGAGATTGTACATCCTTCTCAGTTTGTATGCGTTACATTGTCTGATCAGAAGATGTTAAAATAATAAGAGCCGCGACACGAGAAAACCAACAAAGTAGTTGTGCGCCCAGTGCAGATTCAGATCAGCCTGGGCATTCGCCCAGTCTGATCAGTCTTCGCTGTCCGCATGGAGGTAGCTTAGACCCTTAGCTACCCTTTAAGCACTAAGCGAAGAGGCTGATTATACTGGGCGGATGCCCAGGGTGATCTGAGTCTGCGCTGTGCGCACAACCACATTGTTAGTTTTCTCGTGTCTCGGCTAAGGCGGCAAACAGTGCAAAAGCTAATCTCAAACTCTTTATCCTTTAGGAGCAGTCCAAAATGAGTCTGCACTATTCGCTCTTTGATTTCTGTCACAATTTTCAAGTGCCCAGTATGCAAATGACGTAGAGTGACGTCATACTGAAAACGGTGCGACGTCATCACGTCGCATCGACGTCAGGATGACGCCATTTTGTCGGTATGTGTCTGCTGTGTCAGTATTTGCCTACAGGTATTTCAAGGGCTAATTTCAACATACGTCCCGAATATAAAGCTAATAAAAGTTTTCTTGGGTTATTTGAAACAATCTTAAGTGCTTGTATTGCTAACATTAAACTGAAATAAACAAATATTTGACCAAAACACGAGGATTAAAGAACTGGTTTGAAGCTAAAGCTCACACACCCACTTGAAACATGTACAACCATGCAATGTAGCTAATTACCCAAGGTATAGGGACAGAGCGCTGGTCGTAAACAAACAAACAGAAACAGGAAATGGCGAATACCTCGATATAGTTGCATTTATTTATTTTATTTCACTTCCTTTTAGTTATCTATTTTTGTTATTATTTTAATTTTTAAATTTTTTCTTGCGTAAAGTTTCAAAGCACTTAAGTAAACTGGAACTTGAAGCAAAGGAAAGCAAGAGGACCCTAAATCGCTCACCTGGAGTAGAGACAGCTTTTAAGAAAATCTATGGATTATATAAACTTGATAGCCTTGACCATGGTGAATTACTGGAAGTGAATAAAAGTTTCATTGTCCTGATGTAATAGGAACTAACCCAAAGTCAGCCCATCTGGGGCTAGGTTCGGAGCTGCCATCCCCAGCCACACCTTTTGCAAGTCATTCTCAATCAGACCTCACTAACAGAATGGGCCAGTAGTAGCTAGACTCTATAAGACAGCCACGGATACAACGCACCGCGTGAAACCTCAAGTTCAATTTGTCAAAATTTTAACAGGGGCCCTCTTAATCAAACAATTTCCTACGAACTTGCAGAATTTCATACTGACTCTGGGTAGTGGTGAGTTAACAAATCGTATTTACGTACGTTATATAGAGGATCTTACAGGAGTGCTCATGTATTATTGAATTTATTAAACGAGTTGGGGAAAAAGATAAGATGCAAGGCTGTGCCGAGCATCTTATCGGTTTTCCCCAACTCGTTTAATAAATTCAGTAATACAGGAGCACGAATGCAAGATTCTATTTATCATATGACACTAAAATCGCATTTTATCAGCAGACTTTGCACTAAAAACGTCACGATTTCGCCATTAGAAAACGAAACGTTTAAAATTATGGACGTCAACGCATAACGTTAAGACGTAATTTGCATATTTAATCCACTAGTGGATTATCGCATTTAATGCATGGCTTTATTACACTCTCAGAAGCGACGTCATATGATAAAGTTATTTACGTTACGACGAGCAGGAGCAGTGAAAGACAAAACATTGGCCAGATTTTACCTGTTTTAATATTTGAAAAAGTATTATATAGGAAAAGGGCTTATAAAAACAAAACAAAACAAAAGAAGATTTTGCCTTAAAACTGACTGCTGCATTTTCTTGTTGAAGGTGATCGATGTTGACATCCATAGTATATTTTCCTACGTAGTTTCCTTACCCATGCAACCCAACAACAGCTTATAAATATATTACTGGTGAATAATTTCTAATACTACAACCGAACCTTATTACGGGAGCGACAAGTTGTGCTTGAGGTTAACAAAAAACTAATAGAGAACTCACAAATTTGTTCCAGTGGGTGGGGTAAATATAGCCTAAATGCCTATTTTGCTAATAACTTTCTCGTTTTCAACCTTATAATCGTACAGTGAACCCTCTTTACAACGGCATTCATTACAACAGCAAAATTCTTTATATGGAAGGAGTAGCTTAACTGTTCAAAATATGAGCCGCGACATGAGAAAACCAAAAAGAGGACCATTGGTCCTGTAGCTCACCTGAGTCCATTCAGCCTCAGTATTCTAGGGTACGTTACTCTAAGGCAAATTGTACAATATGTTCTAATGTCAAATGCATCTGAGATACTGGCAGGTGAGGGATCTTTGCCCATGGGCGACTTGTTATATATTCCCCTACCCATACTAGTAGTGGAAAGTGGCCACCTCATCAATCTGCATACATTCGCAAAATGTCCAGGCCTTTTAAGAGGAAAATTTCTATATATAATGATGTCCTTCCCCATAAATAACAAAGTGTGCCAAGTATCAGGAGTGCATCAAATGTTGGCGACCGATAATAGGGGTGCAGAAGCCCATGCACAGGAACCGTAACTAGCATTTCTCTGTTAAGCGAACTGGTTCAAGATATTGTCATACTAAACACTTGTGTGAAGTTAAATCAAAATCGGTCCATAAATGAAGTTGCCAGAGCGACGACTAAGTTTTTCTAAAAATAGCAACTGTGACCTTGACCTTAGAATGCTGAAACGCGAACTTGTTCAAGATAGTGTCTTACTAAACATTTGTGTGAAGTTAAATCAAAATCGGTTCATAAATGAAGTCGCCAGAGCGATGACAAAGTTTTTCTAAAAACGGCAACTGTGACCTTGACCTTAGAAACGCAAACTTGTTCAAGATATTGTCATACTAAACATTTGTGTAAAGTTAAATCAAAACTGGTCCATGAAAGAAGGCGCTAGAGCGATGACAAAGTTTTTCTAAAAATAGCCACCTTGACCTTAACCCAAAAACACTGAAATGCAAACTTGTCCAAGATATTGCCATACTAATCACTTGTGTGAATTTAAATCGAAATTGGTCCACAAATAAGGCGCTAGAGCGATGACAAAGTTTTTCTAAAAATAACCACTGTAGCCTTGACGTTGACCTTAGGACGCTAAAGCCTGAGCTTGTTCAAGATATTGTCCTACTAAACAT
This sequence comes from Ctena decussata, assembly GCA_963989385.1. Classification (NCBI taxonomy): domain Eukaryota; kingdom Metazoa; phylum Mollusca; class Bivalvia; order Lucinida; family Lucinidae; genus Ctena; species Ctena decussata. The sequence goes on from OZ022508.1 coordinate 36,775,378, forward strand.
TTGTGTGGTTTTATTCAAAATCAGTCCATAAATGAAGGCGCTAGAGCGATGACAAAGTTTTTCTAAAAATAGCCACTGTAACCTTGACCTTGGCCCAAGAACACTGAAACGCGAACTTGTCCAAGATATTGTCATACTTATCACTTGTGTGATATTAAATTGAATTCGGTTCACAAATTGAAGGCGCTAGAGCGATGACAAAGTTTTTCTAAAAATAGCCACGGTGACCTTGACATTGAACTTAGGATGCTGAAACGTGAACTTATTCAAGATATTGTCATACTAAACATTTATGTGAAGTTTTAATCAAAATCGGTCCATAAATGAAGGCGCTAAATTGATGACAAAGTTTTTTCTAAAAATAGCCACTGTGACCTTGACCTTGACCTCAGAACGCTGAAACACGACTTGTGCAAGATATCGTCATAACAATCACTTGTGTGAAATTAAATCGAATTTGGTCCACAAATCAACGGGATAGAGCGATGACTAAGTTTTTCTAAAAATAGCCACTATGACCTTGACCTTCATCCCATCATGCTGAAATGCAAACTCATTCGAGGTAATGTCATACCCAATACTTGTGTGAACTTACAATAAATGAGGTAGCTAGGTAGCGATGACAAAAGGTGAACATACGTACATACGTACGTACGGGACAGGCCCTATATCCCCTCCACAATTTCATTGTGCGAAGGGATAATACTTAATCCAACCTGGCCCACATTTGAAAAGGTCCAAGATGTTTTGGCCATCCTGGATGCCTGCGAGTTTCAAGGAGCTGCGATCAAGAATGAAGAAGCTAGGGCCCGGACAACATTTTCCCCATCGCAAGTCTATGGGAAAATGTTTTATCGTTCAAGGGCAAGTAACTCTGAAAAGAAAAATCCAAGCTGGCCCATATTCATTCTGGTCCGGGATGTTTTGACTGTCCTGGATACCTGCAAGTTACAAGAAGTTGTGATCAAAAATGAAGAAGCTAGGGCCCGGACAACATTTTCTCCATTATAAGTCTATGGGAAAATATTTCATCGATCAAGGGCAAGTAACTCTAAAAAGAATGATCCAACCTGGCCCAAATTCAAACTGGTCCGAGATGTTTTGGCTGTTCTGGTTACCTGCAAGTTACAAGAAGTTGCAATCAAAACTGATGAAGCTAGGGCCCGGACAACATTTTCTCCATTATAAGTCTATGGGAAAATATTTCATCGCTCAAGGGTAAGTAACTCTGAAAAGAATGAGCCAACCTAGCCCAATTTTGAACTGGTTCGAGACGTTTTGGCTGTCCTGGATACCTGCAAGTTACAAGAAGTTGCGATCAAAATTGATGAAGCTAGGGCCCGGACAACATTTTCTCCATTATAAGTCTATGGGAAAATATTTCATCGATCAAGGGCAAGTAACTCAGAAAAGAATGATCCAACCTGACTCAAATTCGAACTGGTCCGTGATGATTTAGTTGTCCTGGATACTTGCAAGTTACAAGAAGTTGCGATCAAAATTGAATAAGCTAGGACCCGGACAACATTTTCTCCATTATGAGTCTATGGGACCTTTTTGTTGCCATGGTAACTAGAGTTTTTAACCAATCTGTCCCAAAACTATTTGCAATCAATCACCCACCCCAACAATGCTGACGTAAATTCTCTAGAAATATTTCATCTAAATACCCGTAGTATCAGAAACAAGTTAGATTATATCTCTGATGTAACAGAATCCTTTAACGTTCTTTGTTTCTCTGAAACGCATTTAGACAATAGTATTCAGTCTGAAACACTTATGTTGCACGGTTATGATATTCCAATTCGCAAAGATAGAACTCATAATGGGGGAGGTGTTATGGTTTACGTATCCAATTTACTGCGGTACAAGCGTCGGGAAGACTTAGAAGATCACACCCTAGAAACAATCTGGATTGAAATTAAATTACGGTCCTTTAATATTTTGCTTTGTTGCTTCTATTGAAGCGATTTTAACGTTTCCCAAACGAACTTCAATCATCGATTGAAACAGCTTTAGATTATACACCATATGTTATTCTTACAGGCGATATAAATATAGATTTTATTAACTTATCGAATAATCAGTTACGTGATTGTTTGTCCTTATTTAACTTAACTAATGTAATTACAGAACCTACACGAATATCTGCTAATTCCATAACCCTTATTGATCCCGTGTTAGTGAGTGATGCTTGTTGTGTTTTAGATTCTGGTACACTTTCTGTTGACGGACCAATTAGCGATCACAAAGCAACTTATGTTTCTGTAAAAATACCTATTCGTCTTTCTAACTGTTACTATAGGGAAGTGTGGAATTACAAAAATGCTGATTATGACTTATTAAACGAATTAATAGACAACTATGACTGGGACTCAGCTATAAATAACTCTTTGACTGTAGATGAAGCTTGTGAAAATTTTACTAATACCTTTTCTAATTTCTGTAAACGATGTATACCCTCTAAAAAGGTATTAATACGTCCTAATGATAAGCCTTGGTTTACTTCTGAGTTACGATACAATATTAGATTAAGAGACAGGCTAAGAAATCGAGCATATCAAAGTGGAAAGACGTCGGATCTTAACCGGTATAAAAAACAAAGAAACCATGTCAATAATATGAAAAAATATGCTAAAGAAAATTACAATAATAACTTAGAAGATATCATACTAAATGGAGAGAATGGTAATAAAACGTTTTGGCAAATAATGGGACGGTTTATGGGAAAGAATAATACGTGTTCGGTAATTCCACCCTTAAAGACGAATGAAAATTACGCATTTGACGACGATGAAAAGGTAACTGTTTTGAATGATTATTTTTGTTCTATATCTTCTATCGATGACGCAAATATAGCATTACCGTATTTCGAAAACAGGACTGATTTTTCTCTTCAAAACATAACTATTACCGAGTCGGAGGTAACTGATATATTGTCTAATTTGAAAGTAAATAAGGCGAGCGGCCCTGATGGTATTAGCCATAGAATGTTGAAATATACAAGTAATACCGTCGCTAAACCATTGTGCTGTTTGTTTAACATGTCACTTCAACAACACTCTTTCCCAAGTCTGTGGAAACTTGCGGACGTAATGCCAATTTTTAAAAAAGGTGATAAATCCATTGTTAGTAATTATCGGCCAATTTCCCTTGTTAGTTGTGTTGGAAAATCTTTTGAAAGAATTGTTTTTAAAAATGTATATAATCATCTCTTAACAAATTCACTTATTTATAAGTATCAATCGGGTTTCTTACCAGGCCACTCTACCGTTCACCACCTTATCGAAGCTATCCATCATACCTGCTTAGCTCTAGAAAATCACGAAATTAACTGCCAAATATATTGTGACATCTCTAAAGCATTTGACCGTGTATGGCACCGAGGTTTGATTTTAAAGTTAGAAAATTACGGAATAAAAGGAGGTCTTTTGGAGTGGTTTCAGAATTATTTGACTAATCGAAATCAAAAGGTATCTCTAAATAGTGTTTCTTCAGAATATAAATCGGTCACAGCCGGTGTTCCTCAGGGCTCTGTATTAGGACCTTTATTGTTTCTGTTGTACATTAATGATATTTCTGATGACTTAACCTCTCTGGCACGATTATTCGCCGATGACACCTTTTTAAGCTTTTCTTCAGTTGACCCTATGGAAATCGAACATACTATGAACCAAGATCTGAACAAACTTAATGATTGGGCCAAAAAATGGTTAATAACATTTAATCCTTCTAAAACAGAAGTCATGTTTATTTCTAACATTTATTTTGAGGAAAACATAGAACTTGGACGATACGGTCCTACAAATAGTAAACACTCATAAACACTTAGGCGTTGTGTTATCATCCAACCACAAATGGACGAATCACATTGAAACTCTAATAAAATCGGCTACTAAACAAATTTCATTTTTAAGAAAGATAAAATATAAATTATCTAGTCAAACATTAAATAAATTGTATTGTGTTTATATTCGACCGCTATTAGAATATGCGAGTGAAGTATGGGATGGTTGCAATCAAAAAGATAGTGACAGATTAGAGCAAGTTCAACTAAATGCTGCACGAATAGTAACGGGTCTGCCTATGTTCGCATCATTAAATTCGCTCTACCTTGAAACAGGCTGGGAAACCTTATCAGAAAGACGAAAAAACAAAAAACTTAGTTTAATGTATAAAATTGTGAATAATGATGCACCGCCTTATCTTCAAGAGCTTTTACCAAATACAGTAAACAGCAATACTAATTATAATTTAAGAAACAGCCAAAATTTTGTTATACCCTTTTCACGACTGTGCTCATTTGAATCATCCTTTTTTCCTTCTACGTTAAGCCTTTGGAATCATCTTGATTTACAGACACGAAATTCAGAATCTCTCTCAGTTTTTAAAAGAAGTATAAGGAACATACCAAGTAAAGCGCCCAGTTATCTGTTCATTGGGGAAAGAAAGTATAACATTTTACTAACTAGAATTAGGCATTCATGTAGTAGTCTGCATGCAGATCTTTACAGAGTCAATATAATACAAAGCCCAGCGTGTGACTGCGGAGCTAATGTAGAAAATACAAAACACTACTTATTCGAATGTAATCTTTTCAATGATCAACGCAACACATTATTTTTATCTTTAAATACAGTACCGAATATAAGTTTAGATCTATTGGTCAACGGCAGCCCAAACTTTACCGTAGAAACTAATACCGCTATTATACTTGCAGTCCTGAAATTTATTAAAGACAGTGGCATATTCAGGCAGGAACCCTAAGAGTGCATAACTTTACTACCAGTATGCCTGGATAGACCTAGTAAACTGTCCAAGTGGGCACACCGAGTTGATTCGGTATTGAATCATCGTTGATTCGGCTTTTATTCGGTAGTGTTTCGGCGTTGTGTGCCTACCGGGTGGAGAAATATAGTTGGTCACATGTATGTATATTGTTTCTCTTACTACATGTTTTCTTCTTTAAAGCAAATGTTATATATTCACTGTTGTACCATAATACTGTACGTTGTAACTGCTGGGAGAGGACCATATAATGTTGTTAGAACTTGTGTCCAATCCCATTGTGTTCATACAATAAAATATGTTTAATCTAATCTAATCTAACAATGCTGCACATAAAATTTGATTAAGATTGGCCAGCTACTTTAGCAGATATTAATGTTTCAAAGTGTGGACGTACGACGTACGACAGACAACGGACAACGGACGACGGACCAAGCCTATACTATAAGCTCACCTTGTGAGCCTTCGGCTCAGGTGAGCTAATAAAGTGGTTGTGCGCCCAGCGCAGACTCAGATCAGCCTGGGCATCCGCCCAGTCTGATCAGAATCTTCGCTGTCCGCATGGAGGTAGCTTAGACCATTAGCTCGTGACCTTTTAAGCGCTTAGCGAAGAGTCTAATCAGACTGGGCGGATGCGTAGGCTGATCTGAGTCCGCGCTGGGCGCCCAACCACTCTGTTGGTTTTCTCGTGTCGCGGCTCAATTGTTTTCTTTGCAACAGCAAATTCTGTTTAACGTCAGAATGTTTGGGAACAAAAGCCGTCGTTGTAAAACTTGACGGGTTCATTGCATTAAGGAAGTATTTTATGCTTAAATATTCAGACTCAGATGTGTTTGTGTGAACAAAAAATATTTATCTGAAGTGCTATTTCAGAACAAATTAATGTTTGTTAAAAGTTCGATATTAAGAGGGTTATTATAGTTTTCAGTGTCGTACACACTTAGTGTTTTCTAAAAAAAAAAAAATAAATAATAGCGTCATCATTCTCTACAGCATTCAAACCAATACAATCGCTCTATCGATCACCACGATAAGGAAGAACATTATGAAGGAACGAAAATGCAGTCGGGTCAATTAAATGCTCGTCCGGTCCGAAGTTGGCGGGACCGGCCTGACCGTCAACGAAGGCCTTATCAGACATATGGGTCGAATTGCATTGCTAAAGGACGAGTTACACTTTACTATTGCAATGTGCCCACTGAAAAGGCCGATTTTCGAAGGTAGGCAGATAACCACAAAAACATGCAGAAATGTTAGCTATATGTTTCTTGTTTATTCTGTACGATTTCATTTTCCCGTATTTTAATGCCTTTTAGGTTAATTTTGCGGTTGAATACATGTACTGTCTGCAATATTTAACATTGAGCCTATGGGAATTTGAACTAACAACGTCCACTATGCATCCAAATTTCACTTCATCCTACCCCCGTAACCACAACGATTTTTATACATAATTATTCCTCATATACATATTATTCATAATCGGGTTATATTACAGTGGTTACGAGGGTAGGAGTAAACGAAAAATAAACTTTTTGGGTAAATTTTCATGTATCCATCACTAGGACTAAAGGATTTATATCAAAATCGCATCAGTATACTTTGTAATTGATAGAAAATAGAGGCATTATTCGACACAACACACCTTTTTCAAAGTGTTCGTTCATCTATGTAGTATATGTTCCTAATGCCCCCACCAAGGAGTCTGTGTGTGTGGGGGGCGGAGGTGGGGGTGGGGGGTTGTCGGGGAATGGGAGCAGCGCTGGGCATGCGTATAGGTATGGCGTTATGTGCGCATGTAAGGCATTAAACCATCATGTTGTGATATAACCTCTGATGTTATAATGTTGCGACGTGGTCAGATGATGTATCCCTCTGCCTGAAGTGATGCATTGTAAAACTCTGTGACCTTGAACTTTGGTCCACTAACTTTGTATGAAAAGTTACTTTTTCAGAGCTTTTTCCTTACCTCTTTTGATATCTTTGGCGTAGGAGTGCTGATATTTGATCAGATCATATCCTTAAAATGTAGGAACTGTGCACAAAGCATCCATGGACACTAAGTCCTTGAACTTTATGCATGGACCAGGATTTTCGCTTATATCTCAACACGGTTTTTGGATTCGCAACATAATTACAAATAGTTGGCCAGTCAAACGATGCAAAATAATCCTCATACTATCTGTAGGTTACTGCGACATATATTTAAAAGTTCACTGTTCTTTTCCTTATATATTCAACATTATATATGCATCATACTAAAGACAATGGTTCAGTCAGACTTTGCAAATGACGTCATACTATTTGTAGGTCATTGTGACTTGTACATGTATTTCATGATCCATTGAATTTATGTTTTATTTCGAACTAATATTTAATTGAATCCTCATCGGACTTGGAATAGATAGTCATTTCAGCGTTGCGTCTCATTTGGTACTACATGTAGGTCCCTGTGACCTATATTTCTTGGTTCACTGATTTTGTCTAATATTTTAAACATCTGTACCTGTGTAGCATCCATAAATGCGTAATATGTCATACGTGATTGATATTTGACATGATGAAACTTTCATTATATGTATAAATAGTGAATAATGCTTAAGAAAAGAAGGTTGATGACATTTTCACGCACTTGCCAGAACACAAGCGTGCAAAAGCGTTTCGCCATGAATACATTTGTTTAACAATAGTGGTCGGTTATAATCGACTTCCTGTTCATTTGTTTCATTATTTTCACAAAAGCAAACGCTTTACATGCTTATTATTGTGTTTATAAAAACTTGTAAAATCTACTGTTCAGAGGTTTCGTAAAAATTCAAATAAAATTTCTTCTTACCAGATGGTTTGAGCGAAAAAATCTCATTTAGACTGTGGATAAGAACCAAAAATATTATATCTGTCAGTTTGGAGGGCTATAGCTGATTATATCGAAAAAAACGCGGGTTGTTAGTGTACCCCGTTCAGCACCCCATATGCAATAAACCGGAAGTCACGTGATTATTTGTGAAACCGCAAACTTAAAAATGTGCTTATATAAACTGCCAAATGCCAAGCTTTTATAAACATAACTTTTATCAGGATCGGTCGTGGGCACAAAAACGGCCAAAGTGTAACCCGTCCTTTTGGCAAGCTTGAATTTTCAAATTCTAAGTGGTTATGGAATTGCGCGTTACACCAGACTCTATTACAACACCACCACCTGAAGCATGTCGAAACAAACTACCAATGACCTGTTGAACGTCCCTCACCAAGACAACTTGTTTCCCTTCATCTGACAATAATAAAATAGTCAAACTTGTGGCCTCATTTACATAAATATTAATTCAAATACTACTACTGAATAATTATACAGTGATAATATTCTACAACAAGTCAGATTAACACCAGTCATAATAATCAGATCAACACCAGTCAGGACACAATTAGGGTAGGGTAAAGTCGGGTAAATTCGGACAGTGACATTGTTTCCTTTATACGTAAAACAAAAAATAACTGGACAAACGGTGAAAATCCTGATGAGACGGCTCATTATGAGCCGTCGCATCTGGATTTTCACGGTTTGCAATGGCATGTCCGAATTTACCCGCTGTCCGAAATTACCCGACTTGACCCTAATACGAGTCCGTCTTAGAAAATCTAATATACGATCCATGCAAGTTCCCTCGGTCTAATGCGTTTGCTTTTAAAACGATTAATTTGACTGCCATTAACTAGATTCATCTACCTTCCGAATGCTTACACGGGGGTAAACAATTTGCTTATCTGTGCTGTCGACTGTTGCACTTCGCAAAATGGCTGTCGACCGAGATTTCGGTGCGCTGTATCAATGGCCGTCAACCGAAGTGATACTGCTGTCGATGGACTCGGGGTCACGACGTGGCACTAACGGGCGTTGTATTTACGACGCTTAGTGGTCACGGTTAGGCCTAATACCTAAACGTTGATAAAACGACAACGCTTTTTTGGCGTAACCGGCAAGTGGGTAACACTAATACATCAGGAACATGACGTCAAAATGACGTCGTACAGACATCGTCATTGCGTCAATTTGACGTCATGTGCACACTGGAAAGCGTTTGGATTACAATAAGGCGTTACACCGCCACAGTTAATGACTGACTGGATAGGTCGACAGCACAGGTAAGGAATTTCGTCGTTTAGTGCATTTGTGATGTATAGCCACCGCACCGTAGTGCACATTGTTGTTGTTGTTGTTGTTTTGATTCAGCACTTTTCCAAAATATCTTGGAAACATGGTGTGTACCTATTTACTAAAAGTATGAATATACAGCTAACACTACACGATCGACCGTTCTCTACATTGCAAAATAAAGAGAGATAAAAGAAGACATTATTACATACCTGATTACGCAGTCCATGACATATTTATGTATAAACATATGTTTCTATGTGTCATCCTGTCTTTGATGAATTGCCTTGTATATACAACAGTGTAGTACACCTCGAGGGTCATTAAATAAGTTACACACGAAGGCCATTATTAACAATAGGAAGAAAGTGGAAGTATTGATCTTTCTTATAGCCTATAACGGGACACTTACACTTATGGCAAAATGGGGAAAACGTAACAGCATGTGCGAACAGCGAAGACTCAGATCAAACTGTCCATCCACACAGTCTGATCAGAGTATTCGCTCTTCACTAAAAGTGAAAACGGTACACTCCACGTCAAACAAACTTGAAATTGTATTAGGGTAGAGCCGGGTAACTTCGGACAATGGGGAAATTCGGACATACCATTGCAAACAAGTGAAAATCCAGATGAGACGGCTCACCATGAGCCGTCTCATCAGGATTTTCACTGTTTGCCCAGTTAATTTTGTTTCAATTCCAAACAACTGACATACATGTATTAAGGAAACAATGTCACTGTCCGAATTTACCCGCTGTCCGAATTTACCCGACTTTACCCTGAAGTCAATGAACGACACTGAGCCAAGCCAGCAGAAAAGATGTCTCGTGGCATGACTCAGACAGTCCACTTTTCGGCATACAGGCAGTCTTATTAAGGTTGATGGGGACGCCATTTTAAAAAGGGTTTTTGTGTTTGTTTCCCTGGAGGACGAAGCCCTTCAAAATTGGGGTCTACCCATTCCTAGCTATGGGAGCAAAGTCTTTCCTTTAAGAGTAGGCCCCTACTTTGAAGGGAGGCTGTATTGAAAATAATTGCACCCCTTGAAATTGTGTCTATTCATCAGAAATCTCAGTCTATCATCAATTTAGTTTATTTGCAGTTGTCCTAAAGTGTATTTTTCTATGGCGTGTTTCTTCATTTTGATAACCTAGATGAATTAACCTTTTAAAATAGCAAGAAGTAATGTTTTATCTTAAATATACTTTCTTTTTCTCATTAACACACACATGTATGCTCTTTCCCTCTTCCTCTCTCTCTCTCTCTTTCTCCCTCTCTCTCTCTCTCTCTCTCTAGAATTAAATCACTAATACCCATTTATGCTAATTCCAACGATATAATTCACCCCACTTTATAGATTTCAAAGATAAACGGGCTCACCATCATACTTGTGTTTGTTCCCCTGTCCAAAATATTAATGTGATCAACTTTTACGAAAAATTAATGCATCTAGAGAAGATAACTTGAATGTTAGAGGGTTACCAATTCATCTTTTTCTTTGGACTCGTCACCTGGGACAAACCTGTGCCATCTGAAGCCGGTGGATAACCATCCAAACAAACAGACGGATATTACTTTTCAGGCTTCATAATGTTACGTATAACTCACGTTTCTAGGCTCTTGATACATGTATCCCCACATTTTGTGTTAAGATCGCTAAACATGAAATTTTATTTTTGACAAACACATTCAGAAATTTTATTTAAATAACGAATTAATAGAAGATCAGTAATCCGATACCTCTAGAAGTGAGCGACATGCAACTGAGCAATGCTACGAGAAAATCTGTTCAAGAGCATACCAAGAGCATATACGAACAGAAACTGACGGATCAGCCTGCGCACCACGAACTTTGTTCTGTGGCATTGTTTCACACTAATAAACTGTGGGCCTATATAGTTGTGAACACAAATGTACATACTGAAAATAGTCTTCACTTCTAGCACATGGGCTAGTTTCGCTGGTACCGCGACATAAGAAGTATGGTTACACATCCATGTTGTTCCGCCATATTTTCTTAAGAGAGAAAACTTTTGTGACTTCTTGCATAACTGGACGACTAAGGTTTTTTTTCCTCGATGGGGTTGACTCTTAAAGGAAAGAATTTGCTCCTTGGGAGCAAATTCTTTCCTTCAAGAGTCGATCCCCATGCAGAAGGGGGGCAAAGATGACAATTTCAGATTTCCTTCCCCTGAGAGTGTACCAATTTACCTTAAATGTCAATAATATAATGCAGAGACATATCGGAAGATAACTTATTTACTTAGAGGTACATCAACCAGGTCCTGCTGCACATTTCTGGCATGACGTACTGTATGTGTTGTCTAGCGTCCAATAAAGAGGACATAAAAAAACGGTGCAGACACAGATCAGACGCCGCGTTTTCAGGGTCTACACCTTTTTTTGCATTAGACAAATTGGTATTGCCACCTAAAATAAACTAAAAATGATAAAGTTAAACTAAAGCAGACACCCCTTCACCCCTTAATAGAAAAATTGACTTACCCATTTTGGTAAGTATAGAAGGGTCCACTGGGCATAAATGGGTCAAAACTTATTTTTCACGTGCAAAAAAACAACACCATTTGTCATACATAATTATGAAGAATCAGGTCTCATTTGTCACAGAATTTGAAAGTATTTTGAGGCATTTGTGAATTTTTTTGCTTGTTCATGTTTGTATTTTGCCGAAAACCATGAAAAAAAAAAAATAAATAAAAACCCGGAATTTTCTGTTTTTTATTTTATTTGTTTTTTCGAACAGTTTTGCGTAATGGTAAAAGAAGAAAAGAATGACAGATAAGCCATTTTTATATGGGTTTTACGGCCCTTTCAAGAATATATCAGATATGTCGAGCCGATCGTTAGGCAGAGGTGGGCAAAAGCCGGTGCTCCCGGGGAAAAACAGAACTTAGCTTTGGCTTCTTGCGTGTGCTTGAACACACAGCGGTGAGAGACCTAATGTTAAACCCATTAATGTGGATGTCCCGGTAAATAAGGTTGTCCCAATTTTTGACAGGTATATTACATCTGTGCGTCTTGAGTTTTGCGTTCACATACAGTTTACCGGTTTGATAAAGACGAACGCCAACGCCGATCGCCGTTCAGCGACACTGTACAATCACCGACCGCCACCATAATATCACCTTTTTCCAGCTCATGACATACTGGGTGCGGATCTCCTGGTCCATTGGATTGAAGAAATAGAGTGGACATGTCCCACCTGTGAGCCCTGCGTGAAAGGTAAACACTCATACACCAGGCTAGGCTCTCCGCTTGACAGGATGTCTCATAGATGGATGGATGACTTGGGATTTTACGTCCTTTTTAACAGTATTTCAGTCATATCAGGACAATGAAAAGGTGACAATGAAAGGCTCTGTGTAATGGAATCCCGTTTACGATTGGAAAGATTTCCGCCTCCGGTAATCGAACTCGGGACTGCTAGATCAGCAGGCCAGCATAACGATGTTCCCTACGAAACCTTCTGACACCGAGTCAGTCCTTGTCCTCGCCAGTTCACAGAGAATACGCGCCAAAAAGATTTCTCATTGCCCACAGACAGTGTCAAGCCATTTATGCCTAGTGACCCTTAAAAAGGGCATAGGCAAACAGTGTACATGTAGGCCCAGATCAAACGACGAAAAACACGGCGTCTAATCAGGGTCTGCACTATTTGCATAAGCAAATGTGTACTTCGCCTTAAAATAAAATTAAAATGATAAAAATAAACTAAACCAGACACCTCATTAATTGAAAGATAGAATGATAATAAGGATAGAATAGTCCACTGGACATATATGGATTAAATATATACCAGAACAACGCCACGTTAAAAGAAATTCTAATGCACTTACAAATATAACGCGTAATCTGATTGGATAACGTCAAAAAATTGCGACAGTATATTCTGCGATATACTGTCGCAAACCCGACGTCATAAAGTAACGTCGCTTCTCATTGGCTAACGTTTGGTTTTACGTTGCAGACAGCGCTTGAAATGGGTGCAAACTAGTACATTATAAAAGGTGAATATGTAGAAAAGTGCATTAGAATGGGGATGGTCGCAATGGGGCTGGCGCGTCGCCGTAAAACGAAATTACCGACCATAAAACCGATGATTTACCTCCCCAAATGACAATTTTCAAGACAGTTATCCCCTAAATCGTTAATTATGTGCAAACTGGAAAGACTCAGTTCTGCGCAGGCTCTCCGAGTCTTTCCGGCTCAGTAAAGAGAAGCATTCGTTCACGAAAATGCGCAGACCTCCGACTGCAGGAACATGACTTAAACCTGACTGCAAGAGCATGACTTAAAACTTTTCAGGATTGGAACCCCGTTTTTTGGGACAATGCGGCATCTTACCAGGATCTACACTGTTTGCGCATAGGAATTTCTATGCAAAATACAATTAAAATAACACCCAGCAGAAACCCCTAAAACTAGAGTCATCCAAGTGATAAGGATGAACAAGCCCGCTTGTTAAAAAGTTGTTAATGCATGTTACGTTTCAGATGACGCCATATTGTATTAGAGCTTACGTTTTTGTATTGTTTTCGTCTCCACATATTTTCTAAAAGGAAATATTTGTAATCCTTTAACTTTTAGAATTTAACGTTAACTTCCTTTTTACAGCTAAGATTGTGTTATACCAGGTCTAATTTCGGGAATACGATTTCGCCAAATCTTATTTGTAAGGCAGTTTTTGATAGCTTTGCAGATGAATTAGAAAAATGTCTTTTGTGATCAATGATAAACGATATACAATATTTTGCAAAACTATCAGTAGATATTACTAGATAATCTAGAGATCGATATAGATAATATCTGTTATTCGAGGGACGTTCAATATATAGCTGACATCGAAGTATTTTCAGAATGGGTACGTCTCGGCAAACATGCTCATATCGGCCCCATGTGGGTCAGATGGCTGGTGGGATGACTTGAGATTTTACGTCCTTTTAAACAGAATTTCAGTCATATCTGGATGATGGTAGGGTGATAATGAAAGGCTGTGTGCAATGGAACCCTATTTACGGTCGGCAAGATTTCCGCCTCTAGCTGAGCTCGGCCCCGGGGCCGCTACGGATCAGCAGGTCACATGTGGGTCAGATATAGAAACCAGTATCGGACCAATGTCGGTCCCCTCCCCCCTCCCAATATTAGTCATGAACCAAGGTCTAAATAACTCGTTACGAGAGAGAGGACAATGGTATTTGGCAGTCAGTTCAAGGCTAGGATGTAGATGCAGGCCCGGATCCAGACAACCACGTTCTGGTGGGGCTGTAGATAAGGGCTTGAGATGCTCACATAACGGTAATATGGCTAGCAGTGTGGACTTCCCTTGTGGCTCATGCAAAGAAGAAGTAGCAGATAGCCATGCAGCTATCCAGTGCGATTCTTGCATGCAGTGGTATCCTGCCCAATGCCAATATATCTCCTCCCCACAGTACGCTGTATATGCCGGCCTTGAGAGTTTTTCCTGGTTATGCCTGAAATGTGGTTCTCCCAATTACAGCTCCGGATGCTTCGAGTCGCTGTCGTCTCGGCCAGTCTCAAATCATTTTAGTGCTTTGGAATTATCAGACTCCTTTGAAGAGCTTGATTACTTTAGAACCACCATTGAAGGTACGTCGGTCCCAATTAGCCCACAAAGCAATGTTTTAGCCCAGCAGCATATGACAGTCACATACCCTTTACATCTACCCCTATAAAGTCTGTGGCACAGACCGAAGACTCAAACATCCATCAATTCAGTAAACTAAAAGTCATTTGCATTAACTGCCAGTCCATCCAAAGCACAGAGAAACGTGCAAGGTTTTACGCCCTCCTAGACCTCCATAAACCTGACATTGTGGTAGGTACAGGATCCTGGCTGCATAAAGACATTCCAGATGTGAAGTCTTCTCATCATCCCTTGAATATAACCCACCAATCAGAAGGGACAGACCCAGTGGCACTAAAGGCGGTGGTTTTTTTTTTATACTAGTAAGCCAGAAGCTTGTCATATCTGAGCAGCCACAACTTTCAACTGATCGCGAAATTGTATGGGCCAAAGTTCATGTGGTTGGTGCTAAACCACTCCTTATTGCTGCATACTATCGCCCTAATGAACTTGACCAGGTAAGTGCAGAAGAATTGAAAAAGTCCTTAGCACTTATTGACCCATCAAAATTACATGTCTGGGTGTTAGGTGACTTCAACTACCCAAAACTGAATTGGGAGGGAAGTCAGCCTGTCCTTAAACAAAACTGTCCAAGTCCTGAAATGTACCAAGACTTTGTTTCTACTCTAAATGACAGCTGCCTTACCCAAGTGGTATGTAAGCCAACCCGTGAGAGCAACATCTTATACCTCTTTCTAACAAATAGTCCCGCTCTGGTTGACTCTATAAATGTTGTCCCTGGCATTGCTGACCATCAGGCAGTGATAGCAGCAGTCAAACTCGGGCCATCAATACTGAACTGTACACTTATACTCTAAGGCTAACTGGGACATCATGAGGCAAGAAATGCTTGAATTTCAGGCAACATTCCTCTCCACCTGTGAAGGAAAAAGTACCGAAGAGCTTTGGCAGGAATTTAAGGGTACGGTTGAACACCTCATAAATCGGTATGTTCCCACAAAAACTCTCAGAGGCAGGAAGAACCTGCCTTGGATTACACAGGGAATTAGGAGAAAAATGAACAAACGAGACCATCTGTACCAGGTACAAAAATCATCTGGGAAGGATTCTGACAGAGAACTCTTCAAGAAGGTAAAGTATGAAGTTGACTCTATGATCAAAACATCATACAACAATTATTACCTTGATAGTCTTGTAGGCATTATAGATGACTCCCCATGCAGTGATGGGCCTCGCCCAAATACCAAAAAGCTTTTCTCCTACCTTGAGAACTGTAGGCAAGAGTCCCAAGGGAGCTCGCCTCTCAAACAGGATGAACAGCTATTCACAAATAATGCACTGAAGGCAAATCTCCTAAATGAGCAATTCCAGTCTGTCTTCACTCCTAAATCCCCCTTAATGCTCAAGCAGTTATGCATTCAGAAAGTACAAGACCTTCAAGAATCAGGCCACCTCAATCCAGAAAGTACTCCAACTAAAGCCAGAAATACTTTCCATAAAATGCCAGACATAAGTATCTCAGTACATGGTATCATGAAATTGCTCCAGGGTTTGAAACCGGACAAGGCACCGGTACCCGACCTTATCAAACCATTGCTCCTCCAAAACTTTGCTCTGAGATTGCTCCTATCCTGAAAGTGATCTTCTCTAAGTCCCTCCTGGAGGGATCATTACCCTCTGATTGGTTGAAAGCAAATGTCTCACCCGTTTACAAGAAGGGAGATAAAACATGCCCAGCTAATTATAGACCAATCTCCCTTACATGCATTCTGTGTAAACAGTCACTTCTAATGTGATGAAACATTTGGATCAAAACAACATCCTTTATGACTTACAGCATGGATTCCGTGCAAAGAGGTCCTGTGAGACCCAACTGACAATGCTCATTGAGGAATTACACCAAAATCTAAAAGGGGGCAAACAAACAGACGTCATATTGCTATACTTTAGCAAAGCCTCTGACAAGGTAAGTCACAAAAAATTAGTACACAAACTTCATGGCTATGGTATCCGAGGCAGAACCCTTTCTTGGATTAAGGCTTTCCTTAACGGTAGGCCACAGACTGTAGTCCTGGAGGGGGATTGTTCCAAGGAAGTGCCAGTGACTTCAGGTGTCCCTCAGGGATCAGTACTTGGACCAATCCTCTTCTTGGTCTATATAAATGACCTGTCTGAAAAGGTAAAGTCCCAGGTAAGACTTTTTGCCGATGATACGGCAGCTTACCTAGCAATCACTAAACTTGCTGAGTCTTAGCAACTCCAAGATGACCTTGACACCCTTCAAAACTGGGAAAAGGAATGGGATATGGAGTTTAATCCAAGTAAGTGCCAGGTTATCCGTGTTGCACGATCAAGATCACCCCTCCCAACCTTATGTATACCTTGATCCAAAAGAAATGTCAGGGCGGTGACAAATATGCACTGCCAATATCTGTCAAATTCGATCAGTCCACTAGAAGATTCGGTAGAATAAGTTTTGCACGCTTGTTCAAGTTCACTAAGCATAACGCATTGATATTTTATCTCATGTCACCACATTTACTGTCATATATGAGAGACTATCTCTATTAATACAAGCAATACAAGAAAGAGGGTGCATTTCTTAAAATAATATTGATTTTTTTGCGCGCAAAGGAGTACCGTTTACGGTGTAAAGAAATTCGCCGCCGCCTGGATTTTAACTCGAAGAGCCAGGCCTTAGCGGACTGCTCTGCCAACGCCCTTCACGTATACTGTTACACATCATGTATGCCTAGCCTTAAAAATAAGAGTCAGCATAGTGCAAAAATCGGGCACACGCTACAAGTAAACACCCACAACAATTTATTTTCGCGAATATCTGTTGGCTCGCAAAATGAGACATTTCGCGAATATTGAAACTTAGCTATATCTTAAAAGATGATAACTGCCAAGAGCAAGGTTGAAAAACGTCGTATCAATGTCCAGGCATAAATCTGAAAAGAATGTCGTGTCAACGTTAGTTAACACGACGTTGTTTCAGCTCGTCGGATGTTCTGCTGCGAAAGTCTGGAGCACACTGTAATTATTAGTTTTGCCAAAATAATATCATTTTTTCAATGTACAGATTATCGATCGTTGTAACAGCGAAGACTCAGATCAGCTTGCGCATCCTCTAAGTATAAAAATCAGCTTTTTTCTGTGTTATGTACGAGATGGATTCAGACATACCACATTTATCAGCCTTGTCACCTGGAAAAAAATGTACCTAATGCAAAGATAAATACAGGCCTGTTCTTTTTGTACGCTCAAATAGAAACTCAATGGATCATGGGAACAGTCGTCCCCGTTCTTATAGACAAGTTTTGGTTCATGAGGAATAGTGATTTTGGTCATACGGGCCGCATGGTCATGTGTAAATATACCAAGAGAAAAGACACATATAGCATCTGCGAATGGCGAAGACTCAGATCAGCCTGTGCATTCGAATCACCCATATTGGGTTTCGCAATCTGTCGTAACGTTTTGCAGTTTTCTTAAATCACAGTCAAACCTGTCTAAAGGAGTCATCCAATGGGATTAAAAAATGGTTGCTCCGAGTGACCACTTAAAACATGTCACACATGTTCGTTTGCACTGTAGACACCCGCCCATCCCCTCCCCCCCCCCCCCGCCCCAAGATGGCTTCGGAAACCAGGTGACCCCCCACCGCCAAGATGGCTTCTGAAACCAGGTGACTCTTAATAGAGGTGATAACATAAGCAGTTTTGACTCTACTTCGTTACTGGAAAAATGTAACAATGAAAAGTGTGAACAAACAAGACTCAGGCCAGTCTGCGCATCCTCGCAGCTGATCTGGTAGTTTATAAACGTACATGCTTGGTGTCTCATGAAAAGATGCCTTATTCCACGTGCGAAAAGGAAATACTCAGATTAGCCTACGCATCCGATTAGTCTTCTCTTTTTGATCGATGTTCTACAAGTACAGGTAATATGGCTAGCCACGTGCACATATTGTTGGCTATACTTCATGTCCAGTTGTTGCATAACGTTACATTGGATTAGTACGTTTTGTTACAGCGGAGTAATTTTTGTTACCGGTGACTGAGCAGCGTGTATGTCCCATGTTCCTTTTTATACAATGGAAAAGTCCAGGGGAAGGTATAATATAAAAATAGCCCCGCCCTGACAATTCTTTTGGATCAAGGAATACCTTGCATGGTCAAACACTTGAGATGGTATCCTCTGCTAAGTATACCTGGGTGCAGACATCACAAATGATTTGTCTTGGAAACCCCATATCAACAGGATTACCAACAATGCGAACAAATCCCTTGGTTTCCTCAGAAGAACCTTAGGGACGAGTCATTTATTATCAGGTGGGGGGGGGGGGGGGGGGGGGGGGGGGGGGGGGGGGGGGGCCGGGTACATTTTCATATGGTTCACCAAAATTTTTCCGACCCCCCCAGTCTCACCAGAATTATTTTTCCGACCCCCCCAGATAGGTGACAAAATTTTTTATGACCCCCCCCCCCCCCTATCCCCAGTGCCAGCTACCCTTCACACACATACCATATTACCTATTTTATGTCAGACTGACCTCAATCAAAACCTAGCTGTATGAAACACAAAGAACATTTCTTATTCTAACTGGTTAATTACATGTAATCATGGTCTGTTTAAACTTCGTCTGCATTTCTTGCATATTTTCTTCTGCTAATGGCCATCCGGAAATCTTTTAGTTGAATGCTTAATAATTATAACTGTAAATAATATTAATTGGGACTCAGGGTGGTGGGGGTCTGGGGCTGTGTTTTTGCTGATGAAAAGGCACCTGGAGAGCTGATATCACAAATGCAGGCATTAAATTTAATTGAGCACAAAATCATCTACCTGACATGATTTTATAAACACTTTCATACTGGTATAGCAAAACAATGAAAGTCTTTTTTTATTTTATTTTTTTGAGTCATTTCCATAAAGGCTTTTAAGTTTTTAAGTTGTGAGTTTGAAAGAAAAGAGTCTGAAATTTTATGAGTAATGGGGGGTCTGGGGGGCAAAGCCCCCCAGAAGCTGAGACATTTTGAAAAATAAGGACTGATGGAAGAATTCTGACCCCCCCCCCCCCCCAATATGCCTTATAAAATATATGACCCCCCCCTGCTCCAAGGCTTTTTTATTTCCGACCCCCCCAGTACATCACCAAAAAAAAATTCCGACCCCCCCTAAATGTACCCGGCCCCCCCAGCTGACAATAAATGACTCGTCCCTTAAGGCCAAAAACCCTGAACTTAGAGAGAAAGCTTACAAAGCCATCGTCCGCCCCCAACTGGAGTACCTGCTCCAGTCTGGGACCCCTACATTAATGAAGATATATACAGAATTGAGATGGTCCAGAGACGAGCGGCTCGATGGTCCTAGGTGACTTTTCACCCTACTCAAGCGTCTCAGATATGCTGGAGAGACTCGGCTGGCGCACCCTTGAGCAGCGGCGTGCTGACTCACGTCTGGTCCTTTTCTATAAGATCGTTCATGGTCATGTCGCAGTTCCACTTCCAACGTATGTCATTCCTCTGGCCCGCGTATCTCGGACATCCCATCCATTGGCTTTCAGACAAATCTACTCTCGGACAGACTATTACAAGTACTCATTCTTTCCCCTAGCAGTTGTTCAGTGGAATAGCCTCCCAGCCCCTATTGCCACCTTGACAGATCTCGACAGCTTTAAACGAGCTGTCAGCCAGGTGTGCCACCAGAAACCATAATTTGACCACTGCTGTTTTTATCTTCACATTTCTTTTTCTACTGTATAATACACTAACACTATGCACTTTTGCTCAATTTCTCACTGTCCGCTTTGTTTTTATCCTTTACTTTAAATAGCATGTTGCGGGAACCCGGCACGTAATACTCATATGAGGGTGTATGCCGTATGAAGAGATAGATACCTGTAGGGGCTGGGAGGTCCCGAGATGTATGTTGCATGTGTGTATGTTGGGGGAGGGGTTTGAAAATATATGACATAATTAGGGATCAATTTGATGAGAATTTTGATTATGTCATTTTTGCCTTGAAATAGGCCTATATGTTGTGATATCTCATGAGAATCACCTCGCTAAGGCGATTCTAATGAGACGTCACAACATATATTTAAATCTAAACAAACATTACCTCAAAATGTCATCAGATACTCCTTACTATCTGATGCTTACATATTATACATAACACAGATGCCCCGATGAGGGGGCTGAAGCCCCAAAGCCCAGCCCCTGGATCCGAGGCTGAGATAACCATATCAACTTTTAAGCGATTCTCTAAATGTTTGATTGAGTTATCCCCCTTTTTGGCTTTAGCATTCATGG
The DNA here is from genome assembly GCA_963989385.1 of Ctena decussata. NCBI lineage: Eukaryota > Metazoa > Mollusca > Bivalvia > Lucinida > Lucinidae > Ctena > Ctena decussata. Next base: position 36,796,265 of record OZ022508.1, read on the forward strand.
CTGCTTCTTCGTTGAAGGCAAGTGTACACTTCACGGTTCAGTTACATATGTATATGTATACTTATGTAACTGAACCGTGAAGTGTGTGTATACATAAATTTTCGACTGTTGCGTTTACACACTGTACAACCGGCTGAAGTGATTCCAGATGGCTACAGAGATAGCAGATCACCAAAAGTGAAAGTAGATTTTAGGTAGGTGAGATAAAATTGCTGGTAAAAACAGACGATAAAATCCTGGAAGAGTTTAGCCTCATATGGAAGTTGCTCAGTGTCTGTAGATTCTACAGTATCAGTCTGGGTGGCTTTCTTACACAGATAAGGCTATAGCAGGTCTTGAATGGCCAACATTTTCAGAAACAAACACTAAGTCTGCTTTTCGGCTCCCATTAAACGAAACTGAGATAGTGCCCAATCTGTTTGCTTGCTTGCAATAAAACTTCAATTAGTTAGCAAAATATTGCCATTTTTTGATGCACAATTTGCTTTTATAATGAAAATACACACTTTCAAAGAGGATAGGTAGCGACAAAATGGTTGCCTTTGTCAACAGATGCACTTTTAGGTGGACAGCTGGGATGGCAGATCAGTTTGTATGGAAATAGGCTGACATTGATGACAGGTATCAATATATTGGTACGTATCTTTAAACTGATTATACTGTGACTTCGGCGTGAAATCATGAAGAATGAAGCATGCTTGTCCACTAGAATGCATGTTGTTGCATTTAATTGCTTTACATGTACATTTTTCGGCAACTTTCTGATATTGTATCGGTAACTCCTTTTTCATTGCAAATGCTCTACATGTACTGCAGTGCTTTTGGCAAGTCAAGAATTTCATTATTTTAAAAAGTATGCTGTCATTTGATTTGATTAGGAACATTCAGCAATATTCATTGTTTAAAAAAACAATAGAAAAAAATAATAATGGTAATAATAATAATAATAATAATAATAATAATAATAAAAATGATAATAATAATGTCATGAAAGTTTCGACGGCGTATCGTCCAAGCCAAACACGATAAAATTTTCCTGAGTATCTTCTACAATTTATGATTGTAACTGCGCAGAAATTAGGGCAACATTCTGGCAAGCTAAACCAGTGCTGTTCAAACATTATCTGGTAAGTTATGCTCGGAATGGCTATTGCTGTTCATTTGGTTTTTCCGGGGGTAACTTTGTTGCCTGTCTTCACTACATGCCATGCCAAAACGTTCTTTTTTGCAACCATTTCCTCGATTTTTCTGTACAGCACGGGATATATATGACTGTTAACTAAGGCTTTTCCTGGGAATCTACTTTTTTTTAATTTTATTTCTATTTTGACACGCTGTCGGAAAATGATGATGCTGTGTGTGAATCTTGTTTTATGCAAGTTTAAATAAATATCTTTTTCAGATAATTTACACTCGGTGAACAGTGCACCAATTTCCATTCCACATATTTCTGATTCTAATGATATTTTGATGGAGCCACAAAGATTTATACTTTGAGCAAGGACTCCTTCACAAACTGATTTCAGTTAAAGTCGGTGCAGATTATGGCGCCATTTGTCAGGGCATTTTCTGACTGAAATTTCTATGACGGAGTCATTGACCAAAGTGTGAATTTTTGCGATTTCTTCAAAAAATCATTAGAACCGTAAGATATGGACTTGGGAGTCATGCAGGTAGCTGAATGTACACTACTGAAAGAGGAAAAAAGATTTGCCTGCATCTTTGGATCAAAGTTCTTTTTCCTTTATGTACATGTTCAATACATGTCTGAACTATGTTGCAAGTTTCAAATCCCTGCATCAAATACTGTAGGAGGAGTTGGGGAGACACAAATAGTGCTACAAAGTGTGAAATATGGCCAAAATATGTATGTCATTTAAGGGGACACAATTCTGCAATAATGACCTGGATCAAATTTCCTTTTCTCTATGCATGTTCAATGCATGTCTGAACTGTGTTGCAAGTTGCAACTCCCAGCATCAAATACTGTAGAAGAAGTTGCGGAGACAAGAACAGTACTACAAATGTGAAGTATGTACGTATGGACAGAGGCAAATCCTTATGCCGCTCCCCACTTTTGTGGGGGTATAAAAAAAGGTGGGGGTCTGCTGACAACCGTTTGTCACCAGCCTCACAGTCTGACAGCTGGTCAGGCTTTTGACAAATGCTTGTCACTGGCCTTTTTTTTTGGGGGGGTCGTGGGGGGCGGGGGCGGGAGGGGGTATTAAACAATGAATATTGCTAAATGTTCCTAATCAAATCAAATGACAGAATAACTTTTAAGATAATGAAATTCTTGACTTGCCAAAAGCACTGCAGTACATATAGCACATTTGCAACGAAAAAGTAGTTACCGAAACAATATCAGAAAGTTGCCGAAAGATGTAAAGCTATTAAATGCAACAACATGCATTCTAGTGGACAGGCATGCTTCATTCTTCATGATTTCACGCCGAAGTCACAGTATAATCAGTTTAAAGATTGATACCTGTCATCAATGTCAGCCTATTTCCATACAAACTGATCTGCCATCCCAGCTGTCCACCTAAAAGTGCATCTGTTGACAAAGGCAACCATTTTGTCGCTACCCATCCTCTTTGAAAGTGTGTATTTTCATTATAAAAGCAAATTGTGCATCAAAAATTGGCAGAAATATTGCTAACTAATTGAAGGTTTATTGCAAGCAAGCAAACAGATTGGGAACTATCTCAGATTCGTTTAATGGGAGCCGAAAAGCAGACTTCGTGTTGTTGTTTTTTCTGAAAATGTTGGCCATTCAAGACCTGCTATAGCCTTATCTGCGTAAGAAAGCCACCCAGACCGATACTGTAGAATCTACAGACACTAAGCAACTTCCATATGAGGCTAAACTCTTCCAGGATTTTATCGTCTGTTTTTACTAGCAATTTTATCTCACCTACTCAAAATCTACTTTCACTTTTGGTGATCTGCTATCTCTGTAGCCATCTGGCATCACTTCAGCCGGTTGTACGGTGTGGTTTATGTAACTAAATTATCATTATTAGATCAAATATATCCTGTGCTATTTTATTTGCAGAAAAAAATGATAGAAATGTTACATATGTATACATTCTATGCTCAGTCCTGAGTGCTCAGAATTTTACCGATCTGTAATTTTTTAGTTCGGGTGCGGGTTACACAGCTTACCCACGTCAATATCGGATAAATTTTAAGGTCGCTAAATGTATTTGAACACCGTAACGACTGTAAACAAGACAACATTCCTCTTCAGCTGAAGAAAACAGACAAAAAGACAAAGTTTACAGTGTTTTAATCGTGTGTATTTATGCGGTTTATTATCTTTTATGACTCTTGATGCACAGGTGATTGTATTGAAAACTTGTGACTCTCCAAAACGGCAGATTTGATAATTAATTTTGCATGCAAGATGACACAAAAACAAGTTCAGCTTTTGAAAAAAAGTGGAAAGGATGCAACTTGAGAAGTGCTTGTATTATGCTTATTTTGTGCGATATATCAGGAGAAATTGAAAACTTAGGAACACCTTCCGTTTAAGTCAGGTTTTGACGTTTGAAACACACATATAATGATTGTTTATGAAAATGCTCCGAAATCTGGCATAAATTAAAGCTAAAGCAGGGATTAAATTACTTGATTTTTAGGGAGTTTGACAATTATTCCATGATTTCTAGTATTATGCTAAAGTAAACTGATCGATTATCAAGTACAGGATTATTTTGGTACTTTCTGCTTTACAAATCTCCCAAGACTCTGCTTGTTAAAATGCAATGACATCACATTTCTGGTTCCTCCGGCTTAAATTCAGCGAAAAATGTCAAATTTTGCCCGATCAAAAGTGTTTCACGCTCTGTATTTCTGCCAGGTTTGAGAGAAAGTCATGACTAACTGCATATTTCTTTTAGTATCTGAGACTTGCATCAAGCCATCACACCATCACAAACTTTTACCCATTCTTTGTTACTAATCAGCGGCAAATATACATGAAAATATGCAAATACATGAAAATATGCAAAAATTTAGAGACTAGACCCTTATAAGTTTAAGGAATCGTTGCCTTTGCAACGATATTCCTATGCAGTACTTTAAGACTTAAATACCCGGTATATGTCATATGCTTGCATCTTAGGTATTATATACCTGGAATACTGTTTTGACACATATCTAATGAAATAAATGCTAGTTTCCAATATTTAATGATCACCCCTCGAAATGTCATAATAATGTATGAAAAAAAAAAAAAAATTTAAGAAAGCTGCTTGCAGCTGCCATGGGATTGACATTGCCTGCAAATTAGTGTAACTGTTACGTCGAAAAGTGACATCAAAGTTTGACGTCAGTTTCTTGATTTTGATATGCTCTACTTATCTAGTGGTCCCGGGTTCGAGTCTCAGCCGTAAATCATTATCAACCTTGCCATCATCTTGATATGACTGAAATACTGTTAAAAAGGACGTAAAATTGCAAGTCATGATGGGTCATCCATCCATTTGATGTGCTAACATCAATAGCATAATGTCAGATGAGAACACTACATTTCAAATCTTTATGGAAACAATTTAAGGTCAAAATAGTCAAACAAAGCCCCGATTTGTTACACTGTCTGATTGCAAATTTTGTTCAGTGATCTAATATTCTTTGATAGATACACTAATAAAATGATGTAACTCTGATTATTGCTTACAGCTATCGATAGTTTTGATAGGTTGTCTTCAAGTACATTTTCACCTTGTGGACTGCATTTTGAAACATGACAGTATCGTGGTGCATCAAGATGTAAGACCCTCAATAGCAATAGTAACTTGATAGGGGTTTCTCCAATAGTGATAGTAAATTGTGATAGTCAAAATTTGACACGATAGCCCTAGGCATGAGAAGTTTGATAATGATACAGTTAACTCTGTATGTCTTAGGAAAAGATAACGATAACCAAATCAATATGGTTATTGTCTTCTTAGAATTCTTGTTCACATTTTACAGGTAAAAGTGGAACAAGATGTCATCCACACCCACCCCTCTAGACGACAATCGTCTGAACAGAAATGACGAGAGCATGTACAGTGCCATTGATAAGATGATGAGCAACAGTGAACAGAGTTATGATGATTTTATGAAAGGCTTCACACATCTCAAGACTGAAGATTTAGGTATATTGTGTTTCATATTTAAAATGCCATATTTATCAGCTTAAAGACCGGGACATTTTCTTCTTCAAAAATGACCAAAAATATGAATCTTAGTCATGTTCGTTCTGCATAAGATGCTCTTCTAAAGACTCCAGATTTTTAGATACATCTTGTAAGAAGATTTGTTAAGATTTATTGGATTGTTTTGGAGGGGGAAAACAATGGTCATATAACTGAATAAATGGTAATTTTTATTTCCTCTGATACATGAGCTTAAATTCTTAAACCAGTTGCTTTAGACATCCTAAAGTTTTAGAGAATTGGCGACTGTTTGTTGGGCCATGGTCCATGGTCTGGTTACCACAGATTACAATAGTGCAAACAGCATGTGCCCGCCCCCTAGAGCCAGTTGAAGTGGAAAACTTGATATAGCCATGTCACTATCAGGTCAGACATTTGGGTGTTTGTCAGACATAGGCTGCATCCAGAGGAACTGTAGATCAGATGGAGTATTAAATGGGTATGTGGGATCCTCTTATTATTTATTTCTCCATGAAATATGTGTTTTGACCCCTTTGACGTTAGAACTGTCTCATCAAGGCAGTTTTGATGGGTTCACTACATATATTTATATGGTTTTTGAACAGAAATATTACTTTTTTATTTTTATAAAGTGCCAAAAAAGCAGATGACAAAATTTAGGTCTGCAAATTTCATAAAATATTTTGCCCAGCTATATCATATTGAGAAATCAAAGAATATAAGGCAAACATTGTAGATACATTTACAGATGAGGCAGCTCAATATAGACCTCTTAGGCCAAAATTAAAATTATGTTGGTTTGCTGTTTACCGACCGACCCGAGGTTTTCCGTGCGACCCAAATATTTTTTTTCGATTTCCAAAAAAAAATAATTTTTTTTCCCGACCCGTCCCGGTAAAGTCCGGATTTTAGTCACGACGTTTCCTATATCCCGGTATTATTTGTTCGTGTCGCTTATTTAACCGCGTGCGCGATCCGAATCAGCTTACCGCTTTAAATTTATTATTTCAACCAATGAGCGTTTCTTTAACAATGATTTGTGTTGTAAAATGGCTTCGGAGGCGAAAATCGCCCGAGTCGAAGCGACTTTCTGCGTGTCTGTCGTTGTCAAAAAAGCAGAAAAAAAGTGTACAGTAGTTAAAAACGCATTGAAAAGAATCCCCACATGCAACACATGGGAAGACCTCTTCAATGATGCAATAATAAACGTTTCGGAAGACGATTTGCCGACGATATCGACGAGTGTAATCAGATTAAAGAACAAAATCATGTCAAGATTTATATTTTTTCAGTCCTGTGCTTTAGTGGGAAACACTTATTCTGTGTGATCTTTAATTTCAAATTTATGTAGCAAGGCCTGTTAAAATGTTTATAAGATTTCATCATTGCAAACCATACTAACACTAACTTTCTGTGCCTGCCATACATATATATGTATAATATACAAAAAAAAAAAAGCCTACCGACCGACCCACTTCTACTATTAGAAAAAAAAAATAAAAAGCCTACCGACCGACCCACCTCTAATTTTCTGGGTCGGTAAACAGCAAACCAACAATTTTTTAAGGTTGGCCTTATCTGGATTTACTGTGCTTGCAAGTTTAACTGTTGTCATTTCTGGCACTTTAATGTTAATTGATATCTCCAAATGTCCCTCTTATCTAGAACTTTGGATTGTATGCATGCATAAGACGGCATACTGTAAAATATGGTATGGTATGATGGCTTGGTATGTGGTATTGTATGAAAATCCATACCATACCACATACCATACCAAACCGCCATACCAAATTAATTATTAACCCGTACTTAAAAGGAAGATTCAAAATACTATAGAACTGTCTAACTCAGCTGTTGCTTTGATACACTGCATTATTTTAGTCTCAACGGTTGTGTAAGTTGCTTTTAAACGACTGCATGACAAAATCAACTGAATAGGATTGGATGCCTATCGAGGACTTAGATTGGCATGCGCATCCACGCAGTCAGAACAGACTCCAAATCTGAGCATGAAAACCCCAGTACCATTGGTTTCAACGAAAACAAAAAATGGACGGAAGACCAGGATGATCACAGACCTTGACTCAGCGCATAGTTCAGGTGCTTTAGTTTTTGTCGAGCTCGCTTGCGGAGAGCGAGACATAGTTGTTACAATGTCAGTTCGGTGTATGTCCGTGCGTGAGTGGGTTAGTCCGTGCGTGCGTGGGTCCGTCCGGATTTGTCCGGGCCATAACTTCTACATTTATGGATGGATTTCAAAATAATTTGGCACAATTGTTCTCCTTGATGAGTAGAAGTGCCTTTTGAAACATTTGTTCAGGTAGGTCCAAGGTCAAGGTCACACTTGAAGGTCAAATGATAAAATGGCCATAAATTGAGCTTGTCCGAGCCATAACTTCTACATTTATGGATGGATTTCAAAATAATTTGGCACAATTGTTCACCTTGATGAGTAGAAGTGCCTTTTGAAACATTTGTTCAGGTAGGTCTAAGGTCAAGGTCACACTTGAAGGTCAAATGATAAAATGGCTATAAATTGAGCTTGTCCGAGCCATAACTTCTACATTTACGAATGGGTTTCAAAATAATTTGGCACAATTGTTCTCCTTGATGAATAGAAGTGCTATTTGAAACATTTGTTCAGGTAGGTCCAAGGTCAAGGTCACACTTGAAGGTCAAATGATAAAATGGCCATAAACTGAGTTTGTCCAAGCCATTACTTCTACATTTATGGATGGATTTCAAAATAATTTGGCACAATTGTTCTCCTTGATGTTTAAAAGTGCCTTTTGGAAAATTTATTCAGGTAGGTCCAAGGTCAAGGTCACGCTTGAAGGTCAAATGATAAAATGGCCATATTTTTTGCTTGTCTGAGCCATAAATTCAACATTTACAAATGGATTCCAAAATAATTTAACACAATTAGTCCCCTTGATGAGATGAAGTGCCATTTGGAACATTTGTTCTAGTAGGTCCAAAGTCAAGGTCACACTTATGGTCATAAGTTGAGCTTGTCGGAGCCATTACTTCTACGTTTACGGACATATTTCAAAATAATTTGGCACAATTGTTCTTCTTGATGAGTGGAAGTGTCAAGTGATATATGTGTTTGGGTAGGTCCAAGGTCAAGGTCACTCTTGAAGGTCAGATATTTTAACTGTCATAAATTGAGCTTGTCTGGGTCATCACTTCTACTTATTTTCCTTTGTGAAAATTTGAAAAGAAGAAGAAGGAAACGATGGCTAAGCATGATGTTTTTTGGCTTCTTTCTAGAGTGAAGCAGTTACTTAGTCTTGACATACTTATAGGTCACTAAAGCAAACTGCGGGCTCGACCAGTTGTCCCTGGACAACCTTCTAGTTTAAATGATGTGGCTCAACAGTTTAAATAAATGAGCCTGAGAAAATCTTTTTATTGCATATGCCAGCAAAACAAGCGGGTAAGCCTGTGCATCCACGCAGTCTGATCAGTATCTTTGTTCTTATTTGTTTAGAAAGTATAATCTCTCTAGTTTCTATACTAAATTTCTAATCGCTAGCTGGTCTTTGTAGCTGAGCAGTTTGGTTTGTGCACCTTGTCGGAAATCCCGGACAGGTTTTCTTGCAACAGGACTCAAATATACATTTGATGTAGCAAGTGCAGACAGATCTAACTGCCTTCAGACCACTAACCAAGCTAATTGCCAATTAATTAAGTATGTTTGATAAATAGAGAAAGCTTCAAGTTTTCTTAGATTTATTGGGGGTATGCAGTAGTTGCGGCATTATGAAAAAGAATAAAGCAGTCCAATTAACCTGCGCCAAAAATACCAGTTTGTACATTTTCGTATGTGAAAATTCTGGTATGCTTGGGGTATGTAAGAGTGAATCCGAACGCAAGTACACTTCAGCACCTACCAGCTTATGGATTAGTGATCATAAGAAAAATCTTTAAAAAATATAATATGGAAGTGTGTTTTGTAATATGTATCTAGGCATGCTAGGTGAAGAATTGGCAATTACTTTCATGAAGATGACTCACAAGTGAGCTATGTCAATAGGCACCCGCAACCGTGATTTTGACACTGGTTAACGACAATGACCTATCTCAAGTTTGAGCTGCCCAGTTTGGAATACAAAAATGGACCGCGGTAAATCTTGAGATTGACCTGATTCCAAAACAGTTACCAACACGCTGTAATGTTTTGTTTGTGTGTATTAAACTGAAAGTAGAAATCAAAAGTAGATCTACACTGAAAAAAGAAAGTTTTGAATAACTGCATCTTTCCATTGTAAATTTACAAACAAGAGAAAACATTTTGAATTAACATCTGACAGAGTGCTAGTATTCATGCAGTGCAGTACAAAAAACGAAGATTAAATATTCATTGACCTTTGATATTATTGGCTACATTTTGACATACGCATTACTTGACCAATGAAAGATGTGGAACAAAGGTGAAGTTATACTTTGCTGTGTCGAGAAAAAATGTTACTATAAACAGTATAAAGGCAGTCCAAGGGCTAGGGGTTGCAGGTTGCAGGCTGCAAAAAATTAAGGAGACAATGCATTTATATCTTCCATGTTATTGTATGTCATCGCAATCATTTCTTTTGCTTAAACAGCTTATATTAATGGTAACCTTCTCTTTTGAACTCCATGCAATAATAAGCCCTTTGCCACCCGTGATAGCAACTGACACAAATGTAGCCACTTGATGGGACTACATATATTGAAGATTTTTGAAGCTTTTCCAAAGTATCTGAACAGGGAATGCAAAAACTCTAATCAGACTGTTCGGAAATGCCCAAAGGGACTTTGTTATGGAACATGGCCCATACACAATATTCAGATATCCCATAATTCGGCTATTTCAGGAGAGAAAGTATACTTCTGGATTTCCAGCGACTCCACCTGAAGAATATCAGTGATGTATGCTTTATAGATAGCCCAAGCCCCATAAATTGTTTATCCAAACACTCGCGGCGAGGACTCTGATCAGACTGAGTCTTCTCTGGCCGTACATATGCAAAGGGTTCCCTTATCTCAGGATGCAAACTATTATTCTTTTTTTTATATAAAAAATACATTCTTTTTTAGATATTTTCTTTTATTTATTATTATCAGTTTTATTAGCTCACCTGAGCCAGAGGCTCCGGGGGAGCTTATAGGATGGTAAGGCTCCGTCGTCCGTCGTCGTCCGTCCGTCCGTCCGTCCGTCCGTCCGTCCGTCCGTCGTCCGTCCACAATTTCAAACGACTTCTCCTCTGAAACCGCTGGGCCGATTGTAACCAAATTTCATATAGAGCCTCCTGGGACCTTAGGAACAAAAAGTTGTTCAAACGGTCCCGGTCACATGACCAACATGGCCGCCATGCCCATATATGGTAAAAACCTAAAAAAATCTTCTTCTCCAGAACCAGTAGGCCGATGGCCTTGAAACTTGGTATGTAGCATCGGGTACGGGAGTACTACCAAGATTGTTCAAATTATGACCTTGGGTTGACCTTGACCTTTTTTACGGTAAGGTCAAATATGCTTCCTTGTGCTTTTATATGGCAAAATGCTAGAACATAAGATATCTTGAAAACTGTTGAAGATTTTGGGCTAAAAATTGGTATCTACAGTCATCTTAATGAGTACATGAAGATTTATGAGTACAAGAGGTCAAGGTCATTCTTTGACCTTTGACCTAGAACTCTCATATTTTGACAATTCAAAACAATTTCCTCAAAAGCCCCTGGGCCAATTGAAACCAAATTTTATATAGAGCCTCCAGGAGTTGAGGGAACAAAAACTTATTCATACGGTCCAGGTCACATGACCAACATGGCCGCCACGCCCATATATGGTAAAAACCTTTAAAAATCTTCTTCTCCAGAACCAGTAGACCGATGGCCTTGAAACTTGGTATGTAGCATTGGGTACTCAAGTACTATCAAGATTGTTCAAATTATGACCCTGGGTTGACCTTGACCTTTTGTACGGCAAGGTCAAATATGGGAAAATGCTAGAACATGAGATTTCATGGTAAGTTTTGAAGATTTTGGCCTAAAAATTGGTATATACAATCATCTTAATGAGTACATGAAGATTTATGAGTACAAGAGGTCAAGGTCATTCTTTGACCTTTGACCCAGAAATCCCAAATTTTGACAATTTCAAACAATCTGCTCTAAAACCACTGGGCCAGTTGAAACCAAATTTCACATAGAGCCTCAAGGGGTTGAGGGAATGAAAAATTATTCTAATGGTCCTGGACACATGACCAACATGGCCGCCTCGCCCATATATGGTAAATACCTTTAAAAATCTTCTTCTCCAGAACCAATTGACCGATGGCCTTGAGACTTTGTATGTAGCATTGGGTACTTGAGTACTATCAAGATTGTTCAAAATTATGACCTTGTGTTGACCTTGACCTTTTTACAGCAAGGTAAAATAAGGGAAAATGGTAGAACATAAGATTTCATGGAAAGTTTTGAAGATTTTGGCCTAACAATTGGTATATACAGTTGTCTTAATGAGTTCATGAAGAATTATGAGTACAAGAGGTCAAGGTCATTTTTTTACCTTTGATCCAAATCGCTCATATTTTGACATTTTCAACCATTTCCTCAAAAGCCAAAGGGCCAATTGTGAACATATTTCATATAGAGCCTCCAGGGGTTGATTGAATGAAAATTTGTTCAAACGGTCCAGGTCACATGACCAACTAGGCCGCCATAACCACTTATGGTATAAATCTTTAATATTTTTCTTCTCCAGAACCAATACACTTATGGCCTTGAAACTTGGTAAATAGCATGGAGTACTAGAGTACCACCAAGACTGTTCAAATGGTGACCTTGGGTTTACCTTGACCTTTTTTGCGGCATGGTCAAATATGGGAAAATGCTAGAACATAAGATTCATGGAAAGTTTTGAAGAGTTTGGCCTAAAAGTGGTATATATGGTTGTCTTAATGAGTACATGAAGATTTATGAGTACAAGTGGTCATGGTCATTCTTTGACTTTTGACCCAAAACTCATATTTTGACAATTTCAGACATGATAAGTAAAAGCCACCTTGCCAATTGTTCAGGTGAGCAATTCAGGGCCTCATGGCCCTCTTGTTTTTTTTATTTTTAGCTCACCTGAGCACGAAGTGCTCAAGGTGAGGTATTGTGATCGGTCTTTGTCCGTCGTCCGTTGTCCGGCGTCAACTTTTGCTTTAAACGACTTCTTCTCCAAAACTGCTTGACGGATTTCAAAATAATTTCACAGAAATGTTCCTTGGGGCATTCTCTACCAAAATTGCTAAAATGGTTCCGCTTCGCTGAACAATATGGCCGCCAGAGCTAAAAATAGAAAAACCTTTAAACAACTTCTCCTCCAAAACTGCTGGGCAGATTTTGAAATAATTTCACAGAAATGTTTCTTAGGAGGTCCTCTACCAAAATTGCTCAAACGGTTTCGCTCCACTGAACAATATGGCCGCCAGAGCTAAAAATAGAAAACCCTTTTAACGACTTCTTCTCCAAAACTGCTGGGCCGATTTTGAAATAATTTCACAGAAATGTTCCTTAGGAGACCCTCTACCAAAATTGCTCAAATGGTTCCGCTCCACTGAACAATATGGCCGCCAGAGCTAAAAATAGAAAAACCTTTAAACGACTTCTCTTCCAAAACTGCTGGGCCGATTTTGAAATAATTTCACAGAAATGTTCCTTAAATGTTCCTTAGGAGACCCACTACCAAAAACTTTAAAAATATTGTTCCGCTCCGCTGAACAATATGGCCGCCAGAGCTAAAAATAGAAAAACCTTTAAACGACTTCTCCAAAAAAACTGCTGGGTCGATTTTGAAATAATTTCACAGAAATGTTCCTTAGGAGACCCTCTACCAAAATTGCTCAAACCGTTCTGCTCCGCTGAACAGTATGGCCACCAGAGCTAATAATAGAAAAAAGCTTTAAACGTCATCGTCTCTGAAGCCAATGGCTCGATGTCAAAAAATTTCCATAGAAATGTTTTACTCATGGCCCTGAACAATAATTTTTTAAAACGGTTCCACTCCGCTGAACAAAATGGCCGCCAGAGCTAAAAATAGAAATAAATCTTAGAATGACACAGAGGGCACAGTTATGATCCAATCATCATGAAACTTTGTCAGAATGTTTAGGAAATCTAGACCATCTTTAAAACTGGGTCATGTGGGGTCAAAAATTAGGTCACTGGGTCGAATCTTAGGAAAACCTTGTGCACACTTTAGAGGGCACAGTTATGATCCAATCTTCATGAAACTTTGTGAGAATGTTTATTTTTATAAAATCTAGGCCAGATTTGAATCTGAGTTTTGTGGGGTCAAAAACTAGGTCACTAGGTCAAATCTTAGAATAACCTTGTGTACACTCTACAGGGCACAGTTATGATCCAATCTACGTGAAACATTGTCAGAATGTTTATTTTCATGAAATCTATACAAGATTTGAAACTGGGCCATGTCAGGTCAAAAACTAGGTCACTAGGTCAGTTCTTAGAAAAACAGTATGAACGCTTTAGAGGACACAGTTTTGTTCTAATCTTCATGAGACTTTGTCAGAATGTTTGTCTCCAACAAATCTGGACCAAGGGTGCAACTTGGTCATGCTGGGTCAAAAAGTAGGTCACTATGTTAAACCTTAGAAAAACATTGTGTACACTCTAGAGGGCACAGTTTTGATAACTTTGTCAGAATGTTCATATCCAAGAAATCTAAACCAGGTTTGAAACTGGGTCATGTGGAGTCAAAATCTAGGTCATTAGGTTAAATCTTATAAAAACCTTAGGTACACAATAAAGGGTTCATTTTCCATTTAATCTTTGTGAAACTCTGTCTATCGGTCATATGGATGTCTCTGAGGTTAAGTTCGCAAGATACTCAGGTGAGCGATCCAGGGCCATCATGGCCCTCTTGTTTCAATTTATAATGGTCAGTTCAAAGGCTCACATTAGAAAAAAATCCCGAGTCCAAGATTGAAACATTTTCTTCTGCCGTCACTCAAATTTCTGTTACATTGTACATGTGTCAGTCCTAATGAGATGTTTTTTGAAACCAGAAGGTCATAAATCTACTCCATTATCAGGGGATGAGGACTGACTTCAAACACACCAACAGGATTGTTATAAACATGGAATGGAATGGAATGGAGTGGAATGGAATGGACTGGCAGGGCGGGCAGTCTCCTTCATCCCACTAATTTGGGAAGGCAGTCTTACTGGAAAGCATATGCTCCCTCTGAGGGAGAAAATATTTCCTGTAAGAGTTCTCCCAAGTGGAGTGTAGATTAACCCATCGTTTGCATTCCATTCCACCATTCCAGTCTAGGTTTTAAACTATGGTAATTAGAACAGTAAAAAAGGCTTAATTTACAAAATTAATAAATATTATAGAACCCTAGCTTATTTGATTTTTCTCATATCTGAGTTATGGTCTCAAACTCGTATATGTCATATTCTGATTAACTGTCAAAAATCTGGTAAAATCAGTGATGGCCTGCAGCCCCGTGCAAAATAGCGACTTTGTAGTAACACCCACAATTCATTCCCTTTTAACCCCTGTCAGTTTATCTGTACTTAATTGGCCCTTAAATATCCATGTGGATGATCAGGTTATATTGACAGACATACTGCCTACACTGCTGCTCTTTTCTATCAATTATCACATCTGGTGATAAATATATCACTGAAACAACAAGTACTTATCAAGAGTCGATTTTGTTAACTTATTGTCAGGCATTTTATAATGATGGGTATAGAAATTAAAATGCTTATATCAAGGTCTAACTGCTATTGACTTCCAGAGCCTACAAATCTAGATGAAACTACAGGATAATAATAATTTTGGTATGGTCGCTTGGTATGGTATGTGGTATGGTATGGGATTTTCATACCATACCACATACCATACCACCATACCATACCATATTTTACAGTATGCCGCATAAGACTGATTTTGAGTCTATTTGCTTCAAATTTTCACTTAGATTAAGGAATCATTTGAGCCGTGTCGCATCAAAACAAACAATGTGGCATGTGTGCCACACGTAGACTCCGATCAGCCTGAGCATCTGCCCAGTCTGATCAATGTCTTTGCTGATGGCATAGAGGATGCTTAGACCCTTCACTACTTATTACGCACACAGCGAAGACTCTGATCTGACTGGATGGATGCCCAGGCTGATCTGAGTCTTTGCATAGGGTACTTGCCACTTTGTTGGTTTTGTCCTGTTGGGGCTTATTTTATATGGATGGTGGATGAGGTTTATGGTTATCTCTTCATCTCTTCATGTTTTGTTGCCAATTTTACAAAAAAGAACAATGTTTATGTCTTCCTGTTAGCTTCCCTGGGTTGGAGGTTATAAAACTTGAGAATAATCTCAAACTCAAAATAAAGCACAATGATTGGCTGCCTCCGAGCATGTCAGAATAAAGCACACTGATTGGCTGCTTCCGAGCATGTGCTCGGAAGAAGCAAATCATTGTGCTTTATTTTGAGTTTGAGAATGTACTCAAGTTTTATAACCTCTGGGCCTGGATGATGTAGTCCTTCCAGTATGGGGATACCCTTCCAGGAAAGAATTTGCTCCAAGGGGAGCAAATTCTTCAGTAGGGTTAATACTTGACCTCTTTGAAAAGAAATAAAAATGACAGAGTTTTCTTCCCTGAAAGTGTACCAATTTACTTTAAGTTCTGTCTTTGCAGAATCAAAACAGAAAGCAAGTAAAGAGGAACCTCAGAAACCGCTACACACTGACCCTCAGTCTGTTGAAGAAATTGCTACTGATCCTGAAGTCAGACCTAATGAAGCCAGGGTTACAGAAAGCCAAGAGGAAGAAAATGAACTTCAGGAAGTGGTACTGTTAATCACTTTATCATTTGACATCACTGTTGTTCAGTGAATAACTTTGTGTCATAAAAATCATATTACCACGCGTTTAATAACATTTGGCACATACAAGTAATGTAATTGACAATGACCATTTTCTTATTGAAATAATGTTCATTTTGAAGGCAAAAAAATCCCATTTTAAAGGGTCACACTCGGGTCATTTCATATGAAATTTATGAAACTCGCCAAAGGCGAGTGTAAGAGCCTCTATATTTGACATGCTGTTTTATTGCATAATTTCTTGTCTCAGAAATACATGTAAAGTTACATATTTTTCTCTTTGAGCATATTTTATAACACAGTTAGAGTGTTTTATAAAACAATCTTAATTTGGTAAGGCTTTGTTACCTAGGGGAAGCAAACAGGAAGTCACGAAAGTTGTCCCTCTTTGTCAAAATGGTGGAAAAACATGGAGATGTGCCCATACATTTTAGGTAAATACTGCATTAATACTGTAATGACCCTAAATATTCGGACAGACAGGTCTGAGCCAACAGTGTGCCCCAGCAGTTTGATCAGGGTCTACAACATTTGCCAGTAACCAAGTATCATTTGGATGCATTTATGTGTGTAAAATCCACTTTCTAAGAACTTTCGAACAATAATTGTCTGACTTTCAGGTGTCCGAAATTTGAGGGTCATTATGGTAAGTCAAATTCTTACAAGTGTATATATTTGAATGTTATACCCCCATTCCACTGGATGACGCTTTGACTGCGCTCATTGCAATCATGGCGCGTCTTCAAAATTTTTGCAATTGCCGCAGAACCTTAAGGCATTAGCCAAAACTTGGGACTTGTGCGCTTCCAGTACGCTGCCAGTACACTTCTAATACGATCTCGCCACGCTAGTCACGATGCTGCCGCAATTTAGCTGCCCTTCTGCCATGCTCAACAGACTTCGAGGGCGCTTCTAATATTTTCTGCTACTACGGCAAAAGATCTCAAGCTACTCTTGATCTACGCTTATTATGATCGTGCTACAACCTAAGTGCCGGAGTTGCGCTCATGCTGCGCTTGTGTTGCACTTTGTAACCGCTTCCATGTAAATCAGCGGAGAATCGGGGTTCAGCAGAAGTTAGCCACCAGCCTTCAAACAAGATTGATAAAATAACAATTCCAGTGGCTATGATCCAGCTGGGGGTCTTGAATGAAACATGAAAACTGAGTTCTGAAATGTCGTGGAAGCGCGGCGTTTTCATGCCCAGATCGCTATATGAGCAGAGGAAGCGCAGATAAAGTGCCAAGAGTGCAGCGGAAGCATAGTGGTTGCGCTATTCATCAATAATAGAGTCGCAGCGGAAGCAGTAACAGCACCATGAGAGCATATAGAGCGCAACGGGAGCGCAAAGCGCGTAGCAGAAGCATAGCAGGCCCAGACGAATCTCATGGCGCTTTCGGCATGATCCCATTGCGCTGGTGCTGTGTTTCTCTCGCTACGGCTGCGTTCATGAATTTCGAGCTACGTTCTTACTACGCTTTCATTGCGCTTTGAGTCCATGGCGCTTCCGCTACATAAATTTTGAGCAGCGTCAAAACAAGCGCGGTGAATTGTCGATCATGCCGCTTCGGATACGCTTTTGTTACGACCTAGAAGCTTCTACTGTGCTGTTGTAGCTTCTGCTATGATTCATGGTGCTTTGACCAAAATTTCGGAGCGCAGTGGAAGCGCCGTCCAGTGGAATGGGGGTATTAGTAGTTAGTTTCTTGAATAAATTAACTGAAATGCACCATTGCAACACTGGGACAGATAACGTTGTTTTTTTTTTGTCTTAAAAAAAATTAAATAAAAAGAACAAAATAAATAAGAGACAGTAACCTAGTCATTATTTTCATGGCGCTTGTTTCATTGCAGGTTCTGGAGCCTGGCATTATCTGTGGCTGGATGAACAAAGCCGGTAGCCAGTCTGGCACGGTACAGGTTTGTGTATTAGGAATACTGAATACATAAGATTAATTGTTTCTGCCTTAATCCACAAATGAGTCTAGTAACTTAGTAAAGTGATTGTACTATATCAAGGCGGAGAAACATGTGACTTAATTTGGATATTTGGTACCTGTAATCGGACAGAATGGGTAAGAAAATTATTCATTTCTTCCTTAATACTCAGTGAATTTTCATGCAGTAAAGTGCAGATAGCTTGTCTTTATTCACAGCAATCAACTGTGTAATTGCTTTTATGCTACATGCTGTAGTTTTCCACACAAAGTCAAGCAAAGACTTTCATGCTGTGCTCGACCTTGTGTGGAAAAATACAGCAAGCATCAAAACAGCCTAAATACCATGGCTTTGCTGCAAAAGGGGCAAGGTATCTGCACTTTACTGCATGAAAATTCATCGAGTATTAAAGAAATAATGATCAATTTCTTACCCATTCTGTCCGAAGATAGGTAAAACATATCACGTGATTCCCCACCTTGTATATGTAGTGCATATTTCACAAAATGTTTGTGTTAAAAATGGGTAAATAAAAGAGCTGTTCTTTTTTTGATCGTAGCAAGAAGTAACCTCTCTTAGTTAATGGTAGAATTTAGGTTTGTTTGCTGCTGAACCATTTAAGTATGAAAGATACAGTCAGTAGTTGAAAAGCCTAGCTTGACTCCTGCTGAACCCTAGATATGAGGAACTTTTTGTTGAAAGTTAGGGATATTTTTTTTTGTAAAATCTGCATAGAAACTTATGTTGCGACCCCTCATCTGAACTGTCTCAGTGAGGCAGTTCAAATTAGGGGTCACAACTCGTCATCTAGAAATAAAAAATAAAATACCACTAATGTAAGTCAAATACTCTTGTCTAGAGCCCACTGCTAGAGCCGTATGGAAAAGTTAATTGAAATGTTTTGGTGCAATATAATAACAATACAGAATATATCATTTGGTATGAATAATAGGAGCCCCAGTAGCTCAGTGGGTTAAGTGCTGGCCTGCTGATATAGTGGTCCTGCATTCGAGTCCTGAAGGCGGGAACTTTTCAATTGTAAATGTGGTTCCATTGCACACATCCTTTCATCATCACCCTTCCATCGTCCTGATATATCTGAAAAACTGTTGAAAAGGACAAAAAATCACGTCACCCAATCATCCAGCCATGGTATAAATAAAATGTGATACAGTATTTCTTTCCTTATTACAGTTAGACAACTTCATTGATGACCACAGTGAAAGCGAAAATTCAGATCTGGAAGAACTCACAAGTGGCTATACAGCTAGTTTTACAATGGGTAAGTAGAGTTAGCAGTAAGGTTGAGTTATGATAAATAATCCGAGATGATTTCTCATATTGTTCGTTGGAAATATATGGGCACAGTTGTTCAAAGCGTCATTGGCTTAACAAAGTCATTAGTCAAAGATTCGATAAGTTGTTATTGTGTTATTGTTTAACGTCCACGGTATATAGCTATGGTCATGTCGGGATGGTCAGTTAACCTAACCACACTATTCCTGGTCAGGCTTAGACCTCCTAAGCGGTTAACCAGTACTAAGTGCACTTTCTTTCACCAGTAACTGACAACTGCCCTTCTTGAATCAGCGGAAGGAGAAATGAAAGTAAGTGGCTGGACCGGGTATCAAACCCAGGACCTTTGGCTTATAAGTCAGGCGCCCTATCGATTGCGCTACGTGGCCCAGCAGGATTCGGTAAGTCTTCTGCAAAAAAGGTAAAGCTTTTCCATAGCATAGTGGCCCTAATTCTTCTAATACATGTACATGCAAAATCTAGTGTGCTAATTTTTTTTTGCCTCTATACTAGAATTGTCTGCTTATGAGGGTATGCAGCATTTTCTTTTTTCCTGGAAAAGTGAAATATTTTCTCTGAAGTACTGTCTTAAACCCATCCTTAAAAAGAACGCTTATAAGTTTGTAGGCATTTGTTTGGGCAAGGAAAGGATTTGGGCTGGGGTTGAGGATAGGGGCGGGGTGTGTGTAAAAAACAACAAAGATATAATATATTCAAGCAAAACTTCACTAGATTATGCAAATACATGTACTTGCAGATTTTGAAAGCTAGCTCATGACAGGCAAGATACATAAAAGGACCCAGGTTTAGATATTCTGTTCAAAAAATATGTACGTACATGTTGTAAAATACAATATGTCTGTGTCAAATTTTACCATTTTCTGAACTCTCATTTCTTACCTACTCATCCACTTGACTTGTCCCAACAGGTTACCAATGAAAGTCCACTTTTCCTTAGCCAATTTAGCATTAAAGCCAGAAAGACTTCACTTGTCCTTCTAGAAATGTCACTTGAACTGAGCATTGGCCTATCCAATTGGCTCAGCACTACCTATTGCAAAGATTTTAATGTGGCCAAAATCCTAAGAGATACTTTTTGAGCCACTCATTCTTTCAGCAGAGTTTTTGAAGACACTATCACCGGTGCTTCAGATAAGAAGGGGTAACAGAGATAATTTAGGGATAATTATTCAGATTTCTCCATAAAAACATATTTTGTGACCCATCATTAGAACCATCTCATTGAGACGGTTCTAATGAGGGGTCACAATATATGTTGTCATTGAGAAATAAGAAAAATTATCTTTGAATTATCCTCAATACCCCTTCTTATCTGGAGCTCTGCACTATCAGTCTGTTGCTTTTGATCAGAACAAAATTTAGTTCTTTCGTATCTGCATATGAACAGGAAAGCAAACAGGAAGTCACATAAGTTGTCTCCCATTGAAAAATGGTTGAAAAACATGTTGGTGTACCCATACACCTTACTATTGTAAATTTCTTTTTCAGGACCATCAGAAAAAACATCCAACACCACAACAAACCAAGATTCTTCCCAAGAAATCCAGGCAAGAAAAGAATTAGAGCCAAAACCAAAGTCAGAACCAGCTGATATGGGATCTGTTATTAACAAACAAAGTGCAGCTGCTGATGCAGACAGTCATTCTGAAAGTGGTTCAAATAAAGGCAGTGACACTGAGGACATTCCAGATGCTCAGGAATCAATTGATGCCATGAAAAATATTTTACTTGAAACCTTTCTGTCAGATTTTTGTGAAGAAATGGGTTTGGAAGGAATGGAGGGAATGGGTTTTGGTGCAATGTCTGGCATGGATTTTGATGAGTCGGAAGAGCATTTAGAAACAGATAATGTTGACTTTGATGATGATCATCTAGACTTGTTACTAAATATAACTGATACAGGTGCATCAGGTGCAAAGGATTATGTAAAAGATTCAATTTCTAAAAGTGCTGACAGTGAACCAGTGCCTAAGAGTAAGAAAAAGTCAAGATCCAGAAGACGTAAGAAAAACAAGGCTCAGAAGTTAGAGCAGAATATGAACAAAAATGATGACCAAAATACTTCATCAGAGCAAAATGTGGACAAAACTACAGACCAGAATATGATTCCAAATAGATCTGAAACTGATGCTAAATCCAGTTTTCAAAATAAAACTGAATCAGAATCAAATGTTTGTTCTAGTGATAACAGTAACATTGTATCAACTGAACAAGTGTCAAATTTAAGTGTTGATAAATTTTCTGGAAATGAAACTTATGACAAGGAATCTGAAAATATGCCAGCTGATAAGTGTAGTGTAGATCTCAATAATGCTCAAAATGACACTGAATCATCAGAAATTAATGAAAAAGTCTTTGGTGGTAAATTGTTGTTTCCTGGAGAAGTTGATGCTGATGAGGCTATTGCAGGGGTTTCTACAGAAACTAGACTGGAGTTTAAAGCAACTTACAGAGAGTTACCTGAAGACACCATGGAGCAGGTTTGTTAACAGTGCTACTGAATTTTAATCTTTTCAACATGTTCAGTCTTGTTTTGAATCTGGACTTTCCATTCATCAGCTGAATGAAGGTCTGTCAGGCAAAAATGTTACTTCCAACAGTGTAGACTTCAATTGCATCTTCTTGTCTTCAGTATGCTAAAGGCTATGAATGGCTTAATACTTTTTGTTGTGAAAAGAATTAGGTAGTTTGGCACAATAATTTGTAGACTAAATTGGATAAAGAGCACACTTCTGAATCTTAATATAAAAATGTATATTATATATATAGGATCACAAACAGAAATCTTACAAACATCGAACATGTGCACTTGTGGCCCCTGGATGAGGACAAGCATAAAAAATATTTTGTTTGCAGTTGCCGACCTAGGTTTTTTAGCTCGCCTGAACGAAAGTTCAGGAAGAGCTATTGTTGTCACCCTGGCGTCAGCGTCGGCGTCGGCGTCGGCGTCGGCGTCCGGATTGGATGTTTTGGTTAAAGTTTTTATATGTGATGGGCAATGCGCTGCAGGCGAGCTATCCTGTACGCGGACAGGTCTTGTTTTGGAGGGTAGGTAGGTTGGCTTTTTTTTTTTTTTTAAATTCCTTCAGACTATGAAAGACAACAACAAATACAGTACTAAAATGTCACACATTGTTACACTACATATTTCACCTACAAATGGTGTACCCAAAATGTGCGGATATTTAGGCAAAAAGTGCAGACCCAGATCAGACTGCTCCTAGGAGCAGTCTGATCTGGGTCTACACTGGTCTGACCTGTTTCAGGGTTCTCACTTGAATTTTAAAAATAGGAGTCCGGGACTCCTCCTTTTCCAAAAATAGGAGTCCCATCTGAAAAGTAGGAGTCCCATCCTGAAAAATTGGAGTCCCATATGTTTTAACATAAAATTTAGCCTATAAATAATCTTATTTATCTAGTTAAAATTGTCTTTTGATATTGTCCCTGAGGGATACAAAAGATAAAAAGGGCCTGTAATAATAATAATAATAATAATAGACTTTATTTTCACAGGAAATACACATTTAGTTAAACACTAATCTTCCATGTGGCCCTCTCTTTTGACAGAAAAAAAAAAACAGAAAAAAAGAATGCAGCATGTCATATTTCAAGAACACACACATCCAACCTGTCAGTTTCTTACTGCAAAAATTGCAAGTATCAGGACAGAGCTACCAACACAAACACCACAGGCCCACATTTAACACCGCCTACACCAAACTTTGCAATCAAGGTCTCCCCCAGATGCTGTACAGGACTGGACGGGCAAAGGGTAATGCTTTTGTGATTGGACATCAAATATAATGTTATAGAAATGTAAAAAGATATGACATTGACAATTATTTGGTAAATCTTCCATTTGAAGTCAAAGGTATTAATTTACTTTTCCCTTCAGCAGAAGTGTAACATGTAATAGCTACAGTTCAGTACCATTCAGTGATGTCCAGTCCACTGCAACATTGCTTTCAGTTATAATTACAACTTATCTCAACCATCTCCCCTCTTCCCCCCCCCCCCCCCCCCCCCCCCCCCCCCCCCCCCCCCCCCCCCCCCCCCCCCCCACGCCCCTTACCCCACCCGCTGACATCAAACGCAGAAATCCGTTTACATGTAGATCTATTTTGCCTTTCTTAATTTGAGACACAGGCTGATTGTTTATGTAAAAATCGAGTTTGATTTACACTTGAATGAATGGGTACTGGGTACCTGTCGTTAAATCTTCCTTTGTTTATTGAATTATACATTAACTGCGAATATCTGCGCATATCTGTGTCAATAAGAGTTCCTATACCGCGTGTTGAAATGTCTGTTTAGAACTCGCGGATTTCCCAAAGCGTTATTTATAGATCTATACTGGTACTCGTTCAGCACGTGGTGCGCGACAAATGGCGGGAAACAGACTAAAAACGGCGGGAAAGCATTTTAAAGTGCACGAACCGAAGATCTAAAAAGTCACCGGTCCGGGAATTGCAACAACTGGCCTTGCTAAAATATAGTGTAACTACCTCTGACGGCCGCTTCTAGCAACTTGAAATTACTGATTGCATTTTCCAAGTTTAAAAAACAACCTGATTTAATATACACGTGTAACGCCTATCAAGCACAGCGCACGAGCGTACTACAAACAGTCGGGAAATAGAAAACGTGCCTTAGAAAAGGCTCATACTTCGGCAGGCTAGATCTACCTAAAAATCAAAATTGTCATCATCATATTTCAATTCTCATATCGACGTTACCCCCGCACCTCAGCGGAACGAATCCATAGCCGCAGTAACGGGGCGCCGAGCGTCCGTCCATATCAAAATTGTCTCGTAAAAGTTTCTCTTTTATGAGACGGCAGTTGCCCCTCTCGGGCACTCATCCAATTGGCGAGTAGTAAATTTAATTTGCTGACAAAGCCACTGTTAAAAGTCCCACCTTCTGTCAATTAATGCCATGCGGTACTTCTAAAGATGTAAACTGACCATACATGCGAGGCGGTAGATCTAAGACAAAGATACCGTGTTGACCCAATTTGTTTATATTGATCAAAAGATCGCCGGTTATTAGGATTAAGAAAGTATTACTGACACGTGCCCTGCTACGTTAGTGGGGATTAAGAAGGTGTGAAATTCCAGGTAAATAACAGGTAGCATTTGATTATCGGTTCATTTAAGTTCTGTCAAAGGTGTCAGCTACGTGTGTATTCTTCACAACTTGTGAAAACTGACTTTTTAGGAGATTTTAAAGGAGTACAGCCGCAAAAATATCGCGTCCGCGGGAATCCTTGGAAGGCAATTATTGGCGTCTGGGTCGGAATTTTCGCGTCCGGGGACGCCGAATTCGGCGTCCCCGAGATCCCTGTGTTTGTCTTATTATTCAGGTTGATCATGTAAATTTGCCTTTTTGAAAAAAAACAAAAAGAAGAAAAATGCTGTCCCAAATGGCCAAAAAAAATTTTGAGTAGGGAGGATTTTGGTGGGTAGGTAGGCAGTTGCAAACAAACAAAATTTTTCTTTTGGTCTGATGAGTGAATTGTGCATCCTGAAGCATAAATTGGCAGTATAAAAATACCATTCAAAATTTCCACACTACATGACTGATGTAGATATAATGTTGTTGAACTATACCCTGTAACCACAAAATCCTTCTTATATTTCTCGTGTAAACTTAAAATCATCTATGTCTGTCAAAAATTAACATATTCAATACAATTTCTTCTTGTCTTCCCAACAGAGTTGCAGCAATGAAGTAGAGACATTTGTTTTGGATGAAAACTTTGACTATGATAATGTTGTGCTGACACCAAAATATTCACCAGAAGATATGGAGAGAATATCAGCACTCATGATGGGAAAAGTGACTTTGTGATTTTATAATCAGGGCTCAACCTGAAGCTTGAAGAGGGAAAATTTCTCAGATTTTTAGAGTGTTGATTTTGTTTAGTTATTTTCTTAATTTATTTTACCATCTTTATGCAGTGATAAGTCAGAGGTTTTCTCTCTTCAAAAGTTTCCCACATACAGTAGAACTTCAATGGCTTGAACAGGCTTTGAACCATGAAAATTAGTTCCAGCCAAGGGTAGTTCTAGCCATCCAGTGTTTGTTTCTATATAAAGTGGTCTTTAGGGACCCATAACAGAGTTCTAGGCAGGCAGGGTAAATGAGCTATTAAGACTTTGAGCCATAGAAGTTCTACTGTATCTAAATCAGTGTAATGAAAACCTCATGTTTTCTCTTCCAAAAAAGAATCCCCAAAAATCTAGATCCATCTTATAAGATGGATCTAGATTTTTGGGATTATTTTGGAAGGAAAAACCTACCATCTTGTAATTGAAGAAATATGGTACATGTACTTTGATTGCACAGAAGGCCCACAAACTTAATACCACATGCTTGAAGGTGCAGATATTGGCATTCTGTGGTCTATGGATCTTGTTTTCAGGTTTTACTTTATATATTTTGAGTATTGAAATGTCACTCCTATAAAAAGCAAAAAATTGGCAGAAATAATGTTGTTCAAGCTTTTCCTTAGACCTCCCCCAGGGATATGGTCCATGTGAGTGTATTTATGTTAATTACTTTTCTTTGAGCTTTATGTAGAAATACGTGCCTATGTTTTAAAGTGCATGTCTCATTTACAAGATTAGATTTGATACCAGTTTCTTTGAGCAGAGTATTACCTTTATATGTTTAAAGTGAATGAGGACACTTCAAGGGAAGCCATATTTCCCTTCTAAATGTATTCAACTCTTAAAAGAAAGCATTTACTACTCTTACAACAGACTCTTTTCTTTAAGTGTAGACACCATTTCAGAGAAGCTTCTTGGTCTCAGAAGCAAACAGAAGTCACAAAATTGTTCCCCTTTGTAAAATTGTATAAAAAAAAGCAAACAAACATGAAGATGTACCCATACGCCTTGACACTAAAAGTATACATGTTCCTGCATTTTCTCAAATATTCTTCTTCCTGTGTCAGACTCATTGGTTAAGTCTCTTTGTCCTATATGGAGATATTTTTAAACTGTAATTCACAATCATTGAAGACTCTAGTCTGACTGCTACTATGGAGCTGCCTGATCAGGGTCTCTATCATTTGCTCAGTTAAGTGATATGTATTTATGATGTTCTTAAAAAAATATATTACCGAAAAATAACAAAACAAAACCAAAAAAAATCTTACTAATAGCAAGGGAGAAAACTGAAGACTTGAAGATATTGTGTTTAAAATTGTATTTACTCCCTTACTTCTTGGAAAAGGCTTGATCAGACTGTGCAATAATCATTCAGATCAACAATTCATGGATGCTCTGTAGAAGCTTTAGAGTGAAACACAAACAATAATCAGTCTATGCCTATATCACTATTCATGCAGAACATTCTTAGTTGATACAGTTGTTTAAGTCAAATATGTCACAGAAAAAGTGTCCTGAATTAATACCCTTTTGATTGAGCCTAGAAAGACTGAAATACTGTTGAAGGGGTTGTAAAAGGGCAACTCCTTCATGTACTGGATCTCTTTTTCTTTGTCACACAGAAGGCAACTTTGTGATCAAAAGCCCAGAGCTCTACAGGTAATCATAGATTTATTGCAATACAACCTGTAAGAGTTAACCTGTGCAAAGAAAATCACTCTTACGAGGGTTGATCCAGAAGTAATGCCACAGCAGCTATAAAATCGTGTAGAAAAAAGAGAGAGCAACCAAATTTTGTATCCAAGTACCTGAATCTATTTGCATTATAATCTGAAAATATCATAAAAATATAGTGCACAGTAATCGAGATATCAAAATAGACAGAAGGCATGGTAACGAAACGCGCCGCACGTCGATGACGTCGTTGACGCACCAGATGAAGTTTCGATATTGTGCCATGTCCAAAGTAGCATATTCATTTTTTCAGCAAAGCACTAATTTCTGTCAACCCATGTTTATCTCGCCTTTTAATATTACTTGAACAGCTCCGCATCTCAAGTTTAAGAATTTACACAATATTCAAATTGCAGAGCATCGATTTTCAGATATGGGATCAGAACAAAAGTGACGTTATTGTCTGACATTGTACATAAAGGTCTTCCGACTTTCGGAAGATCCTCTGGCGACTCATCTGCACCCTTAAAGCGCTGATAGCACCTTTACACAAACCTCATAATCACTGTTATATCACCGCATGTCTAACTAAACAGCTCTAGAGTCTCTTACGGTTATATTCCAAATTTGAGGCAAAACCGCATATATATCAGCTGACGCGTCTGTGAGAAATCGACATTTTTACTCTCGGGAGTAACAAGCCTTAGCACTAGCTAGAGAACTTCAAACTGCATTGACGATATTAAAATTTCAACAGTGGACGGCAGAAATCAATTTCGTCATTGTATCAAATTTTGATCTGATTTGGCGCGTTAGTTTGATCTTGATTTGTAGTCGCCTTTGAAACTTATGTTCATGTAATTAACGTCATGCTTACATGCGGCGCGATGACGTCGGTGGCATACTTTGAACGTCTGTATATTTGGAATGGAAAAAGATTCCAACTTTATATATCTTCTGTAAATCAGAACTAAATTACAGTGCAATTTGATATAATTTTTATAATAATGCTACGGCGAATAAGCGCGCGGTGGACACAGTGACATTACTTCTGGATCAACCCTTGTATATGAGGACGATTCTTTAAGTTAGGTATACTTCCATGTTTTTCTGCCATTTATACCAAAAAGGAACAACTTCTATGACTGTTTGCTTCCCTGGACAACAGAGCTGTTAACTCTTAAAGGAAGAAATTTGCTCCTAAGGGAGCAAATTCTTTCATGTAAGAGTTGGCACCTATTGAGGAGGAAGGCAAAAGTGAATATGACAGAGTTGTTTTCCCTGAATATGTACCCATTTGCCCGAAAGGAAACTATCTGCTTAATCTTGGGAGCAAATTCTTCCCTTTAATGGTGGTGTGAAGTTGACAATATGAAAAAGTTCATTTTACTGTGTGCAAGTTCATTTTTCTGTGTGGCAAATGTCAAGATACCATATACAGAATGGTAGACAGTGTAGAGATTAAGCACTGTCATGTCTTATCTGGGTCTGTACTGTTTGCTCCCTCAAATTTTGGGGGTGGTGGTCGGTCAGTGGTGCAGGCTATAACTTCCAGTGCCAGGGCGTCCTACTCATTTGGATAAAAGTAGGGCAAGGGCCTACTGTGCTTGCAGTAGGTGCAGGCGGGGTTGTTTGGAATTTTTTTCTCTCGTCTATCATTTCTCTCTTCTTTCTCCCTCTCTCTTGCAGACGGCCCTATATAGACTGAAATACTGTCTCAAAGGGCAGTTAAACCCAAATTAACCAACCAACACACATATTTTTGGATCGTTTTGGTAAGATAAGTGTTTGATTCCAGAGTAATGTGTATACCATAAAAGTTCTAAGTATTGGGACCGATACTAGAAGATCTGACCAGACATTGCAGATCCAGATGTGACCCCTCCTAAAGGAGCAGTCTGATCAGGTTCTACACTGTTTTCCATTCCATCTGCATCTTTTGGATGCATTACTGCATTTTGATCTGGAATCGTTCCATTTTAGAACAATTAGGGTAATTACTTTTAGGTGTCTCAATTTTTAGCTCACCTGGCCCGAAGGGCCATAGTGAGCTATTGTCATACCAATGCGTCTGGCGTGCGTCGTGCGTCCGTGCGTCGTCCGTCAACACCTAAAAACAAATATTCAAACATCTTCTTCTGTAAAACTACTGGTTCCATGTTTCTCATATTTCACATGGAGCATGACCTGACATCAGGGTCTCAGAATTGTAAAATTGGGTCAGGTTGAAAATCTAAGATGGCCGCCGTTACTAAAAATAGCAAAAACAACAAAATAAACTTCTTCTCCAGAACCACTGGGTATATTTTTCTGAATTTTGGCATGGAACATCAGTGAAACCTTGGTATTCAAAATTATAAAAACGAAAAAAATCTGTAGCGGCGTTTTGTCACAGTGACCTACTTTCTGTTTACGTGTGTAATTTTGCTCAAATGCCAATGTCAAAAAATGACCTATTTAAACAACTTCTTCTCTAAAACCACTGAGCCCATGGATCTCAAATTTCACATGGAGCATGACCAGACTGCAGGGTTTCAAAATTGTAAAATTGGGTCAGGTCAAGAATCCAAGATGGCTGTTGTTACTAAAAATAGCAAAAACATTAAAATCAACTTCTTCTCCAGAACCATTTGGTATATTTGGTTGAAAGTTTGCATGGAACATAAGTGGGACCTTGGTATTAAAAATTGTAAAAATAAAAAAAATCTATAGCGGAATTAGGTCACAGTGACCTACTTAGCGTTAACAAGGCCGATTTTGCTCAAATGTCAATATCTAAAGAAAATGCAGCCAATTCTGACCAGATTTGGTCAGAATTGGTTCTTGAATGGAATTATTTCAATTTTGTGCCAGTTGACTATCCAAGATGGCCACCATGGGGGCCGTTACTAAAAATAGCACAAACATAAAAATGACAATTACTCAAGAACCCTTGAATGGAATTGGACCAATTTTGTGTCAGAATGTTCCTTGCATGAAGCCGTTTCGATTAATTGCAATTTGGCATCCCAAGATGGCCGCCATCTGGTGTTACTAAAAATAGCACAAACATAAAAATGACAGTTACTCAAGAACCCTTGAATGGAATTGGACCAATTTTGTGTCAGAATGTTCCTTGCATGAAGTCGTTTTGATAAATTGCAATTTGGCATTCCAAGATGGCCGCCATCTGCCGTTACTAAAAATAGCACAAAACATGAAAATGACAATATCTCAGTAACCGCTGAATGGATTTTGAAGAAATTTGTGTCAAAATGATTCTTGCATTCAGATGTTTCAAAAATATCTAACTGTAGACCATTCATATTGGCCTCTGTTACTAAAAATAGAAAAATGTGAAAATTAGAAAATCTCAATGGAGTTGGATTAATTTTGTGTCAGAATGGTCCTTTCATTAAGCTTTTTCGATTTTTTTGCATTTTGGCATTCCAAGATGGCCGCCATTTGCCGTTACTAAAAATAGCACAAAACATGAAAATGACAATATCAATACATGTGATGAGCTCTTGAGGGCCATGTGGGAGATTTGGAATTCATTTCAGGGAGATTGAGTTCTCCATCAGGGAGATTTTTTGACGGCAACTTTGACGCATCGTTTCACATAGTTTACTCTGTGTGTGTGTGTGGGGGGGGGGGGGGGTTATTTTAAAGTAAAACATGAACTATACTATAGTTTGTTTAACTTGTTCACTTTTGTTTACCCAATACTTCAAATATATCCTAAAAAGTATGTCATTTAAGTGTAGTAACATTACCATCGTAAGTTTAATATTTAGTGTAATTCAGCAGTACTGTTTATAGTGTTAGTGCTGACCAATCCATTGCTGAATTGCTAAAAAATAAACAATCAGCTTATTTGGCATTCTCAAACCATCACCCCTCCCCGCTTTTCCCTAACTCTCAATATAAACATCAAAAATTGCCCCTTGGATGATGGGTCTGATTTGGTCCAGTTATTATGGTGAAAGCTGATACTTGTTTAAACTCAAAATCTGTCTATCTCAAAACCGAGTTATATTCTACACTTTAATGAACATACCTGTCATTAGACCTGTCTATTTTCGTTGAATATTAGATTGAGAACAAATATAGCTGCATATTTGGGTCAGTAAACTTGTACGATGGCATATTTCCGTCTCAGTCAGATGCTGAGGATCGCGGATTTCCCATGTTTTATTTATAAAATTCACTGGTTCTCGTTTCACATACGATGTGTCTGAATCGGCGGGAACTGGATAGAAAAAACGTGGGAAATTATTCTTAAAGTGAACAAACCGACTTGAAACAAAACAAAAAAAAAAAAAAAAAAAAAAATTGCTGGCACCC
The DNA here is from genome assembly GCA_963989385.1 of Ctena decussata. Taxonomy (NCBI): domain Eukaryota; kingdom Metazoa; phylum Mollusca; class Bivalvia; order Lucinida; family Lucinidae; genus Ctena; species Ctena decussata. Next base: position 36,827,472 of record OZ022508.1, read on the forward strand.
GTGATGAATTCATGAAAGTATGATCTGATCAGCCTGCGCAAATTTTGCATGATCGATATTTATGATGACTGTACATTACGTATCTGACATGTTTACTGAAAAAAATCGATATGGAATCATTGTAAATTGGCGGCACTTGCGATGAGGTGCAAATCCATGACAGAAACAATGACCGGACTCATAACCATAAAGCCGTGACGCAATAAAAGTCATTTACTCTCGGTAAAAGTTACCTGTTATTACAGTTAGAACAGGTACCTTTACTGATGCGCTAACCAGTTTAACACCTCGCTGCGTCTTATCAGAATACCCCTCAGAATGACACGACCAATATTGCACCCTGTTAGGTAATTAGGTCACGGACAGTTAATCCTTTGACTAGCCGCCGGGTAAGTAGTTACCGCAAAATGGATGGTTCAGAAAAAATTATGACAGGAAAATTCAGCATCCGGGAGATTCTTAATACTTTCCGGGAGCGCGGGAGATGGGCTTCATGTCTGGGAGACTCCCGGATGATCCGGGAGACATCACATGTATGAATATCTCAGTAACCGCTGAATGGATTTTGACGAAATTTGTGTCAAAATGATTCTTGCATTGAGATGTTTCAAAAATATCTAACTGTAAGACCAGTCAGATTGGCCTCTGTTACTAAAAATAGAGAAAGGTGAAAATCAGAAAATCTCCATGGAATTGGACCAAATTTGTGTCAAAATGGTCCTTGCATGAAGGCTTTTCGATTTTTTGCATTTTAGCAATCCAAGATGGCCGCCATCTGCCGTTACTAAAAATAGCACAAAACATGAAACTGGCAATATCTCAGTAACCCCTAAATGGATTTTGATGAAATTTGTGGCAAAATGATTCTTGCATTGAGGTGTTTCAAAAGTAAATATATAAAGATCAGGCAACTTGGCGTCTGTTACTAAAAGTAGCAAAATGTGAAAATGAAAAATTCTCAGTGGAATTGGACCAATTTTGTATCAGAATGGTTCCGTTTCACAATAGCCAGGTGAGCGATATCAGGCCCATTTGGGCCTCTTGTTTTAATTATTACCTAAGTTGCAAATTTCTCCCAGTTATTGTTTTTGGACCCTTTTGCTTGCTTGAAAGTTTTGTATTTATTTTATATTTATTTATGAACATTTTCAATATACCAAAATATATATTTAGAGTTATTTTGTCTTTATTTGAAGCCCTGAGTTAACCCCTATCCAATTTTCAAATTTGGAGAAGACAATGTTTTATTATGTCAGGAAACAAACAGTTGACTCTCATTGTCTCAAACAGAGCCCTCTTTTATTAAAGAACGTAGTTTGGACACATTTCCTATTTTTCTTTACATTTCAACTCCTGTTATCTCAAGATACTGATATCTCGAAGTAAATTTTCTGGGACCAGAAAATTTACCTTGAGATATCAGTAGCTTGAAATGAACTTTGAAATTTCGAGAGTGGACTGTATGTTAAACTTTTGGATGAATGGCAATCAGTGCTTGTGACCTTTAGACTAGGTACATGATTCGGGCTTTGACAGCCCTTTCAACATTATTTTAATTATTTTGGACTGGTGGATAATAGGTGAAAGAGGATCATGAAATAATCAAATCACACCCGAGTCAGGTGCTTGAACCAGGATCCGTCGATTATAGGACCAAAGAATTTAGCTGTTAGCCAGGCGTATCATAAAAATTCTAAAAAAAATAGGGTCTCTTAAAGTATTTACAATAATTGCCCTAAAATGGAACAGACTGGTTTTACAATGTAGTAATGCATCCTGGAATAGAAACAGTGCAGACCTTGATCAGACTGCTCCTATGGAGCAGTCTGATCTAGATCTGCACTGTTTGCTCTGACCTATCTGTCCCAGTACTTATTTTTTTTTTCATTATGTTGGTTAAATACATGACAACATGAAAGTCAGTTTAATTTTGTACCATTCTCTGTCGTAATTAAGCTCATGATGCATTAAGTCGGTCAGCCTAGGTCTAAAAGCTGTCAAAGAAATGTCTGAACTTCAACATGCTCCGCAGTTATTTATTCAATCAAATTGTGGTAAATCCAAGTTTTATGCAGTGGCTGCCCTTCTTGAAATTATAAGCTCCCATCTTAGGTGATTTTCAAGAAGCGCGGAGATAATCTATAGTGTCAACGAATGATTATTTCACAGCCATTAAAAGAAACAAAATGGGAACCTGAATGGAGCGAAAGTACTTAGCCTTTCCATCTTGCAGAATTTAGCTGACAGTTGAAATCCCTGGTAATTCAACACAATCATTTCTATGGCCATAAGAGACCCAGCGTGACAGAACCAATACCACAGTAATCCATCCGTAGAAAGCCCTAAGACCTTTGTTATAACAAAAACACATTTATCAAGTCCCTCGGATCCACTCAACAATACAAACTTCATCAACTTGTCAGTTAAAGAAAGGCCGTAATTAAATAAGTCAGTGTCAACTTGTGCTACATGTCAACTGATTCAAGAGGCTGGGTTTTATTCCCCTGATAATTGAATGATGAGTGCTGGGTTTTATCCCCTTGTTAAATTACAACAATAGAACAGAGCTCTAGATAAGAGGGAGTATTTGATGATGATTAAGGATAATTTTTCTTATTCCTCATCAAAACCATATGTTGTGACCCCTCATCTGAACCGTCTCGTCGAGATGGTTCAGATGAGGGGTCACAACGTATGTTTTTATGCAGAAATAACAAAAATTATCCCTAATTATCAGCAAATACTCCCTCTTATCTAGAGCTCTGATAGAAATTTCACCAATATTGATCATGTTGAAACGGAGTTTGACTCAAAGCTACTGCATAGTGCACAAACCAATTAAAATGATGAATTAGCACTTCTGTTTTCAATTTAAACATATTTTTGCACTTAAGATTAAGAAATTTCCTCTGAAAGCTGACAATAACATGATAAACCTTACACAGACGGGAACTTATTTCACATGTAAGCCATACCATGAGGAAGCATGTCTCAAAGCACACAGTATTTGTGCTAACAAGGGCACCACTCCTATTAAGACACCCCAGCCACCCCCAGAGTAAGGAGGATAAAAAAAAAATCAGTTTATTTTAACAGATGTGGATGAAGCAATATTCAGACCTAGAAGTGCAAGCACGTTTGTACATTTTATAGCATCATTTCTGGAAAAATGAGGGTTAAAATACCCACCCCTAAACTCTGCTTTTTCACACACTGATACATTTTGCATTAAAATTTACAAGGAGCCTACAATATCAGTTCTAGAAATGTTAAGTAGATAAAATTTTAAACAAAATTTCAAAAATACTCACTCACTGCACATGCATATCTTATTTGCATACGAAAAGGTAAAGTACTTTCTGCCAAATATTGCCAAAACAAATGACATTACAGTGTTATTCAAATGAGGTTTCTTTGGCATTCCAAAGAAATTACAGTGTTATTCAAATGAGATTTCTTTGGCATTTCAAAGAAATTATAGTGTTATTCAAAGAAATTATAGTGTTATTCAAATGAGATTTCTTTGGCTTCCAAAGAAATTTCTGTGACTTTCAATAAAATTCCTTGTAATTTCACCATATTAAATAGGGGAAAAATCTCTAGGATCTGAGTGAATGACAACAGTTTAAATTAGCAAGAACTATTAGCAATAAGAACAAAACAACATTCATCCCCAAAACTGCCAGTAATAATTTTCTTGCAATAGTTACATACCATAATGAATGCCAACTGCTTAACCTCTGTACTTCTTTAAAATAACCCATGCCACTTTTTATGCCCCTGCCATGAAATGGCGGAAGGGCATACAGTTTACCCTGTCCGTGTGTGTGTATGTATGTGTGTTTGTGTAAAAATTCTTTGGCACAAATGATCATCAAGACAAGATGCTGTGTCGTGTGCAAGAATTTTGTCGCTAGCTTAAAGGTCAAGGTCATACCACAGGTTTAAACTTTGTGCATAGGCTATAGTGAAAACATGTTCGTGTCCAGCCCATAACTTTGTCCTGCAATATGGGGATTTCAAAATTATTTGGCACGAATGATCATCATGACAAGATGCTGTGTCCCATGCAGGAGCCATGTTGCTAGCTTGAAGGTCAAGGTCACACTGCACACTTTAACTTTGTGCATAGGCTAGTGAAACATGTTTGTGTCCGGCCCATAGCTTTGTCCTGTGTGGTGGGATTTTAAAAGTTTTTGGCATAAATGAGCATCACGACAAGACAATGTCGTGTGCAAGAATCATGTCCCTAGCTCTAAGGTCAAGGACACACTGCACACAAAAAGTTTGAGTAAAGGCTGTAGAGAAAACATTTTTGTGTCTGGCTCATAATTTTGTCCTGCATGGTAGAATTTGAAAAGTTTTTGGTATAAATAATTCTCATGACAAGACAATGTGTCACATGCAAGAATCATGTTGCTAGCTTAAAGGTCATGGTCACATTCAGGGCTTAAACTGTGTGCATAGGCTACAGTGAAAACCTGTTTGTATGCAGCCCATAAATTTGTCCTGCATGTTGGGATGTCAAAACTATATGGCAAGACGATTCATTGCATACAAGGAATATCACGTTATAGGTCAAGGTCACAATGCAAACTTAGGCTATGTGAATAGGCTATAATATAATTGTTTGTGTCATATTCGTGTCAGCAGAATAAATGTACATTTACCTATATTTCATGGTCCTTTGATTTCCCCTTTTATACTAGACAAGTCTGCCTCTGTGAACCTAGCTATCCTATAAGCCTATAAGTGCTAGTACCTTTATCAAGGTGTCATCTTACTCAATTGGGGGGGGGGGGGGGGGGGGGGGCATCCGGTCCTGTGGACACATTTCTAGTTCATTATGGTGACATGCCACCCTGTTACCCCACCAATTTCAAAAGATTGTATTACATTGGCTTGGAATAAAAACCAAAAAAACACACAAATGTATTTCCGATGTATGCCTTTCTATAATAGGACCTTCTAGCACTTCAGGTCATCAGTTGACCTTCACAAACTTCCTGCAGATATTGTCTGAAAACCTCCATGACAGCCACCATATTGTATCATTTCTGCACAGTCCCAGCAATATTTTTCCTTCAAAACCTCAAAAACAGTGGCCTCAGGTGTACTCACTATGCCAGCTAACTGCCTATCATGCTTGCCATATTGAAATTGCTTCAAATTGCTTCACACTTTTCTAACACAGTCATCAAAATCTCTTCATTTCTGGCAGCCATGTTTCTAAGGTATGATATCATCAAACAGTAAAATGATGTCATCAGTGAAATTTCAGACTGCAATGTTGATACTATTGTAGGGACATAATTATGTTAATTTTGTGCATATATTTTCGGGGCTCTGCATGTGTATCACATACTGCATGCATCAATTTGCCAGTTAAAAATTTCAATGGAATTTCTGTGAGTGACCTCATCTTATTCACTGGAATTTCACTTAAAATTCACTGAAATTTAGTGCATTAGTGTAAATCACTGAAATTTCAGTTAAATGTCACTGGAATTTCATGGACATTTTCGTAAGGGTAAAGTTTATAACACTGAGCCATGTGAACAACCTTTGATTACACATCATGAAGCTGCATCTCATAAGCTTTATCAGGATGAGTACCTTTGCAACATTGTGATTGGTTAAGTCCCCTAGTACACATAAAATCAAGTTTGCGAATATTTTTTGCTGAAAAAAAATCTGAGGAGCTTTTGCAATGCAAAAGCTACTCATTTTTTTTAGCAAAAAAAAAAACATAAACAAAAAAAAGTGGTTCTGCGTACAATACTTTTGAAATTTTACGTCTTGTTCACTAGTTGTTAGTTTGGAACAGAGCTGGGCCCTGATCTGATACTACACTTACGCTACCCTAAGGTACTTCTGTCTGAGTGTTTGGGATGGTTACAGTAAATCTATGTCAGTATGTAAGGTGTTGATGATTTGGTAAATATTTGATGAATCTTCTCGGGTCATCCCGTCTTTAATTAACCCTAGACAGGTGTTTTATGTTTAATTATGTATGCAATTACTTTAATATAAACACTATGACAGAGTGGATACATATTGTAACCTAATGCTGATGTTAGTTAATTCCATGGCTAGCTTCATCTTTGCAAGCCAAGGGTGCTAAATCCAGTTTGTTCCTTACATATGTAAGGAACAAAATGTACTTAGTATCCTTGGTGTATGTAAGGAACAAAGTGGACTTAGTATCCTTGACTTGTGAAGAGGGCCAGCAGCTTATTCCAATTGACTTTATCATTATTATTACCCCTAATATTTGGAGACCTTTTAACATTTTCAGTACCCCTATCTGAAATTTGCTGTAATCCCAGCATGCATGACTGTATGCATGCACGTAGACAAAGTGGATTTGTTAGCAACTGTTAGCGCTGAGAAGTATAAAGGCACTACCTAAACAAAGGCTCTAGCTTTAATTCTCAGACTGATTTGATTCTTCACTTTGTAGATTTTCTAAGCAGCCATTCTGCATGAACAGCCCCTCAAATAAGGAAAGACTTCATTTTGATTTGCGCATGTATTTTGGCATGGAATAGAATGGAATGGACAGGTGGTAATAATCTACCCCACTCTGTTACTGATTTTGGATGGTACTTTTACAGGAAAGAATTTGCTCCCAGAATGGAGCAAATTCTTTTCTGTAACAGTACCATTACAAATTCTGTCCTGTAACAGTACCATCCCATCCTCTATGGTCAAATTAAATTATCTTGTCCATTCTTTTTCAGTCTGTTCAATTCCAGGATTTAAACATTGCCAGGTATTTTTAGAGCAAGAAGCAATAGACACCTTTTCATGTTGCTACTGCTTGCATGAGACCACCAAATAAGAACAATTAGATTGTGGGATGCGGCACAACAAAACCAATAAAAACATTGCAAACGACTGCGTGATACCAATGCAAACCTTTTTCACACACCAATTTTTCCAGATTTATGCATGTATATAGCCGGGGGCAGGGGGAGATAACTCCCATGGGGTAAATTTGAGCATCACTGGAGGCTTTCATCACTCTGATCATTTGCTGAAAGTTTCAAAAAAATTGCTTCAAACTCTGATTTTATATGGAATTTTTCATTATTTTATACATGTATATAGTCCCAGGGCAGGGGCAGATAACCCCCGATGATAAAATTTCGGTGCTCATAAAAAAGCTTTTGTTATTTCGATCATGTTTGTGAAGTTTCATCATGATACTCAAAGTAATAAAGGAACTAGAGGCCAGAAACCATTTTTTGTACATTGACAAGTGCCATAACTCTGTAAGAAATTAACGAAATTTGCCCATTAACAATCCCAAGCGAGACATTGTCGGTACAAAGGCATACGCAAAATTTTAAGGAAATTCATTTATAAATAGTAATCGAACGGAAACGAAGTGCGGACGGACGGACGGACGTACGTACTACGGACGGATGGACGGACAGACAGACACACGGACGGCCAACGTGAAAACATAATACCCCGCAACTAACGTGTGGCGGGGTATAATAAAGTGGATCCAGGGATGTGTGCCATTCGAAGACTCAGATCAGCCTGGACATCCACCCTGTCTGATCTGAATCTTATCTGTGCATTTAATGGGTAGCTAATTAAGGGCTCAACTATGTGCATGCATTTTTACAGCAAACCTTTTCATGTTGCTGCTGCTTGCATGAGACCACCAAATAAGAACAATTAGATTGTGTAAGTAATCATTTCCTTCATTAATATTTGAAAAGTCAAAGTCGGTTGATATGAAATACCTTCCGTATTTATTCTGAAATAAGACTGGATTTTACCCCTCAAAATTACCGCAAATTATATGTAAATCAGTATTGAGTGATTCAGCTTTTGAATAGATTTTTCAACAAAAGTAAAGTACTCTTATTTTCATTTGAAACATAAATGAGACACCTTATTAAAATTACCTCAGCAAGGTAAATCCAACAGGTGCCTGACATGTATGTTTAACCCTGAAAATGCCCAATAAGACACAACAAAATTTACATCTGCAAAATTTAACAAGGGCTTCGCAAGCGGCGCATAATACGCCCGTTTTAATGTCATAAAGGAGTATGGAATGAACAAGATTGTTTACAAAAGGATGGATAGGCAGACAAACAGGGGCAACCACTTTATAACTAATGACGGCAACATTATTCAAATATTTAACACATCAAATACTATGAGTATACCAACAAGAGCTGTCGCCTGACAGCATAGCTCGCCTGAATTGGTGCTTGCTCATCACACAGCCGCTATGGTGGTGTGGATTGCTATGCATAACACTTCATGCAAGCATGTCCATAATGAAAACACATTTATAAACAAGTCGCCCAAGGGCAACGATCGCTCACCTGTCAGTATATGCTCAATTTATATAAAATTGGTAGTACTACAGTCCCAGTTGCTAGATACCAAGTTTCAAGGCAATTGGCCCAGTGGTTCTGGAGAAGAAGATTTTTCAAGGTTTTTGCCATTATATGGGCATGGTGGCCGTCTTGGTCATGTGAGTGGACCAAATATATAAACTTTGTTTCCCGCTTTGCCTGAAGGCTGCATTTGAAATTAAATTGAAATCTGCCCAGTAGTTTCAGAGGAGAAGTCCTTTAAAAATGTTGACACATTACAGACAAACGACCTTTAGCCAAGATAACTAGATCCATATATGGGCATGGTGGCCATCTTGGTCATGTGACCCAGACCATGGGTATGAACTTTCGTTCCCCCATCCCACTGAGACTCCATATGAAATTTGGCTTCAATCGGCCCAGTGGTTTCAGAGGAGAAGATGTTTGAAAATCTTGACGACGGATGGTCCCACAGAATGACCTTGACCTTTAGTGACATAATATCTTCATCTGGTCATTTAGTCAACCATGTATACCAAGTATTGTACCTAATACTTAAATAGTTTCTGAGAAATCCACTGTTTAAGCGTTTTCCCATATAATAGCCTAACGTACCAAAGTTGACCATCCCGTAAATTAGGTCAAGGTCAACGCAAGATCATGATTTGTATAAAATATGATGGGCCCGCATGCCCAATGCTATATACCAAGTTTGAAGGTCATAGGCCTTTTGGTTCTGGAGAAGAAGATTTTTGAAGGGTTTTTACCATATATGGGCATGGCGGCCATCTTGGTCATGTGACCTGGACCAAATATATAAACTTTCGTTCCCCAATCCCACTGAGACTCCATGTGAAATTTGGCTTCAATCGGCCTAGTGGTTTCAGAGAAGATGTTTGAAAATCTTGACAACGGATGGTCCAAGGGAATGACCTTGACCTTTAGTCACATAATATCTTCATCTGGTCATTTAGTCGACCATATATACCAAGTATTGTACCTTAGACTTAAATAGTTTCTGAGAAATCCACTGTTTAAGCGTTTTCCAATATAAAAGCCTAACGTACCAAAGTTGACCATGCCGTAAATTAGGTCAAGGTCAACGCAAGGTCATGATTTGTATAAATTATGATAAGACGGCATGCCCGATGCAGCACACCAAGTTTCAAGGTCATAGGCCTTTTGGTTCTGGAGAAGAAGATTTCTGAAGGGTTTTTACCAAATATGGGCATGGCGGCCATCTTGGTCATGTGAACTGGACCAAATATATAAACTTTCGTTCCCCCATCCCACTGAGACTCCATATGAAATTTGGCTTCAATCGGCCCAGTGGTTTCAGAGGAGAAGATGTTTGAAAATCTTGACGACGGATGGTCCGACGGAATGACCTTGACCTTTAGTGACATAATATCTTCATCTGGTCATTTAGTCAACCATGTATACCAAGTATTGTACCTTAGACTTAAATAGTTTCTGAGAAATCCACCGTTTAAGTGTTTTCCCATATAAAAGCCTAACGTACCAAAGTTGACCATGTCATAAATTAGGTCAAGGTCATCACAAGGTCGTGATTTATATAAATTATGATGGGCCCGCATGCCCGATGCTACATACCAAGTTTCAAGGTCATAGGCCTTTTGGTTCTGGAGAAGAAGATTTTTGAAGGGTTTTTACCATATATGGGCGTGGCGGCCATCTTGGTCATGTGACCTGGACCAAATATATAAACTTTCGTTCCCCCATCCTGTTAAGGCTCCACATGAAATTTGGCTTCAATCCACCCAGTGGTTTCTGAGAAGAAGATGTTTAAAAGTGTGGACGACGCCGACGACGCCGACGCCGACGACGACGACGGACGACGGACCAAGTCTATACTATAAGCTCACCTTCACAGGTGAGCTAACAAAAGCTATCTCAGAAATAAGTCTTAAAATAAAATTCATAATGAAAACACATTTATAAACAAAAGCTATCTCAGAAATAAGTCTTAAAATAAAATTAAAATAAAAATAATGAAAGGAAATTTCAAAGTCCATGAGCTTGAGGTAAAAAAACTGACGGGTGGGGGAGGGTGGGGTGGGGAGGGGGCTAGGATGTATCAAAACCCTGAACCATTATCTAACATCAGTCCAAGTATTAGTATCAACTGAGTCCATCATCGTGGCACTGTGAAATTATGTCTTCATAAATATAAAAGGAATCCATCCATGGGTTAAGGAGATATTGGGCTTTATAAAACTTTAACCCAAACAGCCAGTCCAAAAAACTACAATGACCTTGACATCAAGGTCACGGAGTGGGGTGGGGGTGGTACCCTGTTAAACCTTAGACCAATATCTAACTACTGTGCAAGTATCAAAAGAATCCATCCATGGGTTAAGGAGATATAGGTCTTTAAAAAACTTTAACCAAAACATCCAATCCGAACGCCGACGCGGACGTGGACGCGGACGCTGACGCCGACGCCGTGGTGACAACAATAGCTCTTCCTGAACTTTCGTTCAGGCGAGCTAAAAATCAGCTTCAAAGTTATTGTGGCTCAAAAGTTGAGTAATGCCATAGTCGAACAAGGGAGATAATTCATAAACTAAATATACTAGATTCTTGGCTCTACTACATTCCCCTGACAAAATCACATGTAGGGTTAAGGAATCACAGAGGAAACAGGAAATTTATGCAAGGGCAGATAATTCAGTAAGCCAGAGTTGTGGTTCTTGCTCGGGATACATTGCCCCATTATTATACATATTCCTACAAAGCTCCATTCTAATATTTCAAAAGGTTAAGGAGATATGGAGTGACTGATAAATGCCTAAAATTACTTATCAAAGGGAAGTAACTCCAAAATGAAGAAAGGGGGAGCAACCATTCTTGTATGCCACGCATCGTCTTGTGATCATGCACATTGCTATAAAGTTTCATCATGATATTCCAAACGGTTACAAAGTTAAGGTATGCACAAGATATGTATACACAAAAATAACCATAATCAACTAATGAAAGGGATGTAACTCTAAAATGAAGAAAGGGAGAGCAGCCATTTTTGTACGCGACACATCGTTGAGACTTCATACACATTGCTATGAAGTTTCATGAAGATATCCCAAACGGTTATCTAGTTATGGCGCGCACAAGACTGGCAGGGAAAAAATTAATCAAAGGGGCATAACTTGGAAACTAAGGAAGGGGGAGCAACCACTTCTGTACGCGACACGTTCCCCCAACCTAATACATATTCCTACCAAATATCATGAATATATCCCAAACCGTTAATGAGTTATGGAGCGCACAAGAATGTTTACGGACGGACGGACGGACAGCGCCATGACATAATACGTCCGTTTTTTCAAAACGGGCGTATAAAAAACTAGAAAATTGTGTCTGTAAGACACTAATGATGCCCCCGTGCAGCGCCTGTCACATGATGTGTATATCCATAAAACACCTACAAAGAATCCATTGAAAACATATCCTACCATGTAAAAAATTGCCCTAAATGACTAAGTTAAAAAGGCTGTGATTCTGTCAAAATTAATTCTAGACCTATCAAAATGCCTCATGCATATCTTCAAATATGTCCACAATATTTAGACAAGGTTTGAAAAAGATCCATTGAAAACTGTGGAGCAAGTTGATAACACAAACTCCATACCCTACAATGCAAAATTTCCCTAGAATGACTAAGTTCAAAAGGTCATAATTCTGTCAAAATTAATTCTGATCCAACAAAAACCCACATGCACATCTTCAATAGATTCACAGCATGTATGCAAGGTTTGAAAAAGATCCATTGAAAACTGTGAGAGGAGTTGATTACACAAACTCAAAAGATACCCTCCAATGGAAAAATTTGCCTTAATTGACTAAGTTCAAAAGGCTGTAATTCTGTCAAAATTAATTCTAGCTCCATCAAAAACCCACATGCACATCTTCAATATGTCCCCAACTTGTATGCAAAGCTTGAAAAAGGCCCATTGAAAACTGTGAGAGGAGTTGATTACACAAACTCTATACCCTACAATGCAAAAATTTGCCTAAAATGACTAAGTTCAAAAGGCCGTAATTCTGTCAAAATTAATTCTAGGTCCAACAAAAATCCACATGCATATCTTCAATATGTCCCCAACATGTATGCAAAGTTTGAAAAAGATCCATTGAAAGCTGTGGGAGGAGTTGATTACATAAACTCTATACTATAAAGCGTGACAAACAGACAGATGGACACAGACAGACAGACAGGGGCAAATCTTAATGCCCCCTGACTATCGTCACGGGGGCATAAAAACTGTTTTGTCCAAGCTAAATCATAATGTGAATCCAAAGATTAATGAGCAAACAGTGTAGATTCAGATGAGGTGGCTCATATGATGAACCGCCTCAACTGGATCTACAATGTTTACCAATTCAACTATTTTCCTTTCTTGCGATTTAAGTGTTAAGTAAAACTTGGTTGTAAGAATGAACAAACACAACACTGAAGATAAAAGGGTCTTTAATTCTTTAATTTTATAAGCACACTTCATCGCTGTTGTCTCAATGTTAATTATATATAATTATAAGGGAGTATTTACATCGTAATATATACAATGAATATACTTATGGCAAATAAATCTGAATAAACTGTTTTTTTTTATTTACATAAATAAATAAACTCATCAAAACAGCTAGACCCATTTATAAAGAGTTCCAGAGGAAGGTATAAAGGTGAATGAGTACACCGCCAGGGGAAGCCACTCTGCCAATTTCATTTTAGCTTCCCTTCCCAACAGGGGTCTACTCTTAAAGAAAAGAATTTGCTCCTGTAGGAGCAAATTCTTTCCTTTAAGTGTAGGTCCCATTTTGGAAGGGCTTTGTCAATCAGAGAAGCAAACAGGAAGTCACAAAAGTTGTTCTCCTTCTAAAAATGGCTGATAAACATGGAGGTGTACAAATACACCTTAAGCATTACACTACAGTGACAGCTCTAAAAACAGCCATCTTTCACAACAGCCACCTCCTTACAACAGTATTTCTTCTTATAAACACCCCTTTAATAATAAACACCCCTTCCTATTTTTTTCTGTGAAAAAGTTGCCAAATTTAGCAAGAGCAAGACTAGCTTGCATCACCAAAATTTGTTATGAATTGCCATGTTTTTGTCTCGGGGAATTCCATTTTCAGGATTAATTTTCTAAATTGCAAGCTCCCAAAGAAGTACGGTATTAGGCTTTCCTACAGTGCAGAGTTACTATATACATGCATGTGACCTTTCTATAGCAGTCATCTTTCTTCAATAGACAATTACATGCTGTGCAAAAAGTGGCTGTTGAACATAGGCAGCACTGTGACAAAGTCTCTGTAGTGTATATTATCAAATACTCTCCCTTATCAGGAATTCTGGGCTCAGTTGTTCAAAGCATTGGTACCTTAACAAAGTTGTTAGTCAGTGATTCATTAAGTGATCTAGTACAAACAAAATCAAGTGTGCTATTTTTTTCTGATGCTGAAAAAATGTGAGAAGTTTTGCAGTGCAAGAGCTCCTTACACTTATTCAGCAAAAATTGGCAGTGTTTTTGCATGCAACACAACTGAATATATAACATCTCATTTCCTAACAAGGTCCTAAGCTTTGAACAAATTGGGCCTGAACTATTTTAAAATGAACTGTGCCATGATATAAGTTGCCTTATGACATGCTTACATTTCTACCTGCTTGGAGTCTTTGTTTTTTTCACTATAAACTGATGAAGCATGTAAATATAGAAGACTGATCAGACTGTGTGCACATGCAAATGCTGATCTGTCTTGCCTGTTTCCACATGGCATAAGGCATCTTTTCTCATGTAACATAACATATATCCGCAATGAATGACTAGATCAGCAATTAACAATCTTGGTCCCTAGATGAGAAGGCAAGAAAAATATGAAAACTCCTTTGAGAATGACTCCTTAAACAATTAATGCCATATAGGAATTATCGTTTTGAATTTAAAACAAAATAACTCCTTGAAACCTAAAACACTATATATAAATATTGTTTCTCCCATGTTGGCTATTTCCTGTAATAGTCTCAATGTATGCATATAGATACAAACATGCATGATGATTTTTCTTACATTAAAACATATTTTCATAGAAAATGCATATTAGGAAATCTTTTTTATGTCCTCATTCACATTTGCATTGGATCTCTTTTAGCCAGAGAAAAGACAGTTGCTTACATTTTGATTATACTAACATGCTAATTCCCAAACAGTGACAAGGCATCACAAACTGTATAAATCCTATTAAATGCCCCTGCTATTATAAATGTCCCCTTGCTTCTTTTCATAAATTAATGTTATATTTAACTAGTATAAATTCCTGATTGCTTCTTTGGATGAGGCAGCTGTATGAAATGGGCAAATTCTTTCTTTAAGAGTCAACCCCAATCCCTACTGAGAAGGAAGTAAAAAATAGTAGATTTGCATTCCCATTCACCATAATATTGTTTATTAGAGGTATTCTGGCAGTGGCTAATTTTTTTACTACTCTTTAGGCTCTAAATGCAATGTCCCTGGGCGTTTAATAGGACTAACACAGTAATTTTGAGACAGCATGTTTACAGCTGAGGACCATAATTAAATCAGCCTTAGGCACAGGACCAGAATATGAAAATCATGGTAAAATGTGGATTTCATGGTTTCAACATCTATGGGTTTCATTCAACCATGACTAAAGAGCTATGCACACAGCTTTTCACGCAAAAAGAAAGTACTACACAGAACTGTAAATTGCCAGATATTCCCAAAAGTTATTTTCACAGCACAAAGCATGTGTGAAGTTTCAAGTCTTGTGGAATTTACAGAAAGCCACCAATCTAGAAAAGGATCACTATCCCATAATAGCTGGGGAAAAGTAAATAGAGATATACTTTCTTATTTTTGCATAAAAACATGTTAAGACCCTTCATTAGAAATGTCTTGCCAAGAGGTTCTAATGAAGGGTCACAACATTATGTTTTGATGCATAATTATCAAAATTATCCCTGATTTATCATCAATTGAGCCTTGACACGAGAAAATCAACAAAGTGGCATGTTCACCCAGCGCAGACTCGGATCAGCCTGAGCATCTGCCCAGTCTGATCAGAGTCTTGACTGTCCGCATGGAGCTAGCTTGGACACTTAGCCACCCTTTAAGCCCAAAGCAAAGACTCTGATCAAACTGGGCGGATGCCCAGGCTGATTTGAGTCTTCACTGGGCACACATGCCACTTTCTTGGTTTTCTCATGTCATGGCTCATTATTAATCTCATCTCCAGCTTAGCCTCCCATGTGTTAACACCTGCAAACAAAACATTGCCACAGGAGGGATGCGTGACTGTCTTTGCCTTCAGGGCCAGGTTGTTCAAAACTAACGACATCGTTAGTTAAGGGTTCGTTAACATTTCAAATGTTAATATCTCAAATACGCCAACATTTTTTGTTGAAAAACTGTGAGAGGCTTTTGCAATGCAAAAGCTTCTCACATTTTTTCAACAAAAAATAGTGTGTTGATTATAAAATTGTAAAACATTTCATGAGTTGACTTCTTAAAAAGCTTGTTAGGCCAACGATGCTTTGAACAACTGGGCCCAGGGCTGCAATTATGGCAGCGTTTAGTTTTCATTTCTCACACATATTATGCTCACACAAAAGTTCATGCAATATCATGAGGCATGGCTTTACAGAAAACTGCACATTTACTGACAATTCTAAAATATCAGAGTAATGCGACTTGAAAATTCAACCCCAGATCTGTTTCTGTTTCAAATGGTTTATAAATGACATAAATAGCAAAGAAAAAGTTGATTGGACCCTTTATCTTAAACTGGACAAGATGACTCTGTTACTCTGCTATAGCATTTAACATCGTCAAGTCAACACCCTCACAGTTTGTTTAATTTATTAAACATCCAAAACATCAGAAGCACCCCCCCCCTCCCCACCCCCACACCCTGCCCCTGAAGATGCAGATGGAATGCCCAAGAGTGCAGACCCTGATCAGACCGCTCATTTAGGAGCAATCTGATCTGTGTCTACGTTTTTTCAAACCTTCTGTCTCAATACTTAGAATTTTACCATTAACTTAATAGTGCAGCTGCTATTAACATTGTGGATATGGGTATTTATGTTTTGTCCCCAATATTTAGTTTATTTGGGGCTCTCATAAGTTCAACAATCAAATAGCATAAAAATAAGATTTAAAACATTAGTATTAGCAACAGACAATAAAAACTAAATGCTGCAAAAATCATAACATACAATTAAAGATTTAAATATGCCTTAAAACAATACTCATTCTCAGTAAATTACAGAATTTTCAATAACTGTTTAAAATACATAGCACATGTCAGCTTTATTAGCAATAAAGTTTAACATAATGATTAAAAGCCTGTTTTTTGCTTAAGATGACTAGGTATAACTACATGTTTTTTTTGCCATTTGTCCAAAGGAAGATAACTTCTGTGACTTCCCTTCCGAATAGACCCTTCCAAAATGAAGTCTACTACTAAAAATAAACCCTCCCCAAATGGGGTACCCCATTCTGGGAGGGCTTTCTTTTAGTAGTAGAGCTCATTTTGGGCCTATGTCTACTAATAAAGGAAAGAAAGCTTCAACTGTTGAGGCCCACTGAGAGAACAGGCAAAAATGACATTAGCAGAGTTGCATACCCTGAAAGTCTATACATGTACCTACAAACATGCCTCGTTTTTTATTCAATAACTTTTAAATTACTTTGCAAAAGCTTAACCAAAATCAAATTTTGGTTAGAAGTGTTCCTTATTCTTTGCAGCAAATAAGACTGGAGTCTGTAATAAAGGTTCTAAAAGTTCAGAAAAACAATCTAATGAATAACATATAAGAATAATCATCAGTCATATATACTAGTCAAAAGAAGAAATGCTGGATTTTAAATTGAAATAATCCTAGTAAGAAAGCAATTTTGAAACAAAACTATTCTATACTTCTTTGATTATTATGGAAAAGGTTTTTTCCTCTGTCTAATAACCGAAGAAATATTGAACAGAAACAATCCAAAAATCTAGATCCATCTTGCAAGATGAATCTAGATTTTTGGGATTACATGTATTTTGTAAGTGGAAAACCTATCTACTCTCTGAATTACACACAACTGATTTACATATTTGATTTACTTTATGGCGAGAGAAAAAAAACCATCTTACAGCCGAATAAATGTGGAGATAATTTTTATTATATACCTATCACTGATACACCCTTTGAACTGCCTGTTTTCTGGATGTTTTCTGGATATCTGATACAGAGAGCTGTATCAAACTGACGTTTTCTGAATCCGTATCACTATCCTTTAAAACAAGGCCATTTCTGAGTTCCAGCTTCGGGCGCGTCATTTGTTAACATGCATCATAGAAACGAGAACCCGAGAAACGGGACTGGTGACGTAATGTCAACAAACACGCCAAATGGCGCGCTACGACAGCTCAGTCGGTAGCGTTTGTCTCACGACTGCCGGTTCGAATCTGGGTCGATGCATTAGCGCTGGCAAGTATGAATAGTTGACTGTTCCATAAGGTATATAATAAACAAATTACTATAACAGTAACTTGATCTGGCATACTGTATCATGTCTCGTTGATGAGCTCATACCATCGGATCACCCTCGACAAGTGTCTCGGGTGATCCGATGGTATGAGGTCATCCACGAGACGTGATACAGTACGCCAGATCAAGTTACTATTATGATAATGTGTATATCAAAGTACATGTAATGTCATATCAGTGCCAATGCAATGTCATGGCACTGAACTGACATTCGTAAGACATTATTACAACATCATTAGCCCACTTAAAATATGACAGTAAATTTTAAGATAACTAAATGCAAGGCTTCTTTCTTTTTTTGACAATTTATGAGCATAAGGGAACCACATAAGACATGACAACCTGCTAAACTGATAATAAAATTTCTTTCCAAACAGCAATTAAATTTATTTATTTCACTTTTTCTTTTTTTTCTTCTTAAAAAGGTAAAGGTTTCCCATAGCCTAGTAGCCATAGGGGCAACAGAGGTTAGCTGCCCACTGTATCTTGGGTACATCGTATGAA
Organism: Ctena decussata; assembly: GCA_963989385.1. Classification (NCBI taxonomy): domain Eukaryota; kingdom Metazoa; phylum Mollusca; class Bivalvia; order Lucinida; family Lucinidae; genus Ctena; species Ctena decussata. The sequence continues at coordinate 36,845,907 of OZ022508.1, forward strand.
AAGCTGGGCCCATCCCTCTCCTTTGGCAGCCTTATCCTTCCCTGATTCGAAACAGATACCCAATTTATTGCTGGGTTGACAGAGAGAGTTTTCCAGTCGTCGGATGGCAAAATCCTGGTTTGAGCCAACAACCTTCTGGCAATTTTCTGCACCATAACCAAGTCACTCTAACCACTCAACCACCCGCCTCTCTCTTTTTTCATATTTCTCAATAAAAACATACATACCGTATTCGACATCGCACATGCCCCTATTAGCCAACATGATGGTGATTTTTTGGCATATGACTATAAGCGCACATATTTTTGTTAGTTTATCCGTTTGTTTGCTAATTAACTAGACCTGAAAAATGCTACAGAATCTTTCATTTTTCATTTGTGGAGCTTTGCTATCCTTCTGTGCCCATAAGCAGCTTTTTTCCTATTGCTTAACTTAACCTTTAAATTTATTTCCTTGAATATATAACAAATATTTGAAATGTGCACCTATTAGAAAGAAGATTTATTACAAGTATTTACCACCAGTTTGAAAAAGTTAAGTGCACGGAGAGCTAAAAGGGTCGATTACGGTAGTCACTCCTCATAAGGACAGCCTAAACAGGGTAGCATGATAAACGTTCTAATGCAGACTTAACAAAAATGATCATCTAATACTCCTCATTCAAGGCATAGTTTAAAACATGGAATGGAATGGAGTAGAATGGAATGTACTGGCAGAAAAATTCTGCTCCACTTAATTCATCTGGGTCCGAGGTTATAAAACTTGAGTATAATCTCAAACTCAAAATAAAGCACACTGATTGGCTGCTTCCGAGCATGTGCTCGGAAGCAGCCAATCAGTGTGCTTTATTTTGAGTTTGAGAAATGTACTCAAGTTTTATAACCTCCGGGTCTGATTTGACATGACACTCTTACAAGAAAAAATTTGCTCCCACTAAGGCAGCAAACTCTGCTGCAAAAGCACCATCCCAGACTGTAGCAAATGGAATGCATATAAAATTACAGTCAACCCCCGATATCTCAAACACTGATATCTCAAAGTACCTTCTTATATCAAAGAATATATTTCCTATTTTAATTTACATTTCAACTCCTGTTATCTCAAACTACTGATACCTCAAAGTAAATTTTCTGGTACCAGAAAATTTACTTTGAGCTATCAGTAGTTTGGGCTGAAGTTCAACTTCGAGATATCGAGAGTTGCCTGTAGTTTTTCATTCCATTCAATTCCATTCCATTTTTCAAAGCTACATGTATAATATAGTCCACTGAGTAATCATTACCAAATAGTGAACACATATAACTGTATATTTTGACTTTTTTCAAATAGATCACATCTGAAATGTACACGTTTTCCTAGAGAGATCCTGGACTTGGGCTGCCGTAACCACTGGATAAATCGTCACTGAGGCTGTTAGCTTGCCGTTTTATTTGTGACAACGCGTTATAATTATATGTCATATTGGCAAACACCATTCTTTCTTCATAGTCATATTCACACAGTATTTTGTTATCACACAGATAAAACCTGTCACCAACACAAAATCTGAAAAACAGAGAAGAAAACATTTGGTTCCATTAAGTGTGCTTATAATACAGAAACAATGCCTATCACTGTCAACATAACATTATCTTGGCGAAAAGTTATACAGTTAACTCTTGTTATCTCGTACACTGATATCTCAAAGTACCGTTGTTAACTAAAGAATGTAGTTTAAACATGTTTCCTATTTTATTTACGACTCCTGTTACCTCAAACAACTGATACCTCAAAGTAAATTTTCTGGGACCACAAAATTTACTTTTGAGATATCAGTAGTGTGAGATGAAATTTGACCTTGAGATATGGAGAGTTAACTGTATGTCTTGTCCCTCCATTCAATTCCAGCCCATTTCATTCCATGTTTTAAACTACAGTCAAACCTGCTTTAAAGGTGAAACCTAGAGAAAACACTGAAAGTGACTCTTTAAGATAGGTGACCCCTTGATAAAGATCCATTTGTACTGTATTTTGGATCACATGACCATGAAAAGGTGGCTGTTTAGTTAACAATCAGGTGACCCCTAAAGAGAGTGACCCTTTCATACAGGTTTAACTGTATGTCCCATAGGATACGTACTAGCACATACCATACTGCTAGGTATATGATTTTCAAATTAATTATGGTACTTCATTTGAGCCCCGAAACGACAAAACCAACAGAGTTGCATGTGTGCCACACAAAGACTCAGATCAGTCTTGGCATCTGCCCAGTCTGAAAGGAGTTTTAATGTCGGCATGGAGATAGCTAAGACCCTTAGCGACTCTTTAAGTGCACAGCAAAGACTCTGATCAGACTGGGTGGATGCCCAGGCTGATCTGAGTCTTTGCCTGGTGCACATTCCACTTTGTTGCTTTTGTTGTGTTCAACGGCTCAATTTTTCAAACATTTAATGCCTTTTAAACGTGTTTCACACTTAATGTCATAAGGTAGTTTTAGGCATGGATTGGAGTGAAATGGAAAGGGGTAATCTCCTGCACTTCATTCCATTGATGGCACTCTTACAGGAAAGAATTTGCTCCCTGTGGGGGAGCAAATTTTTTCCTGCCAGAGTACCATCCTAGGCTCTAGCTGCAACTTGTTACCACTGAAATGTAGATTATGTCATCTCATCCATTCAGTTTAATTCCATTCCAGTCCATGCTTTAAACTATGCCCTATAACGAACCTCTGTAGGTCAAGCAACATCATGCAGCATATTACTGGGCAGAAGAACTGAAAATGATTTATTTTCATAATTTCAAAGCCAAAATAGAGGTTACATGGACAGTGCCTTTGAATGTCATTATATGTGTACATTGTTTGACTCATCTAAAGCTCGTTTTTATTACTTTCTTCAAATTGCCAAAACATATACAATATTTGCAGTACCGATATTTTCTTTCAACATGTTGGTTTTCTTTATCCTGAGTTTAGATGTTGAGAATAAAGAAGGATAAAAATTTATGGTACATCAAAGTAGATATTCTACTTGTGAAGTTTAAAATTGTGTATGCATCAAATCACTAAAACATTTACTTTCTCCAGGGGAAGCGAGTTCATGAATATATATAAAAAATAAATCTGAGTTCTGCTTACTTTTTGACATAAATATTTACAATCAGATAATATATAAACTGTCAGTCATTTTATAATCTTGATGGTTTCAACATTAAGTGCAAAACCTTGTCCAAGAAATAAAATCTGGAGGTAAAATGTGGAATGGGGTGGGTATCTGGACTCCAATGTTGCTTAAGAAATACATTCCATAGGCAGTCTACTCTTTCTTATACCTCATTTATTTGGCTATAGGATGAGTTTTCTCCCTCTGAAATGCACTATCTACTGAAATGATCCCAAATATCCAGATCAGTCTGGTGTAATTCTGTTATAACATGGGGTTTTCTCTTCTAAAACAATCCCAAAATTCTAGATCTGTCTCAAAAATAAGATGGGACCTAGACTTTGGCGGTGGTATTGAAAGGGAAAAACATCGTATAAACGAATAAATAAAGTATTTCAGATAACTCTTTCTTATAATCCTTATCCAGCTGAACTGTCACAATGGACTCTCCTGCTTTTCAGTTTTGACTAGAACATTCAGCATTTATGGGGAAAAGTTTGATTATGCAACAATTTGTCAAAAAAGTGCATTAGAGAATTGGTACCACCATATATGGGAATGGCGGCCACCTTGGTCATGTGACCAAGATCATTTGAAGAACTTAACATGGAATGGAATACTATGAACTGGCTGGAATAATCTCCTCAACTTTATTCTACTGATTAGGGATGGCACTCTTACAGGAAATAATTTGCTCCCATTAAGAAGCAAATTCTTTTCCTGTAAAAGAACCATTTCAAGTTTGGGAGAAGGGGGCAAATTGTAGCAAAAGAATGGAAATAGCTTGTTCATTCCATTCCAGCCCATTCTATTCCAGACTTTTAAAAACTGGCTTAAGTCCTAGCTTTTTGGTATTGTGCATCACAATTTGTTTCCATATAAAAGTTTAAAGACCTCTTTCTGTTCTTGAGTTGCTATTGCCAGTTTGAATGATTTTGTCTGCTAAAGCTAATTACACGTACAGTCCCTATTTTACTATAAGCCATAGATAATAATCACTATCATATAAATCTGGTAAGCGGAAAACTGTAACATTAGTGGTGAAATTAAGCTTAAATCTGATCACATGTCAAATGGAGGGGAAAATTTATGGTGAGATTTTATTAGAAAACCTTCTATTAGCTGCTGGGTATATACAGCTCATAATGGTTTAAAACAATTTGATAAAATCCATAAATGAACATCTACTGTATTTATCCCAAATAATTAGGCACCTAAACCAACTCCTCTATTAGTCCAGTCAAATTGTGGGGGAACCTAAAACAAATTGCAACAAAAGGGTTTTTTGCAGTAATAAGCTCCTAAGACCTACACTTTTAACATACTAAAAGTAGGACAAAATCGGAGAATGCAAAACTTGATTTTTTTCATATGTCTTGTTTTCGAAGGGTTTAAACCACTGCATAGCTACTTTTGGTTGGAAAGCCACTTCTAAATATCATTTCTAAACAAGTTAAATCCATAGAAGTCGTTGATAAAACAGTTATATACTGTTCTTTAGCTTTTGTCTACCATTAAATTTGCTGATTATGCATAACCGGTCGGTTATATAGCATATTACTATCGGTTTACTCCACCCACCAGTGCAAATTTTGCTTTTACCATAACCTCTATTCAGGTGGACCATACGGATGGTAATGAAGATAGTAAACAGAATCAAGACTGTGACAGAACAATAAAAGAAAACAGCTTGATGTAACTCCTATGTATCAAATGACGGGACATCTGAGAGTGTTGTTTTGTTGCTTCACGTCCACGGTAAACAGCCATGGTCATGTCGGGATGGTCAATTAACCTTAGGCCAGCTTAGACCTCCTATGCAGTTAAGCAGTACTAAGTGCACATACTTTCGCCAGTAACTGTCCTTCCTGAATCAGCGGAAGGAGAAACGGAAGTAACTAGCCGGACCGGGTATCGAACACAGGACCTCTGGCTCCTGAGTCAAACACGCTACCAACTGCACTGTGTGGCCCGGCTAAATACTTCATGTGTTGAAAGGATAATCCACTAGAGGGTTATATATGCAGATAACTTGGACATGCTTTTGGATATTAGGTGATGACTCCCATGACATTTTTGCATTCACAAATGGTAAAATGTTTACTTTGTTGCTTCAAGATTTACAAATTGTACCTCCTTCCCGCCTAACAACCACCTCCCCACCCCACCCACTCCTCTGGAAAGAAGTCATTGTTTTAGCTCGCCTGAACGACCTTAAGGAAGAGCTATCGTTGTCACCCCGGTGTCGGCCTTCGTGTTTGGGTGTTATAGGTTATTTAAACACCCATATCTCTTTAACCCATTGATACCCTAAGTTGATACTTTCACTTATCCTAGATAATGGTCTTATGTTTTACACCCTTGCCCATCAGTGACCTTGACGTCTAGGTCATGGAATTGGGAATTTAAATTGTTAAAATATGGGATGTTCTTTAAGGTTGGTTGGTTGGTTGTTTTGGGTTTTAACGGCCCTTTGAGACAGTATTTCAGTCTATATCAGGCCGTCTCCCAAAGAGCGGGAGAAAGAAGAGAGAAATCATATACGAGAGAAAAAAATGTCCAAACAACCCCCACCTGCACCTACTGCAGTTACAGTAGGCCCTTGCCCTACTATTATCCAAATCAGTAGGAGGCCCCGGCACTGGAAGTTATACCCAGCACCATCGTACCACCATACCACCCCCTGTTCTTTAAGGTTTTAGCTAACCTGTCAAGATGAGCATATAGTAAAGCCGTGGTCCGTAGTCCGTCGTCGTCTTCCACACTTAAAAACATACCTCCTAAACCGTCTGCCCAATCTTGATCAAATTTTATGTGTAGCATTGTTGGGGTGGGGGATTGACTGCATAAGGTTACAGGGCAGATCAGATTGGAACTCTGCTTGCCATGGCAACATAAAGCTCCCATAGACTTATAATGAGAAAAACTTAAAATATCTTCTTCTCTGAAACCATGAGGCCCAGAGCTTATATATTTAGTATGTAGCTATGTTTAGTGGTTCCCTACATCACTTCTGCCAATCCATCCCCTGGGGTCCAATCTGGCCCCACCATAGGGACCCATTGGTTTATATAAGGCTATATAGCTAAAGAACCTTCAAAAATGTTCCACTCTGAAACCATGAGGTCCAGAGCTTACATATTTAGTATGTAGCAATGGTTAGTGGTCACGTACATAAATCCTGCCAACCATGCCTCTGGGGTCCAAATTGGCCACCCCCAGGGATCATTAGCTCCCATAGACTTATAATGATAAAAACTTTAAAAATCTGCTTCTCTGAAACCATGAGGCCCAGAGCTGATATACATACAAAAACCCTGCAAACCATGCCCCTGGGGTCCAAACTGGCCCCACCCAGGGGGTCATTTGTGTATATAGGGCTATATAGCTAAAGAACCTTCAAACATTTTCCTCTCTGAAACCATGATGCCCAGAGCTTACATATTTAGTATGTAGCAATGCTTAGCGGTCACGTACATAAATCCTGCCAACCATGCCCCTAGGGTCCAAATTGGCCACACCCCAGGGGCATTAGCTCCCATTGCTTTATGAAGTGAAAACCTTATAAAAAATCTTCTTTGAAACCATGAGGCCGAGAGCTTATACATTTAGTATGTAGCAATGTTTAGTGGTCCCCTGCATAAATCCTGCCAACCATGCCCATGGGGTTCAAACTGGCCCCACCCCAGGGGTCATTTGTTAATATAGGGCTATATAGCCGAGAACCTTCAAAAATCTTTTCTCTGAAACCATGAGGCCCAGAGCTCACATATTTAGCATATAGCAATGGTTAGCAATAGTTAGTGGTCACGTACATAAATCCTGCCAACCATGCCCCTGGGATCCACATTCCCTCTGCCAACCATGCCCCTGAGATCCAAATCCCGCCCCCAATCCCCCCTCCGGATCTATCATTGGCTGTTATAGACTTATAATGGGAAAAACTTAAAAAATCTTCTTCTCTGAAACCATTAGGCCCAGAGCTTATATATTTATTTAGTATGTAGCAATGTTTAGTAGTCCCCTACATAACTCCTGCCAATCAAGCCCCTGGGGTCCAAACTGGCCCCTCCCCAGGGGGTCATTGGTTTATATAGAGCTATATCCCTAAAGAACCTTCAAATGTCTTCTTCTCTGATACCATGAGGCCCAGAGCTTACATATTTAGTATTTAAAGACACATTTTTTTCTTTAACAAAATGAGGTGGCACAATTTGATCACCCACAATAAACAGTACTTAGGGCCATATCTCACATCAAAGGTTATCTTATCTAGGTGATTATGAGGGGATTAAGCCAGTGATAAAACTGTATGAGGGGGGCCTAATATGGGGAAACTGCTATTATCCTATTTAAATATTCAAATCACATATGCAAAGACTTATCAGGGTCTCCTTCGCTGTTTAGCTGTGCAGGCTGATATGAATGTTCACTGCTGACAAAACTTGTATGAGAACAATTAATATTCAGATCAGTCGTGACAGCTTTGTAGACTGACCAGGGTCTTCATTTCTGTGTTTTAAATTTCAAGGAATGACAGACTATTCATGTGAACAGTAAATATTCAAATGGGCCGTCATATATGTGTAGACTGATCAGGATTTTCATTTTTTGAGCAGTAGATATTCAAATCAGCCGTCACATATGTGTAGACTGATTTGGATTATCAGTTTTGCTGTTTTAAATTTCCAGGAATCTCATACTGTTCATGCAAACAGGGAAGACTCTGATAAGACTGCACAGGCTGATCAAAGTCTTCTATGTGCATCAAAGTTACAATGTACGAGTACCTATTTACTTGGCCCTATTTGTATCATCTCTTCCTATAAAAAGATGTCTTTGAGCAAATAATGGTATTTTTACACAGTTTTATGTGGGTCTTCAACAACACAGTCTGATCCATAATAATTTGTTTATAATCATATTTTCTCTTTTTCTTTGACAGCTGATTTCCCTTTATCTGGCCCCTACCTGTACTTCAGTCACAAGTCTCCCAGAAGGTCTTATCTCTGAGCAGCATGTTTCAATAAACAGTCGTTAGGGTATTATGCAATCAAAAATGTGTCTTTAACAATGTTTAGTTGTCACATACAAAAATTCTGCCAACCATGCCCCTAGCTCCCATAGACTTATAATCTTTAAAAAAATCATCTTCCCTGAAACCATGAGGCCCAGAGCTTACATATTTATAACTTAGCAATGTTTAGTGGTCCTGTTCATAAATCCTGCCGGGGAAATTTACAAAGACTATTCATAAGTATGTTGCACTGTTTGTGTTATTATGCATGTAGTATTCTGCCCTTTGTGCCTTTGTTTCAGGCTTCTCATGCCTTCAGAGATCAGTATTCTAAATTGAAGCATGTTTATGCTAAGTAAAGTCATCAGTATGATATATTTCTTGTTGCAGTGCAGCTACTGACCTTCAAAAATTCACTTCAGATTTTAAGGCAGAATAAAGTGGGTGGGGTAATTTATACCATTTTTAGACCTAGATGGCTTTACATTCAACAAGAAAATGTGCCAAATTCAATCTTAAAGATTTACGCCCTTGTTTATGATTACAAAAACGTCTCCATGGAATATTGTCACAGTAACTCCGAAATGACCCATCTGTACATTTGACAATAGAAATTAGAAGAAGTTTTTGTGTAAAGTAATTTTAAAACAAGATATTAAATATTTTTTTTACAGTCGCGGACCGCGACCGAAATTGTCTTATTGGATAGAATTAATTTGCTCTGACGTCACTAGCGCGTGCACGAATCAGAAAAATACCTAGGTATCGTCATATGACCGTAAGGCGTGGTAACAACTTTCCTATTGGCCGACGATAGTGTTCATTTACATTTTCAGTTTCGATATTTTATTTTCATAAAAAATACGTTAAACTGAAACACTTTTTCTGAATTTTTACAATGGATTTAGGTATGATAATATATTATCTAACGAAATTGGTAGAATTGTTTATTTTGGAGATGGTGAAAAAATGAGGGAGTATATCTTTAAGCTTCTAGATTCAATTCTGGCAGAGGCAGAATAGGTTTTCAGAAATAAAACTCACAGAAATGATGTTATGTCATATAAAACATTACAAATAATTGGTATATTTAAGACGCAAATAGGTGCTTGTAAAAATGCAGAAAAAAATATATTTTGCATTATCCGATTTTATCCTACTTTTGATATGTCATATGTGAATATTAGTTCTCAACAAAAATGCAAAAAAAGCTTTTGTTGCAATTTGTTTTGGGTTTAGGGAAAAAATCACCAGTTTGCCTGGACTATATCCTGATATTTTGACAAGACCATTAAATTTTGTCCCACTGTTCCAAAACAATACAGACCCTGATCAAACTGCTCCTGGGGCGACACTCAAAGATATTACTCCATAAAAGTTGTCTCCAATAACCCTCAGCTCTGCCTGACAAGTCTGCCCTCTGAACAGCATTTTTGTCTGACATCTGATTCCAGCAGATAGACAAATGACCAGGGTTCGAGGCTATAAAACTTGAGAATAATCTCAAACTCAAAATAAAGTACACTGATTGGTAGCTTCCGAGCAGCCAATCAGTGTGCTTTAATTTTGAGTTTGAGAATGTACTCAAGTTTTATAACCTCTGGGCCTGGTTGTCATCTGTATTCTACTGGTGCCAATTCTAAGACTTTTTAAAACAGTACGATAAGTTGCAGGTACATCGTAGTAACTTTAAGTACTATAAGAGTTTCTAACAACCATTTCTCTGAAATATAATTTCAAGGGAGATAGCAAAACTTGAGAGGTCCTCTTTTGACTGGTTAGTGACCCTTGATTAACCCATTCCATTCGGGATACCCCTTTAGGGGTATCTGGGCAAACAGTTTGGATCCAGATCAGGCCCCACAAACGTGGGGCCTGATCTGAGATCCAAACTGTTTACTGCCTAGACAGTTAGTTAGACCAATATTGTCAAAATATTCTTGATTTTTGATGCAGACGACAATTTCAGCAGACGACATGCAGACGACAATTTCAGCAGACGACAAAAAATACCCAGAATGCAATGGGTTAAAGCCAAAAAATCCTTGACAGACAACTTTGTTAAAAGGCTTTAAATGACCGTTGCTGGTTGATAACTTGGTATTTTGTCTACTGGTATACAGTCAACTCTCGATATCTCAAAGTCTAAGTTCATCCAAAACTACTGATATCTAAGTAAATTTTCTGGTCCCAGAAAATTTTCTTTGAAATATCAGTAGTTTGAGATATCCAGACCTGAAAAGTATAAAATAGAGGAAATGTGTCCAATTTGTATTCTTTGATATGAGAGGGTACTCTAAGATATCAGTGTTCAAGATATCAAGAGTCGACATAGTTTCGAGACTCGAACGTGAAATGGGTCCCCAAATAAATTTGCCCATTTGACGTTTCGATTCAACGCATTTCCCTTGACGCTTCTAAAAAAAGTTTTTACATCCCACCTATTCCAAGTCATATATTATCTATATACACGCAAGCAACTTCATTGGTAGTACGATAATCAACAATTAAGATCTCTTCGTTGTTAGAAAGCTCGAAACTTCAATTTTTAAGACTGTTACTGTCTCAGCACGCCATATTGGTAAGAACGACAATCCAAGGCCCACTTCGCTTGGGGCTAAATCCAATCCGCGGCTATAGCCGCTGTTCCAATAATTAGCCAGTTCCCACGTAAAGCATCTTCCAATCAAATGTTAGCGACCATTTGCGTGATCAAAAAGGTTTGATACATATTCACTGATTGGTCAAAATTTCTCATACGGGTATTTATTGGCTATAGCCGCGGCCATTCTCAGAGGTATGGTCCGAGCTACAGCCCCGACCGAACATCAGTAGCTCGGCTATTGCCGCGGAATTAGCCCCAAGCGAAGTAGGCCCAATTAGTCTCCCTTCGGCACAGAAACAGCATTGACTAAATAATGGCACGAATTGTCATTCAGCGTTGGGAATAAAAACCGAGAGTAAACGGCCGGTAGTCGCGATAACATTTCATTAAAATTTGACTAAAAAGGAAAAAAAATTGAGCAGTCACTGGCATATTAGATGATAATTTTCATAGACTAATTGCGGATATATGCTGGTTATTGGATCTGTTGTACTGTGTCAAGTGTTAAGAGGGGAGAAGGTGGGGGGGGGGGCCTAACAAAAACTAGCTCCAGATTATTTGCCAAAAAAAACAAAAAAAAAAACAGACAAACAACTATCACCGTTTGTGATACAGAACTGTTATGGTTGATACAGTCAACTAGCTTTTGGTTTTGATTTATTTTTCGCTCTTGCTTAATTTGCATTTATTTTACTGCCGTTTTCTCTTAATGGATCAAATTGATGGTACAAACTTTGAAAATGCACATTTACTAATGACAAAGAGGGATCGTTGTAAGTCTAAAATTAGCGTCTTTGATCGTCGTTAATCTGCAATAATAGTCGCCTCTTTGATTTACATTGTGTCGTATATTTCAAGACTTGTGATGTTTGTTTATGGTTTGTTGTTGTGTAAGAAATTCGACTTTAAAGGGATTCACCGCTAGATTCTGTGCTTCGCAGATTTTTCAAGCAGTGACCTTGAAGACCTCCGGGCTTGGTCAGGGTCAATATTCAGGACTTATATCATATCTCTGTGATCCTATGTCAGATGCTTCTCATATAAGGTTCGAAACTATTTGGTACACTGCATGGTGGTACACTGCTACATCTAAATCTTCTTGGTGCAAACTGGCAGCAGATGTTCCCATATATGTATATAGTCAAAGTGGCAATAAGAATAGAAGCTATTCGACCCTAGCTATTTGACCCAGAAACGAAAGTAGGAGTACTGCGGATACCCGAAATCCCGAAATAGGTTGGAGAACGATAATCATTTGGAACGGGTTTCTGTGTTCCAGTGGACAAAGTTTCTTTTGTTTATTATCTCCTGGTGTTAAAATTTTATTTATCAACAGAACTATTTCAAAATTATTACATAAAAGCAATTTTTCTCGCGTTTCTTTCAACGATTAATTTTTAGCGTTTCAGAAGTTTGGCATTAGAGCTGGTAATGTATTCGTGTTGTGCATTAGTATTGTCATATACACAAACAAATATGGCTTCCAAATCCGAATTGACATTTACATTGACAAATAATCAGTCATTTCAGTTCTTTATTGGTAAGATACCGATACAATTATGCTGGTATTATTTAACAAATAATTAAATCCGTTGAATCATGCAGTATTTTCTTGTCAGACTTGTGAAAAGTGAATCACTTTTCAGTGTTTCATTGCAGAGATAGGATCGAATCACTACCGTGCCAATCGAAGGAGGCTAAGGTAGTGATTTTCATTTCTAGAGTCGACAGTATATGCTGGAGTCAGGCCTTGACAGAGAAACAAGAGGATATCAAATGGAAGGCTGACTAAGCTCTGTCCAACCAAACATACCTGTGGTTACACATTTGACAAGCAAAACATTCTAGGTGGTACACATTATTTTTGGCCCGCATCACCATCTCAAATGCTGGAATCATTTTCGAACACGCTGAACAGTAACCTGTTGTACCGAACAACCTGTAGAAAACAAAATGGTATACTGTGCCGCGACACAAAACCAACAAAGTGGCATGTGTGCCCAGCAAAAGACTCAGATCAGCCTGGGCATCTGCCCAGTCTGATCAGACTCTCTGCTGAGCACTTTAAGGGAAGTTAAGCATCTAGGCTAGCTCCATGCAGACAGCAAAGACTATGAACAGATTGGGCAGATGCCCAAGCTGATCTAAGTGTTCATTGGACACACATGCCATTTTGTTGGTTTTGTCATATCCCGGCTCAGTTTTTTCTCCTAAAAGACAGGAGTATTTTAAAAAGACCCTAACTATGTCAATCAGTCATGTTAGTTCAGCTTTAAAATAGTTTTTACCCTTCAAAAACAATCCAAAAAAATAGCCATCAGAGGAGATGGCAAATCCACCGACCGAACACCCCCATGGGCCTTGGTAAAAAGGGTGCACTTCAAAACACATATTAGTAATATATTGTCATTCTTTTATGCTTCTGATTGACATTAATCTGTTAACAGATGCATGATTATCTAACACTCAGACTAAAACAGTATGCTTGACTGCTAAAAAGAGGTAATATCTCAAACAGCCACCATATACACAAATGTATAGCATACGATACATTCAATTTTCAAAATGTGTGAATAACTTCTAAGGTACAAGCCCTACAAACCTAATTTTGAGCTCTCTAGTAAGTGAATTTGGACAAAGAATCCAAATCTGGATTTTTTTTTTTTTGGGGGGGGGGGGGGGGGGGGGGGGGTTTGTGCCCAGCGTGCGGGAATGTGGAGGGGTCAGAGAGAGATAGGAACACGGATAAGATATCACAGCATTGATCATCAATATTCTAAAAGGCACACAGTTATTCAAATTCTGGAGCTGGCCAGGGTTATACAGATATAGAGCAGAGACTCAAACAGCAGCTCAAACTACCAGAGGGAAATAACTCACAGAGTATAAAAGCAAGAGTTATCATTCATGTATGAGACAAATTGTCATGACCTGTTCTGCATATCTGTGAAGTATCATGAAAATATTTCAAAAGGTATTCAAGCTATGGAGCGGACACCTAAAATCATCAAAGGGAAATAACTCAAAAAGTAAGAAAGCAAAAGCTGTCATTCTTGTTCGCGACACATCGTCATGACCTGTTCTACATATCTGTGAAGTATCGTCATGACCTGTTCTACATATCTGTGAAGTATCACGAAAATATTCCAAAAGGTATTCAAGTTATACAGCGGACACGAAATCACACCTAAAATGATCAAGGGGAAATAACTCAAAAAGTAAGTAAGCAAAGGTTGCCATTCTTGTTCGCGACACACCATCATGACCTGTTCTACATATCTGTGAAGTATCATGAGAATATTCCAAAGGGTATTCTAGTTATAGAGCGGACACGAATCTGCCAAAAAATCACACCTAAAACTATCAAGGGGAAATAACTCAAAAAGTAAGACAGCAAGAGTTGTCATTCTTGTTCGCGACACATCGTCATGACCTGTTCTACATTTCTGTGAAGTATCATGAAAATATTCCAAAGGGTATTCAAGTTACAGAGCGGACACGAATCTGCCAAAAAATCACCAAAGGAGAGATAATTCAAAAAGTACAATGGCAAGATTTACCATTCTTGTACGCGACACGGCATCATGACCTGTTCTACATAACTGTGAAGTATCATGAAAATATTCCAAAGGGTATTCAAGATATAGAGCGGACAAGAAAGTGTTTATGGATGGATGGACGGACAGACGGACGGACGCCAGGCTCATCGCTATATCCCCCGAACCTTTCGGTCGGGGGATAAAAATTAGATCTGTCTTGTAAGATTGATCTAGATTTTTGGGTGATTTTACATCCTAATAAATAGTGTGATCTTGAGAGTGAATTCAATAAGATATTTCAGCAAATTTTGCCCTTTATGAAATTGGTTCACATATCATTTTTATTTGTCAAGTAAGTGTTAACCTATAGCTCTCATAACAGGTATTATTATATGACATAGCTGGTATTCAGTGGATAAAGTTGTGTCATAAATATCGTATGAGCACACCTGTAATAACACTTTGGCGCGTACACGTAATGTCACTGACAACGTCCATGTCAACAATGCATTTTCTTATTGAAATAATGATCAGTTGAAGATGTTAAAATCCTATTTGAATGGGTCATATGATAAACAAAATCTTACACTCGTAGACATTTCATATGAAATGACCACGAGTGTACGATCCCCTATTTATTATTAATCTTTTTTGCTGTCATTAAATTTTACAAAACATGTATATATTTGTGCGAAATTCAATGCATAAAGATATACTAAGCTTGAATAATGATATCCAAACATGAATATGCCACGACCATTAAAACTTTGTAGAACAAGCAAATTCATCTGATGCCATTATGGCAAAACTTAATGTGCACTGCCATGTTTGGACAATATGTTGTTTTAAGTTTCATAAAATTTCATTGATTAGTTACCTAGATAAGACTCAATTTGTCAATTAAAAACCAATTCAAGGGCAATAACTCATTGCTTACTCAAGCAATTCTGAAAAAAGGAAAGATGCACCAATTTGTTATGGTGAAACATATTTTGTATAAGTTTCTTAGAAATCTATTCACTGATTACTTAGTTACGGCTGAATTTGTAAATCTTAAATGATTCAAGGGCAAAAACTCAAGCACTACTTATGACAGTCTGACGACCCTATATGTGCATAAAGTGATACATATTACGTTTGAGTTTCATGAAGTACCAGTAATTGGTCACATAGTTATGGCTCATTTTATTGATTTTAAATCAATTTAAGGGTGACATCTCATGTACTTACAAAACTTGATATGCACCCGCGCATTATAGTGATATATATTCATTTTAAATTTCAAGAAATTCCCTCCAGTGACTACAGTCATAGCTATGGCTCCAAATGGAGGGACTGACGGAGTGAAGAATGGATGGACAAATGGACAGACATGGAGAAAACGGTATCCGTTGTCTCTGGCAGGGGATAATTACAGAAGCACTGGCATATTTACAACATTGCCATGGCAACAAGTAAAAGTAAGTCCAACCCACCTGAGATAGTCCCTCCTACACAACAAGAGATTTGCCTTGGCAAAAAGTGTGGACCCAACTTCTCCTAGCCTGCAATCACAACATGAACACTTGAGACAATCCTCGTGCCAGTACTGGTCGAGCGCCTTCAGTAGGAATCTGTCGATGATGTTTTTCTTACAGCCGGAACATTCCTGCTGCTTAGACATCTCATTCACCTCTTGGGAGATCTGCATATGGCCTGAAAGTAGAACAAAACATACCATAATAGACCAGTAGTAACTAGTAATCTAGCAACTTATGAGCTACAACTTAGGGGTCATATCACTTTACAGTGGGTGGAAAACAGTTAAAAAGGAGTTTTGGCTTTTAAATAAACAGTGTTGTACTAGTTTTCTCTAAATAACATTAAAATGTAGCTCGGAGAGGACTATAAACAAGGGTAATATTAACCCTTAAAGCGCCAAAAATTAAAGAAAGGCACTTACTTAGCTCTTTTAATTATCTTGGCTGGGGACATCGAAACAAACCCAGGTCCCAGGTCTAAGTGTGCAAACAGTGTAGATCCAGATGAGGTGGCATCTGAATCTACACTGTTTGCCCTCTAGTGTTCGAATTCTCAATATGATATCGCTTGGACAAAACATTTTCTGAAATTCTGCAGAAGTAAATTTTGTCGTCTGCTTTTTGGCGCATTAAGGGTTTTTGTGAGCTTTTAGATGTACATTCTCCTGAAATAATGCGTTTCTGAAACTCAAGAATAAAGCAGATCTTGGTGACAATGTACAAGTTGATCTACTGAATCGCAAAATGATAACAAATAAAACTGTTTTATTTAATATTGTTAAACTTATATTTGGAACATATCTTCTAATAGTTGTCATTTTCACATCCAGCCAAGGTCTGCTTCACTGAGAACTCAGAAATATAATCATCCTTCAGGAGAATGCAAATGCTGAAATACACGAAAACATAAGACTTCTCATAATCAAAAGTAACATTTATCAAAATGTCATCTTGTAAGACGTTACCTTAACACAAAAAGTCACTAACTCCAACTAAAATGTATAATTTAACATACCGGTACAAGAACACCAGTGTGACACTGCATATTTGAAAACATAAAATACTGTTTTAACCCTTCCCCACCCACTTTAAAGTGATACAAATGCTTAATTGTCCTTAGTTGGATATTTTTTCGCATCTATCCTGTCTCCCTATTGCATCTACCGCTCTCTGACAGACAGACTGAAATACTACTGAAATAAAGTCTCAAAGTGCCCTTAACCCAAAACAACCAACCAAGCATAACAAAGTTCCTTTCTTTGATAGATAATACCCTAATGTCTCCCATTAGATGTGTAATGAATCATCCAATCAAGTAACCCTACCCAGAACTGGAACATATTTTAAATTCCTTATCCTATAATTTGTCTGTCATATTCCGTTACCCTCCATCGCATCAGATATTACGAAACTATAACACAATATTACCAAATTACTTAAACGTAATACGCTACTGCTTTTAGGTCACTTCTTCAGTTTTTGTCCAGATTTATTCCTAAGAATGACAGTTATTCTTTTAACTTCTATCTAGAAAACGTCGACAAAGAATGATGGTTTGATATCAACAAGATTTTCCTGTATTAAGACGCAGTGCTTAGAAATAAGTTAATTCAAGCATTATGTGTAATTTCGGCAATATCGGTGCTTTCAAACAATTTAGTGGTAAAAAGAGAAAATTGCTTTTTCTCAATGCAATCAAGATTATACGAAGTGTGGACATCCCTAGTGAATTATTGCCGGGCTATTTTTCATCCGTTTACATATAAATGGAAAGTGTCTATTCCGAAATTATTAGAGAGACGATTATAAGTGATGTAGCGGACTTTGTTGATATTATAGATGAGACAATTGTTGACACAAGGTTTCTCTATTATTTTTTGCTTTCTGTGTTGTATTGAAATGATTCGTATTGTTTTAGTCCAGCAGCGGTGTTGGCTGAGGTCAGATCAAATTTCCTGTTGGTGCATTCTCATGAGAAAAGGTATCTTAAAGAACAGTCTGATGGGTTTAACAAGTTTTTAAACTTCTAGTTATCAAGCTGATGACAAGCATTGGAATCATTCACTAGCAATAGAAGAATCCAGACAATCAAAAAAGTGTGGTACGGTTTGTTCCAGAAGACAAGACCTATTTTGCTCAAGTTTTGAAACTAACTCTTTTGACCCCTTGAATAAAATGATGTCAAGGTCATCAGTATCTAATCAGTAATCAACTCTCAACCATCAACTGATAGTCTAGCCAGTCTGTAAGAATCAGCACAAGAGATATGGCACAACAAACTAATGGGTAAAGTCATAACAAGAAACTGTCATACAAAAGCCAATCCCAAAAACCCATATCATAAGCGATCTGAATCAAAATCTATGTATCCCCAGACCCAGACAAAAGAAATTTTATTTTGTGTGTCATTGGCTATACATTGAATTCTGAGCAAAAGTTGAAATCAGTTACATGTTTTACGGACTACAAACAAGAAAAGAATATTTTTGTAGATATCCTATTTAGAATATTTATCTTTTTGATTCCCCAAAATGTTTACTGGAAATCAAAGAACATAATTATTCTACTAACCGGCAAAATGTTATTTCCTCAAACTTAATCCCCCATCTACAGTCAATACCTTTTTTTATCTGAGAAAGCCCTATTTTGGGGCACACATATGTGAACAGTCTCTATCAGTCTGCATATGCTATGCAGTCTTGACAAAGCATCTGCATTGGAGTTAATTGGACCAGGTAGGTATCCAGCAGCAAAATGTACAATCCCTTATCAGAATGCATATATGTGTATTCTGGTCATGTGCATTCTGGTCACGTGCATTCTGGTCAAAGCATGTGCAGTTTGTACAGGTCTGAAGGATTCTTTTTTTTTTTTTCAAAATCTAATTTGTATGGCAATGCCTCAAGGAAAACAATGCCACAAAGAAAAATAATTATCTCCAAGCTTTGTGGAGGAATATATGGTTAATTTTCTATCTGAACTTTCCAATTTCCTCAGTAATTGCCTTGCTATTCTTTTTGGCAATTTGATGCAATGCATTATAATTGACTTGTTAATTTAGTAACACCAGCTGCTAAAGCTATTACAAGTTTGGATCATATTATAACAAGATACAGCTCCAAGACCAGTCTTAAAGGGACATGTTTGGTTTGCAGGGCGATCAAAAAGGACTGGAAGGGGTAAAGCTGGGTAACTAAGGGGTTCTAGATTGACAGAGAAGACCAAGAAAAACATACACAAAGACATTCCGAGATGAAGAGCTAATTCGATTTTGGATCAATCAGATACAGCTTTAAAGACCAGTCTTAAATGGCCAGTTTGGTTTGGTGAAAGGGGCTAATCAACAGAGGGTAAGGGTGACTAAAAAAGTGGGATGAAGAGACAGTTTGGATTATGTATGAACAAGATAAAACCTGAAGGACTAGTCCCTAAGGGCAGGTTTGGTTAGTGAGGGAGATCAAGACAGAGGACTGGGTAGTGGTAAATTGGAGGGGTGGACAGAGACTGAACTAGTTGAGCCACGACACGAGAAAACCAACAAAGTGGTTGTGCGCCTAGTGCACTCAGATCAACCTGGACATCCGCCCAGTCTGATTAGCGCTTAAAGGGTAGCTAAGGGTCTAAGCTACCTTTATGCGGACAGCGAAGACTCTGATCTGACTGGGTGGATGCCCAGGCTGATCTGAGTCTGCACTGGGCGCACAACCACTTTGTTGGTTTTCTCGTTTCATGGCTCAGTTATTACAAGTTTGAATGATATTGTATAACATACTCTTTGAAGACTAGTCTGAAAGGCACATGTTTGGTTTGCGGGGAAAGATCATGGAAGGGCACAAAACGTGAAGCAGAGAGATTATGAGCTGTAGAGTGAGACTCAGATCAAGGCACAGGAAAGCACATGCTCCAATCCCTGAATTCTCAATATGATATATCAAATTGGATGAAACACTTTTAGAAATTTAATAGATGTAAATTTAATAGATGTAAATTTTGGGGTGCTTTATAACGCCTTATAAAGCACCCCAAAATTGACATCTACTAAATTTCTAATTACAGGTGTCTCAATACTTTGGGTAATTATGGTATCCACATCTTGTTAATGGTAGAAGTTGATAGCCCTGATTTCAACATTTTTTATTTATTCCCTTCTGTACAATTTTCATCCTTGCTGTAGGCTCCAATTTATAAAAGCATTCTTATACCATTTACACTTCATTTGTGAAAATCCAGAATCTTTTTTGACATTTATTGGACATAATCCGCCATATATCTTTGCCACAAATTGATGGTTGCAATTATCAGATGAACAGTAGCCATAAAGGGACTATTTTCTGATGACTTACTAGATTTTGTAACATATTAATACTCCAGAGAAAAGAAGCCGGCAAAATTTGATACCACACAATATGACATTCACGCAAATTGAATCTGACCAAGAGGCAGCTGCATCTAAAATATCAAAAATGGTGTACGTTATTGTATATCATATACCTTATTGCCAATTATGCAAATTACAATATATACGAGTTATGCAAATTTTCAGTCACTGGAGATTTCTTAATAATTGCTAGACCCTACAGTGTCTCTGAATTTTTATGATTTCTACAGAATTTAGTCCCAGATTATAGTAAAACTGCTTACAGATTTTTGCAGAACAGCTATGCTTGTTGGTGGAGTGGCATCCACACCCAATGCGGACAACATAATGTCACGACCATGTGCCTATTATGATAAACGTCTTATGTTTCAAAGGAAAATAATCTCATACCATTTTGTAAGAAAACAAGTTCTATCTCAGGTCTTACAAGGCCATTTTCAAGTTCTATCTATCTCAGGTCTTATAAGACCGTTTTCAATGTCGCAAAAAGCAGTTACCTCGTACTAATGTCATTTGTCTGAAGCAACTGTCGTTGGTTTATGAAATGAAGTCATTTACCTGGACACTTCTGAAAACTGACCGTAAGGTCAGTTTCCCAAAGTGTCAAGGTAAATGGCTTAATTTCATATGATGATTGCATCTGATACACACTAAGGACTGTGCTTTACAACATAACAAGAGTTGTCAGAAGACAACAAAGCGCGCCTTACAGGAGCTTGACTCTCACAGCGCTGGTGGTATTGAAAGGCTCTTGTCCAAATTTATGTGAGTGTCAAGTATAATGATTGTCTTCCATATAGAGACTGAGAAATATGAATGAGTCAGTGAAGCATAAAACACATGTCAAATCTATACATGGATGGCTATGCTACAATGTTCTTGTCCATATATAAGTGTGTGCCAAGTATAGTGGCTCTAACCCCTATAGGAACTGAGAAATATCACAAAGTCAGTGAAGCGTATCATGAAGTCATTAAAGCAAAACTATAGGTCGAATCCATACATGGATGATGGTGTTCAAATAGTCCTGTCCATATGTAGGTGTGTGCCAAGTATCATGGCCCTAACCCATACAGGAACCGAGAAATATCACGAAGTCAGTGAAGCGTATCATAAAAGTCAAATGAAGCATAAAATATACTCAAATCCATACAAAAGGATGCTGCTGAAATGATCTTGTCCATGTGTAAGTGTGTGCAAAGTATCATAACTGTAACCCATATAGGGACTGAGAAACATCATAAAGTCAGTGAAGCGTAAAAATGTAGGTCACTATCCTACATGGTTGGTTACACTCACATATGCCCTCATCCAGATGCAAGTTATGACCAAATATCATGACTCTAACCCTTATAACTACTTTGAAACTGACTTGAACACACATGCTTAACATACATTAACCTGAATTATTTCAAAGTCAGTAGACCATGACCAGTAGGTCAAGGTCACACATGGCGCAGTTATTCAGGTGATCATGTGCTGATGTAAGTGTGTACCAAGTTTCATTACTCTAGCCCTTATACTTTGTGAGAAAAAGACTTAAACGCAAATGGTTAACATAGGTTAAACTACATTAACCTAAATTTTTTCAAAGTCAGTAGACCATGACCAGTAGGTCAGGGTCATAAATGGTGCATACATTCAGGTGATCATGTTCTGATGTAAGTCTGTACCAAGTTTCATTACTCTAGCCCTTATACTTTGTGAGAAAAAGACCTAAACGCAAATAGTTAACATAGGTTAAACTGCTCACAGACATGGACGCGGATGCGAGTGCGAACACGGACGCGAACAGGAACGCGAACACTGACGCATACCCCGACTACGACGCCGGGGTTATGGCATAAGCTCTCCTTTGCTTCGCAAAGGTGCGCTAAAAATGGACTTGTAAGACCTGAGAAATAGCTGATTTTCTTGTTTGGTTCAAGATTATTTTCAAGCTATTTACCATAAGCAGCTAGGTGATTGTGATACGTGAAAGTTGATACCACACTTTTACCGCCAAACCTAAGTCTGAATCTTATACCATATGGTGACCTCTAACAAAAGCAATACTTCACTCAATGATCTCTTTTATTTTTACCACCAAAAAAAAAAGCAATTTACGATAAATTTGAAGGTCTCCTAAGCCCAGAGATCTATTGGTAACCAAGGTAATTCAGTCTGTGACAACTTGGGTCTCATTAATGGAAAGGCTGCGATGGGAAATTGGGAGATAATTGATACACACGTAATAAGTTTTTTCTTTCCCATCTGCCAATGTTATTAGAAACAAACTGGTAATTACCCTTCCACAGTCTTTGTCAGACTTCAGTTTTTTGTTTTTGCTTTTTCAATTTATTATTTTTCCTTCTTTTCATTATTGTTATTACTTCTTTTTTTAATATTTAAGGGTCATGGAAAATCTGATGGTGACATTTAAATGGTTCCCATTTGGAAGCAATAGCATTCATCAAACAAAATGGTAGCAATTCAACTATCTCAAAAAGCAGAAATTTCTTTTTTATTTATTCTTTCATTTTTTTTTTCTTTCAAATACTTTGTAATGTGCTATCAAAAGGTTACAGCTAAATAAGCCACTTTTTTTAAAATATTTTTTTTTATCATTTTTACATGTGAACTTGCAATCCTATATAACTGTTCAGACAGCTAAGCCATGTTTATCTTAAATATTTTTTTTGATCATATTAACAATGTGAACTAGCAATCCTAACTGTTTGTCCTTCATCCGCTGAAAAAATGTTATGGCCATCCTATATCATTTTCTCAAAATGATAAGGGACTGACCATTTGATAATCTTTAAAAGATTGAATGAAACAAATTTTGCAGACATAAATGTATTTGTCTGTGTTTTGGTGCTTACAGGCTCAACACCTGAAACCCAATAATTCTTGGCTTGTAATGTAACTAATAAAAGTATGACCAGACTCTTGTATAAACTTCAATGCAACAAATGCACATTTTACAGAACATTGTGCCATTTTTAGGTCATTTACTCCTCCGCCAATTCAAAGACAGAAGTTCACCAATCAGACCTGACATCATTAAATCAAATCAATAAACATTGCATGATACAAAGCAATTTATTCAATATAAATCATAAGAAGTTTATCATTACTAGTTTTGCAATCACAGACGTTCACATAAGATTTTAGTATTTCTGACGTGCTTTGTTATAAATCCGCGCAATAACTGTCACAATATTCTCTGATGCTAGGAAATAAAGAAAATTTGCAAAACATAGCTGAATATTGAAAGACATAAGTGCGGCATACAAAAACAATCCCTGTTATTTGGTGCACCTTCAGATGAGGCTTAGTTGGCACTTTAAGCACCAGAAACAGGAAAATAGTTGAATTTGCAAAAGGTGTAGATCCAGTTGAGGCAGCTCATCATGAGCCACCTCATCTGGATCCACACCATTTGCTCCCTACTCTTTGAATTCTCAATATGAAATATCTTGGATAATTTTTTTTTTAATTTTGCAGACATAAATTTAATTTATTGTCTGCTCTTTGATGCTTTAAGGATTAAAAGTATACCAAATTGCCCCAAAATATTGTGTGTAAGCATTGGCAACAACTGTCAGAAGAATTGCAGTCTGCCTCACAGGTGCTAGCTATTACAGAGGGCAGCAGGTAAAACTGCTAGGCAATGCTAATGTCAGTGCATAAATCCCAATTTCACGATTCCTCTCACATTCAGAGAAGTGTAACATTCTAATCATAATGAAGAAATCTAAACTCAATAAGTGAATTTTCTTTGGCTATCAATGCCCAGTGTCTACAGATCAGTTTGCCAGCAGAGTTTCTAATGTACAATTCTGCACACCTGCAAAGCATGCAAAAACTAGTAACTGTAATACACACTGAATATTACAAGTGCAGTCAGGTGAAAACGTAGTGCATGTGATGCACAATTGTGCTAACGCAATAAAGTGATATAATTCCATGTACAGAATTTCTCAAAACTCAAGAAATTATAGAAAAACACAAACTGTCTTGTTTCTTTTTTGCTAAGTATACTTCTTGACATGGCTCATCAGAACCTGCTTATGATGATTCCCATAATAAGACCCGACAGAGATTATTGAAAACTAGAATGATGTATGATGTAGATTACAAGAAAATTCAAGATCTGCCTTGGAAGCCCAATTTCACAGGATTTATGTGCAATTACCTGCTCTTTTTTATTTACGATCCAATTTCGCCTGAATTTAAACACTGAAAAAGTCCTTGGCAGAGATATTCTGAGTATCATTAAACAATTTTTTCCTGTTGCCATTACTAATGAATGCATCTGTATCTTGATGTTGATATGTCTGGTGTAAAATATGAACTTATTAGAATCATTTGGGATAAGATGGGATAAAGTTGTTCTAACAAGGGACCATAGGTTAGAATGATAAACTATGGAAGCACAAATGAACCATAAAGCAAGTTGCAGCCTAACTTATGTATGCATGTCCTGTATTTGAGCTGGTAGCCCTAACCAGCTCTACATAATCACACCTTCAATACCACCACTTTGGGTATGAAGGATGGGTTGGATGTGGTTGCTTCTACCACCAACAGCTTAAATTGGTTCAAATTTAGTTATGATCGAGGCAGACAAGAAGCCCTCCATTAATCCATTCTATGCCTACATACCCTACTGCTTCTAAAAATTGCCCCCTTTCTAATGAACGCCCAACTCATTTTTTTTCTATAAAAGGGGGCCAAACTCTACCATGGTTGGCTTCAGACCACATGAAATTGTTATTTATTCCCAAATTTTGTCTTAAGAATGCTGTTCGAAAGAATTGTGAGTTGCGATGTGCATAGGGTGTTAACTAGAAGAAATACAGTAACAGTATTCAATATTACACTGCAAACCAATGAGGCACAATTCTTCCAAATCTTGTTACAGGGATTATTAGACTAAAAGAAGTAGTGCTATGGCTATATATCTGTCTCCATAGCGAACACTGCCAAGTTTCTCCATCCTAACAAGGTGCCTGATTAGTCCAGTTATGTTTTAGTCTTTATAATTGGTTGGCCTCTTCTCATTATTTCTTATAATGAACCCTTATGTGACATCTCATGAGAAACGGTGCCTTAGAACTTAGGCTTAGTTTGAAATCTGGAATGGAATGGGCTGGAATGGAATAGTCCCAATAAACTTCATTTAATTGGCTGCAAATTTTGCTCCCAGAACTTGGGATAGCTCTTACAGGAAAGAATCTGGAGCATATTCTTTCCTGTAAGAGTGCCCAGATAGTAATCCATAAATCCCAGGGAGTCCATGCCAACCACATTTTAAGCTATGCCTTAGCCCTTAAAGCGCCAAAAATTAAAATTGTAGAATTGGCAAACAGTGTAGATCCAGATGAGGTGGCTCATAATGAGCCACCTTATCTGAATTTACATTGTTAGCCCTCTAGTGTTCGAATTTTCAATATGATATCGCTTGGACAATTCTGCAGATGTAACTTTTGTCGTCTGCTTTTTGGCGCATTAAGGGTTAGAACTTGTGTCCAAGACTAAGATCAGGTTTACAAGTTTTAAAATGTCTACTCAGACTTGGCCCTTAAACCTCAAAAAGCAGATGACTAAATACATCTGCAAAATTGCAAATAATGTTTTGTTGAAGCTATATCATATCAAGAGCTCAGAGATTAGAGGGCAAACAGTCCAGATGAAGTAACTCATTATGAGCTACCTCATATGGATTTACACTGTTTGCAAATTCATTCATGCTCCAGTAGCTCAGCAGGTTTGGATTCCTCTGGGTTGAAGGCAGAAATCTTTTCAACCAAATGGGGTTCCAAAGCACACAGCCTTTCATTATCATTATCACCCTCCTATCATTCTGATATGACTGAAATACTGTTGAAAAGGATGTGGAATTGCAAGTCATCCATCCATCCATCCATCCAAACATGCCAGGACATTAATTAGAATGTTTATGGTATCTATATATATCACAGTTGTTTTAAAGCATTATAATCATGTGTTATTGATGCTACTGAAGTTGTTAATGAGGATATAAAACATCCTGAAAATGACAAAAACAGGTCTAATTAAAACATGAGGGTCATGAACATGCCAGTCTGCTGAAAGATTATTGTATTGTTTTTTTATGTAATGATCCTTTTCTGCTTTATAAATGCCTCATGAGAAAAGGCACCATATCCGGTAACCCTAAAAGCACCAAAATCTTGTCTTTTTCTGTCCATCCTATTGAAAATGGAGCAATGGTGTTCCACTGAAGTGCCAGTTCCACTGGAATACTAGGAAAATTGGGGTAAATTGTATAAGCTAAAGACAAAAATATTCAACAGAAATTCCATTGATATTCCAGTAGTAATCCATTGGAATTCCAGTGGTCTTCTAGTAGTATTCCATTGGAATTGCAGTGGAACACCATTGAACATTCCACTGGAAATTCCAGCATATTCCAGTGGCATGCAAGTATATAATCCAGTGGTTTTCCACTGAAATTACAGTAGTATTCCACTGGAATTCTGGTGGTATTCAATTGTACTACTACTACTGGAAAACAAGTGGAATCAGCTAAAATATTCCACTGGAAATATCCAGTGGTAGTACATTTCAATTCCATTGGTATTCCATTCAAATAAAGTGGTATTCCATGTAAGTTTCACTGGAACTTTAGTGGAATACTATTTTTTACCCTCCTAGACATTGCTTTGTTAATATGAATACGAATCATTTACAGATTTCACAGAACTAACCAATAATTCAAGTTCCGTGAAATTCACTTGAACATTGCAGTTGAATTTTATATAATTTTAACTGGTATTCCACTGAAAATCCACAGGGATTTCAGGGAAATGTTACTTCATTTGACAGGAATACCACTGGATTTGACAGGAATATGCTGGAAATTTCAGTGGAATACAAATGGATCTGACTGGAATATGCTGAAATTTCTAGTGGAGTTATATTATACCGGCCCATTTCACTGGTATTCCAATGGCATACCAGTGGACTTTCAATGGAATTCCAGTGGAAAACCACAATAATTCCAGTGAAATATGCTGGGTTTGACTGGAATACCACTGGAATAAGCAAGAATTTCCAGAATTCCACTGGAATTCCAGTGAACTACCATTGAGAAACATTATTTTGCTGAAAGATTCAGCTGATTTTTCTACCATTCTAGTGGAAATTCCAATGGAATACCATTATCATTCCAGTGGAATACCATAGCTCCATTTTCACTAGGGTGACCATCTACCAGATTTCCCTGATCACCAGACTGTGCTATCCCTTCAGTTGTTTAAATGTGTTGAATTCATGTTACAAAAATATTTTTCTTCATGCCTGGAAATTGCCCATTTTTTCCCATGTTTGTTATCTTCATATCTAGGAACCATCGAATCTGCAGCTTTAAGCTTCAGATTATCTGTCAAAATATTTAGGTTCAAATTTCAGAATGCAAGCTGCTGTCATTGGATGAACCACCACTTAACCGGTAATTAACTCCTAAGTGATGTTTATGTATGTTTAATCCCTAATTTCAAACACAGGATTTTCCCTAATGCCTCATCCCATAAACACTAATTATATATCAGCATATCTACCACACAGTCCAAAATATTGTAGCAAAATTGCATGAGAAGACAGTGCTGACCCAGATCAAACTGCTCCTAAGGAGCAGTCTGATCAGGGTCAACACTGTCTGCCAATCTGAAGCATGTTTTCAAAGTATCTGGATCAGTAAAATCAATTTATCCAATTTTTAGCATAAATATGGTAATTAGGTTAGGTGGCCAATATTTAGGGAAAATATGGTACATTAAAAATGGGAGACCTCAATTAAACAAACCTTCCACACAGACACTTTAGAAGATTAACTGGATTTTAAGAATCTTGATGTCCTTAATAGTTCTAGTGTTTGCAACCCAACAAAACCATTTGATACTGCTGAGAAAGTCATGGGAGATCACACTGCATACAGATCAAGTCCAAAACATAACAAGACAAGGGCCATAACTCTAGCCAAAACCTTAATAGCAGAAGACAATGCAATGTAAACACCTACTGGTCCTAAAAACCAAAGCTTCCATGTTTCACACTCTGTCTAATGAGACAAAGGGCAATACCTCTAAAAATTATCACTTGCAAGAGGCAAAGATCTCCAGGCATTTAGAAATTATTACCGTATGAAACCTAATACAAGACCCTGCTCTAATCAACGCCCCCTGCTTCTTTTCCAAAAATAATGCTATATCAACTTGCATGAATTCTTGATGGCTTCTCTGGATCAGTATAGCTCTTTGAAATGGGGTCTACTCTTAAAGGAAAGAATTTGCTCCTAGAGGCACTGTGTTTTTACATTTGCATCGTCCCCAGAGTGCTGGGCAAATGCCGGGATTTTGTCTTTAAGGCAAAAATAGCAGGGTCAAACAGCAGTGGTTTTACAAACTGTTTGTCACCCCAATGCCTAACTAATTGTGGGGATTTACTGGATCCTACTATTCCCTGGGCTGGGGTGTGCTGTGGTAACAAATGAATGATGCGTTAACTGCCAAAATGACAATAATGGAGCTGCAACACGAGAAAAACAACAAAGTGGCATGTGCACCCAGTGCAGACTCAGATCAGCCTGGGCATCTGCCCAGACTAGCAGATCTGAGTCTTCCCTGAGCACTTAAAAGGTAGCTAAGGGTCTAAGCTAGCTCCATGCCGACAGCGAAGACTCTGATCAGACTGGGCGGGTGCCCAGGCTAATCTGAGTCTTCGCTGGGCGAACATGCCACTTTGTTGGTTTTGCCGTGTTGCGGCTCAACTCATGAAATGTCTTACCCAATATTTCAAAACAATCCCATTACAACTCTATGACAAAGCTAAAAGTAACACAATTTCAAAAGAAAAAATTATCCACAATTTCAAGAAATTATCCAATCTGTCATTTGTTCGGTAAAAGCATAATGCATCTCAAGTACAGAGACTCAGTGAATGAAATGTCTGTTTCAATATTACATTCCCAGCTTTCCGAGATAAAAACTTTTAGAAGTAAATGGCTGATAATGAGTTTTCATGTCAATAAAATCCAAACACAGTTTCACTGTTAAAATCCTGTTACCACAATTGTCCTAAGTAACGGGGCACCTTTCCAAACTATCAATACTATGATAATATAATCAGTCAAAAACTTCGTAATAGAATGGCAAACAGTGCAGACCCTGATCAGACTGCTCCTTCAGAGCAGTCTGATTTGGGTCTGCACTGTTTGCGATGGCGCTTAGTACCATTAAAGAAGACTAATCCTCAGCGGATGCTTTTCACCCAAAGATTAAAGGGATCCTCTCTTTGTCAAAATATCTTATTCAGTTTGTCCACAGCCAAGAGAGAAGTGTTTGGTCAAGCGGTTAGCGTTCGTGACTCTGGATAATCGGAGCCAGGGATAGAGGCCATCTGGAGGTGAGAATCAGTCTGAACCATTAAACAGCACTTCCTTGCACAGAGCCCTTCATAACCACCCTCCCATCGTCCTACTATGACCGAAAACCTGCTTAAAAGGACATGCTTCATCCAACTCCTGGATGCTTTTCATACTGAGATTAAAGAGACCATCTCTAAGTTTATCTTAAAATTTTTCATAGTGGTCAACACTTCAACGAAGTGCCAGAGATGAAAACAGCAGAACTTGCAAACAATGTAGATCCTGATGAGGTGCCTCATCATGAGCCGCCTCATCAGGATCTACATTGTTTGCCCTCTAGTCTTTGAATTTTCAACATGAAATATCTAGGACAAGGCATTTTATGAAATTCTGCAGACGTAAATTTTGTCGTCTGCTTTTTGGCACTTAAAGGGTAAACCAGTCCCTCTGAGTCTCAGGCCATTATGAGTTCACTCAGTAACTCTGTTAAAGGGACCCCTCTGGCAATATCTTCTTCACTATTTTTACACCTACAGATTAAAGAGACCTTTTCTGTTTTCCACAGCCATTTCTAATGCTTGCTTCTGACCAGGCTCTGGTTTTCTCCGTTTTATATCGTTGTTTGATTGATCTACCAGTAAGTGCATATTACTGTCTTGTGCTTAAATTTTGGGACACCTAAAAATATTTAATTTTCCATTTGGGACAAATGGAAAATTAATTATTTTTCAACGTCCCAAAACTTAAGCACATTACCGGTATTTACTCTTTGCAACTATCTCACTTTAATTATTCAACACAGCCCTTGCAGGCTAAATTATAACCCTTAAAAGTGCCAGAAATCAAATAGATTATGGGATTAAATATTGTTAGTTTCAAATATTTCCATGGCAAACTGATTTGGGGCCCAAGAAATGGTCTGTTTTGAGAAATCGTATGTAGAGGCTAAGCATAGTCATATAAATACTATTCCTTATCTACAGCATTCAGCCCTAGCTTTCTAGCTTTTTAGTGAAAGCTTATGGGTTTTTTTTGGTTCAGTTGCTGTAAACTCCCCCAAAGTTTGATCCAATGGCGGATCCCTTCACTTAGCTATGTGATAAACAGGCAATCGTTTTAATAACAGTCTGTCATTCTATCTTGAGTATAAACACAGTGGAGCTAAAAGCTTTCTGATGCTTTCGTTAAAATGGTATCATTATAGAGTCCCGTTGACAAATGCAAATGATATAGTGTTGTTCATCAACCCTGCACGCTGTTTAATAGTTAAAGCATCCATTAAAACCATTTTGCAGTCATCGAAAACACTACAAAGATGTAAAGCTTGTTTCACGTTAATTGGGGTATTTTGCTACAGACATTATTGGAACTTCCATACACTTAGGGGAAATAGATTTTTCTTTTTTCCTTTGACAAAGTTTAATGCATTTGAGTAAATTAGTCTCACATCTATTATTGTCATGAAAAAAGAAACGTGTTAAGCTATTATTTAGAATATCGAGAGGAAATTTGTTTTCCCTGTTACTGAAAAGGATAATTCCATTTGGTTATAGTGCTTTTCAAGGTTTCAAGAAAAGCTTTCAATCCTAATCAAAAGAAGCTTTCTTACATTACTTTAAAAATTGTTGAAATCGTGTAAGATCTTGATTCGCAAAGAAAGATGGGACTTTTAATCCAATACTGTATGTACAAAGTGCGTATAGCGCAAACCCTACCTGCTAGTAAGAAATAATCATACAAGGTTATTGTCTATGCCTTTGGGTGTAGACATTCTTAGTGGTTTAAGATGACCTGACATGACCTCATCAATTGTGATCTTTAATATTTGCTTCATAGTCTGAGCTTCTTTGACAAACAAGTTATTTTCAACGATGTCATGAGCCCCTTTAATGGCCTAGAGGAAGACCTTACTGGACTGTCTTCCTAAGCTAATGTAAAGCAATTAAATAGTCCAACCTGTCTTAAGGGGTCACTCAATCTATTAAGTGGTCATCTGTCTTCAGCAGCCAATTAAGTCTTTAGGGTCCCTTAAGCCAAAACAGTACAACAGTTTGAAGTACCAAAGAACCTGCATTTAGGGGTCATCAGGTCTTATATGCAACCCAATTTTGTACAATCTCTTGGGTGACCCCTTATATGCAACCCAATTTTGTACAATCTCTTGGGTGACCCCTTAGGGAAGTAAATATTTTACTATTTCAACTCTTCCCTTATCATATTTATTTAATTAGAAGATGTGTTTTAAATATTTTACTATTTCAACTCTTCCCTTATCATATTTATTTAATTAGAAGATGTGTTTATTTTATTTGTTCCTGCTTTTACATAGGCAGGGATGGGGGTGGGTGGTGGGGGTTAGGGGATAAAGGAAAGAATTTGCTCTTTCCTTTATGAGTAAAATCCCTTTAGAGAATCTGGAAGCTACATCAATCAGGAAAGCAAACACTGTTCTGTTAAAGTTGTTTCCCTTGCAAAAAAATATCCGCTAACTTACCATATTTCTTCGGTTATAATCAATCAGTACTGTACGCGACACTTTGCCCCACCCTAATATATATGCCTACAAAATTTCATGAAGAGATCTCAAACGATTACTGAGATATGGATAGATGGACGGACAGACAGCGCCCTGCCATAATATGTCCGTTTTTTCAAAACGGGCATCTAACAAAGTGGTATGTGAGCCCAGCAAAGACTCAGATTAGCCTGGGCATCCACCCAGTCTGGTCAGAGTATTTGCTGTTTGCTTAAAGGGTAGCTAAGGATGAGGACAGAAAAGACTCTGATATGAAGCCCAAGCTAATCTGTGTCTTCGCTGCAAGGCACCCATGCCACTTTGTTGGTTTTGTTGTGTCGTGGATCATCTAAAGTACTGTAAAAATTATATCAATAATCATGTAAATATCACTCTATATATATTAAATTTTCAAACCCTCACTGATTGCATTATTTTTTATATTTTACTTTATAACTTTAAACCAATAGACAATAACCAATAAAATTTTGCTTTGTATTTTTTTTTTTGAAAAAAAATATAAAAAAAAATAGAATATTAGTGGAAAATTCTGTCTCACAACCTATCTAAGAAATATATTAATTGCCTAAAAATTTCTTTATTCTCTTAATACCAAAGTGTCTTTTTGTCTATCATATTAGTCTAAAAGGATAATTTTAAAACTAATAAACTTCTTACTTCAATTTTTTTTTAATTTGTTCTATGCACTTCCTATATTTATGCTAATATTTGCTGTCATAATTGTACTTTAAGGTGAACTAATTAGGGGATAATTGTACTCAAAATTGTCATTTGGAGAGGTAAATTGTCGGTTTTATGGTCAGAAATTTCGTTGTACAGCGATGTGCCAGCGGAGCCGTAAAACGCAAATTGACCATAAAACCGACGATTTACCTCCCCAAATGACAATTTTTTACATAGATTATATAGTAATCTAGTTTTAAATTCCATGTGGCAGTTTGTTTACATTACCCCACCCACGTGGGGTAATGTACTCTCGCATAATCTCGGCAGGATGTGACTGGATGGGTAGGATAAATTTGGGTTATTATCACTTGACTGTACCTGCACA
Source organism: Ctena decussata (assembly GCA_963989385.1). NCBI lineage: Eukaryota > Metazoa > Mollusca > Bivalvia > Lucinida > Lucinidae > Ctena > Ctena decussata. The sequence continues at coordinate 36,879,090 of OZ022508.1, forward strand.
AAAGTCACAGGTACTAGCAAGTGTGATTTTAATTAGTTACAAAAATAAGGGATTTTCCTAAAAAATTTCTCCTTTTCTCATTAGCTGGGTTGTGTGATGCCACGCTGCTCCCGCATGTGCAGGACTTTCATCCAATCAGATTGGGGTGTTCATCCCGCCATATTGCGGCTCCTTTTGCACACGGCACTCTCGTTTTGCACACGGCACTTGACGAGTTTTCAGTCCCGCCATATTGCGGTCTCGTTTTGCACACGGCACTTAACGAGTTTTCAGTCAGCCAATCAGATTTAAAGACTCAACCTCAGCATCCAATGGAATTCATTTATCCTTTGGGGCCTGCGCAGCTTCCGCAGCATCAGCTAGTTTGAAAATTGTTATTGTACAGTGCAGAACTGCTGCCGAAATCTTTTAGAAAAATTTCAAATTCTTTACTCTATAACGGTTTTGTTACAATACGTGTATAACTGGACTTTTCAATGTGGAAATATGTGATAATCAGAAGTATTTAAAGTTGGGATTGTGTAGTGTTATTGTGCTAAATAATCAAAGAACTTCGTGTCCAGTTATCAAAGATGGCGTCAGTAAAAGAACAGTTTTAGGATTGGCAATACGGCAAAAATATACGCCGGAACACTAACGGATATAGTGAAATTTTATGTGAATTTACTGACGGTAGCCGGTGAGTGGCGGAAAGTTAGTTTATGACATTGCCGTCCTTTTCAGTGCTACTCGGACGATTCGTATAAAGAAATGATCAATATTCAAAATGGCCGACCGGCAACAAAAAATTACGGCGATTGTCAGAGACTTCTTTAAAATACCGGACTGGTACGTTCTAACCGTTCAAGAAGAGAAAAAACTTGTCTCCTATATCAGAAGGTACAAAGGCCAAGCGTTTGCTTCTCGTGTTCTGGACTGTTCGGCTTTCTGCCAAGACGAGTTATGTTATTTTTGTTCTGAACTTAAACCGCTGTGTGCGTGCTGTACTAGCATTGCTCGCATGAACTAGGAACTTTAAGAGAATCTTGTCTCGTTACCAAGATGTCCACAGGATCGGACCAATCAGGCGTAGCCACAGTGACTAATATGTCAGCGGGCGACGAGGTTATTAAGTTTTGTTTAGACAACCGGATCCAAAGGCCAGTAATTGACGAATTATTGGAAAGAGGTTTTGACAGTCTCCAGGCCCTTAGCCTTATAGATATAGAGGATTTAAAAACGCAAAAAATTCCAATTGGCCAGCGTAGGCTGATCCTACATATTGCGAAAACACTGAGCAGCGATAACCTTGTTGGGCAAACAGCTGCACCCAACCCAGGACCGTCTTTGCCTATGAATTCAATACCCCCGGCAGAAGAACCAGCACCCTCAGTGACAGGGGATGTTTATCATCAGACACTAATTAATTCCCTTCTGGCCCATCAGACAGAACTTGCTGCAGGACAGTCCACTGTGTCGTGTAATGGAAATGTGCCTAACATAACCCAACCATCGTGGCAGGACCCTCAAGTCCACATAGCGAACGCTACGGGTAAGTCAGCTTCCCCTTATTTAGATATCACTGATTTTGTCCCAAATGCCATTGAGGAGGAACTGGTGGTTGGGGGTCAGGGCGAGCAGAAATTAGTAATCAAGTCTGCCCCCAAGAAGCCAAAATTGGAGCAACTTACCCTTTCACAGTGGTCCGTTGCCAACTTGGCTATCCTGTACAAGCTCGTGGGAGAAGGGAAGTTAGTCGGTAACGCACTTATGGACTACCTTTCCTACACCACAAAAGTTTACCAGCTTGTGCAGCGTTGCAGCTTGGTATCGGTCCTACTGTATGATCGGGAATACAGGCAACTGCAGGCTAATATGGGTTTCCGTTGGGGGACTGATGTCCAGCATCTGCATACTTTACACCTTCAAACCCGAGATAAGCTGCCCAGCCAAAGCGCAAACTCGAAAAGGGGTAACTCCCAATCCAACCCCTCTAGGAAGTCTGATAAAAGGGAACCAGGTATTTGCAGGAGTTTTAATTCAGCTAAGGGTTGCACCTACCCACAGTGCAAGTATAAGCATATTTGCATTGTCCCTGGTTGTGGTCAGGACCACCCAGTCTCGTCTCATGTGGCACTAAAAAACTAGGTGTTGAGGTCCGCCCTTCACCTGGCTTGATCCTTTCAGCTTGGGAGGAAGAACTCGGAAATGATCAGGATAAAGAATTCATTTTAAACGGGATACGAAATGGCTTTGACATCATAGACCCTTGCCCCGGTATAGAAAATGTCTCATGCTCCAACCACCCTTCAGCACGTCCCAAAAGCCCCCTGTATGATAAAGCATGTAAGCAAGTCCTCAAAGAAATAGAGTGTGGGAACTATGTTGTTTGTGACAAGCCCCCCAGAATAGTTAGTCCTATGGCTGCCATCCCCAAACCTGATGGGGATGTTCGCTTAATTCATGACTGCTCTAGGCCTACAGGGAAATCAGTCAATGACTACTGCTCCACTGACTGGGGCCAAAGATTTGCACGTGTAGATGACGCTGCAGAGCTCATGACAGAAAATTGCTATTTTGCAAAGGTGGACTTAAAATCAGCATACAGGTCTGTGGGGATAAGTAAAAACAGTCAACAAGTTACAGGTTTTTGTTGGCAATTTGATGGGAAGAAATATTACTTTAAGGATACAAAGCTGCCTTTCGGTGCCCGGTTAAGTGTTGGCATATTCCATAGATTAACCCAAGCTGTAAAAAGGATCATGTCCCGGAAAGGGTTTGACCTCCTTGTCGTCTACTTGGACGATTTCCTAATTATTTCGAAATCAAAGGAACAGTGCGCTCTGGCACTCCAAATACTATTAAAGCTTCTCAGGAAGCTCGGCTTCTCCATCAACTGGAACAAAGTAGTGGACCCTACGCATATCATCACCTTTTTAGGGGTTGAATTGGACTCCATGAACATGTTATTACGATTACCACATGATAAGCTACTGTCTATTCGTAAAGAGCTTCAGGGCTTTGTGAAACGTAAAAGGACCACAAAACGGCAACTTCAGTCCTTGGCTGGCAAATTATCGTGGGCCGCGAGTGTGGTAAGAGGTGGACGAGTGTTTCTCCGCCGCATATTTAATCAAATAGGCAAGCTAAGGTGTGGCTATCATAGGGTGTTGATTTCTTCAGACATTCGCCATGACATTGCATGGTGGCTACAGTTAATGGTAGAGTTTAATGGAAAGTCCCTGCTTCTCGACAAGAGACCTATTGAATGTGTATTTACAGATGCATGTAATGAGGGGGCAGGTGGTTCGTTTGGAAAAGACTGGTTCTACTATAATTGGTCTCAAGACTGGCCTGAGGCAGGCACTTTCCATATAAATGAGAAGGAAGTATTAGCAGTAGTCCTTGCTGCATTTAGATGGGCCCCCTTTTGGCAGAACAAAAAAATTATCATCTATTCTGATAATACTGTAACTGTAGCCGCCATCAATAAAGGCACTTCACGCAATGGCCCAATAATAAAAAGCCTTCGCAGTCTGTTTTGGCTGTCAGCAGTGCACAACTTTCATATGACAGCCAAATTTATACAAGGAGCCAGGAATATAGCGGCAGACAGTGCATCACGACTTCACTGTCCCGGTTATCTGGAAACTTTGCTTCCTTTTACTGATTTGTCCCCCTTGTCACTGCATATGTCTCCCAAAACTTACAAATTTCTGCTTGACAGATACCCGTACTGGTTGTCCCGGGTTCCCCAGACGCTGTCAGAGTTCTGCATCCCCGTCGGTGCTCTCATCCAGCCTGGACCAAGATGTACAGATGTATAGGGCCAACAGCTTTGCAGCATCTACTGGGAAGACCTATGCAGCCCATCTGGCTTCGTACCTAGCTTTCTGTGACAAACTTGGAATTAAACCAGTACCTCTTTCGCAGACTGATCTTGGAAGATACATTGCATACCTTTCTAAGAGATTACGTTTTAGTTCTGTTAGGCAATACCTTAATGTGATTCGTATATTACACTTAGATTCTGGTCTGAAAAACCCACTTGAGAACAACTGGTATGTCAATTCCATATTGAAAGGTGTTAGGAGAGTGAAAGGTGATAGTCCTTCTCAGAAACTACCTATAACTCTTGACATCCTGAAGCTCTTGTTTTTACGCCTTAACTTAAGAAACTCCTTTGATAGGTGCTTTTGGGCAGCTTGTCTTGTGGGCTTCTTTTCCTTCTTTCGGAAGTCAAACTTGCTGGTAGAGTCTCACATCCTTTTTGATCCCTCTCGCCACCTGTGTGCCAGTGATATTCAGTTCACTGCCGAAGGTGTTGTCCTTAAAGTCCGCTGGTCTAAGGTAATACAGTTTAGGGAGCGTACTTTACACATCCCCCTACCAAAGATCCCTAACTCAATGTTCTGCCCATCAACAGCTCTCTTACTGGTGACTTTAGACAACCCTCCGTGTCCAGATCCAGTACCCCTCTTCCGCTACCGCCTTGCTGGAGCAGATAATACCCCTTTAACGCATAAACAGTTTACGGAAAAGTTACATTCCTGTCTCTCTGCGTGTGGCATCCAGGCTTCCAAATATTCAGGCCATTCTTTTCGTAGGGGTGGTGCAATTTTTGCCCTACAATGTGGATTGCCTGTTAACCTGATTAAACTCCAAGGGGACTGGAGCAGTGATGCCGTTGACCGTTATCTTGAGCCATCCTTTAGGCTACGCAAACAGGTTGCTGACACTATGGGTTCTACAGTGTTTCGGGATTCCACCAGCACCTCCTCCATGGGTTAAGTCATTGATATCTCCAATATTGTGGAGCTGACATACTGGTTGTGTTTGTAACATTTTGTATATACATGTAATTGTGTGAACCTTTCATAACTGCTAAGGATTGCTACCTAAGATGTGTTCATATGTACTTTTGTTTTGTGATTGTTTTAAAACTACAACTATATTTTTTTTTCTCCTACTACCTACGCTTTTGGGAGGTTGGAGATATATAGATTGAAAATTTCAAACTTTATTGCCATTGCTCATGTTTTATATGTGTATGCTTGTTGCATGCTTGTTTGCAAGCATGAAATTTTCAATTATATATATGGTTTCAATTTCCCAAAAGCATATCTTGTGTTGTTCTTCAAGTGCAATAAGCTTGTACACATGTCAGGCTTATGGACAGAGCTGGGGCAGTTGGGGTCTTAAGAGACCCTGAGATCCACAGCCTCTGTATATGTATTAAAGTGGGTTAAGGAACAGGGAATTTAATACATAGATTATATAGTAATCTAGTTTTAAATTCCATGTGGCAGTTTGTTTACATTACCCCACCCACGTGGGGTAATGTACTCTCGCATAATCTCGGCAGGATGTGACTGGATGGGTAGGATAAATTTGGGTTATTATCACTTGACTGTACCTGCACAAAAGTCACAGGTACTAGCAAGTGTGATTTTAATTAGTTACAAAAATAAGGAATTTTCCTAAAAAATTTCTCCTTTTCTCATTAGCTGGGTTGTGTGATGCCACGCTGCTCCCGCATGTGCAGGACTTTCATCCAATCAGATTGGGGTGTTCATCCCGCCATATTGCGGCTCCTTTTGCACACGGCACTCTCGTTTTGCACACGGCACTTGACGAGTTTTCAGTCCCGCCATATTGCGGTCTCGTTTTGCACACGGCACTTAACGAGTTTTCAGTCAGCCAATCAGATTTAAAGACTCAACCTCAGCATCCAATGGAATTCATTTATCCTTTGGGGCCTGCGCAGCTTCCGCAGCATCAGCTAGTTTGAAAATTGTTATTGTACAGTGCAGAACTGCTGCCGAAATCTTTTACCCACCCAGCCCACTCCTGGTCGTTCATGTTTGTTGTACAATGTACACATATTGATATGTTTTAATATTGTTCATATGATTTTCTGTCTCGTAGTTTGTTTAGTATATTATAATTTTTTTTTTTTTTTTTAGTAGTTTTAGACTGAAACCATATATTGTAATGTGTTTGCGTGGTACAGCCCATGGGCGCTGTGACTTCTTCCCGATGGATGTGTCGATACAATTGGATTCCCCTTGGGGACGGATTACACATACCCGTATCGTCTATGTGACTCATACAGTTTTCGTGCTAATTTTAGAGCCTAAATATTTGTTATTTGGGCAACAGTTTGCCCTTAATTGTTGTGACTTGGCTCTTAGGAGAACATATATACCTAGTGAAGTAAAGCCTGTCTTTATCTGTGAAATGAACTTCTTGTGCTAGTGGATCGAAGTCATAAACTGTGCAGTCTTATGATCTGGCTGAAGTGTTACTATAGCTGACCTGAATCAGTGTTATCCCCTAACTTAAGGCAGAATTGAATAAAGACAATCAGCTGATTGCAATCAGTAGAGAGACATTTCAATGAACATTTCAAGGGGAATTATAAACGTAGTTTAACTAGGAGATATATAGATTGAAAATTTCAAACTTTATTGCCATTGCTCATGTTTTATATGTGTATGCTTGTTGCATGCTTGTTTGCAAGCATGAAATTTTCAATTATATATATGGTTTCAATTTCCCAAAAGCATATCTTGTGTTGTTCTTCAAGTGCAATAAGCTTGTACACATGTCAGGCTTATGGACAGAGCTGGGGCAGTTGGGGTCTTAAGAGACCCTGAGATCCACAGCCTCTGTATATGTATTAAAGTGGGTTAAGGAACAGGGAATTTAAAATACAGTTATCCCCATTCTAATGCACTTTTCTCATTTTCACCTCTAAAAGTGTGCTACTTTGCACCCGTAGCAAATGTTTTCAGCGACGTAAAACCAGACGTCAGCCAATGAGAAGCGACGTTACGAAATAACGTCGGGTTTGCGACATTATATCGCAGGATATACTGTCGCAAATTTTGGACGTTACCCAATCGGACCTCGCGTTACATACGTAAGTGCATTAGAATACACTTTAAGGGGGAACAACTTGACCATTTTCATTTTTTACCTGTCTTCTCAATGGGGATGCACCGTTAAAGTAAAAAAAATTCTCAACTATGAGTAAATTCTTTCATTTATGAGCACTATTCCCTTTTGGAAGGATTTCATTGCTTTGGGAAGCCAACAGGAAGTCACAAACTTTATCTCCTTTTTGAGACGAGAGCATAAGCGCAGCTACTGTATGTCCTCTGTTAAAAACTCCCATGCTCTAAGAAATGCCCTTTACTTTTTTTCAGTGAAAAAAGTGGCCAAAATTCCAAATCTGGCTTTAAACCATCAAAAATTATGATTTATTGCCAACTTTTGGTTTCAAATGCCAATTCTAATGCACTTATGAATGTAACGCGACGTCTGATTGGATAACGTCAAAAATTTGCGACAGTAAATCCTACAATATACTGTCTGAAACCTGACGTCATTACGTAACGTCGCTTCTCATTGGCTGACGTCTGGTTTTACGTCGCTGAAAGTGTTTGCTATGGGTGCAAAATGGCACACTTTTAAAGGTGAAAATGTGAAAAGTGCATTAGAATGGGGATAACTGTAATGAAAATTGTCATTTGGGGAGGTAAATCGTCGATTTTATTGTCGCAAATTGCGTTTTACGGCTCTGCTGGCGCGTCGCAGTAAAACGAAATTTCCGACCATAAAACCGACGATTTACCTCCCCAAATGACAATTTTCTAGACAGTTATCCCCTAATTTTAAGACTTGAGTATCTCTACGCCCTCTGGGCATTTATTACAAGAAATACAGTGATAGTGTTTTAGATCTTCATAAAGGCCAAAACAAATTTGGAAGAAGCTTCTTCAAGCTTTAACATAAAGTTCTTCTTACCTTTTGATTTCCTGCATTTTCAAGGGACTGAGAATGGTGATGAATTAAATTTTGGACAATACTTTATCTACTACTAGGCCAGTACAAGGCGTCCGAGTCTTTGTAAAACTTCAATACACTGTGGATGATTAGCAAAAGCTAAAGGAGTAATTATAAGCTTTTATGGATCACAGGGTATAATCGATTCCGCCAATTTTCGCTTCCTGCAGATACTGTCCATCAAATTTGGCTTCCGCCGAGACTGTCCGCGATCTCTTGCTTCCTGTAGAGACTACTGTCCTCGAGAAATGGCTTCCTGCCGAGACTGTCCGCGTGACTCTGCCTCGGCAGGAAGCAGAATCACTTGGACAGTCTCTGCAGGAAGCCATTTATCATGTACAGAAGTCTCGGCAGGAAGCAAGAGTTCGCGGACAGTCTCAGCGGAAGCCAGATATGATGTACAGTCTCTGCAGGAAGCGAAAATTGGCAGAATCGATTATACCCTGTGTGGATGCTCTGTCACTATTAGCAACCAGAGCTGTTCAACTGCTCAACTGCTCCCTGTGGGCTTGAACTGCTGAAAACAGCTCCCTTGACGTCACACTGCAGCCAGTGAACACAGATTACCTCATAAGCCCAAGTTCCTATCACTGAAAAGCTAGATGAGCTAAAAATTAAGCTTCTGTTGCAAACTGCTTTTCAGAACAGGTGGAGTTTCTTCATTCTAGCCTTCAAAGCTGGCAAATAAACAGACTTTGAAATTTACACTGGCAGTAATAGATTTTTGACATCTTTGAGAAATTTGTTGTACTCATTTTCTGGCTTATATCAACATCAGTAATATTTAAAGGTTTTTAACATATCATATACAGGAATTTATTAAATTATGATATCTAAAGAAATCTGATATACTAATATGTTAATTCCATATCATAAAATGTGGAATGGAGCATTTCTAGGATATACTGTGAATAGGCCCAATCCCCCAGAGCACCAGATGCTTTATACCAACTTTCTCAGTCCCTCATATAAGAAACTCTTTTCTCAACAGGTCACTTATTTTGTCCAAAGTTTTCACTCATAAATGCAATTTAACATCTTGTATTCTGTAATCATCAACCTGCAGCACATACAACTCTTTGAAAACAGTGATGAAACACTTCAGACTGCACCTGAGTAGCAGTCTGAGCAAGGTAAACACTGTTTACCATTTAATTTGTCTTGTAAACAGCCCTACAAATGATGAATAAACATTTATTAGTTGTAATGCAAATCAGTCCACTCTGCAGGTTTGGTGGAAATAAGCCAAACATTCAAGAGATTTATCAATTTTCCTGAAATTTTCACATTGTATTTAAGTCCTCTTGTGACCTTGAAAATGGGGTAAAGGTCATCAAAATCTATCCCTCTATTTAAGCTTGTCTAAGCTATATATCTATGCAAGTTGTTTGGAGAAAATCTGTCCACTGGTTCAAAAGATATCATTGATATAAGACAATGACCTTGAAAAAGGGAGTCAAGGTCACCAAAAACTTAACTGTATATTAAACCTGTCACAATGATATAGTCATGCCAATCTGCTGAATATCCTTCCTTGGGTGAAGAAATATCTCATTTTTAGGAAGAAAATTGACATTTGTTAGTTGGCTTTGACCTTGAAAGTGAGGTAAAGGTCACCAAAATGTAGTCAACTCTTAAAATGAGACTGCATGTCCAAAAGGTATAATCTGATCAGCCTATGCTGATGCCTAGGATCCAAACTGAAACTAATATGCCCCTCCCTCCCCTCGTTTCCCCACTATAAACACACACCTAACTTTGGTAGAATAGACCCTTATGTGACCAGTGGCCACACAACCTTTGGTGTTTTGGTGGGAGACATAATTATACAGAAAAAACTTTTGAAATTAAAAGATTATTAAAGTGATACACAGTGAACAGCAAAACCATTATGAGAGTCAATAACAATGTGAGATGTTGAAGCCTTCACAAAACTGCCTAATAATATAGTAAAACCGTCTAAATACTTACGACGAAATACATCAACTAGCAAACCATGTATCACCAAGGAGCTTTAGCTTAGATTAACTACTTTCAACCAATAAATGTATTTTGTCTGTCACAAATCACTCTGTATTCAAATAGGATGAAACCTCGTGGTAACTTTAATGACAGAGCGTGTGAACGATGAAAACATTAATCCTTCCTGCCTTGAAAAGAAGATTAATCAATCTACAAAGCTTCCACTTGATTTAACGAAATAGATAGCATAAAAAAGACTGACTTACGTTCTTTATGAGCTGTCTTTCGACCTACGACAGTCGCCAATTACTCCCTCTTTATTCGTCTCCGTAAGACTCATCCCGATTTCATTTGTAAAATTGAATATTATGCCTCGGCTCTATATTTTCACTTGAAGCAATTATGCTAATACACCACTGTCGGATTATATCTTCTTAAATGAGCCTCTGGGAGAGATATTTCTAATTATCTCCCTTTGACAAAGATAGTCTTCTGTCACCGTAATGATCCCGAACAGAAAAATATATTTTGCAATTTTGCCCGAGACCGAAAGATCCAATAACTTCACTGACAATGCTTTTCTACTGACAGATGAATGAATCTGTGCGGCTTCGTAACAGAAATTATCGCACCAAGACGGATAATGCAAGAAGGTAGTAGGCAGCTCGACTAATCAAGAATTTTCATTTACTCGTTCGGAAGTGTAATCAAAAGGTTCAGTTAGTGTCATAGCTTATTAATCTAAGAACTCGTCTTGTGTGCGCTGACTGAGCTCCGAATGGTCTGTAATTTTAAAGTGAGAATCCCCTCACAATGAATCTTGAAAATTAGCAAGGAAGCAGGCTGCGAGTCTCGCAGCCTGCCTCTTTGCTAATTTTCAAGATGCAATTATTATTGCGTGTCTTTATGTGTAGCAAATAATAGCCCTTTTAGAGGCCAAATCAATTTCAATTCATCCCATTTTTATGAGGAATTTAATTTCACTAAAATTAGAGAACAAGATCTGTTGATGGATAGGACAGCTCACCTGATGATGCGTATGCCCATTATATTAAACGTAAATGTAAAACTTCTAATTTCGAAGTCTGTGACCATGACCTCTATAGTATCCCAGGGGACATGAGTGTATTAAGTTAAACTTAAGACATATATCTATTATCATACAATATAGGCACAAATCCCATTGTAGTGTCTGTAAAATATAATCTCTCAAATAACTTTAACAAAAACATTAAATTTTTAAGTCCATGACCTTGACCCTTAAATCTCCCCTAGATGCAACAGTGTTACATGTACTTAAACTAAAACTATTATCATATCAAACTTAACAAAAATCTAGTATTGGCATTGTAGAATATTATGAGTCCTTAAGATCTCTGTAACCTCCAGGGGCTAGAATGCTACCTGTCCCTAGGTCACCCCCAGGAGTTTTCACAAAAATATTATCTAGTTTACAGTATAAGCATAAATCTTGTCAGTTTTTCTTCATATTTCCATGAAATATTGCGGATGTCAACATCAATTTGACCATATGACAAGCTGCATAATCAGTATGGAAGTATTGGGGATTCTGATAATCTACAATTAAATTACAGGCTATAGTCATCAACAAAATGGCACCTTGGGGTCCGATAAACAGAACATTTCCAAATTCACCTGATAATTCTTGAAGACAGAGATAACTGACATGGGACTATGTCTTACTATCTGTTGGTGCATTTATAGTTCTTCCTTTGGCTGCCAATGGGAACCATGGTAGTTGATGATAATCTCTAGCACAGTTTAGTAGCCATCAGTACCCCTCAGGACTTGGCAGATAACCCTGTTAGACAAAATTCTGATTGCAACAGTCATATCACAGCTGGTCCAAATAGCAAAGGAACTACAGGCCCAAAACCACAAGTTTTTCAGTCATGTATACTAGTATTTTGGATGACAGGATAATCTGCCCATTCTGTGATTCTGGCTCACAGAATGGGCAGATAACCCTGTCATCCAAAATTCTGATAGTAACAGAATGCTCATCTTACTCTGATGACTTCTGTGAAGTTGGGCAAAGATATTCCTTACAGTAAAGGAGCTGTAACCGGCCAAAGCCCACTTTTTTACACTGTCAAGTACCATAACTCTGTCAGAAATTACTGATATTTGCCCACAAACTTTTGTCATGACCAATTTGCATATCAAGTTTGAAGAAAATCTGTCAAATTATCTACTCAAGTTATTGAATGGAAACCAAGTGCAGACAGAAGGACACATGATGGACGAAGGGTATAACACAGAACAGAAGATACAATATGCCCCCTACAAAAGGTAAGCCATATATTCCACTGTTACCCTCATGTGATGAGTTAAAGGCACAATAGTAGTAAATGTATATTCCATAAAATGTTTCGGCCTAAATTTGATAATACATCGAACAATAATCCCCTGCATCCCCTCGAGTCCCATTTTCAGTGCTACCAGCAACACCCTTTAGATTAATCAAAGACGATGAGTGAGCGATCACTTATGATCAAAAATTGTTTTATCATGGAAATCCAATCAAAAATGTATAACATTGTCAAAGTTGACTGAGCACAGATAACTCTATTTGACAAGTAATTTTCCTTTTACAAGATTAATTAAATTTAACGTCACACAATTTTGGTATTACAAATGAAATTGATAATTATTACATAGCCGGAATCTTATGGGAACAATAACAAATAAACTATTGATCATCCGAGCCGCCTCTATCGGCAAATTGTAATAAAGTTTAGAAGACAGAAATATCGTAATCCATAGGCCATGACAGTATTTAATTCAATTATGAGATCAAACTTCCAGGGCAAGATAAAACATATAAAGCAAAACGTGCACCCATCATCAAAAGTGACTGACAGTCTGTTCGAGCAAACAAGGTTACTGTCCAAACCATTTCGGACTGCTTCGCACCTCCATTGTTGCTCCCATTGCAAAGATCCCAACACTCTTATACAGTCAACTCTCGATATCTCCAAGTCCAACTTCAGTCAAAACTACTGATATCTCAAAGTAAATTTTCTGGTACCAGAAAATTTACTTTGGGATATCAGTAGTTTGAGGTACCAGAAAATTTACTTTGAGATATCAGTACTTTGAGGTACCAGAAAATTTACTTTGAGATATCAGTATTTTCAGACAACAAGAGTTGAAATGTAAATCAAAATAGGAAATATATTCTTTAATATAAGAAGATACTTTGAGATATCTGTGTTGAAGATATCGGGAGTTGACTATACTTTCCTTTCTGCATATGGCAGGGATGTGACAGCAACTTAATTCAAAAGTTATCAAAATTTACATGATACCCTTGCCTGTCCTCTTTAATAGGCTGCAGAGGCTGAGGTGGCTTGTGATGAGGGCCACCCTGCCCTCATGGGTTAAATACACTGGCATCTCTTACCTGATGTCTGCAGCTGCCTTATGGTTCAGACAGTGATTTCTGGTGCCTGCCCAGACCTGCCCATCACCTTTTTTTTCAAACTTTTGGGCCCAGTTGTTCAAAGCATCGTTAGCCTAACGAGCTCGTTAAGAGGTCAACTGGTTAAGTGTTTTGTGACTTTATAGCAAAATACACATATATTTTATGTTGAAAATATGTGAGAAGCTTTTGCAATGCAAAAGCTTCTCACATTTTTTGCAACAAAAAATATTGGCATATTTGTGATATTAACGTTTGAAATTTTAACGTCACGTTAACTAACGTCCTTAGGTTTGAACAACTGGCCCTTGGTGTTTAGCAACACTGAAGGCATCTGTCACACTATATTTGGTAAAAGTGAGCAGTTGCACTGCAAAAGCTTCTCATATTTTTTCAACAAAAAATATTGGTTTATTTGAGATATTAAGGTTAGAGATTTTAACATCTCGTAAACTAACGATGTCGTTTGTTTTGAACAACTGGGCTCTGGACTGAATTTGCCTTTCGTGCAGGATGTCAAGGGTTCTAACCTGTCACAGGGGGCACATGTTCGATCAATTTCTTCAATCCACTAGACAAGTCTGTATACCCAGAGGCCCTGAGCCGGGAAAGAGTGGTATCATTGGGGCGTTTATTTTTCAAACTTTTGGGGTTTAGCGACACCGAAGACATCTGTCACACTATATTTGGTAAAAGTGAATTTTATATATCATCTTCAGGACCATCATAATATTATCTGCAATGTCTTTAGATAATATACGACAGTTCAGTTAATCAAATATTTATCACTTGGGTCCCTTCAGGGAGGGGTGGGAGAAATGGTAAGTCTACATAAGCTGACTGACACCTCCCCATTTTGAGCTGAGGGAGAAGTCAAAATGTATAAAATGAACAGACAATCCAAAATTTGGAATAAAACTTTTCCCTGAAATTCAGTAAACATTGCAAAACTTCTCCCTAATCCAAAATTTGGGATAAAACTTTTCCCTGAAATTCAGTAAACATTGCAAAACTTCTCCCTGTCTGAGAACCCTAGCCTGATCCCTGGTCCTTTGGAAAGAATTATAGGGTTACAAGTGAACAGAGATACATCAAGACTAAACTATGAAAGAAAATACAGTCAAACCTGTCTTAAGGGGTCACCCCATGGGACCCACAGAAATTGGCTGCTTAAGACAGGTGACCCCTTAATACAGGTTCATTTGCACTGTATTTTGGTCTAAGGGACCCCCAAAAAGTGGCTGCTAAAGACAGGTGACCCCTTAATACAGTGACCCCTTAAGACAGGTTAGACTTGGTCCTGAAGATGATATATAAAATTCACTTTTACCTTATAAAGGCAAAGCAGCATTGAATGCTGTTCATCGAAGGTAGGCAAAAATCAGAGTGCTGTAGTTCAACCTCGCCCAAGTCATGTGAGCCACGACACGACAAATCCAACAAAGTGGTATATGCGCAATTTAAAGCTAAGACTCAGACCAGCCTGGGCATCCACCCAGTCTGATCAGTGTCTTCACTGCCGGCATGGTCATAGCTCAGAGCCTTAACTACCCTTTAAGCGCACAGCAAAGACTCTAATGGGCATGGTCATAGCTTAGAGCCTTGACTACCCTTTAAGCGCACAGCAAAGACTCTGATCAGACTGGGTGGATGCCCAGGCTGATCTGAGTCTTTGCTGGGCACACATGCCATTTTGTTTGTTTTGTCATGTCACAGCTCATATGAGAATACAAGGAGTCAGACTGTTTTCCATGGGCACACAACTGAAGGGATGAAATGGAGTTAGAAAAAAACAAACTTGCACCTATAACACTTGAAACCTCACATATTTTCTAATTATTGCAGACTCCTGCCCAACATCTTCAAACAGATTTAATTAATTGAATTCTCGACAACAAACCTGACGAGTCAATAGCTATTCTTGCCGCAAATATTTGTTTTCTTAGACAAAAAGTCTAATAAATTTCCCGAGTGTCAACAAACACTATCAGTCCATTCTCGATCAAAGTTAATTAACTTATATGGCTTGTTTCTTTTATTAATTTTTCGCTCAATTAATTTTGATCCTCACAGATACGTTCCCCAGTATCGAGACCTGTCGTGATTGCGATGATTGCATTGATTATAAAAGATAGTTACGCGGGTAAGGTAATCATACTTTGGCTGCAAAATTAAAAATCGCGGCTATTAATCAAGTTCTGAGGCTGCAGTGATTACAATGAATTATATTTTATCTGTCAAGAATCACTCCCCTGATTGGACGCCTAGCAACTAGATATTGTCAAGTATAGATGCTCTACAATTATTAATTTGCTGATTTCTTCTGCAAATATTTTAAACCCCAATAGCGGCTGACAGCTTCTGAGAAATATCTGTAGATATGAAGAAATCAGTTTATAGTTGTTGACATGTTTTGACTTCAGAAAACCACAAATGATTCCATAATATCTTGACAATTTTAATGTAGTGTCTCATAATGACACCACTCATTAAAATGCCTTTATGGATAATAACAGTGTTTTATGACTAGTTTCTGACGTATGAAGCTGACGCTGAAAAGCAAAGCCTGCCTGAACTAGTGCTTGCCCATCATCAAAGCAAATGAAACTGATGCTGAAAAGCAAAGCCTGCCTGAACTAGTGCTTGCCCATCATCAAAGCAAACTTCCCTCTGTGACCTTCACGTTAAGCCATTGTGAAGATGGGATGCAGTGCATTAACTATTTCACTACCAAAAAGCAGACGACAAAATTTACGTCTGCAAAAATTAAAAAAATGCCTTGTCCAAGACTTTTTATATTGAGAATTCAAAGACTAGAGGGCAAACAGTGTAGATCTAGATGAGGCGGCTCATTATGAGCCGCCTCATCAGGATCTACGCTGTTTGCAAATTTTGCTAATTGCGTCACTGGGGCTTAAAGAGTTAAATCCATGGGGGTAATGTGAAACCAAATTTCTTTAGTCTGTGAACATGACCTCAATGGGCATGGGGTGACTGCTGGCTTAAATTTAATACATACATGCATGTTCTCTGGACAAGCAAATTGTAGACTATAAACTTTAGAAACTTTACATAAATTATGTAAGCCTGTACATGTGACCTTGAATTCAAGGTCAGCCACTGAGGTGGGTATTGTAGTGGGTAACTTTGAACCCAGTTCTACTCATCTAGGACTCAAATTTTAAGGTAAGAAGAATCTATGCTTTAGTTTACAAAACATGACTAATTGATATCATTAAGGAATTCTTTTTATCTAATACCAAATTTCCATCAAGACTGTTACTGAGATGTCTTGAGTTTTGAGTACTGTGTATTGAGTAAAGATTTTGAATACTGATTTTTCGAGTTTTGAGTATGGGTTTTCAATCTTTGAGTCTCTAGTAAAATTTATGAGTCTTTAAGTAACATTTTTGGAGTTTGAGTCAGGATTATTTTTAAATAAGATTCATGTAAGGATTTTTCGTTTTCAGAAAGAGTTTTTGAATTTCATATTAACGTTTTTTACATACCCCTACAAGATAGCTATATATACATTATCAATGGGGCAAATATTTACAGTCAATATGTAACTATTGTAAAAATTCTAAGTATTGAGACAGATATTCTAAGGTCTGACCAAACAGTGCAGACCCAAACAGGAACAGTCTGATCTAAGGGCCTTAGACACTGTTTGCCATTCCATCTACATCTTTTGGATGCATTTTTGTGTTGTAAAACCAAACTGTTAAATTTTTAGGACAATTACCGTAATTATTTTATGTGTGTCCCAATTTTTAGAAATTTTACAATATCGCTGAATTTGCAGTCTGAAATAAGATCATCATTATCAATTTGTATTAGCACTTAAATTGAGTTAAAACTCTCAGACCTTACCAAATAGTATTGAAACAGTGGCACAAGACTGTTAGACGATCATTTGATTTTTACGAGATTTCTCCAACCTTTGTCCCCTGGCGTAATTGGGTAATTATGGATGATAGCACTTCAACGTATTAAGCAGATAGAAGGGCAAATGAAATAAATATCATTTTAAATTGAATATTGAATTTATATTAGAATGTTCAATAAAGACTGCTATAATAATGTCATAACATTTTGCTGGAAATAACTTGATCAGCAGAGAATTATACACAGTCAAACTTATAGAATGTGTGAGCATGTATGGGCACTGTGTAAAAATGAAAATAGCTGAATTTGCAAACAGCGTAGATCCAGATGAGGCAGCTCATTTGGATCTACACTGTTTGTCCTCTAGTCTTTGAATTCTCAGTATGATACTGCTTGGATGAAATATACTGAAAGGATTTAAAAACTTCCACTTTTTAGCTCGCCTGAACGAAAGTTCAGGAAGAGCTATTGTTGTCACCACGGCGTCGGCGTCAGCGTCCGCGTCCGCGTCCGGATTGGATGTTTTGGTTAAAGTTTTTTGAAGACCTATATCTCCTTAACCCATGGATGGATTCTTTTGATACTTGCAGTGTAGTTAGATATTGGTCCAAAGTTTAACAGGGTACCACCCCCGCCCTACTCTGTGACCTTGATGTCAAGGTCATGGACTTAGAATAATGGGAGTATATTTTCACTGGATGTTTTGGTTAAAGTTTTATAAAGCCCAATATCTCCTTAACCCATGGATGGATTCCTGTGATACTTGCACTGTAGTTAGATATTGGTCCAAAGTTTTCCAGGGTACTACCCCCACCCCCCTCAGTGACCTTGATGTCAAGGTCATGGACTTAGAAAAAAAAATTTTTATTGATTGGATGTTTTGGTTAAAGTCTTTTAAAGACACATATCTCCTGAACCCAGCGATGAATTCTTTTTATATTTGCACTTTAGTTAGATATAAGTCCAAAGTTTTACAGAGTACTACCCCAACCCTGCTCAGGTACCTTGATGTCAAGGTCAGGGACTTAGGAAATTTGGTCTTTATTAATGTTTTCTAATTGTATACTGATTCATAATTCAGAGATTTAGTTTAAACTTTAACTGATGTTAGACACTTTTTTTTAGTTTTTACAAAACACTATATACTTACCCCACTGGGTGACCTTGAATTCAAGATCATTGACTCAGAATTTTGTCTTAAAGATTTTGTCAAAGTTTTATATTTATGAAGACATAATTTCACAGTGCCACGATGGACTCAGTTGATACTAATACTTGGACTGATGTTAGATAATGGTTCGAGGTTTTGATACATCCTTAGTCCCCCCCCCCCTACCCCCTCCCACACCTCTTAGTTCTTTGACCTCAAGCTCATGGACTTTGAAATTTCATGTGGATTTTTTTTTTTTAATTTTTTTTTAAATTTTATTTTAAGACTTACTTCTGAGATAGCTTTTGTTTATAAATGTGTCGTCATTATGGACATGCTTGCCTGAAGTTTTATGCATAGCAGTCCACACCACCAAAGCAAGTGTGTGATGGGCAAGCACCTATTCAGGCGAGCTATGCTGTCAGTCGACAGCTCTTGTTATTGCTGGCTGCTGATCTGTTCACTCTTGACAGTGTTGACTTTTTAATGATAGAATGCTTGAAACTTATCAAATTTAAAGATTACGCACTTTATTTGTATCATTTACCAAAATGATGTCAGTAAAATAGCGTTACGTCACTGAAATGCATAAGGCGATGCTGGCGTTATCTTATGCAACGCTCTTTCGACCACTTCTTACTGTTCTAATATTGTGACGTCATCAACGTTGATTTGCAGGTATCACTGCGGATGATGCTGTCGCGCAAAGCCTATTACGGAGACGGCGTCGACAATAGCTAACGTCATGTCCTCTGGTTTTCAATCTTGGTTAGGTGCTTTTCTGACAGTTTTTTAGCTTCTTGTAAACAGTGCACGTCGTCTGAGATTGTAAATTGCCGTAATTAACGCATAAAATTGTACCGCTACGTCACTTTTTGATTTTTCAGCATTTATCTGGCCCAAAACTCTGCGCCTGTTTGAGATATTTAGGCGCGGTAGGCTAAATAAAGCCACTGACCGAGTTCAATTTTTTAAAATTCAATTTGATATTGTAAGAGAAATGTTTCATCAGAAAACTGTATACATGAAGCTATTCATCATTATGTAAAGGGCACTAAGAACACGAGGAGCACATGCTTGTTCCTGACCGATTCGGTTGAACGATTTCAAATTCCGTACATTGATATAATTAGGTATAATAGAATATATATGCTGTAAAGTTTTGGTGGGCGTAGCTGCATTCATTTTTGAGATATTCAAAATTAATGGGTGGAAGTTTTTAAATCCTTTCAGTATATTTCTTCAAGTTTTGCAGGCTAAAATTTTGATGTCTTTAAGATTTAATGAAATTGAACAATGTACATTTTTTTCCTGTCTATTTTTTTTAAGCATGCAAAAGGAGCTTACCAAGCTTTGAATAAAATGATATAAAGAGAAAGATGCAACAATGAAAGCCCAATGAACCATAATGCACATGTAATCTACGGCAATCTTAATCTCTTTCTTAATTACATTTTACATGTACAATACTGATCTTATCTCGTTCTAATAAAATCATCACTCCAAAGGCAGAAATATTAAAATAAGCCATCGTAAAACTTCAGGACAGCTGATAAAACACACTGGACAATAATGAATACATCACCATAATAAATCAATTAATTTTATATTGGCTACAGAAGCGATCATATTACTCATAGATGTTAAGAAAAGATAAGAACTTGTCACCAGCAAGAGCTGTCACAGAATGGGATAGTTGCAAAATGGTGCTTTGTAAAATAATGCCTAATTTTTGGGACACCTAAAATAACTAATTTTCCATTTGGGACAAATGGAAAATTAATTATTTTTGGTGTCCCAAATTTATGCACTTAACAGGGTTACTAAGATGGTGGAGTACACATCCCAGGGGGATAACTCTTCTGAAAGTTTTTGTCTCCCTTCTCACCAGGGTTAGAAAAGGAAATACTATTCTGCTAACTTTGTCTCCAATATGAGCTGTCATAGGATGAACAGCTTGTTTAATCTTGCAGGATAACTCTATTCTGGAAGTTTTCTCTGCCTTCTCACAGGGTCTAGAAAGGAAATAACAGTTTTGCTAAAGTTGTCTCCCTTGAAAACTGGCAGTTAAACCCTTATATGGATACACTTCCAAGAGCCAAAACTCTTTTCTCAAATATCTCTGTTTCTATTCTTAAAGGAAAGAATTTGCTCTTAGAGCAAATTCTTTCCATTAAGAGTAGCCCTCTAATGGAAAGAAAAACTATTCTGATTAATTGTCTCCCTTGAAAAAAGGCAGCGGAACTATGGAGGCATAGTCATAACCTAAAAGTGTATGGGTGCAGCTCCATGTTTTTTCACATTTTACTACGGGAAAAACTTTTGAGGCTTCCTGCCTGCTTCCCTGGATAACAAAGCCCTTCCATACTGAGGTAAACTCTTAAAGGTGAAAATTTGCTTTAAAAATGTAATTCTATCCAACTTCAAAACTGTGAAAGATAAAAGGACTACCATCAATACTGAATTTGGTTTTTGCAAACCATACAAAGATTTCTGAAAAAAAAAAAAGATTAGAAAGCATTTGTTGAGAGCCTACCAGACCACTTTGCAATACGTCCTGCTCCGCATATATTGCACAAAACCACTTAGAGTATATAGTTAAAACAAAAATCAGTCAAAATATGACATAACAATTTCCTCTCTAACGAGTCTTCCCCATTCCATCACATTCTGATCACATTCTGTCGGCAACAACTGAGCAATCTCCTCTTCCTATGAGCCCATCGGCGGAACAATATACCTTTGCACTGTGCGATCAGTGAAGGTTCAGATCAGCCTGCACAACTGTGCGGGCTGATCTGAGCCGTCACTGCCACATGGACATGATACGGAATTCTAGAAAACTGCATAGAAATTGACACTGTAGAACCATATTAGACTGCACCGATGCATCTTCTGTGCAACTGATTGCCCATGCTTTAAGGTTGGTTTAGCCGATAACAAGCCAACAGGCACTAATGACTGATTGGCTAAATCATAATGACTGAAATATTCCCAATCTCTTAGACTCATTAGTGTTCATAGCCATCATAATTACCTCTCTAAGCCTGGGAAATTTTCTAGCCAATCGCCCTGCAAATCAAAGACATCATTCCCTGCAAGTCAAGAACGTTCATCATTGAAGTTGGGAGACTGTGTTCACAATGTTCATGGCACAGCAGTGACAGTGTGCATTACAAGCAACAGAAATCAACTTAAAACTATACTTATCATTCGGCTATGATACAGGTTCCATTGTTAGCCTAACAAGCTTGTTAAGAGGTCAACTCCTTAAGTGTTTTGCAACTTTATAGTCAAATACACTGATATTTTTGTAGAAAATATGCGAGAAGCTTTTGAATTAAGCGTTTTGCAACTTTATAGCCAAATATTCTGATATTTTTGTGGAAAATAAGCTTCTCACATTTTTTCTACAAAAATATTGGCTTGAGATATTAACATCTCTTTAACTAACAATATCATTATAGTTTTGAACAACTGGGCCCTGGATTGAGAGTTTGCCTTTCATGCAGGATATCACAGGACCTACCCTGTCACAGGGGGCACTTTCAAACGATTTCTTCAATCCACTAGACTAGGAAGTCTGTACTGTGAGTGAGCCAGTTGTGCTTGTTTAACCCTTTTGCACTCAGAACGGCCAAAACTCTATAGAGTTTTGGCTGTTCTGAGTGCAAAAGGGTTAACATGGCCATACACATGCATATTACGTCAGAGTGTGTCATGTTTTCCTGCACATGTACAGTTTTGCCTGTTTGATAAGGTGAATGCAACAGTTACTGCCAACATTCAGTGACACTGCTGCCATGGACAGCCACACTGATACCACCTGTACACACCACAATAACTAATCTCCATATTTCTCTAGACACCTGAGGGTCAACCACTCCAGTAGGTCATAAAACACCATTAATTGATCTGATTGGTTGCTGTGTGTGTGGAGGACTTTACCTAGGAAATGACGGACAGCTCTTATCTCCTCAGTGACCAGTAGCCTTGGGCCTTTGGATTAATTGCTATCAATTAAACAGTACCTACACAATAGCTCTGCTCACTTGCAGCCTCAAACAGGTAGTTTAATTCTTTTCCAAATGACACAGACTAAGGACTAAGCTAAAGAGATGTTTCATATGTAAACCATAGGCCTGCAGCTGCACGGTCTGATCAGTCTGCGTTCATTTTTTTTTCCTTTGATTTTAAGACTTTTATTTGTTCCAAAAATCAATTACAGAAATGAGTATATAAAGTTACAGGCATCAAAGGTGTCCGAAGCTCTCGTAGACCATTATTCCAAGACTTAGAACCACAGTAGGTGTCCAAATATATAGGCTTATCACAGAGTGCATTTGTCTACATATACCATACAAACAGCTAAGAAACCAAGCCAATCTTCTTTCTCATTTGCCAAGTAATTTCATTTTTCCCCTGGTCACCCTTATAACTAATGTAGTTGATTGTTAAACCTAACTGATGAAAATGTAATGAAATTACTCGCAGCTTACGAGTCCTACCGCACCGGCAGGG
This sequence comes from Ctena decussata, assembly GCA_963989385.1. Lineage (NCBI taxonomy): Eukaryota > Metazoa > Mollusca > Bivalvia > Lucinida > Lucinidae > Ctena > Ctena decussata. The sequence goes on from OZ022508.1 coordinate 36,901,886, forward strand.
GTGGCATAATGAAGACAAAAATTTGAAAAACTATCGTCGGAAATTAACTTTCTTGATACTATAACTACACTAACTATTTGGACAGGAATGCCAGTGCAAACAGTGTAGACCCTGATCAGACTACTCCTAAGGAGCAGTCTGATCAGGGTCTGCACTGTCAATTTGCTCCTATCTATGACTACAGCAAAATTTTGTTCAAATCTTAGGATAACAATTGTAAACAGACTTAAAGGTTGCCAATATCTTGGGTAATAACGGTATGAGTTTGAGGTTCGAAAGCAATTTTGTCAAGCCACATGCCACGAAAAGAAATTGATTCCGTTCAATAGTAATTTTCAATATCTTTGTGATTGCACAAGAAATTTCATAAAGAAACATATTACAGCAATATAACAGGGATAATAACTAATATTCAAATCACTAAATCAAAATTGTAAACCATCTCTAGCAATATTGTTCCCATATAGTAAGCAAAATGAAGCCCTCCAGTAAAGGTTACCGTTTTTCATAATAAGGGGCACGACATGCAAAAAGGGTGTGGAGCTGACAGTCTGCAAAAATTGCAACAGTGTGCACCCATGTGGACTGGAGCTACAGTATCAGTTTGCACAGTGTAATGACCCAGTCCATGGTCTCCACATAAAACTTGTGCGAACACAAACAGATCTGCATCATTGCCATTTGGTTTCACATTAGCACCAGGTACTTTTTGCCAGCCGTGGTTCATAAAGAACATGTCACAAATGACAGACTTATTAGATACATGCAGATGTTAGTAACTTTATGAATTTGCAAAAAGTAAATGTAATCAACATTTCAGACTCTCGGCTTTCACGATAAATGACTGTCTATACCCAATATAGTATGAAACTGGGCCCACATTTGTTTCAGTTCACAAGGTTTAACACTTTATATGACATCCCACACCTAAAAAAAGGTACAAAATTGGTACTTTTTTGTAGGTACAAAAAAGGTATACCTATTTTGTACAAAATTGCCAAAAATATCTGAAATAAGGCCAATTTGATATAAAATAGGTACATATGTACCTAAAATATACCCACATGCCCAATATGTAACTAATGTGTACCTGATGTACCTAAAGTGTACCTGGTGTACCTATATTGTACCTGATGTACCTAATATGTACCTGAAGTACCTAAAGTGTGCCTATAGTGCCTAAGTACACAGTGACTAAAAATATGCCTTTTATGTACCTGAGGTACATTATAGGTACAGATACTGACCAATGAAGTGTATGCAGGTATATTTCAGGCACATTGATAGCCCACTTGTGAAATGTACCTATAATGTACCTGGGTACATTATAGGTACAGGAATACCTTTAATGTACCTGGGGTACATTGTAGGTACAGAAACTGACCAATCATACCATGTACCTATAATGTACCTGAGGTACATTGCAGGTACACCAGCTGATCAATCTGATTTTTTCTTAAAATAACTGACCAATCATAAGCTGTATCTTGGATATACCTTGGGGACATTTAAGGCAAACAGGCCAATCACATGTAGAAGCCAGGGTACATTATAGGCACATGAGCTGACCAAAAGATTTATATACAGTATTAATCCTAATAAATGCCCCTGCTCTAATAAACGTGCCCCTGCTTGCCTTTTCCAGTAATAATGTTACTTGATTTGCTAACCTCCATGTTTTTCATCAGGGGAACAGCATGAATTTCTGTTTTCTGTCATGCAGGATGCAACCCTTCAAATAAGGCCCACTATTCAAGATAGTGGGACCCTGAGAAGGGAGGCAAGACATGGGAAAGTAGTAAAATTGCTCGATCTGAAAGTTCATTCATTCACACTAATACTGTTTATTATAAAAATTTTGGAGTAGCTGATCTGCTACTCTTTAGGCTCTAATTGATGCCCCTTTAGTAAAATGCAACATCCTTGGGTGTTTAGTAGGACTAATATGGTAGAAAACATAACTTCATATATCAAATACTTTTAGGGACTAAGGAAGATATTTAGCAGATACCCACACCAAAAAAAAATGTACAAAAGTAATACATTTTTATGGGCACTAAAGAGGTATACATATTTTGTACAAAACTGCCAAAATATGATACTAATTCCTGCTCTTAATCACCATAATGTTTGTATGAATGGAATTCGCTTCCCTCTGAAGTGTTTTCATCATTAATTTTGTAAATCCACAATTTCTCTTGTATTCTCTAGTAAATATGACAGTGTGGCTGTCAGATATCTTACACTTTCATTTATCCACTAAGTTTTTCTAAAATTACTTATCATATATATATATATTTTTTCAGTTAAAAGTTTATGTTAATGGAAAATTGCTTCCAACCTGAGTGGATTTCTGCACTATGAGCACATTTTTATTATTATTTTTCAAAAGAATTGTCCTCTAAGTAAAAATTGAATCTAATATATGCCAGGAAATGTTTGCAGACCAAGGTACTGTTTTGGAAAAGCTGCAAGGCCTGAGTCAGAAATATTATGAGTAGGATTTATCTTGCTCTTCATATGGCACTTTAGTTCATCTAGTATTTGAAAATAAGTTAAGTTTCTTTAAAACTAATGAACTTTTTGAAAATGATAACAATCTCAGGAGCTGTAATACAAGCTAAAATATTCTGTACTATTCCCATGCATTATATGAAAAGAAAAACACATTTGACTTACCAGTTACTTGACTATCTGCCATTAGAAGGATGCTGTTCTTCATTTTTAACCAAATCAGAATACATTGTAATCAAGAAAAGTAAACTTATCCAGACTATAACACACATCATCACTCTATAAAGATCCTTTACTAACTGCACACTGACCAAAATATGTGCAAGTTTTCGGAAGTGTTAATTAATCCAAGCTGCAAAGCTCTCTGAGGTTGGGTTAAAGACAGCCTAATGGACACAATAAATGTATCATATTTCATTGAAAGACAGTACATGAAGATTCTGAGTTTATTAGTATATGACTGCATTATGTAATTGATAACATCTGTTTACAGCTCTATGGTAGGCACATTTTAGGTACATAAGAAAATGACTAAGTTCTTCAGTTGCAAATAAAAGAGTTGGTGAAATGGCTAAGTTATTCTTGGTACAAAAAAGATACAGCGAAAAATGGCTAAGTTCAACATAGGCACGCAAAAGGTACATGGAAATAAAACTAAGACTGCAAAAGTACAAGAAAGGTATATCAAAAAATGACTAAGTTCGATAGAGGCACACAAAAAGTACATGGAAAATTGTCTAAGTTATCACTGGGGTACAAAAAAGGTATACCTTTTTTGTACCTTCATTCAAAAGGCACATAAAAGGTACCGAAAAGGTACAAAATTTTGTACCTTTTTTGTACTTTATTTCGGTATGGGATTGTTAGAGTAAACGGAACATAATATATAGGTAAAGTCAAGTGAAGGTCAGTTTGTGTTTGGGCATTAAAGCGGAAGATACTGGTCAAGGTCACAAACTGTTTGCACCTTATTAGCAATTATGTAAAGAAGCAATTGTATTATCAAAGTGAAGCAGAAATTGTAGGTCAATGTCCCATGATTATGCACCAATCATTAGCAGCCACGACCCCCCTAGGGCCGGGGAATAGCGGGGACATTGACTTTTCCCTCTGCAAAGCCCTGGTATATGCTCTGCACTGTGGGGACATTTTTTATGTCAAATCCCTGGTAAAGGTCCCCCACCCCACCCCCAGGGGATCATATATATATAAAATATATATAAAAATCCATATTCTGACAATGTGTCGCATAAATTTCGTTAAAAACACTCCACTATTTGTCCCGCTGTTTTGGCGGGAATCAAAGCCTGGCCTATCCACAGCACTGCCGGGACACCTCTTAGGTAAAAACAAGGTACTTAAGCCCTGCTATGCCCCTGCTACTCCCCGCCCAATGGGGGCTGTGGTTGCAAATGACTGGTGCATTAAGCTCAAGCCAAGAGGCAAGTCTGTAGACAAGCTGGAGGAGAGCTCAGGTCAAGGTCACAAGGCAATTGCCTGATGTAAGTGCTGATGAACTAAAGAAAGTGTGTATCAACTGGAGCAGCTAGATTATAGTTCAAGGTCACAAACAAAATTTCTGCCAAGAAAATTATTGTCCCTGCTATATAAAATCATTGCATATTCTCCAAGACAATCCTTAAAAGCAGAAATAACCTGGTTATATTAAGACAGGGTATAAACCAGTCCGCCAATTTTCGCTTCCTGCAGAGACTGTCCGTCATATTTGGCTTCCGCCAAGATTGTCCGTGAACTCTAGCTTCCTGCAGTGACTACTGTCCTCGAAAAATGGCTTCCTGCCGAGACTGTCCAAGTGACTCTGCTTCCTGCCGAGAGCCTCAGCAGGAAGCAGAGTCACATGGACATTCTCTGCAGGAAGCCATTTATCGTGTACAGAAGTCTTGGCAGGAAGCAAGAGATCGCGGACAGTCTCGGAAGAAGCCAAATATTATGTGCAGTCTCTGCAGGAAGGGAAAATTAGTGGAATCCATTATACCCTGTGATTCAGCAACAAATGGATGCCCTAGTTATAGTAATTAACCTAAAAATATTGAAACACCTAAATTAATTAATGGACTTGCTTTAATTTAGGATAATTAGTAATTATCCTAAATTAAAGCAAGTCCATTGTTAATGGTTTTAAAATTTTATTATCAATGGAGTCTAAAACTTACTGCAAGAATGGCTGAAGCAGTCTGATCAAAGTCTGCCCTGTTTGCCAAGACACTTTTGCCCCAAAATTTTGAATCATTACACAAACTCATTTTAGTATCAGATTCTATTATGTCATGCTACCTAAAAACCAAAATGATTAATAATCTCCACAAAGCAATTTAAGGTTAAGTTAAAACAGGAGGGTAGATAATAAATCAACTTCTCATGACTTGCAACAAATTATCCCACTATTGTTATTAAAACTTCAATCATTATTACTAGGTAACTCTCATTACTTTTAGAATAATGCAGAGGAAATTGGTTTTCTATAATTTAGTAGCTAATTGCTGGAAATAGGAATCAAACTACTTTTACAAGTAATTGTAGGTTATTCTGGCTTAGTTTTCTTTTGGGCTGTCTATAACAGGAATGTGCTTTTGTTGGGGAAATCAAGGAAAGTCAGGGATATGAAATGATACATTGCCAAATGCTGTATTACAAAGTAAAGCATTTAGCAACGCCGTAATTCTGGATTCCCAAACAAATTCCTGAAAAGGACACAAGAGATTATTATAAAACTGATTCAGTCCACTGCAAGCTCAATCAGAGTTGATGCAAGTCCAAACATTGTATGATTAGCGGTCTACTGCAAGCCCCATCACAGCAGTCCACTGCAAGCTCAATTATACTTGACTGACAGCAGTTCATTGCAAGTTCACTGGCAAAGCAGTCCACTGTAAGCTCAATCACAGTTGACTGGCAAAGCAGTCCAGTGCAAGTTCAACCACAGTTGACTGGCAAAGCAGTACACTGAAAGCTCAATCATATTGTTGTTTAAAGCAGTCCACTGCAAGTTCAATCACAGCTTACTGACAATGCAGTCCACTGCAAACTCAATCACTTGATTAGCAAAACATTCCATTGCAAGTTCAATCACAGATGACTGGCAAAGCAGTCCATTACAAGTTCAATCACAGTTGCTTAGCGAAGCAGTTCATTGCAAGGTCTATCACATTTAACTGACAATGCAGTTCATTGCAAGTTCACTGGCAAAGCAGTCCACTGTAAGCTCAATCACAGCTGACTGGCAAAGCAGTCCAGTGCAAGTGCAATCACAGTTGACTGTCAAAGCAGTACACTGCAAGCTCAATCATATGGTTGTTTAAAGCAGTCCACTGCAAAATCAGTCACAACTGACTGACAATGCTGCCCAGTGCAAACTCAATCACTTGATTAGCAAAACAGTCAATTGCAAGTTCAATCACAGTTGACTGGCAAAGCAGTCCAATGCAAGTTCAACCACAGTTGACTGGCAAAGCAGTATACTGCAAGCTCAATCATGTGGTTGTTTAAAGCAGTCCACTGCAAGTTCAATCACAGCTGACTGACAATGCAGTCCAGTGCAAACTCAATCACTTGATTAGCAAAACAGTCCATTGCAAGTTCAAGCACAGATGATTGGCATGGCAGTCCATTACAAGTTCAATTACAGCTGCTTAGTGATGCAGTCCATTGCAAGTTCAATCACAGTTGATCGGCAAAGCAGTCCATTGCAAATTCAACCACAAGAAGTCCTCTGCAAGTTCATGCAATCACAGTTGCTTGGCAAAGCAGTCCACACTGCAAGCTCTGTCATACTGATTGGCAAAGCAGTCCACTGTAAGCTCAATCACAGTTGCTTGGCAAAGCAGTCCATTGCAATTCCACTCACTGTAAGATTAGAGGTCCACTGCAAGCTCACTCACAATTGATTTACTGTCCACATGCACAACAGGCTCACTCACTTTCAATAAGCAGTCCCCTAGATGTCTACTGTCCACTTACAATAAGAGTGTTCATCCACTGCAACACGATCCACTGTCAATTGCAAGCTCACTCGATCATATTTGATAAGCTGTCCACTGCATGTCTAAGATCAACTGATTAGTTGCCATAGCATGCTCACTCACTATTATAAGCTTTCCTGTCCAAAATTTAATTTGTTGTCCACAACAAGTCTGCTCACTACTGATAAGCTCTCCACTGCTTTAAGAAACTGCTGATTAGGAGTCCACTGCAACTTAAGTCATAGCTAATTCCCTGTCCACTCGAAGTGAAAACTAGTCACGCAGTCTAACTCAAGTCCATCAATAGCTGAAAAAGTCTATGACAGTGCCTTGCAGAAAGAAAAGCCAAAATCCCTGCTATTCCCAGCCCCAGGGTAGTCCGAGTTGCAAATGGCTAGTGCATTTGAACATCTACCGCTACTTCACTCACAACCACAGCAGCAGTATCAGCACACTGCATTTTACAAGCATTATTAATTAACAGGCCAGCACTTAACCCACTACTCTACAGGGGCAGAGTGAGTGAGTACTCTTCAAAAGATGAAAAAGATGGATGATGGATAAAATGCGATTTTATGTCCTTTTCAACAGGATTTCAGTCATAACATGACAATGGGAGGGTGATAAAGAAAGATCGTGTGCAATGGAACCCTGTTTACAGTTAGAAGGATTTCCTCCAGTGGGTCTGGAACCCGGGACTGTTAGATCAGCAAGGCTCCTGAAACAGTACAGAGTCTGATACACAAATGACTGAGGCATCCAGAAAGTTATGGTAGAACAGTTTATCTGAACATGAGGCCATGATTTATTGCGTTGTTCTTGTACATATGGTTGCTAGCCTGAATGAATACCAATGCCAAAGCCGTCTGAACAATAACAATCTATTTGAAAATATTCTAATTTTGTACCGTAATCAGCTTGCAATGTAGAAATTTCTAATTATCCTGGATTACACATCTTTTACTTTTATAATTACGTATAAAAAGACGCCCTGTAGATGACAAGCTGCGTGATTTATTGTTTTCAAATTGACGACCATTGATTGGGGTCTTAGGGAAATAACAGCAATGTCACGACTTGTAATACATCCATAACCCATGCCATTATCATGATGCCAATTTCATGTCATCTTAAGATAATTATCTCCCTTCCCTAAGCTCTTTTAATAATGACTTTGCGCTAAATTTGCCAGCTTAATTCAGTTTCCTGCTAAAACAAAAATCCAATATTCGGTATGTTTTGCATTATGAGACCCGTCTCTGTAGAAGACATAGCTCCAGTTAAGATGGACTTTTGACAATAATTCTGGGATAATTTTTCTTATTTTGACATATAACACATGTTGTGGCACCTCATTAGAACTGCCTCTATGAGGCAGTTCTAATGAGGGGTCACAACATACATTATAATGAAAAAATAAACAAAATTATCCAAGAATTAAGATCAAACGCCACCTTTCTGGAGCTCTCAAGAGCCTCTCCTGATTAAAAACATAAAAGACACCGAATGTATTAAAAGGTTTTTCAGAATAATGACCAATTTTGACATCTGAAGGAAAGACTGACTGTTAGTCATGATTTACATTCTTTTCTATATTCTTTAAATACTCTCCCACAAACCCTTCTCTCAGACTTCAATATCAAAAGTTCAGTATATGCTATATTCCCTGGAATTCCATGGAAAATAATTCGGAATTCCATGGACAAGCAAAACCTTTATAGCTGTAGTTATTCATTATATCCAACCTTGGTAATCCATGGAATGTGATGTTCCAACGTGCTCACTGAATACCATGGATATCCATGGAATTGCCATGGAACTCCATGGACATAAAGGGATCCTACCTTGAATTTTCTAAAATAAAAAATTCATACATATAACATTTTTAACTACTCTCTTGTTGAGGCACTCCAGCAAGTGGTTTTTAGTGGAACTTTTTTCTTTAAAGATGCTTAAATATCAAAATTTTAGGTTTAACATACCCAAAACCATTTCTCGTAGCTAAATACTGACTTGCAGCATATTGCATGACCTCTTTTGTCTATTTTTATCATTTTTTGTTTTGAGGTGGGTTTTCCAATAGTAAAAATATTCCTTCTGGTTTCCAGCCTTTGATGAGGTTCATTTTAATTTTAATAAAGCTGGGAACCACCCATTGTGACATCACAACAGAAATGATGTCATCACTAATCACCTGATCTGTTTTGGAATATGACCATTTCAGCAAAGGGTTGTTTGCAGTGTCAGCTACACTTATGCATCTTTTTGTTTTCCAAAAAGATATTACTTATGAAAATAACTGCTATAAGATATAAGCATAAATTCTTCTGAAATGATTTCATGTTAATTTTATATGAAATAGTAATTTTCAAGAATGTGCTTGAAACATGCCACCCCTACAGCAATAATGGTTATCTTGAGGAGGCCATTATGAAACTGAAAAAAATACATTGCAAGAGATTACTTTCCAAGCTTGAGAGCATGCCAATGAATTTCAAAAACTCTACTGGACAAATCTGACTACGAGAAATGGTAGTAAACTGAACCATGTAAGTGGAATTTGCTGTTTCTTTATCCTTTAAGTATAAACTTCGAAAAACCACTTGTTGGAGTGCCTCAACAAGAGAGTAAGTGTAAAATCCACTCCCTAAACCAGGTTGGAAACATTTTGCTGGCAGAAACAGAGTGCTAGTTAGGTAAGAATTATGATTATCTTTGTTCCATGTTTCTTTATAATCCACAAGAGTGGCACCATGGCTGAGTGATAAGAGGGGCTTCATAATTGCCCAGAAAGTTGTGGCTTCAAATCTCCAATGGACCAATGACTGAAAAAATCTCTCTGCCAACCCAGCAGTAAATAGGTACCTGTTTCGAATCAGAAAAGGTTAAAAGAAGGGAAATAAGGGGGATGGACAACATCCTTCATATGCAGTGCCAAATATATTGTGGGCCACTAAATAACACCCACTGCCCTAAGATTAAATGGGCCTCTAACACTCTGTGTGACACACCTCACTAAACATCTAAAATAATTCATTAGGTGGTAATTAGGTTCAATACGGTACCTTACTATTCCATACTTGGTCCATTTCAGAACCTAATTCCAGAATGGTGAAAACCAAAGGGATTTTACAAGCATCAAATGATCAAGTTAATATGATAGTTTGCCCAGTGAAAGAGAAATTAACTGAAGAAAATCCAAAATCAATTGATGAAAAGAAGCCATAACAATGTTGAAGCTGAGCCTTGACAGAAACAAGCTCATAATTAGACCCCGAAAATTAATTGCAATATTTTTTTTCTTCTCTCTCGGAAAATTTGTAATCATCAACTGTCACAAGAGCTATTACAGAGCTGATTTGTACAGCTGAGGACGAGAGTAAACAGTCCGGAAAAAAATCCAAGAGGGCCATGACGTCCCTGAATCGCTCACTTGAGCTTAACACTTTAAGTACCAGTGATGAAAATTGCAGAATTTGTCCTGATGAGGCGGCTCATAATGAGCCACCTCATCTAGATCTACAATGGTTGCCCTCTTGTCTTTGAATTCTCAGTATGAAATATCTTGGAAAAGGCATTTATTAAAATTTTGCAGACGTAAATTTTGTTGTTCGCATTTAAAGAGTTATAGATTACAATGCGTAACAGTTTGCTCAAGGAGGTGCCCTGGATATGCTTTCTACAAATTGTGTCAAACTGCTATCAAGTTGTTCTTGGAAAGTCATCTGAATGGCTTTTACCATATTTGAGCATGATGGCCATCTTGAATTTCAGTTGACAACCCCTTTAATGTTACTGGTGCCCATTTGCTCTGGTGGGCAAGCGTTGGTTGGTTTCAAAAACAATGAAGGGAATCTGTAAATGAAAAGGCAGACACACACACACACACAGCACAGCTCTGATCAGGTTTCAAGTATGCTCTTGCTGGTATGAGTCTTGGCAGGTCACTATTGCGTGTGTTGTGGATCCATGGCATTTTGTCGAAAACCCTTTGGTCGACAGACGTGACATTCCACTGAAAAAAGGTTTCATTGAAAGGGCATTTCATCAATATATTATGTTCACTTTTGTCTAGCGATGTCGAAATTTTCAACAAACCATGTTTATATTGCAGAGAAAATTCCATACAAATGGCTATCTTTATTTCCTTTATCCTCCCAGTGACATCAAGCACTTGTTGCTGTTTTCTTCCAATCCAGAGAGAGCTTTCGTATCAATTAATGACTGGTAAAACAGGCAGATGGGCAGCGCAGAGAGGAGGTAAAAGAATATCACTTACATCACCGACTCACTCTATCTTTGTGCTGTTGATTCTTTAATGAATAATTACTCCACTGCATTTCAGTACAACTACATGCACAGTAATGGTAAATAATGGTTATAGCCAATAAATTGTGTGAGACAAATGATTCCACAGAGGACAACCTGATGATTTTTACTGTCTGAAATTTTTTAGGAATTTTTCACTTTACGAGATGTTAGGTGCTTTTTCTGTGAAAAGTCGCATTGATGAACTAGTTCTTGGACAAAATGTTTTTTTTTTAAAATAATGGTTTTGCCGCGGAAATGGTCTTCGAAGCAATCTCATGCTGCTGTGTGCTGTAGGTCAGTTCTATGAACAGCAAATCTTCACAATTGCAACTGCTGTTCGCACGCATTTTTACTGACCCTCATTCCATGATTAATATTGCTTTAAAGACCTAAAATAAGTAGCTTCATGTAAAACTATGTTGCTTTCTTAAGCTTTTGTAAAATTTAATTAAATGGTTAGCATTATGTGTAAAGATACCTTAAGGCATTGCACCAACATTACAAGGCAGACCCAGGTCCGCTGGCATATACACATTGTACAATCAGTCTTCAAAGTTTGCATAAACATTTTTATGAGTCCTGAAAAATCTAAAAAGTGAGAAGCGGAGACTGACTAGTTTGTGTAAGATGCGCAGGGTGAGTTTATTATTTTATAATGCACATGACTTAGGTCCCTTTTCACACAACACCAATTAAAACATTTAATCAAGCCAATATGTTCAACTGAACTGAACATTGCGTAAGCTTAATTAGCCGCTAATGAAACAGGGAATTAGTTTTAATGCAGAAAGCAGACAAATTAAATTTCATTTGTTCCTTATGAATTTTAGCAATGGAGAATCTAATGAAACAAATGATGCCAGTTCGATATTCCGTAAATACCCTAATTGGCAGGACAGTGTTCTAGTGAAACAAACAATAAAAGACCAGTGCTGTCCATATGCTATCAGTTACTAAGTAAAAGACCAGTGCTGTCCACAAGCTATCGGTTACTTTGTAACCGATAGCTTATGGGCAGCACTGGTCTTTTATTGTTTGTTTACTGCAGTTGCAGTTATACATATATGCAAGAGTTACACACTATTTGACATTACAATCAAACCTTGTGCCTTGCTGTACTCAGAGACTTTATTAAGCATATTCTGAAGGTAATGCAAATCATTTGAATTCTAAATTTAGGTCAGGTACATAATTATCATGTCCCTGAAAACCAGTGTTTCAATGAAAAGCTTAATACTATTCTTTATTGTCTCGTTCCAGACTGTGTTCATTATTTATGTGATGAATACAGCAGCCTAAATAATAGACAGCCTTCTAATTTCTGAACACGGTCTTCAAATATGCTTAACAAAGCCTCTGAATGCAGCTAAGTGCAAGGTAAGATTATGAATGTTAAATAGCAGAGTGCAACTCTTCCCAATATATGTATAACTGCAATTGTAGTAAACAAACAATAAAAGAACACCTATAACTGCTTGTGTTTGGCACACAGACTTAATGGTATTATTACCTAGTTTTGGATAAACTTTGATGGTAGAAAAAACTTGAAAGAATAGGTGCCCGGTAAAACTAACCTGAATGAGAATTACCCATGTCTCCCATGAGAAATATGACAGATCGGCGCAGAAAGTGCCGACTATCTGCGACCAATAACTAGAACAGAGAGGCTTGAGCAAGCAGGTCAGACCCAGATCAGACTGTTCCTATAAGAAGCAGTCTGATAAGGGTCTGCACCGTTTGCCATTAAGACATGACAATTTTTTCTACCAAACATCACGTGCTCAAAATTTAGGATGATTATGACAGGATTCAAACTGAGGATCTGATCACAATCCAATTCCAGGATAACTGTCAATGTGGCCACGCGTACAATACTTCTTGTGTGTGAAATCATAAACAAATGAGCCACAACATGACAAACAAAGTGGCATGAGCATACAGCAAAGTCTCAGATAAGCCTGGGCATCTGCCCAGTCTGATCAGAGTCTTCGTTGTCAGCATAGAGCTTGCCTAGACCCTTAGCTACCCTTTAAGCTAAAAGCCAAGACTCTGATCAGTCTGGGCGGCTGCCCAGGCTGATCTGAGGCTCCGCTAGGTGCACATGCCACTTTGTTGGTTTCGTCGTGTTGTGGCTCAAATCGTTCTTACCCTTGTTCAAGTATATTACGGCAGTCATCCTTAATGCTCTTGAGCAGCAATTAATATGGAGCAAACAGTGCAGACCCTGATCTGCCAAGGAGCAGTCTGATCAGGGTCTGCACTGTTTGCTGTGAGCTTAAAGGAACCTCCTTTATATAGGACAAACCGTTCAGTCAAACTGAACTTTTGTGTGAGAGTCCTTTACCTAAATGATGAAAGTCAAAATATTTACTGCACATTATTTACCGTTACTACGGTAACTGAATGGTAGATGACAGTCATGATAGTATGACAAGAGGATAAAACCAATAGGAAAACACTTAAAACAACTTGAAACTGTTGAATATGTTGTATTTAACGCTTCAGTTTTTAAGCTCAATGAAACAAGGACGTTTTAGCTTCTTCAGAAGTGTTTTTAAAACAGGACACTTCAGGGAGCACTTTTACACTTTCAAAACTTGAAACAACAAGGATGTTTCTTGTCTCGCTAACTTTTGAAAGATATACCGGTAATATAGTCTTAAAGCAAGGAAATGGGACTAAATTGTATATTCTGCAGAATGTTTTGTAGAGCTGTCACAAAAAAAACAGAGCTATTATAAACCAAAATTTACACAACCAACATCAGAAAAGTAATATATAAATAAATTGCATGCAAGACAAAACTCATGTTTGACTTGAAGCACACAGTGTCCAACAGTCAGCACATAATTAAAACCATAACAGAGTTCCATCAAGAGCAGAGAACACATTCAGATGAAGGAACATGAGCTATACTTTGAATTTTTGGCATATCCAAGCCTCATCAGTGACCCTGATATGATTTGATCACAAAAACCAGAGGAAAGCATACTGTAATTACTTAATTTTAACAAGACCTGTCCTCGTACAAGATTGCTTGGCTGACAGCATCTTGCCCATCAAGTAAAAAACTATGTCATATAACTTTTGTGACGCTCACGGCGACGTCAGGGTAACAAACACAGCTCCGTGTACTTTTCTACAGGGGAGCTAATAAGGCATTCAATTCAAGGTTCCCCTGTGAAGAGTCACAACCTCAGTTTTGACACATAAGTATAGTCAAGAGTTAAAGCTGCTTCCGAAAATCATTCCCTTAAGTGCACAATTAATTGATATTCAGAAATTTCAGTCCCATCCACAAGGTTTTAATACTATGAGCAGCCATTAATTTTGCTTGGTTTGTTCTTATACTATTGCACCCCCTGCATCTTGGATGCATAAATAATTAAGCCTCTCAGCAATTTCCCTACCTGTACTGTCGACTTAGCCAGTCAATCACCATACATGCAAAATTGGCTGTAAACGGAGACAACCAACACCAGTACCAGCTTGGTCCACAGCCATTAACAAAAGTATCATTTACCGTTATTGTCAATGGCTTAAGACCAAATATTCGGTCGACAGCCACTTTCTACAGTACCAAATCGGTTGACAGCTCAGTTAGGCAAACCTTGCTTAGTCATATTAGGAAAGATTGCATCTCAATAAGTGTACTACTGCTGCTCTGTTGTTAATATTTTCCTTTTCCTCAGCTGTTTCAAGAAGCGTCGACCACAAATGACGCCAATCAGCAAGTCGTGAGATCCGATCACTAGAATTAAACACTTGACTTTAGCCTTACCTTGTGCGGAGTTAATTGCTATCACTTGAAATATAAGAGTTGTCCTGTGAAAACCTGTCACAGGGACATATTAAACCATTCTGAGCAAAAATCTGCTTTCATGTAAAGTTCAATTTCTACCGTATTTATCATATTAAATGCCCCGGAGGCATTGCATTATTCAAAAGCAGGGGGGCGTTATTTAGAGCCTAAAGAGTAGTAAACCAGTCACTGCCAAAATACCTCTGATAAGCAATATAAAGGTGATGGGTCACTTCAAAGGAAGCAGTTCTTGTATTTTTGCCTTCCTTTTTAGTAGGGGTCTACTCTTTAAAGGATAGAATTTGCTCCTAGGAGCTATTTGCTATTTGCTCCTTTAAGAGTAGACCCACTTTCAAAGAGCTACCTTATCCAGCAAAGCAAACAGGAATTCATGCAACATAATTATAACATTATTTTCGGAAAAGAGGCAGGCAGGGGCATTTATTAAGATTAATTATTCTATATTGTATATGAGTACACTGCTATGTTTTCCAAGCATTTGGCAACATATTTTGTGACTTCCTGTTTGCTTCCCTGGATGAGAAGACTCTTTGAAAAGGGGGTCTAGAGGGAGTATAGAAGCAAATTCTTTCCTTTGAGAGTTGATCCCGACTGAAATGGGAGGCAAAACTGAAAATAACAGAGTTGCTTCGGATTCCACTTAACTCTTTAAGCACCAAAGACAAAAACAGCTAAATTTGCAAACAGCGTAGATCCTGATGAGCCGCCTCATCTAGATCTACAATGTTTGCCCTTTAGTTTTTGAATTCTCAATATGAAATATCCTGGACAATGCTGCTTTTTTTAATTTTTGCAGAGGAAAATTTTGTCATCTGCTTTTTGGCGCTCCAAGAGTTAAAATGCAGGCAATCACCAAATATGCATGCTTTGACCTCATTGCAAAGACTGCTTTGAGCATGTGCAAAGTGTCTGTGTGGTCGACTACTTAGCCCTCAAGACTTTGGATCACTCAGGGTTGCATGTTCGAGTCCCACTGGATGTAAAATTCTGTATGAATCTAATATGGTGCTTCCTTGTACAAAGCCTTTCATAATCACCATTCCATCATCCTGAAATGACTTCAATACTGTTGAAAAGAATGTAAAACTATCACATCCTTCAGCCATCATCTCAGCATGTACATGGTACAGTGTTCAAATGTTAAGGCAGATTTTCTCTTGAAGCCATCTAGTATTATAAGCCTACAAGTAGCAAACTTAAGAAAGTAAAGACTTATTAAACTCAACTGAAGCTTGAAGGAAGAAAACATACCATGTTAATCATCAATATTGTGACATTGTGCCTGAGACACCATATTTTAATTGGGTTATAAGAGGGGACCTCCATCCAGAATGAACCCAAATTCTGCTATAAAGTGGGGTTTTCATTCCAAAGCAATCCCAAGAATGTAGATCCATCTATCCAGTAATAAGTGGGACATAATAATAAATTCTAGCTTTTTTATTTGTTTTGGAAGGGAAACCACCCCCTCCCCCCCCCCCCCCACACACACACATCTTATAGCTGAAAAATATGGTACTCCATTAAAACATGGGTTGTGACCCATCATTAGAGCTACAGTAGAACTTCAATGGCTCAAACACTGATGACTCCTTTACCATGCCTGGCTAGAACTCGTTCTTGGGTCCCTAAAGGTCAATTTATATAGAAACTAGCCCTGGATGGTTGGAACTACCTTTGGCTGGAACTAATTTTCATGGTCGCAAGCCTGTTGAGCCATTGAAGTTACAGAATACTGAAGCTTGTCAGACCGTTCTAATGAGAGGTCACAATAACATGCCAAAAGCTAGCTGTAATGGTAGGCACCACTCAAATATACACATCCCTGATACATTTTAAGACATTTGAGAAGGGAAATACAACAAAACCAACAAAGTGGCATGTGCATCCAGCAAACCTGGGCATCCACCCAGTCTGATCAGAGTGTTTGCTGTCGCATGGAGGTAGCTTAGATCCTTAGCTACCCTTTAAGTGCACAGCAAAGACTTTGATAGGACTAGGAAGATGCCTAGGCTGATGATCTGAGTCTTAGTGTGGCCCAAATGCCACTTTGTTGGTTTTGTCATGTAGCGTCTCATTTTTGATAACATCAGAAAGGCCATTTTCCTACTCCTATAACCAGCAATTAATTTTGTTATAACTTATGTGTAAACTGTCATAATTTAAAACACACCACTGATGGATTCTTCCTGGTACCCAAGAAATATGAACTACAGCTGTTGAATTCAGAAAGCTTACACAACCAACCTTTGCAGCCATACAGAAGGAATGTCCCTGACCATGGGCTGATGATTATGTACATATAGCATGATAAGTGAATAGCATTATCGCGAGAGTTTACCTGTGCTGTCCACCTATCCGGTACTGTACACAGTGGCTGCCGATCGAGAATTTGATGGTATGCAATACTAATAATGGAAAATGATACTACCATTAAAGGCAGTTGACTGAGCTGATACTACTGGCAATTGACTCAAGTCGACAGCCACTTTTACATGGTAACTCACTGCTCGGTCCACAGCAAGTTATCCCCCTGATTATCCTATTGAGACAAAACTACTATGAAACATAAAGCAAATGAGCATGTGCTTTGAGCATAAAATGCTATTTTGCTTTATATTTCAGTCTCAATCTGAGTCATGATATGACAGCCTCATATCCAAAATGGCATTGTATCCAAAATTGCATTATATCCAAAAATAGCATTATAACAAGTAATGCTATAAACAAACTCTAGTGTACTACTCTTACCTGTATTGATAGAATCCTTCACAATGTCAGTGTTATTGTTGTTTTCTTCAGTGGTCATCCTCAGTACTATCAGCAATTAATGTCTTAATTTCACTAAAATTTCTTCACTATTAAAATAGTCAAACAATTGAACAATCATTCCTGTTAGTCACAAAATGTCCAATCACAACCAGTTTCTTTGATTACAGTGCAATGTACATGAATCTGTCCTTTGCGGTAGTCGATCATTATCTTCAGAAAGACACCAAATATTGCCAATTTCCTTCCTGCCAATGTCTATATTGTTCTGTCAAATGTAGATTCTGCCAAATGTTTAAACAGGTTTCTAATTTGGGAGAAATACGTCTACAATTAAGTGTTTAGTTCTCAGCAAAAGTTATTGTTGGTGAGTGTTACAGATGTATACGGTCTTCATGAAAATCTGTTTCCTTATAAATCATCAAACTTTCTGTCTTCCCACTGTAAAGATTTAAAAAAAAACTTTTTCAATTGATTGCATAATATGGTAATTAACCGTAAGTTACAATGAGCATATTCTGTTTCCTTAACTATCCATATTTATGACAGAAAGAAAATTGTTTCTTTATAATCAAAGCTTCCATCATCCCACTTTAACAAAACAGTTTAGGAACTTTGCAAAACTTTGATTTAACAGGAATTCTGTTTCCTTAATCACAACATTCTTCAACGAATTTTCATAAAAAATTGCAAATTCTGTTGGTTATTTATTAGAATCATATAATTTTAAAATTCTAATTAATTTTTTTTTCTCTCCGAAAAGTTTACATTGTACTGTTACACAAACAAATTTCCACAACTGGTTAACTATTTTTATGAAACGAAAAAGAGTCGTTACAAAACAAAAAAGAGTCTTAGTTACCAAACAACCTGATGACCAGGTTGTTTGGTAACTATGACTCTTTTTCGTTCCGTAACAGCTCTTTTTCTTTTTATAACATCCTTGAAAACAAAGTTAACCAGGTGTGGTAAAGATTCTCAGAAGTTTGTAAATTTAGTTGATTAAAGAAAAGTCACATTTAAATGTAACACATCTAAACTTTATGAATCAATAGAGAATGTTCTGCTTCACCCAAAATGCTGGTTATCTAATTCTCATCAATTATTTAAGGGCATTAAATGCATTTAACTCTCAATTTAATGCACTTAACTCTCAATAAGTACTGAACATCCATCAAATCTGATAGACTTTTATCTTACAACATTTGTTATCATGTCACATTTTCACTTTGTTGCATTTTTACTGACATTTACTCTAGTAAGAAATGCATTGAATTAACGTTTCTGATTTTCATAAATGGTTGAATTTTGTACTATTCATTTGTACGTGTGCATTTGAAGGGACAAAGACTGATGTTACCCTAATATGCTTAAATGTTAGGACACCTGAAACCATTAATTTTCCATTTTGAAAAAATGGAAAATTAATGGTGTAAGGTGTCCCAATACTTAAGCACAATAAGGTAATGGCTGACTGATTGATTGATTTGATGCTTTACGTCCACAGTAAACAGCTATGGTCATGTCGGGACTGTCAGTTAACCTAACCACACTATTCCTGGGCAGGCTTAGACCTCCCAAGTGGTTAACCAGTACTAAGTGCACATACTTTCGCCAGTAACTGACAACTGCCCTTCTTGAATCAGCGGAAGGAGAAACGAAAGTATGTGGCCAGACCGGGTTTCGAACCCAGGACCTCTGACTTATGAGTCAGGTGCCCTACCGATTGCGCTACGCAGCCCGGCAGGTAATGGCTGAGAAATTGATTTGACATCTAAGGTGTATGGTAAGCCTCCATGGTTTTTGCCATTTTTACAAAGGGGAAAAACTTTTGTGAATTCCTGTTTGCTTCTCTTGAGAACGAAGCCCTTCCAGATGGGGCTTAATTTACTCTTTAAATACAGACTCTTATAACCAAATAATATATTTTTCTGATATTCATGTCAAATTTTTTGCATTTAAGCTGTTACTGAATCAAGAGAATTGCCTAAATCTGTTAGTTTTATTATGTTTTTGGTACATGTATGAAGCATTTAGAACTTCTTGTATGTTTAGGTATATTCTTGATTTACTCTATAAAAACATTGGCTGAACTTTCACACTAGCCTCAGAGATAGATAATTATGATCAGATTATTGTTTATAAATCATGGTGCTAACTGCCATTAAATATTTATGAAACTATCGGCTTCAAAGATTACTATTTGTTGGTATATTGGCAGAACTCTATTGGAACCTGTCAGTTTCTTTGATGACATAATACTTCTGGTAATGGAATAGAATGAGCATCTTTATTTCAATAATTCTAAGGGCCAAAAAGGAATAAAACTGAATTTGCAAACAGTGTAGACTCAGATGAGGTGGCTCACAAAGAGTCCCCTCATCTGAATCTACACTCTTTGCCCCCTAGTCTTTGAATTTTCAATTCACTAACTTTGTGTCAAGATGAGACCTTCTTTTAGGACTAGACACTGGGTCAGGATGAGACATGGGTCGGCATTATGTCAAGATTGTACACTAGCCAGCACTATGTCTGGATGAGACCTCAGCCAGCAATGGGTAAAGACTATAGACAAAGAAAAACATAATGCTCCCCTGACTATCATCATGAGGGCATAAAAACACCATGTTAGATTGAGACATTGGTCAGCAAAGCTACAGTATCAAGATTATACACTCACCAACACTATGTCAGGGTGAGACCTCAGCCAGGAATGGACACAGACCAACACCAAGTTGACACAGACCAAAACCCTGTCAGGATGAGACATTTGTACATTGTAAGTGCCATGTCAACATTGTACACTGACCAATGATGAGACATTAGCCTAGACAGACCTGAACACTGTGTCAGGGTGAGACTTTGGCAAGCATTGTCTTAAAGAGCAAAAACTTTGCTTCAAGAATATACATGTAACCTAACTGATTGAAGTTCTTCTTGCAGAGAATCCAATACAAGACCCCAAAAGTTATGTCCTTTTGAGAAAATGGTGGAAAAACATGGCAGTGTATCCAATTGAGCCGCGACACGTGAAAACCAACAATGTGGTTGTGCGCCCAGCCCAGACTCAGATCAGCCTGGGCATCCTCCCAGTCTGATCAGAGTCTTGGCTTTGGTCTTAAAGGGTAGCTAAGGGTCTAAGCTACCTCCATGCGGACAGTGGAGACTCTGATCAGACTGGGCGGATGCCCAGGCTGATCTGAGTCTGCGCTGGGCGCACAACCACTTTGTTGGTTTTCTCGCGTCGCGGCTCAATTGTCTTGTGTTCCAACATTTACAGTGCTAATTTAATATGGCACTATTCAGGCAATCAGTCTTGTAACCAACTGAGATGAGCTTTTTATGTGGATGAAGCCATGTTATAACATCACTGCTTCAATCAAACATGTCACAGAGAGACCCAAATTAAAGTGAAATCTCACATCTAAAGTGATCGCATACATAATTAAATTGTTTTTTTTTTTTGATTTCAGGTTGGCGTGTCACACTAGCGAGTAATATTAAACATGTAGCTTACCTCAAGTCAATGGGAGTCCCATATTATGCATACCCTTACCGAAATAAGGCACAAAAATTGATGCCTGAACTGTAACTGTTCAATACCCAAACAATAACTATGCAAAAAAGTCATAACTAATTTGTAACTATGCTGAACCAGAAAAAATCAAAGACTAACTGTTATGTACCCAGTTTGGACTTAGTTTTTATGAGTGTAACTAGTTTGTACCCAGTTTGGACTTAGTTTTTATGAGTGTAACTAGTTTGTACTCAGTTTGGACTTAGTAATTTGTTGCAGTGATCTCCCCAGAAATTTCAGAAGGCATGTCGTTTTTAGCATAAAAATCAGATTTTGACTTGTTTATCAATTTTTAAAAACCTTAATATAGCAATGCTTTGCCAGAATTAGTCTAAAATTACATAATAAATAATTTATTAATGATCCTTAATGCATTTAAAACAACTTTACTGGCTGAGAAATGAAAAAAGTAGTATTTTAAAAAGTCTTCATTAGCAATTAAGGCATGTTGCAAAGTTAATTTGAAGAGGAAGGCATGTTGCAAGCGACATGCCTTAGTGGTCTGGGGAGATCACTGTTGTTGGTATAACCTAAATGTAACTAAATTTCACTTGGAGTTTCCAGAAGTAACTACAATGTACCTATTTAAGTCTTAGAGATTTTCAAGTTGTTTTCATGAGAAGCAAGATATAACTGTAATGTACCTGAAATTGACTTAGTCTATAACAGATTTTTGATGTATAACCAGTTGGTACCTAAATTTAACTTCAGTCTTTTTCAAGAGTCTGAGCTTGATAAACCATTGTATCTAACATTTCTGGAGAAAAGATCATTACATTTATTGAATCAACACTTTCTTGGCCAAACCATCTATGAACCTATATGACTCAGTATTTTTAATTTGTTTCAACTATTGCAATAAATATTCTTCTGACTGATATAAGCTCTAAGCTTCTGAATCATTGGAAATTTATAGTTGTTTTTAGTATATTTATTTATTTTAAGCCATTTTTGTCATGTTTGTGGCTGAATGAGTTTAAAAAGAACAGAAACAGGTTTGTTTATCATTTTTGATATTTAAAAAAAAAGAATTCTATCTAAAGAGTTTAGAAGAACCATTATGCAAAAATTTAAGTTGATGACAGCATTTAGAAGTTTAACTATAAAAAAATCTAGAATGTTCTTTTTTCTATGACTTATTTTTACATGATTTACAAACAAGAATATATCATCATGGTGAAATTAAAGCTAGATTTTATATAGTGGTATGAGAAAATGGTGAGGTTTAATGAGAACTGCTAAATGTGGAATGTTTTCTCAAAAATGACAGTTTCATAGGAGAAACCTAATAATTAGGTGCACATGTGTACTGGTCTGACTGGTCAGTATCATTCTTGTGGCTGAAAACCATGTACAGTAGCTACATTTTTCATAAGCTGGTGATATTGTTCAATATAAATGGACTTTTTAAGCAGTGCAGACAATGAATGCACCAACTGCAGTTTGGTTAGGGTCTGCAGTTGCAACCATATTTGGTGTAATGAATGTAATTTATACATTACTGCAAAACAGTCTAGTCAGGGTCAGGACAGGCAGTACAGTATGATAGTGAATACACAGACAGCAGCTTGTAAATGCAGGATAGGTGTTAACATTGTATCAAGAACATACACTTGTCTAGAAATACTGTCTCTATTGATCAGGTGAGATCTCAGATGAGATCTACACTTGTCTCATAACTTTTTTTAATCTATCTTCTGAGATCTCTGCAACCCCCCCCCCTCTCCCCCCCCCACCCCCCCCCCCCCCCCCACCCTCCACCACACACACACAAGAAGCCAATGAGAAAAATATATATAGTCTTGTCTGGTATGGGCAACTGTATAATTTTGGCTATACAATTGCAATCAGGATTTAAATTTACTTCACTTGTTTTATTTTAATGCAGTTTAAATGTTATACAGGTCTTAATTAGAACTCAAATAAAATCATAGAATGCAGTAATTGTGATACTAGTATTCAACTAACTTATTTTCTTTGGCTCCCAGCTTCTACATTTGCTGAAATTTTCACATGGGGCTTTTAGTTCATAGTCAATACAAAAGTAATAAAAAGATTAGTGTGGAATGAATTCAATTATTTATACTAATTGAATTTAAGTAACTGACTTTGAATCCAGAGAAAGAATCCCACTGCAGAAGACTAAAATTGTAGACTCTTTTAAAATAGCAACTAGCATATAATTAAATTGATTGAGCTATCCTCATCTTAGAATGACTGAAAACAACAGGATAATAATAAAAAAAAAATAATAATTTCTCCACTAGACTTTAAACTTATTATTTATTTCTGTGCTTTGGAATTTGAAAACAAAACCCAATTTCCAGAGTTAAAAAATATGAATATTTTTCTAAAGTCAAAGATATGATGTTATCCAATTATCAATGCATAATTAGTAACTGATAAGAGAGGAATAAATCACCAGGCAGTCTACAGTTTGGCCAGATATTAATTAGTGTGACCTGTAAAGATACCATACTTCAAAGACTCCTGTAGGGAGAGGCAGTCTGGGACATTAACATAATTCTAGTTTGTGCATATTTTTGCTCAGTCTGCATACATGTAGATAGAAGTAAATGTGTGTTATAACAATTAAAGGATAATCTAAATTTCTATCTTAAAATGGCTGGTAAAAATTTGGCCAGAAATAATGACAGCTAAAGGTAAGACATTTTAATTATAGTGCATAAAAAAGAACATATATTTTAGTGCATGAAATAGAACACAGAGATTTTGGATAGATGCTGACATATTAGTGTAATATTCTGGAATGCTCTGTGGAAAATGCATATTTAAGCAGGAATTTACTGAAAAAAGGCTTTGAAAGATTTTGTATCACTGTAGTATTTATTCAGTTTTGTGGTTCATATTGTTAAGAGAAGTTCATTAGTCTTAATAAATGTAAAAATGCATAGTCTTATATGAAAGTCCCTAACATTCAGTTTAGATATTTCATTTAAAGCAGACTTAAAGCTAGCTGTTGTATCATTGTAAAACTGCAGGTCCATAATGTTTCAGTATACAAACAGTGGTTTTACTGCAATATTGCCAACTTTTTGTTTTTCAATTTTTTCTTTCATTTTTTCTTTGCTGTACTTTCTAGAGACTAAGCATTGATAATGTCAGTTTCTTCAAAGTGCAAATCCTTTTTACAATAAGTCCACATAAAAATATTGTATATTACTCTGATCACTCAATGTAATAAGACACAATTACCCAACTAATACCTGGCTAATAATGAACTTTTCCATCTTTGAAGCTTGGGTATATAAAATATCCACTTAAGGGCAAAACGTAGCCCTCACCACACTGCTTCTCTAGATGTGGACTTTGATCAAAATGCTCTTGTAGTCTGCAGCAGTCTGATCTGTGTCTCTGCATCAGACAGTAAGGCTTGTGTGCTCCACTTTTTATCAATAGTTGAAGAGGATTACACTTCTTGCACAGGAGGAGGCCAGGTTCCACAATCAGTCTTTTGTTTGTCCTTTGGTATCATTTGCAATGCTCTTGTTGACAACTTCTGACATATGTTGTCGAATATGCTAAGTATGGATGAATGATGGCTTGCAATTTTACATCCTTTCAACAGTGTTTCAGTTATAACAGGACAATGGGAGGGTGATAATGAAAAGCTGTGTGCAATGGGACCTTCTTACTGTTGAGAAGATTTCTGCCTCTGTGGTAATCAAACCTGGAACCAATAGGTCAGCAGGCCAGCACTTAACCAGCTGAGCCACCAATGGAGGCTCCTGTATACTCTGTAAGAATGTTATATAATGATATAAGATTCAGGAAGAATCTTTTGTAGTATATAAGATATCTTAAGCTGAATTAAATGAGATAATTTAGTAATGGTATACAAATTTGCTTATATATATGGCAAAGCATGTATTAAAAAAAAAAATATCTGATTTAGCTTATACACATGTAGCATATCAGATATCATATACATATTTAAGAGTTCTGCTGAATTAAATTTAGTCATATTTACTGGTTGAGAAATCTGATATACTAGTTATTAGCTGATATCTGATATGCTACATAAGTTATCTGATATAGCATTGAAGATCTTTTATAAAGAAATATGAGATCAGATATCTGATATATTTAGATAAATCAAATATCTATTTTTTTTTAATCCATATATCTACAGTAAAAAAATATCTTATAAAGCTTACCAAATGTCTTAAATAGCATATTAGATATCTAATATCTCAATATGAGATATCTTATTTGCCATCTTGTCTATATGAGATACCTAATATATTATAAGCTATATGATATGTCAAAATAGATATCTACTTTTCATAGATATTATGTAAAATAAATATCATGTATCAGATATCTTTAACAGGATATGATATCTCATATGGGACAGAAGATATCTGATATATTTGTTCAGAATTTTTTTTATCTCATATGAGATATCTTAAAACTTGTATAACATATATTATATTATAATCATCTTATCTAATTGTGCATGTAAGATATCTTATTTACAGTATGAGATACCTAGTTTGATCTGTAGGATAATTTATTATCCTATATAAGATTCTTATACAAGATATTCTGTATCTTAGTTACTATAGAAGACAGCTCATTTATTCATGAAAATACCTTATTTAACATATCAGATATCTTATATTTTATCAGATATCTATATCAACCTACTGAAACAAATTAGGTATTTTATATCTTAAATGTGTAATTTAATATAATATCTGATTAAATATATAAGCTACCTTACATAACATATTAGATTACAAATTTATGACATCTGAATTACTTTATCAGATATCACATCTTATATGATAGAAGATATCATTAATCATATATGAGGGTTCTTAAAAGTGTAATAACATCTCACTGATTCTCATATGCACCTTATAACTATATCTTTTTTTATTGTTAGGAGATATTTTCAGACATCTGAAATTTAGTGTACTTATTAACATGCATAATCTTTATTAGAAATGTGATTTACCTATCTCAGTTACTCTAATTCATATATTATATATCAGATACAATCTATACAATCGGTTATTTTGCAGAACTAATATCTAAATTACGTAAGATATATCAGTATTATTTATACTATTTATTATTTATCAGTATATCAGATAAATTATCCCAAGTAAGATATCTTGTTCAGAATGTGTTATATCTCCTATATTGAGATATCTAAAAATTATGATTAAATACTTAACACAATAATTTCTTATATGACTTGCCATACATCAAAGCTGGTCTGTTGACATTTAGTTATATGTCCCTTGCAACAGTATTTCAGGCACACCGAGATGCTGGTAAGATGATAATGAAAGGCTGTGTGCAGTGGAGCTGGATCAACTATGTGAAGAGTTTCAGTACTGGCAGTGTTTAAACCTGGTACCACAAGCACAGAGCTTTGGAGGCTCTATCTGGTTTGTGTAAAGCTATGAATTGTGGGTACTCACAGTATGGTGTTTATTTGTCAAGAACTATGAGGCCAATTTTTGTTACTGCTTACTGTCAAAGGGTAGTGTGAATGAAAAACTGGCCACATAGGCCACATATTATTGACATAAGCCACATATTATTGACTATGCTGAGATAATCTTCCAATCCCAACTGGTACCTAGGTGGCAATCTGAAATGCATGTGTAACTTTGCTGTACCTAAAAGCATACCTTAAGGGTGCCTGAAAGGTAACTTAAAAGTGCCTAAAATGTAACTTAACTGTGCCCAGTATATATCCAAAATGTACCTATAATGTAAGCAAGGTGTAACCAAACTGTGACCATAGGGTGCCCCATTGTGACTAAATTGTAACTATTTTGAATCTAATTCATACCTGTCTGACCTACAATGTACCTAGTTTGTAACTATGCAATAAGTTTTAAATGCAATAAGGCATACCTATTGTGTGCCCATAAAATAGGTATAGTTTAGGTACACATCATTTATATTATAAAGGGTGCTGCCTTTAAAGGTATAACTAAATTGTGCTCAGCATGGTAGGTATACTTTAGGCACACCTTTCTACTATATTAGATCACTTTTATTTCAGTAAAATAGGCATGCCTTAAATGTGCCTATAATTAGGTATACATTAGGTACAAATGTGTGAAGCACAGTGCACTAAGTTATACAGGTGTACCTATTGTATGCCTGTGATGTAACTACAGTCAAACCTGCTTATGTGGTCACCTCTATTAAGGGGCCACCTGTCTTTAGCAGCCACCCTTTTTGGTTCCCTTAAACCAAAATACAGTGCAAATGAACCTGTATTAAGGGGTCACCTGTCTTAAGCAGCCAATTTTTGGGCTTCCCTTGGGTGACCCCTTAAGACAGGTTTGACTGTATAATGTTATTCTTATTTCGTTGGTTACAAAAAAGTTATACCTCATAGTGCCTTTGTCACTATAACTTTTCTGTAACTCTGTGTGACTATTTTGTGCCTACATGCAGCAAAAGAGACTGTTTGTTCCAATCTAGCATCTTTTAGTTATGACTTTTTGATAACTTCTCTGTACCTAATTTAGTGCCTAAATTTATAACTAAAGTATACCTTATTTCGGTAAGGGTAAAGTCAAATGTTTTTGCTAATATATTTTTTGCATGAGGCTGGAATGTTACTCTTAAAAGGAATATTTTACTTACTTTCTGTGATTGGGATTCACAAATTGAAGTCAAATCTCACAGAAAAAGAGATGACATTGTATTATTAAATTGTTTTGCTAACACATTTTTACTTCAGGATGAAAGTTAAGTCTAAAGAGGAACATATTACTTATTTTCTGTCACTGCTGGGAACCCCTAACTAAAATCAAATCTCACATCCAAAGTGGTGGCATACATAATTGTTTTTGCAAATACATTCTTTGATTTGAGAATGAAGTCTCACTCTATCGAGTAACAGTAACACACATTACATATTTATATTTTCTGTCACTGGCAGCCCCAAATTAAAGTAACATCTCACATCTAAAGTTATGGCCTAGATTATTAAACTGCTTTTGTTTACGGTATATATTTTTTTCAATTTCAGCATGGACTGTCACTAAACCAAGCGAGACAAAAGAATATTTCAATACATGTTACTTCTTTTGTTGCTGGGAGCCCTAAATTTGAGTCAGATCTCACATCTAAAGAGATGGCATACATTATTAAATTGTTTTTGCAAATACAATTTTTCATTTGAGGCTGGAGTGTCTAGCAAGCAATATTAATGCATGTTACTTATTTTCTGCCACTAGGAGTCCCAAATTTAAGTCAAATCTCACATCTAATGTGATGGCATATACATTAATGAATTGTTTTTGCGAAAACTGTTTTCAAAAAATCAAGGGTGGACTGTCTATCTAGCAAGCAATATTAACACATGTTACTTATTTTCTGTCACTGCCGAAGCCCAAAAAAAATTAAATCAAATCTCACATCTAAAGTGACAGCATACATTATTAATTTTTTTTTTGCTAATACCTTTTTCGATTCTAGTATGGAATGTCACTCTAACTAGAGATATTAATGCATGTTACTTTTTTCTGTCACTGAAAGCCCCAAATTAAAGTCAAATTGTGTATCCCAAAGTGATGGAATACATTATTATATTGTTTTTGCTAATACATTTTCTTTATTCAAGGATGGAGTGTCACTCCAGCATGCCATATTAAGGCTTGTAACTTATTTTCTGTCACTGGGACCCCAAATCTTGTATCTAAAGTGATGGCATACCTTATCAAATTATTTTTGCTAATACATTTTTCGATTTAAGGCTGAAGTACTAGCAGCGACCCTCTAGCAAGCAATATTAACACAAGTTACTTATTTTGTGTCACTGGAAGCCCCAAATTAAAGTCAAATCTTGTATGTAAAGTGAAGGCATACATTACTTAATTGTTTTCGCTGTTGTTTTTGCTTATACAATTTTAGGCTGGAGTCTTGTACTAGCGTCACTTTAGCGAGCAATATTAACACGTTACTTATTTTCTGTCACTGGGAATCCCAAATTAAAGTCAAATCTTGTATCTAAAGTGATGGCATACATTATTAGGTTGTTTTTGCTATGATTGTTTTTGCTAATACAATTTTTTCAATTTTCGTACTAGTGTCACTTTAGCGAGCAATATTAACACATGTTACTTATTTTCTGTCACTGGGAGTCCCAAATTAAAATCAAATCTTGTATCTAAAGTGATGGCATACATTATTAAATTGTTTTTGCTAATACCTTTTTCGATTTGAGGATGGAGTGTCACTCTTGCGAGTGATATTAACGCATGTTACTTGATGTGGTGCCCTTACTGAAAATAAATGAATTACTTGAATTATTGATAGCACTGAGAGTAAGAGAATGAATTGCAATTTACCGTATTTTGTCCAAAATTTGGCGCACCTTATCCAATTACCGTCATTCCCCTAAAATTTGCACAAATTGATTTTTATTCGCATCTGGTGACATGCGTCAACAAAATTTCTTAAGGAATGGCAAACAGTGCAGACCCAGATCAGACTGCTCCTCAAGAGCAGTCTGATCTGGGTCTACACAGTTTGCTCAGGCACCCTGGTTCAAATATTTATAGTAATTACGGTTTTTGCATCATCATGATGATTAAGAAGGAGGAAACATTGCTCCAATGTAAAAGCTCTTAAGAGGGAAGTTGTTCGAAAACCTATCTTAACCCTTAGACTGCTAAGCGCAACTATAGTCATTCTCGAGGGGTAGGTCACTTTGAGAGCATGTCAGGCACACTAGACATCAAGTACTCCCCATCAGTTGCGGTTGTCCTATGCAGAAGGGAATCTGCTTTCTACTAGAGCAAGATTTTACCCACCTAATTGATTTGTTGACCTTTAAAACTCAGAGAAAACGTCAAAAATTTATGATATTTTCAACATCAGCTTTTCAGGTGGCTACCCCTACTTACTTGATCCCGATTTTCTGACAACTAGACTTCAGCCTTCCAAACTTTCTCTCTTGATAAATATTCAGCAATAACTCCGGCCCTCAGACAAGCAATTACTTTTGTCATACAAAGCATATCACTGGCGCTAATATCTTGTACTATTTTTTTTTTTTTTTAAGTGTCTACGTAGGTTCCCGCTGGTATCATGTGACACCCAAATATGGCAGGTCACGTGACCTCGGTAACTTCCGGAAAATGGCAGCTCACACATCGGCCATATTGAGTGAAAATTTCAAGCAAATCGACCAGAGTGTGTGCAAGTTATGGCCTCTGAGATACCCCTAACCCCATTTTAGGGTCAGGTGAATTATTTTTTCAGCAGTCTAAGGGTTAAGATATATACTGTATTTCTTAAAAAAGAAGCCAAATTCTAGCAAAACTGGCTTTAGACCAAGCGCCCAAGTTTTGCATCAAAATTGCCATTTATAGGACTTCTGAACTGCAAAATCCCCTGGGCACCTACTAGAAGAACTATGGTACATGCAAATCATGCATGCCTAGACCAGCCTACATATATCCCTGTCTGGTGAAGAGAGCATGTGAACTTCAAAACTGTAAAGTCCAAATCCCTGAAATGCTAAAACAGCAGAACCACAAAATTTATGTCTGCAATATCAAAACATGTTTCATCCCAGGTATATCAAACTGAAAATTCAAAGACTAGAGGTGAAACAGAGTAGATTCAGATCAGGTGGATCATTTTGAGTTTTTATTGTTGATAATTCATGCTACACTCCCACTATCACGATTTGCCGCAACATCATGGAACACACTGCGACCACATTCGTATATCCTATTCAACACAGCGTATCGGTTCGCAATGAACATATCTGCACATACCAGATTGTCCCTAATAGGGGACCCTGATTGTGATGATCATGTCAGATCAAGACCCAATCATGGACTCCATCTGGAAATCCTAACAGAATGTATGTGATTGAATCTGAACGGGAGACCAGATCTTGACAGATCATGTCACATCAAACTGACCAATCATTACCTGGTATCACATGGACCAATCATAACCATATCACATCCAAGTACGGCAATCATACCATAAGGTATCGACTCGCATCTCTGCTGAAATTTCATAGAAGTAACTCCAAGATAAATGAATGGCCAATCACGGCGCTCATAACAGATCTCGCAACAGTGGGAACATAGCATTAACAAGTGCTTAAAGACAGGTATTTGCATGCAATAGGGTTCACATGATCCATTACTTTATTGGTGTTACAGTTTAAAAGACTTTTTTCTAATCCTGCTTTGCCAATCCAACAACTAAAGACAGACTGTCCAGTAACCTTACAGACTTAACAACATACCAGCCAAATAGTATGGCATAAGTTTTGGATTCCAAAACAGGGGTTTTTAACTTGAAATTAAAAGTTGCAAGGATCAATGTTTAAATGACATTGTGCTGACATGACAACGCTGCATTGACATTATTACGTCATTTTGATGTCATGTGAGCAGCTGGGGAGTTTTTACATGCATTGCAGCAATTTCAACTTATGGTAGTCATCTTTTTCTTTATATTAACCCTATTGCACTTAGAACGGCCAAAACTCCATAGAGTTTTGGCCGTTCTGAGTGCAATAGGGTTAAGCAAGCTCAGTCACTTCTAAAACAGGTATTTTGAAACAGGTATTAGAAGAATGTGTAACGGTAAACTACAAGCAAATTCTGATTTGCCAAACAAGTCTTAAATTAGGGGGCTTATAAGGGGTGGTTTACAGGCCAAGTATGGTTACCTTTAGGCAACGATATGTTTTGCCATGCAAGAATATTAGGTTTGTTCCAACCATGTTTGGTGATAGTAGTACCACAATATTCAATGATGTGTTGCCTCATTTTGTTGGGTTGAAATCAGGCAAAAACATATAGTAGGCCCTCACTTGATTACTGTATTGTTGGGAGAAATAATTATGTTTGAAAAAATTAAATCACTTGTTCTAAACCAGAATTTCTTTTTAAAGATTTTTAACGCGCAAAAGAGAGATAATACTTTAATTAAAATTTTAGTTCAATTCTAATGTATCACTCATGCTTAAGTGCTCGGAATATATTTTTCAAAACTGGCTGAGAATTGAAAATTTATTGTCACAGCTTATGTATCATTTTTTTCATTAATTTTTGTTTGGTTCACTCTTAAAGGCAAAGACTATGTGCATCAAAAGAACCAATAAAACTGTTTTCTGAAAAAAAAAAAAAATCTATCAACTCAAACTTACAATCATCCAAGAAGCCACACAAATTATCCAAAATCTTTATCCTCACAAATACAATATATGAACTCTTCGATAAAAAGGTATAGGAAATGTCTTCTGCTAGACTGGTCCTGCTCCTCTCAACATCTTTCTGACTGTGATTATTGATAGAAACTGTGATGCAGTCTAACTCATTATGAAATGGGAAAATCAAGCTGTTATGAATGATTGATTAGCTATTAATTGAGCCAGAGCTCCTGGGCTACTCTACCTATAATGTCAAAAGCGTCAAACACGATAAAACACTATAACCAAAATAGTTCAATCCGCGTGTTATTCCGCCTTGATTTTAGATTTTTAGTGTCAAACATAGAGCTTCAATCTGTAATTTAGCACTTACGGCAGCAACAAATGAAATAAGCTGAATCTGCAAACAGCGAAGATCCAGATGAGGCAGCTCAAAATGAGCCGCCTCATCTGGATCTACACTGTTTGCCATCAAGTCTTTGAATTCTCAATAAAATATAGCTCGAAAGAAACTATTTTTGATATTCTACAGACGTAAATTTTGTCGTCTGCATTTTTGCGCTTTGAAGGCTAGAACTTCAATCCGTAATTTAGATCATAAAGATGGAGTTCATTTTTTTTTGTCTGTTATACAGTTATAAATCACAATAAATTCTGAATTTTATTTTGCCTCAATTTACTATTTTTGTATTGATTCTATTATATATTCGGACAGAAGTGTCTGAACAAATGGTGTAGACCCTAATCACACTGCTCCTCCTACAAGGAGAAGTGTGGTTCTGTAAATTCTTATGGCAATTATAATACATAAACCAACAGAATAATCAGTTTAAGAATATTTAAATTTTAGGATAATTACATTTGAGCCGCAACAGGACAAAACCAACAAAGTGGCATGTATGATGTATGCCCAGCAAAGACTCAGCTCAGCCTGGGCATCCTACATGGAGGTAGCTTAGACC
Organism: Ctena decussata; assembly: GCA_963989385.1. Classification (NCBI taxonomy): domain Eukaryota; kingdom Metazoa; phylum Mollusca; class Bivalvia; order Lucinida; family Lucinidae; genus Ctena; species Ctena decussata. The sequence goes on from OZ022508.1 coordinate 36,935,007, forward strand.
CTTAGTTACCCTTTAAGCACTTTGGGGAGAGTCTGATCAGACCAGGTGAATTCCCAGGCTGATCTGAGTCTGCACTTTGCGCACAAGCACTTTGTTGGTTTCTCATGCCGCGGCTCACTTATTTCTTAAGATTATTAGGTACACTTTCAGGAGAGCAACTTTGTCATTTTTATTTTGCCTCCCCTCCAAATTGGAATAAACTCTTAAAGGGTTAAGAATAGACCATCTTGCCGACCAGAGAAGCATACAGGAGGTCACAAAATGTGTTCTCCTGTCTGAAAATGGCAGAAAATTATTGAGGTGCCCCCATTTACAGTCATGTGTCCCAATATTTAAAGAAATTATATTCTGTATCAGAAAAATCACAGAGAGCTATACGCAGCTCTCCCCAAAAAAACAAATTGTATATCGTTTTCAGTAAGGAATTCACAGATGATTGAAACGTCAAAAATATTATGAAACGCAATTACGTACACCTCGAATGTTTATTCCTCCATGAGCAGATTCCATGAAAGCCGTCTAACATCTATGATTAATGCATTTTCTTGTCAATCAAGAGATAAGTTTCTTACAAAATTTCACAGATTTTTCAGCATTTTCCATGAATACTAATATCAATTCGTTTTCACCCGGCACCCTTTTTAGCGCACAAACAAATATTGGTATAATTCAGCTAAGTCTCTTATCAACACTGCAATTTCACAAAATAACGAAATTCACCATGTTTGTAAAAAGCAATCTCGACCAATGCACAATGGAAGTAATAAGTTGTATTCACGGACTGCTCTGTTAGATGAAATTAGGATGAAATTGAGAAAATTCTTTTTCCAATATTTCTTAGATTCCTATCAGGTGCATTGAGTCTGCAGTTGTTATTGATACAAAAGCCGAGTAAATTGAATTTTGATTGGTTCATTGTTTGCTGCCGAAAGCCAATCAATGCCATGGGTGTAAAATACAAAGACTTTGTAAGATTCTCAAAGTAAATGTGTCAATTCAAGATGAGCATTCATGAATATTTATAAGTATGTTTGGTATTACCGTAAAAGCTCTAAGTAGTGGGACAGATAGGTCTCTGCAAACTGTGCAGACCAAGATCAGACTGCTCCCAAAGGAGCAGTCTGATCAAGGTCTTCACTGTTTGCTATTCCGTCTGCATCTTTCGGATGCATTACTGCATTGTAAACCCAGTGTTTTATGATTTTTAGACAATTACAGAAATTATTTTAGGTGTCCCAATTTTTAGAATTTTTACGGTACTTATAAAAGCCCGGAAACTGTCCACTTGAATGTTACAATATTCATACTGCATAGGATATGCAAACAGCATATGATCATTAGCAAAAAAACTTGACAGTCTATCATGTTAATTCTAATAAATGCACTCTCTAATTAATGTCCCTGCCCCCTTTTCTAAAAATAATTTGGTTAGTATGCTGACATCACAAAATCTCATGGTCTATTAATCCTTAAAGGGCCAAAAAAAATCAGACAACAAACTTTACATCCGCAAAACTTCATAAAAATGTTTTGTCCAAACTACATGTAAATCATATCGAGAAGTCAAAGGCAAGAGGCCCAACTCATCATTCTGGAGGTATGCTAATCGCAAATGCAACTTCATGTATTTTCATTTTTGGCACTTTAACTTTCAACACTGCATCTGTTTCACCTCAGTCTTGGTGGACTCAGCTCATGTGACAAACAATACAGTTTGTTATGTTTCAGCTCATTTTCAAGTGTTTTATTCTTGAAACATCAATTTACAAACTTCTTGAAGTAGCTTCTTGTTTGTACTGTTATCCACTTTTGACATCTCTCCTTCTTAAAGTTAAAACAACTGAGCTATTGTACACAATCTACACTGTGTAACCCTTTAAGAGCCAAAAAGCTGATGACAAAATTTACGTCAGCAAATTTTCAAAAAATGTTTAGTCCAAGCTATGTCATACTGAGAATTCAAGGACTAAAGGGCAAACAGCACAGATCCTGAGGAGGGGGCTCACAAAGAGCCTCCTCATCAGGATCAAGGCTGTTTAAACATTCACCTGTTTTCATTAAAGATGTGAATTTTGTTTCTTTTTTATTCTCTCGCTTTGTCCTGTATATGAACTGTCTTGATCTCATCATCAGATTCAAAAGCTGTTACAAAACAAGTGAAGCCCACTTGGCTGTAACTGACAGTGCAGTTTACTTGACTGTTACAGAACCCTGCAGATAACTTGACTGTAACAGAACAGTGCAGCTCACTTTACTTCAACAGAACAGTACAGGTGACTGTTCCACACCAGTGCAGCTCACCTGACTGTAACAGAATAGTGCTGCTCACTTGACTGCAACAGAACAGTGCAGCTAACTTGACTGCAACAGAACAGTGCAGCTAACTTGACTGCAACAGAACAGTGCAGCTAACTTGACTGTAACAGAACAGTGCAGCTAACTTGACTGTAACAGAACAGTGCAGCTAACTTGACTGTAACAGAACAGTGCAGCTAACTTGACTGTAACAGAACAGTGCAGCTAACTTGGTTGTGACAGAACAGTGCAGCTAACTTGACTGTAACAGAACAGTGCAGCTAACTTGACTGTAACAGAACAGTGCAGCTAACTTGACTGTAACAGAACAGTGCAGCTAACTTGACTGTAACAGAACAGTGAAGCTAACTTGGCTGTGACAGAACAGTGCAGCTAACTTGGCTGTGACAGAACAGTGCAGCTAACTTGACTGTGACAGAACAGTGCAGCTAACTTGACTGTAACAGAACAGTGCAGCTAACTTGGCTGTGACAGAACAGTGCAGCTAACTAGGCTGTGACAGAACAGTGCAGCTAACTTGACTGTAACAGAACAGTGCAGCTCACTTGACTGTGACAGAACAGTGCAGCTCACTTGACTGTAACAGAACAGTGCAGTGCATCTGACAGCAAAAGAACAGTGCAGCTCACTTGACTGTTACAGGACAGAGCAGCTCACCTGACTGTAACAGAACAGTGCAACTCCGTTGATTGTTACAGAACAAAGCAGGTCAACTGATTGTTACAGAATGGTGCAGCACAACAGTGCACAGCTCACTTTACTGTAACAAAACAATACAGCTCACTTAACTGCTACAATACAAAAACAGTGCAGCTTGTTAGACTGTCACAGAACAGAGCAGCTCGACTGACTGTTTAGGACAGTGCAGTACAACTGCCTGTTGCACCATAGTGCAGCTCACTTGACAGTTTTGAGCAATTAATTACCTCCAAAGAAAGGCACAAATAATGAGGCTGGTTTGATACCAATACTGTCGGGGAGAATCGAGTAACTTCGGACAGCGGGTAAATTCGGACACTGACATTGTTTCTTTTATATATGTCATTTGTTTGGAACTAAAACAAAACTTAACTGGCCAAACAGAGATAAAATTTCCTTTTAAAAGGAAGGCTTGCACAGCTAAGACAGTGAAATTTTCATGAGTCGTTTATTGAAGTGAACCCGATTGTTAGCGAACTTTCTGTTGCTAACTTTTATTTAGCAAAGTATTTAATTTCTAACTTATTTAATGGTGGCATTATCCACGGGTCTAAGGTAAAAACAGGTGTAGAATTTATTTGAAAAACAAATTGAAAAAAATATTTAAACACACACACACACACACACACACACACACACACACACACCACCACCACCACCACCACCAACAACAAAAAACAACAACAGTTTTTCGACGTTTTGGCCGGCCGTTTTAGGCATGTCTCAAGAAAAATAACTATATGGACCTATTTCAAGTCTTTTCTTCACGGCTGTTGAGTCACACTTAGTCTGAATCAAAATTTTATGAAAGGCTGTTTCAAACCCATGTCTATGGAATCTTGGCACATCTGAACTTGGCATCAAAAGAAGACAATAAATTTATATTTACTGAAGTTTATTTTTGGTTTAAGTGGCATCAGTGGCAGCGACTGGAACAAAATTTTGACACTCTGAGAAGAAAATGCATGCTGCTGTTGTTTGGGACAATATCTTGCTTTCACCATTTGGGAACAACAAAGCACGGAACCTATTGCGTTCGTATTTCCATGAACTCCCGACAAATGAAATTTATCTCTTTTCAGTAAATGTGATAAGGGAAGAAAATCGTCAAAAGCGCTTGTTTCTAAATTTAAACAATAAATTTGAACTCTGCTCTTTCAGATTTTACACTGATACACAGATCAGCCCGCTCTGGCATAAGCGCAGTCTGATCAGTCTGGCCTCAGCATGAAAGATGAAGAATATATATATGCCGAAAAAGACTGATCAGATCCAACGACTGCATCGGCGCTGGACAGTGTGCCGGCTGCTCTGGCTAGTCAGATTATGCGATGCCCTAAGGCCTAGTTTTCGCGACGCTGCTGCATGACTTTTGGAAAAGCTAATGCTTTGCGCTGAGCTATATATAAACACTGTTTCTTACACAAGTTTTGGTATATTTCTTAGGATGCAAAGCCAAATACTTTGCATTGCATTCACAGTTTCATTTTTATGCCATCAGTTTATAAAAAGCAAACGAAATGTGGCCAAGTTCAAGGCACTTGTAAAAGAAAAACGTGCTTTTTAACGGAAATATTAAAAAAAAAAATACATGAACTATCAAAAATAGAGTAAAGTTTCCATCGTTATTTTTAGCAGATGAGGCAAATCGAATATGGATAAAAATAGACAAAATCGGACGAGGTATTTGTTTGTTATGTCTGTGAAGTAAATAATGAAGAAATGCTGACTCAAACCGGAACGAACTTTCCGATCTCTTTGGCTTAATTCCTGCCCTAAAAAAGTTTAGAACGAATCGTTGCAGTACACACTCACTGTGTACACAATCTCCTGGTATTTTCCGACTAAGCGTGACGTATCGTTTCTTCCGAAAATAACTTGGTATCACTAAACCATTTGAATACTGGCTTGCGCTCGAAAGCGCAAGCCAAATATCCTGATTATGAGCCGTCTCATCTGGATTTTCACTGTTTGCAATTGTATGTCCGTACTTACCTGCCTGTCCGAAGTTACCCGACTCTCCCCTACAAGATCTTTCTCTACTTTTAGGTCCAGTTGTTCCAGAAAATCTGCAAAATTCTACACCTTAGGACTTGAATACCTGTAAATGTACTTCAGATCTGTTAGGTGCAGTCTGATCAGGATCTTGTCTGGTTTGAATTATTTTCTTACAGCTCAGTTCAGCTGATATCGAATGTCTCTGAAATTATTAAAAAATATTTCTACCTTTAAAATGACACCTCAGAAAAATTGTAAAGCTTTCTTTGTAAAATTTCAGAATCACTCAGAATGGACCACTTGCAGAGGCAAGCTCATAAGAAGAGAACTAAGTCCTCATAATTACATGCAGAGTTTTTTGTCCAAACATATGTTCCAGCAGTGTAAGCACAATGAAATCCAAAGAGCAAAGCTGATTTCAAAAGAAAATCAGATTTAATACAAAGACTTCAAATGGACTTGAAAGATTCCTTCATTTTAACTGGCACATTTTAGTATTGATTTAGTCTTACTTTTTAGGTGTTTGATGTTTGTTGGTCCTTAAATATTTTACATTAGTCTCTGTTGTTCCAACAATAAAACTGCATATTAAAAGTGAATCAGTACACTTTGAAGGGAAACAACTGTGTCATTTAATGTTTGTTTCCCTTCACATCAGGTGTCCAACTCTGAGGAAAGTTGTTGTTGTTGTTGATTTGATGCTTAACGTCCACGGTAAACAACTAAGGTCATGTCGGGACGGTCAGTTAACCTAACCGCACTATTCCTGGGCAGGCTTAGACCTCCTAAGCGGTTAACCAGTACTAAGTGCACATACTTTCGCCAGTAACTGACAACTGCCCTTCTTGAATCAGCGGAAGGAGAAACGAAAGTATGTGGCCAGACCGGGATTCGAACCCAGGACCTCTGACGAGGAAAGAATCTGGGTCAAATTCTTTCCTTTAAACAAATTCTTTCCTTTTACAGTTGAATTCAATTTGAAAGGGCTATGTACCTAATTCAGGGGAGAGTGAGTGAATGAACCAACTACCAACATATAGGTCTTATACAGCAGGGCCTCGGTTTAAAGTCTCATCCCAGCTGGGCCTCGGACAGGTCGACACTAAATCATCCTGTGACCTTTAATACAAAACTAGTAACTCTTGGGATTATCCCACTGATTATATTCATACAAGTTTGGTGGAAATCAGCCCACTGACTCATGTCAGGATAGATGGAATGATTACATTGAATGGACAGATAACTCTATACCTATATCGCGCCTGGATATAGTAGATGCAATACAAATGGATGGAAAATCATGGAGGTGTATCCTTATTGTGTATGCATACACTGAACCACTTAAGTTATGCATCACTTTTTCAATGCCCATATACTTTTGCCCATAACTGCCTACAATAAAATTTCTAGCAGGATACAATCATTGATGCCTCTTCTAACGGATGACAGTCAAAATTTGGCAAAATCGCAGGAGTGTATTCGCACACTTTGCTGTGAGCTTATTTAAGCAATAATGCATGTGCAGCACAAGCGGTTGTTCTTTTCGTCTTAAATTAGCACTAACATCATCTTTGGTGACAGTCACTTTAGAAAAACACCTAAGGTTTAATGATTTCAAGTGGCGGACCAATTTTATTACGGCAGATTTACAACACCATTCACCTTTTAAAATAATTTTACTTCTGACGTCATTTTAACGTCAGTTTCGATCACTTTTGAAATTATTTATGACAAATTGTCATGGCCGTAATAATTAACAACAAGAGGGCCAAGAGGCCCTGAATCGCTCACCTGAGCAAAAAGGTTAAAGGTCAAACTAGGGTCATAATTTGAGAAGCCAGATAGTTTGCAACTATTTCCAAATGGTTCTGAAGAAGAAGATTTTTAAATGTTTTTCTATGTATTGCTATGGTACAAACCCTGGACCCCATTTTGGACCCTGGCACCGTCATTTGAACAAACTTGGTAAGGGACCACTAGGCAATGCATCATACAAAATTTCAAGCATCTGCACTAAGGGGTTCTGGAGATGAAGGTTTTTAAGTACATTTTAATTTCGAACCCATGACTCCCTGCCCCAGGGACATTTTGGATACCAGGGCCACCATTTATACAAACTTTGTAGGAGTCCACCAGGCAATGCTACATACCAAATTTCAAGCATCTGAGCCAAGTGGTTCTGAAGAAGAAGATCTTTTAATAATTTCCTATGTATTTCTATGGCTCAAACTCAGGATTATCTGCCACAGGGCCATTTTGGACCCTGAGGCCATCATTTGAACAAACTTGATAAAGGACAACAAGGCAATGCATCATACCAATTTTCAAGCATCTGAGCAAAGTGGTTCTGAAGAAGAAGATTTTTGAATATTTTTCTATGTAGTTCTATAGTTCAAATCCAGGACCCCCTGGGGCGGAGCCATTTTAGACCCTGGGGTCATCATTTGAACAAACTTGGTAAAAGACTACTAGGCAAAGCTACATACCAAATTTCAAGCATCTGAGCCTAGTGGTTCTGAAGAAGAAGATTTTTTAAATATTTTTCTATATATTTCTATGGTTCAAACCTAAGACTCCCTGTCGTGGGGCCATTTTGGACCCTGGGGCCACCATTTGTACAAACTTGGTAAAGGAATACTAGGCAATGCTACATACCAATTTTCAAGCATCTGAGCACTGGGGTTCTGAAATAGAAGATTTTTAAATATTTTTCTATGTATTTCTATGGTTCAAACCTGGGACTCCCTGCCCCAGGGCCATTTTGGACCCTGTGGTCACCATTTGAACAACCTTGGTAGAGGACCACTAGGCAATGCTACAAACCAAAATTCAAGCATCTGAGGCAAGCAGTTCTGGTGGAGAAGATTCTTAAATATTTTTTAGTTTCAAACCCAAGAACCCCTGCACAAGGGCCATTTTGGACCCTGAGGCTACCGTTTGAACAAACTTGGTAGAGGACCACTAGGCAATACTAAATACCACATGTCAAGCATCTAAGCCAAGCAGTTCTAGAGAAGACAATTTCTAACTATTTTTTAGTTTTGAACCCAAGACCCCCTGCCCCAGGGCCCATTTGGACCCTTGGACCACCATTTGAACAATCTTGGTAGAGGACCTCTAGGCAATGCTACATACCAAATTTCAAGCATCTGAGCCATGCAGTTCTGGAGTAGAAGATTTTTAAGTATTTTTTAGTTTCGAACCCAAGACCCCCTGCCCAAGGGCCATTTTGGACCCTGGGGCCACCATTTGAACAAACTTGGTAGAGGACCACTAGGCAATGCTATGTACCAAATTTCAAGCATCTAAGCCAAGCAGTTCTGGTTAAGAAGATTTTTAAATATCTTTTTAGTTTCAAACCCAAGACCCCCTGCCCCAGGGCCATTTTGGACCCTGGGGCCACCATTTGAACAAACTTGGTAGAGGACCACTAGGCAATGCTACATACCAAATTTCAAGCATCTGAGCCAAGCAGCTCTGGAGAAGGAGATTTTTAAGTATTTTTTAGTTTCAAACCCAAGATCCCCTGCCCCAGGGCCATTTGAACCCTTGGACCACCATTTGAACAAACTTGGTAGAGGACCACTAGGCAATGCTACATACCAAATTTCTAGCATCCGAGCCAAGCAGTTCTGGAGAAGAAGATTTTTAAGTGTTTTTTAATTTCGAACCCAAGACCCCCTGCCCCAGGGCCATTTTGGACCCTGGGGCCACCATTTGAACAAATTTGGTAGAGGACCACTAAGCAATGCTACGTACCAAATTTCAAGCATCTGAGCCAAGCAGTTCTGGAGAAGAAGATTTTTAGTTTCGAACCCAAGACCCCCTGCCCCAGGGCCATTTTGGACCCTGGGGCCACCATTTGAATAAACTTGGTAGAGGACCACTAGACAATGCTTCATACCACATTCCAAAGCCCTAGGCCAAGCCGTTTCAGAGAAGAAGTCATTTAAAGCAAATTGTTGACGACGCACGACGGACGACACACGACGGACGACGGACACTGGGTGATCACAATAGCTCACCCTGAGCAGATATTGATAATAAAAAGTATGCAAATATTGACACCAATATGGTGGTATTTCATATCATAGAAGTAAAAACGTTCCAACAAAACATGCGAAAAATAAGTTTTGAAAATATCCCCTCGCGGAGCAAATTAAGGTTAAGTTGGTAGCGTTGCCAATTCTAATTTGGTTGGTAGCGCTCTTCTGCATTCGACCACGCTTTTGTTTGGTTTCCGACAGGCACCATTTTTACAGGAAATTTTTCACAACAATGCGCTTTCTTAGCTTGTAGTCTTGAATTTAAGAATATATTGATTGTTTATTTACAATTCAGGGTTTCATGAGTGGTGGGTGACTAAAGTGGCTCGGTGTATATCTCCAAGATCTGGAAATATAGGATCAAACAAAGAAGTGCCTGAACTTACTAAATCAAAGCAAACTAAAATGGCTGCTGTGCTTACCATTAAGTAATAAATTAGACAACCACCAAAATTACCAATTATACAGAGTACACTGAGCATTGCATCATTTAAAACTCAATGTTCAGTGTACTGTATACTGGCTAATTTTCCTGGATTTTCTAACTTTTGTATTCAAGTCATTTCTGTTTCTTTCTCAACTCTTGAAGAATTGTACAGCAATCAAATGTGATAAATTGATTAAGATATAACTACCCACATTTAAACTTCAATTTATCATAATTTTACGGCAATAACTCACGAATGACAGTCATACAATTAACAAGAGACGATCAAGTCAAGTATGACAACATTCTTGTCAACCGCTTCAGAGCTGCTACATTTCTGTAATTAAGCGGTAATAATTTTTTAAGGAACAAGCTTCTCTCACTGAAAAATTATTACCGCACAATTACCAACAAACTATGAAATGCATGACACTGTGTCCAGAGTTCTGCTGGGGAATATTGACATGTGTGAATTTAAAACTGTAGGCACAAGTAAAGGACCTCTAATTTTGTCAGAAATACATGCAGTATTATTTTGATGGCTGCAGTTTAGGGCTTTTAAAGAAAGACTTGATGATAATTTCAAGAACTTTTCATGAAAAGGGTTTCAAGTCGATAATTTATTATCTGTGTCATGCTATTTCGACAATATCTTTTAAGAACAGTCAGACACACATGCCCATTTCAAATATTCACCATCGGAAACAGTGTCATATTATGTCATAATATCATGACAAACAACACATCCACTTTGAAACAATGTGTTTGAATGTTGTGTGACTTCCAGTGTCAATTTACAGAGCTCTGTCTTCACAAAAAGAAACAACTATATTTCTTCTAATAAATGCCATGGAGCAGCCTTGAGACAACGAAAATTTGAACAATAAATGACATCTTTTGGTGGTCTAAAACCAGCTAAAACCATTTTGGTAGAAATTGGCAATATTTGATCACAGAAAAATGAGGGTGGTGTTTAACAGGGCATTTATTAGACAACATATGGTATGCTGTGTTCGCTCATTCTAACTGCTTTGCCATTAAGATATATATGGTGGTTTCTTGTTAGAAAGACCCTGGAAGTGGTAAGAAACCTTGACTAATTATATACTCATTCCAACTTCAACTTTAGCCTGGCTCCAGTCAAATCTGTATATTACTCTGGTGGTCAGACTCTCTATGTTCCTTTGCACTTCTAGGATATATTGAACATAGTGTCTGTATATAGACTACTTCAACTTATACAGAATTCTGTCCTCCATAATCAGAACCACTGTAGTGGTTCTGATTATGGAGTACAGAATTCTATATAAATTGACATTTACCTGGAACTACTTTTCTTTTCCAGGTCTCCCCTTGGAATCTGACAGACTCAATCGGTGCAAGGAGGTGTGTGCTATGGATTGGTCCAGCCTCACAGGGAACATCATCATGAGAATTGAAAAAAAGAAAAATAGTAATAATAGTAATAGTATAACCTAAGTTTTTTCAAGGTCCCCAGTTTAAAGGTAGTTCTATTTATTATGAACCTGACTCTTTCAACCCACCCATCAAAATTCAGAATCAGGATACAATGAACAAAGTTTCTGACCATTTTTTTTTTTCAGTTTTTTATGATGGCCTAATTTGTGACAAAATTATGTTTTTTCAAGGTCCCAGTTTACAGGGTGTTCCAGATATTATAAACTTGACTGTTTCAACCCACCAGTCAAAATTCAGATTTGGGATACAATGAACAAAGTTTATGAGCATTTTTTTTTCAGTTTTTTTTTAAGATGGCCTAATTTGTGACAAAATTATATTTTTCTTTGATCCTTGAAAAAGACACCAGTGGCATTAAAAGTAGACAAACTAGTATGGAAGCAAATCTCTTCACTGCAGGAAGTTTCCAATCAGTTTTCTAAGTTATCACGGTAATTACTTTCTAAAGAAAGATTTTCAATTTTCCACTAGGTATCAACAATGGAAAATTAATGACTGTAATAGCCTCTAATTGAGAAAACAATCTTTATCAGTACCGTAATGGTTCTTAAGTATTCAGAGATGTTTTTCAGAGCAATCTGTGTAGACCCAGATCAGACTGCTCCAAAAGGAGCAGTCTGATCAGGGTCTTCACTGTTTGCCACTCTGTTAAAGCATTCTTTCATATATAAGCCAGGAAGAAAAATAAATTTAATTATGAATATTCATATATGTAAATTTCAGGATAATTACAGTGTTCGAATATTTATAGAAATTATGGTGAAGAAGCAAATCAATTAATCATATGTTTTGAAGCATGGAACCTCTGCAATCATAATTAACAATTTTATTGGTCTATGGCTCTATACAGGCTCAACAGGCGGTTGATGCTGGCTGACTGGCCTAAAATACTGAAGATGCCTTTTATATTAAGCACCCAGTAGATGGATGGATGACTTGGCATTCTCATATCCTTTTCAACAGTAAATCGGAGATTTTACATCCTTTTCAACAATATTTCAGTCATATCAGGATGATGGGACAGTGATAATTAAGGCCTCTGTACAATGAAGCACCATTTAAGTTCAAACAGGAACCTTGCCTCCAGTGCACTAAGGTGGCCCACTCCAGGCAATATGGCTAAGCTGTAGCACCTATTTCAGGCATCATACTGGGCTTAAAGCCATATACAGCACTTACCATTAGATCCCCAAGAAAATTTGACCACTTACCAAGAAGCATCAGAAAATAAGGGAGAAACTTTTGATCATGTGCAAATGCATGTGGACACCCATAAAGGCCATCATATAAGCACGCATTTGCCCAGCAAAGGTTTTGGAAAGAGAACCTGGGCAACAATGCTCTAGCAAGGTTTTTCTCCCCCGTAATTGTAGTACCTCTTCAGTCTTGGACTAATTGGGCTATTCTGACACAAACAGCCATTCCTCCTCCTTAAACCTCCTCTTTTCAAACAAACTTCTCCCACTCTGATAACGACAGATACCCAAACACAGCATAATGAAGCTGTTACCAGTGCTCCAGATCAGAAAGGTTAACAGGGATAATTTTGGGATTCTTATTTCTCCATAAAAACATATGTTGTGACCCCCTCATTAGAACCATCTCAACATATCTTGTGACCCCTCATTAGAACCGTCTCATTGTGACGGTTCTAATGAGGGGGTCACAACTAATCGACCCATTTACCGCACATGCCCCTATAACCGCATACCAAGGCCATTTCCGGACAAACTGCACAAGCGGACACTGCTTTTTCTTTGAAACTCTCACAAAACCCAATAATTAACAGGGAACTCATGAAAAGTATAAACACAAAGTATTTCCAGTCCTACCCATGTTGCCTCTTTCCAGTCACCCTGCATTTCATTGTTCTGAGTGTGCGGTTATTAAATACATTTTAACCACATCTTTTTGTTGCAATTTTGAAAAAGTTAAGCGCACGGTGCGGTAAATGGGTCGATTACGGTATGTTTTTTGTTAAGAATGAATGAAAATTATCTTTGAATTATCCTCAATACCCTATCTTATCTGGAGCTCTACGTTACAACCATTGTGATCCCCAGAACAACCAGCCTGCTGAAGGCTTTGACAAGTTTTCTGTGGGCTGAAAAATAAACTTGAAGACCCTGAGCCAGATCATGGTTGTTTGCTCATGCACACACATCTTTTTCAATACAGTCAGTCACTTGGGATCCATATAAAGGCATATGGGAATAGCCTTATATCCAGACTATACCTGTAGTATGATACTACAAAGGAATTTAAAACTTCATTTGGGAGCCATGAATCAAGGCTAACAAATGATTTGTCTTACTTTCCTTTGTACATGATGGCATTATATCCAAAATGGCATTACAATGAAAACACTATAAAATATAGCAATATGATGTGCTCCACTGTAAATATTTGCTAAGGTACTAAAATTTCCTCCCGCTCATTTTTTTCCACTATTACCCAATCAGTCCATTGATGGCATATTATCCAAAATAGCATTATAATGCAGAGTATTATAAACAATGGCATTATAATAAGGCTCCGCTATAAACACTGCATTTTTTAGGAACTCAGATTGTTTCTCCACTATTACCCAATTAATTGGTGTATGATGGACATGTGTCAATACAATATCCCTCCAATAATTAACATATTACTTCTAGTCAATTAATATCTCATTTTTCATACAGCTTATTATTACCTACTAACCAAGTGTGTAATTGATGTGATTGAATCTGGTATTGTATGGCAAAATCAGGACTCTGTTTTTGCCATTGTGCCAATGAGTATGGAAAAATCACTAAAATATCACAAGTCAAATTGGGCGAGTTCACACAGATCCTGGATACATCTTGAAATGCCATCTTAAGTCCCAAGGAAAGGCACTGGAATAAGTTAATACAGGCATGAGACTAAGCCCATCATGAAAAAGTCTGAAAATGGACAAGAAAGTCCGAAAAGTTTGAAAATGGACAAGAAAGTCTGAAATGGACAAGAAAGTCTGAAAAGTTTGAAAATGGACAAGAAAGTCTGAAATTCAGACTTTCTTGTCCATTTTCAGACCTTTATTCCACTGAGAGCTTGCATCTTTTTCACAGCATCTGAATTTTACAAAGACAGAAAATCCAAATCACTGAGCATTTCTTATCTGTTATCATTAATCAAGCTGCATGGTACTCAGGCAACCTGTAATTAGAAACCCCCAAATTTCCTCACCGTGCCAGTCCAATACACTATCATCAAGTACAGTAATTAACTCCATAATTAACACTATCTCTGTAGCAGTAAAGAAGATTCTAAACAGGGATATTAAACTTTCAAGCACCATTATAACCCTTTGTACTGGGACAAATTATAAAGGCAGTCAATTCTGGATATCTCAAAGTCAAAGTTCATCACAAACTACTGATATCTCACAGTAAATTTTCTGGTCCCAGAAAATTTACTTTGAGATATTAGTAGTTTGAGATGAAAGTGGTTGAAATATAAATAAAAATAGGAAATTAGTATAAACTTTATTCTTTGATATAAAGAATTCCTTTGAGATACCAGTGTTCGAGTATCGTGAGTTGACTCAGTGTGAGGTGCTGATACAAAAACCTGTCATATGGGTCACTGTTCAGCATCAGTGCTTGAATTAAAAGAGCTGGTGGAGTTATCAAAACGTCTGAAAGTGGCCAAACTAAAATTCAGCTTTGGCCACTTTAGGAGTTTTGTGACAACTCCACCAGTTATCTTTCACAAAGCTGAAACTTTGTACTTATAATTGAGCTGCGACACGAGAAAACCAACAAAATGGTTGTGCCCCCAGCGCAGACTCAGATCAGCCTGGGCATCCGCCCAGTCTTCACAGAGTCTTCACTGTCCGCATGGAGGTAGCTTAGACCCTTAGCTACCCTTTAAGGGCTTAGCAAAGAGTCTGATCAGTCTTGCTGGATGCCCAGACTGATCTGAAACTGCGCTGGGTGCATAACCACTTTGTTGGTTTTCTCGTGTCATGGCTCAATTATGCTTTACTTACATATGAGTCAAAAACAGTTGTTATATTTTGGTAATCAATTTTAAGAAGCCTAAATTGTTTATTTCCAAGTGGTTATAGAACTACATTTACTAGGTGTGTTTTGAGGTCTTTTCAACAATTCAGCTAAACATTTTATACTATAGGGATGGCAGGGTAAACATCACTTCCAGGGGAAGAGCTCATTTGGGGAAATACTAACCTTGATGTTTTCGAAAGCAGCTTACAAATTTTTGATAAATTTGGTCTTTTAAACATCAACTCTTGCAAGGATGCTAAGACTCTCTTAGTAAATGCTGTCTAATTACAGGCAAACCTGCTTATGTGGTCATCTCTTTTAAGGGGTCACCTGCCGTTAGCAGCTATCAGATTCTGTTTGGGGTCCCCTGAACCGGAACACAGAGCACATGAATCTATATTAAGGGGTCACCAATTTTTGTGGTTCCCTGGAGAGAGCCAAAGACAAGTTTGCAGTTTTGAATGGAAAGTCAAATTTGAAGGATATGAACGCTGATGCACCTCAAGAGTAAAACCCTCAAGGGTAAACACCAAGACCATCACCTCCACCAAATGAGATGCATATGACCATGTGTTGTTTCTGATCACAGAGGAATCTCTATAAGGGTACCAAAGTCCTGGTACATATATGGAATTCAAAATGGTAGCTGATCCAATCAGTATGGGCAGCATGTCACAAAGTTAATGTCCAGGCAAAATATTGGCAAAATGAAACAAACAGTAGGACATCCAAAACTATCAACAAATCTATTAATCATTTTCTTCATCCACTTGCTAGATTTAATCAGTAAAGTAAATACAATTAGGAAATTTAATAGGATCCTGAAGAAATCTTGCTTACATTCAATTTGCTTCTATTGATGTTTTGTGCCCTTGTGAAAATATGTATTAATACAGGCAAGAGCAATTAGCCTCTTCCATTAACTTGTTACACAGGCCTGGTTTCCATCTCCATGATTAGTTTTTCCGTCTCCCAATACAATTCTCAGAAAAAGATTGGTGAAATTGCATCAAAGCCTATGTAGTGTTACCTCCCTCTAATTTGGGTTACATGAATCTGAGTTACTTCTCTTTCTACGAAGACAGAGTTATGTTCAATAAGTTGTGGCCCAACCAGAGAATCTGTGTGGAAAAGCAAATTTCTGCTTAAAATAAACCATTCCTTTTTGTTTGGAATCACTTATTTATACAACTAAACATTAAGGCATATGGAAACCCTCTCACTTAGTGTATAAACAAAGTGATACGCATCCTCCTATGTGTATTGACCTTTTACTTTGCTACCAGAAATTTAGACAGGCTAAAACTAATGCCATAATTGCCATCTAACTTGTAAAAGTGTCTTATGTGGATAAAAATTGAGTAAAAGTGCTTCTACTGGCATTAAAGTGAGAAACTATTGAAATTTGAGCAAAAATACTGCTTTATCAAAGGCAAAGAGCACAAACTGCTTTAACACAGGCAAGACCATATACTGCTTTAACACAGGCAAGAGAAATCAAATACTGCTTTAACACCTGCAAGAGCAAACTTAATACTGCTTAAACACAGGCAAGAGCAAATTTAATACTGCTTTAACACAGGCAAGAGCAAATACTGCTTTAACACAGGCAAGAGCAAATACTGCTTTAACTTGAGCAAAAGCAAATTTCATACTGCTTCACAGACAAGAGTAAATACTGCTTTAACACAGGCAAGAGCACTTACTGCTTTAACACAGGAAAGAACACATACTGCTTTAACTAAGGCAAGAGCAAATACTGCTTTAACATGGACAAGACCAAATACTGCTTTGACACAGACTCAACAAAATCCACTCTCTCAAATTCCACTTTCTACAGATTACTGCTTGAAGACATGCAAGAGCAAATACTGCTTTAACACAGACAAGAATAAATACTGCTTTAACACAGGCAAGAGCAAATACTGCTTTATCACAGACAAGAGCAAATAATGCTTGAAGACATGCAAGAGCAAATACTGCTTTAACACAAACAAGAGCAAATACTGCTTTAATAAGGCAAGAGCAAATACTGCCCTAACACATGCAAGAGCAAATACTGATTTAACATGAACAAGAGCAAACACAGCTTCAACAAAGGCAACAGCAAATACCACTATAAAACAGACAAGAGCAAATACTGCTGTAACACAGCAAACATAATGTGGTCATTTCCCTTTAAATAATGTATTAATGTAAGGTGTGGCAGACAAGACAGCTTGAGAAGTCTACTCAGATCTTGCATTGTTTGCCAGTAATTTTGTAATGGACAGAATTATTTGTAGTGAAGTGAAATGAAATTGCCCACTTTAATTCCAATGATCTGCAGGAAAGAATTTGCTCACTCTGAGGGAGCAAGTTACTTCCTGTTAGAGTACAATCCCAGCCTCTGGTAGCAAATTATAGCCAATGGACTTTGCATTGTCTCATCCATTCCATTGCAATTCACTTTATTCCATGTTTTAAACTATGCCTAACAGGACTCTAAACTCAAATAGAAATAATCTTATCCATTCCATTCCATGTTTTAAATAACAGAAATAATGGAAAACTGTTCGAACATTTAGTCTTACTACAGTAATTACCAAAGTATGAAAATCAGTTTGCATATGGCAGCATAAAAACAGCTTTCTCAGGCTAATACCAGCTCATTTCTATCATCCTTAATTAACATGTTTATCTAAGTCTAAGATACTAAATAAACCAAAATATATCAATCAACCTTAACAAACTATCAATATCAGTTTCAAATAACACCTCATTAAATACACATCAGTTTTACTAAGAACTGCAACATCAGGCCCCTTGTATTAATTCTAATAAACACCTCTGCTCAACTTAATGCCTCTCTCTATTTTTGAGAGCAAGAACACACTGGAGAGAATTGAAAGTTCCTAGCACTTAAAATACTGTTTCAAACAGCACCTCATTTAAGACAAAAAGTCTTATTCAGAAGTATAGCAGCAGCATCTACCTGACAAGAGCTCTGAAAAGTCCAGTCAACCTACCCAAGCAATTTAAAGTAACGGTATATGCTTCCTTGTTGTGAGTAAGAGATGTAGAAACAGTGTGTGAGTGTGTGCAGAAGTTGAGGTTTTAAATGCTGGACTCTGATCTGCATCAATACTGTTTAAGATCCTTTTTATTAGGGCATCTGTTTTGGAGGTACTGCTCATTTTCAATAGAAGAAAAAGTACTTACCATCTGGAATGGCTTCTGAAAACCCATCTGGAGAAAGCTGGCTGTCATCTGCAATTAGAAATACATGTATGACATTTCAATACCCATAACTCTCTGCTTGATAAAAGCCCAAACACACCGGGCCGTGAAGCGCAGTCGGTAGCCCGTCTGACTCAAGAGCCAGAGGTCCTGCGTTCAATACCCAGTCCGGCCATATACTTTCGTTTCCCCTTCCACTGATTCAAGAAGGGCAGTTGTCAGTTACTGGCGAAAGTGTAAAGTGTGTGCACTTCAAATACTGGTTAACCGCTTTCGAGGTCTAAGCCTGCCCAGGAACAGTGTGGTTAGGTTAACTGGCCATCCCGACATGACCATAGCTGTTTACCGTGGATGTTAAGCAATAACACAATAAAGTCAAAATACTGACCTTAAGGTGACATAAAAGTCTGCAAAATTTCAAAAAATGTTCCATCCAAGCTGTATCAATTGAGAACTCAAAGATTACAGGGAAAGCAGTATAGATCCAGATGAGGTGGCTGATTATGAGCCACCTCATCTGGATCTACACTGTTTGCAATTTTAACTATTATCGATTTTCGGTTACTAATTCTCTGCTTGTTGTAGGTCCTAAAACTGACCTGGAGAGTTAATATGTCAATATATATGGACAAAAGTATCTTGCAGCATGAGTTACAGTATGTCAATCACTCAGTAAGCACCAGTTATAGTATATCAATTACTCAGTAAGCATTTGTTATAGTATATCAATTACTCAGTAAGCATTTGTTATAGTATGTCAATTACTCAGTAAGCATGAGTTATAGTATGTCAATTACTCAGTAAGCATGAGTTATAGTATGTCAATTACTCAGTAAGCATAAGTTATAGTATGTCAATCACTCAGTAAGCATGAGTTATAGTATGCCAATTACTCAGTAAGCATGAGTTATAGTATGTCAATTACTCAGTAAGCATAAGTTATAGTATGTCAATCACTCAGTAAGCATGAGTTATAGTATGTCAATCACTCGGCTGATTTCTGATCTGGTGGCTCTGCCACTTGATCAGAAATAACTTACCTGGTGATTAACATACTATAACTATAACAAATCTAATTCCATATACTCCCATACATATTTACAGAAAACAAGAATTCCACAGAACATTATGTCTGGCCTGTCTGAGCACTGTTTGTGACAAAGCATTCTCTATACAATGGATGGATGATGGATGACAAGCAATTTTACATCCTTTTCAGCTGTATTTAAGTCATATCAGGATGATGGGAGGGTGACAATGAAAGGCTGTGTGCAATGGAACCCCATTTATGATTGAATAGATTTCCATCTCTGAGAATCGATCTGTGGACAGCTAGATCAAAAGGCAAGGGCTTAAGCCACTACGATGGCTCCATTCTATTAGAGCTACACCAGAAAAATCTACAAAAGTTTTCCCTGCCTATCCCACACCGGGTAGGCGGCAATCGAAAACGCTCTTAACAATCAATTAACATGGATCAAAACCTGTTAGAAACAGCGTTTTTTATTGCAAATTGGCGACAATTTGCAATTGAAAACGCTGTTTCAAATGGTTTTTGATCCGCGTTCATAGACTGCATGAGCGTTTTTGATTGCCGCCTACCCGGTGTGATGCCATAAAAGTAACGCCACTACCTTGTTTCAGTTAGTCAAGATGGATCTTGCTTGGGAATGTCTTTACCATATAAATGCACTTATAGGTTAACTAACTGACACGCAATGTTGCACCCATGCTATTTTTTTTCTCAACTCTGGGTCGTCAAGTTTGCAGGCAGGAAGACTGCATAGACATATTGGCATATTCTGTGCAAAGGTCATCCCACAGTAAAAGCTAGGTACACCATATGTTATGAGATTTTTTTCATTAATATACCTATATGAAATGTTTCTTTTTATTGCTAAAACTTACTAAATGAAAATATCTATTGGTATATTTACTAGCAAAACCAATTTATTCTTCTTCGGAACACCATTTTTTATTCAATCTAGCATACTTTCGGAATTGCTTTTAAAATTGCTTCAGAAATAAAACAATATTTAATTTTCTAAAGTCCAGATGGTTCGCCTTCTCTTTTCGTTTGAACAATAATTGTTTGTGTTTTCCTTTTTCTTTGTGATTGTCTGTACCTTGGGTTTGATATAATGTTATTAATCAAGAAATTTCGTATTGGCCCAATTACAAGTCCGAGGTCTGCTATGGTGGTCACTGACAAAATAAAAATTAGGTGATTTTTTTTTTCCTCTTTTTTTTTCTTTTAAAATAAAAAAGAAGTTGTATGGTAAATTGCCATTTTTTTTTCATCCTTTTCCTTTTTTTCTTCTCATTTTCACCCTGAGAGTCACAGGTACCAGCGCCTGTGGTTCCATAGGGTAAAGTCGGGAAACTACGGACAGCAGGTAAATTCGGACAGTGACATTGTTTCCTTTATATGTCAGTTGTTTGGAATTAGAACAAAAATAACAGGGCAAACAGTGAAAATCCTGATGAGACGGCTCATTATGAGCCGTCTCATCTGGATTTTCACTGTTTGCAATGGTATGTCCGAATTAACCCGCTGTCCAAAGCTACCCGACTCTACCCTACTGTTTTCGTCCGCACTTCTGTCCCAATATTTTGAGGTATTACAGTAAACAAAGTTTATAATAATTAAAGTATCACAATTATGGGAATTTATATCACACAAGGCAACAATTTAAACACCGAGAGTGCAATCTAGAGAAAGCAATTATAAATTGGTAGAACACAGCACAGGAAATTACAAGCTCATTCCTCTCCAAAAATACACTTTGGTAATTTCCTTGAAATGGAACAATTTTTTTTCTTCTTCTTCTAATTCCAATCGGCAAATTGTAGAGCACTCGATGGATTGGCTTGAGATGATCTTGCAAAATACCTGCTTAGTAATCACACTGGATTATTAAAATCATGCTCTACCCTAAGCTTTGTACAAGCCTGAGTTAAACATCGTACTCGACCCTTTTAGCGTCCTGTACGCTTAACTTTTTAAAAAATTGAGACAAATACTTGTAGTAAATTTTCTTTCTTATAAGCCCACATGTCAACGATTTATTAAACATTGAAGGAAACAAATTTAAAGGTTAAGCATACATGTAGGAGAAAAGCTGCTTAAATAATGTCATAGAAGGATAGAAAAGTTTTACAAACGAAACATAAAACATTCTGTAGCATTTTTCAGCTCTTGTAAACTAGCAAACATCTTTTTTTAAGAGACAGACCAGTAAATAATATGTGCGCTTTTAGTCATATGCCTAGAAAACTACGATGATGTGGGCTTATAGAAGCATGGGCACTAATTAGATTGAATACGGTATGTTTGAATAAGTTTATATTGGATCATTTTAAAACTGTCTTTCTTTTTTTTCTCATTTCCTGCATATCAAAAAAGAATCCTTTCTGGAGGCAAATGTTTCAACCATATAAGTAGACACAGAAAAGCACAAAACAAAACAGGAATTGTGTGGAATCCTTCCCGCGCTCCTCACTGAGTACCACCAGCTTTTTCCTAGCAGTGTCTTTTTCCTAAATGTGGCCTAGGGATTAACATGCTGACTTAAGGAACTTTAACATCAGAATCTGATCTGACCTTTGGCTAAATTGATTTAACAATATATCAATGCATGTTTGGTTGAAATTTATCCACTGGTTCAGCAGACAGTCTTTATTTATAGGAAAAAAATTCTTGTGACCTTGAATACTAACCCTCAAAGCGCCAAAAATGAAAAATTGTTGAATTTGCAAACATGAGCAACCTCATCTGGATCTACACTGTTTGCCCAATAGTCTTTGAATTCTCAATATGATATAGCTTGGACTAAATATTTTTTGAAATTTCTGAAGACGTAAAGTTTGTTGTCTGCTTTTTGGCACATTAAGTTGGCAGACATGTATCTATCCACTGATGCAACAGGTAGCTTCATTTTCAGGGGAAACCCCTGAACATCCCAATACCAATGCCTTTGGGATCCATACAGAAAAAAAGAATGTCATATCACACCCACCCTCTGGTGGGAAAGTGGGCTCATAATTACATAGAGAAACTCTCAAGGAAATCCATTCCACATTTTACAAGTTTTTAATTACAGCAATCTTGCAGAAATGAAGAAGAGACATTTTATTAGGTTCTTTATTAAAGAATCTGACATAATGATTGCAGATTAATACTGAAATTAGCAACTAAATGTTGCTACCGTAATAATTGCAAATATTGGAACAGTTTAAGTCATCACCTTCTTTAATTACCATAAAAATTCTAGGTATTAGGATGGACAGGTCTGAGCAAATATTACAGACCTAGATCCGACTGTTCTTAGTCATGTAGTGAAGTTCTACACTGTTTGCCATTCCATCTGCATCTTTTGGATGCATTACTGCATCACAAAACCAAACAGTTCCAATTTTTTTGACAATACAGTAATTATTTTCGGTGTCCCAATTTAAAAGCCTTTGACAGTGTATAGCATGCAGCCTGCAGAAGTACAATATCAGTGCAAATCTTATGCATGCCACTGATGAGTACCTCTATGACAAGGCTATGAGTGCAGTCCAGATGAATGGCAGCATGCAACAGCAGCTGGAGTTAGGCAAGGCAGCCTTCTTTCACCCACTCTCATCAACATTTTTGCAGCAGGATTATGCCTGATCACAGGGTATAATCAATTCAGCTAATTTTCGCTTCCTGCAGAGATTGTACATCACATTTGGCTTCTGCCGAGACTGTCTGCCATCTCTTGCTTCCTGCCGAGACTTCTGTACATGATAAATGGCTTCCTGCAGAGACTGTCCGTGTGAGTCTGCTTCCTGCCGAGGCTATCATTCCAGAATTAATGGATTTTGAGTTTGTACAATACTGGTTTTGATGGATTGAAAGTCTGAAGGCCAAATTTCCCCTGTCTCGAGCCTCGGCAGGAAGCAGAGTCACACGGACAGTCTCGGAAGGAAGCCAATTTTTGAGGACAGTAGTCCCTGCAGGAAGCAAGAGTTCGCAGACAGTCTCGGTGGAAGCCAAATATGATGTCTCTGCAGGAAGCGAAAATTAGGGGAATCGATTATACCCTGTGCTGATGCTCTGGAAGAACATGATGGAAAGGTTGGCACAGAGGGAAGAACTTTACCCATCTGCCAGACGAGGTAAAAGGACAGAATTGGGAACAGTACCAGCATTCGAGACGGGGGAAATTTGGCCTTCAGACTTTCAATCCATCAAAACCAATATTGTACAAACTCAAAATCCATTAATTCTGGAATGATATGGCTGGAAGTTTAGAATAATTAATATTTCATTAATGAGCAAGCAAAACAATTTCCTTTCTTTATATTAATACACTATTTATAAGACTTTAATGCTAAATTTACTGCAGCAATAAATTAAAGTGTTAATTAGAATTCCACCCATTATCAATACAATAATCACCCAAATTATTGGAACATTCTGAATGATAATGAAACTTCCTGAAACTCAAAGAATCCAAGTTGATTTTATCTGCCATTATGTCAACATAATCTGCTTGAAAAATGGCAAACAGTGTAGGCTCTGATTAGACTGCTCCTTCAGGAGCAGTCTGATCTGTGGCTACACAGTTTGCTCAGCATTTCTGCTCCAATTTTTAGTGTCGTTATGGGAATGCAATAACATCACATGTTCTAATACTTTCTTCCACCTGCCCAATCTCGTAAAATTGATTGATCCTTGGGATAATAATTAGAAGAATAAGAAAATACAATTTACATTAATGATTCAATTCTGGCTGGGTTACTAACTAATTTCTCCTCAGTAAATGAAGGCCAAGCAGTCATGGAAGACATTTCCCAAAGAAGGGACAAAGCTGTCTTTCAGAGGAAGAGACAAATAGAGGGAGAAAAAGATAGATTACAACACCCAGCCTGAACACACCAGCTCACACAACAATGACACTCAGACCATGTCATTACTTCGACAGGATTCTCGCCCTGCAAGGGGTTACAGTGGCAGGGCTGTATCAATATGCATTCCGCATGATCTCATCTAGGTCTACACTGTTTGCAAAAGTCCCCTTTTATTGGACTAGGAATTAAACACTATTTTAGACCAAAGGGAAGTAACCATTGAATTAAAAATCATATGTTTTCGTAATGTTTATTTATCTTGAGATAAAATGTAGAAGAATTTGAGCCATGGTAAGCTAAAATGGTGCTTATGGCATATGTTGACAGCAAAGACACTCACAAGCCTGTGGATCTGCTGAGTCTGATCAGAGCTTTTGCTGCTCACACAATATATGGATCCTGAGGATCTACTGACAAATACAAAGCCTCTAGCTCGACTTCATGGTTTCAAGACTGGTTTGTGTCTTCACTGTTGGTAGACCTTGCCATGTGACATGGTTCAATATGGCACTGTGTAGGCGCCCCTGTAGCTCAGTGGCTGCTGGCTTGCAAAACTAGCAGCCCAGGCTCAAATCCCACCGAATGTGAGATTCTTTTCAACTGGTGTACTGTTCGTTCCATTGCACACAGGCTTTCTGTGTCACTGTCTTCGGATGAGACTTTAAACCGAGGTCCCGTCTCGGTATGACCTATGTGTTGGTGGTACATTAAACCTGAGTTTACTCACATTATCATCCCTCTATCAGGTCAATCTGACTGAAACACATACTGTTTAAAGGGCTGTAAAACTGCAGGTCATCAAACTATTTTCCCCCATGGCGTGTGCAAACAGGAAGGCCTCAGTTCAGCATGGATGACGATGACATCTGCTTTTGTATTTTCATGGCCTGGGCCTTGTATAATCTAAATCTAGACTTACTTTAAATGAAATCGGAGACAGACAGTGGATCTGCCACAAGCAGGAAATAGTGTTCCAATTATCTTTTAAACCCTTCAAGCCCTAAACCGAAAATAGAATTATTTTTTTAACCCTTAAAGCCCTAAATCGAAAATAGATGAATTTGCAAACTGTGTAGATCCAGATGGGGCGGCTCATTATGAGCCGCCTCATCTGGGTCTATACTGTTTGCCCTCTAGTCTTTGTAGTCTCAATATGATATAGCTTGGACAAAACTTTAGCTAGGACAAACCTTATCTTTCTAATTTTGAAGATGTAAATTTTGTTGTCTGCTTTTTTGGCGCTTTATGAATTATGAAAGTGGTACTAAAGTAGCCACTCTTAATTTCAAACAATTCATACTGCTACAAGCCAGGCCACTGTTATAAACCAGCACTCTTGATTTAATAAAGTTATAATGAAATACTTTTGCAGCTGATCAACAATGTCTACCACTAAGAGCAGATGCTGAAAGCTTCAAGTGTCAGCTTTTACAGAAAGACTTCAGCTAACTTTAGCCAAGAAACTGGTGCACAATGGATGGATGGATGATTTGTGATTTTTACCGCTCTTGATACTTGTAATGAAAGGGTGATAGTGAAAGGTTATGTGCAATGGAACCCCAATTATGGTCAAAAAGGAATTTCACCTCTAGTTGGATTCAAGCCTGGACTGCCAGCCTAGCAAACCTACTTACTGAGCTACCAGGATTCCTGAAATCAGGACAGCTATGATATAATATGCTGTTAAATCATTTTTTTACTTTTTCATATACTAGTAAATTATTCTTTTACTTTTAACATTTCTCTATGGTTATCACTAATGTTTTTGGTCAGAAACTTTTTCTTCTGGTATTCATATACCGTATCGCGTGTTATTTCTGAGGGCATTAATTTTTGTTGTTTTTACCGCAAAAAGTAAATGAAAATATTCTGTGGTTTTAATTTCTGCTGATCTCAAATACCAGGTAATCCTAACAAGAGCTGTCGCCTGACAGCATAGCTCGCCTGAATAGGTGCTTGCCCATCACACAGTCACTCTGTGGACTGCTATGTATAAAACTTCAGGCAAGCATGTCCATAATGACAACACATTTATAAACGAAAGCTATCTCAGAAATGTCTTAAAATAAAAAAAATCCACATGAAATTTCAATGTCCATGAGCTTGAGGTCAAAGAACTAAGGGGTAGGGGGGAGGAGGGCAGGGCTAGGATGTATCAAAGCCTTTAACCGTTATCTAACATCAGTCCAAGTATTAGTATCAACTGAGTCCATTGTGGCACTGTGAAATTATGTCTTCAATAATATAAGTTACGTAATCCCCGCGAGGGGGTGATGCAGTATAAATACATACATACATATAAAACTAATCAAAATCTTTAAGACGAAACTCAAAGTACATGACCTTGACATCAAGGTCATCCAGTCAGGTAAGTATATAGTGTTTTGTAAAAACTCAAATAAAATTTCCTTTTAAAAGGAAGGCTTGCCCAGCTTAAACAGTGAAATTTTCATGAGTTGTTATTGAAGTGAACCCGATTGTTAGTGCACTTTCTGTTGCTTACTTTTATTTAGCAAAGTATTTAATTTCTAACTTCTTGAATGGTGGGATTATCCACGGGTGTAAGGTAAAAACAAGTGTAGAATTTATATGAAAAACAAATTGAGGAAACACACACACACACACACACACACAAAAACAACAACAAAAACAACAACAACAACAACAATAAAAACAGTTTTCCAACATTTTGGCCAGCCGTTAGTCATGTCTCAAGGAAAATATCTATATGGACCTATTTCAAGTCTTTTCGGGCCGCGTAGCGCAATCGGTAGGGCACCTGACTCATAAGTCAGAGGACCTGGGTTCGATACCCGGCCTGGCCACATACTTTCTATGACATGACGTATATCAAACGTTACATCGGCCAATCATCTATTTGACTTATCCGTGGTGTTGCATACGCGTAACATTGCATGAATGTGTGTTGTTCGTGGATGTATGAACATCGTCAGCCCAGTATAGGTTCATCTAAGGAAATCATCGATGAGTGTAAATATTTCTTTGTACATTTGTATAGCTGAACTAAGAAGGAAACATTAAGCAAGAAAAATGTCCACACACCCCAACCCGCACCTACTGCAAGCACAGTAGGCCCTTGTTCTACTATAATCCAAATAAGTAGGATGCCCCGGCACTGGAAGTTATACCCAGCATCATCGCACCAACCAACCAACCCCTCCGTTGTCATAAAGCTGTCAATGAATCCCTAACAGTTTCAAATTTTAACAATTCTGAGTTTCAAATGTTAACAAATCTGAATTGTCCCCTTTTTCTGTATCATTGTTCAGGCTATTCATGAACATGTTGATGGCCAAAAGGAAATTTATCAGATGCTAAAAATGTGTACATAATATATCGCTTTGTGCCATGGAAAGGCCTGTTGCAATGCATTAGCGTTAAGTACTCACCGACATTACCGACTTTTACATACATAACACGGTCAGTTCTACATATAAGCAAGCCACACACATAAATAGATGGAATAAATGTTTTTCAGTGTTAATGTGATCAGGGAAGAAAATTGTCAAAAACGCTTGTTTCTAAATCTAAACAATAAATTTGAGCTCTGCTCTTTCAGATTTTACAGATACAGAGATCAGCCCACTCCGGCATAAGCGCAGTCTTATCGATCTATCCTCAGCATAAAAGATGTCTTCTTCATGGGTCATCATGAAGAATATATATGCCGAAAAAGACTGATCAGATCCCATGAACGCACCGGCGCTGGACAGTGTGCCGGCTGCTCTGACCAGTCAGATTATGAGATGCCCTAAGGCCTATTTTTCGCGACGCCGCTGCATGAATTTTGGAAAAGCTAATGCTTTGCACTAAGCTATATATAAACACTGTTTCTTACAAAGGTTTGGTATATTTCTTCGGATGCAAAGCCAAATACTTTGCATTAAATTTAGAGTTTCATTTTTAATGCAATCTGTTTATAAAAAGGAAAAGAAATGTGGCCAAGTTCAAGGCACTTGTATAAGAAAAACATGCTTTTTAACGGAAATATTAAACAAGAGGGCCATGGTGGCCCTGAATCGCTCACCTGAGCATTAATCAGTTCACTGGCTCTGGTGAAGATTTATAAGAGTTTTTACCATACTAACATTTGACCTAGTTTTTGACCCGGCATGACCCAGTTTCAAACTTGGCCTGGATATTGTAAGAATAAACATTCTGACACAGTTTCATTGAGATTGGATAGAAACTGTGCCCTCTGGAGGGTATACAAGGTCGTTCTTATATTTGACCTAGTGACCAAGTTTTTGACCCGACACGACCCAGTTTCAAACTTTACCTAGATTTCATTAAGATAAACATTCTGACAGAGTTTCATGAAGATTGGATCAAAACTGTGCCCTCTAAGGTGTACACAAAGTTTTTCTAAGATTTGACCTTGAGCTGACGTGACTCAGTTTCATAGGGGGCTTAGATATACGGACAATAAACATTTTGACATAGTTTCAAGAAGATTGGATCAAAACTATGCCTTCTAGTGCTTACACAACGTTTTTCTAAGATTTGACCTAGTGACCTAGTTTTTTTACCCGACATGACCTACTTTCAAACTTGGCCGAGAGTTTATGAAGATAAACATTCTGACAAAGTTTCATAAAGATTAGATCAAAACTGTGTCCTCTAGAGCGTACACAAGGTTTTTCTATGATTTGACCTAGTGAACTAGTTTTTGACCCGACATGACCCAGTTTCAAACTTGGCCTACGTATTATGAGGATAAACATTCTGACAAAGTTTCATGAACTTTGGATCAAAACTATGCCTTCTAGAGAGCACGCAAGGTTTTTCTAAGATTTGACCTAGTGACCTAGTTTATAACTCGACATGACCCAGTTTCAAACTTGGCCTAGAGTTTATGGAGATAAACATTCTGACAATGTTTCATAAAGATTGGATCAAAACTGTGTCCTCTAGAGCGTACACAAGGTTTTTCTATGATTTGACCTAGTGACCTAGTTTTTGACCCGACATGACCCAGTTTCAAACTTATCCTACATATTATGAGGATAAACATTCTGACAAAGTTTCATGAACTTTGGATCAAAACTGTGTCCTCTAGAGCGTACACAAGGTTTTTCTATGATTTGACCTAGTGACCTTGTTTTTGACCCGACATGACCTACTTTCAAACTTGGCCGAGAGTTTATAGAAGTAAACATTCTGACAAAGTTTCATAAAGATTAGATCAAAACTGTGTCCTCTAGAGCGTACACAAGGTTTTTCTATGATTTGACCTAGTGACCTAGTTCTTGACCCGACATGACCCAGTTTCAAACTTGTCCTACATATTATGAGGATAAACATTCTGACAAAGTCTCATGAACTTTGGATCAAAACTGTGCCTTCTAGAGCGTACACAAGGATTTTCTAAGATTTGACCTAGTGACCTAGTTTTTGATCCGACATGACCCAGTTTCGAAGTTGGCCTAGAGTTTATAGAGATAAACATTCTGACAATGTTTCATAAAGATTGGATCAAAACTGTGTCCTCTAGAGCATACACAAGGTTTTTTCTATGATTTGACCTAGTGACCTAGTTTTTGATCCGACATGACCTACTTTCCAACTTATCCTAGATTTTATAAGGATAAACTTTCTGATTAAGTTTCATGAACTTTGGATCAAAACTGTGCCTTCTAGAGCGTACACAAGGTTTTTCTAAGATTTGACCTAGTGACCTAGTTTTTGACCCGACATGACTCAGTTTCAAACTTGGCCTAGAGTTTATGGAGATAAACATTCTGACATAGTTTCATAAAGCTTGGATCAAAACTGTGTCCTCTAGAGCGTACACAAGGTTTTTCTATGATTTGACCTAGTGACCTAGTTTTTGACCCGACGTGACCCAGTTTCGAACTTGTCCTATATACTATGAGGATAAACATTCTGACAAAGTTTCATGAACTTTGGATCAAAACTGTGCCCTCTAGAGCGTACACAAGGTTTTTCTAAGATTTGACCTAGTGACCTAGTTTTTGATCCGACATGACCCAGTTTCGAACTTGGCCTAGAGTTTATGGAGATAAACATTCTGACAAAGTTTCATAAAGATTGGATCAAAACTGTGTCCTCTAGAGCGTACACAAGGTTTTTCTATGATTTGACCTAGTGACCTAGTTTTAGACCCGACGTGACCCAGTTTCGAACTTGTCCTAGATACTATGAGGATAAACATTCTGACAAAGTTTCATGAACTTTGGATGAAAACTGTGCCCTCTAGAGCGTACACAAGGTTTTTCTAAGATTTGACCTAGTGACCTAGTTTTTGACCCCACATGACCCAGTTTCGAACTTGGCCTAGATTTTATAAAGATTAACATTCTGACAAAGTTTCATAAAGATTGGATCCAAACTGTGCCCGCTAGAGTGTACACAAGCAAAAGTTGACGGACGTCCAGACGGACGTCCGGACGGACGTCCGTCCACACGTACGACGGACGACGGACATCACGGTATCCTAAAAGCTCACCCTGAGCACTTCGTGCTCAGGCGAGCTAAAAAGTACATGTACTATCAAAAATAGATTAAAGTTTCCATAGATATTTTTAGCAGATGAGGTAAATCGGATATGGATAAAAATAGACAAAATCGGACGAGGTCTTTCTTTCTTTCTTTCTTTTACGCCTTAACCCCCGAAGGGGACACAGAGGTCTTTGTTTGTAATGTCTGTGAAGAAAATAATGAAGAAATTCAGTCTCAAACCTGAACGAGCTTTCCAATCTCTTTGGCTTAATATTGCGGCCCTAAAAAAGTTTAGAACGAATCGTTGCAGTACACACTCTCCAGGTATTTTCCGACTAAGTGTGACGAATTGTTTCTTCCGAAAATAACTCGGTATCACTAAACCACTTGAATACTGGGTTGCCGCCGAAACAGCAAGCCAAAAAGTGTCTAACATCTGTGCAAGTGTAAACTAAATCTCTGCCAAGCATTATGAATCAGTACGCAATTAGAAAACTTTAATAAAGACCAAATTTCCTAAGTCCCTGACCTTGACATCAAGGTCACCGAGCAGGGCTGGGGTAGTACTCTGTAAAACTTTGGACTAATATCTAACTACAGTGCAAATATAAACTAGAAAATTGTGTCTGTGAGACACTAATGATGCCCCCGTGCAGTGCCTGTCACATGAGGTGTATATCCATAAAGCTCCTACAAAGAATCCATTGAAAACATAATTGCCCAAAATGACTCTACCATGTAAAAATTGCCCAAAATGACTAAGTTAAAAAGGCTGTGATTCTGTCAAAATTAATTCTAGTTCTATCAAAATACCTTATGCATATCTTCAAATATGTCCACAATATGTAGACAAGGTTTGAAAAAGATCCACTGAAAACTGTGGAGCAAGCTGATAACAGAAACTCCATACTCTACAATGCAAAAATTTCCCTAGAATGACTAAGTTAAAAAGGCCGATATTCTGTCAAAATTAATTCTAGGTCCAACAAAAACCCACATGCACATCTTCAATACATTCACAGCATGTATGTAAGGTTTAAAAAAGATCCATTGAAAACTGTGAGAGGAGTTAATTACACAAACTCTATACCCTAGAATGCAAAAATTTGCCTAAATGACCTAAGTTCTAAAGGCCGTAATTCTGTCAAAATTAATTCTAGGTCCAACAAAAACCCACATGCACATCTTCAATACATTCACACACTGCATGAAAAGTCCGTTTTACGCAGCTCATCAAACATGTATCAAATATATGAAAACGCCGGTATTTGCAATTATTTGCATACGTTTGTCTTTCATTTGCGGTAATTTGACTTATATTTACCTATTGTAAATGATCAAATTTACGTATGTGCACATACCTAGAGGTAAGCCGTAAGCGCCGCACTTTACGTAGTATATACTAGAGGGGTGCAGAGTATGAAAATATACATATTTACCATCTTTTACAAGACGGTGTAAATTTATCAGCATCTTTGAGTTTCTGTAGGCTAGCAAATATGCGAAAGTGACACACATTTACGTATTATGTAAATAGATAAGCATGTCAATAGTTACTTAGCACTACAAATATTGTCAAATTTATGTCAAATATATATTTACCTACACATGCAAATGTAGCCAAAATACGATGCTTTACTAACGTTTCTTTACCTTTTAAATGACAATCAAATTGAACGTACTCAAACCTGTTTTAGCAGGTATGCAAATTTATTGTAAAATCGAAATATTTAAGTTCATGCGTTTGTATATACAAATAAATGTTACACATTAAAATGCTTGAAAATTTGCTTACTCTGTAAAATAATGTTAAACATAAACAAATACGACATATTTACATTAAAATCAAATTTAAAGTAAACAAATGTATTTATGTTTGGTTTGTTCGTTTGGAAATGTATGTAAATGTTTAATATTTACACACGTTGCACGCTATGCATACAATTTATCAAAAGCTTGTATGGACATACATTTGCTATATTCGCTGCAAACTTCAAATACTATATTTTGCAAACGTGCGCACGTATGGTAAATATAGTATGAAACTACATTTGCAATGTTATGTAAATATTAATGGCACATTAGTTTTTCCAATATGCCTATAGATGCCAAATCATATGTTTATCTTGGTATTTACCCAATAGTTTGGGATATCAAATATAGTGTTCATATGAACATTTGCATATCATTTACTGGGCTTTGGAGAGATGGGCAAATTTTATTCATTTTGGGCTAGGAAGAGGAATATTCGGTCAAATTGTTTAATTGTCTTGTGGAAAATCTATTCACGCTAAATATTATAAATGTGAAAAATTTAATGCATATCGTCTAGCGTCTCTGCCATGCAATAAAACTCGACAAATAACCTTATAACGGACTTTTCAATTGTATGATTTTACGGTGAAACAATATACATGTATTCATAAATGAGACGCTACACGAGAAAACAAGCAAAGTGGTTGTGCGCCCAGTGTAGTCTCAGATCAGCCTGGACATCCGCCCAGTTCGATCAGACTCTTTCCTAAGCTACCTTTATGCGGACAGCGAAGACTCTGATCAGACTGGACGGATGTCCAGGCTTATCTGAGTCTGCGCTCGGCGCACAACCACTTTGTTGGTTTTCTCGTGTCGCGGCTCAAATGAACGTATGACTGATTCCACCGTAATCTGTATTATAAGATTAACTTCCTCCACTTAATTATTTCTAAATAAATAAATATTAATTTTCAAAATTAGTACGTTTGTTTCCAAAGACCGACATAAAATATGCTTATTTTACGGCGGTATATAATCGCTACATTCCAAGTCTTGTGTTGTTCTACCAATAACAGAAACTAATTTGCATCAGTATAATTTCTAAGATATGCGGTCTTCTTCAACCAATGGAATCGTGGCAGTTTTTGTCGGGTAATCAAATACTATTGGCTGAAATAAGCGCTAATGTAGATATCCCATTAAGACTATGTGCTAATGACCCATATGTTAATTCAGTATTTATTACACTGTACGTTTCCAGATGTTTCTTTTACCTTGGAAAGATAATCGGTTCGGCCCTTCACATCATAGCTAGTTTTAATTATATTCAATTCGTTCCACATTTTCACAGTATTTTTCGCAGATTTATCATATTGGCTGCAGTGCAAACAGATTTATTTTACTGTCGTTGTATCAGTAGTTAAAATTAAAATAACAAATAATGTTCTGATTACAACTTCTTTCTTCAAAGGACAAGCAAAAAATGGTAACCCTTACGATCGTTCATAGTTCTAAATGGTCAGTTGTTTTAGAACATATTCATTCATTAATTGTAAAATGAAAGTGCTATACTCTGCGCAGTTGAATATGGAAAATCCGCATCTTATTACCTTAATTAGTTTTAGCGACATTCAGGGTAAAACCACCCATCGATGATCTTATCGTATGCACATGATGAGGTCCTATACCGTCATGCCTGAACATTGAAATTTCGAAGTTTGTAAGATATCAAAAATGTTTTTTTCTTTCTGTGAGAAGCCGGTTAATTTTTGCGTTTTTGGTATCTGTAAAACTAATTACAACTTGCATACATAAACATTTTAACCGAATGGCAGCACCACCCCTAGTTAAATTCTTAACTTATCATTTTTAAGAAAAAGATCAGCTCTAGCAGTTGTTGAGTAATAAGGCACTATTTGGCGGTCAGTTGTGAAGTAGATCATATCACGAGCGCGGAGCGCGAGTGATATATGTACTTATTACTGACCGACAAATAGTGAATTATTACTCAACAACTGCTAGAGCTGAACTATTTCGATTCTAACACTCAAAAACGCTGAAAAAGTAGGTCCTATTCTGTTTATTCAAATTCTCTCAACTTTTCTGCCAGCGCGTTCATGCTACCGCCAATATTCTTAACTGTATCTAAGGTAAACGTACGTTTCAATGGCGATTTTAGAAAAAATAGAGACGTTACACCGTCTAACATCTCAAAACGTCACAGAATTACGTCAGTAATGCCAATGACGTCGGCAGTTAGTCTCACGCGCTCTGAGACAGTGAATTGTTGCACAATAAAACACAAAAACTTTCCATTGCTTCTATAGGCGCACTGTGTTATAATTAAGAAATAGATCAGCTCTATCAGTGAATTGTTGAGTAATAATTCACTGTTTGGAGGTCAGTTGTAAAGTAGATCATATCACGAGCGCGGAGCGCGAGTGATATATCTACTTACAATTGACCGACAAACAGTGAATTATTACTCAACAATTCAATGCTAGAGCTGAACTATTTCGATTCTTACACTCAAAAACACTGAAAAACTATTCTTTTCATTCAAACTCTCCCAACCTTCCTGCCAGCGCGTTCATGTTCCCGCCAATATTCTTAACTGTGTCTAAGATAAATGATCATAAATGTACGTTTTTATGGCGATTTTAGAAAGAAAAAGAGACGTTACACCGTCTAACGTCTCGAAACGTCACAAAATAACGTCAGTAATTGCAGTGACATCAGCAATGAGATTCACGCGCTCCGTAACAGTGAATTGTTGCAGAATAAAACACGGCAACTTTCCATTGCTTCTATAGGCACACTGTGTTAGAATACACAATATCAAATATCAATTTACTTGCTTGTAGGTAAGTCTAACCGGATATGCAAATTGTAAATCTCATATTCGAATTACGGATATCCATAAATCAAAATATGGATATTTATAAAAATAAAAAGGAATAAATAGTAAAAGGCACCCTATATGTACAGTCGAAACAAACATTCTTTTTTATTACATGCGTGTGGGTGTGTGTTTTTTTTTGTATTATTTTTAATTCAATTTTACCATTTTCTTCTATAAAATACGAAATAAATGTAACACAAATACAAATTTTATAAAATTGTTCATTTTCTTTTGTCTATTTATTTTCTGCAGTCATGTTTCGAGCAAAGTGGCATTATATAAAATGTTCGAACAGTGAAAAGGCAGATCAGCCTGTGCATCGGCACAGTGTTACCACAGTGTTCGCACTCTGAAAATAGGTACAACAGAAGCGAATACTCTCTCTGTAAAGATATTCAGGTCCATCTTCTGTTCGGTGTTCGCACATGCCGTATAACCAGTATCTTCCGTTTAGTATGTGATATTTTCTTAAAGTTTTTTTGAGCGGTATTATTTTAGCAAGACCTTAATTGTCCCATAACACTGTAACCGTACTAGACCAGAAGCACATTCACCATTCAAACATCAGTCTGATCTGGGTCTACACTATTTGCAGCTACATCACATTTATACTCAGGCAGATTAAAGTTGAAGACAACTGAACCAGGTCCCAAGGAAGGGTATCTTAAACTATGCGCAAACAGCCAGTACCCAGACCATTTTACTTAAGAAATAGATCAGCTCTTGCAGTGAATGGTTGAGTAATAATTCACTGTTTGGAGGTCAGTTGTAAAGTAGATCATATCACGAACGCGGAGCGCGAGTGATATATCTACTTACAATTGACCGACAAATAGTGAATTATTACTCAACAATTCAATGCTAGAGCTGAACTATTTCGATTCTAACACTCAAAAACGCCGAAAACTGACTATTATTTTCATTCAAACTCTCCCAACCTTCTTGCCAGCGCGTTCATGCTCCCGCCAATATTCTTAACTGTATCTAAGCCAAATGTTCGTTTTTATGGCGATTTTAGAAAGAAAAAGAGACGTTACGCCGTCTAACGTCTCAAAACGTCACAAAATTACGTCAGTAGTTGCAGTGACGTCAGCAATTAGACTCACGCGCTCCGCAACAGTGAATTGTTGCAGAATAAAACACGGTAACTTTCCATTGCTTCTATAGGCGCACTGTGTTAGAAATACCAATAATTTCTATGAGGAGGCAAGATGGCTGTATTCCGGTTTGCATAATGAAATTCTTAGAAACTTAACTCGAAGAAAGGAAAAATACGTAAGGATTCAAATATTTTCTTTCAGCGATTTTGCGTTACAGCCAAAGTACCCGTAAATCAGCTTTATCAGTAATAATCGCAGTTAACTAAAAGGACAGTTGTGTAATGGGCAATTCTATCGCCACCTGAAATTTTAAAATTTAAGCTTCTGCAACTAAACCAATTCTATTCGGCAAACGGGAGTTACCTATGCTGTCAACACAGCCGATGCTATGCAAAGCGGCCAACGACCGAGAATTCGGAATTCGGTCACCAGCATACCAAATATGATAAAAAATACTATGGTTAATGACCGTCGACACTGCTGTCAATTGTTTTGGTCTACAAGCATTTTTGCATGTATTGTAACTGGTTTGTCGACAGCAAATACATGTATAAGAAAATTGTTGTTATCTCCGTAGTACAACACATTTGTGCACATTTTTTGTTTTTTAATCAAAAGAACTAGTTTTGTTACGAAACTCCTGAAAGTGACCAATCAAAATTTCGATTTAGCCACTTACAGAGGTTTTGTGGTAACTCTACCAGTTTACCTTTAAAAAAGTTTGAATCTTTGTACTAACGCACAACTTTACTTACATATGAGCATAAAAACGTAGCTTTGAAGAATTGTTTGATATTTTTCAACGATCCTGAGCCCACGACTAAAACAAATTGTATGCAGACCACATGACGGGATATATTGTCCGAACTTATATGTGAAATGTCTGAACAGATTCTTGTCTTATCGACATGGCCTTCATGTTGTTGTTTTTTCTAAGCTCCTCCTTTTTGCGAACAATACATTATTCTGTTATATTCAGTATGAGACTAGCAACAAAGGAACTAACATTCACATATGTATACGCCGATCCAAAAAAAAATGTCAGGGCGGAGTTATCTCTTTGTACCTCCCCTGGACTTTTCTATCGTACAAAAAGGGACACAGGGCATACACGCTGCTCACTCACTGGTAACAAATATTATTCAGCTAAAACAAAACTTGCAAATATTCGTACAATGTAAAGTTATAGTGTACAACAGTTACACATGCGGTATACCCATTAATAGACGCACGTGGCTAGCCATATTACCTACCTTTGTACAAAAGGGATGAAAAGATGACTTGCAATTTTACGTCCTTTTCAGCAGTATTTCAGACATATCAGGAAGATAGGAGGGTGCTAATGTAAGGCTCTTTGCAATGAAACCCGGTTTACGATTAAAGATTTCCGCCTCCGGGAATCGAGCTCTGCACCATTAGATCAGCAGGTCAGCGCTTAACCTATCCCTGATGAGTTGCCAAGGCTGATCTGATTATTTACTTTTTTGAAAATCCAATAAAGTATATTTTCATGCGACGCCAATCGTTTACTATTTAAATTTGCGAGGATGCTTAGACTGATCTGAGTCTTGATTGTTCACACTTTTGAGTAAGCTTCTCTTTTGCAGAGGAGGCCCAGTAGCTCAATGGGTTAAACGCTCGCCTGCTGATCTAGAGGATCGGGTTCGAGTCCCGCTTGAGGCAAGAATCTTGCGGGGTAAACGGGGTTCCATTGCACACAGCCTTTCATTATCATCGTCCCATCGTCCTGATATGACTGAAACACTGTTGAAAAGGACGTAAAATCGCCAAGTCATCCATCCATCCATCTCTTTTGCAGTATTTAACGAAATAAATAACATTATAGTGTGGTTTGCCATATACATAGACAGGGATGATATGAATGCACAGGCTTAACTGAGTCTTCGCCATTCGCACACGCTATCTTAGTAGATGTACAGCCCAACTCCTGATCAACATGCAGGATCATATGGACTGTTATCTTCGCAAGCTAAGGGTACTAAGTCCACTTTGTTCCTTACATAAGGAAAAAAAGTGGACTTAGTAGCCTTGGCTAATGAATTTGACAGCCTTTGTGACCAAAACCACTTTGTATATTCTTACGATCCAAATATCTTCTATGTGAACGGAGAAACTACACCATGTCCTTATGGTCCAAATATTTTCGTTTTGAACGTAGAGAATGAACAGACTTTTGTTTGTCTTACCATGATGTACACCTTTTCAAGCGACAAAGAGAGCCTAAGGATGTGTTATGTCTGAATTCATCGCGTACACAAGAGGAAAGGCGCTGAATAGTATTCAAGGATTATGCGCAGGCTGATCTAATACTTGGCTTTTACGCCAATAATCTTATATGAAACATTAATTTATTTTCGAGTGTCTCAAATATTGCAGTTGCAGCAAAACATCCAATGGGCACAAACTCCCTGTCTGGATCGAGATCCGGAACATCCTTTTAAGGAAACGAAACCCCACCAAATAGGGCGGACCGGTTAACACACGCTAGGTTGATGCTTCGTTTTATCGAATTTTCTGACTATCAGTCAAACTAGCCATATCAGCAAGCAAAGAATGCATTTCTCCATATCAAACAGGCATTAATGTGGCGAAGTCCGTTGACATTTCCGTGAATTTTTGCGAGATGTTCCGTTTACATTTTCTAGCACACAAACACATAATTTGTGTTGAACTAGAGAGTATGTTCCGTTGACAAATGCAAATTACACGGCAAATAAAAATTAATATTTCTCAAAAACCAAGATATTTAAACACGGTTTTCTGGGTCTGGGACAGAATTGAATTGGGCATCGTATTTTATAAAAATGACAAAAATATATGAAAAACTTTTCATAGGAAAGTCAAGAAAATATCTGGGTCAACACAACCTGAAATATGTCGATACGGGCGGGCGGGTGTGTATACTTTGCACCACATCACTGCATGTTTTATATGGAGAAATGTATTCTTCGATCGCTCATATGGCTCGTTTGACCGATCCGTACGACATATAGTCAGAAATTCGATAAAACTTTTTGACTAAGCACCTACCTTACGTGTGTAAACCGGTCCGCCATCTTTGGTGGTCTATTCCGTTTCCTAAAAAGGATGTTCCGTATCACGATCCAGACAGTGAAACTCGCTGAAAGAATGTCATATTAATGTCAATGTTTACCCGACGTTGTTTTCAGATTTAGAGTGCATCGCCGTTGATACGGCGTTTTTCAGCATTGCAGTTGGCAGTTTACACCTTATAAATTAAGCTACGTTTCAATATTCGCGAAATGTTTCATTTTGCGAGTCTAGAGAGATTCGCGAATATAAGCGTAAATATACTCCTCGCCAAAAAATTAGCATACTTATAAATGAGCTAAGCAGCAGATATAACTAATACATAGGACTTTTGATATGTCAAAACGTTTGACATCATTGGTCTTATCCGATGTCATTAAGTTAACAGAAGATGCCGAGGCATTGGAATTATGGAACCCAGCAGTTGTTTGGATACACAGTGATAAAAGTTAAGAACACTGTATTTCAATGACAATTTTGACCCTTTTCAAAACTGTGGCCAAAACATAACCAAATTTAACTTCCATCTTCTCCAAAGTAGCAAAGTGTACAGACAAAATGTTAAATTCTAATGGGCTACATTAATTGTAGTCATGCCAGTTCAAATTCGGTTATTATAGGCAAACTTGTCAAAACTTGTTTCCAAAACGACCGAGAGTACAATTTTCCTATATAACATCTTATCATTTTTGTCTTACGGAAAATTGGTAGTCTTTCATACTGATACAGGGACGTCAAACTTTTTATGCAACACATCAGTTACATGTTCTCTTAGCTGACTGCATGCCTTTTTGTATGCAGAAAATTAGAATTGAAAAATAGTGGGTAACTAGAAAAATTCCTTACAATTACACACGCCAATATTTTCTTAAAAAATGATATGTGTGGACCAAAAGGTCAACAGACACATGCCTATGCATACTCTCTCTCTCTCCAAGTAAATAATTTATATCGTTGTTAAATATTTTGCAACTGTTCTGCTGGATGTTTAACAGAACTACAGGTGTAAAAATAGTCGCGAGTATTTACATGTAGGCCCGGTGTGCCCGACTTAAGCACTAAGCTGACTCTTATTTCAAGGATTTGCTTACAGATATGATGTTATATGTATATAAATGTACACGCTATGGGCCTCGGAATCGCAGTCGGCTAAGATCTGGCTTACCGAGTTCAAATCCCGCGGCAGCGGAATTCGTCACACCGTAAACGGCGCTCCCTTGCGCGCAGAATGTCATTATCATTTCTTACCTAATAAAATGCAGCTTCTTTCTTACTATTTTATATCAACAGAGAAATAATTGCATACACGACAGTAAGGTACAATAACAATGCGTTATGCTTACTGAACTTTAACAAGCGTGCAAAATTCATTCTATCGAAGCTTCTAGTGGACTGATCGAATTTGACGGTTATTAGCAGCGCATGTTTGTTACCGCCCTGACAGTTCTTTTGGATCAATGTATATGCAGTCTGAACTGGGTCTTATATCGCTGCCCTTCTTATAGGCACCAGACCCATATTTGGCTTGTGCAAGCAGCAGTTGGCTTATCAAACTACGCAACTTTATGCAACTGCTGATCTGAGTCTACGCAATTCGCCTATGGCATTTTAATTGCTAAGTTGACTTTGATGTCCCTTCTCTTTCGGTGCATACTGAGTTGCATTTGGAGGACCTGTCCAAGGTCATGCTGTAATTATGATTTATCAATAGGCGTTGTTATTACCTTATTGGATGACGATGAGCCCATATGGTGCAAATTAAAACAGACGGAAAGGTGCACACTCAGTCTATAGATAATTCGATTATATTGATTTACAGCCACATATGGAACGGTTTTATATTAACGATGCATATATGATGTATATATGTTTGAGTGTTTTTGAAGACCATTTTAAACCAAACTTCAATGGTTAAAAAATATTAAAAGAATCTACCTTTAAAACAAATTTTGACCAACTATTTAAAATTTAAAATTTAAATACATATGACTTATTTTCACGTGAAATATTTTCATATAGTTGACAAATTCTCTCTCTCTCTCTCTCTCTCTCTCTCTCTCTTTCCCAGAGGGGGTTGGTCATACCAAAGAGATAGGGAGGCGGGGTGCATTTATACGACAGGGCTCGGGAAATATTGAAAATTGAATCGGTCCAGCCGATGACGTCATCACCTAACTTCACTATGCGGGGGACGATATAACGATCTTCGCTGAATACCCCCACCCACTAATAAAAAACCCCATGTTTACATGTTCGTAGCGCTTGTTTAGCCCTAGATAGACATGTTTGCAGCTTACCTGACACAATGAAAATCAGCACTGAAGTAGCAATTTAGTCCCTTTGTTCTAACTTATTGTGAAACGTGCTTTAAAATACAGAAAAAGAAAGCGAAAGTAGCCATGCCGGAACCACATGATTCGTCTTGCCGCCGGTTCGTATGGGTCAAAAACTATTGAGCTGGTAACCAATATTTTTATTCGAGTTTTCATTCGAGTTAATTCCCTTGCCCGTGAAATTTGTTTTGTTTTTTCTTTCAAAAAGGTACCTTCGGACGAATAAAAAATACTTATTTGCGCGAGTACTGACGTCGCCTAAAAACAATAACAAGCCTACAGATAATCAAATCAGGTTTAAGCTTTGTTGTTTTTTTCGCATGTAAAAGTCTTTTATAAAGCTTTCTTTGGAAGTACTCACTGACTACTTTACACCGGTTACCCTAAAGTGCGAAAAGGACTCCTTTTCGCGAAAAGGAGTCCTTTTCGCGAAAAGGACCTAAATTTCACGAAAAGGAGTTCCTTTGTTATCAGTATGGGGAATGCTGATATAATTTAACTCAAATGGTTAGAAGAATATTCATAAAAGATTGTTTACGATGTTGTTATTGATTTATTTCAAGGATAAAAAGGATATAAGTTTTCTTGTTCTTGTTCTTTTTCTTTTCCTTAATATAAACGATTTTTCTGATTGATTTATGCGCTCATTTACTTACATGACACATTTTTTTTAATTTTGTCTTACCAACAAGCTCAAAGTCAAAATACTTAATTTTAGCATATTTGTTCAAAGTATTAGAAGCCGGTACGAAAATTGCCTGAGAAGTCCTTTTCGCTAAATGCCTGACAAACGAAAAAAGGACTCAAATATTTTTTTCTTCAACTGACTGTTTTCTGCTGTAATATGCTTACGTTGGACAAAGTGGCTTCCGTAATATGAATCACAAAATAAAATTAAATTTGAGCATATTTGCTTGTAGTATTAGTAACCTGTATAGAACCATTGAGAAGTCCTTTTCGCTTTAAAAGGCCTCAGAAACGAAAAGGACTCAAATATAAACTTTTTGTTATATATTATTTTATGAATATTTATGTTTTAACTGATTGGTTTGTGCTCTAATATGCTTACCATTCATTACATAAAATTGTTTCCTTAATAAGAAGCACAAAATTAAGTGAAATCATAGTAAGCGTATTTGCTTCAAGTATTAGTAACCCGCACGAAAGGCTAGAAGTCCTTTTCGATTAGCGCCTCAGAAACGAAACGGACTCGAACTGCTTTAATTTCTCAATTTTTATTTATATTTTCTACTTTATCGGAAGTATGTAAAATAGTGTTTTTTATTAAGCTACAAGAGTGTGGATTTCACTCAAAATTTAGGCTCTTTTGTGGAAAAGGAATTCTTTTGACGAAAAAAGCTCGGAATAAACAAGTAATTTATTTTATTTCATTTATTTATTATAATATTTTTTTGATGATATGTCATTTGGTCCGAGTATCGAAACCAAAGATTGTCATATCAATATAATATACAAATACCTTCGTGCATTCGGAAGAAATGAAAAAAATATCGATAAATAAACGAATAATTCCATGCAATCTGCATCCTAGCCGCAAAGTGGCTTACTTGAAATGGAGTAGTTAAGTCACTGAAAATAAACTTTTCCTAAATACATGTTCAAATCTTGAACAAATTAAGATTATTGGAGCAAATATATGAGATTCGAAATCGTTACTATAAAACCACCCATTTAAAGCAATATACATTTTTAAAATATGGTATTCTGCTTTATTAACACTTACGCTGATTACTATATGGTCTGTGTGAGTTATTACATTTATATTATATTTTAATTCATCAAATTTTCAAGTCAAATCGTTTGAAAATACACACACACACACACACACACACACACACACACACACATACACACACACACACACACACACACACACAAAAGACATTTAATTTCATGTAAAAATCATATGATTATTTAGTCTGTATTATCAAGCTGTTGATTGAATTATCGGCACACTTTTATGGAGCGATTAAGGTACATGGGTAGCTGGCATTAATTGGATTATCACGCCTTCACTCATCGCTTTACAGGCGTCATTAACAGCAATTCAATAGACATGTATACATAGGCTTACCGTTTCAATTGTAAGTATTGGTGTAATGATAAAATTTTCTGCGGAAATATACAAGTCTCCCAGAATCTCATCATTTCAGAACAGAAAAAGAATCTGAATAATATTACTATCTTGACATCGGCCATTTTCAGTCAGAAAACAAACACGTTAACTATCAATTTTAGCAATTTTCTTTCTACAATCAGATTTACACCTACCCCCCCCCCCCCCCCCCCCCCCCTCTCCACCACTGAGCAGCAACCAGATTCACAAAAAAAAAAAAATAAAAAAAAATAAATAAATAAAAACTCGTCTGCACCCCTACCCTCCCCCGCCCCAACCACTGCATTAAACTTCGTGTTTTTCTTAATTATCTCTGCAAACAATATAGCTCCAAGGTAATTAACTGGAATCAAAATACTTTTTCAGCTTAAACACAATAGAGTAATAATAATTAAAGCGAAAAAGTA
Organism: Ctena decussata; assembly: GCA_963989385.1. Classification (NCBI taxonomy): domain Eukaryota; kingdom Metazoa; phylum Mollusca; class Bivalvia; order Lucinida; family Lucinidae; genus Ctena; species Ctena decussata. The sequence goes on from OZ022508.1 coordinate 36,979,294, forward strand.
ATAAATAGCAGCCCAATACCTGTTTTCTGAGTCCTTTTCGTGAAATCAGGTCCTTTTCGCGAAAAGGACTCCTTTTCGCGAAAAGGAGTCCTTTTCGCATTTTAGGGTAACCCCTTTACACGGCTTTTTTCCCCGAGCGTCGGCCTGTGTATTGTGTATATGAGGTGACCTCAGATTGGTGACACGTGACATGCGCTAATTATCGAAGTCTTCTAAAAACATGTTCGCACCTTGGCAAGACAATCGGAGCTGTGATTATCTGTGATTACTCTTGACACGTTGTTGATTAAATTGATGTAAACAACCCAATTAACTTTTAATGCAGTGCCGTAAACATCGACGAGAATAGCCGAAACATCCGCGACAAAGAAATATCTGACAGAATCAAAGAAAATATCCTAAGTATTGGGCCAATATGGGACCGATTTTTAGGCGTTTTGGGCCGTTTCCAATCGGTCCGAATTTCTGAATTTCGGTCTGGGACCGAAAAAATCCGGTTTTCCCGAGCCCTGTTATACGATATAAAAACTATTATTGTGACTTTACAGCTCTTATGTTGGAACAACCGCTGTCACCACAACTACGGTAGTTGCAAATTGCAAAAAATGAAATTAACAATTGGCAAACTACCTCAAAATAACACTTTTACCCACAGAAAGTATACTAAATTTTACGGTAAAAGAGACCAGTTTGTTGCTAGGCATTGTGGGACAGAAACGTTACTTTTTATGACTGTATTGTATTAAACTCTTGCTAATTAATTTCGCATATCTTAATATATAATATCTGCCAAAGAACTCTGGAGAGACCTGAGGAGGTCTCTGAAACAGTTTTCCATATCAAATAGTGCTATAGTTTCCAATAAGTCTACTGAATAGGGGTTAGCAGCCACGAATGTCTGTTACCATAAAATTTACGAGAAATTCTTACAGTGTATTAGTCAATTTCCTCGTAATATTTCTGTCACACTGTCCTAATACTACTGTCAGTTCAAATCTCTCTCTCTCTCTCTATCTGCAAGTTTGTACTGGAAAAATGCAACAGTTTCAGTCAAATCAAACTTTCTTTGTCGACGTCGTCGTTGTATTCGGAGTGGTGCAAATATGTGTCGAGTTTTCTGGTTTAACTCTTTTTTGACATGCGCAAACAGGCGAGACATCTCCTCAAGTGGATTTCTTGTACTACAGAATATTACATCTCCGAATCTGGACAAGTCCTTTAAGAACAGTCTAATATATACCTACACAATTATCTCAGGCAGTTCTGTCCAGTATTTAGAGCTTAAGAGTATTATAAGCACCACCAAGTCCTGCAACTTGGCGAAACAGATATAGATTGAGAGAAAATGTCATATTTCTCTATCTAGATTTAGAATAATAGACATGTAGTACAATGACCTCATGCGCCGCTGCATTTTTTTTTATTCGTTTTACGGTATTATCCGCAAATATTGCACTAACTGACATTAAATATGCCCAACTACAATATATTTGTTCTTAATTTATTTGTATTTGTAATTTATTTGAAACTTTATTAAGAACAGGCTTGGAATGTTTGCTGAAGTGTAAATATAAAATAATATCTATGCATATGACACGTCGGCTCATAGTAAATATACTGTAAAACCAAGTATTTCGAGTAAGGTGCAGGCTTATGCAAATATATGCATAACTAAGCTATTCAGTACCGAATATTTCAGGAGACATAAATTGATGTCTATAAGGGCTAGATTCAATATCATTTGACAGCCCGCTCGAGGCAGAGTAAATGTAAAATAACATTGACGCATATTTCCATTCACAGTAACTTTGTTATAAAACCGAGTGTTTAACTCATGTGCAGGCTTATGCAAATATGCGTAAAAGCAGGTATTTACCGAATATTTGAAGATAGATAAATATAAGTAAATATGACGGTTAGATTCAATATCATTTGACAGCCTGTTTGATGTAGCGTAAATATAAGATAATATTTACGCTTACGTCCATTCACAGTAAATATCATATAAAACCAAAAGTTTAACTCATATGTAGGCCTGGGCAAATGTATGCGTAAACGAAGGTATTTACCAACTGTTTGAGACGACATAAACAGATGTTAATATAAGGGCTAGATTTGATATTGTTTCGCTTGCTATTCAAATACGAGTAAATGTAGGGCAATATTTACATGTACGTCCATCCTCGGTGGCTAACCTGTAAATCCACAGATGTCAAAGGTTTTGTTGGGCCTATGCAAATGTATTGGTAAAACAACGCATTTACATATTATTTGCAGTACGATAAATAGGAGTAAATACCGGGTTATGTTTAAGATAATGTGATACCCTGTTCAAAGACGTGTAAATATAAGTCAATATTTACATATTATTTAACGTTAGTGCCATACCCTTGTAAAAGCCGGCGCTTACGGTATTTACAAGGGCGTTCAAATATAAGCGTAAACATTTGTATTTAAGAAAGTGTACTAAAGTATGGAATCATTATTGAACGTATGCAACATTCAAAATATATTTCCTCATGTATGTGAATGAATGTAAATATAGCGGTAACATTTGCAAGGTTTTGAAGTTATAATAAAAGTTAGCAAATATATTACAGGTTTACCATTACGCGTCCAAGTAATCAAATGTATTGTGCATATAACAGGCTGCGTTTGCGTTGATAGTGCATACCCTAGTAAATATGAGTAAAACAACCTTTTCATGCAGTGACAGCATGTATGCAAGGTTTGAAAAATATCCATTAAAAACTGTGAGAGGAGTTGATTACACAAACTCTATACCATAGAATGCAAAAATTTGCCTAAAATGACTAAGTTCAAAAGGCCATAATTTTGTCAAAATTTAATCTAGGTCCAACAAAAACCCACATGCACATCTTCAATATGTCCACAACATGTATGCAAAGTTTGAAAAAGAGCCACTGAAAACTGTGGGAGGAGTTGATTACACAAACTCTATACCCTACTATACAAAAATTTGCCTAAAATGACTAAGTTCAAAAGGCCGTAAATCTGTCAAAATTAATTTTAGCCCCATCAAAAATCCACATGCACATCTTCAATATGTCCACAACATGTATGCAAAGTTTGAAAAAGTTCCATTGAAAACTGTGGGAGGAGTTGATTACACAAACTCTATACTATAAAGCGTGACGAACAGACAGACGGACAGACAGACAGGGGCAAATCTTAATGCCCCCTGACTATCGTCACGGGGGCATAAAAAGAATTCATCTATGGGTTCAGGAGATATGTGTCATTAACAAGAGGCCCAAATGGGCCTGATATCGCTCACCTGGCTATTGTGCAACGGGACCATTCTGATACAAAATTGGTCCAATTCCACTGAGATTTTCTCATTTTCAAATTTTGCTACTTTTAGTAACAGAGGCCAACTTGATTTACTTTTGAAACACCTCAATGCAAGAATCATTTTTCCACAAATTTCATCAAAATCCATTCTGGGGTTACTGAGATATTGCCAGTTTCATGTTTTGTGCTATTTTTAGTAACGGCAGATGGCAGCCATCTTGGATTGCTAAAATGCAAAAAATCGAAAAGCCTTCATGCAAGGACCAATTTGACACAAATTTGGTCCAATTCCATTGAGATTTTCTAATTTTCACATTTTTCTATTTTCAGTAACAGAGGCCAATATGACTGGTCTATAGTTAGTTATTTTTGAAACATCTCAATGCAAGAATCATTTTGACGCAAATTTCATCAAAATCCATTCAGTGGTTACTGACATATTGTCATTTTCATGTTTAGTGCTATTTTTAGTAACGGCAGATGGCGGCCATCTTGGAATGCCAAAATGCAAAAAATCGAAAAAGCTTAATGAAAGGACCATTCTGACACAAAATTAGCACAATTCCATTGAGATTTTCTAATTTTCACATTTTTCTATTTTTAGTAACAGAGGCCAATATGACTGGTCTACAGTTAGATATTTTTGAAACATCTCAATGCAAGAATCATTTTGACACAAATTTCATCAAAATCCATTCAGTGGTTACTGAGATATTGTCATTTTCATGTTTTGTGCTATTTTTAGCAACGGCAGATGACGGCCATCTTGGAATGCCAAATTGCAATTTATCGAAATGACTCCATGCAAGGAACATTCTGACACATAATTGGTCCAATTCCATTCAAGGGTTCTTGAGTAATTGTCATTTTTATGTTTGTGCTATTTTTAGTAACACTAGATGGCGGCCACCTTGGAATGCCAAATTGCAATTAATCAAAACGGCTTCATGCAAGGAACATTCTGACACAAAATTGGTCCAATTCCATTCAAGGGTTCTTGAGTAATTGTCATTTTTATCTTTGTGCTATTTTTAGTAACGGCCCCCATGGTGGCCATCTTGGATAGTCAACTGGCACAAAATTGAAATAATTCCATTCAAGAACCATTTCTGACCAAATTTGGTCAGAATTGGTTGCATTTTCTTTAGATATTGACATTTGAGCAAAATCGGTCTTGTAAACGCTAAGTAGGTCACTGTGACCTAATTCCGATATAGATTTTTTTTATTTTTATAATGTTTAATACCAAGGTCCCACTACTGCTCCATGCAAACTTTTAACCAAATATACCAATTGGTTCTGGAGAAGAAGTTGACTTTGTTGTTTTTGCTATTTTTAGTAACGGCAGCCATCTTGGATTCTTGACCTGACCCAATTTTACACTTTTGAAACCCTGCAGTCTGGTCATGCTCCATGTGAAATTTGAGATCCATGGGTTCAGTGGTTTTAGAGAAGAAGTTGTTTGAAGTTGTTTAAATAGGTCAGTTTTTGACATTGGCATTTGTGCAAAATTATACGCGTAAACAGAAAGTAGGTCACTGTGACAAAACTACTCTACAGATTTTTTTCATTTTTATAATTTTGAATACCAAGGTTTCACTGATATTCCATGCCAAACTTCAGACAAATATACCAAATTCAGACAAATATACCCAGTGGTTCTGGAGAAGAAGTTTATTTTGTTGTTTTTGCTATTTTTGGTAACGGCGGCCATCTTGGATTTTCAACCTGACCCAATTTTATAATTCTGAGACCCTGGAGTCAGGTCATGCTCCATGTGAAATTTTAGAACCGTGGGACCAGTAGTTTTACAGAAGAAGATGTTTGAATATTTGTTTTTAGGTGTTGACGGACAAATTCCGTGACGACGCACGACGCACGCATTGGTATGACAATAGCTCACTATGGCCCCTCGGGCCAGGTGAGCTAAAAAACTTTAACCAAAACATCCAATCAATAAAAAGACAATTTTCTAAGTCCATGACCTTGACATCAAGGTCAAGGAGTGGGGTGGGGGCGGTACCATGTTAAACTTTGGACCAATATCTTACTACAGTGCAAGTATCAAAAGAATCCATCCATGGGTTAGGGAGATATTGGTCTTTAAAAAACTTTAACCAAAACATCCAATCTGGACGCCGACACGGACGCTGACGCGGACGCGGACGCCGACGGCGTGGTGACAACAATAGCTCTTCCTGAACTTTCGTTCAGGCGAGCTAAAAATTACAGATTCAACCAATGCTTTCAATATGACACATTATGTCCTCAATGAATGATAAATCTCTTTTTAAAGGAGGATTAATTCCACAGTGTCATTCTCATGGACAGACATTCGGCAGCAGATGTGTGCAACAACGATTACGTACCGCTGAGCCACTTGGGGAATGTCGTTCCAAGAATTGAAATGGAACAGAACAGTGTCATTCTGTCTCTGGCTCACATAGTATCACCTCCGGTCAGGCAATGAAATTATCATAACTGGTAATTCTGGTAGATGAATTCTGGTTGGATGAATTGTCACACCTTAACCTGTACAGGTAACATATGCTTTTTGTTGGGAACCAGATCCCCAACCAGTTCTGTCTTTATGCGATACTTTTAAATTATTTTAACATTAATAATTAGAGTGATAGCAAATGTAGTATTATTCTTGTTGTAAGAGTTTACAAAAATGAAAGGGACAATATGGGTTCACACAATGATAGGAAGTTGATAAATTCTTTTTCATAAAACCGAAGAAATAAGCAGAACTTAGACACCTGCAGAAATAACCTTGTGTCTAATTCTCTAGGTGAAACCAAACCTTACAAGAACGTGTCAACGCCCATGGGCATAGCCCATAATGTAGATTCTAACCATCCTACAAACCTAAATTAATTGATCTAAATGAAATAAAGCCATAAGCCGTTTAAAGTATATATATAATATATATAATATGAAAAGTAGGACTGGTTTGGTGTTGTAATCAATTACCACAATTATTTTAATGTCTAAGGGAAACAGCAGACTGTTCCTGTGCGAACAGTCTGATCAGGGTCTACACTGTTTGCCTGGCAGCCAATAGTTTTATAAAATATCTCCCAAGACTGATGACCATTATTGGACTTGTCTAAAATGCAAAAATGGATGAGCCCTTTTCATAATATGACTTGGTTAAAAGTAATATTTGCATCCCAACGCATAGAGTAAGTACGGTAAATCAGAAGATTGACATGATTTTAATCTCTTCCTTTACCCTTAAAGCCAAAAAACTTATGTCTGCACAATTTCCCAAAATGTTTTGTTTAAGCTTTATCATACTGAGTATTCAAAGCTAGAGGGCAAAGAGTGTAGATCCAGATGAGGCAGCTCATTATGAGCTGCCTCACCTTGATCTATGCTCTTTGAAGATTCAATTTTTTTTCATTTTTTGCCGCTGTAAGTGCTTTTTGCAAAATTTTACAAAATTTATAAAGGTTAAAAGTAATTTTTGTGTCCCAAGAAAAATATAAATAACAGTTAATCAACTTGACATAATTTTAAACTCTTCCTTAAATTGCTTATCATTTCGTCTATCAGTTAAGAACTCTCCCTCAACATTATATCACCTAATGTAAGTATTCACCTGTCCCAAATGGCTGATTTATCAGTTGTCAATGAAAATTGATATTCTTCAATTTTAAATTTATCAAATTACCAAATTCCTCCAAAATATTAGGACATCTAGACATTTTACCACAATTATTATAAACATGAAAATTGATATTCTTCAATTTTGAATTTATCAAATTACCAAAATTCCTCCAAAATACTGGGACATCTAGACATTTTACCGCAATTATTATAAACATTCTGGTAGGTTATTATCCAGTGCTGTGCTTAGGTGAAGCAACAGCATTTTTTATTTTTCCAAAGGGAAACAACTTTTGACTTCAGTTTCCTTCCCTGGACAACAAAACCTTTTTTAACAGGGGACATCACTTACAGAAAAGAATTTGTTATTCTTTTTGTAAAGAGTTGACCCCTATAATGAGAAGGTAGAAAAAATAAAAATGGAAGAGTTGCTCCCCCCTGGCAGTGTGCCCGTTCACCTTAAAATCTGTTGTGGCGCTGACTGAGCTGAACACTTGATGTACTTTTAGGGATGACAGGAAAAGACAACTTAACTTCATCATACCCAAGAGATAAAATTAGGGGCCTTTGCAAAATGTGCCGAAAGGAATTTACAGTGTAGACAGAGATCAGGAAGTTATAAAACTTGTTCCCCTTTGTAAAAATGGTGACAAATCATATAGGTGTACCTAGCAGTGTAACCAAAATTTACTGCCGTCATTGTAAGTATGGGTATCTTTCTTGCCTGGTACCAGCATAACCCGTTTAATTTGAAGGAGCCACTTAGTCTTGGAGAGGGTGACTGCAGAATTATTTACAGATACTTAAATCAATGACCCCTCACTTACCATACATATTTATGATTGTGCATAAAATTATGATTGAGGGATGATGAGGCGTAAATTATGGAAAATGAGGCCTAAATATGTATGTGGTTAGTGGACCAATTTTCGCTGATAAATTACCAACTTCCTAATGTAATTTATGGTCATTATGAAGCTTCATATGCAGGCAGCAAGCTGAAAATTCAAAAGAATGCATGGAAAACATTGTAGATCCAGATCAGGCTGCTCCTTATGAGCAGTCTGATCTGGGTCTGCAACTTTTGGAAATTTTTCTGGTAGTACATTACAAAAACAGATGAGATGTCTGATTACTTATTATAACTACCACATACCATGTTTCATTCACCTGCATTAAACAACCCTAATCTTGCATACGTACATGTATATATAATCACATGTACAACCACACTTCATCATCCCAGTTAACCCAAGTTAAGCATTCCTGGTCAAGTCAGTGAAGCAATTCTAATGAATGATATGACTGACCGTTCTTTAAGTGTTCATCAATTTCAGAACAGCTACTTACTGTCCATTTTGTAAAAAGTGACCAATTTCAGAACAAATATCATAATTACTCTAAATACTCAAGTACTGTAACTTGAACAAGCTGATAAGCACTAGCTTGATAAGTCAGCTCTTGAATCTGAATCTGTTCTAATGGTCAATTAAAAGCAAACAATCAGATAAAATATTGTCTTGAAGACTGACTTAATTCTCAAACTTATTACCATCAGGACATTTTGAGTAAAAAATCCAGGCAATACTGCAAATAATGCACACCCAGATCTGCTCCAATAATATGAGGTATCGTGTATCATGTTCTATGTTTTTATGCAAATATTTACATTTCCTACTTTCACTGAATACCTGATCAGACTCTTCCTGGCCTATATTTAGGGCATAACTGTACTCAAAAATGGGGGGGGGGGGGGAGGAGGAGATTAAGGGGAATCTTCAGTTTTTCAGTTTTATGACCGCAAATTGTGTTATTGTGTTTTGTGGGGATGTGTCAGTGGAGCAGAAAAACACAATTTGCGACCATTAAACCAACGATTTACCTCCCCACTATTTTGCAATACAGTCATCCCCATTCTAATGCACTTTTCATATTTTCACCTTTCAAATTTACTACTTTGCACCAAAAAATAAGCACAGTCAGCAACGTAAAACCAGACTGCAGCCAATGAGAAGCGACCAAATGTTTCCGTAAATAAATTGCAGGAATGTACTGCCACAAATTTTTGAAGTTATCCACTTAGATGTCGCCTTATACAAGTGAATTGGAATGCTTGCTCGCCTGTCCAATACTGGGTAATATCACCACAGTATAATTATTTGGTGGGACCTACCTTTCTCCTGCTCCAAGAGAGCTTTTACCGACTCCTCTGTTTCTACCTCATCTCTTGTCAACTCCTCACACTCAAAATTATCCTCAGCTCCCTGAAATAACTCCACCGGCTCACTATCACACTCAAATCCTGTCTGAGGTTGCTCAAAGGCATCTTCTGTGACTCCAAACTTGTCTAGGCTATTATCGATATCTGCAGTCAGAGTGGTAGATACATCATCAGATAATGTATCATCTAGTTCACGTAAAATTTCACAATCCTCTGCATCCATTTTAAGAAATTCAGCACACAATTACGCAATATCAATAATACTTTACTTTTTAAATATTTCTTTATAATGAGCTAATTTTTGCATTCAGATATCATATGTTTCTAATGTAAGCAGCTTGCAAATTTTGTCTACTTTTAGATACACAACTTTTTAGTGTTCATGTATTTTAAAATTTTAAAATGTGAGTAATTTTGAAGGCTCATATATTGGTATCTATAAACTTTTCCTGAATGAAATACTTTTACGTTCAAATATCCATATACACATTTCCAGCTTTACGTATTCATATACTTTTCATGTACTAAAGCAGTTTTAATGTTCATATACTCCTCTTTAACTTCTCATTTTTGGTGTGTTCATATACTTTCACATACAATATGTAACTTTTTAGCTTTTTATTTTTTATATTTATTTAGTTCCATATTTCTCCAGGTCCGTAAACTTTCATATACTTAGCGAAAACAGATATTGTTAGCTTACATTAATGTATTATTAAATTAATCAACCCTATGTCTGTTCTACAACACCTTGTTACACCATACAGCTGCAGAGGTTATGAATATTTTATGATGATGTAAAATCAAAATAACAAAACTATTCCCAACCCTGACTGGTGCCAAAAATAACAAACTTCCTGCGTGAAAACAATGCAAACCGAACTGAACTTTCAAACATCCCCAAATGGCATGTATAACAATTATCTCCAAATGTCATGTGCTAAAATAATATGACACTGCCACTATCTATCTGGGAAAAATTAGGCCCTGATAGGTCTGTAAGTGGAACATGTGACCAATTAAATTCTGCTGGTCGCAGAGCTCCAGATAGGAGTCAATTTTGATCATTCTGCAATTTTTTTTAAACTTTTCAATTTAAATTTCTGCTATAAAAGCATATGTTGTGGCCCCTCATGAAAAGTGCCTCAGTGAGGTATTTCTAATGAGGAACCACAAAATATGTACATTATGTTGTGGCCCCTCATGAGAGCTGCCTCAATGAGGCAGTTCTAATGAGGAACCACAACATATGCATACCATATTTTGTGTGGATAATTAAGGTATCTGGGTACACCTCCATGTTTTTCTGCCATTTTTACTAAGGGAGACAACTTCTCTGACTTCCTGTTTGCTTCCTTGTGTGACAAAGCCTTTCCAAAAAGGGGTCTACTTTGAAAGGAATGAATTTGCTCCTAGAGGAGCAAATTCTTTTCTATAAGAGTTGACCATCATTGACAAGGCAGGCAAAAACTTAAAAATTACAGACTTGCTTCCCTTGAAAGTGTACATTCTCCAAAATGAAAATGTCTCAGAATTATCATCCATAATTTTTTTAATGATATTTCTTATTTCTCAATAAAGCCCACATCAGAACTTCCTCATGAAGGAGGTTCCATTGGCAGCCATGCACAGCCTATGTTTCTTTGAGAAAAACCAAAAATATCTCAGAAACCACCATTTCAATTCCCTCTTATGGAGAGCTTTATTGTCTGTCCCATATGAACATGTGCCGATACAGAAGCATTTAAAACTAACTGCAATTAAGATCTGCTGTTAAGAATATAATTTCTGCCATAATTCACATTAATCCCTCTGCCAAGGTTTAAATCCCGCCTGGCCACAGCATGTTGCAGTATTATTGGTATTGGTAAAGTTGTCAAGACGTTATTAGCTGTGACTTAAACCCTTCTTAAATTCTTAAATATGCAATAAAACTGGTAGAGTTTTATATGTGAGGCATCCATGTAGCCTTAAGAGGATCCAAATATTTAATACCTAATCACTATTTAATGCACTTAACTTTTGTGACAATGAACCATATGTATCAAATATTGCCCATAGTGCAATATGTAGCATATTGTAAAATGTGAACTACTATAATTATATGGAAGCCCGAAACAAAAACATAATCAACCTAATAGGGTGAAAATCACTTAACCCATAATGCGCCAAAAAGCAGACGTCAAAATTTACATCTGCTGAAATTTCAAAATATGTTTTGTTCAAGCTATATCATATTGAGAATTCAAAGACTATAGGGCAAACAGTATAAATTCAGATGAGGTGGCTCATTATGAGCCACCTCATCTGGATCTACACGGTTTGCGAATTCAACAAGTTTTCATTTTTGGCGCTTTAAGGGTTAAAATAATTACTAATGGAACAGTTTTTACAGTGCAGTAATGCATCTGAAAAAATAAATAGTAGGAAAGGATATAGTGTAGACCTGATCAGACTGTTCCTTCAGGTTTGCACTGTTTGCTGTCTGTCCAAATACAATTTTTTTTTAGGATAACTGTGCAGTCAGGCTGTCACAGTCTCTTCTGAACAATTACAAATTTCATATGAAAATGGTTAAAAAATACTTACCCTGAATTTTTTAGATGAGCAACGTTCCGTTCCGAGCTATGCAACAAATATGATACATAGACATCTGCACTGTCCGCAATTTAAGTTTTACCACGGCATCTCCTGAAAGGACAATAAACTTTAATTCGTACATCCCACATTTTGAAAATAGGAACACTTTTTGGAGACTTCCTGTTTCCTTCCCTGAACAATGAAGCCATTCTTAAATGGAGTCAACTCTTAAAGGAAAGAATTTATCCCTACAGGAGCAAATTCTTTTCAGGAAGCAAATTCTTTCCTTTAATAGTTGGCTCATTAAGAATGAAGGCGCCGGGCCGCGTAGCGCAATCGGTAGGGCACCTGACTCATAAGTCAGAGGTCCTGGGTTCGAAACCCGGTCTGGCCACATACTTTCTCCTTCCGCTGATTCAAGAAGGGCAGTTGTCAGTTACTGGCAAAAGTATGTGCACTTAGTACTGGTTAACCGCTTAGGAGGTCTAAACCTGCCCAGGAATAGTGTGGTTAGGTTAACTGACCGTCCCGACATGACCTTAGCTGTTTACCATGGACGTTAAGCATCAAATCAACCAACCAAATCAAGAAAGAAGGCAGAAGTAAATATGACAAAGTTGCTTTCCCTGAAAGTGTACCCATTTAGCTTAGACAATATTCTTGTTTATTGGGTGTCATAATCATATTATGCAACAGTCCAGTGAAACTGCTATTTCATTTAAGGGAATACTCTATCTCACACAGGTAATGACATAACAGGGTCATAAAACAGAAAAACACTGAGAGTGTGTTCTATGTAGTATGGAATAAATGTCTTTAAGTTTGAAGATATAACAGTCCACTGCAGAAATGTCTATATTCTGCAGATAATGCTAAATGGGGTATTTTTTCTAACAAATGACCCAGGGAACTTTTCAATTTCGCAGGACCAAAATTGACACTCATGGAGTAAGTGATATGGGTTTCACGACACATCAGCACAAAAAGACACAAAATTTGGGCAATAGCAAATTTTAGAAGGACAATCTTGCGGGTAATTTGCCACCTTTTTTATTACAGAAAATTTGAAGGGGGCGTTTATGAGATAGGGGGTTTTAGAAGAAATACTGTACACTCTATGTAATCACTAAAACACTGGCATATAAAGTTGTGCTGCATTTCTTCTAATAAATGCCCCCTCTCTAATAACCCACACCCCCTCACTTTTTGTCTGTGAAAAAATGAGACCAAAATTCCATCAAAATCAAAATTTATCATTACGTGCCCAAATTTTGTTTCCAAAATGCCGTTTTTAGACCCTGTGAATTGCAATGCCCCTGGAGCATTTATTGTAAGAAATATGGCAACGTATCATAAAGTTGGCCATATCAGATTTTACAATATGCCTATTAAGATATTTGCCTTCAGGAATAGTAACAGACTAGCAAATTTATAAATATGATAAATCTACCATTAAAAGTCATTGAAATTATTAATACTCATTTAATCCCCTTCTCTATGTATAGTAATGAGAGGTCCTTAAACTCCCGCCAGGTGAATAATTAATAGATAACATTTAAGCACACTTATTCATAAGCTTTAAGGTATATTAATACACTTTCAGGGCAGGGGAATCAACTCTGCCATTTACATTTTTTGCCTCCCTTCTCAATGCGGGTCAACTCTTAAAGGAAAGAATTTGCTCCTTGAGGAGCAAATTCTTTCCTATAAGAGTAGACCCCCTTTTGGAAAGGCTTCGGCCATCTGGACAGAAAACAAGAAATCATGAAAGTTGTTCCCTTTTGTAAACAAGATGGCCTTGATGGCCCTGGATCGCTCACCTGAGTATTTTGTGAACTTAACCTCAGAAACATCCATACATCCAACAGACAGAGTTTCACAAAGATTCAATGGAAAATGAACCTTTTATTGTGTACCTTAGGTTTTTGTATGATTTAACCTAATGACCTTGTTTTTGACCCAACATGACCCAGTTTCAAACCTGGTCTAGATTTCTTGGATATAAACATTCTGCAAAGTTTCATGAATATCGGATCAAAACTGTGCCCTCTAGAGCGTATACAATGTTTTTCTAAGGTTTGACCTAGTTTTTGACCCGACATGACCAAGTTGCACCCATGGTCCAGATTTGTAGGAGAAAAACATTTTGACAAAGTCTCAAGAAGATTAGAACAAAACTGTGTCCTCTAAAGCGTTCACATGGTTTTTCTAAGAACTGACCTAGTGACCTAGTTTCCGACCTGACATGGCCCAGTTTCAAATTAGGTCTACATTTCATAAAAATAAACATTCTGACAAAGTTTCATGTAGATTATATCATAACTGTGCCCTCAAGAGTGTACACAACGTTTTTCTAAGATTTGACCTAGTGACCTAGTTTTTGACCCCACATGACCCAGTATCAAAGTTGGTCTAGATTTCATTAAGATAAACATTCTGACCATGTTTCATGATGATTGGATCGTAACTGTGCCCTCTGAGTCATTCTAAGATTTATTTCTATTTTTAGCTCTGGCGGCCATTTTGTACAGCAGAGTGGAACTGTTTCAGCAATTTTTGTTTAGAACCATGAGTCAAACACTTCTGTGAAATTATTTTGAAATCGAGCCATTGGCTTTAGAGGAGGTGTTGTTTAAAGGTTTTTCTATATTTAGCTCTGGTGGCCATTTTGTTCAGCAGAACTGATTTGGTAGAGGGTCTCCTAAGGAACATTTCTGTGAAATTATTTCAAAATCTTCCCAGCAGTTTTGGAGGAGAGGTCGTTTAAAGGTTTTTCTATTTTCAGGTCTGGTGGCCATATTGTTCAGCCGAGGGGAACCGGTAGAGCTGATTTGGTAGAGGGTCTCCAAGGAACATTTCTGTGAAATTATTTCAAAATCTACCCAGCATTTTTTTAGGCGAAGTCGTTTCAAGGTTTTTTCTATTTTTAACTCTGGCGGCCATTTTGTTCAGCAGAGAGGAACCGTTTGAGCAAATTTTGGTAGAAGGTCTCCTAAGGAACATTTCTGTGAAATTGTTTCAAAATCTGCCCAGCACTTTTGGAGGCGAAGTCGTTTAAAGGTTTTTCTATTTTTAGCTCTGGCAGCCATTTTTTCAGCGAAGCAGAACCGTTTTAGCAATTTTGGTAGAGGGTCTCCTAAGAAACATTTCTGTGAAATTATTTTAAAATCTGCCCAGTAGTTTTGGAAAAGAAGTTGTTTAAAGGTTTTTCTATTTTTAGCTCTGGCGGCCATATTGCTCAGCGGAGCAGAATGGTTCGAGAAATTTTGATTTAGGGCTACCTAAGAAACATGTCTGTGATTTTATTTCAAAATCTGCCCAGCACTTTTGGAAGCGAAGTCTGTTAAAGGTTTTTCTATTTTTAGCTCTGGCTGCCATTTTGTTCGGCAGAGCTGACTCGTTTTAGCAATTTTGGTAGAGGGTCTCCTAAGAAACATTTCTGTGAAATTATTTTAAAATCTGCCCAGTAGTTTTGGAAAAGACGTTGTTTAAAGGTTTTTCTATTTTTAGCTCTGGCGGCCATATTGCTCAGCGGAGCAGAACGGTTTGAGAAATTTTGATTTAGGGCTACCTAAGAAACATTTCTGTGATTTTATTTCAAAATCTGCCCAGCAGTTTTGGAAGCGAAGTCTGTTAAAGGTTTTTCTATTTTTAGCTCTGGCTGCCATTTTGTTCGGCAGAGCTGACTCGTTTTAGCAATTTTGGTAGAGGGTCTCCTAAGAAACATTTCTGTGAAATTATTTCAAAATCTGCCCAGTAATTTTGGAGAAGAAGTTGTTTAAAAGGTTTTTCTGTTTTTAGCTCTGGCGGCCATATTGTTCAGCGGAGCAGAACTGTTTGAGAAATTTTGGTTAAGGGCCTCCTAAGGAACATTTCTGTGAAATAATTTCAAAATCTGCCCAGCACTTTTGGAGGCGAAGACGTTTAAAGGTTTTTCTATTTTTAGCTCTGGTGGCCATTTTGTTCAGCAGAGCGGAACCGTTTGAGCAATTTTGATAGAGGGTCTCCTAAGGAACATTTCTGTGAAATTACATCAAAATCTGCCCAGCAGTTTTGGAGGAGAAGTCGTTTAAAGGTTTTTCTATTTTTAGCTCTGGCGGCCATTTTGTTCCGCAGAGCGGAACCGTTTTAGCAATTTTGGTAAAGAGTCTCCCAAGGAACTTTTGTGTGAAATTACATCAAAATCTGCCCAGCAGTTTTGGAGGAGAAGTCGTTTAAAGGTTTTTCTATTTTTAGCTCTGGTGGCCATTTTGTTCAGCGGAGCGGAACCGTTTTAGCAATTTTGGTAGAGGGCCTCCTAAGCACGCAGTACAATCTTTAGGCCCAATATTTACGGGCGTTGAAAGAATTAGGCGCACTTCCGGGTAAGTGAGGCTACAATATTTATGTAAACAAAGCGAGGATTGATTTAGCTGCAAGGTAAATTTTATATTTTACACACTTCCTAGGAGAAACATTGCATGTCTGTGTGTGCAGTCTAAAGTTAATTGATGTGACTTGTCAATGAAGTCGATGAGAGAGTATAAGATCCCACAGTTTTATTGTGTAAACTGTCGAAAAATTTGAGTCGAAGCCGTGGTTGTCGCCTGTCCTGTCAAGTGATGTCAAGATATGACGAATTCCAATTTTCTGTATTCTCTGTGTTCTACATTCTTAATCCATCATCAGTTTTGTGCAATACACAGTACACGAACATGAAGTGACGTTATAAAATACAGTGCCGTCAAGTTTTTGTGGTATAAGCGATTTTATGGGCGGTGATGAATGGTGTACGGCATGGTTAACGCGGAGGTTGCTTAGAATGTCTCAGATGTCAGCAGACATTCTGGGTCTATTTGTTCAAAACATCGTTAGCTAGAGATGCCATTAGTGGTCGATACTTTAAGTTACGCAGTGATTATAGGATAAAATACAGCGCCTTTTAAATAAAAGAATGAGAGCTATGCTTTAAATTTAAAAATTTCTTGGCTAGTGCCATCCTTTGTTTCAAATAGGTTTTTAACAGCCTATACTGAAACAACAACAAAGACAAATACTTTAACTCTGTATTGGCCATCATGAGTATTTTTGGCCACCTTCGCGGAGATCCAGAGAAAATTATAAAATGTGAAAGCTCAGCTGTCATCCGTCTAAATTTTAACGACTGAAACCTCTGCAAAAACTAGGAGCCCCGGTAGCTCGGTAGGTTAAGCGCTGGCCTACTGATCTAGCGATCCCGGGTTCGAGTCCTGCTGTAGGCGGGAATCATTTCAATCGTACATGTAAACGAGGTTCCCTTGCACACAGCATTCCATTATCACCTATCCTGATATGACTGTAGGACGTAAACAGGACGTAAAATCGCAATCCATCCATCCATTTATCCGAAACGCTTGGCCGATAGTAACCAACTTCCACACGGTGTATTTATGGGTTGAATGAAACAAAATTATGTAAAACATTTCTTTTAGCATGATCAATATGGCCACCATCCCCATACATGGTTAAAACTTTTAAAACCTTTTTAAGATCCAATAGATTAATGGCCTCGAAACTTCGTTTGTACCATCGAGTACTCGAGTACTACAAAGCATGTTCAAATGATGACCTTGGGTCAATTAGGACCTTTTCTAGGCAAGGGTAAATTGGAAAAGGTTACATTTACATGAATTCGTTTGATACCCCGCTTTAAGACAGGCATCATCTGCAGAATCGAGTAAAATTATAACAATTCTAAAGCTTGATTGTACACCAGATCACATAGCATTATTTTCGTGACACAGTTTATGGCGATTCAAATTTGGTTTTGTTGAGAGAATTTTGCTACAAATATCACACTTGAATTGCTTCGACAGAGACATCGTGGCTGAAAAAATAATGTAGCCTTCATGTAAAGGTACACCAGACAGTCAAATTGAGCTGCGACACGACAAAACGAACAAAGTGGTTGTGCGCCCAGCACAGACTCAGAGCAGCCTGGGCAACTGCCCAGTCTGATCAGACTCTTCGCTAAGGGCTTAAAGAGTAGCTAAGGGTCAAAGCTACCTCCATGCGGACAGCGAAGACTCTGATCAGACTGGGCGGATGCCCAGGCTGATATGAGTCTTCGCTGGACGCACATCCACATTGTTGGTTTTCTCGCGTCGCGGCTCAGTTTGACTGTCCGTTGTACCTGTTGTTTCAACTAATATCACAACAAATTGTGCCTATAGACTTCGGAAGCCAAGGAAGGCTTCGATCCTTGTATTAACTGTTTCTGAGCCAGAGAGCCTACTTGGTGACTTCACTGGCTAATACTGAAGATGTTTATGACATTTTGGTGAAAACTCCTAGGCGATAGACGGTGTAACGTCTCTTTATTTTCCTAAAATCGCCATAAAATCGTACAGTATCTGAGAAACAGTTAAGAATATTGACAGGATCATGAACGCGATGACGGAAAAGTTAAATGAATTTAAAGAAATAGAGTGTTTTTCAGCCTGTCTTATGTAAGATTCCAAATAGTTTAGTTCTAGCACTAAAATGCTGAGTAATAAATCACAGTTTGTAGGTAAGTTGTAAGTAGATATACCCCTAGCGCTCTGCGCTCGTGATATTATCTACTTTTCAACTACCCTCAAGCTGTGACTTATTACTAAACATTAACTGCTAGGGCTGATCTATTTCTGAAATATTTTATTGAGTCGAGCTCACCTAATAGCTATATTGAAGCTGGACAACGTTCTTCACTATCATGTGCTGATAATGGTTATTATCGCATGTTTGGAGGAAAATTATCTCGTGCCTTATTCTAAGGCCTTAAAAGGCCTATTTTTATGTTATAAAACGCAGTTACCCCGCCCAATGTATTTTGTCTATACCAAATGCCGTCATTTTATGAAATAAAGCTCCGAAATTTGACACTCCGAAGGATTGATAATGAGATCAGTTTTGGAAAGTGTCCTGGTAATAAACCAATTACCTCAGGCGAACGCCATTAGCACGGGGTAACCCTTTATGCGACATTGAGATCGGCTTCGTAAGACCTGAGATATATATTTATTCTGTTTCCGGATGATTTGGGTCTGTCACACAGGTCATTTTGGATACTTATTAAAATAACAAATTTCTATCACTTATTAAAGCAGTATTTTATTTATGTAATTATTTAACTGTGATATTCCGCTGCTTAAGTGATGGTTGACCGTAACCTGTGGAAGGGATTATCCGGAGATTCCTTCTACACTATTTTTAAGGTATCGGTCGATGACCCAATGAAATTCATCGTCTTATCGGCTAGCGAGTGTGATGACGTCAGAGTGGAGTTCCCTTGTCTTTTAACCAATAATTCACTGCATGACAAAAATAGCACAATTTCTGCATGCGCGCTTTATGAGCCATATTTGTTGTAGCTGCCAAACTACAAATTCTTGGCAAGATGAGTTGAATATTTCAAGTATTCAGTATTTGCTCATCATTCTACTTGTCAGGTATAATCCTCGTTTCATGACCTTTCTGCTGTGTATTGAATATTCTTCTAGTTACCGTGTTTACTTTCACTTTCGGCGAGATGTATTTCGTATCGCCTTAGTGCAGAAAGAACAAAGATGTTTGTTTATGTTGAAAACTTCCTTTCCTGTATTTTCCTGACAGTATTTCGATAGTATACATGCAGTGCATAATTCCCTGACGTTTTAAGTCGTAAATAATTGAAGGAGACGGTTTACAACAGTATTTCAGTGATGCAGTGAAGACTGGGATCAGCCTGCACATACGTGCAGTCTGATCGGAGTCTTCTCTGGCTTATATTGTCTCCAAGAGTACATGTATTTTAAATAATAAGATAATAGAAAATCCAGTTTCTATTTACTCTATAGCCAGTCGTAAGACAATGTGCATGTCTTTTCCTTTGATGTGTGCCTGTAGTAAATTTCTTTTATGTTATTTGTTCTAGGACACCCTTTTTCTACCATTGTAAATAAATATTGACACGAGATGGCTTCTACCTATTTCTGAGCACCCGGTGTCAGGTCAAAGATAATTTTCTTTTGAAACACATGACATTTTCCGTTATAAGCACGTGATGATGACATACGTTGTCCATCCTGTATGTCTAAAAACCAAAAAATCCATATGTTAATAATGCATGGCTTCGGGTATTTGCTTATACAAGCATCAAGACCATTAACCACCCTTAAATAAATAAAGAAATAAATTCGAAAATGAGCTGATTCTAAATAAAACATCATCTCGGATCAATTATGTGTTGAAGTTTAGAATCCAGTGACAATTGTAAGAGAATGTGACCGGCAACACGAGAAACCCAAAAAAGTGGTTGTGCGCATAGCGCAGACTCAGATCAGCCTGGGCATCCGCCCAGACTGATGAGAGTCTTGGCAGAGCGCCTTAAGGACAGTTAAGGGTCTGAGCTACTCCGTGCGGACAGCGAAGACTGATCAGACTGAATGAATGCCCATGTTGATCTGAGTCTGCGCTGGGCGCACACTTTGTTGGTTTTCTCGTGTCGCCGCTCATATGTTGTTTTACACGTGTGAACATTACTACAATTTTGTTACATTTTAAGAAGAGTAACATAAGAAGCTTTCTGTGGTCAGTTTGCCACTAGGTAAAGCTTAAACAGACCTGGTCTTATATAAAACTTTTCTGTATTCTTTGAACCGTGGCAGTATATCTGGTCATGACGTGAACATGTGTTTTCACTTTATTATTTGACCATGGCATATCTTAATTTTCATATAAAAATGCTATTATTTGTAGTCACAACACTTTAACCGGTGACACGAATTTCAACTCCGTAAATGTTGGCCTAGCTATAGCCTCACCGTCCAAGATATGCCCTAGCAATGTTTGCCTTTTTTTCTTTCTGAGGCCTTTTACTGTTTTTGGGGGATCTCCACTATACATATCTAGAAAATATCCAAACTAAGCAAAACTTACCTTGCTGTTAGACAACGTCCAGCTTTTCAAACATTTTACTCGAAAATAACGGTACTAGTGTCAGTCGTTCACACGAGACTTGTGACATTTACTAACTTGTAACAGACTCACCGTTTGCACGAGACAAGAGATTACCATAATGATTATTAAATTCTTGTCTATTTTATATGTAGTAAAGACTGCACTTAGTTTAATCTAAACCAATAAATGCGAACGTATATTTTTATGTGATTTTCTGATGCCATTTGGGAATATCCGGCGAAAAAGCGGCCGTACTTCTACCTCACCTTTACGATTTGGGCTTAAAGATTGTACTGCGTGCTAAGGATCATTTCTGTGAAATTATTTCAAAATCTGCGCAGCACTTTTGGAGGCGAAGTCGTTTAAAGGTCTTTCTAATTTTAGCTCTGGCGGCCATTTTGTTCAGCAGAGCGGAACCCTTTTAGCAATTTTGGTAGAGGGTCCCCCAAGAAACATTTCTGTGAAATTATTTCAAAATCTGCCCAGCAGTTTTGGAGGAGAAGTCGTTTAAAGGTTTTTCTATTTTTAGCTCTGGCGGCCATTTTGTTCAGCGGAGCGGAACCGTTTGAGCAATTTTGGTAAAGGGCCTCCTAAGGAACATTTCTGTGAAATTATTTCAAAATCTGCCCAGCAGTTTTGGAGGAGAAGTTGTTTAAAGGTTTTTCTATTTTTAGCTCTGGCGGCCATATTGTTCAGCGGAGCGGAACCGTTTTAGCTGTTTTGCTAAAGAGTCCCCCAAGGAACATTTCTGTGAAATTATTTTAAAATCTGTCCAGCAGTTTTGGAGGAGAAGTCGTTTAAAGCAAAAGTTGACGACGGACGGACGACGGACGCCAGACGACGGACAAAGACCGATCACAATACCTCACCTTGAGCACTTCGTGCTCAGGTGAGCTAAAAAGGTGGAAAAACATAGAGGTGTACCCAGACACCTTAAATATAAGTAACATAATCACATTAAATATTGAGACACATACCCTATTCGTCCTAATAAATGCCCCTGCTCTAATAAACACCCCCTGCCCCTTTTCCAAAAATAATATCTTATTAATCTGCATGAATTCCTGCTTGCTTCTCAGGATGAGGTAGCATTCAAAAATGGGGTCTAATCTTAAAGGAAAGAATTAGCTCCTAGAGGAGCAAATTCTTTCCTTGAAGAATTGACCCCATTTAGAAAATCGCAGCAAAAATATAGGAGTTTCCAGCTCAGAAAGTATACCCATTTATCTTAATACTGTTTATTAGAGGTATCTTGGCAGCGGCTAAATAACGTCAGTTTAGGCCCTAAATAATGCCTCCCTTTTGTGAAATGCAACACCCCAAGGTGTTTAATAGGATTAATATGGTAAAGTAGTTACTGTAATGATCTAGAGCTAACATGTTAAATTTAATGAACAAACTACAGTCAAACCTGTCTTAAGGGGTCACCCCAGGGGACCCACAAAAACTATCTGCATAAAACAGGTGACCCCTTAATACAGGTTCATTTACACTGTACATCATGTATTTCGGTCCAAGAAACCCAAAACAAGAGGCTGTTTAAGACAGGTGACCCCTTAAGACAGGTTTTTTCTTTCTGCTGATGCCAGAAAAAAATGCTGGCCCAAAGGTATATATACAGTATAGATCCTGATCTGAATGATCCTGTTAGAGTCACAGTAGGTCATGAAAGTTGTTCCCCTTTAAAAATGGTGGAAAACATAGAAGAGTATCCATTCACCTTAAGAAACATTTTCTCATGATGCAAGTTGTTTGTCTTCATTATTATTGCAGTTTATAATAATACCTGCATTTTCAGAGTGATCAGGTCAACCACATGTTTCCTGTCTTATTTGGCATTTTCTGGACACTACCACCTGAGAAAACTGCAACAACAAAAGTACAGTTTACCCTTTAATGCACCAAAAAGCAAACAACAAAATTACATCCAATATAAGGACTTATGATGGTATCAACTGAATGTTATAATAACCCACTGTGTATATTCTGAATTGCAATAGCAAACTACGCAATTCCTAACCAAACTGAACATGTGCATAGGCTGCACAGGGCATGCCGTGTCATGACCACTGTGGCAGAGTCAAACAGCTTTGTTATTAGCTGAAACATCATTCCTTTTAATTTCTCTGCTAACAAGGACCTACCATAATACTTTGATAACCAGAACATCCTAAACAATCATAATAACTGTCTTACAATTTGAACCAGCTGATTTCAGAAATTGGCAATGTGGCAGTGAATGTGGCAAAAACTGCTACCGAAATGGCAAACAGTGTTGACCTAGATCAGACTGCTCATTCATGGGTCTGATCTGGGTTGACACTGTTTGCCAAGGTATTCCGTTCCAACATTTAGGATCATTACATTACATAGGATCAATTGCGACATAAAGGTCTGAGCAAACAGTGCCGACCCTGATCAGACTGCTTCTAAAAAAGCAGTCTGATCAGGGTCTACACTGTTTGCTATTTCATCAGCATCTTTTTGGACAGTAACAACAGTTCCAGTTTAGGACAATTACAGTAATTATCTAAGAGTGCCCAAATTTTTGTAATTTTTACGGTAGTTTGAAGATATTACAGTAACTGGAAGAGTGCTGGATCAGTAATTGGCAATTAGAGAAAGAAAATTGAAACTAACAAACAGCCTATTAAATAAGACGCAACTGGGACCATACACATATATTGGATGCTGGATTAAACATCACCAAATCTAGTAAATCGTATAGGACCTATTAAGGGCACTCTGAGCTAGTCTGACGTTTTCTGAAAAACTGACATCAGAAGAGATAGAACACTCAGATGGCAAATCCCTTGACTCAGGGCTGTGGAAATATCAGAATTGGCAGAAGGTTATGAATTCAGGTGTCATAAATGGTTGCAATTACTGAATGTGGTTAAAGAATCAAATATTAGTTATTTATTTACAGAATAAAGCACAGAATACCTATTTTCAAACACTGTAGACAAAATTATTTAAGATAATTAATAGAACGGGACCCTTAATTTTATGCATGGGACTTTAAAAAAACCAGAGGGCCAATGGCCCTATATCGCTCACCTGAGCACTGAGGTTGTGTTGGAAAAACTAATTGCCACAGCAACAACACAACATGCACAACAGCAATAAAACACACCATTTATGTAGAGGATAATATTACAAACATTTATGCAAAAAATAAGCTTTATCCCTCCTTAATGGCTTCTGAGAAGAACATCTTTGGCAAAAAAAAAAATAAAAAATGAAAGAATTGAAAATTTGGCCTTTTAGTTGCAATGGCAACCAATCAAAATCAGGTCTTGGGGCAAAATTCATATGGCTGATAGAGGACTACTCTAGGAACATTTCTGTAAAGCTTTTGTCAAAATATCTGCAGTAACACAGAAATAAATACCTAATGTCCACTTTCCCCATTGTAAGTCTATGGAAACTTTAAGTTGCTATAGCAACCAGTTCACATGGGCAATGATAATATGAAATATACTTTAGGTAGAGGCTAATGTTATTAATAAGTATGCACAGTATCAGCTTCATCCTCCTCATGGCTTCACTTTTCCCACTACAAGTCAATGGAGACTATAAGTTGCCATAGCAACCAAAGTTCTTATGGGGTTGGAAGAAAAAACAAAATTCATGTAGAGGCTTCTGTCATCAACATGTTTGCACAATATCAGCTTCATCCCCAATATGGCTTCTGAGCAGAAGATTTTTTCATTTTTTTTTTTTCGAAAATTTACCATATATTTTGCCATGGCAACCAATCAAATTCAGTGATTTGGAGAAAATTCATATGAAACATAGAGGACTATTCACGAAACATTTCTGTGGAAAGAAAATCTAAATAAATGCAGTGAGACAGCAAAAATTGCCAATTTCCATTAAATGCCATGAAAAACAGTAGTTTTATAGAGGCTAGTAGTAAGATTCTTTCAGTAAAGTTTGAGCTTTATTGGCCACATAGTTTCTGCGGAGATGTTTTTTTTTTTAATATTTTTCTATTTTTAACTATTCGGTTGCAATGGCAACCAGTCAAATTGTGCAATTTGCATAAATTTAATAAGGCTGGTTGAGGACTATTCAAGGAACATTTCCATAAAAGTTTTGTCAAAATATCTGCAGTGACATAGCAATAAATGCAAGTTTTCCATTTTGCCATTATAAGTTAATGGCAACTTTAAGTCCCCATAGCAACCAAACTGCTATAGCAATTGCCAAGAAAAACAGTACTTTTATAGAAGCTAGTACTAAGATCCTTTCTGTGAAGTTTGAGCTTTATCGGTTCCATAGTTTCTGAGGAGATGATTTTTGAATATTTTTTCTATTTTTAACCATTCGGTTGCCATGGCAACCAGCCAAATTGTGCAATTTACATAAAGTTCATGTGGTTGATAGAGGAATACTCAAGGAACATTTCTGTAAAAGTTTTGTCAAAAAATCTGCAGTGACATAGCAATAAATGCAAATTTTCAATTTTTCCCATACAAGTCAATGGAAACTTTAAGTTGCCATAGCAACCAAAGTTCTGAAGCGATTTGGATAAAAAACAGTATTATTGGTTCCCCCTGCCTATAGATGCTATACATGAAATTTGGTAACCATGGGCCTTGTAGTTTCAGAGGAGATGTCGTTTGAAAATATTGACGGACGGACGACGGACGGACGGACGGACGGACGGACGGACGGACGACGGACGACGGATGCCTGCCTATACTATAAGCTCACCTGTGAGCCTTCGGCTCAGGTGAGCTAAAAATGAGGGTCCGAAGGACTTCTAACATTCTGAACTGAGGGAAAAGCCTGCTGTTTAACAGATGCATGATTACATGTATCTAACAACTCTGACCAAAACATTATACCAAACTGCAAAAAGATGTAAAATCCCCAAAAACAACCATCTAGACACAATGTGTAGCGTGAAATAATTACATTGTATGTGTGAATAAATTCTAAAACAAAAGCCTTGCAACTCTATGAGCATCTCTACTAAATAAATTTTGACAAAGAATCTAACCTTTTATCCACCAAATAATTTTTTTGAAGGGGGTTCAAGGGAGTGGGGAAGTGTTGAGGACAGACTGTCAAAATGTTACAATAGGTACATTGACTCACTGAGAGGATCAGATGATCAAAGCAGGATAATCAGCATTCTACAAGGCATACTTGTACTCAATTTATGGAGCAGACCAAAAATATTGCAAATAGTAGAAACACTGCATATAACTCTATTCTATTCTATTCTATCCCATAACCTTACTAGGTCGTTGGGGCACCACAGCTGACTTCAAAACAATCCCTTTCCACCCTGTCCTGTCTTCAGCTGCCCTAGTTGAGCTGGCAAAATCCATTCCAGTCCACTCCTTGATATTGTCTTCCCACCTCTTCTTCTGTCTACCTCTTCTTCTTTTTCCTTTCACTGTGCCCTGAAGAATTGTCTTTGCTAAACCAGAAGACCTTGAGACGTGGCCAAACCACCTTAGTTTCCGTTTCTTGACCAGCGTCAGGAGTTCATCGTATTCTCCAATGGCTGCTTGGATCTTCCTGCGAACCTCCTCATTGGTTATATGGTCCTTGTACGAAATGTTCAGTAACCTTCGGTAGCATCTCATCTCAAAGGCCTGCGTTCTTTTCTCTAACTCTGCTGTCAAGGTCCATGATTCACAGGCATACAGAAATATGGAAATGACAAGGGAGCGCATAAGTGTCACCTTTGATCCAAGAGATATGTTGTTATCTCTCCAAATTGGTTTCAGCTTGGCAAGAGCTGAAGTGGCTTGTGCTATCCTTGAGAGAACCTCCTGTTTTGAGCCATCATCTGAGACAACTGCTCCAAGGTATTTGAAGCTGCTTACAGTACCCAGCTTCTGCCCCTTTACCTTGATCTCCCTCTGGATGCCATCTGCGCTGTTTGTCATCAGTTTGGTCTTCTCAGCACTGATCTCCATCTTATACCTTGTGCAGGTCTTATACCTTGTGCATATAACTAAACCATCAGAAATATAAGAGCTGTCCTTCTTGTTTATGACATATCGCCATGACCTGATCTATATAACTGTGATGTATCCTGAAAATATTCAAAAGAAAATTAAAGCTATGAAGTCGAGCTGGGGCGATATTATCGATGCATCCCAATATTTTTGCTGGCAATACTATATCACGATCAGACCTGGGGTAATTGTAATCTGTAATCATGATTACTTGTAATCAATTACAATTTCTGAGTAATCATGAAGTAATCTGTAATCTGATTACAGCCCATTTTGTAATGTAATCAATTACATTACAAAATGGGCTGTAATCATGATTACTTTATGATTACATTTGGATTACTTTGATTCATTTTCAGAAATGAGAAAAGAAGAAAAAAAAGAAACTTGCTCTTCTTTTTAATAGTTAAAAGAAAAGACTTGTGCAAAATATTAACAGAAAGCAGTTGATTATTCAAAGTGTCTTCAAACTGAATAAGACAGAGAAAAACTGGTCTAATTTGTGTACAAAAGGCAGCAGACCAAATTAAGAAACTGACAGAATTCCCGTTATACTCTTTTGGGGAGTAAAATTTAAGCAGTATCATAGATATCGGCAGTGAAGATCCTGATCAAAATGCTGCATCTGAGCATCTGATCTGGGTCTGCAATGTCTACCTGTCTCTTTTTATGAGATGCTAGACATTAATGGGTTAATATTTAAGGATAAATTTGTTATTATGTAAAAACTGTGTGATTTTGGTACTCTTGAATGCAGGGTATTTCAGGTTAAGACTGCTAGCTGCCTTGGTTGACTTGTATTTTATGACTGATTTACATGATTTATCATCTTTACTTTGGACAGGCAGGTTCAAGTGTTAAAGATGTTTTTCAAACATACTGACTGTTTTGTGTTTATTAGTGCAGAGTTGAGCAGTGCAACTCAGCTCTGCTTTTCACGCCTTCTTTGTGGATTGAGCTAACTGAAACATCTGTCTACTAATGACACCTGTGTATTGCATACAACAAAAAGCCAATACTTTTATTCCTTTCTTTCCCATTTATGGGCCAACTGCTAACTTTGAATTTTTTTGCAGACTGAGGGCGAGCAAGAAAAAGATACATTAGCATGTACATAACACATAGCATTTATTGAATTTCTCAAACTTCATAAATAGCATACAGCCATTGCATGCACATTACATCTAACTGCAGATTGCTAAATAAATTTTGTTCAGATTAAAAAGTACGTCAAGTTCTTCAGAACTTATTTCAGTCTTACCTATTAGCACACTTGTAAGCCACCAATTATTTGCTGATTAAGGTCTTTTTGAATATTGAGTCTTTCCACTTTCACAGTCAAGATCATTCTGTACACTTGTATAATGTAATCACATGTAATCATAAAGTAATCATGATTACTTTGCAAAGTAATTGTAATTGTAATAAATTACATTGAGAAAAAATGTAATTGTAATGTAATCTGTAATCATGATTTTGAAAATTGTAATTGTAATCAATTACATTGGCATGTAATCGGCCCCAGGTCTGATTCACGATACTAACTCCAGGTATCGATACTTGGTGATGCATTTACCCCAAGTGTCAACAAACATCCAAAACATAAGCGATGCATTTCCTGCACCGCTTTCATCTGAACAGGGCCGCTCACACCTAGAGCTTCTACGTTTACATGGATAAACAGTAGCGGTTTGTGTATAGGTGTTAAACGTTTACAAAATTTACATATTGTTTAACCGAAATTGAAAGCGCCGTAGACCGCCAGCATGTTGAAATATCTTAAGAGTCATCTTTAGTAGTTTATATTAATGCACTTCAAGGCATCCTCGGAAACATCTAAATCTTTAAAATTCTGTGCATTCTTATTCAAACCAATACTAAGTACATGTTATGTGAGAAAATTGTTTCATCATAATCGGCAGCTAGTGTTAGATGTTGCAGCTCAAAGACAAGGTAAACTTT
This sequence comes from Ctena decussata, assembly GCA_963989385.1. Classification (NCBI taxonomy): domain Eukaryota; kingdom Metazoa; phylum Mollusca; class Bivalvia; order Lucinida; family Lucinidae; genus Ctena; species Ctena decussata. The sequence goes on from OZ022508.1 coordinate 37,007,908, forward strand.
GCCCACAGCACGTGCGGTGTAATTGAAAAATTAGGCCTACCTGTTTGTCACAGAATAAGCTTACCAGGATGGTGATATAATTGCATTGACAGTAATAAGTAATTAACTGGTTAACTATTTCTGATGTTTTATAAATCTAATCCATGTAATTATCGAACACAGTATGAAAATAATCGCTGTCAAATAACATTTTTTTAAATACCGTCAGTTACTTTTAACTTTGAGTTGCCCCTTGAAAATGACTGAATAACACATTGTGGTAATGCTATAGGTACTGGAGGCGTCTCAAAAGTATATGATACCTGAAATAAAATAGCAACCAGAATGGTCGTTTAAACGGAATCGATTCGTGTAAACATGAAAATAGATGCTGAACCAGAACTTGAACATACAGGATTGGCATTTACATCATACTGAACAGGTAACTGCTATTTTCATCTCGGGAACAATTTATTACCACAAAAAATCATATTTACTTAATAAAACAAAGTAAATCTATACAAATGAAGTATCGCAATACTGTATCTTATCGCCTGTCTGGTATCGTGATAATATAGCGATACATTTTTTTCTGGCGATACCCAGCTCTACTATGGAGAGGGGACATGAAAGAATCAATGGGAAATAATTAACTAAAAATGTGTTCATGAAACACTATGCCCCCAACAATATGCTTGCCTCTAAAGAAGGCTCATCCCATAATGTTTAAGTCAGAAAGGGGTTTAATTGGTTCATCTACATCATAGCCTGTAACTGTATGCCAAATATAAGGAACATAGCTTAGCGGATTTTCAGATATTTTGTTCATACAGTTATTCATACAGCGTCTTTCTATACAAAATGCCTGTGTCCGAAAATGGGAAAAAATCTGTCAAAAATGTATAAAGTGGGCTCTAAAGTTAATCAGGTCATCTATACCTTGGTCCTAACCTGCATGCCAAATATAAGGATCCTAGCTTATGGTTTTTTTCAGATATTTTGTTCACAAGCTTGTTCCTATACAAAATGCCTATGTCCGAAAAACGGAAAAAACTCAACCAAAAATTTACGAAATAAGCTCAAAAGTTAATCAGGTCATGTGCACCATAATCTGTAAGTGTATGCTAAGTATCAGGACCCTAATTATGCGGTTCTTCAGATATTATGTTCACAAGGTTGTTCCTATATAAAATGACAAAGTCGAAACAGGGGCATAACTCCTAAATGACGAGACCAGCAGAGGAAAAAATACACCGGTTTGGTTATTTTTATTTTTCATGTTCATGCAGCATACAAGATTTCAAGTTCCTATCTGTTACGGATCTTGACCGTATGTACGGATACCTTTGTGCCATAGGCTTCAATGCACTCAGTCGAAAAAGGGGAATAACTAAAAAATTCACCAGTATTTTTCAAAACTTAATCAGGTCATCTACACCTCAGGCAATGTCTTCCTGCAAAAAAAAAATGATCATAGCATCAGGGGCTCTCGAGATATTTTGTTCACAAGGTTCCATAGGCTTACAATGCACTAAGTCATAAAAGTGGCATAACTCGGTCAAAAATTCATGAATTTATTTCAAGAGTTAATCAGGTCATCGACACCTTGGGCAATATCTTCCTGCAAACGACATGATCCTAGCATTAGGGGTTCTTGAGATATTTTGTTCTCAAGGTTCCGTAAGCTTATAATGCACTAAGTTGAAAAAGGGATATAACTCTGTAAAAAATTCACGAATTTTTTCCAAAAGTTAATCAGGTCATCTACACCTTGGGCAATGTCATCCTACAAAAAAATCATGATCCTAGCATCAGGGGTTCTTGAGATATTTTGTTCACAAGGTTCCATAGACTAAGTTGAAAAAGGGGCTTAACTCTGGAAATACATGACCGGTGGAAAAAAGAAATAACACAGAAATAAAAAGCAAATGTCCACTTTCCTCATTATAAGTCTATGGAAACTTTAAGTTGCCATAGCAACAAATTCACATGGGCAATGATAATATAAAACATACTTTAGGTAGAGGTTAAAATTATTAATATGTATGCTAAGTATCAGCTTCATCCCCCTCATGGCTTCACTTTTCCCATTATGAGTCAATGGAAACTATAAGTCGCCATAGCAACCAAAGTTCTTATGGGATTGGAAGGAAAAGAATATAATTTATGTAGAAACTACTGTCATCAACATGTTTGCACAATATCAGCTTCATCCCCTATATGGCTTCTGAGCAGAAGATTTTTTTTTTTTCGAAATTTACACTATATTTTGCCATGGCAACCAATCAAATTCAGCGATTTGGAGAAAATTCATATGAATCGTAGAGGACTACTCAAGAAACATTTCTGTAGAAAAAAATTTAAATAACTGCAGTTAGTTAGACAGCAAAAATTGCCAATTTCCATTTTCCTCATTATAAGTCAATGGAAACTCTCTGTTGCCATAGCAACCAAACTGCTGGAGCAATTGCCATGAAAAACAATAATTCTATAGAGGCTAGTACTAAGGTTCTTTCTGTAAAGTTTGAGCTTTATTGGGCCACACAGTTTCTGCGAAGATGATTTTTTAATATTTTTCTATTTTTAACCCTTCGGTTGCAATGGCAACCAGCCAAATTGCGCAATTTGCATAAATTTAACATGGCTGGTTAAAGACTACTCAAGGTACATTTCTATGAAAGTTTTGTCAAAATACCCGCAGTGGCATAGCAATAAATGCAAATTTTCCATTTTGCCATTATAAGTCAATGGCAACTTTCAGTTCCCATAGCAACCAAACTGCTAGAGCAATTGCCAAGAAAAACAGTACTTTTATAGAAGCTAGTACTAAGATCCTTTCTGTGAAGTTTGAGCTTTATTGGTTGCATAGTTTCTGAGGAGATGATTTTTGAATATTTTTTCTATTTTTTAACCATTCGGTTGCCATGGCAACCAGCCACATTGTGCAATTTACATAAATTTAACATGGCTGGTTAAAGACTTTTCAAGGTACATTTCTATGAAAGTTTTGTCAAAATACCCGCAGTGGCATAGCAATAAATGCAAATTTTCCATTTTGCCATTATAAGTCAATGGCAACTTTCAGTTCCCATAGCATCCAAACTGCTAAAGCAATTGCCAAGAAAAACAGTACTTTTATAGAAGCTAGTACTAAGATCCTTTCTGTGAAGTTTGAGCTTTATTGGTTGCATAGTTTCTGAGGAGATGATTTTTGAATATTTTTTCTATTTTTTAACCATTTGGTTGCCATGGCAACCAGCCAAATTGTGCAATTTACATAAAGTTCATGTGGTTGATAGAGGAATACTCAAGGAACATTTCTGTAAAAGTTTTGTCAAAATATCTGCAGTGACATAGCAATAAACGCAAATTTTCAATTTTTCCCATACAAGTCAATGGAAACTTTAAGTTGCCATAGCAACCAAAGTTCTGAAGCGATTTGGATAAAAAAAACACTATTATTGGTTCCCCCTGCCTATAGATGCTATATATGTAATTTGGTAACAATGGGCCTTGTAGTTTCAGAGGAGATGTCGTTTGAAAATATTGACGGACGGACGACGGACGGACGACGGACGGACGGACGACGGACGGACGACGGACGACGGATGCCTGCCTATACTATAAGCTCACCTGTGAGCCTTCGGCTCAGGTGAGCTAAAAATACGGGTCCGCTTATTTTTCAAGTACATGCCACATATAAAATTTCTAGATCCTAGCACAAGCAGTTCTTGAGTTTCCCAGCTGCCAAAAAGCGTTACGGACAGACAGATGGACGGACAGACAGACCCAAACCAATATGCCCACTCAACTTCTCCGAAGCTGGGGGCATAATAAACTATGAAATCCAGAGCTGCCATTCTTAACTGTGACATATTGCGATGGCCAGTTCTACTTAACTGTGAAATAATAATTAACATCATGGAAGAGGGTCTGGATGGGGTTTACTGATTACAGAATAATGACCATTTTTACACTGATTAGAGAAAAAATAGTGGAAAAAAATACTGATTAGAGAAAAATGAAGGCTTCAAGAATAAAATTATAAGGAGTTATAGCAGAACAAATATAGAAGACTGAGTAATGAGAGATAAGAATAAAAAGAACATGAAGAGTAAGCCTAAAAATCAAAAGTATCAACATTTTAAAGAATACCGTATTCTACCTAATTAGCGCACATGCCTCTATAAGCGCACGCCGTGGCAATTTGAGAGGCATAGGACTATTAATGCACATATTTTTACTGGTTTATCCCTTTGCTTTCTCGTTTACAAGAGCTGAAAATGCAATAGAATATTTAAGTTTTTACTTCTAAATCTTCTCTATCCTTCTACATGTATATCCATACGAATTTAAAGGTTAAGCATCAGAGAAAAGCTGGTTATAAGCAGCTTTTCTCTGATGCTTTACCTTTAAATTTGTTCCCTTCAATATATAATAACCTATTTAAATGTGCGCTTATATGAAAGAAAGTTTACTACAAGTATTTGCCGCCATTTTGAAAAAGTTAAGCGCACAGGGCGCTAATAAGGTCGATTACGGTAATGATTTTTTTTTATAGAATAAGCAAAATATTTAAAGAAAGACTATAAGAGATTAACTGGCTCAATTTTTACTGATTAGAGAATTCCAGACATCCCCCCCCCCCCCCCTCCTCCCCGCATCCAGACCCTTATGGAAGTATTCCAACTTGTACTGAGTGGACAGTGGACATGAAACTGCAGTTACAAATAATATAAGGGGAATTAACTCATAAAAGTATGAATGCGAGAGCACGCTGCCATTCATAAACTCAACATATTTATCTGTCATCATGGCCATGATCTGTTCTACATAAGTGTATAGTAATATGAAAATATTCAAAAGGATTTTTAGAATATGGAAAAGACATGAAATTACACATACAAACTATTGCCTCCTAAGGGAAATAACCTGAAAAGTAAGAAAGCAGGAGTTGTCATTCTTGTTATTGATATATCATGACTTGTTCCATATATCTGTAAATAAGTTACTGTGTTGACACTTATCTGTCAAAAAAGATATCAGACAGGAAATAACTCAAAAAGTATGAATATGAGAGTTGCTATTCAAGTATGGGACACATCATGACCTGTGAAAAAGCATATAAATATTCCAAAGGCTATTCAAAATACAGTGGACATAAAGTCACAGCAAACCCACCAAGTGAAAATAACTCAAAAAGTAAGAAAGCAAGAGTTGTCATTTTTGTATGTGATATATCATCATGACTTGTTCTACTGAACTGTAAAGTATCGAAAATATTCCATTCATGGTATTCAAGCTATGGAGTAGACAAAGACAAAACATATGTTGATGGACAGAAGCTGGACTCTCATTGCTATATCCCCTTACCTTTCAGTCAGGGGATAAAAACATGCAGTTAGCAATGTGGAAGGCATTTGGTTGATATTCAAATTCTAAGCTTAGAATTGATGTTTCCATATTCTTGAATATTCCTGATATTTAAAGTACTAATTCATTTAAATAATTAACTACTTATATTCGCTTGCGCTCATGTCATTCAACTGCTTTGAAAAGAGTCAGAACTCTAGATAAGAGGGAGTATTTGGTGATAATTAAGGATAATTTTTGTTAATTCTGCATAAAAACATATATTGTGATCCCTCTTTCTTTCTTTCTCTCGATACTGCTCTTGGTCAGTAACTGACCATGATGGCAGGCGCGGGGTGTGGCGCATAAGTTTCCAAAAAAAAAAAAAAAAAAAAAAAATAGTATTTACCTATGACAAGGCCACACAGAGTTAAAACTATTTACAAGAAGTCCTCAGGGATAGGCATTACATGCTCTATCCCTGCCCAACCCGAGGTTTACACTATTTTGGACTTAAACTCCTCAACTGTCTCCGCAGAGACAGCTTCAGTTGTAAGCCCATTCCAAGCTGCAATTGTCCTGGGGAAGAATGAATGTTTCAAACCGTCAGAATAAGCAACTGGACGGTGATACTGAAAGGGGTGGGATCTTGTTCTCATCTTCCCTCTACCGGACTCAGACAGATACTTATCCTTATTAACTATTGCCTGGTTATTATGAATTTTGTAGAACAGAGATAGAGAAGCCTGTTGCCGCCGTTCCTGCAGATCTGGCCATTCAAGTTCCTCTAGCATGTCGCTTACATGGCTCTGGTTGCGCCAGCGTCTGCAGGTCCAGCGTGCAGCAGTCCTCTGTACTTTCTCTATTCTACCAATCTCAGTCTGATGATGGGGGGTCCAAACAGGTGCCGCGTACTCTAATTGGGGCCGGACCACAGCTTTGTATGCAGCAGCCTTTATATCCTTAGGAGCAAAAGCTCTGAACCGTCTCGACGAGACGGTTCAGATGAGGGGTCACAACATATAGTTTCGATGAGTAATAAGAAAAATTATCCTTAATTATAATCAAATACTCACTCTTATCTAGAGCTCTGAGAGTGTCAGGAAAAAATAACCATAAGATAATATAAGACTCCCCAGACTGATCCTTGCATTGTTTGTAAAATATTTGATTGACATGGTGTGGATAAGAATCCTATTTGCATGGTGCAACCTCTTGCTTAGTACCTTGTTCCTTTGCGGAAATTTGTGTTACCTTGCGGTATTTAGTGTGACCGGAGGCGAAAATTAACCATTTTATTTGGACTTATTATCAAAGACAAAGACTGTTCAAGGTTTGCAAATGCTGCCATTTCGTCTGCTTATGTAAATGTATGAACAAAATCCGTCTTACACTCTCTACTTTTGAAGAGAAGAAGAAAAAATCCCACTGACAGGCTCCAAAAGCAGAATGTTTCTTCCATATCATTTAGGCGAATAAAGTGCTTCTTTTGACAAGGAAAATAGTGTAATTGGTGAAATGAATTAGATAGAAGCGTTGTGCTTCAACAATTATTTAATTCTTGTATTTCCTAACAATTATAATGGAGAATAATTATCTTGATAATTTATTTCATTGATCTATATGTTAATTACTTTTCAATAAAAACGTTTGTTTAACTGCCGACATTAATTCTAAACAACCGACAGTTAATAGGTTCTAAATAAGTACGGGTTGTCCCCCCCCCCCCTTTTCAATAGAAGATTTATTTTTTGTCGAATATAGCATTTACAAACAGAAGTACTGTAGGACTTTTTCTTCGACAAACAGAAGTAAAAAACAAACAAACAAAACCGTCATAATCACAGTGCATGCATTGAGAAAAATATAAACTTGGACATTTCCAAAAAAAAGAAAAAAAAAGCACGTACAAATCACAGACAATGCATTCAAACCACAGCTAATAGTTACTTACGGCAAAAAAAAAAGAAAACATGCAAGGAAATGGATTAAAGTAAAATAAAATAGTTTGAGTGGTTAAACGAAGCATTTTAAATAAAACAAACTGAAACAAACTCAAATAGGATAATACATGTATATAAAAAGAAATTAATTCGCACATTTTTTGTAAAAATCTTAGAGAACTAAAAACTACTGATCAACAGAACATTTTCTAGAAGACTCCTGACCATCACTCGAAAGAAGACGCTGGAAACACACATCCAGCGACCCACGCACCCATCTACCCACCCATCTGTGAAGATCAGAATCTGATTCTGATTCTGATCTTCACACACGGGGGAGGGGTGAAATCTCAGCAACTACCGATACTGACTGCTGCACTAAAGGTAGGTAAAGGTTTTCCATAGCTTAGTGGCCGTAGAGGCGGCGTGGGCGAGAGGCCCGCTGTATCTTAGGCACAGCATATAAAAGGCGTAGCCCATCTCTTTCCTTTCGCTGCCTTATCCTTCCCTGATTCGGAAAAGGTATCCAATTACTGTTGAATCAAAAGAGAGAGTGTTCCAGCTGCCAGCTGACCCAAGCCGGGATTAGGACCCATGACCATCTGCACCATATAAACCGAATCGCTGTAACCACTCAACCAACACGTCTGTATGCTGCCCTTCTCCATTGTAAAAGCAATTTTGTAGCTGTTTTTTTAGCTCACCTGAGCCGAAGGCTCACAAGGTGAGCTTATAGTATAGGCTTGGTCCGTCGTCCCTTGTCCGTCGTCCATTCACTCTTTTAAGCATTAATAACTGCTAAAGTAGCTGGCCAATCTTGATCAAATTTTATGTGTAGCATGGTTGGGGTGAGGGATTGATTGCATATAGTTTTGGGACAGATTGGTTTAAAACTGTGGTTATCATGGCAACAAAAAGGTCCCATAGACTTATAATGGGGAAAATGTTGTCCGAGCCCTAGCTTCTTCATTTTTGATCGCAACTTCTTCAAACATGCAGGTATCCAGGATAGTCAAAACATCTCGGATCAGTTAGAATTTGGGTTAGGTTGGATCATTCTTTTCAGAGTTACTTTCCCTTGAGCGATAAGATATTTTCCCCTAGACTTATAATGGGGAAAATGTTGTCCGGGCCCTAGCTTCTTCATTTTTGATTGCAACTTCTTGTAACTTGCAGGTATCCAGGACAGCCAAAACATCTAGGACCAGGTCGAATTTGGGCCAGGTTGGATCATTCTTTTTAGAGTTACTTGCTCTTGAGCGATAAAATATTTTCTCATAGACTTATAATAGGGAAAATGTTGTCCGGGCCCTAGCTTCTTCATTTTTGATTGCAACTTCTTGTAACTTGCAGGTATCCAGGACAGCCAAAACATCTAGGACCAGGTCGAAATTGGGCTAGGATGGATCATTCTTTTTAGAGTTACTTGCTCTTGAGCGATAAAATATTTTCTCATAGACTAATAATAGGGAAAATGTTGTCCGGGCCCTAGCTTCTTCATTTTTGATTGCAACTTCTTGTAACTTGCAGGTATCCAGGACAGCCAAAACATCTCAGACCAGTTCGAATTTGGGCCAGGATGGATCATTCTTTTTAGAGTTACTTGCTCTTGAGCGATAAAATATTTTCTCATAGACTAATAATAGGGAAAATGTTGTCCGGGTCCTAGCTTCTTCATTTATGATGGCAACTTCTTCAAATTTGCAGGTATTCAGTGGAGTCAAAACATCTAGGACCAGGTCGAATTTGGGCCAGGTTGGATCATTCTTTTTAGAGTTACTTGCCCTTGAGTGATAAAATATTTTCCCATAGTCTTATAATGGGGAAAATGTTGTCCGGGCTCCAGCTTCTTCATTTTTCATCGCAGCTTCTTGTTACTTGCAGGTATCCAGGATGGTCAAGACCTCTCGGACCAGTTCGAATTTGATCCAGGTTGGATGATTCTTGTCAGAGTTACTTGCCCTTGAGCGATAAAATATTTTCCCATAGACTTATAATGGGGAAAATGTTATCCGAGCCCTAGCTTCTTCAATTTTGATCACAGCTTCTTGTAACTTGCAGGTATCCAGGACAATCATAAAATCCCAGATTATTTCGAATTTTGGCCAAGTTGAATAAATCTTTATAATATAGTTGCTTGCCCTTGAACGCAAAAAATGAAGAAAAACCTTGTGTAAACTCTAGAGGGCACAGTTCTGATCCAATCTTCATGAAACTTAGCCAGAATTTATATCTCTATGACAAGTTTGAAACTGGGTCATGTCAGGTCACTAATAAGGTCACTAGGTCAAATCCTAGAGAAACGTTGTGTGACCTCTAGAGGACACATTTTGGTTCAAGTGTTCATGAAACTTTATCAGAATGTTTATCTCTATGAAATCTAGATAGAGATAGATATTGGGTCATGTCAGGTCAGAAACTAGGTCACTAGGTCAAATCTTAGAAAACAATCTTGTGTACACTCTAGATGGCATTGTTTTGATTTAATCTTCATGGAAGAAAGTTTATCTCAATCTAGGGCAAGTTTGAAAGTAGGTCATGTCAGGTCAAAAACTAGGTTACTAGGTAAAATCTAAGAAAAACCTTGTGTACACTCTAGAGGACACAGTTTTGATCCAATGTTCATGAAACTTTGTCAGAATGTTTATTACTATAGCATTTAGGAAAAGTTGGATACTGGGTCATGTTGGGTCAGAAAGTAAGTCACTAGGTCAAATTTTAGAAAAACCTTGTGTACACTCTAGTCTGGACACAGGTTTAATCCAATCTTCATGAAATTTTGTCAGATATGTTTATCTCTATGACATCTAGGATAATTTTGAAACTGGGTCATGCTTGGCCAAAAAAAAAAGGTCACTAGGTCAGATCTTAGAAAAACCTTGTGTACACCCTAGAGGGCACAGTTTTGATCCTTTGATCCAATCTTAATGAAACTTTGTTAGAATGTTTATCTCTATGAAATTTAGGAGGAGATGGATACTAGGCCATGTAAGGTCAGAAACTAGGTCACTAGGACAAATCTTTGCAAAACCTTGTGTATGTACACTCTAGGGGGCTCAGTTTTAATCCAATCGTCATGAAACTTTGTCAGAATGTATATTTCTATGAAATGTGGGACTAAATGTTTATCTCTATGAAATGTTGGACGAGATGGAAACTGGGTCATGTCGACTCCGAAAGTAGGCCAGTAGGTCAAATCTGAGAAAAATCTTGACACTCTAGAGGCAAAGTGAAGTAACAAAATGTTTCTGTTGACAGTAAGATCTCAGGTGAGCTACAGGAATATTGGTCCTCTTGTTTATTTTTTCTTTTTGTATGTAGTTTATTTTCAGTTTTGTTCTTCAAACGAAAGCAAAAATAATTATTGAATTTTCTTGGTTCAGTCTGCTAACTTTTAATCAGATCTGTTGAAACGGGTTTCTAAAATTCACTAATACACTCTGGCTTTGGAAGTATATTTTCGTAATGTATTGCTTAGGAGGACAAGAAATCGGGTTGGCCATCTGAAGTGGAATTTGTCTGATTTTATGGGTGGCATGTGTCAATAAATTCTGAATAGTTATACCCACTGGAAGCAAGGAGTACACCCAAAAAACGAAAACAGCAGACTCGGTTTAATTGAGTCTTTTAATGACCAGTAGTGAATTTTTCAACACTGACCAAGCTCCCGAGCACCGGCTTAATCAGAACTCTGTTTTCAATACGACTTTAAAGACAAATATTCTTGTTAATTGGGTGTCATAATCCTGTTCTGCAACAGTCCAGTGACACTGCTATTTCATCAAAGGAAATACTCTTTCTCACATATGTAATGACGTAACAGGGTCATAAAACCAATAAAGATCCCTATTCCCTAAGGACTAAAAATAATCAATTAAGTCTCTACTAGAAATTACCATGTTACAGGGTCAACATGAACTCAATTGAGTAGAATCTACTCTGACAGTGTAGGTAACATTTTAGGTAACCCAGTGCTGAAATTATCTGTCCTATAAATGGTCGTAACTTGCGACCTGGTGTCGTCGGTTTTGCAGTGTCACGACTTGTTGATGCAAACGTGGCTCGTTCCAGTTTGACTGAAAAGTACACTACCACAGCCGAGCTTTCAATAAAACAGCGCCATTATCTTGGCTCTGCACATTATATAAATGTATACTGCTATTTCATAGCTGTTATGAGTGAATGTTTAAGCTCGTATTTTTATCCAATCAAACGACCTTTAGCAAAGACCTTAGCTGACTGGAATCAAAATTGATAAGTTTTAGTTAGTTAGATCCTTTGGAAGCAAAGAATACACCAAAGAAATGAAAAATAGCAGACTCGGTTTAACTGTATCTGTTTATGACCAGTAACGAAATGTGCAACACTGGCCACGCTCCCTAGCCACAATTTAAGCAGAAGTCTATGTTCAAAATGACTTAAAATGAACTCAGTGATCTCATAGCATAATCTGCAATATGATTATGTATAGGGAGACAATTTACGGTATAACACCAGTTTCAGTGAAGATAAAATAATTTCTGATTAGTTAGATGCCTTGGAAGCAAAGAATACACCGAAGAAATGAAAATAACAAACTCGGTTTAATTGAGTCTTTTCATTTTCATGACCAGTAATGAAATGTGCAACACTGGCTACGCCCCCAAGCACCGACTTAAGCAGAACTCTATAGTAAACATTCTTCTATCATAAAAATAGAAAATAGGTAAAAATAATTGTTAAATGTTTTTCATATAATTTGCTTAGTCCGTTGTAACCCGTCTGTTGGTCTAAATTATTTAGTTCAATAAAGATAGCTGAGTTGCCATCTATTTGGGAAAGAGCTGCTGACTCGGCTTATCACTTGTAATTTATTGTTTGTTGGGATGTCTTTGTCAATCTTTCCCTTTGATGTTGGGGGTAGGGTTTGGGATCTGATTCAGTCAGTTCCTGAAGTGTAGTTACTCTTTAAATCTCTATAGTAAACAATGACTACAAATGAACTCATTGATCCCAAAGAGACAGAAAGATGAATCTGCACTATGTTGTTGTAGGGGAAGAATTTTACGGCACACACCAGTTGCAGTGAAGATAAATAAGTTCTGATTAGTTAGAGCCTTTAGAAGCAAGGAATACACCAAAGAAATGAAAATAATAGACTCGGTTTAATTGAGTATTTTCGTGACAAATAATGAAATGTCTAACTTTGTCTAACTTTGGCCACGCCCACCACCATCCCTCAGCACCGAGTTAAGCAGAACTCTATTTTCCAAATGACATCAAAATGATGTACGGGGAGACGTTTCATTCTAACACTGATCGCCTATATAGCCAATGGTAAAAATCTAGTGATATATTGCAAGACAAATGACTGGGCGGACCAGTGCCACGTTATTTAGCACCATTCCGCCATTCGGACGCTATTTTGATTCTTTGGTGACGTCAATTTTCATTTCCACGAGGATAGACGGTGTAACGTCGTTTTCTCGCATCGAAAACTTACGAAATACATGTAAACGCCTCTGTTAGAGACAAAGTTGTTGCTGGGATATCTTATGCGGAAAACTCGAAAAATCTGAAGGAAACTTGCGTTTTCGTCGGTTTTTGCGTTTAAGAATCGAAATAGATTCTTTTTTACAAGTGAATTGTTGCCCAGTATATCACTTGTTGCCGGTCAGTCGTCAGTTAATATATTACTCCAACCAGTGATATATTGGGCAACTATCACTGTAACCCAGAATCTATTTCTTAAACAACAGTTGCAGTAAACGTGAAAAAAGTTATGGTTAGTTAGATCCACTGGAAGCAAGGAATACACCGAAGAAATTAATATAGCAGACTCGGTTTAACTGAGTCTGTTCATGACCAGTAATGAAATCATTGAAATGTGCAAAGTAAAACGATAGGCAATGATCAGTAATTTATACAATCAAACCACACACCCCGCTCTTAAAACCAAAAGGGAAAAGAAAGCACACACACACACACACACACACACACACACACACACACACACAAATAAACAAATAAAAGTTCACCAAAGATACGCACGGTTGACATTTTGAGCAGCTCTTTCCCAAAACAGGCGGTCATTCAGCTTCCGTAATTAAAAACAGCAGCAACATCTATTTTTACCTGTTTTATGTTTTAGATTACATAACAAACCAAAACAGAAAGCAGAATAGGCAGCTATTCAGGTGACCAGACTGCAAGAGACCATAGACAAGCGGACAGAACAACATTTAACACAGAGGAACCACAACAGAAGTTCCGCCTTCGAACGGTCAGCAAAAGATTAGAATACTGGGTGGTTAGATCCTTTAGAAGCAAGAAATACACCAAAGAAATGAAAATAGCAGACTTTGTTAAGTCTAGCCCAGATACCACCTACATTGGAAAAGGCTATTCACATGGTTGCCGCTGATAAGGTAATTTTGTATTGTCCTTTTCCCATATGGTATCTTATATTAGGTGGGGTCTGGGATTGAATTTTGTCAGTTCGTGAGAATTTTCCTTTTTACCTTACGTTTAATTGAAAGAGTAAATACATGTAGGAAGATTCTCAGGAACTGACAAAATTCAATCCCAGATCACACCCAAAGTGCTATGAGTTTATCATGACCAGTAGTGAAATGTGCAACACTAGCTACGCCTTCTAGCGCCGGCTTAAATAGAACTCTATTTTTAAAATGACTTAAAATGAACACAGTGTAATATGTCGATGTACGCAGATACGTTTTACGGCCGCCAAACGACACAACACCAGTTTCAGTAAAGATGAATAAGTTCTGATTAGTTAGATCCTTTGGAAGCACCAAATAAATGAAAATAGCAGACTCGGTTTTGTTAAGTCTTTTCGTGACAAATAATGAAATGTGCAACACTGGCCACGCCCCCCTAGCACCGGGTTAAGCAGAACTCTTTATTCAAAATGATTTAAAATGAACTCAGTGATCCAAAACGACCAGAAAGTATTATAATGTGCCCTATAATGATGTAGGGGGAGATGTTTGACGGCACAACCTGTTGCAGTTAAGATGATTTCTTAATAGTTAGATTCTTTAGAAGCAAGGAATACACCAAAGAAATGGAAATAGCAGACTCGGTTTAATTGAGTCTGTTCATGACCAGTAATGAAACATGCAGCACTGGCCATGCTCCCTAGCCCCCTTTTTGCCCACACACAAAGTTTTACTTTCAGTAAAAACGTAACTTTACCAAATTTAGCGCGACAGACTTGCAATTCTGTATTTAATTTTTCAAAATGTTTATTTTTCAGCTCCTTATATGTCCGCTATGTTATACTAAACGTTAGTGGCTGTACGCCGTAAGTGCTAATTTTGGAATAATTGGATTATAAACGTGGGTGGGGTTAATCAGCATGAAACACAGATGGTCTATTATATGCTCTATTTCTTCTTCAAATTTAATACCAGTCATGCATACATTTCTTTTGTAAGTTAAAATAATGTCTATGGTGAGATATTTTTTTCCTTTTCTATCTTTCAAAGAAAAGTGTTATGTCTCAACTATCTCTTTCAGAGACGCTGTCAATTTTCATAATTTTGGTACTTAGAATTCAAAATATTCTATCCTGTCTCTCTCAGGAACCAATGGATGGATTTTTATCAAACTAATACAGGTTCACTGATGGGAAAGCGCAAACTGTTGATAAAGTTTTGGTGACCTTGATCTCATTTTCAAGGTCATAGTAAGACATAAAGTCAAGTTTAAGTCAAATTTTGACCATTGTCTACTCACTAGTTCCTGATGAAATTCTGACCAAAGTGGCCTAAATTAATAAAATACGAAGAGCTAGAGCACTGGTTATGATTAAATAGCCGTCACGTCATCATCAAAATCAAGGCCAAAATATACTGGACAGAGTTTAATAATAGATTTCACAGAGCCAGCCAGCATAAATGTACCAAACTTGTATGTTTCCATTTATAAATCAATGCTTAATTGGCATATAATGACCTTGACCTTGATCTGAACGTCATTCATAGACTTGAAAGCTCAGTATTTCACAAGATACTTTTCTATAACCTTTAAGTTTATCTCAGTTTATATTTAAGTTTATCTCAGTTTAAGTTTATATCAGTTTATCTTTAAGTTTATCTCAGTACGGCTCTATTAGGTTTTACTATAATGCTGAATTTCAGACCAAGGTCAAGGTCATTATATGCGTGTAAAGCTTTGATTTGAAATCTACGGTTAAACTCTGACTATTACTATCTTGAGCTTAACCTTGAAGATGATGTTATGGCGATTCAGTTATAACCAGTGATCCAACTCTTGGAAACTTTTTTTAAACGAGGCTTCTGCGGGCAGAACTTCAATTAAAAAACTAATGCCTAGACTATGGTCAAAACTAGATTTAAATTTGACTCTATACAGCTTACTGTTACCTGAAAACTGAGGTCAAGGTCACCAAAGCCATAATTTGCATTGCCATAATACCTTACTGACTGCCGTACTTGAACATTTAAGGTCCTTCTGGAAGCAAATCAAAGCAGAAAACGTGTCTAATTAAGACCTTTAATGCATAAAGAATATCTGTTAGAAAACTAAATTGTCATAATGATATTATCTTGAAGGTTTTGATAAACATTTATTTTTATTATTGTTATTACTAAGCTTTTGAAAAATACAACCAAAGGTGCTCAGGTCGTTTCTTCTGGCATTTATTAAATAAATGAGGCTGACTTAATCAATATATTCTATTCATGCTGGTTACGTAAGCAGTATGCAGTCAAGCATACATTTTTTGCTCAAGATGATATTCCTCGATTTTGGAGAATAGTTGGAAGAATTTTCTACAAACTAGATGTGTTTAGCTCAGGTTTTAAATAACAAATGAAGCTGTCAATGCTGAGTCTTTCTTTTTTCCTAAATTGGTATAATTGTCATTTTTTTTAATTTAGTACATCTTTACATCATCAAATCCACACTTTGGCTCAATACGATCTTAGATGATGTTTACTTTCTTCAGAACAGTTGCTTAGACCAATGAAAGCAAAAAAGGGCCTTAAGCTGCAAGAAGTCGACTTAGTCACGCAAGAGTTTTTGTCACGTTTTTGTATTGAAATGTGAAAAAAAACTTCATTTTTGCAGTCAAATGGAAAAGGTTGCCCAAATTTTATTATATTTCATATCAAGATTGCTACGCACGAAATAAAAAAAACAACAACATGGTATCAATATTTTCCAAAACTCATTTCATTATATATTTTCTTTCTCAAAATTCAATAGAATATGACATAGTCCTTCAAATAATAATAATAATAATAATAATAATAATAATAATAATAATAATAATAATAATAACTATAATGATAATAATAACGATAATAATGATCACGATAGTAATAATAATAATAATAATAATAATAATAATAATAATAGTAAACTAGTTGTAATAAATATGTGGTAAGTAACAGACAAATAGACAATTGCTAACAACAGTAATTAGACATAAGTAAAATAGTAATAATAATAATAATAATAATAATAATAATAATAATAATAATAATATTAGTAATAATAATTATAATATTAAAGAAATATACTTTACACTGGTTTACATGTATCTCCAAGTGTAAAGCTCTTGTTCGTGAGCTGGCATAATCATATCCTTGTGTAACCATCACCTTTCTCGCACCAAATTTGAAACGGTTAATTGGCAAGTGTTATTGAAATAGTTGGCAGTCTCAGGTAGATAAGTCTTCGTACAGGTATCTGTCTTTCATAAATGGTCACTATCAGACTGTTTTTTACGTTTTGGTAGTTTCAATGTCCGAAACAAAAAGCCTATCGACACGGACTAAAACTATATATGAAAAAATGGTGGGTGGGGTTCGAGCACCTTGCTTCTTCTACTTCTATGTTGTACGACACTCTGTCAGCCTTGACCATTATGTGTCGGGTGACCAAGAAAAGAATAAGAAAGATTGAATATAGGCAGAAAGAAGTTATGTATAGAATAATTATGAAATGTACAGATAAAATAAATAAGATTTATAGCAGGACCAATAAGAGTAATAAAATAAGATAGAATAGGAAGAAGGAATAAAGTTTTCCCAGCTGCATTTTCACCACTCTGAGCAGACCAATCCGGCTACCCTGGGGGCTAAGGGCACCAGGCCGACCGGCACAGCTCTACCCTTCATCACAGCTACTTAGCAACTGGGGCCCTACCTAACGTTTAGAATGGAAGGTTGGAGAGCCCCTGCTTGAAGAGTACCAAGTCAGGGGCCTCAGCAGTAGATGCTGGCAGTTTGTTCTAAAGTGGGATAGTTCTAGGAAAGAAGCTGTATTTGAAGCAATCACGGGATGTGGAGATCTGCCTGAATTTCTTTGAGTGGCTTGCTCTTGTCTTTGTCGTTGCCGGTGTAAGATACAGGTCCTTATCGATGTCTACTATGTTCAGGGTTCGCTCTACCGCTCGCCAAAGTCGCCAAATGCGATAAAATAATATTTTTGGCTCCAAAAATATTGATTTGGCGAAAACAAGTGGCGAAAAAAAAACATTTAAAAAAAAAATCGTATGGCAAAGTTTTACGGTATCAGAGACGATCTCCACAATCATTACCTGTTAATCTGCTCAGTGACAGGACACCAAGCAGACGCTTCATGCCTCAAGGGTCAGTGCGTAAACTTGAACACACCCCATGTCTATGCATCTCATTATTTTTGATAGCTCAGGTAAACACAACATTGACACCTTCCGAGCTAATAAACTCACTGATCTGTGAAAATACAGGGTTTTTATTCCTGCTGATTGTTGATCAGATAACGGTACTTGTGTAAAAGATCAAAAGAGATACCGACAGAAGGTTGACCATGTGAAAAGGCGCTAATGCCACTTTGAATGCGCAGGCTGATCAATGTCTTCACTTGACGCAAACTCCGTGAAGTAGTTTTTTGGGGCCATTTATCCGAACTTTAATAGCTTATGGTGTAAAGCATACTCATATTAAAGATGTAAGTTTTGATTCTGCCGTCTTACACATGCCTATCTTTTTATGTCAAAACAGAATTTGGACATTGTTATATATACTTAGTCTACAACAACTCTCATTTCACTGAAACTAAACTCGTTTGCATGACGAGGATAAAGCATAAACTGATACCGATAGTAAGAGGGTTGTAAGGGGAGGCAACAAAGCATAACTCTCAAGTATTAACTTTTGCAAAGCTTCTCAAGTACTAGCTTTTGCAAAGCTAGTTTCTTGGCCAGATTATCTCACAATAACAATAACTAATTAAATTAATAATAACTTACTTACTTACTACTTATTTATAATACTGAAAAAGGAACAGTAATAATAAACCATATGAAATAAATAATCATAAGGATATTTAAAATGTCTTAGGCTATTTATAATGAGATAAGTTCCTACAAAAATAGAATAGGGAAAAGAGACTACAACTCGTGAAAAACAGAGGGCAGTGAAAAGATTTAATTACAAGATTTAAAGCTTTTTTAGCAGTGTTTATCTCTTTCAGTTGTCAGAGTAATAGACTGAAACCAGTCTAAGCAACCACAGTAAACAGCAGGTTAAGAAATGAGAGTGTGGTGGGGGTGGGGGAGATATTTTCAAAGAATTCTTAATATTGCGAAAATTTGGCTTAAGTTTAAAGAATCTGGCACAAACAATATCAATTTGGCGAAAGTGGTGGCGAAAGAAAAAAGTATCCAAGCGCTAACCCTGTATGTTGTTAACTATCTTGTAGAACATCGTTAATTGCAGCTTGCATCTTCTGGCCTCAAGTGTGTCCCATTGTAAGTGGTCTGGCATGTCTGTGACGGAGCTCGTGTTATGGAATCTATTGGTTACGAATCGTGCTGCAGTGCTCCAGATAGCGCCCGTATATTACGGATCATTTTTGGCCGATACGGAGCTATTGGAAATTTTATCGGTACCCGGTACGGACACATTCAAGCCGTTACGGATCATTTTTGCCGGTAATCCGTACCACCTGGACAAGTTCCCATAGACGTTTGCATTATAATATCATCAAGTAGACTGAGCTTCCTTATGCGTCGCACTCACCGAGAAGCTGACTGATTCTAAATATTTCCTTCTGAATTAGTCTTTCTAATGTGTGGAAAATAGATGGACTGTAAACCAGTCGCTTCAAACTGAAAGTAGGAAAGCATGGCTTCGAGCTCTCAATAGGACAAGCAGGCCTCTATCCTGCGGTTTTTAGCTCACCTGAGCCATAGGCTCAGGGTGAGCTATTGTGATCACCCAGTGTCCGTCGTCCGTCGTGCGTCGTCCGTCGTCCGTCGTGCGTCGTCAACAATTTGCTTTAAATGACATCTTCTCTGAAACTGCTAGGCCTAGGGCTTTGATATTTGGTATGAAGCATTGTCTAGTGGTCCTCTACCAAGTTTGTTCAAATGGTGGCCCCAGGGTCCAAAATGGCCCTGGGGCAGGGGGTCTTGGGTTCGAAACTAAAAAATACTTAAAAATCTTCTTCTCCAGAACCGCTTGGCTCAGATGCTTGAAATTTGGTATGTAACATTGCCTAATGGTCCTCTACCAAGTTTGTTCAAATGGTGGCCCCAGGGTCCAAAATGGCCCTGGGGCAGGGGGTCTTGGGTTCGAAACTAAAAGATACTTAAAAATCTTCTTCTCCAGAACTGCTTGGCTCAGAGGCTTGAAATTTGGTATGAAGCATTGCCTAGTGGTCCTCTACCAAGTTTGTTCAAATGGTGGCCCCAGGGTCCAAAATGGCCCTGGGGCAGGGGGTCCTGGGTTTGAGACTAAAAGATACTTAAAAATCTTCTTCTCCAGAACTGCTTGGCTCAGAGGCTTGAAATTTGGTATGAAGCATTGCCTAGTGGTCCTCTACCAAGTTTGTTCAAATGGTGGCCCCAGGGTCCAAAATGGCCCTGGGGCAGGGGGTCTTGGGTTCAAACTAAAACATACTTAAAAATCTTCTTCTCCAGAACCACTTGGCTCAGATGCTTGAAATGTAGTATGTAACATTGCCTAGTAGTCCTCTACCAAGTTTGTTCAAATGGTGGCCCCAGGGTCCAAAATGGCCCTGGGGCAGGGGGTCTTGGGTTCAAAACTAAAAGTTACTTAAAAACCTTCTTCTCCAGAACTGCTTGGCTCAGAGGCTTGAAATTTGGTATGAAGCATTGCCTAGTGGTCCTCTACCAAGTTTGTTCAAATGGTGGCCCCAGGGTCCAAAATGGCCCTACGGCAGGGGGTCCTGGGTTCGAGACTAAAAGATACTTAAAAATCTTCTTCTCCAGAACTGCTTGGCTCAGAGGCTTGAAATTTGGTATGAAGTATTGTCTAGTGGTCCTCTACCAAGTTTATTCAAATGGTGGCCCAAGGTTCCAAAATGGCCCTGGGGCAGGGGATCTTGGGTTCGAAACTAAAAAATACTTAAAAATCTTCTTTTCCAGAACTGCTTGGCTCAGATGCTTGTAATTTGGTATTGAACATTGCCTAGTGGTCCTCTACCAAGTTTGTTTAAATGGTGGCCCCAGGGTCCAAATTGGCCCTGGGGCAGGGGATCTTGGGTTTCGGAACTAAAAAATACTTAAAAATCTTCTTCTCCAGAACTGCTTTGCTCAGATGCTTGAAATTTGGTATGTAGCATTGTCTAGTGGTCCTCTTCCAAATTTGTTCAAATGGTGGCCCCAGGGTCCAAAATGGCCCTGAGGCAGGGGTCTTTGGTTCGAAACTAAAAAATACTTAAAAATCTTCTTCTCCAGAACTGCTTGCCTCAGATGCTTGAAATTTGGTATGTTACATTGCCTAGTGGCCCTCTATCAAGTTTGTTCAAATGGTGGCCCCATGGTTTCAAAATGGCCCCGGGGCAGGGAGTCCCAGGTTTGAACCATAGAAATACATAGAAAAATATTAAAAAATCATCTACTTCAGAACTGCAAGGCTCAGATGCTTGAAATTTGGTATGTAGCTTTGCCTAGTAGTCTTTTACCAAGTTTGTTCAAATGATGACCCCAGGGTCTAATATGGCCCCAAGCTAGGGGGTCCTGAGTTTGAACCATAGAAATACATAGAAAAATATTCAAAAATCTTCTTCTTCAGAACCACTTGGCTCAGATGCTTGAAATTTAGTATGTAGCATTGCCTAGTGGTCCTTTACCAAAATTATTCAAATGATGGCCACAGGGTCCAAAATGGCCCAGCTCCAGGGGGTCCAGGGTTTGAACCATAGCAATACATAGAAAAATATTCAAAAATCTTCTTCAAAACCATTTGGAAGTGGTTGCAAACTATCAGGTTTGTTAAATGATGACCCTTGTTTGACCTTTAGCCTTTTTGGTCAGGTGAGCGATTCAGGGCCTCTTGGCCCTCTTGTTTAGGCCTACTGACAAATCAGCCGAAAATCGTAGATGCGTCTATGAGATAATAAATGCTGTTATCTCAGGTGCGGTTATGACTGCATGTAGAAAAGGTTAAAAACATTGTGGTAGGTAGAAAATTGCAGTCCAAATCCAAATGTGATTCGCATGAACCCAGTTCGTGCTTATATTAGCACAGGAAAAATTGAAATTTATAACGCAAACACATGAGGCATAGAACATGTTTGGAACATCTTGAAGTATCTGCTGAGACAGGTACCAAGCAAACTCATTCTTGATCATGTTTGGGCACATCGGTTATTACAATTTGCTTAATGACCTGTTCACTTCCTTCTGGCAACATCAACCACAATTTGTATATCAGTTTCAGTTTTATATTAACATTTTGTGAAGCAGTCAGAAGGAGGTTGAGTCGTGATATAATTGTTTAATAAATCAGATTTTGATTTTGGCGTTTTTAGGTTTAAGAAAGAGTATATTTCCACACAGTGAAAGCAGAAGTAGTATTTTACAGGGCAAAGTCAAGCCAGGGAGTACCACTGAAATACTGCTAAAATTAAATGTGTTTTCATGTTACATCTGTCGGTTCAGTGCAAATACTGAAGCAGAATCGTGGATACTGATCCAAGAAAATTTTGACCAGTACGGTACTGATTGAAAAAAAAATTATCTGGAGCACTGGTGCTGCACGTCGTTGAACCATTTCCAGCTTGTGTATGTGGTCCCTTTTGTACGGATTCCATACTGTGGCACAGTATTCCAAGTTGGAGCGCACCATCGCCATGTATGCCATTGATTTAGTTTCTTGGCTGCTGATTCGGAGGTTGTGTCTCAGGAAGCCGAGCATGCTGTTGGATTTATTTACTATCCTGTCTATGTGAGGTTTCCAGTCCAGGTTGTTTGCTAGATCAACACCAAGGTATTTAGAGGTGGTCTCGGCCTGCAATTGGTATCCTTTCAGTTTATATGACAGCATGAGCGGATCTCTGGAGCTGGCCACTCTCATCACGCTACACTTGGCTGGATGAAATTCCATAGCCCAGGTTGACTCTCATCTTTCAAGGGCGTGAAGGTCGTCTTGGAGTGTCGTTATTTATTTCCCTGTGTTATTTATTTCCCTTGCTTGGCAATTAAGCAAGCTCAGCGTTCTTCATGCATATTAAGCGACCTGTGTCAAACCAATTAAATGATGAAACAATCCATCACAACCGGAAACTAATTTTAAGGAGTGAATATTAAGACCCTGTCAGCTTGTCTCAGTTACTGTGAAGCATGAGGAAGCTCAGTCCGCTTGATGATATTTTATGCAAACGTTTAAGGGAAATAATGCAAGTGGTACGTATTACCTAAAAAAAAATTCATAATCATATGACTTGAAAACATCTGTACAGGGTACAGATAAAATTTTCAATAGTTCCGTATCGGCCAGAAATGATATGCAGGGTTCTCCCCAGAAATTTCTGAAGGCATGTTGTTGAAGATGAATTTAATTAAGCGCGCGTATATCGAATTAAGCATTTGCAGACAACAACTGTGTGATAAATTCTGATCTTTTCCTTATTCCATGTTTCTGTGTAACAAAAGCTATGGGTAGTTTGCTCATAAATGCCAAGTAAAGCAAGTTAAATCAGCAGGTTAGTATAGGAAGATCTCCTCTCCCACCCTTGCACCCTCTCTCACACACACACACAGAATTTTTTTAAGACGGTCATTGGTGGTCAGGTGAGCAAGTGAGGACCATGTAGGCCTTCTATATGTACATAATACTCAGGTGAGCAAATTTCTGAGCTCCTCATTGAATATCCAGGTGAGCTAACAAACTCAGTCTCCCTGTAAAGTAAACCATCAGGCGAGCAGACAAGGTCTAAATTTGGCTCATATGAAACAAGGGAGGTAATAAAACTTTTTAATAATTTCTAAGAAGTCTTATCATGTATTATATTTTACTGCCATTGTAATGTTACTTTTTATGTATTTTGGTAAATATTTCAGTTAAAAGTTACTAAATTACTATAGATATTTAAGTAATAAGCTGCAGAATATTTTTTACTGAAGTGATGATAAGTCAATATACTGTCACCCTTCACTTATAAAAAATAATTAATTTATATCCATCTATCTCGCTGAAGAGGACACATTAACATCAAAGAAGCTGACCCGTTTCCAATCATAATTGGGGCACTAATCGGAAAAGGTGTCATAATCCTGACCTGCATAACTGCCGCAAAGGTCTTATAATCCTGTTATAATCCTAGTATAAACATCTACGGAGTGGTATTGACGCTTCACTGCACACGCTGTGACAATAAATACACACTTAAATAAGAGTGATTTAACAGTTACTGTTATACAATTAAGGGATGTCGGCAGGGATTAAAAGGGTGTCAAGATAATTAAGGCATGTCGCAATTACTGACACTGGCTTAAGGCATGTCGCAAGCGACATGCCATATACACCTGGGGAGAACCCTGGATATGGAGACACACGGATTTTATCTACATGTACTGTGAACCGGTCCAATTTTTTCCTCAAATATTTCTTGAAAAGTGGCTGATAAAGATACAATAAACCACCTGCAACAGCAGTGATGAACAGTCATTTCTCTCAATACGGGCTCTGAATATGTTAGTTATTTATGAAAACATGGTGCGTAAATTTACCGGAACAAGCCTGTTTGCTGGCTCCAACTGGAATGGACCTATGTTTTGGACTACAGTATAACTTCAATGGCTCAAACAGGCTTGGGACCATGAAAGTTAGTTCCAGCCAAAGGAGGAGTGGCTGTAGTGTCATGGATAACATTCCAGACTACCAATCCAGGAGTCGCAAGATGGATCCCTCGCTTCTCCAGTCTTTCGGATGAGACTTTAAACCGAGGTCTGTCTCCATATGACCTCATTGTTGGCAGGAGGTTAAACCCAAGTTCACTCACTCACTCCAGCCAAAGATAGTTCTAGCCATTCAGGGTTAGTTTTTATATAAACTGACTTATAGGGACCCAAGAACGAGTCCTAGTCATGCAGGGTTAAAGAGCCATCAGAGTTGGAGCCATTAAAATTCTACCAAATTTCCAGCCATACTTTTAGATACAAAACACACATGCAGATTTCTTGCAGGGTCTATCCATGACTTACACGCATTACCTAACTAGTTTCCCTTTACTGACTTGATACATGTATATATTTTCTTAGTATGGATGAAATCAGAGCTCTAGATAAGAGGGCGTATTTGGTGATAATTAGGGATAATTTTTTTTAATTCTGCATAAAAACATATGTTGTGACCCCTCATCTGAACCGTCTCGATGAGACGGTTCAGATGAGGGGTCACAAGGTATGGTTTCGATGAGAAATAAGAAAAATTATCCTTAATTATCATCAAATACCCCTCTTATCTAAAGCTCTGAATGTTTGTCTTTATACCATGACATAGAAAATCAGAAATTTCTGGTTTTGTGTTATCTCCTGGTTATGGAAGAAGGATACTTAGACCGAATGCCTAAGATTTTTGTGATATTAAGATTAAACACATTTGGGCATATTAGTATAATATAAGCGGAATATAATGATGCATGTGATTTGATGAATGTGTCCTATGCAGTAACACTGTTTTGTGCAAGAGGGCATAGAGAATACATATGTGAAGATGTAGAATAAGTATATTTTTTATGTAAATATCACAAAAATCTGCTGGAAATAGGAGAAAAAGTAGGTCTGTTCTAGTTATTACGACAGTTCAGTACTATCTGTACGTGTACATTAAATAAACTACGATGCATTGCAATAGTAACCAAGGATAATGCTAAACAGCTATTACAGTGTATGATAGAAATAAGTCTTCACTATTTAGGGACGAGTCATTTATAATCAGGTGGGGGGGGGGGGGGTCGGGTACATTTTCATATGATTCACCAAAGTTTTCCAACCCTCCCCAGTCTCATCATAATTTTTTTTCCGACCCCCCCAGACTGGTGACAAAAAAAATTATGACCCCCCCTACTCCACCCCACATCCCAGATACCCTTCACACACACACACCATATTACCTATTTTATGTCAGACTGATCTCAATCAAAACCTGTATGAAACATAAAGAACATTTACTTATTCTGACTTGTTAGTTAATGATGCAGATTAATGGTTTGTTTAAATTTTGTCTGCAATTCTTTCGACTCCTTATGCTAATGGGCTTCTTGAAAACTGTTGTCGAATGCTGAAATAAACTGTTAATAATAATAATAGGGAGGAGGGGGTGTGGGGGCGCAGCCCCCTATAGCTACAGCAGTCTTGCTAATGACAAGCTGGTATACAATTGTAAATGGCCGTACATTTCCAAAATTAAAACAATTAAGTCTGAAATGTTAAGATTAATGGGGGGTCTGGGGGGGCTTCGCCCCCCAGAAGCTGAGACATTTTTTAAAAATGGAGACCGATGGAAGAATTCAGACCCTCCCAATATGCCTAATAAAATATATAACCCCCCCTACTCCATGGCTTTTTTATTTCCGACCCCCCCAGCACATCACAAGAAAAAATTCCGACCCCCCCCCCCTAAATGTACCTGCCCCCCCCCCCCCCCCCCCCCCCCCCCCCCCCACCTGGTAATAAATGACTCTTCCCTTATGAAGACCGAAAACTCATGTTTAATAAAACCCTGCACAATTGTTACAATTATAACACAGTCATGATGCTTTTGTTGCTCTTGCTTTTACTTAAAATAGCATGCTGCAATGTAATCATCCTGTCTTTGGTCTGCTTGTCTGTCAGTCAGTCATTTGAAAAAGTCCCAAATTTCTAAAACAAATTATCATTATCTGTCAATAAATGTTAACTTTTTCTACAACCCTGAACTCTCTATAAATTGCAGCCAAAAAGCGGACAAGATCTAAACTACCTAGTGACAGTTTCAACCATAAAGCTGGTCCGCCATGTTAACAACTAGAACCAGATTAAAAGGTACACAGCTTACTGTATTTATACAACTATGCGATTGTGTTATCAATTTTATTTATCTGAAACTACTGATATCTCAAAGTAAATTTTCTGGGACCAGAAAGTATACTTTGAGATATCTGAAGTTTGGGATGAACTTAGACTCTGAGATATCAAGAGCTGACTGTATGTAAATTAGTCTTGTGTAATTCTGCATTTAAAAGGGTTTTGCTCTTCAAAAATATTCTCAAAACAAGATTGATCTACTTTTTAGGGGTTGTTTTGGAAGGGAGAAAAGACCCATCTTAAAACTGAATAAATGTGGGAGATTTTAGAATCTGCAGAGTAATTTATAATTAAATGAGTTAAGACATGACAAACCCAACAAAGTGGCATGTGTGCCAAAAAAGTTGCCGAGTCTGATCATATGCTTAAAGGATAGCTAAGGGGCTAAGCTAACTCCATACTTTCTTTGAACATGTACTTATTCATCTTAATTAATTCTAGTATTATCCGAGATAGCAGAAGAGAGTAATGATGTGGTCCCTTCACCCCGGGGCAGTGTGGTGTATAGAGGCACTGAGGCTGATGAAGAGATGGTAACAAGGAGAGAGAGAAGAAGAAAGAATATTATTGATGAACTCTTTGATACAGAGAAGACCTACTTACACCACCTGGCAGTTACTCACAAGGTGAGTGACTATATCAACCTATTTCAGAAAAATAAAAAAATGTTTCACATCAATGAAAAACTATTTTAAAACAGACTTTCTTCCACAGCAGAGTGTATGTTGGTCAGTTTACTAGGATTTTCAAAACTAGTAGTCCCAGATATGTCTTGTAAATAAAATTAAGAGATAAACAAATTTTTATGGTACTCTATGAACAATATGAGTTTTAAGTAAAAAACAACAACAATGTCTCCAAATATGGAAGTAATGAAAAACCTGAAGGTTATCAGAGCTAATGACTGATGCTGACTTTTCCATCATACATAGCAAGGTGTAGGACGAGCATGGTAGAGAACAATTAACAACCAGTCAAGGATTAATGTTACTGCTGTTATTTACAATTTACAACCAGTCAAAGATTAATGCTACTCCTGTTAATAACAGGAGTAGCATTAATCCTTGACTGGTTGTAAATTAACAGGAGTAGCATTAATCCTTGACTGGTTGTAAATTGTTCTCAGTGTTCTCAGTATGACAGTGTTATAGCAAGTAAATGTATGCGTAAAAAAATTTTCTTTTCATTTCAGTTCTTTGATTTTCCTCTCCGTTTCAACTGTCTCATACCAGAAAAAGATCATAACAAGCTCTTCAGCAACCTGGAACAGATAATGGAAGTTAACCAAAAGCTTCTGGAGTACATGGAACAAACCACTGTTGGAACAGCATTTAAATATTTGGGACCATTTCTAAAACTGTATTCTATGTATGCCAATAACTATGGTCAGGCATCATCTACTTTACAGGTATATGTACAGGAGTACCATTGATAGTTTTCATAAATATCCAGAAATCTTAAGGTAATGTTTCAACTTCAGATTTGGACATGTCCTCTATACTTAAAAGTACTTGTCCTTGTCACAGTGCCCATTTAGGAGCAGTCTGATTAGGGTCTACTTTGTTTCTCAGGCATGCTGTCTGAATTTTATGGGGAAGCAACTCTACTATTGCTTCTCACTCCAAAAGGAAAGAATTCGTTCCTCTAGGGTGGGTGAGTGAACTCTGGTTTATATCCCACCAACACCTAGTTCATACAGTTCATACTGAATCTGCTCCTCTATGGGCAAATTCTTTTCTTTAAGAGTAGATCCCTTTCTGGAAAGATTTCACCGAGGGAAGCAAACAGGAAGTCAAAAATTGTCTGCCTTTGAAAAATGGTAGAAAAACATGGTCTGTATACCCATATATACCATAAAAGCAAAACGAAGTTCCATAATTGCTCTAAATTTGGGACACCTTGACCAGTTGCTATCATTCTATGATTTGAGCTGCAACACGAAAAAACCAACAAACTGGCATGTATGCCCAGCAAAGAGCATCCACCCAGTCTGATTAGAGTCTTTGCTGTCTGCATGTTGGTAGCTTAGACCCTTAGCTATCCTTTAAGTGCACAGCAAAGACTCAGATCAGACTGGACAGATACCGATGCTAATCTGAATCTTTGCATGTGCACAATGCAGTTCAAATTGATTTTGTTCAAATACATCTTGACAGAATGGCAAACACTGCAGGTCTAGATCAAGGTGAACACTGTTTTGCCCTAATATTTTAGTCATTTCTGTACTGGATGAAACAACAATGATCTTACAAGGAATAAAAACAAAATAAATAACCAACATCAGTGAAGTAGACTTCTTTTAGATCAACACATTTTGGTAAATTATCACCTTCTTCAGGACGGTGACCTTAAGAACATGTAGAAGTTGAATGGTTACTCTTACAGATGAAGTAATGCTGCCATTTTCATTTGCTTGCCTGTGGGAAAGTATGAAAAATGCTGTTGCACTCCTATCTGTGTCAGCATCCTGCTTTGCATTGAAGTTTTGGTAAAAGTTTTTTATGCGCTAGGTGCTCTCAGGCAAACTACACAGTACATGGACAGATCTTGTTGCTTCCCAGACAGAGTTATCAGGGGCCGTATTCATAAAACGACTTAAGTGGTTGCTATGCTGTTGCTAAGGCTAAATTTCTTTGAAGGAGATTCCCTACAACTATGAAATTTGCTCTGGAGGAACAGTCTTACAAAGACTGTTCCTCCAGAGTAAATTTCATAGTTGTAGGGAATCTCCTTTATAGATATTTAGCCTTAGCAACCGCATAGCAACGACTTAAGTGGCTTTATGAATACGGCCCCAGTTCTTCCCTGTAGTGGTTGTCTGCTTCCCTTGGAGCAAATTCTTCCATTCAAGAGAAGACGTCTTTTGGGTAGGAGTCTGTTCTTACAGGAAGGCCAATACTGATGCTGGTTTTCTCCCTTTGAAGAAGATGGCAAAAAAAAGTCATGGAGTTGTATCTATTGACCTTAATTCTGAAGCACTTCAACTGGTTTTGCAGGAACATTTATCAAAGAATGCTGAGTTTTCCAAGTTTGTACAAGAACAAGAAGATAGACCTGAGGTGATGGGGCTGAAACTGGGAGCTCTTCTTATCACTCCTATACAAAGAATTCCAAGGTAAAATTGGAACCACAAAACCCAAAATTTGAGGTTGAGGAGGGGTTGGGGGTTGGGGCTGCAGGGGGTGTTAATTTGGAATGTATAACATTGATATGCCAAAATGTTGCTTAACTCTTAAAGCACCAAAAATGAAAATGATTGAATTTGCAAACAGTGTAGATCCAGATAAGGCGGCTCATAATGTGCTGCCTCATCTGGATCTATACTCTTTGCCTGTTAGGCTTTGGATTCTCAATATAAATTAGCTTAGATGAAACATTATTTGAAATTTTGCGGTTGTAAATTTTATTGTCTGCATTTTGGTACTTTAAAAATTAATGCATAGACCTGTGCATCTGTACAGTCTGATCAGAGCCGTTTCATTTTGTATGCACCAAGGAGGATCTGAAAACACAAAACCAAGATTCAAGGTAGACCTCACAGATGGGCAGGCTGGTCTAAGTCTTTGCTGTTTACAGATGCCATAAGCATTCTTTTTGGAGTTGGTTAGTTTTTTTTTTGTTTTTTTTAACAGCCCTTTCAGACAGTATTTCAATCTATATGGCGCTGTATCCTAGAGAGGGAGAAAGAAGAGAAATGACAGACAAGAGAAAAAATGCCCAAACAACCCCCACCTTTTTTGGGTGATGAGGCTCATATTTCTTTAATATTTTACTGGAATAGGAAGGAGTAAGATTAAAGAACTATGAAGGTCATATATATTTCTGTAGAATTACAGCTGGGTTGGTGCTGCTAAAACAGATAAAAAATGTTTGGTTGTTGAAAAGTATTTAAGGTAAAGTTCAGGGTTCAGCTGTTCAAAGCATTTTTAGCCTAAAGAGGTCAACTAGTTAAGTGTTTTATGACTTCATAACCATAGACACTGATATTTTTTATTGAAAAAATGCGAGAAGCTTTTGTAGTGCAAAAGCATCTCACACGTTTTCAAAAAAATTCTGGCATATTTGCGCTATAAACATTTGAAATTTTAACAAGACGTTAACTAACAATGTCGTGAGTTTTGAACATCAGGGTCCAGGACTTAGTCATAGTCTGACAGAGACTTTGTATATTTTTGTGTCACCTGCAATGAGTAGATTCCGGTATTTCTTTTCCAGTGTCGGCATGACATAAGCTTTTGTCCAGTTTCTGGTTTAGCTCTGCTTTCTTACAATGTACATAAAAGGGGGACACAGAACTTCATCAAATTCTTGTGATGGTATGGCTTAAGACATGAGTCCTCACCAACTGAAGTTCTGCCTACATCATAATGATAAATGTTTTGTTTGCAGAATTAAAGTCCATAGAACTTAAATGAAAGGTATTATAATAATCTTCCCTTTTTCTAATTCTTGAAGGTATAAACTACTACTGGAAGATTTACTGGAAAATGCTGAACCAGAACATGATGACTACCAGCAGCTAAAGGGTAAAAGACACACCTCTATATTCAGGGATTTTTGGAAATGTGACATTGTTTTAATATGACATATTTGAAACATGAAATGCAAAGCTTTTATTATGTTCTCCCCACCCCACCAGATGGGAGACAAGGGGGACATAATGTTTGGTATGGATCCTGTTGGCATTGGCATCAGTATTGGCTCATTGTCTGCACAGTATCTCCCATTTTCAAGGTCACAGGAGGTGTTAGGATGTTAGCATGTTAAAAAAATGGCTTGTCTGCACTCCATGTCCTGAATGAAATGTTTGATTCCTAACAAACTAGCATGGAATCATCAGTGTGAGAAGGGGCAGAAGTGATTAGGTTATGGTGACTTTGGCCTCATTTTTAAGGGCACATGAACTCACACAAAGGCTTAAATGACTTGTCTGCACCCTATCTCCTGAATGAGTCTGCTCTTAGCAAAGAATCATTAGTAGAATAGGTTGGAGAACTGATTGGGTTAAAGTGACCTTGACCCTATTTTCTCAGTCACAGGTTTTACTGTATTCTTAATCAGTATTGATTTTTAGCTTGCCAGTACGAAAGCACAAAAAATGCTGTTGTTGTCACCACAGTGCACATCTGGATTCAAGTGGATTGGATGTTTTGGTTAAAGTTTATGTAAAGGGCAAGGCATTGTCAGCCAAGCTATTTAGTAAGCGGACAGGTCATATTGTTAAATGGCAATCTAATCATCACTGTTCTTGAAATATTTGGTAACTTTGCTTACAGATGCAGCGAAACAGGTTGGGGAGATTGCTATCCATATAAATGAGCATGTGCGACAGCATGAAAACTTCCAGAAAATGTTAGCCATACAGAATAGCTTTGACAGCTCAGCTCCAAATATATTGGAACCTGGGAGGGAGTTTATAAAAGAAGGTCCATTGAAAAAAGTGAGTCTCGTACATAGGAAAGACTTTTGTCACTAGTGACTTGTAAACATTAAATATATGTATTAGGCACCTGTAAAATTTTCAAGGCTTTATTAGGGCTTTATTTATGCAAGTCTTTAATAGTAGTTACAAGCTGGAGGGAACTTTTTAAATCAAGACGAGATCTAACAATTACTGGTAGACCAAAATATAAACAGTTCTTATCATAACCTACTATCCAGGAGAGAACTCTAAAATATAAGTTAATGCTTTGATGGATAGTTGCTTGATTTGCAATTTTACATCCTTTTCAACAGTATTTCAGTCATATCATGATGCAAGGAGAGTGATAATAAAATGCTGTGTGCAGTAGAACCCTGTAACAGTTAAAAATATGTCTGCCTCCTGTGGGTATCAAATTCGGCCCGCTATGTCAGCAAGCCAGCGCTTAACAGCAACTGGGCCTCCCTTCATGCTTTGTAAATTTATGTTTAATTGAGGTACATTTTAATCAAGCTGTTTGATATTCATAGATTCATAGATTATAGCCTGGCAAATGGCGTGAACTTTTCAGATATTACCTCTTTACATCAGGAAATCTTATAAATCTGTTCACAGATATCAAGACGAGGAGGAAAGCCTCAAGAGAGAATGTTTTTCCTGTTCTCTGACATGATACTGTACGGCAAGTCACGACTTCTAGACACTGGTGGCAACTCTTACAGTTGCTGTTGTAAACTGCCTCTGAGACATTGTCAGGTTGAGACAGTGTTAGGAAGTGTCCAGAGGTCAGATGGAGGAGGCATGTTTAGGGTAAGAATCTTAGGAATACATGTATCATAAAAATTCTGAAAGTTGGGACACTGAAAATTATTACCGTAATTGTCTTAAAAATGGAACAGTTTGTTTTTATGATGCAGTTATATGTCCAAAAGATGAAGATGGACTGGCAAACAGTGTAGGCTCTGATCAGGCTGGAGCAGTCTGATCTGAGTCTACACTGCTTTCTCAAACCTTTCTGCCCCAATAGCTGGAATTTTACAACAAAATTACATTTTATCGGCCTCATTTTCCAAATTAGAAACCTTTGCAAACAGGGTAAATGAATACACTGCCATGTTTGTATTTTTATTTTTTTTTGGTATTTTTACAAAAGGAAACAGCTTTCGTGACGTCCTGTTTGTTTTTGCTGCAGCTTCTATAGCTGCAGCTGTAAACTGCCCCTGAGACAATGTCAGGTCAAGACTGTCTTGGGAAGTGTTAGAGGTCAAGTGGGGGAGGCATATTGGTGATTACTAATTCAGAAAAACCTTGACTAATATAAAAATCAATAACTCAGCAGTAATTATGCTTTTCGCACCAAAAAAAAAAAAAAGAAAAACAAACACCTATTCTATTATTTTTGTCCCATTCTTTTATCTGTATGTAAGTTGGTAATACTGAGAACTTGAAATCTGCAGAGTTAAAAATCACAGAATATTTGAGGTGAAATCTGCAAAAATTTACACCCACAGAAATAACCTGCTATACAGTGTATATAGTATTTTTGTTCACTCTACATTTTACAATATCTGTTGCTTGAGATAATATTATAAAAGAAAATAATTTCAGATAACCTGTAAGGATGAGAGTTTTCTACTGTCTAGTGCAGACCTAGATGAGGCTAAATCCTGGATGGAAACTATAGAAGAATCAGTCAGGTAATAGCCCAAATAAAGGGACAGGTGAGGGTGGGAGGTTTGCAGGTTGATGAGAATTATGGGATAATGTTTCTGGTTTTGGCTTTAGATAATTCATCAGCAAGGAAAAATTATTTTCTGATGTGTTTACATCTGCTGAGCTCCTCAGGAGGTTTAAATCCTTCCTTTTCTACCTTCAGTTTTCAGCACCTCTCCCGAGATGCAGCAGATGTTAATACATAGAAAGTAATGTTTGATCCAAATGTTATTGCATAAATATCCCTGCCACATGCTATTTACAGGCATGTTTTACATGTAACAAACACTATACCATATGACTGCATTTGCAACTTTTTGTATGCCAGTTGCAGGGCAATACTCTGTCAGTACAGAAGCAAGCGGGTAGCTTGCAGTTGCTGTTATTGATAAAAGACTTTTATGCTAGAGTTATTCAGATTTGAATATTGTAAAAATTGAAAAGCAGGCAACATCAAAGTGGAAAATTTAGTGAATATGATTTGGACTTGTGAACTGCTGCTAAAGGTTGGGTAAAAAAATCGCGATAGCTGACCATGGCCTGAAACAAGGATTTTATAGAAAGGCATAGTGTGTGTAGGAATCGACAAGGTAATGGTGATGAGGCCAAAAACATTTTGTTAATTTTGTAGCATTGAGATTGTATTTATTCAAAATAAAAACATGGTTTTTCATTGCATTAACATTTGCCTGGTCCCTCGGGGGCTGTTGAAAACTGCAGCTGAAGGCCACAGTTTGAAACAGCTCCCTCAGCACCTAGCAAATATTAATGCATGAAAAACCATGTTTGATCCAAATACTGACAGTCTTTCTTTTCTTCTTCTGATATACAGAACCTTACACAAATGGTCATTTCATATGAAATTTATGGAATAAGTCTTTGGTGAGTTTCATAAATTTCGTATAAAATGACCACGAGTGTAAGATTCTGTTGATCATATGACTATTTTGAATGGGACTTATCATCTTAAAAGTTTTACATTATTTCCGTAGAAGACACATTGTTTTCATGGATGGCATCATGACACTATACGCCTGTAGCTTAACTCTTTAGGCCCCAAGTTTATATAGAAATGCACTTTCCAGTGCCAAATTTATTTTACAAGATTGGGCATTTCTGGTCAATAAAAACTCTTGAAGGTCTCTAAATTTCTTCAGAAACAGCCAGATTAGTTTTCTCGCGCAAAAAATCTTTGTTTGCCATAATCTGGTAGTAGACCTAGAATTATTTCCCTTTGTAATGTCGTAAAATGGAGCTGTTTAATGGGAATATGCCGGTCCCATTAAAGCGACAATGGCGCCAAAAGAGTTAAGTGTTATTAAACATGTGGTCAGATAATTTTTGTTTCGCTTGCAACTAGTGGAAGCGAGACCTGGTAACTTTTCCGATGTTGTCTGCAGCAGCAAAACTTGTCCTCAAGTTTCCTGGTTTAGCTATAGTCAGTGGCAGTGCACAGACAGGTGAGACACCGCATTCTGCAGAATTCTTGTTACCAATGTACAGCAGCATTTCATATGATTAATAAGATTTTGAGTTATGACAATATGGAAGACCCTTCTCAAGGTTGCTCAAATAGGATGCAGCCATGGGCTTTTTGTCTATGATCATGTTGTAAAAAAAAAAAGAAAAAGGAAAAAAAAAAAAATGTTCTGAATTTGCCGTTTACTTGTTAGCTCACCTGAGCCTTTAGGCTCAGGGTGAGCTATTGTGATCACCAAGTGTCCGTCGTCCGTCGTGCGTCGTGCGTCGTCCGTCGTCAACAATTTGCTTTAAATGACATCTTCTCTGAAACTGCTGGGCCTAGAGCTTTGATATTTGGTATGAAGCATTGTCTAGTGGACCTCTACCAAGTTTGTTCAAATGGTGGCCCCAGGGTCCAAAATGGCCCTGGGGCAGGGGGTCTTGGGTTCGAAACTAAAAGATACTTAAAAATCTTCTTCTCCAGAACTGCTTGGCTCAGAGGCTTGAAATTTGGAATGAAGCATTTTCTAGTGGTCCTCTACCAAGTTTGTTCAAATGGTGGCCCCAGGGTCCAAAATGGTCCTGGGGCAGGGGGTCTTGGGTTCGAAACTAAAAAAAATACTTAAAAATCTTCTTCTCCAGAACTGCTTGGCTCAGATGCTTGAAACTTGGTATGTAACATTGCCTAGTGGTCCTCTACCAAGTTTGTTCAAATGGTGGCCCCAGGGTCAAAAATGGCACTGCGGCAGGGGGTCTTGGGTTTGAAACTAAAAGATACTTAAAAATCTTCTTCTCCAGAACTGCTTGGCTCAGAGGCTTGAAATTTGGTATGGAGCATGGTCTAGTGGTGCTCTACCAAGTTTGTTCATATGGTGGCCCCAGGGTCCAAAATGGTCCTGGGGCAGGGGGTCTTGGGTTCGAAACTTAAAAATACTTAAAAATCTTCTTCTCCAGAACTGCTTGGCTCAGATGCTTGAAATTTGGTATGGAACATTGCCTAGTGGTCCTTTACCAAGTTTGTTTAAATGGTGGCCCCAGGGTCCAAATTGGCCCTGGGGCAGGGGGTCTTGGGTTTCGGAACTAAAAAATACTTAAAAATCATCTACTTCAGAACCGCAAGGCTCAGCTGCTTGAAATTTGGTATGTAGCATTGTCTAGTGGTCCTCTACTAAATTTGTTCAAATGGTGGCCCCAGGGTCCAAAATGGCCCTGGGGCAGGGGTTCTTTGGTTCGAAACTAAAAAATACTTAAAAATCTTCTTCACCAGAACTGCTTGCCTCAGATGCTTGAAATTAGGTATGTAACATTGCCTAGTGGCCCTCTACCAAGTTTGTTCAAATGGTGGCCCCAGGGTCCAAAATGGCCCCGGGGCAGGGAGTCCCAGGTTTGAACCATAGAAATACATAGAAAAATTAAAAAAAAATCACCTACTTCAGAACCGCAAGGCTCAGATGCTTGACATTTGGTATGTAGCTTTGCCTAGTGGTTTTTTACCAAGTTTGTTCAAATGATGACCCCAGGGTCTACAATGGCCCCACCCTAGGGGGTCCTGGGTTTGAACCATAGAAAAATATTCAAAAATCTTCTTCTTCAGAACCACTTGGCTCAGATGCTTGAAATTTAGTATGTAGCATTGCCTAGTGGTCCTTTACCAAAATTATTTAAATGATGGCCACAGGGTCCAAAATGGCCCTGCCCCAGGGGGTCCTGGGTTTGAACTGTAGCAATACATAGAAAATATTCAAAAATCTTCTTCAAAACCATTTGAAAGTGGTTGCAAACTATCAGGTTTGTTAAATGATGACCCTTGTTTGACCTTTAACCTTTTTGGTCAGGTGAGCGATTCAGGGCCTCTTGGCCCTCTTGTTTTTCATGAAAAATTTCATATGCAAGAAACAGTTCAATATGCATGATATAATGACATACGAATATTTTGTTTTCCAGAAAGTTGAATATAAACCGACAGACTTTGAGGAAACCAAGCAGTAATTTGGTGCCGGAGAGGAGAAAATCATTTGTTAGACTGAGGAGCAGAGACAAGAAAAATGATTTGAGGGTAGGTGTTGTCTCGATAGAGAAAAGAGATTTTTGAAAGGGTGGCATGTGAGGAAGTATTATTGTTGGACGTTATTTAATTTTTCAATGTGCATCCTGTGATGATGCCAGTGGGCGAAGCGCTTCTTGTACAATTTGAGTGTTGACCACTGGCTTCTTCACATGATGAACACTGAAAAATCAAATTGCACTGTTAGAATCTCAGGTTATCATAAATGTATCTTTACTATGGCATCATAGTCCAAGTGACAGCCATGTGAGCAATTACATTAAGTCTAAGCCTTTGATTGTGTTAATCTATCATACCTATCTATGTTTAGGTCTGTTTATTGCAATGTGTAAGATTAGAAACCTGATGTACACTAAGGTGTATTGGTATATTATACTTTCTGGGTAAGCAGTGCTGCCATTTCCTTCTTGCCTCCCTTTTCAATGGGA
This sequence comes from Ctena decussata, assembly GCA_963989385.1. Taxonomy (NCBI): domain Eukaryota; kingdom Metazoa; phylum Mollusca; class Bivalvia; order Lucinida; family Lucinidae; genus Ctena; species Ctena decussata. The sequence goes on from OZ022508.1 coordinate 37,045,604, forward strand.
ATCTAGGAGCAAATTCTTTACTGTAAGAGCATATCTTCTTTTTGAAGGGTTTCTTTGCCCAGGGAAGAAAACAGAAAGTCACAAAAGTTGCTTCCCTTGGTCAAATGGTTGTGGAAAAAACATGGCAGTGTATCCATATACCTTAAACATCAGCACTTGAAAAGTATGATATATGAGCCGTGACACGACAAAAGAAACAAAGTGGCATGTGCTCCCAGTGAAGACTCAGATCAGTCTGAACAGAATCTTGGTTGTGCACTTAAAGGGTAGCTAGGAGTCTAAGCTACCACTTTGCTGACTGCAAAGACTGAACAGACTGGGCAGCTGCCCAGCCTGATTTGAGTCTTCCCTGGGCCCACATGCCATGTTGTTGGTTTTATCATGTTGAGGCTCATTTGATGTACACCAAGGTGTATTGGTTTACTTTCTGGAAATGCAGCTGTGTTGCTTTCTTTCTTACAAGAGCAAATTCTTTTCTATAAGAGTAAACCCATTTCTGAAAGGATTTCATTGTCCAGGGGAGCAAATGGGCAGTCAGAAAAGTTATTTCCCTTTGTAAAAATGATAAAAAAAATAAAAAAGACACGGTGATGTTGGTGTATCTATAGACCTTAAACATCCGCACCTGAAAAGTTTGATACTCAGATATGTTATATGCTTTTCCTCCAACAGAAGAAAGTATTGACTAAAGGAAAGACAGGCAGCGGTTCAGGAAAAGACGGCAATACAGATTTTCCTTCGTGTCCCTCTGTTCTGTCAGAGGTTGGCAACTGTTTGACTCCGCCCAATAAGAGACCAAGAACTGACTCTTCTTGTGACAGTGCATCAGGTTATGATGGAGGCTATTCTCCATATAAGGTTGGTAAAGGCATGACAATAAGACATTTGACAGCCAGTGAAAATGTATGCAAACTTAAGGGGTCAACTCTTTATGGAAAGAATTTGCTCCTGTTGGAGCAAATTCTTTCCTTTAAGAGTGGACTCCATTTTGGAAGGGCTACATTGTCCAGGGAAGCAAACAGGAATTCACAAAAGTTGTTCCTCTTTGTGAAAATGACAGAAAAACATGGAGGTGTATCCATACAGCTTAAAAATTACAGCGAGCACGAGCCGCGACACGACAAAACCAACAAAGTGACAAGTGTGTCCAGCTAAGATTCAGATCAGCCTGGGCATACGCCCATCTAGTCAATATCTTTGCTGTGCGCTAAAAGGGTAGTTAAGGGTCTAAGCAGGTTTCATGCAGACAGTGAAGACTCTGATCAGACTGGGTGAGTGCCCCAGCTTACTTGAGTCTTTGCTGGGCACACATGCCACTTTGTTGGTTTTGTTGTGTTACGGCTCATATAGTGATGGTCAGACTGTAGATACATAGCCTGGTCAAAGTACTCCTTGTTCAAATATTAAAAAAAATATATCAGTTTATCAACATGGGGAGAAGAGGGGTTGGGGAGTGGGACTCGCAAGGTTATGCCACCACACATTTCTTGTCATGTGTCTCAGAGATAATTTCTGTGGTTCTCAATAAGTATCTGTGTTTTGTGGCCCCTTGTTCGAGCTGGATTAGCGCGGTAGCTCAGATGAGGGGCCACAGTGTAAGTTTTCATGAATAAAGAAGAAAAGTAAACAACACCTAGATTGTTAACCCTTAAAATGCCAAAAAAAGCTGATGACCATGCATATGCAAAATTTCAAAAGTTTTGTCCACAGTTCAAAGACTGGAGGGCAAACTGTGTAGATCCAGATGAGGGGGCTCATGATGAGCCCCCTCATCTGGATCTACACTGTTTGCAAATTCAGCTATTTTCCTTTCCATGCCTCCTTGTTAACAAGAGCTCTCTTTTATTGTAGGATTATGAAGAAAACAATGAGGTCAGTCTGGACAGCTGGAGTCCAGGCAGAACGGGCACCAGCCAGTATGTCGATGAAGCTAGTTTGAGAAGCAGTCCAAATTCATTCATGCAAGTGACATTGGATGATTTCAATGATTTATCTGGCTCTCAGAAGCTTGATATAGATGACCTTGACTTTTGTTCTGTTGCCAATAGCAACAGAAGCTCTGGCGCTAGTAGTAACAGGAACTCAGTTGGTAGTAGCAACAGATATTCAGTTGCCAGTAGTAACAGTGGTAGTACTAATAGTGAAAGGTTTAGTGGAAGAGATGGTTGTGATAATAGCTATGACTCCGGGCCGTGGATGAACCCCAAGTATGCAGCAGAAGAGAAGCATTCCTGTGCCACTTGGCCCTTTAGAAAGTGAGTTTTTTAGCACTTTTAAGATGTGCCAAAAATGAAAAAAAAAAAAGTTGAATATGCTCAACATATTATAGCTTGAAGGAAGTCTTAATTCCAAACAACATATTAAATGTGAAGGAACAACATGATAATAGAAAGCTGTTATTGTTATTTCTGGTTTGGGACGCATGACTTAAACATTCTCATAAAGGCAGGGCCCTATTAGTTACCATGTTTCTAGTTTCTGTTATATGTCTTTGGTGGTATGCAATGTTGTAAAGTTCCGTAAGTTGTGACAATGTCGTGACAAGTGAGACAAATTGAGTAGAATTGTTTAGTGCTGTGGATCATATCTCAGATACAGTCATCATTCGATATCTCAAACACTGATATTTTAAAGTACTCTCTAGTATCAATGCATATTGTATTGGAAACATTTACTATTTTGCTTAACATTTGAACTCCTGTTATCTCAAACCACTGCTATCTCAAAGTAAATTTTCTGGGATCAGAAAATTTACTTTGAGATATCAGTTGTTTAAGACAAACTTCAACTTTGAGATATCAAGAGTTCACTGTATTTTAAATGTTTCTTTCTGATTTTCAGGGTGTTGCAAGGTGGAAGTAAAGTGACCTCAGGTATCGGGGGAGTGATGGACAGTGTGCGGACCAGCAAAAGATGTTCTGTGATGTGATCAAATGGCAATACTTAAGATCAAAGACTTTAATCTCATACATGTTAGTGTTCTCCCCACAAATTTCAGACGGCATGTCATTTTCACACAAAAATCAGATTTTGACTTGCTGATCAATTTTTAAAATCCTTAACATAACAATGCTTGTCAAAATTAGCCTAAATTTACATTATAAATAATTTATTTATGATTTTTAATGCATTTCAAACAACTTTTCTGGCTAAGAAATGAAAATAATAGTATTTTTAGCTCACCTGTCAAGGTGAGCTTATAGTATAGACTTGGTCCGTCGGCGGCGTCGGCGGCGTCCACAATTTTAAACATCTTCTTCTCAGAAACCACTGGGTGGATTGAAGCCAAATTTCATATGGAGCCTTAACAGGATGGGGGAACGAAAGTTTATATATTTGGTCCAGGTCACATGACCAAGATGGCCGCCACGCCCATATATGGTAAAAACCCTTCAAAAATCTTCTTCTCCAGAACCAAAAGGCCTATAACCTTGAAACTTGGTATGTAGCATTGGGCATGGGGGCCCATCATAATTTATATAAATCATGACCTTGTGATGACCTTGACCTAATTTACGGGATGGTCAACTTTGGTTTGTCAGGCTTTTATATGGGAAAACGCTTAAACAGTTGATTTCTCAGAAACTTTTTAAGTCTAAGGTACAATACTTGGTATACATGGTCGACTAAATGACCAGATGAAGATATTATGTCACTAAAGGTCAAGGTCATTCCTTTGGACCATCCGTCGTCAAGATTTTCAAACATCTTCTCCTCTGAAACCACTGGGCAGATTGAAGCCAAATTTCATATGGAGTCTCAGTGGGATGGGAGAACGAAAGTTTATACCCGGGGTCTGGGTCACATGACCAAGATGGCCACCATGTCCATATATGGTAAAAACCCTTCAAAAATCTTCTTCTCCAGAACCAAAAGGCCTTTGACCTTGAAACTAGGTGTGTAGCATCGGGCATGTGGGCCCATCAAAGTTTATACAAATCATGACCTTGCGTTGACCTTGACCTAATTTACGGCATGGTCAACTTTGCTACGTTAGGCTTTTATATTGGAAAACGCTTAAACAGTGGATTTCTCAGAAACTATTTAAGTCTAAGGTACAATACTTGGTATACATGGTCGACTAAATGACCAGATGAAGATATTATGTCACTAAAGGTCAAGGTCATTCCGTCGGACCATCCGTCGTCAAGATTTTCAAACATCTTCTCCTCTGAAACCACTAGGCCGATTGAAGCCAAATTTCATATGGAGTCTCAGTGGGATGGGGGAACGAAAGTTTATACCCAGGGTCTGGGTCACATGACCAAGATGGCCGCCATGCCCATATATGATAAAAACCCTTCAAAAATCTTCTTCTCCAGAACCAAAAGGCCTATGACCTTGAAACTTGGTATGTAGCATCGGGCATGCGGGCCATCTTAATTTATGCAAATCATGACCTTGCGTTGACCTTGACCTTATTTACGGGATGGTCAACTTTGGTTTGTCAGGCTTTTATATGGGAAAACGCTTAAACAGTGGATTTCTCAGAAACTATTTAAGTCTAAGGTACAATACTTGGTATACATGGTCGGCTAAATGACCAGATGAAGATATTATGTCACTAAAGGTCAAGGTCATTCTGTCAGACCATCCGTCGTCAAGATTTTCAAACATATTCTCCTCTGAAACCACTGGCTTGATTTAAGCCAAATTTCTTATGGAGTCTCAGTGGGATAGGGGAACGAAATTTATATCCGGGGTCTGGGTCACATGACCAAGATGGCCGCCATGCCCATATATGGTAAAAACCCTTCAAAAAACTTCTTCTCCAGAACCAAAAGGCCTATGACCTTGAAACTTGGTATGTAGCATCGGGCATGCGGGCCCATCATATTTTATACAAATCATGACCTTGCGTTGACCTTGACCTAATTTATGACATGGTCAACTTTGGTATGTTAGGCTTTTATATGGGAAAACGCTTAAACAGTGGATTTATTAGAAACTATTTAAGTATTAGGTACAATACTTGGTATACATGGTCGACTAAATGACCTGATGAAGATATTATGTCACTAAAGGTCAAGGTCATTCCTTTGGACCATCTGTCGTCAAGATTTTCAAACATCTTCTCCTCTGAAACCACTAGGCAGATTGAAGCCAAATTTCATATGGAGTCTCAGCGGGATGGGGTAACGAAAGTTTATACCCGGGGTCTGAGTCACATCACCAAGATGGCCACCATGCCCATATATGGTAAAAACCCTTCGAAAATCTTCTTCTCTAGAACCAAAAGGCCTATGACCTTGAAACTTGGTATGTAGCATCGGGCATGCTGGCCCATCATAGTTTATACAAATGATGACCATGTGTTGACCTTGAATTAATTGACGACATGGTCAGCTTTGGTATGTTAGGCTTTTATATGGGAAAACGCTTATACAGTGGATTTCTCAGAAACTATTTAAGTCTTAGGTACAATACATGGTATATATGGTCAACTAAATGACCAGATGAAGATATTATGTCACTGAAAGGTCAAGGTCATTTTGTCAGTCTGTCTGTCATCAAGAGTTTCAAAACATCTACTCCTCTGAAACCACTGGTCTGATTGAAGCCAAATTTCATATGGAGTCTAAGTGTGATCAGGGAATAAAAGTTTGTTCTCAGGGTCTTGACCAAGATGGCCCCCATGCCCGTATATGGTAAAAACCCTTCAAAATCTTCTCCAGAACCAAAAGGTGTATGACCTTGAAACTTGGTATGTAGCTTTTGGCATTCAGGCCCATCATAGTTTATGCAAATGATCGTGCGTTGACCTTGACATAATTTATGACACTGCAACTTTGGTACATTATGTCGGCTTTTACATGGGAATATGCTTAAACAGTGGATTTTTCAGAAACTATTTAAGTCTAAGGTGCAATATTTGGTATATATGGTTGACTAAATGACCAGATGAAGATATTTTGTCGTTAAAGGTCAAGGTCATTCTTTGACTTTTGTACAAGGTCATTGAGATTCTGTCACCCGTCAACATTTTCAAACATCTTCTCAGTGGCCACTAGGGTCAATTGAAGCCATATTTCATGTGGAGCTTCACCGGCTTAAAGGAACCATAGTTTGTTCAGATAGTCTTGGTCACTTGACCAAGATGGCCACCATGCCCATATATGGTAAAAACTCTTCAAACGTCTTTTTCCTCGAGAACCGAAAGGCCTATAACCTTGAAACTTGGTGCCGGTATGTAGCATTGGGCACTCAGGCCCATCATAGTTTATACAAATGATTACTGTGTTTCATATATTATGGAGCTTTAATACTGGGTCAAAGGAATCAAAGTTTGTTCAGATGGTCATGGTCGTATGAACATGGTGGCCGCCACACCCATTTATGATAAAAACCCTTCAGAAATCTTTGTCCAGAAAGAAAGGCCCAGTGACCTTGTGGCTTGGTATATAGAATTGGGACTCAACATTAATCCCAGAGGGAGGGGGGTTATCTGCCCCTGCCCTGGTGCTATATACATGTATAAAAGCATTAAAATATATACCAGGACCAAGTGTCAGGTGAGCTACAGGACCATTGGTCCTCTTGTTATAAATTTTAATTGGAAACTAAGGCATGTTGCAAAGGTAATTTGAAGAGGAAAGTATGTAGCAAACAACATGCTTTAATGGTCTGGGGAGATCACTGCGATATATATATATGTTCTGATATTAAATCAGATTGCAAGATATAGGAAGAAAGATTTTATGAAATACGTGTACAGGATTTCCGATGTTTACTCAAATGGCAACATTTAGGAACAAACATATTATCGGATACATGTATTCAGATATTTTAAACTGAAATTGTTTCTTTGTATTTTTAAATTGTTCAGAGAAAATGAGGTTATTTACCAAATGTTGTGTTCAGTTCTTACTGTGATAGGCATCTCTAGGGGCCGTATTTATAAAACGACTTAACTGATTGCTATGCTGTTGCTAAGGCTGAATTACTGTCAAGGAGAGTCCCTACAACTATGAAATTTGCTCTGGAGGAACAGTCTTTACAGACTGTTCCTCCAGAGCAGATTTCACAGTTGTATGGAATCTCCTTCATAGAAACTCAGCCTTAGCAACACCATAGCAACCACTTAAGTCGTTTTATGAATATGGCCCCAGGTTCTGTACTAGAAGCTCTTTTGCTTTCAGTTTCTCTTGCTTTCAGTTTCTCTTGATCTTGTCACTTTATTCTGTTCTAATATCTCAATACTCTCGGTATGGTTGGGTTGCTGGGTTGGATAGATGGATGACTTGCCAGTTTACATCCTTTTTAACAGTATTTTAGTCATATCAGGTCAAAAGGCTACATGCAGTGGAACCCCCTTTGCGGTTGGAAAGGTTTCTGCCTCCATCAGGGCTCGAGCTGAGGACCGCTAGATCAGTAGGCCAACACTTAACCTAGAGAAGTTTATGGGGATTAAACTTAAAAATTAATATGTGTTTGTACACTTCTAGGTTTTCCCCGCAAGTTTTACAATGGAGAACAACTTTTGTGACTTCCTGTTTGCTTACCTGGATTATGAAATGATACTAAACAGGAGTCTTCTATTAATGGGAAAGAATTCCTCCTCTGGGAGGAGCAATTTCTCTTCCCTTTAAGGGTTGACCCTATTTACAAGGGAGGCAAAAAATTAAATTAGCAGAGTTGCTTTCCCTGAAAATGTACTCTTTTCTTCTTGATAAGTTTGGAATCTATTCTAATGAGAACTTTCCATTTTCAATTTTAGCTCACCTGTATGAAAGTACAGAGAGCTATTGTTGTCACTTGGACATCAGCGAGGGCGTCACACTTTAAAGTTTTACGTTAAATATTTTATGTGATGGGCAAGGCACTGCAGGCGAACTATCTTGTACGGGGACAGGTCTTGTTGTCTCTCTGCTAAGTGGGGGGTCAATTCTTAAAAAAATTCTCTTCTGTGAGCAAGCAAATTTCTTTCATTTAAAAGTACCAGTAGACCCAGTATTGGAAGAGCTTAATTCCACAGGGAAGCAAACAGGAAGTCATTGAACGTGTTCCCCTTTGTGAAAATACTAAAAAACATGGAGACATTTATTCATATACCTTTTATATATGAGCCACGACACGAGATAACCAACAAAGTGGCATGTGTGCCCACAGGTAAGACTCTGATCAGCCTGGGCATCCACCCAGTCTGATCAGAGTCTTACCTGTGGGCTTAAAGGCTAGCTGAGGGTCTAAGCTACCTCCAGGCATACAGCGAAGACTCTGATCAGACTGGGCTGAAGCCCCTGCTGATCTGAGACTTTGCTGGGCGCACATGCCATTTTGTTGGTTTTGTCGTGTCTGGGTTCATATTTGTATTGCATAGAGACAAGAAATGTAGAATTTTCCCCCAACATTATTGGGGTGAATATATAGATTATCAGACTTCTTGTTTTCATAGTTGTGGAGTTTTACAATTAATGTGATCAACTTGATTCAAAGAATCAATTTATAAACGAGCCGTGACATGACAAAATCAACAAAGAGGCATGTGCACCAGCAAAGACTCAGATCAGCCTGGGCATCTGAATGGAGCTAGCTTAGACTGTAAGCTACCCTCTAAGTTCACAGCAAAAACTCTGGACAGACTGAGCATCTGCCTAGTCTGATCAGAGTCTTCCCACGGTGTGCATGCAACTTTGTTGCTTTTGATGTGTTGTGGCTCAATTAACATGTCTCAACAGATACATAATTTGAATAGATGGAATGATTACTTGCGAATTTATGTCCTTTTGAACAGTATTTCAGTCATAGCAGGATGATGGGTGATAATGAAAGGCTGTTTGCAGTGGAATCTGGTTTACAATTGGGAAGATTTCTGCCTCAAGCCGGTATTGAGCACAGGACTGTTAGATCAGAAGGCCAACTGTGATTGTTAGCTCCCCTTTGTGAAAATAGAGGAAGAGTAACTCTTCCGTGACATGACAAAACCAAACAAGTGGCATGTTTGCCCAGTGGAGACTCAGATCAGCCTGGGCATCCGCCCAGTCTGATCAGAGTCTTCGCTGTCAACATGGAGCTAGCTAGACCCTTACCTATCCTTAAAGCTCTCAGTAAACTCTCTGATCAGACTGACGGGATGCCCAGACTGATAGAGTCTTCACTGGGTACTCAGGCCACTTTGTTGTTTTTTTCGAGGCTCAGTTGTTGTCACCCTGGCAACCACGTTAACATGGGCTTTGAATTTTATGTTAAATTTTTACTTAAAATTTTACAAAGGCTTATAGTTTTACAATGCTTGGATGAAAGTACACTTAGATGATGGATACTGCTCCAATGTTGCACTGGGGCTTCTGCACTCAATGACCTTGAAGGTCAGGTTCACACACTTAGAATTTGTCTTCTTGATTGGCAAGAACTAGGTAGATGATCTATGCTGTCCTGCAACAGCTCTAAGGCTTGTTGTTTTAACCTAATATTTTAAAAGTGATTATTATCTGCTCTTAGTCATTTGTATCTTGTACATATTTTTATAAATGCCTGAAGTTGTATATTTATGAAAAACATAGAGTAGATATTAAACAGAAGTTTTTATATGGTGATAAATGGGAGGATGTGTGTTTTGATAAAAGAGAAAATGAAATATAATGTAACTATATGGAACAATTAGGGAAAATATGAGCCATGAAATCATATACCTCAGGGTTGCCATGGTCTGACAGGCAAAAACATCTGGAAAACATTTTTTTCCAGGTTGAGGAACAGTCAGGGAATTTTGTGATTGGTAAGGGAAGTTCAGAAATGGCTTGAAAAGTCTGGGCATTTGAAGATATATGGATACTGCTGTCTTTAAAACATATAGGTTTTCTGTTGAAGGGGGGAGGATATACTTTCAAGAATGATGTCCTGGCTAATCGCTCATATGGGGCTACTCCTACAGGAAAACATTTGCTCCCATGGCGAGTGCAAATCCTGATCTAAAGTTTTGAATATACATGTACATGTATATGGTAATACTGTATTTATTTGGTTATTAGATATTTTTTCTCCTCAAAAACAAACCCGAAAAATCCATATCCATTTATATATATAAACCATAAGAAAACAAACCCGAAAAATCCATATTCATTTATATATATATACCATAATGTGTGTAATTATTGGGACACCTGTAATAATTAATTTTCCATTTGGGACAAATGGAATATTAATTATTTCAGGTGTCCCAAAATTTAGGCACATTACGGTATCTAGATTTTTTAGATTGTTTCAGAAGAGAAAAACAGACTCCAGAACTACACAAAAGTGAGTCAGATATTTTGAGTCAATCGGGAGGGGGGCAGATCTCTAATAACCAAATTCTTATGGATCATGATACAATAGACTCTTGTTATCTCAATAACTGATATCTGAAAGTACCCTCTTATATCAAAGAATATGGTTTGGACACATTTCCTGTTTTTCTATACATTTCAGCTCTATATATTTCCAATTTTTGGGACCAGAAAATTTACTTTAAGATATTGGTAGTTTGAGGTGAACTTTGACTTTGAGATATCAAGAGTTGACTATATTTGAATAATTTGTATTATTCAGTCTACCTCCAGTACTTAGTATATATGAATGTACCTACAGTATCAAAAGCTGAAAATATAATATATAAATACATATTGTTTTGTTTTGTTTAATTTTCCCATCAACATAAAGATGCTGTTGATAATTCATATCACTGCCTCTATAAAACAATAAATAGGCTGAGTCTCTGATGTTCTATACTAACGACATCGTTAGTCAAAGAGATGTTAATATTTCCAACGTTAATATCTCAAAAACGCCAATATTTTTTGTTGGAAAATGTGAAAAGCTTTTGTGTCCATAGTACATGGATGCCCCCGCCTAGTGCCTTTAGTAACATGGTGCCTTAAGGTACTGGCACTTGTAGGATAACTTGGTTCATAGAGGCAGACTTGTATAATATTAAACGCAAAAGACCAAGTGAAGTGTTGCCGAATGTTTGAAATGTGACACAAACTGCAGCCCTTTATACAGTTTCAGGGTCACTGTATGGCTAAAATAGAAAATATTTTGTATTAAAGAACCTAGTTAGAGACAAAGTCAGTGGACTGTGAAATAATATGGATTATCATGACCTCATTCTTGTAAATTCCTGTTGTACTTATAGATATCATCAGTCCTCACAAAATTTCAAGTTGATAAATTAATAGGAACCCTAAAGAAAAACATAATATTGCAAAAAGTCCAAAGTCAATGGACCGTGACATATGGATCATCATGACCTGATTCATGTAAATTCCTGTTGTACTTATAGATATTAATCCTCATACAAAATTTCAAGTCGCTAGAATAATAGGAACCCTAAAATCTACCTCTTATAAAAATCTTAACCTTGCAAAATTAGCCTAAGTCCAAAGTCAGTGGACTGTGACATATGGATCATTATGCCCTAATTCTTGTGTATTTCTGTTTTACTTACAGATATAAATCCTCATACAAAATTTCAAGTTGCTAGAATAATAGGAACCCTGAAATCTACTTCCTATAAAAATGTTAACCTGAGTCTAACAGGATCATGGACGTACAGACGGACATACGTAATAATGTTCGCACGTATGCACAACCGAAACACTTTATGCCCCCGGCATCATATGATGCGGGGACATAAAAATATCGGTGTATCTGTCTGTAAATTCATATAACACTTAACATATTGACCTGCCGGCCCGGGTAGCGCAATCGGTAGGGCACCTGACTCGTAAGTCAGAGGTCCTGGGTTCGAATCCCGGTCTGGCCACATACTTTCGTTTCTCCTTCCGCTGATTCAAGAAGGGCAGTTGTCAGTTACTGGCGAAAGTATGTGCACTAAGTACTGGTAAACCGCTTAGGAGGTCTAAGCCTGCCCAGGAATAGTGTGGTTAGGTTAACTGACCGTCCCGACATGACCTAGGTTGTTTACCGTGGACGTTAAGCATCAAATCAACCAACCAACCAACAACATATTGACCTGTAAACGAGCTCGTTATACTCCCGGCATACGAAGTATGCAGAGGGTATATAGCATTTGTCCGATGTCTGTTCCTCTGTCCATCCATCCTTCCATCCGTCTGTCCGCGAGTTAATTTTTGCATAAATGTTTTGCATTAAAGTTTTTAAGATCTCATATAACCACAGACTTTATCTTTTCATGTTAAAATTGTGCGTTAAAAGTTTTTTAGATCTCTATATAAGTCAACTCTATTACTGGGTTGGGTTTGTGTTGGGCATGATGATAGAGGTGGTCCAGACTTTTATTCTTTACCATCCGCACCCATGCCTGTGACCTAGATGTCAAGTTCATGGACCTTTAACTTTTCATGGTTAAGTTTTGCGTTAAAGTTTTTAAGATCTCTATATATGTCAAAATCCTTTGTTTGGCTAGGTTTATGTTTGGCCTGATGATAGATGTTGGTCCAAAGTTATATTTTGTACCATCCTTACCCATGCTTGTTACCTAGAGGTCAAGGTAATGGACTTTGACTTTTCATGTTAAAGTTTTGTGTTACAGTTTTTAAGATCTTACATCATCCTAACTCTTTGTTCAGTTTGGTTTATATGTCCAAAGTTTTATTTTGTACCATCTTTACACGTGCCTGTGACCTTAAGGTCAAGGTCACAGACTTCCACATTTTCATATGTTTTGTGATAAAGGTTTTGTAATCTGCTATCAACCAAATCCTTTTCTGTGTTTGGTTTATATTTGGTATGATGATAGGTGTTGCTCTGAAAATTTATTCTGTAACAGTCCCACACATGCCTTGACTTAAGGTCAAGGTCACAGACTTATGCTTTTCCTTTTAATGTTTTGTGTTAAGTTTATATTCTTTGCTTATTTTTCCATCTTCTTCAACAGGACCTTTTGATATGTGACTTCATTTACCTCAAGGTTGCAACAGTTTACATAATCTGGATGCTGTGGTCACATTCTTAAACAGTTGCATCAATGCACTGCTTTATAATGCTTCATATAAATTTCAGATGTCCTTCAATGGACCTAGCTGGCAGCAGATTAGTTGGCATCCTCTGTAGGCTGCTGCTGACCAAAGGACAAGGTCAGAGACTTTAAGATTTGTATCTTATATGTGTTAAATTTTTGTGTTTAAAGTTTAATACCATAAGGCAGTGGCACTGGCCGGGGGTATACGTGAGCCCCTGCTCACTTGCTCTAGTTAAGCTAATGATGCTTTGAACAACAGGGCACAGTTGTTCAAAACTAACAACATCGTTAGTTAACGAGAAGTTAAAATTTCAGAAGCATTGTACGACCATGTGGAGAAATCCTTCCAGTATGATGAGAAGTATTATCAGGCTGGGTGGTGGCATCCTTCTATTCTGAAGAGAAGCATTGTCAGACTGTGTGGTGAAATACTTTCAGTCGGAAGAGAAGCATTATCAGGCTGTGTGGTGGCATCCTTTCATTCTGAAGAAAAACATTGACTGTGGTGGCATCCTTCCATTCTGAGGAGAAGCATTGTCAGACTGAGTGGTGGCATCCTTTCATTCAGAAGAAAAACATTGTCAGATTATGGTGGCATCCTTTCATTCTGAAGAAAAACATTGTCAGATTATGGTGGCATTCTTCCATTCTGAAGAGAAGCATCATCAACTATGCGGTGGCATCCTTCCATTCTGAAGAGAAGCATGATCAGACTGCGAGGTGGCATCCTTCCAGTTTGGAGAGAAGCACTATCAGGCTGTGTGGTGGTATCCTTCCATTCTGAAGAAAAAACTGATAGACTGTGTGGTGGCATCCTTCTATTTCGAAGAGTAACATTATCAGACCGAGTGGTGGCATCCCTTCATTCTGAAGAAGAACAGTATCAAATTGTGTGGTAGCATTTTATTATTCTGAAGACAAGCATTGTAAGACTGTGTGGTGCCACCCTTCTAGTCCGAAGAGAAGCATTATCAGACTGTGTGGTGGCACCTTCCATTCTGAAGACAAGTAGCCCAAAGGGCAACAATTGCTCACCTGAGAGACATTGTAAACCTATAGGGATATTTAAGATGCTCAAGGGCAGCTAACTCCACAGTCAGTGGTCCAATCAGGCTGAAAATTAAACTCATCCAAAACATTATGTATGCCCTCATTTAATATATGCAAGTTTAAAAAGTATCCGATCAAGAGCACAATAGACAGAGCTGTCAAGGGCAGCTAACTTCGTAGTGGTTGGCCTGATCTGGCCAAAATTTGAACTTGTTTAAGATATTATGCATTTCCTCATTACCTGCAAGTTTGAAAAGGATCAAATCAGTAGAAACCAAGAAAAAGTGGCAACACTGATTTTTTGGATGCTCAGGGCAGGTACTCCATAGTCAGGGGTGGGATCTAGCCGAAATGCTAACTAATCCAAGCTTTTATGCATATCCTCATTACCTGCAAGTATGAAGAGGATCCGATGAAAAATGAAAATGAGATGACGTTGTTTTCTCAAATATAAGACTATGGGATTTTTTTCAAACGCTCAAGGGCAGCTACCTCCGTAGTCTGTGCTCTAATCTGGCCAAATTTCGAACTCATCCAAGCTCTTATGTATGTCATCATTACCTGCAAGTATGATAAGGATCTAATCAAAAACCTTGATTGCAGAACCCTGAAAGTCAAACTTGCTCAAGATATTGTCATGCCCTACATTTGTGTGAATTTATTTTAAAATCCGTTGAGAAATGTAAGTGCTAGAGCGATGACAAAGTTTTTTTAAAATAGCCACAGTGACCTTGACCTTGGGCACAGCATCCTGAAAGTCTAACTTGCTTGGGATATTGTCATACCCTACATTTGTGTCAAGTTATTTCAAAATCCATGGAGAAATGAAGGTGCTAGGGTGCTGACAAAGTTTTTCTAAAAATAGCCACAGTGACCTTGACCTTGGACGCAGCACCCTGGAAGTCAAACTTGTTTGAGATATTGTGATGCCCTACATTTGTGTGAAGTTGATTTAAAATCCGTTGAGAAATGTAGGCGCTAGAGCGATTACCAAGTTTTTCTAAAAATAGCCACATTGACCTTGACCTTGGGTGCAGCACCCTGAAAGTCAAACTTGCTCGAGATATTGTCATGCCCTACATTTGTGTGAAGTTATTTTAAAATCTGCTGAGAAATGTAGGTGCTAGAGCGCTGACAAAGTTTTCTAAAAATAGCCACAGTGACCTTGACCTTGGGCGCAGCATCCTGAAAGTCGAACTCGCTCCACATATTGTCATGCCTTACATTTGTGTGAAGTTATTTTAAAATCTGCTGAGAAATGTAGGTGCTAGAGTGCTGACAAAGTTTTTCTAAAAATGGCCACAGCGACCTTAACCTTGGGCGCAGCATCCTGAAAGTCGAACTTGCTCGAGATATTGTCATGCCCTACATTTGTGTGAAGTTATTTCAAAATCCGTTGAGAAATGTAGGCAATAGAGCGATGACAAAGTTTTTCTAAAAATATGTGATGACGTTGTTTTCTCCATTATAACACTATGGGATTTTTTTCAAACGCTCAAGGGAAGCTAACTCCGTAGTCTGTGCTCGAATCCGGCCAAATTTCGAACTCATCCAAGCTCTTATGTATGTCATCATTACCTGCAAGTATGATAAGGATCTAAGCAAAAACAGTTGAGAAAATGTGATGACGCCATTTTCCCCATTATAGCCCTATGGGATTTTTTTTCAAACGCTCAAGGGCAGCTAACTCCGTAGTCTGTGCTCGAATCCGGCCAAATTTCGATCTCATCCAAGCTCTTGTGTATGTCATCATTACCTGCAAGTATGATAAGGATATAATCAAAAACAGTCGAGAAAACGTGATGACGCCATTTTCCCCATTACAACCCTATGGGGGCTATCTGTTGCCATGGAAACCAGAGTTCTGAGCTGATCGGCACCAAAACCTAATGCAGCCTTTCCCCCACCCAAATGATGCTTCAGATAAAATTTGATTGCGATCGGCGCACTGGTCTCTGAGATATTTATGTTTGAAAGTGTTGACGCACGCACCCACGCACGCACGGACGGACGACGGCTCGACTCCCATCCTATAAGCTCACCTCTGAGCCTTCGGCTCAGGTGAGCTAAAAAGCCACAGTGACCTTGACCTTGGGCGCAGCACCCTGAAAGTCGAACTTGCTTGAGATATTGTCATACCCTACATTTTTGTGAAGCTATTTCAAAATCCATGGAGAAATGTAGGTGCTAGAACGATGACAAAGTTCTTCTAAAATTAGCCACAGTGACCTAGACCTTGGGTGCAGCACCCTGAAAGTCGAACTTGCTTGAGATATTGTCATGCCCTACATTTGTGTGAAGTTATTTCAAAATCCGTTGAGAAATGTAGGCGCTAGAGCGATGACAAAGTTTTTCTAAAAATAGCCACAGTGACCTTGACATTGGGCGCAGCACCCTGAAAGTCAAACTTGCTCGAGATATTGTCATACCCTACATTTGTGTCAAGTTATTTCAAAATCCGTTGAGAAATGTAGGCCTTAGAGCGATGACAAAGTTTTTCTAAAAATAGCCACAGTGACCTTGACCTTGGGCGCAGCACCCTGAAAGTCGAACTTGCTCGAGATATTGTCATGCCCTACATTTGTGTGAAGTTATTTCAAAATCCATTGAGAAATGTAGGCGCTAGAGCGATGACAAAGATTTTCTAAAAATAGCCAAAGTGACCTTGACCTTGGGCACAGCACCCTGAAAGTCAAACTTGCTCGAGATATTGTCATGCCCTACATTTGTGTGAAGTTATTTTAAAATCCATTGAGAAATGTAGGTGCTAGAGCGCTGACAAAGTTTTTCTAAAATTAGCCACAGTGACCTTGACCTTGGGCGCAGCATCCTGAAAGTCGAACTTGCTCGAGATATTGTCACGCCCTACATTTGTGTGAAGTTATTTTAAAATCTGTTGAGAAATGTAGGCAATAGAGCGATGACAAAGTTTTTCTAAAAATATGTGATGACGTTGTTTTCTCCATTATAACACTATGGGATTTTTTTCAAACGCTCAAGGGCAGCTTACTCCATAGTCTGTGCTCCAATCTGGCCAAATTTCGAACTCATCCAAGCTCTTATGTATGTCATCATTACCTGCAAGTATGATAAGGATCTAAGCAAAAACAGTTGAGAAAACGTGATGACGCCATTTTCCCCATTATAACCCTATGGGATTTTTTTCAAACGCTCAAGGGCAGCTAACTCCGTAGTCTGTGCTCGAATCCGACCAAATTTCGAACTCATCCAAGCTCTTGTGTATGTCATCATTACCTGCAAGTATGATAAGGATCTAATCAAAAACAGTTGAGAAAACGTGATGACGCCGTTTTCCCCATTATAACCCTATGGGGGCTATCTGTTGCCATGGAAACCAGAGTTCTGAGCTGATCGGCACCAAAACCTAATGCAGCCTTTCCCCCACCCAAATGATGCTTCATATAAAATTTGATTGCAATCGGCCCACTGGTCTCTGAGATATTTATGTTTGAAAGTATTGACGCACGCACCCACGGACGGACGGACGACGGCTCGACTCCCATCCTATAAGCTCACCTCTGAGCCTTCGGCTCAGGTGAGCTAAAAAGCATTGACAGACTGTGGCGACAGCTTTCCACTGACCAGATTTATTATTTGGTGAACTGCCAGATTTATTATTATATATCACCAGATTTATTATTTGGTGAACTGCCTATTCTCTGATCTACAGCGCATATTGCACTGTCTAGTTGTAGGCATAGGCAGTTCCAAATGTGTCAACTAAGGCGTATCAAGTTCTGTTTATGCATAATTATATGATTTATACTTTTCTTGTGAAGTCTGGTCTGGAAATGTCAAACTACAAAAGATTATGTTAATATGCACTATTCATTAAAGAAATGCTAGACGTTGTTACGGCCAACAAAATAATAGGGGTGTGTCAACAATTAGCTCATTTGTTTCAGTTTTAGTCGGACTGGTATCATTATAGCGATTTCAGAAACGGACTAAGTGAGGAAATTCTTATCTAAACATGAATAGCAAAATTATTGTTTTGGTTTGTTTTGTATGTTTGACTAAAGCTAAGACGCTTCACAAGTATGTTGGTAAGTTCTAGTTCTTGCATGGTGTAACATTTTTATTTCTCTTCAAACAGCGATGATTTTCTTACCCCTCAGACCAAAATATCCTTTTATAGAGCCATCTGAGATTTTTCTATCTCAGCCTGCTGTCTCAACCTAGGTCTTAGTCTCTGAATTCAACAACTAGACTTGTAACCTGTCATGAAATTGACAGCCAATGCTAGTGCGTGAATTTTGTCACTGTAGATTTCTTGTAAGCTGTCAGTCAGGTAAAATGTAAGCGCCAGGTCAAATTCACAGGATAGATATTTTATAGAATATTGACTGGAAGTCTGTAGTAATAGCCTAAACAAAAGGTTCAGCATTTAATGAATATTCTTTTTTTGTTATAATATACTGGGTTAGAAAAACAATCAATGATAATGTTGCGGCCTCTGCCAGAGAGTAGTTTTCCCCCTTTCCCCCGGAAAAGTGGCTACAGGAAGGACGACTATATGGTGGATTGTCCGGACCTCATAGAGCCAATTTTCCCCCATAGTCCTTTTCCCCCGCTGTAAAATGGCAGAATTTGGTATGGCTATTGGTATTTTGCGGAATGGAACGAATCGTAGCGGCATGGTACAGACATTTTATGGAATTAATCGCATTAGAAATATATCAGTTCCTCAAGAGAGGTAATAAATGCGATTTTATTCCGCAACCCAATATGCAAATTAAGCAGCCATATTAGTTATCAAAATCAAAAAATATTAGTTTTGGAAAAGAGCAGAGTAAGATCTCTTTGCGTCGCAGATATTCATACACATACGCAGGCAAGCTTACAGGAAGATGCACAACGCGCCGATGAATGGGTGCTTTGTCGAGTCGTGTTTTAACCGGGGCGGGGTGTGGATGATTATTAGATTGAAAATAATAATCGAACTTGAGTCCTGATGGGAGTCGAGCCAACGACTCCTGCGTGAAAGGCGAACAGTCCAAGCAGTCTGCTGTACACACGCACAGAAAAACGCTTGTACACACACAAAGTTATGAACATTTATGACAAAACCACGTACACTCATAGCCTTTCTCGGCTGGCACGGAAAAGCAAAATGCCTACCTGTTTTCCCCAAAACAAAAATCAGACTGATGGCCACATGAATGCAGTTCTAGCATCTCTTATCCGGGGGTATTTTTCAGACAGATACTCACATTTCTGTTTCAGTTCTGAACTTCAATATTATGATTGGGGAGGGAGCAAATTCCACCATGAAGCGTGTTTTCCTGCAATCGTATTACCAGGGGAAAATCCACTATAGTGGGGAAAACGGCTATGCAGAAAACACGTACAGTAGATTATCCCCGGGGAAAATTGGCTATATCATAGTCATATTTCCGGGGGGGGGGGGATTCTACTATTGAGCCATGTTTCCGGTGGGAAACCCTACTATGAAATCATAGTCAATTTTCCGGGGGCAAAAGCTACTCTCTGACAGCCTCAACAGGAATATCTCAAGCTCGTTTTCAGATTATTTAAGTGTCATGAGAAAAATAATCTGAAAACTGAGATTTCCGTGTCTCGGCCTCAACCTCATCACATATAGATTCTATTAATCTTGTATCATTTTCGTGTCTCGGTATTTGTCTATTTAGTATCATATTCGCCTTTGACAGTCTTTGCTATGCGCACATGCCAATTTGTTGGTTTTATCGTGTCGCGGCTCAAATACCTTTAAGGTGTATGGGTAAACCACCCTGTTTTATTGCCATTTTTGCAAAGGGAAACTTTTGTAGTGAGGTATATACAATCTTACTTTATGTGTGGTTCTGGTTGATGCAACAAAGGGATTCTAATTAAATGAAGATGATGCATAGATTTTAAAATTGATAAAGATAATATCAATGCAGCTACTTGCAGGAAAAGTGGCGAGCTTGGCCTTTTAAAAGATACGGTATGTTTGCCTGATAAACAAGAAGTCACAAAAATTCTTCCCCTTTGTAAAAATGGTCGAAAAACATGGAAATGTACTCATTTACCGGTATAGACTATATCTTAAAGGAAAAAAAATCTCTCTCCGCCCGTCTGTAGAAAGTCCATGAACTCAGCAGACATTGTCCATGGACATTGTCCGACTGGAGTATTGGAACGAGGGTCCGTGGACAATGTCCACTGAATCCTTGAACGTTGTCCATACTGGCTGGTCTCACTGGAATTTGTCCATAGACTCACTGGACTTTGTCCAGCGAGTCCATGGACATTGTCCAGACTGTCCACTGAGTCCATGGTAATTTTCCACTGAGTGCTTGGAGACAATGTCCAGGGAGTCCACTGAGTCCATGGACTTTCTACAGATGCCGGCAAAGAGATCAAACCCTTTCTGCAAAGGTGGCTCCAAAATACACCATCTTCAGGTGAATGGACACATTTCCAGGGAAGCAACTGGCGTTTTTATTTGCCTCCCTTCTCAATGGGCTTCAACTGTTACAGGAAAAAAATTTGCTCCTCTAGAAGCAAATTCTTACCTTTAAGAATTGCCCCCAATTTGGAAGGGCAAGTTGTCCAGGTAAGCAAACAGGAAGACAGAGTTGTTTCCCTTTGTAAAAGTGGCGGAAATCCATAGTGGCTTACCCATACACTGTAAAGGAAATAATGGCCCTCCATTTTCCGTAAACAGTAAAGAGTGGCTCCTCGATGCAAAGGGATGATCAGGAAGCAATCGGAACACCGCTCGGCCAATTCCGTGATTCACGGAATTGGCTGAGCGGTGCTCCGATTGCCGATCCCAAACACACACCTAACTAGATCTATTATTTTTTTATGTATAGAACGTTCCAGCTGTCCAGATGTAAGCCACATGTGCTATGATACTGACTGGTGTGAGAACACAGAACCGACGTACTTCTACTTGGAAGATGGCACTAAATGCCCGGGGTGTGCGGAATGTATTCCAGGTACGTTTTCTTAGCACTTGTCTTTAGAAAAAAAAGCACTAAAAACGAAAATAGTTGACCTAGCAAACAGCGTACACTGTTTGCACTCAAGTCTTTGAATTGTCGATATGATATACATATAACTTGGAGAAAAGATTTTTTTCGAAATTTTGCAGACGTAACTTTTGTCGTCTGCTCGCAACTATTTCCTGTATGCTATCCGGTATGGTTCAGCTATTTTATCATTTGTTAAAATTTGGTTGCCTGCTTGCTAGGGCACCTCTAGGATAGCAAAAGTCGACAGAGACTGTCTACGAATAGACCTGGCCCAGAGGTTATCAAACTTGAGTACATTCTCAAACTCAAAATAAAGCACACTGATTGGCTGCTTCCGAGAACATGCTCGGAAGCAGCCAATCATTGTGCTGTATTTTGAGTTATTGTGCTGTATTTTGAGATTATTCTCAAGTTTCATAACCTCGAACCATGGTTTGGGAGCTGTGGTCCGGTCATCACGGTCGGAAGTCGTGCTTGCATATTTGGCCGGTCATAATCCATACGTCACAAGTTTGGGTCCAACTCGCTGTTGTTCTTCTCAAGCATTGGCTCATCAGTCATCCGTTCGATCCGAAATGTCATAAAATACGGTTGAACAGGCACAAAACCCCAAACCCATCCATGCAATGCAGCGATCATGCAGACTGAGGGCCATCTATCACTCGAAAAGTTTAGCTACCAGTGTGAGTGATCAGTGTATTCGTTCTTCGCTGTAGACTGACTAAAATGTTTTGTCTCTGGTACCGAGGACAAAAGATGGCCTGAGCGTTCACTGTACCTCATGCATTGAAAAAACGCAATTCCATTCTCACGTGGAAATTGAACAAATGAACTGCCAAACTATAACAATGCTATCCGACCCATACAAAAAATAAAATCAATGCTATCCGACCCATACATATAATATAACAAAATTTGAGCCACATCATGTGATTTCCAACAATCTGGCATTGGTGACATGCAAAGGGTCTGATCAGACTGCACCTAAGTGCAGTCTGATCGGAGTCTTTGTTTGTCATATCAGCCATCTATAGAAGTGGCCCAAGCCATAGAGCCAACAGCGAGGTCTCTGGTTACCTTGTGTGACTGAGAAGGATGATCTGAATATCACATGACAAAATTGCCACATTGTTGGAAATCACCTGTAGCTCATTTCAGCTTTGGCGTTGTCATAACACCCTTGGCCCTCACAAACCATCAAGAAGATGGACATGGCACAGTCCAGATGGGAAACACTACAGTCAGATTGACTACATCTTGGTGAGGAAGTGCTTCCGATCAGGAGTCAACATCCATAGGACAAGGAGTTTTCCTGGAGCAGACATAGGAAGTGACCATGACTTGGTGATGATGACCTTCCGAGTTCGTCTGAAAAAGGCTAGAAAGCCAACCCAGCCAAGATTAAAGTTTGATCTTGAGAAGCTAAGGGACCCAGATGTGGCATGCACTTTTCAAGCAACATTAGGTGGGAAATTTGCACCACTCATTGGTCTAAGGGATGATGACATGGACATAGATACCATGATTACCACCTACAATACAGTAGTGACTGAGGCAGCCAGTGAGATACTTGGGAAGGAACGTCGCAGGAAAAAGCCCTGGGTCACCAGAGATGTTCTCGACCTCTGTGATGAGAGGAGAAATTTGAAAAAGAAGAGGTATGAAGCAGGACGAGCAGAAGAATACAGGGAAGCAAACAAGAGGATTCAAAAGGCAGTGAAGACAGCGAAGGAGGACTGGATAGCTAGTCAGTGCAAGGAGATTGAAACTTGCCTAAACAAAAACAACAGCAAGAAAGCATACCAGCGGGTGAAGAATCTAACTTCAGAGAAACAGGGTAGATCCACAACTATCCAGGACAAGTCTGGGAAATGCTTTACAGAGGAACAAGAGATTCTCAGCAGATGGACAGAATATTGCTCAGAACTATATAACCATGAGACTTACGGTGACAATGCGGTTCTGGATTGCAATCAGCCCCCAGAAGATCAACATCTGATCCTTCGTGAGGAAGTTGAGATTGCACTAGCAGCACTAAAGAAGGGGAAATCTGCCGGAGTTGATAATATACCAACAGAACTTGTTCAAGCTGGCGGGGAGACCATGATTGATGTTTTAACAGGTATCTGTAACAGGATCTGGAGAACAGGAGAATGGCCTACCCCATGGACTCAGTCGCTGATTATTACACTCCCTAAAAAAGGCAACCTACAGCTCTGCCAGAACTACAGAACCATCAGCCTCATCAGTCATTCAAGCAAAGTCATGCTGAAAGTCATCTTGAATAGACTTAAACAGCAAGCCGAAGAGATAATCGCCGAGGAATAGGCTGGGTTCCTAGCAAGGGGGGGGGGGGGCACCACAGAACAGATCTGCAACCTTAGAATCCTGAGTGAAAAGTATCTCCAACATCAGCAGAATCTGTACCATGTCTTCATTGATTTCAAAAAAGCCTTTGACGGGGTATGGCATGCGGCCTTATGGGCCACCATGCGGAAGTACAATATCAGTGCAAATCTGGTTCGCACCATTGAGCAGCTATACGACAAGGCTACAAGTGCAGTCCTGATAAATGGCAGCACAGGAGAATGGTTCAGAACAACAGTTGGAGTAAGACAAGGATGTCTTTTGTCACCCACCCTCTTCAACATTTTTCTCGAACGGATCATGTCTGATGCTCTGGAAGAACATGACGGAGAGGTTAGCATAGGCGGCAGAAACATTACCAATCTGCGGTTTGCCGATGACATAGACGCTCTAGCTGAGGAAGAGCAGGAACTAGAATCTCTAGTTGAAAGTCTCAACCAAACCTGCACAAGATATAAGATGGAGGTCAGTGCTGAGAAGACCAAATTGATGACGAACAGCGCAGATGGCATCCAGAGGGAGATCAAGGTAAAGGGGCAGAAGCTGGGTACTGTAAGCAGCTTCAAATACCTTGGAGCAGTTGTCTCAGATGAGGGCTCAAAACAGGAGGTTCTCTCAAGGATTGCACAAGTCACTTCAGCTCTTACCAAGCTGAAACCAATTTGGAGAGATAACAACATATCTCTTGGACCAAAGGTGAAACTTATGCGCTCCCTCCTCATTTTTATATTTCTTTATGCCTGTGAATCGTGGACCTTGCCAGCAGAGTTAGAGAAAAGAACGCAGGCCTTTGAGATGAGATGCTACCAAAGGTTACTGAACATTTCGTACAAGGACCCAGGCTTACAAGTGGCTTTTCATGAAAAAGTAGGAAAAAAGTGGGAATCATTTCATGAAAAAAGTAGGAAAAAGTAGGAAAAAAGTAGGAAAAAGTAGGAATCTTATGATAAAAAGTAGGAATTATTTATACAAACTTACAAATAAATCTCGTATATATTAACTCACTTAAACGCTGTAGAACAGTTCAGAAAAACTCCAGTCACAACATATAAGGGCTGTTTAATTTCAGGAGGCTCTGAAATCTTACTGTTCATGCTGCTGTCAACCTGATTTTTTTTATTTATTAATCAAATAATTAAACATTTAAACAACCCATAAAACATAGTAAAAGAACTGTTCAATGTTGGTCCAGGTGGTAAGATGCTTTTATGAAAATGTTGCTTTGAACAAGATATAATGGTAGTTTAAATGAAATAGAAGGACCTGAGTGTGATCTGTGAGGGCACAAGGCCAAGAACAGTCAGAAATTCAATTTCAGAGTAGAATGGACAGCGTCCCAATGTCTTTCTGTGGAACATGCATTAGAATGAGTATACAATTAAAAACACCTTACTTTGTAAATTGATTAACAAGCACAACTACTGCAAGATGAGTAAAAGCAGTCATTTCTACCTCTAGTCAGCCCCCGAAATGCTAGCATTCGCAAGTCTGAATGCCAATCAGAAGTTGTTTTGGCTAAAAGAATGACTAAAATGATATCTATTCATGTATAAATGGGGGGTCTGGGGGCCGCAGCCCCCCCCCCCCCCCCCCGAAGCCCAAAACAATTTAGAAAATCACATTCTGACAGTGCTCCCCAGTGCCTCAAAATTAAGAGATTGCTTCCTAGCTCCCTGAAAATAATTGCTAGTGCTCCCCAGCTCCCTGAAAATAAATGGCCATTCTCCCCAACTACCCAAAACCCTTGGGAGGGCCTCATCCTTCACATTAAGCAACATGCATGTTCAAATGTTCAGCACATTTCTAGAAAGGCACCACTGCATAAGAGATCAACAGTAGCATATTCAAAGACTGTAAGAAACTCATCAATAGAATATGGCATCAGTCCTAAAATCATGTAGCATGTTTCATTCTGCAACAGACTAAAATATTTTGAAATATACATTTTTTATTTTCATTTTCATTCAAAAAGTAGGAATAGTAGGAATATTTTTGAAAAAAATAGGCAAAAAAGTAGGAACAGTGCAAAAAAAAGTAGGAAAAGTAGGAATAAAAGCATCGCAAACGACTGCGTGATACCCCGCCACTGCAAACCTTTTCCACACACCGATTTTTCCAGATTTATGCATGTGTATAGCCGGGGGCAGGGGGAGATAACTCCCATGGGGTAAATTTGAGCATCACTGGAAGCGTTCATCACTGTGATCGCTTGCTGTAAGTTTCAGAAAAATTGCTTCAAATTCTGAGTTTATATGAAATTTTTCAAGATTTTATACATGTATATAGCCCCAGGGCAGGGGCGGATAATCCGCAATGATAAAATTTCTGTGCTCATATAAAGCTTTTGTTACTTCGATCATGTTCGTGAAGTTTCATCATGATACTCCAAGAAGTAAAGGAGCTAGAGGCCAGAAACCATTTTTTTACATTGACAAGTGCCATAACTCTGTCAGAAATTATCGAAATTTGCCCATTAACAATCCCAAGCGAGACATTCTTGATACAAACGCATATGCAAAATTCGAAGGAAATCCGTTGAAAAATACTTAAGTTATTGAACGGAAACGAAGTGCGGACGGACGGACGGACAGACGGACGTACATACTACGGACGGACACACGGACGGCCAACGTGAAAACATAATACCCCGCCACTAACGTGTGGCGGGGTATAAAAAGTAGGACTACTTGTAAGCCTGAAGGACCATATAACCAATGAGGAGCTTCGCAGGAAGATCCAAGCAGCCATTGGAGAATATGATGAACTCCTGACGCTGGTCAAGAAACGGAAACTAAGGTGGTTTGGCCACGTCTCAAGGTCTTCTGGTTTAGCAAAGACAATTCTTCAGGGCACAGTGAAAGGAAAAAAAGTAGTAGAGGTAGACAGAAGAAGAGGTGGGAAGACAATATCAAGGAGTGGACAGGAATGGATTTTGCCAGCTCAACTAGGGCAGCTGAAGACAGGACAAGGTGGAAATGGAAATTGTTTGGAAGTCATCTGTGGTGCCCCAGCGACCTAGTAAGCTTATGGGATAGAATAGAATAGAATAGTTGTCATAAAACTCTGCAAATATAGTGTTTTGGCCATTATGAATTTTGTCATAATTCCAATTTAAAGTACATATTGTGCAAACAAATGGTTTTTATACATACAGGTCGAATAGCATTTTTATTTTTTAGCTATCATTTTGCAGATTGTTCATTTTCAGATGGGGATGGACGAGTTTACCAGGCGTGTAGCGGCTACTTTTTACGAATTTTCATTAATTCCTTCTCTTTTAAATTACAGCGCCACCGAAGGTAGAATGTCCAACACTTTTCTGCCCTTATTGGGATATCCCGCAAGACTGTCACGATGTGGGCATTTTGTCCTTCTACCTGGACTACGAGGGACGAGAGTGTCGGGCATGTGATGTGTTATTTTGCTTTGAATAAAATTCTGGCAAAGTTCCAGAGAAACTGAAACATTTTTCCTTTATGCTTCAGTATACAACACAGGGTATAATCGATTCCGCCAATTTCTCTTCCTGCAGATACTGTCCGTCATATTTGGCTTCCGCCGAGACTGTCCGCGAACTCTTGCTTCCTTCAAGGACTACTGTCCTCGAAAAATGGCTTCCTGTCGAGAATGTTCGCGTGACTCTGCTTTCTGCCGAGAGCCTCGGCAGGAAGCAGAATCACGCGGACAGTATCTGCAGGAAGCCATTTATCATGTACAGAAGTCTCGGCAGCAAGCAAGAATTCGCGGACAGTCTCGGCGGAAGCCAAATATGATGTGCAGTCTCTGCAGGAAGCGAAAATTGGCGGAATCAATTATACCCTGTGTACAAGTCGCAGCTAAGGGAGTCTGGACTTGGCAATTACGGTGCCTGGATATACTTTCAGGGGAAGTAACTCCGCCATTTTCATTTTTGCCTCACTTCTCAACGAGGGTCAACTCTTAAAGGAAAGAATTTGCTCCCGTAGGAGCAAATTCTGTCCTGTAAGAGAGGACCCTGTTTTGGAAGGGTTTTGTCACTAAAAGAAGCAAATAGGAAGTCCCAAAATGTTCCCCTTTGAAAAAACTGGCGGGAAATACGGCGGAGTACCCATACATTTTACGGTATCCTCAACTGATGCAGTATTTGGCCAATGATGACCACGTGCATCGTAATTAATAGGTACTGGATTTTACAGTACAATTTCTACCCAGTTCAGAACAGCTGGTTATTATACATGCATTACATCAATAAATTCTGGTTTCTGAGTTATTCACATCATATTTCAACAAATGACAGGCATTTTATTACAGAAATGATTGAGTCACTATGTTTTGTTACGACTGACATTATATGATTGATGAAACTGGGTGATATATGTACAAACTCTATGCCGGAAGTTGCCAAGTAGCAGCAATTTATTCAAAAATACAAAGCAATAAACATGTTAAAATGAAATTATCTTCTTATAAAAAGACACCCGCTATATGTATTTAACATTGTCTAATATCAAAACCTAGAGGGACATGACGTCACTAGAACCGGTTCCAAAACGTCACTAGTAACCTGGCCCGGAGGTTATTAAACTTGAGTACATTCTCAAAATCAAAATAAAGCACACTGATTGGCTGCTTCCGAGCACATGCCCGGAAGCAGCCAATTAGTGTGCTTTATTTTGAGTTTGAGGTTATTCTCAAGTTTTATAACCTCCAGCCCTGACGTGCAACATGACAGGGTAAGATGCATTTTGTTTTCGCCCTCTGGAAGATAAAATAGTCAATAAATCGTGTTACTCGTCCATTGTGCAAACAAAGTTACCGTTTTAAGACCCGATAAACACACTGTGCTGCTCAAAATTTACTTCAGATCACTTATTACAAAGTTAAGAGCCCTGGTAGCTCAGTGGGTTAAGCGCTGGCCTACTGAACCTAGCGGACCGGGTTCGAATCCCGCATGAGGCGAGACTCTTTCCTACCGTAAACGGAGTTTCATTGCACACAGCCTTTCATTATCACAGTCCCATCGTCCTGATATAACTGAAATACTGTTGAAAATGACGTAAAATCGCAAGTCATCCATCCATCTTATAATAAAGTTGAAATTTTCCTGTTTTCGCTCTGCGCAGCCGAGTATCATTTCACTTTTGTTCCACATTTCACAAGATTTCATTGGTCAGATAACGCGTATGTCAAAATTTAGCCAATAATGTTAAAGGTCAATGAATATTTAATCTTCGTTTCTTTCCCGTTGTACTACACTGCGTGAATACTAGCACTCTGTCAGATGTTAATTCAAAAAAATTCTCTTGCCTGTAGATTATCAACGGAAATTTTATGGAAAACAGGCGCAGATATTAAAAACTTCCTTTTGTCAGTGTTGATCTACTTTTGGTTTAATACACACAAACAAACATTGCATCATGTTGGTAACTGTTTTCGAATCAGGACAATCTCAAAATTGACCGCGGTCCATTTTGGAATTCCAAATAGGACAGCTCAATCTTGGGATAGGTCATTGTCGCTACAGTGCAGCGGGTGCCTACCAACATGGCTCACTTGAGTCATAGTCATGAAAGTTATTGTCTTCACCTAGAGACATATTACAAAACACACTTCCATTAATCTGCGCCGATTACTTTTTTTTGAAGATTTTCCTTGTAAAGCCTAATTCCTTTTTGAGGTTTTAGTGAGTTCGCCAAGAGTGGGAGAAAAATAATCCACTATGAGCCAGTCCATGCAGGATAAGTAGATCTCATCCTCGTGGTCGGAATTTCAACCAGAGACTCGGCAAACCTCGTCTCTGGTAGAAATTCCGACCCCACGGGTGAGATTTCCCTATCCTACATGGACACTTACATGTATGATGGATCGTTGTAATCTTTTATGAGCAACATGTTTGTTCAAGACTTTTAAACATTTGACAATTTTTAAATTGTTATGTTTCTGCATAAGTATGATCCCTTTCAATACAAAAATTGCAGGGAAAGTGCGTCTTCGGCTGGGTATTTGCATACACCATGTGACCCGCCGATTAAAAAAAAAACGACTTATTCTATGAATTTGCATATGACGATTTAACTCAGATATATCTAAATACGCTCGTCCACCAAATATACATTTTGTCGTTTGCTTTGTATGCCCTATTTCCAAATGACTTTTCAGATAAGAATACAGAAAAAAATGTTCACCGCATATGTTAAGCCCCAGTCACACATTCACGGTTCAGGCCACGGTTCGCCACGGTTTCATAAACCGTAGCACACCGTCGTGATTCGTAGTAGCACCGTAGATGCATCCGTCGTATTCCGTAATGATCCCTGAAGAACCGTGGTGATCCGGGAGTCGCTACGGAAATTTTAAACTGTTTAAAACTTCCGTGGTGAACCGTGGTGGGTTGTAGGCGTGGCCTAAACCGTAGCGCAACCGTAACAGAATCGTGCTCATTCGTAGCGCTACCGTAGGTGTATCCGTGATTATCCCTGGCTTTCCGTCGGTATTCATAGACAACCGTGGTAGTTTTGTCACTACGAAAACTCACTTTTTATTCAAGAGAAAAAGGTTCCCAGACTCGAAAGTTTATGATCTTGGATTACTTTCCATGTCAGTGCAAAATGCCTACTCAAAATTAATTTTTAGTATAAAATCTTTATTTCTTAACCGATTTTCAAAATTTGTGCTGCACATTTTCCGGAAAATTCAGTACTATATAATGTCATAACATACTTTGTTGCCTACAAATAAATTAAACGTCATCAACAAACATCATTATCATGACCATCGTTAAACCGTAGACAATCGTAGGAGCCGTGGCGCTACCGGCTTGAGTCGTAATAGCACCGTATCAAACCGTAGTGGCATCGTAAGCGTTCGTAACACGACCGTGGAATACCCTTGTTGTCCGTAGTGCTGCCGCCTTGCACCGTCGTGAATTCGTAGATGATCCGTACAGACACCGTACAAACACCGTGAGAAACCCTAATGGAACCCTGGCAAACCGTAGTGATGCTGGATTTTCTACGGTTCATCCCGGTTTTGCCGTCTAGGTTAAACCGTGGTGAATCGTGGTGAACCGTAGCCTGATCCGTGAATGTGTGACTGGGGCTTTACAACAAATACGAGAAGGATGGCGTAACATTTGGTTTGCCAATGACAATCTGTATGCAAACGGCTCATCGCAAAATTCACAGATTAAATTCTGTATCTTCACAGGGCCTGAAACAGTACACCGATTGTCACTAACAACAGGTATATCTGCATCACATTCATCAACAGCCATATCGGTATGATATTCATCCGTAGCAATATCAGTACTACAGTTATCCACTGCCATATCTGAGTTGCACACTTCCACAGTAATATCTGAATGATATTCATCCACAACAATATCTTTATCACAGGCATCAACAACAGCCATATCTGTATGATATTCATCCGTAGCAATTTCAGTACAACAGTTGTCCACTGCATCTGAATTGCACACATCCACAGTGATATCTGAATGACATTCATCCACCGCAATATTTGAATATTAATTATCCATAGCAATATCTGTATGGAATCTATTTACATCAATATTTGTCCGACATCCGTCCACAGAAACATCTGACATGTCCGTATGACTTTTTATTTCAGGATATGTCAAAATATGGGTACGTAAGTGTAGTTTAAGAGCCACTTCATTTGTAAATACTTCATCACAATGACCACAAATATATTTAGACCTGGATTCTTCTGAGTGAGTCTGCATGTGGCGCGTCAGGCCACGTGCACTATGAAATAGCTTGCCGCAAACGAAACATCTCTGTTGCTTTGCAAAGAAGCATACAATACATTTGCACTTATCGGTGGCATGTACGGAAATGTGGTTCTGCATTAGCGTTTCTGTTGTAAATCTGTTGCCGCAATGACCGCAAATGTATTTAAACATTGCATCATAAACTGTATTGCCCTGAAGTGTATCCCATGAATGTTTAAGCATATGAGCAGTCAGATCAAAGCGGTTCATAAACGCTTTACCACAATCACATATATGCAACGGGTCTCCAGGAGTACTCATCATTGTAAACGGCCCTCAAAAATAATGCACGAATACGTATTTATCCATTATATGTCACAGAATTTATCACCTTTAATATATGGATAAGGTAGCTCTTTGAAATGGGGTCTACTCTTAACCCTTAAAGCGCCAAAAATTAAAATTGTCGAATTGGCAAAAAGTGTAGATCCAGATGAGCCACCTCATCTGAATCTACGCTGTTTGCCCTCTAGTGTTCGAATGTCAATATGATATCGCTTGGACGAGACTTTTTTTTTGAAATTCTACAGACGTAAATTTTGTCGTCTGCTTTTTGGCGCTTTAAGGGTTAAAAGAAAGACTTTGCTCCAATACGACCTGAAAAGGGTGGCAAAAATAATAGCGTTGCTTTCTCTGAAAATATACCCATCACCTTCATATTGCTTATTAGAGGTATTTTGGCAGGGGTTGATTTACTACACTTTAAGGTCTAAATAACGCCCCCTTTTCGTAAAATGCGTTTAATAGGATTAATACAATATCTTTGGTTTCCCAATTGACATTTATAGCTGTAGAATCTCCGTGTCTTCTGCATATGTCCAGACCTAAAAGTAAATGAAAACAAACTAACAAAATAAGACAATCGCGATGAAATACGAGGGTTGATCCAGAAGTAACTGCAGCTATAAAATCGTGTAGAATAAAAGAATAGCAACAAAATTTCGTATACAAGTACCTTAATTTATTTGCATTATGGTCTGAAAATGTCATAAAAATAATGCACAGTAATTGAGATATCGAGATAGACGGAAGGCATGGTAACGACACGCGCCACACGTCAATGACTTTCCAGACGAAGTTTCGATATTTTGTCATGTCCAAAGTTGCATATTCGTTGTTCCAGTATAACACTTATATCTGTTCACCCACGTTTATCTTATCTTTCAATATTATTTGAGCCCCACAGCTCATATTCAAGAATTTACACAATATTCGAATTGCAGATCATCGATCTTCTCAAATGGGATCCAAAAAAGAGTGACGTTATTGTCTGACATTGCACATAAAGGTATTCTGGTTTATAGACGATTATCTAGCAACACATCTGCACGCTTATAGCGCTGGTTTCACCTTTACGCAATTAAGGTGAGGTGGGAGTAATTGACAAAACACATGATTTTATTCATACTTCCTTATATTGTACATTTTTAGTCCCTCTTTCAGAAAATGTAATAAAAAAGGGGGGTCGCCGATGTCGTTTTCAAGATATCTGAGCTCAAAAACGTCAATTTTTCCACTTTTTCGACCCGACGTTATAATGGCGTTCTATGGAAAACGCACTTTTTTGCTCGTCACTCTTTGATAAAAACCTTCATTCTGAGAAAACAAAACACATTTTTTTCTTCAAAAAACTAACACAGTATGGCCCAATGACAGAAGTTTATATTAAAGCAATAAAAATAGTAGGTCGCCGACTTAACTTTCGAGCTAATGCGCATAAAATGCCCGGCTTGCCCTATCTTTAGACTGAAATGTTAACGTTGCGCATGGTGACGTTAACGTTACTCACTTTACGCGCCACGTATCAGTTGTCGCTTTTTGTAGGCTACCGGCAAAATTTGTCTGAGACTTTCATCACTTATGATAGTCATCGTCGGGAAAGTGCAAGATGAACGCAGATGTAATGCTTTTCTCTCAATCTCTGAATAAGCCGTCTTAAACTATTTTCTTTTAGTTTAAACTTTTTTTTCGAAAACATTGCCATTATGCCTTCCCATACAGTTGACGCGTACCCCAGTTGACAAACTCTCAGAAGCAACAACTAGAGCGGGCTTCCACGTGTTATGACATTTGAACAATTCCCTTGTCAACATGTCGTTTGTACAGTGTAAGCGGGTCAAGTTTTCCAGTTTTGACCCAACGCAAGAAAGAGCCTATAATATTCTGCACTACAACCTAGTGTTCCAAAGACTGGACTTCGGCGACCCTCTCTCTCTCTCTCTTTAAAAATGATAGGCAGCTTGGATTCACTTTAGTGTCTAGGAGATAAATAAAACGACTCTTTGATACACACTTGAAACAGAAAGAAGAAATGAAAGACAGAAAAGTGAAAGAAAGGCAAGGAAAAACAAACGCCACATTGATTTTAGCTCATTGACAGAACTGATCGTTGAATTATCCTATCAACGTCGATAAAATATTCTGACGACATTGCATCGACGTTGATACGACTGCCCTTATTTAAATGCTAGAAATAGTCTTAGAATTTTTAATATAACTGAAACTTTGCTGATTAGTATTTCAAGCGTGGTAGGCATGAAAACGTCTGTCTATGGCTGCTACCATGTTAACTGTAAAGTGCGTGGTCTAAGTATAGACAGTGATCTGACTACCCATTGTACGATTCTGGATTCAATTTCACAGCTTTGTTGTCGTATGTAAATTTGTAATGACATTTTTGCATGCAGTCAAAAGCTGCGAACTCCATCTAACAAACTAATAAAAAGAACTGTCAGCTATCCCGCACGTAGTCTTCCGCACTGAAAACTGACTATACTTTTTTCAGTTTCTTCTCTACGGCACTTTCTACTTCCTTTAAATTTCACCCATCCCTCAGCCTCCTTGCATTTTGTTGGCAGACCATGTAGTTATCACAGAAGCGGCTAACGTTGACGCCATCTTGTTTTTATCAAACGGAACGTTTGACGTCATTACGTAACGTAGTGACAGAAACTGCCGCACGGCGGCGCTGAATTACTCCCACCTCACCTTAAATCACCATGTGTCTAACTAAACAGCTCTAGAGTCTCTAAAGATGATATGCCTTATTTATGGCAAAACCGCATATGTATCAACACTTTTTCACCTGGCTGTAACAAGCATTAGCACTAGATTCTACCTAGCAAATTTCAAACTGCAGTGACGTTAATAAAGTTTCAACAGTGGGCGGCAGAAATATATTTTGTCATCGTATCAAATTTGCATCTGATTTTGCGCGTTAGTTTGATTTTGATTGGCGATTGCCTTTGAAAATAACTAGAGCAAGTGAGCAGGGGCTCACGTATACCCCCGACCAGCGCCACCGCCTAATGAAACCACCGCCTTAAGAAACGACTGCCTAATGAAACCAGTCTTATACATGGTTTGAACCTAGAAGTAAACTTAGTCACCTATCAAATGGTTCCATCAAAGTATAGTATAAATATCAGCAAAGAGTACCAACTTAACACAAAACTTAAATGTACACATATAAGTCTGTGCCCCTGACCTTGGTCAGCAGCAGCATCCAGATGATGTCAAATAATCTGCATGAACATAGAAGTAAACTTAGCCATATATCAAAAAAGTTTCATCAAATGATGTTGGAAATATAAGCAACGAATATAAACTTAACGCCAAACTTTAACGCAAATACACAAGTCTGTGACCTTGACCTTTGGTAAGCAGCAGCATCCAGATGATGTAAACTACTCTTTATGAACCTAAAAGTAACCCTAGTCAAATATCAATAGGTTCCATCAAAGGATATAAGAAATATAAAAGAACACTCTAAACTTAATGCAAAACTTGAACGCAAGTGTTTAAGTCTGTGACCTTGATCTTAGGTCAGCAGCAGCATCCAGATGATGATAAGTATTCTGCTTGAACCTGTAAGTAAGTCTAGGCACATATCAACATGCTTCTTCAAAGGCTATTTGAAACATAAGCAAAATTAAAAACTTAACGCAAAACTTTAACGCAAATGTTAACGGACGGACGGACGGACGGACGGACGCACAGACGGACGAACAGACGAACGGACGGAAAGACGAAAACTATATACCCCTCGACATACGTCGGGGGTATAATTATGTTCATGTAATTAATGTTATTCTAACGTGCGGCGCGATGGCGTCGGTGGCACACTTGGAACGTCTATATCATTGAAACGGAAAAAGATTCAAACTTTGTACTTATTTTGTTAATCAGAATTGAATTACAGTGTAGCTTGATAAAATTGTTATAATAATGCTTCGATGAATAAGAAATATTTGAAACTACTGTCCAGCAGTACATAACCTCATTGGGCGGTGGACTGTAGTGATTTTACCTAAGACTTTGGGAAGCAACCTGGACCTATTTAATCGGGAAATTGTCAGATGTTTTTCTTTATTTTTGGGAAATACTCATAAAGCTGGGGAAAATAAGGTCATTTTTGCATTGGGAATGACCCCCATAACCAGGGGTAAAATTTACCAGACAGAACAGTAAGGATATAATATATAGTCAGGTGGCGGATTCGAGAAAAGAGCTCTAGAAAATGATTTTGTGGGCACTTTCGCGGCATGATTGGCAACCATGCTAAAAATGCTTGCCGGTATGTCCTCGTTTAATTTTTGCCGGTTGCCAAACCTGATTGCCCATTGTGTACCATATAAACGAGGTCAAAGGTCATTAAGTGCAAAATCACGAAAAACTGTTTAGTAAATGGTTATTGTACATTTGGGATATAAATATCACCGCAGTCAAATGCTGAACACATCAAAAACCTCCTGCGGCAATTGTAAAGCATACTTGAACAATTTCTGCTCAATTAAAACTGTGTTTGTGTCCGTCTGTACACTTATTTTCGTAAAATACATGCATTCATAGAAATAACTTTAATATTTTATAAATCAAAGACTACACTGCATAAATATATGAACAACGCTTTTAGACTTGGTAAATTTCATCTTTATGAGCAAGCTATCATATATTTCTAGCTCAACATTTACATAAAAAATGCTGGTTTCATTTGCATGTGTAGTTTACGACACATAAATTGTTTACAGTTGCAATCCGAAATCTAATACAACTTAATAGCCTGAATTTTTTTGGTGTTTTCACATAAACATGCAAGAATTTTAAGAATGAGCTGTGAAGCATATAAAATACAATGCAGATAAATCAATCTCATGTACTTTACGTTACCAAAATGGTAAATTAGTCATATAAATCTATATTAAAAACTTCAATGATATAAAAAAAAATATGTGGTATTATTCATGTTTTGTGTTTATAGATGTTTTCTAGTTAATAAAGTTTACAAAGTGGACAATGATCCATTTTCAAATTATTTTTAGACATAAAATACACATCAACATGTCTAGAATAAGTTTTCAGATATACAGGAGTATTTTATATGTTCAATCAAGAATATCAAAATTGTCGACAGAAATTTCGAAACTCATCGACTCGTGCTTTTTATTCTAATAGGAGTTTATGTTATACATGCAAAGTTATTCAAAACTGTAACATATACGATTTGTATCAGTCTTACAGCATCACGTGTAATTTACGTTAACACAGACAAGTTTATAAGTTCATAGGAAGTTTATGGGAAGCATATATGATAAATCGAGTCTAAATGTTGCTATTAGCCATACGATATTATGTTGGTCCTCATGTAAATCGCCTCTCCTAGAGATTTGTAATGAATTTAATTGACTAAAAGGCATTAGCCTTCGTAGTTTACGTTATTGGAAGTGTTTTAATTTCGTACCTGAAAACTGTTGATTTTTAGAAAGGTCTTAAAAGTAACTTGAAACTTTGTCTAAGTATGAATAGGCATACGGTACAAGTAAAATATTGAAGAAAACAAACCATGCTGCTTACTATATAAATACAAAGGAAACAAGATGAATCAAGGAGGTGGGGGAGGGAGCGGAGTGAAAATTGTAACAATTGTCCAAGCTATCCCAATTTCCAAGGTTTATACCCTATTTCCCCAGGAATCTTAATACTGCATTGTCTTTAAACAGTTATGGCATCATAAGTGAATTAAGCCAGTTATAATTCAAGGTGTTAATATATATAGACTTTAATATATTTAGACAAACGTATTGGCTATAATTTAAATGTTATGCGACAGTCTGCATGCTTAGTGATTAACCCAATCATGGTTGATAACTTTGCTGCACTCTTTAATTGCACACCGGGGGATCGGTCGTCAGACTCTATGATGGCCCCGACCTAAAGCTATATATTTTAGTTGGTTGGGACCGGAGCCTTTTTGTCTGTTGCTTGGTCCACCGGGGCTCAACTGGTGACCTTCTTTTGCTTCAGATTTCCAGTGGGGTTGTTTGGCAGGACAGGGATCTCCACCTGTCAGACGGCCCGTTGTATCTGTTGTGTCCTCGTTTTTGCTTCTTCATGGTGTTGAAATTTGATTTATGTGTTTACCGTGATGATTCATTGACGAGTTAGAGGGTTATCATGCGAACCGAACAACCAACTAAATGTTTTGTACCACTTCAGAAACTGAGGGTGAGGTTGGGCCTGTAAAATCGATTTAAGCCCCCCAGTAATTCATTACTGACCGTTCCAAGGCGGTAGTTCTGTTGTGGTTCTCTGTTGCCTGTTTTTGGTGTCAGAGTTTCTGTGATGTTTTACCTTATGTATGTTCTTATTATTTTTGGTTCGGTTTGGGTTGCTGAGTGGCCACCTTTTGGGAACAAGCTGCTCACTCGGTTGGCCATATGTTCTCTGTATCTTGATTATTTGTAATCTTAGTTGTTTCCAACAATGGTTTGAGGGCTGGATTTGGATTTTGATTGTTTCAGTTCCTGGTCTTTGCATACTTTTTACTTTTATGTATGTATGGAAGGGAAGGGATGAAAATATAGCTACACTAAAAATCACTAAGGGGACTTAATCATCAATACAATCTACTATGAAACATTCCTGAAACCGTTGTTCCAGCTCTTACAACTACAAGACATTTGCTGTAATGCAAGCTTCAAACATCAAATCACCTACTGTTAAACCTGTCCCGGTATCTCGGCTCATCTGATTAGGTTGGGATAGTGAAAGCATTTTGAGAAAACAGCAAAGGCGATTGTTATCCGAGATTAACCTACTGCATGGTCACGTTTCCCACTCTTGTGTCGGCGAAAAAAATTACAAGACATCTATGTTTTACCATTTCATTCTTCTACAAGTCATGTTGTGTGAGTATTATACCAGTTCTGGCCACCAAATGTCCTCAATGTCAGTATGCTGAAATACCACTGTAGTGGCAGACACAAACTCATACTTAATAATGCTAATGTCCATGTTTGCTCATACATACTGCGTAACGTACTTAACACTGCAGATAAGGCTTTACAAAGAGGTCTATAGATAAAAGGGTAGCATCTTAATCTACTAGAAGACGCCTGTAAACACTGTAGTGTCGGGTCAAGCTATTGAAAGACATCAACAGACATCATAGTACCTATCTATGCCACTGCAGAACCTGAGCATCGATTATGGCACCTGCTCAATGCACGAAATGCCTCTGGAGATATTGTAACTTTAAGGCAGTTCATTCTTTTATATCGACACGGGCAGAAACCAGATCAGTCTATTTCCAGACATTTATAAAAGTCTGTTGTACCACCACAGGGCATGAAAAGAGGATGCATTGACATGGTTTTAGAAATTCGAGTCACTACAGTGCCTCTTGAGAGTCATTGCTCGCCGTTCGGTGTTTCCTTATTTTATTCTGTCAGCATCTTTATCTTATTCGACTACATGAAAACCACTAATACAAAGACAATTATATCGGTGCTTCAGCTGAATTTGCTCTATCAACACTGTAGTACAAGTTCAAATTCTGTCAATAAATTGTTACTTTCAATTTGTAGTGCCAGCTGCTTGACTAAAATACTTCACATTGATATTACCAGCATCTTATGAGCCGGTACTACAATGACCTACCGTTATCCTTAACAGATGAAATGATGCAACATTCTGAATGAAGATTTTCGGTAAATAGAGCTTGAACAATGGTATGCTATGCAATATCATATAGATGCCTGGGACAAAACAATTGCCTTTTCTCCATGTTTCTGGTTTATGATTTCTGATAACATACGCCCGGTAACGTATGTAACGCTGCAAAGTTCTGCCTGGTATGATACACCCATAGTTTTTGTGTGTGTTTTTTTTGCATTAATGTAAAAGGACGGTAAATATTTGCTGGTTTCTGTAAAATGGTAACTTTATCCAAAATATACTAGTTTGTCCATTATGCTGGGAAAAACTCGGTAACGTAGGTTATAGTTATGCTCTACAAGAGATAACTGTTATAACTGTACAGAAAAGCAACGCAAATTTTTAAATAGCACGATTTAAATCCGTTTTAATATTTATTTGATTGAGAAGTATAGGAACAGACGAATTCAGCAGATTTATATGGTAACGTATTTAAATTGGCGATGACTGTCAAACGCACCGACAGCCAGACAGCAGAGAATTGTATGTTGTAATGTTTTAATATACTTTTGGAAAAACAAACAGTGCAGAAAGTCTCTCCTTCAGATGGGTGGTGGCAGGCTTATGGGCTATTGGTAACTTAAAAGACTGTTTTATAATTAATGGTATAATAAACCACTATACAAAAGTGTACTTACTGACCTTTGACCTAGTTATGATTAAATACGACGCCGGCAAAATGGCAAAAGTTGTTATGGTATATTTACTTACTTCATTTGACATAGTTGCCTCTTATTCCGCGAAAGTGCCTATAAATTAAATAATTCACCCACAAACTGGTATATAAAAATGCACTAAATGACCTTTGACCTTATTTTGACCTTATAAGATGTTTGTTGAGCTGGCAACCGGGCAAAATGGTGTTAGGTATGTATACTGACTTCAATGAGCCCGGTTGCCCGTCATGCCGCGAAAGTGCCCACAAATCCAAAATTTCAC
This sequence comes from Ctena decussata, assembly GCA_963989385.1. NCBI lineage: Eukaryota > Metazoa > Mollusca > Bivalvia > Lucinida > Lucinidae > Ctena > Ctena decussata. The sequence continues at coordinate 37,085,661 of OZ022508.1, forward strand.
TCATAAACCACCGGACTAATAGTTCTCTTTTTTCTTTTCTATAGACGCACCCCACACCGCCCCATAATAGTCAAGTGTGACAGACCGCGTGTACCAGATAGATATAGATGAAAGTGCGGTTATGCGATAAAATGTTTACAAGGAGTGATTTTATATCTGGATAAACTATTTCCAAATGGATAAAACTACTTAATTCATAGTACTGAAACTTACTGCCTTACCTAGAGCCAAGCCTCATAGGAGTCTCCAGGTACAGTTCAGTACCTGGCACCAAGATAGCACATGGGTGACTCGTGGGCTCTGGAGAGATGATTCTCATTTCTGGCAGGATTCAGACGTACGAAGTAATGCAGACTCGAAGCTAAGACAACCTGAATTTACTTTATTGGTGGCAGCGTTCAAGAATCTATTGCCGACATGCTTTTTGTAGCAGCAATCGCTGTGAAAATGCTGTCCAAAATGGCCAAGAAAACAAGTTCTAGCTTTCGCCAAAAGTCAAATTAGCTGCAGAATGGCAACATGCTACTGCAAGCTGAAAAGAAATTATTAGCTTGTCTCAACTAAACATTGAACTTCAATTCTGAGGTGGAGGGGGGAGAGTGGACAAAGCATAAAGATTTCAGCTTTGAACTGATATCTAATAGCCAGGATAAAGAAGGTCGCAGCTTGGAAATTTGATCAATCTGAAAGGAAAGCAGAAGCAGAGGGCAGCTTAGGGCAAGGCAGACAGTTTCAGTACTTTTGGTACTTTGCCCACTTTTACTTTATTAACGATAAATTACATACGTCGGCTGTAATGTAGGATAACTTGCCCTTAAGTCGAACAATTTAAACTGATAACATTAACTGTAATAACATTTCAACTTGGTGGTCATTATCTGTTAAGATATCAGACGTTACCTTAATCTACGAACAATATGCATAAAGGCTTCCAAATATAATGCTCACATTATTATACGACTAGCAGTCGTCACAACTCATCCCTCTCGAGCTGTTTCTAAATTTCATAATTTTGATTTTTATAAATTTTGTAAAATACTAACTTAATATTAGTCTATGTAGCAAAAAGGGTTTTAGTTTACGAAATTAAACATTTTGTTAAACTAACCCATGGCTTCTCAATGATCGAAAAGATAACTATTTATTGGTCAAAATAAGTAAAATTAACAAAAAATTTCACGATTAACACAAACTTATGATATTGAGTCGAACACAGATTCGCCCTAAAGTCGAACACGGGCGATTTACTCACTGGATCACTAGCAAATACATTCAGTCACTGACTAATTGCACAAACAAATCATCTTCCTCTTTTCTTTTATGCACGCAATAAGGGTGTACGTTAATCACAAACGAAATAGCACACATGGTACTGAGCCCCTTAAACAAATGTTTTTCTACATGCACCGGGAGTCACAGGGTGGATTTTTCTTACCTACGAGACAGAGTTTGTTCTATTTTTAGCGGTGCTGGAAAATTCTGTCTTGCCCGTGGGCTGGGACAGCTCACACGAGCTTGAATTCAGTGTATCACTACTCACTCAATGAAATGCGACAAGCCCGACTCGGCGATTCTATACTTTATGCATTATTTTGTTACAGCAATGAGTTTCCTCAAAGAAATTCATTCTTTATAAGTCCATCATTATCTGTTTCTCTGTCTTAAAATCGGAAAAAAACACTCTGAAATAGTCAATGCTTCACACAAACACTGTCGAGGGTGCAGCCATTTAGAAGACGTTACCAACTGATGTTTGAAATAACGTTGACATTACGTCACACTATTACTTACGCTTGTACGCGTTCGCATGAAATAATAGTTCTCCGTTCAATTTGAAATATATCGTAGGTAAGAAAAATAATCAATCATTGGTCTCTGATGCGGACAGGGAAATCCCAACCCGAGGGCACGTGGGGTGTGTCGGAAAAGAGGTTTGGACTCCAATGCGGACAGGGAAATCCCAGCCCGAGGGCACATGGGGTGTGTCGGAAACGAGGCTTGCCGAGTTTCCGACACACCGCAAGCCTCGTTTCCGACACACCCCATGTGCCCTCGGGATGGGATTTCCCTGTCCGCATCGGAGACCAAAGATAGATTCTATTTATCTGCATTTACGTACATTGCTGTGTGTCTCACTATCTCCAAATGAGTGTTTTAACAAGAGCTCCGCAAGCGGGGCAATATACGCCCATTTCTGAATGTTTTTTGCACCGTTTCATCCTTGTCTACATTGCTATCAAGTTTATCAAGACATTCAAAACACTAATGACTTGCCCAAGAATAGCCGTAGAAATTAATCAAATGGATGTTACTCCATAAATAAGGAAGGGGGAGCAATTATTCTTATATAAGACACACAGCCTCAACCTAATACACATTGCTATAAATTTTCATCAAGATATTCCATATGGTTGCCTACTTATCGCTTGCATAAGAATAGCCTAAGAAAATATTCAAAGGGAGGTTACTCCAAAAATAAGTAAGGGGAGGCAACCGTTCTTATATGTGACATATTGTGTCAACCTAATATACATCACTATCAAGTTTCATCACAATAGTCCAAAGGGTTAGTTAGATATGAGGTGTACAAATATAGTCTGACAAAATAATCAAAGGGAGGTAACTCAAAATCTAAGTCAACGGGAGTAATTATTCTTGTATGAGACATGTTGTCTTAACCTCACATACATTGTTATAAAGTTTCATCATGATATTCCAAAGAGTAACCAAGTTATTGACTGCTAAAGAATTGCCATACATACTGCCATAGACGAGTATTTTCAAAGGGCTGTAACTCTGCTAAAAATCATCGGAGCAGAATTTCCGTATAATATGCGCTACTCCACATCGTAGTCTTACTGTTTACAAAGTTTCAGCTTAATTGGATGAAAACTATAGGAGGAGTTATCCGGAAACGAACACCCCAAAAATGCTAAGTAAAGGGCTGTAACTCCGCTAAAAATCATCGGAGCGTAACCTCGAAACGATATGCGCTGGTCCACCTCATAGTCTTACTATATACCACGTTTCGTCTCGATCGGATGTAAACTGTAGGAGGAGTTATCCGGAAACAAAAAGTTTACACTGGACGGACGCCAGCGCCATAACAATATACGTCCCGTTTCTCAAACGGGCGTATAAAAATGATATCAAACAAAAATGATTTAAAAATATGCAATTTAAGAAATGTGGATTTTCTGGATATCACAGACCCTACATGAGGTTGTCCTATAATAGCTGGATAGTATATCTGTTCGAGTCAGGGGCAAGTCTGTTCGACTTAAGGGCTAATTTGGGTAGGTGGATAAAACCCCTTCTTATTCCCTTATTTCACAAAGTATGGCTAAACGGTTGCAGCATTTTGGTGCTTGGCAAGCTGCGTTAGCTCTTGCATGACCCAAACATGATGTGGGCCAATAGCCAGAGTCCGTATATGCACAAGACAATGCAAAAAGGTGTTCGACTCAAGGGCGAACTACCTTATACGAATATTTCGCGGTCATGAAGTGGAAACACCCCAAAACACCCCAAACCTCTATCAAACCATCCCAAACCAGCCTCCCCTGATTCACATCACCCCACTGTCACCAACACTGCTCCCACCCATCCCAAACAGTATCTATATAGATTCAAAATAAAAAGAACACTTCAATAAGTGGTTGCCCATGTTATGTATGTATCTCTTTTAATAACTTCTGGTTTAAATATTAACGAAAAATTAATAATCTCAGTATAATAAAGTAAACTATTTTGTATGTTCATGTATGTCACGCAGGATGGAGGTGGGGGAGGAGGGGGGTGACCATTTATACCACCCGAAACCAGCCACCCTGGATACAAACTAGAACCCCACCCCTCGCGCAGTGACACGTTAATTTAAAGTATGAAGGGGGTGGATGGAGGAAAAAAACTAATACTCGCCAATTGACCTGAAATATTGGTGTCTTGGTGGGGGAGGGGGTGGGGTTCTAGTTTGTATCCAGGGAAGCTGGTTTGGGGTGGTATGAAAGAGGTTTGGGGTGTTTCCACGGACCGCTTTTCAACATAATGATTCGAAGAAAACCTTAGCAAAAAATACTAACTCTTAACTATAATACGAACCATGAACTGATATGATGAAGTCACCAACTGACAAACCTGTACATTTAAATAACGCGTAACTCCTGTTGAACTATAACTACAACTGCAGTTTAGCGATTAAAAATACATGTGGCATGTAGGAGGGTGAGCCTCATATAGGCTGGAATTCCTGAGATACAGATTAAAAATAATGAAGTAAAAATTATTATTCCAATTCGATGGATAACTGTAATCCTTGGACCAAATCACTTGGACCATTGGACCTTGGACTGGTCCAACTCGGACTGCACTAGTGTAATCCTTGGACCAGTTACCTGTTGGACCAAATTTATACAGGTACTTTGGGTGATTGGAGATGCAGTGATATATATGTAATTAAATGTCATTAAAGACAGGGATGGGACTATATAAAGAGGATTAACTTCCACAGTGTCATTCTGTCTCTTGATCTCTTAGTGTCAACACCTCCAATCAGCCAATAAATCATCATAACTGTTAATTCTGGTCCACTGATTGGTTGACTAAACTTTCACACCTTTACCTGTACAGGTAACATTGCTATGTGCTGGGAACCAGACCCCCCGGCAGAGAAGTCCTGTCTTTAAATAATAAATGACTACCTGAGAAGCCCACTAGGCCTGTCTTGTGAGTTACTAGACCTATAAATTACTTTGTATCTCTTAATCTTTATCAGGAGTAGAAGTGATTACTTAATAAAGATAATTATTTAAACATTTATTTAGGCCATAATCAGATGTGCAACGCTTAATGGTTCATATGAATCAGCACAGTATAACTATTCAATGAATGGGGACAAAATGTCCTACGAAATCTAATTCAATACACAGTCGATATAAACGGCCATTCATTTACATACTAATCAAGGCTACAAAAGATACCATGTGAACCATAATATATTAACTTAAACTAACATACACATCTTGTCTAAATCCAAACATTTAACACAACATAAACCAAATATAAATCCAAACATTTAACACACCACAAACAAATAAAAGAATACAGTCTAATATTTTTGAGTATAGAGGAGGGTGGGTGGGTTTTTGCCGAAAAATTTTCCTGTCCTTTCTCCTTGAGAATCACACAAGCTGTGACAATAAGCATGATTTTTTGCTAAAGCCTGCCCACAAAGACTATCGACCAATCAAAATCTTGTTACTGACAATGTAACCATAACAAGTAGTACCGGAAAATAGAAAAGATAGTATCGCAATGTCCAATACTCCAAATACTAAAATCTATGCAAGAATATCGATAGTCATAATTAATCATTTTAATATTCTATATTAAAATTAGCCAATTTAAAGTCTGGTAAAGAAGTTTACAAGAAACTTGTTATATCAAATAGTGAAAAATATGATTTAAGTATGAAGAAATTTTTTGCAATTCCCAACTTTAATTCATGTGCATTTACTAATTTTAATCCAAAATTCTAGCTTCTTGTTTACTTTATGAGAAGTATTTCTTCACAGTGAATTTGATTATGACAATATTAATAAAATCACCCTAAAATTAATTTTTCTAGAGTTTTTCTGAGTCTTCTTGATAAAGCAATATTAATAAAAATCACCCTTTATTTCAAATTTCCTTCTGATTCTTCTTCATAAAGGCCAGGAGGCTTAAAACTTGAAATAAAGAGTGATTTGATTAACATTGTCTTGTTATAATGGCCTTAACAAGGAAAAGCTACCTTCTGGATTTGAGCCTATCCGGTACTTTAAAAGTTCAGTTTGGCATTCATAATTTTTTTTATTTATTTTAGTATAAATGGTACAGGATAATGTTACGGCCCAAAAAAATATGTTCAGGGTAATAGTTTTGAAAACTGAAGCCAGGGTATAAACAGCTTTATTAAATTTTTTTATTGGCTTAGTTTTTAGATTTTTTATCTATTTATTTTTTTTTTACCGAAACTGAGAAATAAACTTCTAAAAATGGGTAGATCTAAAATTTTATATTATCCGGAAAATCTGAAAATCTTCAAGAAACTTGAATAAAGGCAAACAACAAATGGAAATAATATTGTATCATTTATACTTTTATTATGGAATGTGATTTTTTAAAGTTCATCTGAACTTCTTTAATCATATGAACTGTAAAAATTATTTATCCAGATCATTCTTAAAATGATACATTTTCTCTAGCATTAATTCTTTTCTTCAGTTTTTTTTTTTTTTTTTCTGATATGAGAGTAAGAATATTTCATACATGAAATGATGAAAGATCAAACAGGAATCAACAGATACTTATTCAATAATGATAAACACCTGTGTCACAAAGACAACAAAAGGTATACATGATACAATTAAGAGAATTAATTGGCAGGTACTAAAGTGTAACATATTGGTCTGTGACAATAATCAAACTGACAACAATTTCTGATTCCTTGATTGCTTAAATCTTTGAAAATTAAATTGAGCAATAAAGTGAGTAATTAAGTGAAAGTAAATTGTTTGTTTAACCATCAAGTAAGGGTTATTTATGTTAACTCTGTGTTAATGATGCATTCTGTAGTTAATTTGTGACTGATGTTAAAACAATATACTGGTAAAAACTTCATCCTTTTACCTGAATTATCTATTTGTGTTATACTACTCTACCTATTGTCACAACTCACAATGGATAGATAATTAAAATTGCAAATCTAAGTTTGATAATTAATGTGAAAACTTTAACTTTCCTGCGTAAACCATCCATTTACGTCTGAGCACTTGTATATTTCAAAATGGCTCTTGTCATAGGGCATAGTCAGACAAAGTACTTTAAAAACTATTTTGATCCGAAAGACAATGTTGAAGTGTTGTGTTACCCTGGTTGTAAGGTGGAAGACCTCGTACTCAAAGATGAAGTTGCTGAGGCTGTACCTAGGGCTTCTGTAAGTATTCTTATTACTATTTGACTAGTTAGCTACTGTGTGGTCTTGCTTCCTTCATTTCAGAGCATTCAGAAAATATACATGATATCCACCAAATTCCTCTATAATATATGTGATCCCTTGATTTTATTAATCCTACAATTTAATAAATGTTAACTCACGGCAATGTCACAGCATACATGTTGTGAACATTATGTGGGAGTTTTGAAGATAGATAACATATATATTGTAGCCCTTATGTGAACTACTTTGTAATGGGACTCCTTATGTGATATATATTGCATATATGTTGTGACCCCTCATCTTGCCTCTTGATGAGAATGTTCTGATGAGATATTACATATATATGTATGTTGTGACCCTTCATTGTGCTTTTTCATTTGAACTGTCTTCTGAGAAATTGCTTTTATGTATATGATGTGGCCCCTCAATTGTTTGTACTGCCTTGACGAGGATGTTCAGATAAGTGATTACATACATATTGGCCCTTTTTGCAGTCTTCCTCAACATAGTGTTATTGGTGAGGGGATGCCATAATATGGGGTGCCTTTCAACTGTTTATTTTCTATTTTTTGATATCCATTATTCAAAGTATTGATACCTATAATTATTAATAGATATCCATAATTATCTATTGATATCCATAATTCAAATAATGGATATCACTAAATAGAAAAGATTTATGGATACTGATATCCATAAATCAGGCTGAGTATTGGATAGCCATAACTCGAATTATAGCTATCTAGATATCCATAAATTGATTTCTAGATAGCTATAATTTGAGTTATGGCTATCCAATACTCAGCCTGATTTATGGATATCAGTAATCTGAATAATGGAAATCCATAATTGGAATTATGGATATCAATAAATCAAATCTTGGATAATCATAATTTTAATCACAGATATCCATAATTGGGACCATGGATATCAGTAATTAGACATGATTGATGGATATTCATAATTTGGTTTATGGATATAAATAATTCGAATTATAAATATCAATAAATAGAATAGAATTATGGATATCCACCATTCAAATTATTGATATCCATAAATCAATTTATAGATTTCAATTGATCAAATAATGGATATCCATGGTTTGGATTATGGAAATCAATAAATTGGGAATAAATAGTAAAACGGCACCCCGTACAATATTACATAGGGGTGAGAAGTATTTTAATCTGGCTGAACAGATGCTAAGTTTTACATCCTTTTTAAAGGTATTACTTAAGGAATGAATGTTATTTTTTCATCATTTACTGAAGTATAAACTACATCGGGTCACGAGCAAAATAAGTGAACCCCGAAGGGGTTTGCGTAAACTTTGCTCGTGACCCGATGTAGTTTATACTTCAGTAAACGTTTAAAAAATAACATTCATTCCTTAAATTTATATTATTAAACGATGCTTTTGATCAATGAAAAGGTAAACAAAAATAAGAAATACATATATAAGAATCGTTTTAAAAACATTGCCGGTCGAATTTTGCAAAAGTTTGGAACAGCCGCATTGTCACTGCCTACCAGTAAATTCCACCTCCTGCTGTAGATTTCACGTGCAAGTAGGCGTAGCGAGCTGTCACTCAATGTTTACCAGCCATTCAAGTACATGGCATGTTGTAGATTTCACGTGCTAGTTAGCGAGATGAGCTGTCACTTTAAAGCGCGTGACACAATGTAATCATTGACTTGTAAACAAAATTGACTCCCGCATCACTTAATTCGGTTAACAGAGAGCTCTGCACTGAAAATGTAAATATATCCTTTTTAAAGATATTTCAGTCATATTGGGGCAATGGTAGGATGATGATGAAAGTCTGTGTGCACTGCACCCATATTTCAGGTCAGAAAGACTTTCCCACAGCTAGATTAAAACCCAAGCTGCTTTCTTTGTAGACGGGAAATCCAGAGGGCTACTGGTTCTGCAAATACTATATGTTTAATATATAACATGATTAACAGGAAATCTGTAATATGTATGTCGCCATCAAACAGAGAACATATTTTTCTTGACATATGCATCTGAGAGTGCCTAAGCAATCAGTGCTTAGGGAGCTGATGCATCTGAGAAACAATCTGATCACAGAGGTCTCTTTGTTTGCCATTTCTGGCAACAATGCAGTTGACACACAGTATAAGCTGATATCAGAGTATTAAAATAGTGTTCCAATATTTATGTAAATTTTGGTATAAAAAATTGAAAAAAAAATCTCAGTCATGTTATTAACTGCCATTCTTTTCACTAAGGGCTCAGTTAAAGAGAGCTAGTTTGGAATTGTATTAATGTATAAAGATTGAATATAAAAATATTGGTGGGACATTCAAACAATTAAACCTGGTTAAACAATCCATCAGGCTAAAAAGATTAGGATTCAAAAGAAAAGAAACACACAAGAAAAACAAAATTCAGTATTTCAGAATGCTTTATTTCCACTTATTTATTAAAAACATGAATGCATTTTTATTTCTGCATATCATACAATCTGTACAATAGAATATATAAATAATAATAAAAAAAAAAACTCGTAAAAATGCAGACATCTTGATAACTATTTAATTATTTATTTATTTATTTCTATAAAATTTCAATTTTCCTGCATTTAACAAAAATTTCAGTTTTCCTGCATTTAACAAAAGAAATTAAATGAAAAATATATTTAATTGATGGGGTATGCTTAATGTATATGATTTCAGTATAAACTACAACGTATGCTACAGAATTAAGAAAAAAAATCAGCATTTTATTTCCTGACTGAACTATGTTGAAGTTAAAATATACCAGCTGGCATGGTAATGTTGAAGTTATTAATTTCCCTGAAAGTTTGGTGGGTTTGTTGTTTAATGGCTCTTTGAAACAGTTTCCACGCAACCTAATAGAGCTGCCTCCCAGAGAGAGGGAGGAAGAAAAATAATAGAGCCATCCGACGACTGGAAAACTCTCTCTGTCAACCCAGCAGTAAATGGGTACCTTTTTCGAATCAGGGAAGGATAAGCAGCCAAAAGAGAGAGATGGGTTCAGCCTTTCATCAGCTGTGCCCAAGATACAGTGGGTCTCTAACCCCCACTGCCCCTACTGCTATTAGGCTATGGGAAACCCTTCCCTTTTTTATGGTATAAAAAATGTAAAAAAAAAAAAAAAAATAATAATAATAATTAAAAATGCTTTAATTTCAACTGTTTCAAAAATTTATATCAGAAATTCAAGTCAATAGAAATGTTTATATTATGAATAGTTCAAATATAAAGCCCAAATACATGTAATGGCAATTATGAACAAACTTGAAGCATTTTTTGTATGTGTGCTCTGCTCTTGAAGGAACTCTTTAAGATTTTAATTTTACTTTGAAAAAAAAAATATGTTGTTGTTAATATAAGTTTGCAATACATCTTAATTAACATGGCAACTTTACTTAGACTATTCAGAGAATGGAATGCAGTATTTCCTTCTTGTAAATCTCAGACAATTTTATGGCCTTTTTTTCAGTTATCTTCAGGTTTCTTCTTTTTTTTTCTTCTTTTTTTAAAATCAATTTATTTATTTATAATTTTTGTTTTCCTTTGTTTTATTCAAATGTTGAACAAACACTAAAAGAATATGCTTATATATGTGAGGGAGAGGGCAGTAGTACCTAAACTTTGAAAATGTTTACTGTATATATGGTAATGTCTTTTATGGTTTGACTTTGAGAGACCCCTACTGTTTATTGGATTTCCCTTAGCAAAAAGAAATGCATTTAATATCTATTCAGTTTCCATTTCTTTCTAACCATTAATTTTTCATTCATTCATCATTTCATTGCTAGGCTTAGCAATGGAAAGTTTCCATAGAAGGCAATTAGTCTTAATCATTGAACTTCCATTGGATCACCCTTATTGCAGCATTGGACCACCATTGAAAACAGACGAAATATGCAAATTAGGCTGCTATTGAAATGACATCATGGAAATGGTGAAACAATAACTTCCATTTTGCATTGAAACATTGAAATGACATCATAAAAATGGCTAGAACGTTAGTTAAAATGGTTTGCTACCATTTAAATGATGCAGTTATAGTGATGAAATAATACTTTTCTCATGGGATGATCATGTGCTATATATTCTAATAAAATATGTCTTATGTAAGTAACTCAGACAAGCCTACAAATTTGCACAATCTGTAATGTGTCCTTGTTGTGCACTCTGTGTGAAAATTAGACTCCAAAAGTCCTTCATGAAGGTACTAACAAAGACCCTGAACCCTTGCTATATGCAGCATAAAGTATATTTTCCAGAAGCACTGACAATTAAAAACCTTAAAATTTGGTAAAAATGTACCAGAAGAATTCTGTTGCTTCAAGAATCATTTCTTGTCTCTTCATTAAAAAAAAAGAAAAAAAAAATACCACAAAGATTTCAACCATCTGGAATAGACAGATCAGAAAATATGGCAGACCCAGATCAGGTTGCTCGTAAAATGAACAGTCTGATCAGGGTTTACACTGTCTGCCATTCCATCTTCATCTTCAAATCCAAACTGTTCAATATTTAAGACAGCTATGGTAATTATTTTAAGTGTGGGATTTTTATCATTTTTACAGAGTAATAATCATTTATGGTTACACTTCTTTTAATTAGTGGACCAAGCAGAATGAAAACAAGGTGCCCTTAAATTTTCTGATCTTTACAAAGTATTTGCACAAATGTATCATGTTTGCTGGGGCAGTCTGATCTGGTTTTGCACTGCACTGGCAGACTGATCAGATTCTACACTATTTGTTTGGGAAGCAGTCTGTTCAGAGTCTATAATGTTTGCTCATGGCAGCCTTAATATCTTATTTCTTTCTAGTACAAACAAATAAAAATAATGCATTAAGAATGTCAGATGTAATTTGCAGGGTTACTAGTAATAGATAACAAGCTTGATTTATGTTAGCAGTAGCAGACCAAAATTATATCTGTTGCTTTCCATTTGAACAGTCAGAAGGCCCAGATCAGTAGTCTAACCAGCATGTCAAAGTTTTGCTTGGGCAGTCTGATCCAGGTCTGCAGTGGTGTACATTGTTTGCTTGGGGACAGCCTGAGCATGGTTTACAATGTTTGCTAGTGACAGTCTGATCAGGGTCTATACTGACAGTCAGATCTGGCTCTACACAGTTTCTGTTGCCCAGCAGTCAGATCAGAGTTTATACTGTTTGCTGGGACAATTCTACACTATTTGTTCTGGCAGTCTGGTCAGGGTCTGCACATATTGCTCTTTGCTGTCTGATTGCTATGGCATATCTACCTTAATAATGATAAGTTCTAATTAATTGAGTCACAGCACAAGAAAAGAAGCCTGATGTCACATGCAAACAACAGATACTACATATAAGACCATCCTGCACTTAAATGCAGATGTGCAGACTGATCAGAGCTAATGCCTTTTGCTATATGTATTGTTCCAGCATAGTATTTTTTTTAGATGATAACTATGCATACAAGCTAAAAAAAATAAAAAATAGAAAAACAGACCTTATAGTAACTGGTCCATTTTCACTTTGGGATTTTAGGCTATTATATTTTATTGGAAGAAACCCTATGGTAAGAATTCTAACTATTGGGACTGACAGGGCTGAGCAGAAGGTGCAGGCCCTGATCAGTCTCACCAGGACTTATACTGCTTTCCATTCCATTTGCATCTTCTGAACACATATCACTGCTTTGTAAGCCCAAAATGTCCGAATTTTAGGACAATTTTGGTAATTATTCTAGGTGTCCGAATTTTCAGACTTATTTTATTATGTTTTTAAAAATTAAAATCTAAAACTCTGGCACTCATAAGTTTTCCAGTGTCATTACTGTTTTAAATCATTGGTTAAATGAATGAATAAAAGATACATCATTAGACATGGCAACCTGGGTGAATAATTATACACCAGAAATATGTTACAGTGAATCTGACATTAGCCAAAAAAGTAAAGCATGCAAATTTTAACTATAGAAACTTACTTTGCTGTATTTTTGGTATTAATTCACATACTGTGCAAGATCCATTAATTTATTGTCCAGAATATATTCCAAAACCTCAAAACATTAATAAAACTTTAAGCAAGAAAGTTTGGTTAAAAACATACAACTGTTTTAAAACTTAGCTAAATAATTGCGCCAGAATTTAAAACTAACTCTGGTGTACTGAGAGGCTGACAGGAAATTACTGATATATAGTTATTGCTATAGAAACCACATTCTTTCTCTAGCCCCAAACCTTGATAATTACCATTTAAGGCCCATTTCCCTGTCAATCAAATTCAACAGAAAATAAATGGTTCAAATAATATCATTTTGTCATGGTAGACATTTCTGTTTAGAGCTAGAAAATAGAAAACTAATGGATAAAAAAATGGCATAGCTGTATAAAATCCCCATTTTTATACTATTTTCTGCAAAAATGGAAATATAATTGCCTATTTGCAATGGTTTTAAGGAACAGGTATGAAATTTAACTTGTTAATAAAGAGTGTAACAATGGAAAATGGTGAAACCATGGTGAACTAATAGCAAATCAATGTAAAAAATCCATTTCATTTTGCTAAGGGTTGTTAATTCAGCTACTGTTAGGAAGATATCAGTGCAATAAAACTGCAATATACACTCCTAACAGGTAGCTGTTGAATCCCAATAACTCTATAAATGAGTCAAGTCAATTTGCATAATTCTGTGAATAATGATAACTCCTACTGTTTTTGGAGATATAAATTAATCTTATGCAAATCAAGATATAATTGCCTGAGAATAATCATGGACAGCCCACTAGTATTAATGCCAGCTGTTTTGTGATCTTGTATATTATTTCTGTTTACCATAAAGGTTCTGAAAATTGGGACAACTAAAGTAACTGTCCTAAAAATGGAACTCAATATGTACCAAAGATGCAAATGCCGGTAGCAAATGGTGCAGCCCCTGAGTCTGATCTAAGTCTACACAGTTTGTTCAGACCTGTCTGTCCCAATAATTAGATTTTTACGGTAATTTGTACCATTGATGTTTAGTGGACTCTTCAACCTTGCTTTTCTCTCTTTCTGAATTATAACCAGTATTTATTGCACACAGTGTTGGCCTTAATCAAATGCCATGGAACACGGCAGCTGATCTGCAACACTTCAGAATGGTGAAATTCAGGCAGGGTGAGAATCCAAGATGGCTGCATTTACTAAAAATGGCAAAAACAACAAAATCATGGTTCTATTTCAGAACCACTTTGTATATTTGGTTGAAATATTGCATGGAAACATCATGGGCCATGACCTCTGCTACTGTGAAAGTGCAATGCAGGTGCGACATAGCATTCCACGGAATTCTTGTTATCATTATTTAACTCAGGGAACTTTGTTTTCTCAGTTTTGTGGGTTTAATATATATATGTTGCATAGTATTATACATAATGTTTTCCTTTCAGGTTATTGTAATTCTTTGTGGGATAAACAATATACCAAGAGATGACTACCTGACTCTGATGGAGAAATTTGATGATTTGTACACATTCATACGAATTAGAAATAAGAGGTATTTTTTTTCTGGTTACCATAAAAATAATAGAACTTGGAAGAGCTGAAATTTATTTTGCTTGTTAATATCCGGAAATTTGTACCATGATAATGATTTGAAGGTTAAAATAGCAAAAATTGCTGGCCATGAACCATTGCAGTTTGATCTGTGTCTTCACAGTTTGTCCCAATATTTAGGGTTAGTATGGTTGACTGAAACATGACCAGTCTGCATGCTCCTCAATCTATCCTGGAAAAATTGTGCTTCCCAGTCTATGCACATGACCACCAGGTTTAAGTAGCCTGACCCCCAAATAGTTTAGACTATTAGGTTGTTCTTTAAATGAACTGACATACACATTGTATCATTGCTGCTGTTTCATTTTGAATAACATGCACATATGTTGATTTGTGGCAGTCCAGAAGAAGATCTATAGATATCCGTTAATTGATTTTAGGATAGAAATTTACACACACAAAAATGTAATAGTGACAAAATTTTATGAAAGCTTTGGTAGCTAAAATCATGATCATATGACTTTAAGCAGCCCCGGATCCAGTGGGGTGGGCTTTGGGGCTCCAGCCCCGCCATTTGGCCTCTGTGTTATATTTGATATGTAGGCCTCCAGATAAAAAGAAGTATCTAATGACAGTTTGAGAAAAAATATCCAATGTGGTTAGATCAAAATATTCAAAATATATGTTGTGACATCTCATTAGAATCGCCTCGAGGAGGCAATTCTAATGAGATATCACAACATATATTTCAAGGAAAAAAATAAATCAAAACTTCTCTTGAAATTGAATCATAAATATGTCATATTTTCAAGCCCCCTCCCTCACACCATGTTATAGAGATTAGAAGCATTGCAAATATAAAAATGACATCCAATCAGATGGGAATCTCTTCTTTTTTGGTGCACCAGAAATTCAGCATAGTGCTTTGAGTTAAGCATTACTAATTCCATGGGTGATGATGAAACATCAATCTTACATTTTCATGCAGCCCAAAGGACTGGAAAGTGAAAAAGATGGCTAATTGGTATCGTTATCAGCACAGTTTTGTGAAATGTATGCTGAAAATTCAGTAATCAAAAAATGTTTGCTGAAAATTCAGTAATCAGAAAAATGTAACACAAAAAGTGTTACTCTCCTGAGTTTTTGTGGCTATATTTTTGACCATAACTTTGTTTTTACTCAAGGTATTTCTACAAATTTTGGCAGTTATCTTCAAGGGGAGATAATACATCTTTAGCAATACAAATAATGTTCTAATAAAGCCCGGTTTTCTTTAAAATGCTCTGAAATGTTTTTGTCACATTTTTTTGAACATGCCCATATTCAAAACATACAGCATACATGTACCAGTATGTTTTAAAGCAGTATTTGTATCTTTCAATTTCAGCTGTCATTTGGTTGTGTCTGAAGTACTTCCCCGTGTTCAAAGTAGTTTTCCTGGTGGCAAGAGGCTTTCAGTTAGTGATCTTGTACTTATTGGTCAGACCATTGAGAAAACCAACCAGTGTTTAAGACTAGCTCCATTATGTGATGAGAAATTACATTATCTGAACTTCTCAGATTTTCTTACTTGTGATGGTTCCGTAAATACACGGCTACTTAGCAAAGATGGACTGCATTTAAGTTTTAAAGGTACGCAGTATGTCACTGAAGAAATAGCTAGGGCAATTCATGTGCTTTCTAACAATGTGACAAATTTTCGTCCTGTAGAGCAACTAGAATTAAGCATGTCTGAAGTAACTGACACAACAGACAAAGAACATGTAGTTCAAACTGATATGGAAATTTCATATGGCCCTTACAGGTATTCAGATACTGTCAAGCTATTGTTTAAAAAGCAGGGACTGTTTAAACAAAAACCTGGAAGTATCACAAGTAAGCGGCTCATGAAATCTTCACATAAGTTTGTTGTACAGAGGTGGAAAATGAAGAGAAGTTTCAATTCCCAGTGTAAAAAAACAAGTGTGAGTAAGACTAATAAAGGTGGAAAAATTATCAAAAACTCTCCTCAAGAGAATGAGAAACATAATTCAGTCCCTGTGAACAAATTTTGCCTACTGAAGAACTACAAACCCAAGGAAGTGCTGACTGATAACAAATGTAACCCGTCACAGCCTAGAAATAGTAAAAACAGCAAGAAAACCTCAAGACACCATAAGAAGGCAAACTCACAAGAAAATGAGTTCATAGATAAACTTGTAAGTTTCATTGAGGCACCTTCTAGCTTAGTGAGTGAGGAATATGGAGGTAAATCAGCTAAACAGAGAGTATCAGAGGTGAAACAGAGTGTCAGTCAGAAACAAACTGGAGGTGGGGGTGGGAATGAACCAGATCAGACAATGTCAGCATCTGTGCAGATACAATCTGAGAGCAGGGGTGGGAATACACAAAATCAGACCATGTCAGAATCTGTGCAGATACAATCTGAGGGCAGGGGAGGGAATGAACAAGTGCAGTTACAATATGAGGGCAGGGGAGGGAATGAACCAGATCAGACCGTGTCAGAATCTGTGCAGATACAATCTGAGGGCAGGGGAGGGAACGAACAAATGCAGATACAATCTGAGGGCAGGGGAGGAAATGAACAAGTGCAGATACACTCTGAGGGCAGGGGTGGGAATGAACAAGTGCAGATACAATCTGAGGGCAGGGGTGGGAATAAACCAGATCAGACAGTGTCAGAATCAGTGCAGAACCAATTGGAGGGCAGGGGTGGGGCTGAACCAGATCAGTTACAGGAAGCTATCAGTGAGAATGTATATATGCAGAGAAACAAGGAACTGTCACCTCTTGAAGTGCTTGACATTTTAAATAAGGTAGATGTAAACAGAATTGCAAAAGAGATAGATTTTAGACCGAAAGGGGGTAATATTTTTTTTGTATGCAGTAAACCAGTCTGTTTTGAAGGACGAGGACTGGAAATGTGATGGGTACACTTTTTTGGCAAAATGGAACTAAAAAAGTAAAAGTTAAAGAGCATGGTCTGATTCTGTGCAAGACATATTATAAATTACTTATTGAAAAAAAAGAAGACAACAGGTTTAAAAAACATGTGTGGAGATTAGAAGGTAGTCATGAAAATAATAATATTTTACTTATCCAGTATACTGGGGATGAAACCATTTATAAGGGCCAGCCTCATGGTAATAGTAAAACAAACGATACAGAATTTGTCCGCACAAAACCCTCTGTTTTGAAAAAAATCAGAAGCAAGGAACCCAAAAATCCAGTGGCAGTTATGAACAACATAAATGCAGAAATCAATGCTGAATGTAGGGAAACAGGCTATTCTAATATTCGTAACAGAATGCAAGTAATAAATACACAAAAACGCATGCGTCTGGAAAATGGATTGGGGCCTGATTCCCTGTACAATTTGCATTTACTTTTTTATCATTTAGAAGGATATATATCTGATATCAAAACTGCACCTGATTTATATGTAATATTAGGTTTAAAAGATATACATGATGAATTTGACAGACTGTTGCAATTTAAAACTGATGACACAATTCCATTATTTTACGATACAACATTTAACTTGGGTGACTTTTATGTTTCAACATTATCATTTCAGCACATTTTGTTTGAAAATCCGCCTGTTATACCATTGGCAATAATGATACACGAAAGGAAATTTCAAAAACACCATGAAGTTTTTTTAGATTCAGTTAAAGAAAAAATCCCAAGACTCACCACCAAGAAACTGGCAATTGTCACAGACAGAGAAGTAGGAATTATAAATGCAATCAAAAAGACTTGTCCAAATCTACGCTTATTAATTTGTTGGAACCACATTTTAAGGGACACAAAAGAATGGCTACGAAAAAATGGGGAAAAATCAGAAAATATAACAGCATATAATTACCATGTGAAACAATTACTTGAGTGCAATTCTTTAGATGAATACAATAGACTACTCTTAGGAGATTATCAAGCCAATGAAAAAAAAAAGGGCTGAATAATAGCCATATGCTTGATTTCTTAATTCAGGTGATTGTGGAGATAAGCAGCCTGTTTAAATTGTACAATTATGTACCGACTTTTCTGCCTTTTTATTTGCATGTGTCAGTCAGTATATTTTCTCACAATTCTTGATGACTTACATAATGTTCATATTTTATGATAAACAATGGTGCAGGATAACTAGAGCAAAAAGTGCCAGGATAATACTACTCCACTAAGTCTGATCAGGGTCAGCACCTCTCTTGATTGTGCAAGCAGGGCAGGTCAGATATGAAGATAAGCTATGGTGTCAAAATATGTGTATTTAGTGTAAATATGATCTATGAAATGTTATATCATATTTCTTCTCATAAACACCTTGGGGTTGTGAAATTCACAGGTGACCAAAGTGGCTTTTTCTGGAAACATTTGGCAATTTATTACAAAAGCCATGCTCTTTCACTACAGTCATAATAAAATTTGGGCACTTTTTATGATGACTGTGTGTCTTTGAAGACTTCTTATAGAGAGGGGTTTTAGTAGAAGAAACATGGTACTGATAGTATGTAAGAAGTCACTGCCATAAGCTTTCTATCTTATGTCCTCTCACATGATTTACCAATGAACTTGGAATAAATATGATTTGTTATTTACAAGACATATTTGAATAAAAAATAAAAATCATAAAACTCATAGCTGTTGTTTTTCAACATTTTAGTTACCATTTAAGAGGGTCTGGATTGGGTCTAACAATTAGTCATTAATGACATTCTTCTCTGGTGATTAGCAGTTTAGTAAGGCCTTAAATTTATAGTGATTAGCAACAATAACCTCTGAAATACTAATTTTTTGATGACTGATTAAAGGGCTATAAAATTTCAAAATAAATAAATAAATAAATAAATAAATAAAAGATAAGCATTAATTTCTGGTACCCATCATCCAGACTCTCATGTAATGCAAAGTCTTTTATGCACACATATGTTGTCTCACTCCAAGCTGCCTGAAGATTAAGTCTGTCCCAAAATTTTACCTGAAAAAGGACGGAACCCCTCCATTATGCCATATGCAAATGAAGCATATAATAGAATTTCATCTTTTTTTTTTCACGCTAATTACTGGGCTAGACTAAAAGAGTTGACCACCATTGAGAAGGAAGGCAAAAATGAAAATGGCAGACATTCTTCCCTGGAAAGCATATCTATTCATCTTAGTCCACTGGGCCAGGCACTCCCATGTTAGCCTGTTTTCTTTCATAAGAAATATAAATCTTGAAATAATAATGAAAACGATAATTTTTTTGTTTTCCAACACTATCTAAGGTCTTAAAATTGGTCCAAAAGGTAGAGAGTTAAAGGGGTGATTTTTGTTCTCATGATGCAATATTTTTTGTCAATTTCTTTTATTTGTTTTTAGCTCACCTGAGCATGAAATGCTCAGGGTGAGCTTTTGGGATACCCTGATGTCCGTCGTCCGTCGTACGTCCGGACGTCCGTCCGGACGTCCGGACATCCGTCCGTCAACTTTTGCTTGTGTACACTCTAGCGGGCACAGTTTCGATCCAATCTTTATGAAACTTTGTCAGAATGTTAGTCTTTATAAAATCTAGGCCAAGTTCGAAACTGGGTCATGTCGGGTCAAAAACTAGGTCACTAGGTCAAATCTTAGAAAAACCTTGTGTACGCTCTAGAGGGCACAGTTTTCATCCAAAGTTCATGAAACTGTCTCAGAATGTTTATCCTCATAATATCTAGGACAGGTTCGAAACTGGGTCACGTCGGGTCTAAAACTAGGTCACTAGGTCAAATCATAGAAAAACCTTGTGTACGCTCTAGAGGACACAGTTTTGATCCAATCTTTATGAAACTCTGTCAGAATGTTTATCTCTATAAACTCTAGGGCAAGTTTGAAATTGGGTCATGTCGGGTCAAAAACTAGGTCACTAGCTCAAATCTTAGAAAAACCTTGTGTAAGCTCTAGAAGGCACAGTTTTGATCCAAAGTTCATGAAACATAATCAGAAAGTTTATCCTTATAATATCTAGGATAAATTTGAAACTGGGTCACGTAGGGTCAAAAACTAGGTCACTAGGTCAAATCATAAAAAAAACCTTGTGTATGCTCTAGAGGACACAGTTTTGATCCAATCTTTATGAAACATTGTCAGAATGTTTATCTCTATAAACTCTAGGCCAAGTTTGAGACTGGGTCATGTTGGGTCAAAAACTAGGTCAGTAGGTCAAATCTTAGAAAAACCTTGTGTACGCTCTAGAAGGCACAGTTTTGATCCAAAGTTCATGAAACTTTGTCAGAATGTTTATCCTTATAATATGTAGGACAAGTTTGAAACTGGGTCATGTCGGGTCTAAAACTAGGTCACTAGGTCAAATCATAGAAAAACCTTGTGTACGCTCTGGAGGACACAGTTTTGATCTAATCTGTATGAAACTTTGTCAGAATGTTTACTTCCATAAACTCTCGGCCAAATTTGAAAGTAGGTCATGTCGGGTCAAAAACTAGGTCACTAGGTCAAATCTTAGAAAAACCTTGTGTAAGCTCTAGAAGGCACAGCTGTGATCCAAAGTTCATGAAACTTTGTCAGAATGTTTATCCTCATAATATGTAGTATAAGTTTGAAACTGGGTCGTGTCGGGTCAAAAACTTGGTCACTAGGTCAAATCTTAGGAAAACCTTGTGTACGCTCTAGAAGGCACGGTTTTCATCCAAAGTTCATGAAACTTTGTCAGAATGTTTATCCTCATACTATCTAGGACAAGTTCGAAACTGGATCACGTCGGGTCAAAAACTAGATCACTAGGTCAAATCATAGAAAAACCTTGTGTACGCTCTAGAGGACACAGTTTTGATCTAATCTTTATGAAACTTTGTCAGAATGTTTATCTTCATAAACTCTCGGCCAAGTTTGAAAGTAGGTCATGTCGGGAAAAAACTAGGTCACAAGGTCAAATCTTAGAAAAACGTTGTGTAAGCACTAGATGGCATAGTTTTGATCCAATCTTCATGAAACTCTGTCAGAATGTTTATCTTAATGAAATCTAGGTAAAGTTTGAAACTGGGTCTTGTTGGGTCCAAAACTTGGTCACTAGGTCAAATATAAGAACGACCTTGTATACGCTCCAGAGGGCACAGTTTTGATCCAGTCTCAATGAAACTGTGTCAGAATGTTTATTCTTACAATATCCAGGCCAAGTTTGAAACTGGGTCATGTTGGGTCAAAAACTAGGTCAAATGTTAGTATTGTAAAAACTCTTATAAATCTTCACCAGAGCCAGTGAACTGATTAATGCTCAGGTGAGCGATTCAGGGCCACCATGGCCCTCTTGTCATGTATGAAATACTGACCTGTTAAAATAAAAAAATAATACTTAAGGGTACATTAACAAACAGTGTCACAGGAACAGATGAATTTGCTCCAAAAGTTCTTGATATGATTAAAAACATCTCATTCTGGTCCAACAGGTATTTGGTCCAAGTATTACCCCATTTCAGTCCAAGTTCAAACAGTCCAACTGACTTAGCAGAACAGGTAAATAAACCCAGTATACTGTATTATGTAATAAATGCCATAAAGTCCTAACAAATTGTTATTTTCGCTTTATCATGCTTTAATGCTTTAATATATGTGAAAATAGATTACATATTTTTTTACTTTATTCCATGATGTTTTTTTTTTAAATCTATTAAATGCTTAAACCTTCTAAATATCTGACATTTAATTGCCTGATGATAAATATATATATATATATTAATTTCACCAGCAGTCACCTTCCCTTTCTTGTTTCAGCATACTAGCTCATACAATGTATCTTTTCAACTGTCATATTCTAATATATTCTGCAATTAAATTTTTTCTTTAATTTCTTCAGCAGATACCTTCCCTTTCTTCTTTCAGCATAACTCATTACAATGTATCTTTTCAACTGTCATATTAATTTTATCATATATAAAAAAAAAAAATCTTAAATGTCTATACATGTATAAAGTTTGGCCCAACAGGCAACCAGTAAAGTAATACATTATTAATTTCATGCAAAAAGGTTTTTTTTTAGTAGAGTTGATGGAATAATATATAGATGCATGAATAAATGAATTGAAATACTGTACATGTACATACTTATAAATATAAAATTGGATAATGTAGATATTTATTTTTTCTTCTTTTTCAATATCTTATTTTTTTCTGCTTTTTCAATATTTTATTTTTCTTATTAAACAGCAGGTAAGTCTTAAGTATTATTCTATCACTAGTTTCAAGTGGTTCTCAGGTGTGAAATGACAGTTAGATTTAATAATCACTGTATATTGAATCACCCAAAGTACCAGTATCAGTTTGGTCCAACAGGTAACTGGTCCAAGGATTACACTAGTGCAGTCCGAGTTGGACTAGTCCAAGGTCCAATGGTCCAAGTGATTTGGTCCAAGGATTACAGTGACCCCAATTCGATACTTACAAACTAGTATAAGGTTGTGATATGTTCTCAAACAAAAACCTACCTACCTACCTACCTACCTATCATGGCAGGTGGAGGTGCAAAAACGAGAAGCAAACTGAGAAGTACAATAAAAGACTGCAAATCGACCAAAATAAGAGAGAGAGAGACAGAGAGAGAGAGAGAGATAGAGATAGAGAGATGGAGGATATATAACATCAATAAAGTGAAATAATAATAAAAAAACAAAACACCGACTTTTTTTTAAAAAAAATCACTTTTGTTCCACATTTCACAAGCTTGCATGGGTCAAATAACGCGTATGTCAAATTTTAGCCAATAATATTAGAGGTCAATGAACATTTAATCTTCGTTTTCTTCCCAATGCGTGAATACGAGCACGCTGTCAGGTGTTAATTCAAAAAGCCGCGACACGAGAAAACAAACAATGTGGTTGTGGGCCTAGCGCAGACTCAGATCAATCTGGGCATCCGCCAAGTCTGATCAGACTCTTCGCTAAGCGCTTAAAGGGCAGCTAATGTAGACCAGTTCCTTGCACAAATTCCGTTTCGTATGACTCACTACAGTAGATTTAGTCGCCTGGGAACGAGGCAACGGCTAAGGATCTAAGCTACCTCCGTGCGGACAGCGAAGACTCTGATCAGACTGGGCGGATGCCCAGGCTGATCTGACTCTGTGCTGGGCGCACAGCCACTTTGTTGGGTTTCTCGTGTCGGGGCTCAAAATGTAACTCTTATTTGTAAATATTGCCCTCAGATGGAAATTTTATCGGATTCAGACGCAGATATTCAAAACTTTCTTTTTTTTCAGTGTAGATTCACTTTCGATTTCTTCTTTCGGTTTAATGACACAAACAAACATTGTATCATGTTGGTAACTGTTTTGGAATCAGGTCAATCTCAAGATTGACCGCGGTCCATTTTGGAATTCCAAATTGGACAGCTCAATCTTAAGATAGGTCATTACCGCTGCCTGCCGACATAGCTCACTTGAGTCATATTCATGAAAGTTATTGTCAACTCTTCAACCAGAGACATATTACAAAACAGACTTCCATTGCATCTGCGCCGATTATCTTTTTTTTTTTTTTTTTTTTTATGATTTATTAGAAACAACACATCTCTAGCATTTACATACAAAGAGGTATAGAAACATACAGTATCTAATGTATATACAAAGATACAATTTTTGTCACTTTCACATTAGCCAATAACATTTTTACTAAGTAATACATGAAATAATTGTAATTAAATGACAGAGGCATTTTATTATTTATAAAAACATCCCTAAATTTGACATCGCCGGTAGCTACATGCTAAAAAGAGAATAAGCAGGATTTATTACAACTATGCGTGAAAACATTTCACAGAGCAGCCTGGTAGGTTGGAAATGAGAGCTAACATAAAGTACAGTATCTCTCTCTATAATGATACTAACTAGAAGGGAAAAAAGAATAATAGGAAAAAATAAAATTCATATCGCTTGGTAAATATTTTTCATAGACTATTTATCGGCTAGGTATACATCATTTAAGCGAGTAGAACACACTAGTTTCATTTCACTGCACAGGCAGACAAAGTTTCGCTTCGATAATTATACTGTGGAATGTACATAGCATAATGTATGTACAAGTTCTTTCGTGGGTCGTATTTGGATTTTATCATACTAAACGGTAAGTCAATTTATATTTTATAAAAGACTTTCACTACGCTTGTACCATGAGTTACAATTAGAATGGATGAGTGGATGACTTGCTATTTTACGGCCTTTTTTTAAACAATATTTCACTTATAAATATCAGGACGATGGGACGGTGATAATGAAATGCTATGTGCAATGGAACCCTATTTAAGGTAGAAAAGATTCTTGCCTCAAGCGGGATTCGAACACCATGAGTTACAAAGTTACTCATACAACTGTGGGACAGATGCGAAAAGATAAGAAAAGGAAAGGAAAGAAGAAAAAAAATATAAAACTCTCAAATACGACGTCAGAGTGAAAACATTACTCAAGACATTTCGCGACGGCATTTTGCCATAATTGTTTTTTAACATACTTTGTGGTTATAAAATTTGCAATTTGTGGACATACTATACAATATTCAGATTTAACCTCACAATAGCGGCGTCGGAATTAAACGATTTATTCCGCATCTGCCTAGTAATCGTTGTTGGTTAGTTTACCATGAGTTTTTACTTCCAACAGTTGTGGATTATGGGCAAGTTTCAAAACACTATGCCACGAGGGCGACTCAAGAGTGAAGCATACTTTGCAATTGCCCGACAATATTTTTTTCGCGATTCTCGGCCAAATAAGAAGAATAGAAAAATAGCTTCGATTCTAAAGAATAGAAAGGTGAGATATAAGCATTTTCCTCAACAGAGAAAATCCTACACACACATCGACGTAGTCATATCTTATTAATAGCACCGTGCGATATCAATGTCCAAAGTAGAGAATTTTTCACTATATTTTTATGTAAAACTATTACATTTAACGAGTTCTGATTATTACAGTAAATATTTTTTCTTCACTAAGTCTCAAATAATAGAAGCCATTTACTCCAGTTTCTCGCAAATTTTTCGTAATTACTACTTTTAATAGCTATAAGTTTCTCAATATCCAAAAACTGTTTTATCTCTTTTTTCCACACGTTTAGGTTTAGTTGTTTATTGCTTATTCTACATTTATATATATAATAACGCGTTAAGATCAAAATATAGTTTATGGGCTTGTTTGATATCACATTGTAAGTAATATCGAAAAGTGCTGCATGTTTATTAATATTTAGAGAAAATTGAATAGTTTCTTGCAACCAGCTCTCAACAGATTCCCAGAATTCTGTCACTACGGTACAATGCCAAAATAAATGTTCTATTGTTTCTGGTAAAAGTCCACAAAAATTACATAGATTATCTTGCAAAATTTTCATTTTTACTAAGAGATCGTTTGTGGCTAGAATCCTATGCAATATACGGTATTGAAACCAGTGAAGTTTTGTGTTACTGCAACATTTGGCGGGTACATTATAAATCAATTTCCAATTCAAATTTGTATATTCAAAAGTATTGCTCCATTTTATTTGACTTTTTATTTGTAAATCCTTCTTATTAAAAATAGCATAAATGTTTTTACTTCCCTTCTTATTCTTTAATATTTCCTTTATTTTATACGGCAAATATACATGGTACATATATGGTATTTCTAACATTTCAATTCCTTTTCTCCTGATAAAACTTTCAATGGCGGACCTTATTCCTAAGAATTCTAGGAAATTAACTTGGATGTGATACGTGTCACAAAAATTATTTAAATTCATAAAATTACCGTCAGCGTCAATTAAATCCTTGACAAAGTATATATGTTTATTAAACCATTGTCTGTGGAAAATTGTTTTATTTGCAACTTTTATCTCTTTATTGTCCCATATATTTACTGATAAAATGTCCTCGAATGATGAAGGACAATTTAAACTACACAATTTAATCCATGAACTAATCACATCATTCCAGAACTGGTTATTTTTGTTTTTTATTATTTGTTTCAAATATTCTGTTCCTCTAGTAATTAAATTACTAATTTGAGTATAATTTTTCTGAAATATATTTTTATAGTTGGCGTCTGTTATCAGTAATCTCCTAATCCATGTACATTTTAAAGCCAAGATATAATTATCTAAGTGAATCATTTTAAGGCCACCCTTGTCATATTCTTGCATCAATACATCTCTTTTAATTCGATCTACTTTCGATTGCCAAATAAACTTAAAGAAAATTTTGTTAAGTTTGTTTATTATTTCGTCAGGAGGGTTTGGTAAAGATATAAATAAGTGATTAAATTTCGATATAATTAAAGTTTTTAAGATTGTTATTCTGCCAAAGGGGGTCAAAATTCGCTTAGACCATTGCTTTAGTTCCTGTTCTATTTGTTTTATTTTTTCATTAA
Source organism: Ctena decussata (assembly GCA_963989385.1). Classification (NCBI taxonomy): domain Eukaryota; kingdom Metazoa; phylum Mollusca; class Bivalvia; order Lucinida; family Lucinidae; genus Ctena; species Ctena decussata. The sequence continues at coordinate 37,112,530 of OZ022508.1, forward strand.
AGTTAAGCTTTATCATTTTATCCAGGTTACAAGAAAATTTTATACCCAATATTGTAAAATCCGTTTGATTCCAATCAAGTTTGTATCTGTGGTTAAATGTTTCTCCGCAAAACTTTCTACTACCTATCCAGACTGCTCTGGTTTTCGACTTATTAACTTTCAAGCCAGATATATTAGCATAGAGTCTAAGTATATTCATAGCTTCGAGAAAAGATCGCTCTGTGCCATCTAAAATTATTGTAGTATCATCTGCAAACTGAGAGAGTCTGTATTCTGTTTCACCAATTTTTATTCCTTTCATTTCTTTGTTTGTCTTTAGCATTAAAGATAAGATTTCTGCACACAGCAAAAATACATATGGCGATAATGGGTCGCCTTGTCTACATCCCCTAAACATGTGGAAAAAGTCCGACAGAAAACCACTTTGAATAACTGCTGACGTTATATCATTATAAAATACTGACACCCAATGTTTAATTGATTCTCCGAAATTAAAAAAGTTAAGTACTTTTTGAACAAACTTCCACGAAATTGTATCAAATGCCTTTTCAAAATCTATTATGAGTAAAAGTCCTGGAATGTCTGTTTCTTCTGCAAAATTCATAATATCATAAATTAATCTAGTGTTTTCTCCAATATATCGACCATTAATGAAACCTGTTTGGTCAGTTGAAATTATTTTAGATAACACTGTTTTGAGCCTTTCAGCAATACAACCAGATGCAATTTTATAAGTGACATTTAAAAGAGTAATTGGTCGCCAATTTTTTAAAAATTCTCTGGGTTTATCTCCCTTTGGCAAGCAAGTAATGATACCTTGTCTCTGTGTAACAGAGAGTTTTCCAGTTCGATAACCCTCATTTATTGCACGTTGAATAAAAATCTTTAAATCGTTATGGAAAAACTTAAAAAACTCTGCCGTGAAACCGTCAGACCCCGGACTTTTATTATTTTTCATTTTTTTAAGAACATAAGATATTTCTTCTAACTTAATATCCCCTTCTAGTGCGGATTTTCTTCATTTGAAAGTTTAGGTGCTTCCTGTAAGTTATTTAAAATATAATCTATATCCGTGTCTATTTCCGGCCCTGATTCATGTTTTTGATATAAATTTGAATAAAATTCTGTGACTTCTTTTAGAACTTCTTCTTGTTTATTAACAATACTGTTATCATCTTTTTTCACTTTAAAAATTGTTTTACTTGTATAATTTCTAGACTCTAAGCAGCAAAAATATTTAGTTGGTTTCTCCCCCTCTTCTGCCCATCTTACCCTTGCCCTTATAATTACCCCTTGCATTTTTTCCTTTCTTATATTTTGTAATTCTGCCTTCTTTTCCTCTATTTTGTTTAAGTCTAAATTAGGGTTTTCTTCTAATTCTTTAATGTCTTCCTGTAGTTTTTCCTCCCTTAATAAATTTTGTTTTTTCTTATATGCACTATATGATATCGTTTTCCCCCTTATTTCCATTAAAAGCATTTCTAGGAATAACTGATCAGATATCGTAAATTGAATATTATTACTTTCAGTTGTATTTAAGAACTCAAAATCATATATAGGAATCATATATTGTTCTTTCACATTAATAATACACTTTTTTACAGCTTCAGTATAATTTATATCCTTTAGCAAACTATTGTTAAATTTCCAAAGACCTTTTCCTTTAGTAAACTCATTAATTTGAAAGGTTAGAACAATGGTAGAATGATCAGTTCTATAACTTGGAAGAATATCAAAATTTTGGACACTAGGCATGAGGTTTTCAGATATTAAAAAGAATCTAATCGCGCTTGTTTTAAAGGAGTTGGCTTGCGCCAGGTATATCTTTTTAATTGATCGTTTAATTCTCTAAACGGATCAACCAAATTATAATCTTCTTTCATATTTAATACATATTCTTTTGCTCTTGGATTATTTATGTGAATATAATTATAGGTATCTAGCTCTTGATTTTGAACTAAATTGAAATCTCCGCAAATAATACATGTATCATTTTCAAATTCTTCAATAATTTCAACTAATTTAACGAAAAAATTTGGAGAGTCCTCATTTGGTCCATAAATATTTATTAATGTAACATGCTTACCCTCAATTTCTAAGTCAACTGCTATAAAATTACCATTTACAGCATGTTTGGCCTTCAAAACTTTATATTCAAAGTCATTGTTAAACAGAATACAGACGCCCCTCGAGTTCGATGTATTGGAGCTAAATAAAACTTGTCCACCCCATTCAGCACATATATACGGCTCAAGGTTTTCTGTGAAATGTGTATCTTGTAAACAATATATTTGAAATTTCTTTTGTCTTAGGTGCTGAAATAAATCTCTACGTTTCTGAAAATCATGCATGCCCCTAACATTAGTACTAGATATTTTAATCAGACTATGTAATTCCATCTACATAAGTAAGACAAGTTTCCATGTTAAAGTGACTGAATAAATAGAATAGCGAGAATATCACTTTAAGTATACCAGAAAAACCTCTATAAGCATAACTTGTAGACAAATACTCGAGATGTGACTTTTTGAAAGTGAACAAAGAATAACAAATAAACAAAGCAAATATAAAAACAACTTGCGCTTCCTTTCTGACATAAAGATTAGATGTTGAAATAGTCATAATTATGTTCTATCAATCTGTCTTTCGGTATCCATGCTCAACAAGTGTATAAAGACATGGTTTCAAGTAAAAATATTTATAGCCAGATATAATTCTCAGCAACTAGACTCTCTAACATTATGCACTGAGCTTAAAGTCAGACAAAAACATCCACGAGTGGTTTATCCACAACTTAGTTACACTTCCTCTTATCTCAAACTAATAGCATCCCAAAGTAAATTTTCTGGGCCCAGAAAACCCACCCTGAGACATCGATAGTTCGGGATGAACTTCGACTGAGATATCGAGAGTTGACTGCATATAAATAGGCATATGCAGGTACACATGCTCTCACATAATCTTTTTCACTTACTCCAGTACATGTTTACGTATGGGCATGTATATATGTATACCTCCGTGCACGTACACAAAATTTCCCTTGTATATTCACACTCACTTATATATTTATATATAGTCATATACGCCCACATGCACATTAATATACACATACATACACATACATACATTTATTTATCTTTAAACTGTCAATTATGTATCTCTTAAAGTTAATAAATGTTAACCTTATTAATAGCATGGTAACACAATACTTCAAATTTTTATATTAACTAGAATCAAATTATTTTTCAGTAGGAGATATACCAGTAAAAAATGGGACTCCAGTGCTGAAGTGTGAAATGCACGCCCCAACACCGGAGACCCAGCTTACCGGTGGCCTTCATATCATATCATAGTATCATGAATTTAAAAATTCCTTAACCTGTCTTTCTTAGTACCCCAGCATGTCATCTTCTCTCTTAATTTGAAGTGTTGTTTGTAGGTAATCCATCTATGGCATATCTATATCACCTTTTGTTTCTATCTAATTGTTTTAAGTGTCCTATAGTAAGAGAAGACAGATTATACAACATTTTATACATATCCTTTTTTAAGCATAATAAAACAAACATCACATAACTTGGCATGATTAAGAAATACTTATTTTGAAATAAACTTTAATCAATTTACTTTCAGCAAGTGACATGACAGCCAGCAACTGGGACTCCAGTGTTGCAGTGTGACATGCACACAACAACACTGGAGGCCCAGAATGAAAATGGCTTACATTTCCTATCGTGGTACCTAACTCTGTGATACCAACTGTCAATAAGGAGAGGAGAAGGTAATATTGTATCTACCCATTGCATATCAATATAGAAAGTCTGTCACAGTGCCGGGAAGTCAGTGGTGAAAAGATTAGGATTTCCTAGCCTCCTCAGCACTAATGGCCCAACATGTCGCCATCTTTCAATTAGTTTGAAGTTTTGTTTGCTATAAATATCTATCACATACGTATATAACACTTTATTTTCTATCTATAGTCATTTTAAAATCCTAATATGCAAAAACTCATTATACAATATTTGCACCAATATTTTATTGGATTTGATACACTGTCAGCAGGGTGTGAGTGTAAGCTTGATCTGTTAAAACTGACTAATCATGATAACACAATATGTTAATTTATTCAAATGAACTATCAATTTGTGTGTGTGTGTGTGTGTGTGTTTTATGTTGTTCAAGTAAACTTTAATCAATTAACTTTCACTAGCAGACACAAGAGCCAACAACTGTAAATTTATTCAAATGAACTATCAATTTGACTTGTAACTATACTTAATTATATCAATTTAATTTTTGAAGCTTCTTTTTACGATTTTTATTAAAGAATACCTTGTGTGTGTGTGTGTGTGTGTGTATGTGTGTGTGTGTGTGTGTGTGTGTGTGTGTGTGTTATTTTGTTCAAGTAAACTTGAATCAATTTACTTTCACTAGCAGACATGAGAGCCAACAACTGGGACTCCAGTATTGAAGTGTGACATGCACAAAATAACACTGGAGGCCCAGAATGTCAATGGCCTACATATCTTATAACTGCATGATGATGTTTCGATTACCGTGTAATTGTTAACTAATGTGATACCCAACTCCCATTATGGAGCAGGCTAGTTTGTATCAGCCAAGTGAGATATCTATCAGAAAGGAATACCACAATGCTGGGTAAATATACAACCCCTTATTTCATATCAAACTGTTATTTTTTTAACTCATTTGGCAAAATTCATTATAAATATTGTTCCACTTTATAAATGATTTTTCTAGTCAAATTGATGTCATTTGAGGTTTAATAAAATTATCTATTTGCATGAAAATACAATACCTCTAATTCCATCAACACACTAAAATCAACTAACTTTTACCAGTAGATTAGCAGTCAAAGCTTGGACTCCAGTGTTGAAGTGTGATATGCACACCCCAAAACTTGAGGCACAGCCTATCAGAGGCCACTGTAGCTTAGCCTGGCATCAAAACAGTGGGAAAATTCATCCATAAAGGGCAACACTAATTCTGTGATGACCAACTGTCAATAAAGAGAGAAGAAGGTAATATTGTGTCCACCCATTGAATATGTCAATTTACTTTCACTAGCAGACATGAGAGCCAACAGCTGGGACTCCAGTGTTGAAGTGAGACATGCACAAAATAACACTGGAGGCCCAGAATATCAATGGCCTACATATCTTATCACTGCACCATGAGGCCACTGTAGCTTAACCTGGTACTAAAACAGTGGGAAAAATCATCCATAAACTGCAACACTAACTCTGTGATGACCAACAATCAATAAGGAGAGGAGCAGGTTATATTATATCCACCCATTGAATATCAATACAGAAAGGATGTCACAGTGCTGGCAAGTCAATGGTGAAAAGATTAGGAGTTCCTAGCCTCCTCAGCATTAATGGCCCAACATGTGTCCATCTTTCTATTAGTTTCTCCATCTTTCTATTAGTTTGAAGTTTTGTTTGCTACAAATATCTATCACATAAGATTTTACTGTGACTTTTATAAGATTCTTATATAGAATTCTTATGTGCAAAAACTCATTATACAATATTTGTATCATTATTTTATTGGATTTGATACACTGTCAGCATGGTGTGAGTGTAAGCTCGAACTGATAAAATTGACTAACCATGATAACACAATATCAATTTGACTTGTAATTATAAATATTAATATCAATTTTAATTTTTGAAACTTGTTTTTTAGTTTGTTTTTTTTTTATAAAAGAATACTTTGTTTTTGTGTGTAAGTTATAATTTCAAGCAAGCTTTAGTCAATTTACTTTTACTAGCAGACATGAGAGCCAACAACTGGGACTCCAGTGTTGAAGTGTGACATGCACAAAATAACACTGGAGGCCCAGAGTGTCAATGGCCTACATATATTATCACTGCACCATGATGTTTCAAATCACCTTGTAACTGTAAACTAATGAGATAACCAACTGTCAATATGGAGCTGGTTAGTCTGTATCAGCCACTTGAGAAATCTATCAAAGAGGACCGCCACAATGCTGGAAAAATATACAACCCCTTATTTCATATCAAACTGTTTTTAAGTCTGATTGTGGCAAAAGTCATTATATAGTATTATTCTATTTCATAAATGATTTTATGTAGTCAAATTGATGTCATTTGAGATTTCATAAAATTATCTATTTGCGAGAAAATACAATACCTCAAATTCCAACAACAAACTACAGCCAACTTACTTTTACCAGTAGATATTGCAGTCAAAAGCTGGGACTCCAGTGTTGAAGTGTGATACATGTATGCACACCCCAAAACTTGAGGCCCAGCCTCTCAGAGGCCACTGTAGCTTAGCCTGGTACTAAAACAGTGGGAAAAATCATCCATAAACTGCAACACTAATCTGTGTTGACCAACAGTCAATAAGGAGAGGAGCAGGTTATATTGTATCCACCCATTGAATATCAATATAGAAAGGATGTCACAGTGTTGGGAAGTCAATGGTGAAAAGATTAGGAGTTCCTAGCCTCCCCAGCATTAATGACCCAACATGCGTCCATCTTTCTATTAGTTTCACCATCTTTCTATTAGTTTGAAGTTTTGTTTGCTACAAATATCTATCACATAAGATTCTATTGTGACTTTTGTAAGATTCTAATATAGAATTCTTACGGCAAAAACTCATTATACAATATTTGTACCATTATTTTATTGGATTTGATACACTGTCAGCATGGTGTGAGTGTAATCTCGAACTGATAAAATTGACTAACCATGATAACACAATATTTTAAGTAATTCAAATAAACTATCAATTTGACTTGTAACTATAAATATTAATATCAATTTTAATTTTTGAAACTTGTTTTATTTTTTTTATAAAAGAATATTTTTTGTGTGTATTTTATAATTTCAAGCAAGCTTTAGTCAATTTACTTTTACTAGCAGACATGAGAGCCAACAACTGGGACTCCAGTGTTGAAGTGTGACATGCACAAAATAACACTGGAGGCCCAGAGTGTCAATGGCCTACATATATTATCACTGCACCATGATGTTTCAAATCACCTTGTAACTGTAAACTAATGTGATAACCAACTGTCGATATGGAGCTTGTTAGTCTGTATCAGCCACTTGAGAAATCTGTCAAAGAGGACCGCCACAATGCTGGAAAAATATGCAACCCCTTGTTTCATATCAAACTGTTTTTAAGTCTGATTGTGGCAAAAGTCATTGTATAATATTATTCTATTTTATAAATGATTTAATGTAGTCAGATTGATGTCATTTGAGGTTTCATAAAATTATCTATTTGCAAGAAAATACAATACCTCAAATTCCATCAACAAACTACAGCCAACTAACTTTTACCAGTAGCTATTGCAGTCAAAAGCTGGGACTCCAGTGTTGAAGTGTGATATGCACACCCCAGAACTTGAGGCCCAGCCTCTCAGAGGCCACTGTAGCTTAGCCTGGTACTAAAACAGTGGGAAAAATCATCCATAAACTGCAACACTAACTCTGTGATGACCAACAGTCAATAAGGAGAGGAGCAGGTTATCTTGTATCCACCCATTGAATAACAATATAGAAAGGATGTCACAGTGTTGGGAAGTCAATGGTGAAGAGATTAGGAGTTCCTAGCCTCCTCAGCATTAATGGCCCAACATGTGTCCATCCCTTTATTAGTTTCACCATCTTACTATTAGTTTGAAGTTTTGTTTGCTACAAATATCTATCACATAATATTCTACTGTGACTTTTATAAGATTCTAATATAGAATTCTTATGTGCAAAAACTCATTATACAATATTTGTACCATTATTTTATTGAATTTGATACACTGTCAGCATGGTGTGAGTGTAAGCTTGATCTGTTAAAACTGACTAACCATGATATATTCAAATAAACTATCAATTTGGCTTGTAACTATAATTATTAATATCAATTTAATTTTTGAAACTTGTTTTATTTATTTTTATAAAAGAATACTTTGTTTTTGTGTGTATGTTATATTTTCAAGTAAACTTTAGTCAATTTACTTTCACTAGCAGACATGAGAGCCAACAAATGGGACTCCAGTGTTGAGGTGTGGCATGCACAAAATAACAATGGAGGCCCAGAATGTCAGTGGCCTACATATCTTATCACTGCACCATGATGTTTCAAATCACCATATAACTATATACTTATGTGATTCAACTGTCAATATTCAGCAGGCTACTTTGTATCAACCAACTGAGATATCTAAACAAGAGAACCACCACAATGCTAGGTAAATCAACAACCCCTTATTTCATATCAACCTTTTTTTTAAGTCTTATTGTGGCAAAAGTCATTATATAATATTGGTTCATTTTATAAAATATTTTATGTAGTCAACTTGATGTCATTTGAGGTTTAATGAAAATACAATACCTAAAATTCAATCAACAATTTACAGCCAACTAACATTTACCAGAAGATGTTGCAGTCAAAGCTGGGACTCCAGTGTTGAAGTGTGATATGCACACCCCAAAACTTGAGTCCCAGCCTCTCAGAGGCCACTGTAGCTTAGCCTGGTACTAAAACAGTGGGAAAAATCATCCACAAACTGCAACACTAACTCTGTGATGACCAACTGTCCATAAGAAAAGTAGCAGGTAATATGGTATCCATCTATTGAATATCAATATAGAAAGTCTGTCACAGTGTTGGGAAGTCAATGGTGAAAAGATTAGGAGTTCCTAGCCTCCTCAGCATTGATGGCCCAACACATCACCATCTTTCTATTAGTTTCACCATCTTTCTATTAGTTTGAAGTTTTGTTTGCTACAAATATCTATCACATAACTATATAAACTTTAGTTTCTATCTATAGTGATTCTTAAATTCTAATGTGCAAAATTCATTGTGCAATATTTGAACCATTATTTTATTGGATTCTGTTTGCTGCAAATATCTATCACCAAAGTATATAACACTTTAGTTTCTATCTATAGTTATTCTAAAATTCTAATGTGCAAAAACTCATTATACAATATTTGAACCATTATTCTTTTGATTTTATACTATGTCAGCATGGTGTGAGTGTAAACTTGATCTGATAAAAATTGACTAAACATGATAACACAATATGTTAGTTTATTCAAATGAACTATCAATTTGACTTGTAACTATACTTATTAATATCAATTTAATTTTTGAAACTTGTTTTTATGATTTTTATAAAAGAATAATTTGTGTGTGTGTGTGTTTTCAAGTAAACTTCACTCAATTTACTTTCACTAGTAGACATGAGGGCTATCAACTGGGGCTCAAGGGATGAAGTGTGACATGCACAAAATAACACTGGAGGCCCAGAATGTCAGTGACCTATGTATCTTATCACTCCACCATGATGTTTCAAATCACCATATAACTGTTAACTTATGTGATGCCCAACTGTCAATATGGGCCATGCTAGTTTGTATCAGCCAATTGAGATATCTATCAGAGAGGAATACCACAATGCTGGATAAATATACAACCCCTTATTTCACATCTAACTGTGTTTTAGGTCTTATTGTGGCAAGAGTCATTATACAATATTATTCCATTTTATAAATGATTTAATGTAGTCAAATTGATGTCATTTGAGGTTTAATAAAATTAGTCTTATCACTCCACCATGATGTTTCACAAACACCATATAACTGTAAACTTATGTGTTGTACTGTCAATATGGAGCAGGCTAGTTTGTATCAGCCAAGAGAGATATCTATCAAAGAGGACCACCACAATGCTGGGTACACAGACAACCCCTTATTTCATATCAAGCTATTTTTAAGTCATTTTGTGGCAAAAGTCATTATACAATATTGTTCCATTTTATATAAGGTTTTATGTAGTCAACTTGATGTCATTTGAGGTTTAATAAAATTATCTATTTACATGAAAATACAATACCTCAAATTCCATCAACAAACTACAACCAACTAACTTTTACCAGAAGATATGGTAGTCAAAAGCTGGGACTCAAGTGTTGAAGTGTGATATGCACACCCCAAAACTTGAGTCCCAGCCTCTCAGAGGCCACTGTAGCTTAGCCTGGTACTAAAACAGTGGGAAAAATCATCCATAAACTGCAACACTAACTCTGTGATGACCAACTGTCAATAAAGAGAGGAGCAGGTTATATTGTATCCACCCATTGAATATCAATTTAGAGAGTCTGTCACAGTGTTGGGAAGTCAATGGTGAAGAGATTAGAAGTTCTAGCCTCCTCAGCGTTAATGGCCCAACATGTCACCATCCTTCTATTAGTTTCATTATCTTTCTATCAGTTTGAAGTTTTGTTTGCTACAAATATCTATCACATCAGTAGTATATAACACTTTAGTTTCTATCTATAGTTATTTTAAAATTCTAATGTGCAAAAGCTTATTATACAATATTTGTACCATTGTTTTATTGGATTTTATACACTGTCAGCATGGTGTGAGTGTAAGCTTGAACTGATACAATTGACTAACCGTGATAACAAAATATTTTTATTTAAATGAACTATCAATTTGACTTTGTTACTATAGTTATTGATATCAATTTAATTTTATAAACTTGTCTTTATTAGATCAAACAAGTTAATGAAATCCAATTTACTGTACCAGGTCTTTACATTGTATTTCATGTCAATGGATGTTTTCTCAGATTGTATTTTATATCTGTCCACCATTTCTGATGTTGTCTGGTATGGAAAGTCTCTTCAAAGTCTGTGATAATAGAAACCATGTAGTAATTTAATCAAGTGTCACTTTATCTTTAATAAATATATGTTTTTTCTAGCTTTATATACAATTAATTTTTTATTACAAGTTAACATAGGTCTTTAATCTATCTCTGTCTTAACTTCTGGTATAGCTGCTATAGCTTATGCCTTTCTTACAACCCATCTATCTTTACTTTCCTTCTTGACTTCTAGAACCATTTTCAGTCCACTATCTCTGATTCTGGTTTTGAGTTTTTCATCCTGTCTTATTCCATAGGCCACCCTGGCCAGTCTTTGCCTTTCTTTTTTCATAGGGACAGGCAGATCTGTCAAAATCTTTTTGCCTGATCCTGCTAACTGATAAGTACTGGAAAGGACCAATTCTCTGTCCTCATATGAAATAAACCTCATAATCACAGGTCTTGGGCCTTCATGTTCAGACTGTAGTCTGTGGCCATTTGAGAAGTGTATTTTCTTGACTCTTTCTTCCTCTAATTTTAAATGCTGAACAAAGAAGCCTCTCATCTTACCAAACAGTTTTTCTCCTTGTTCTTCTGCAACACCATGAAATATCAAATTGTATTTTCTGTCATGGATCTCGAGCATCATAAGCTTACTATTTAAACTGTCTATCTTCTCATTTAATTCAGTATTCATTTTAGCCATATTGTCATTCTGTTCTCTCTCTATATCATTCACTTTCTCAGCATGGTACTCTATACTCTTTTCTACTCCATCTACCTGCTCTCTCAAGTTTTGTACATCAGTTTGTACTTCAAAAAGTTCACCCTTTACCTCATTGAGATCCTCTCTTAGTTCATTAAAAATTGATGTGAATTTCTCATCTATCTTCTTCAATTTCAAAGTTATTTTTCCTTTGAATTCCTTGAACATAGATCTCATTTCATTTGAGAACTTTGTCAAATCTTGCTCTGAATGAGAATCGGCACTTTCACTCTTCTTTTGAGGCATGATTGTTTATATTGATACTGATACACGTGCGTGTGTGTGTTGATATTGTGGTGGGGTAATGTTTGCCAGATCAGTTACACGGTAGAGGTTTGTGGTTTATTTCCTGGCAATATGTTTGTTGATTATTGCTCAGAATTACTCTAAACTTCTTTGAAGTACAAGAATTTATTAGCTTTCAGCATGGGAACCGAAGAACAGATTTTTTTTCTTCACCGCCCTACAATTATAACAATGCGGCCATCTCCATTTACGTCAAACCGGAAGTCCCATTATCTTTTTTTTTTTAAAGACTTTTCTTGTTATATGCTAATTTGATTTTTGAAGAACTAAGTGACGGACACTTGGCGCCAGGTGTGTGCAACTGTTGTCACGTAACGCTGAGCCACTCGGGGAACGTCGTTAGGAGAACTGAAACAGAACAGAACAGAAATTTAGAAGAACTAACACTTCAGAGGATTAGACGGCATGCGACGTTCACATTTTATTGATGTGTTACATGTAATTATAGTCCATCTGCCATATAACTAACAGAATTAGGGATGCCTTAGAATGTAAGTGATTTAATTTACACTTTACAAACATCGAGCCAATTGTCCTTAAGTCAGCTAGCCGACTAAATGGATTAAGTGACACACGTCTTTCACTTCTTTAGTATAAATGACGATTCTCATAGTTGTTTAAAATCATTAAAAATATTTTCAACTGAAAAGGCTGGCTTAGCTTTGTCTTTCTTATTTTCTTATTTCCGATTTTGAAAAATACGTTTAAACATTAACAGTAGCTACCTGACATTTTTATACGCCCATCGAAGACGGGTCGTATTATGGCGTGACCACCGTCCGTCCGTTAATTTTTCGTGTCCGCTCCATATCTCCTTAACATCTTGAAAGAGTTTTTGAAACTTGGGTCAAATGTTTGCCTTGTCGAGACACTGTGCAGAACTCATATTTCAACGATGTCCGACAAAGGTCAAGGTCTCACTTAGAGGTCAAAAGGTAACAATCCGTGTCCGCTCCATATCTCTACCGTTTAAGATTTCTTCATGAAAGTTTGTACACATATAAAACACCATTAGACGATATGAAGAGAACAAAGAACCATAACCCTACTTTCAGTTTGACGGAATTATGTCCATTTCTAGTTTTCCTATAGTAATTGCATATAAGCTTCGTGTCCGCTCCATATCTCAAAAACTGTTCAAGATTTCTTCATGAAATTTTGTACACATATAAAACACCATCAGAAAATGTGCAGAGAAAAAAAAACCACAACCCTACTTTCAGTTTTGACGGAATTATGTCCCTTTGTATTTCTATATAGTTATTTCATATAAGCTTCGTGTCCGCTCCCATATCTCAAAAACCGTTTGAGATTTCTTCATGAAAGTTTGCATAAAATAAGCACCATCAGATGATGAAAGTTTGTATAAATATGAAGCAGCATCAGACAATGTACAGAGAAAAAGAACTCTAACCCTACTTTCACTTTTAACAAAATTACACCCTTTGTATTTTTCGTATTGTAATTTTGTATTAAATTCGTGTCCGCTCCATCTATCTCCTTAACCCTTTGAAATATTTTTTCTGGGCGTAGAAGTTAAGAAAAACAGAAGTCATGTATAGTTTCTAAGCCTAGAAGTTCTATTATAGAGTTAGTCTAACTAGTAGTTAATGAGTCCCATTGAATTCAGAAATCGACGTTACGAGTTGTTACGTCAATATTGACCCATTTAATGATAGGTTCCCCTCTTTATTTAAAAGTAAGTAGACTTGGAACCAATATTTCTTCTGGCCGGTTTACATCGCGGAATGATTATGTACAAAGTAGTCAGCTATTTTGTCAACGTATATAAGAAGTTTAAGACCTGAGTATCTCCATGTAATACATAAATTTATATAAAAGACGATAACAGATATTTCTAGACTAATATGCACAGTGGAAGGAAAGTAAACGATGATTATTTGAGTGTATGTGTATTCCGAATTGGAAGAGTACTTCGGTCGACCACCTAGCTGATGAAATATCTCCGTATTTTCCTAGTGAACATCGTTACGAGATTTGAACAACATTATCTCATTATTCAATCGACTTTGATACCGCTAAATTATTAATGATCAAAAATAATAATTCAGTCCATGAAAGATGAATTTAATTGTTGAATTTGAGCTCGCATAACAAAATTTAAGCCTTGACCTAGATATTCGAGACCGTATCGGGACGTTTCGCGCCAGGGACGTTTCGTCCCAGGACGTTTCGTCGGTGCACACTAATCGCCGGGAAGGCCGGGAAGAAAAAGCCGGGAAGATAGGGGGTAGTTGTCTTTCGGATTCAATATCTATCTTTCTATATAAGCTATCTAAACAAATTAGGTATCATTTTAAAGAATAGACTCTAATTTGAATATTGAATATAAAATAAATAGATTTTTTTGAGTTTTTGATGACTTTTTGGTACTTTAAAAATTCCGGGAAGACAGCCGGGAAGATCGGGGTAGTTGTCTTTGGCATTCAATACCTATCTTTCTACATAAGCTTTCCAAACAAATTAGGCATAATTTAAAAGAAGAGGCTCTAATCTAAATATTGAATATAAAATAAATAGAATTTGATGAGTTTTCGATGACTTTTTGGTACTTAAAAAATTTCGGGAAGAGCCGGGAAGGCAGCCGGGAAGATAGGGGTAGTTGTCTTTCGGAGTCAATATCTATCTTTTTGTATAAGCTTCCTAAACAAATTAGGCATCATTTTTAAAAAGAGGCTCTAATCTAAATATTGAATATAAAGTGAATAGATTTTGTTGAGTTTTTGATGCCTCTTTGGTACTTTAAAAATTCCGGGAAGAGCCGGGAAGACAGCCGGGAAGATCGGAGTAGTTGTCTTTGGGATCCAATATCTATCTTTCTATATAAGCTTTCCAAACAAATTAGGCATCATTTTAAAGAGGAGTTGAATATAAAATAAATAGATTTTGATGAGTTTTCGATGACTTTTTGGTACTTCAAAAATTCCGGAAGAGCCGGGAAGGCAGCCGGGAAGATAGGGGTAGTTGTCTTTCGGATTCAATATCCATCTTTTTATATAAGCTTTCTAAACAAAAATATGCATCATTTTAAAAAGGAGTCTCTAATCTAAATATTGAATATAAAGTAAATAGATTTTGTTGAATTTTTTATGCCTCTTTGGTACTTTAAAAATTCCGGGAAGAGCCGGGAAGCTAGCCGGGAAGATAGGGGTAGCCATCTCTCTCTACCTGCATAAGCTATCTAAGCAAATTAGGCAGTATTTGAAAGAAGAGACTATTATCCAAAGTGGGATATAAAATAAAATAGTTATGTTGACAGTTAGTAGATACCGGCATCATTCGCGCTTTTCGCTCGTGATATGATCTACTTTACAGCTTACCTCCATAATACGTTGAATTATTACTCAACAATTCTCAGCTACAGCTCATCTATTTCTTAAACAAATGAAGAGAATCGTTTGTTATTATTACAAGTGGTTGTGTCTATCTCTAGGGTCATTGGGTCATTTTCCCCTTCTTTCTTCTTTTTTTTATTTTTGCGACCTGTCACGTTAGCCTATGGATAATATTATCCATAGTTTCCAGCTGGCCCCGCGCATAAGCGATTTTTAATATACTGTTTGTTCCAACTAGTATTCGCTACTGCGGCTCGTGGAGGTGTGACTAGGTCTTGCTGCCGTAAACGCCTGTATGTACTGTTTACAGCAACCATTTGCCAGCCATTTTTTTTATTCTAATATTATATATGTACTCGAAGACTTTAAGGTTGTCTCAGAGCGTGCGTGCGTGCGTGTGCGTGTATGTGTGGGTTTTCAAATTCCACTCATTTAAACTATTGTTCGCAATTTCCTAAACTCATATAATCCTAGCATCCATTTGTTTGCTTCTATCTTTCCTTCTTCCTTTGAGCGATGAACGCATCGTTAATATCAATCGAATGTACATTAAAGCAATGCAATTAAGTGATTATGGATTTAACGACCCGTGAATGAGTAAAATCAGACCGATACTGATGTCCCTTTACGTAAAATTATCGTCCAACATGAACTTAAATAAATAAAAAATAAATGAAATAAATAAAAATAAATAAATTAAAATGAATATTTACTTCATGAGTTTATGAGGGGGGGGGTCTACTTTTTAGTATATGGAATAACAATCCGTGAAATATTGGTCTATCTAATTTTCTGTGTCTCCTTACAAAAATTGTCTAGTTTAAACAAATGATTTTAACTGAAGTTTAAGATGCATTACTTCAACATCTAAAATAGTTTTATTTACGTCACTTTCGACAGGACGACTCTGCATGCGTCTAAGAAATGAAATAAAAATATGAGCAGCCTCATGATAAAACCAGTAGCTTTTTGACATGAGCGCCCAGCGAAGGCTCAAGCCCGGCAGCCC
Source organism: Ctena decussata (assembly GCA_963989385.1). NCBI lineage: Eukaryota > Metazoa > Mollusca > Bivalvia > Lucinida > Lucinidae > Ctena > Ctena decussata. The sequence continues at coordinate 37,128,629 of OZ022508.1, forward strand.
GCCCATTTTGATCGGAGTCTTCGCTGGGCGCTAAATGGGTAGCTAAGTAGCTATGGGTCTAAGCTTTATTCATGCGGACAGCGAAGACTCTGATCCGACTGTGTAATAATAATAATGATAAATCTACAAAATCTAGTTCAGTTATATATATTAATATAACTGGTGTGATTTTGTAATTAAGTTGCCTGTTTGGTATTCCATTGACAAAATTTCAAACCCTACATATAACAAAGCAAAAGACTTACTTTGAACGCACTGATATCCCGCATTCCTTCATGAAGCTGTTCTACACGAGCACCACTACAGAACCGAGCACAGGATACAGAATGATTAGTCCGTAAATACAGTTCGCCAACAAGCTTACGTTGAAATGGATGGACCAAGCTGCAATTAAATCTTCAGATTTTAATTTTACCTCACTGCAGCTGGTGTTGTGCCGTGTGGCGGCCGTAAAACGTCTCCCCGTACATCATCCATAGTGCAGATTATTTTTTCTTTTCGTCCTTTGAGATCAGAGGATATATTCTGAGAAATCTGAAATTTTAGATTGGTTTACTCATATTCTAAGCCATCATTTTATATATTATTTGGACCTTTTTTGATACTAATCAGTCTTTGAATCGGCTGTCCAATTGAGATTATGAAATTACAGTATGCTCTTCTCTGGTTTCGTCACCAGATATTGTCAGGGTCACTGAAGAGGTTTTATTAGCCGAAACTACGTAGTCTGGCCCATGTTCCTTCTTATGAATGTATTCTCTGCTCTTGAAGGAACTCTTTCAGATTTTAATTTTACCTCACTGCAGCTGGTGTTGTGCCGTGTGGCGGCCGTAAAACGTCTCCCCGTACATCATCCATAGTGCAGATTATTTTTTCTTTTCGTCCTTTGAGATCAGAGGATATATTCTGAGAAATCTGAAATTTTAGATTGGTTTACTCATATTCTAAGCCATCATTTTATATATTATTTGGACCTTTTTTGATACTAATGAGTCTTTGAATCGGCTGTCCAATTGAGATTATGAAATTACAGTATGCTCTTCTCTGGTTTCGTCACCAGATATTGTCAGGGTCACTGAAGAGGTTTTATTAGCCGAAACTACGTAGTCTGGCCCATGTTCCTTCTTATGAATGTATTCTCTGCTCTTGAAGGAACTCTTTCAGATTTTAATTTAATTAGGTGATAATCAAAGTAAGTACAAGCATACTGCAAGAATGATTTTCGTTATATATATATAAAAATGTCGAGAAAAAAATAGATAAAAATAATAAATGAATAAATAAACAAATCCTGACAAAATCCAAAAAATTAAAGAGTTTTAGAACGGAATTAAAGGAGAACATTACTAAATTATCCGTATGTTTATTATAAATATGTACTGTTATTCCTGCCTTTCCGGCTGCGCTACCTTAAATTCTCGAATTGTTTAGAGCAACATAAGGTCTTCATTTTTTCCGGAAAGCACTTGTCTTATAATCGACATTTAGCTTAAAGACTGTTTTTTAAAGGGTGCAAAAATTATATCATAAAAATCTTGCAAAATAGGAGATTTTGGGTCCCACAAACTACAATCCCTCTCTTCCCGGCTGCCTTCCTGGCTCACCCCGGACATTTTAAAGCACCAAAACGTCATCAAACTTTCGACATAACTATTTCTTATATTCATCATTTAGATAAGAGTCTCTTCTTTAAAATGATGCATCATTTGTTTAAATAGCTGATACAAAAAATAGATATTTAATCCGAAAGACAACTACCCCTATCTTCCCGGCTGCCTTCCCGGAATTTTTGAAGTGTCAAAAAGTCATAAAAAACTCAACAAAAGTTACTTATTTTATATTCAATATTTAGATTAGAGTCTCTTCTTTTAAATTATGCATCATTTGTTTAGATAGCTTATACAGAAAGATAGATATTGAATCCCAAAGACAACTACCCCGATCTTCTCGGCTGTCTTCCCGGCTCTTCCCTGAATTTTTAAACTACCAAAAAGTCACCAAAAACTAAAAAAAATCTATTTATTTTACATTCAATATTTAAATCAGAGTCTCTTCTTTAAAATGATACCTAATTTGTTTAGATAGCTTATATAGAAAGATAGATATTGAATACGAAAGACAACTACCCCCATCTTCCCGGCCTTTTCTTCCCGGCCTTCCCGGCGATTAGTGTGCACCCGTTTCGTCCCAAACAGGCCAAAAACCCGGGACGATTCGTCTCAGAACGTTTCGACCCATATTCATTTAGATTTCATCGAGAGATCACCGTATCAAAACGAAAGAACGAATCTGAATACAAAATCCGATACATAAGACTGTACACTCATGATTCTCAAATGTTTAGTTCGCGAATTTATTGAAATTCAAACAGATTTCTCAGCCTAAAAAAACGAAACGCAAGGATTTGTCAGTGTAAGCGGAAGTAAATGTCACCAATACGGCGGTTTGAGCTAAGTCCTTCGAGGATAATCCAGACAGTTACATTAGTTTTTCTTTTGTTTAATATATTATTAGAAAAGTATACCTAATATTGTATTCATATTTACAGGCATAGTTACTATATTGTACCGTTTGAAACAAGAGTAAAAGCTCTTTCAGTATGAAACTATTAAGTTGCAATCCATCCACACTCGGTTCAAAACTTCATTATTAACAGGATGGGGTACAAGGTAAATATTATATGAAGGTCTCATCTGGCCAAACTAGCTACACTTTTGACTCATCCTGATGTTGAAAGAGTTGTTTTGGGGTATATTGGTGAGTTCAGAGACAGACTCACTTAACACCGGCATAACACCTATGAACATCGGTCTGATTCCTACCTGCTTAGAGATGCATCCTGTATTACCCAGAAACTTATCGATGAATACCGGTCTGCTCAGACACACTCACCGCACTACCTAGAAACATGTCAATGAAGACCGGTCTGATTCCTTATCTTAACTGCTTTGACACACTCACTGCATTAACTAGAACTATTTGGATGAACACTTGTCTGAAACCTATCTTCTCAGACACACTGACCCCACTACTTAGAAACAATCTGATAAACACCAGTCTAATAACTTCACCATCCTACCTTAAAACATGTTGATGAACATCGGTCTGTTTCCTACCTGCTTAGACAAATTCACCGCATTACCTAGAAACATGTCGATGAACACCAGTCATCGACATGTTTTTAGGTAGTGCAGTGAATTATCTAAAGAGGGTAAAATCAGACTGGTGTTCATCGACATGTTTCTAGGTAATGCGGTGATTATGTATAAGCAGGTAGGAATCAGACCGGTGTTCATTGACATGTTTCTAGGTAGTGTGCTGATTGTGTCCGAGCATGTCAGGATCAGATAAGTGTTCTTCAGAATGTTTCTAGATAGTGCGGTGAGTGTATCTGAGCAAGTACATATCAGACATATATTAATTGACAGATTCCTACCTGCTTTGACAAACTCAGCGCACTACCTAGTAACATGTTGATGAACACCAGTCATCGACATGTTTCTAAGTAGTGCAGTGAATTGTCTAAAGAGGTAAAATAAAACTGGTGTTCGACATGTTTCTTGGTAGTGAAGTGATCATGTCTAAGCAAGTAGGAATCAAACCATTCTTCTTCGACATGTTTTAAGATAGCGGAGTGATTGCGTTGGAGCAGGTCGGTATCGGACAAGTGTTCTTCAAAATGTTTCAAGGAAGTGCGGTGGGTGTATCTGAGCAAGAAAGTATCAGACATATATTTACCTGCTTTGGCAAACTCAGTGTACTACCTAGAAACATGTTGATGAACACCAGTCATTGACATGTTTTTAAGTAGTGCAGTGAATTGTCCAAAGAGGTAAAATTCAGACCGGTGTACATCAAAATTTTTCTTGGTTGTGAAGTGATCATGTCTAACCAAGTAGGAATCAGACCTGTGTTCATCAATATGTTTCTAGGTAGTGGGGTGATTGTGTTTGAGCAGGCTGCAATCAGACAAGTGTTCTTCGAAATGTTTGTAGGCATTGCGGATAGCAGTGCGGTTAGTTTATCTGAGCAAGTACGTATCAGACATTTATTAATTATTAATTGACATGTTTAGAGGGAGTGTGGTATAGTTATTTGACTGGTTTTCATCGATGTGTTTCCAGGTGGTGAGATGAATGTGTCTGAGTGGGTAGGTATTAGACAAATGTTCAACCAAATGGTTCTAGGTAGTGCAGTGAATGTATTTAAGCCGGTAAAAATCAGACTGATGTTCATTGACATGTTTCTAGATACCATAAAATCGAAAAAGTGATATCACAAAATATGTACGATTGAGTGATATCACAAAATCCAATTAGTGATACCACAAAATAGAATAAGTGATATCACAAAATTGATTTTGTGATGACACGAGATCACAGCTACTTTGTGATATCACTAATTCGATTTTGTATATCACAACATCTATTTAGTGATGTCACATTCGATTTTGTGATATCACTTAATCGATTTTATGATATCACTATATCTATCGAGTTTGTGATCAGTAATTCGTTCCTAACTAGTGATATCAAGAAATCGATATTACAAAAACGATTTTGTGATTTCACTAAATCGATTTAGTAAACATAATATAACACATGTTTATGACACTCAGGTGAGTCAGTGATAGCACATAATAGTTAGTGAAATCAGAAAATAATGTGATACCACATGTGATATCACATACTTGAAATAGTGGTATCACAAAATCGACATTGTGATATCACAAATTCGATTTTGTACGAATTAGTGATATCACAAACTCAGATTACTAATATCGCCAAATCAAATAAGTGATATCAAACAAAAATCGAATTTGTGATATCGAAAAATCATATCCACTTTACCTTTTGATATATATCCAAATCTGTAAAGTGATATCTATGGCAAGCCATTTTACTAATCATAATGCATAGTAGATATCTTATATAGTAAATTAGCTATCTAATATGCCAGTTAAGATATCTAATATAACATATAAGATATATAACATATAAGAAATCTTATATCCTCTATAAGATATCTGCTACAGGATATATCTTATATAGAAAATAAGATATCTTATATAGGATATGAGTTATCATCTTATTTAATTTTTCATATAAGATATCTTATATAATATATCAGATATCTTATATATTAGATATCTTATATAGCATGTAAAATATCTTATATAATAAATCAGATATCTGATATATCAGATATGTTATATATTTAAATAAGATATCTCACATCCTATATAAGATAGCATATCTGATATCGATATCTGATTTACAAAAAGGATATCTTATATGTGATACAAGACATCTTAAATGCTATATCAGATAACATATATTGTGTTGCGTCTTATGGAAAAGTCAAATAAGATATCTTATATACCTACACTAGATATCTTATATAGTATATAAGATTCTTATATGATATCTTATATACCTATACTAGATATAGAAGGTCCCTTTGCACGCGACAATGATCAGCATATTCACATAGTTGTTTTTTCTAGTGAAATTATTTAATTCAGATTTTTATATACTAAGGCCCGATTTCACGTTAAACTTAGTACATGGATTAGCATTCGGAACACCAAAATTTTAAATTGCGCCTTACGGTAAAATAGACCACGGACTGGTTAATACGAGTTATAACTGTGATGTGAAATCGGGCCTAAAACCAATTGTTATTTGCATTTCAACTAATATAAATCTCATTCATCTTAATTTATCACTCAGTTTGTACTACGAATTTTGGAATTCAGAATTCGAAATTCAGAATTGTGAAATAAGAGAGGTAATTGGGCTATCGTAGGACATCGATACTTTTCGATTTTTATTGCCTTCCTTGCATTTTTATTTTGAATTAAAGGTGTTAGGTCCATATAGTTCAATTTAGCTGCACTAAGGTCTTTTTGCATATCTTTTAGTCTACATTAAACGCGGTCAATATTGTTCTGATTTACATGACCATGCATCATTCTTTAATATTAGTATATAGAGAAAAAAGAGAAAATGAACAAAAGGTTACTCAGTTTTATTTATTTATTTATTTTTCTTAAAATGCAAGTCTTAAGTCAAAAATTGTGGTAGCCTAATATTCTGCACTAGCTTACAAATCTTCTGATCAAAGATATGTTACTGTGGTCATTTTTAACAAAATTAATACATCCAAAAACTAAAGTTTTTTGCGTGGCTATATCGAAGTAAGATAATTTGTTGGGGTCGAAAACAACACGGAAGAAGCCTCATCAGTCTGCAATGAGATTCAAGTTTCATTTCAACAATCATTGCGACATTTACTTCTATAAACCTGCATAAACTGAGAAGTAAAATCAAACGCCCAATATAACATGACATTTCATGTTATAGTTTTTCTTGTTGAAATTTGAGTCAAATGTTCACCTTATCTAGGCAACGTGCAGAGCTCGTATTTCAACAATGTCTGACAAAGGTCAAGGTCACACTTTGAGGTCAAAGTTCAAAAGGTAACATTATATGTCCGCTCCATATCTCGAGAACAGTACAAGATTTATTCATAAAAGTTTATACAAATACAAGAGCATGTGAGCAGAGGCTCACGTATACCCCCGGCCAGCGCCATCGCCTAATAAAAACACACTAAAGCAAATGTTAAATAACAGACATATGAATGGACAATCTATTACAAATCCAGTGGAAGGCCTTTAGACAAACACACAATGGTTCCATTAAAACATGCAAATTATGTTATCAAAAGAAAATACAAATTTAACACAAAATTTCAACACAAATTTACATAAAGTTCTATGTCAGTGACCTTGACCTAAAGTCAGCGGCAGCATCCAGATGGTGTCAACTAGTCAATTTAAACCTATACCTAAACCTAGTCACATAGCAAACTGAGAAATCTTTAACATAAATTTTACCATTTATTCCACTGGAGATAGAGATGGAAAAAAGGAAAAAATGAAGGCCAAAAGAAATCTTAGCATTTTGATTTTCTTTCCTACAATAAACTTGGCCATTCTCAAGATGTAAACAAAAATTGAAGACTGTGGCTCTCTTAGGAACATAGAAAACTGTGACAAAAATAAGCTGGAGAGAAAGAAAAATGGACAAAAAAAGGGAATGATAAGCAGGAGGCCGATACTCTATTACACCATATAACTAGTCATACCCAACATTTGCACCAAACTTCAAAATCCTAGCTGTAGTGGTTCCTGAGAAATGTTGGGACAGGAAAAGTTTAATTTTAAAGGAGAGAAAGAAGAAATGGACAAACAAAGGGAATGATAAGGAGGAGGAGGCTGATGTTTTCTTACACAATACAACTAGTCATACTCAATGTTTGTAATAAATTTCAAAAACCTAGGTGTAGTTGTTCCTGAGAAATCTATGATAGAAATTTAATTGGAGAGCAAGAAAAAATGGACAAACAAAGGGAATGATAAGCAGAAGAAAGCTAATTGTCCCTTATACTGTACATCTAGTTATACCCAACATTTGTACCAACCTTATAAATCCTAGCTGTTGTGGTTCCTGAGAAATCTGTGACAGAAATTTAATTGGAGAGAAAGAAAAAATGGACAAACAAAGGGAATAATAAGCAGAAGGAGGCCAATACTCTCTCACACTGTACATCTAGTAATACCCAACATTTGTACAAAATTTCAAAATCCTAGCTATTGTGGTTCCTGAGAAATCTGTGACAGAAATTTAATAGGAGAGAAAGAAACAAGAATTCCGCGGAATGCTATGTCGCACCTGCCATATGCTTTCTCAGTAGTAGATACCATGGTTACAGGAAAGTGTACACTAGGTCTGATGAATTTATGTAGAAATTTGAGCAAATTGGACTTACAATCTAAAAAAGATGCAGTTCTATACATAAAGCTCTACATGCAGTCAACAGAGTTAAAAATATAGGTTAAAGGTATAAAGCAGTCAAATAATCGAGGACACCAGCTTAAGAAAACATTTTATGCCATGTCTGATGATTGTAGGTGGTATAGTTGGTGAGAAACGGACTTGGATGCTCTTGTCGATGTAATTTTTGACGTAAAATTTTACTACAGAGCATGAAATATAGGTCAAAGGTCAAAATAAAGGCAACACTAGACCATCCTAAGAAAAAACTTTATACCAGGTTTGAAGATTGCAGGTATCATAGATGGAGAGAAATGGACTTAAACTCTAGGGTTGACGTAACTGTTGGCATAGAATTTTATGAAGTCATCAGAGCATGAAAAATAGGTCAAAGGTCAAAATAAGTTCAAGGTTCCTCGAGACCATTCTAAGAAAAAACTTTATACCAGGTTTGATGAACGTAGGTATCATAGATTGAGAATAATGGATCCGAACGCTAGGGTCGACGTAATTGTGGATGGACGGACAGCACAGAATTTTACGAAGTCATTGGAACATAAAAATAGGTCAAAGGTCAAAATAAGTTCAAGGTTCCTCGAGACTATTCTAAGAAGAAACTTTATACCAGGTTTGATGAACGTAGGTATCATAGATTGAGAATAATGGACCCGAACGCTAGGGTCGACGTAATTGTGGACGGACGGACTGACGGACGGACGGAAAAGTGAACTCCTATATCGCACCTTGCTAAAGCAGGTGCGACAAAAATGGACAAACAAAGGGAATGATAAGCAGAAGAAGGCTGATTGTCTCTTACAAAGTACAACTAGTCATACCTAACATTTGTACCAAATTTCAAAATCCTAGCTATTGTGGTTCCTGAGAAATCTGTGACAGAAATTTAATTGGAGAGAAAGAAAAAATGGACAAACAAAGGGAATGATAAGCAGGAGAAGGCTGACTGTCTCTTACACGGTACAACTAGTCATACCCAACGTTTGTACCAAACTTCAAAACTTTATACCAGGTTTGATGACCGTAGGTATCATAGATTGAGAATAATGGACCCGAACGCTAGGGTCGACGTAATTGTGGACGGACGGACTGACGGACGGACGGAAAAGTGAACTCCTATATCGCACCTTGCTAAAGCAGGTGCGACAAAAATGGACAAACAAAGGGAATGATAAGCAGAAGAAGGCTGATTGTCTCTTACAAAGTACAACTAGTCATACCTAACATTTGTACCAAATTTCAAAATCCTAGCTATTGTGGTTCCTGAGAAATCTGTGACAGAAATTTAATTGGAGAGAAAGAAAAAATGGACAAACAAAGGGAATGATAAGCAGGAGAAGGCCTATTATCTCTCACACAGTACAACTAGTCATACCCAACGTTTGTACCAAATTTCAAAATCCTAGCTATTGTGGTTCCTGAGAAATCTGTGACAGAAATTTAATTGGAGAGAAAGAAAAAATGGACAAACAAAGGGAATGATAAGCAGGAGAAGGCTGATTGTCTCTTACACGGTACAACTGGTCATACCCAACGTTTGTACCAAATTTCAAAATCCTAGCTATTGTGGTTCCTGAGAAATCTGTGACAGAAATTTAATTGGAGAGAAAGAAAAAATGGACAAACAAAGGGAATGATAAGCAGGAGAAGGCTGATTGTCTCTTACACGGTACAACTAGTCATACCCAACCTTTGTACCAAATTTCAAAATCCTAGCTATTGTGGTTCCTGAGAAATCTGTGACAGAAATTTAATTGGAGAGAAAGAAAAAATGGACAAACAAAGGGAATGATAAGCAGGAGAAGGCTGATTGTCTCTTACACAGTACAACTAGTCATACCCAATGTTTGTACCAAATTTCAAAATCCTAGCTATTGTGGTTCCTGAGAAATCTGTGACAGAAAAAATGTTAACATACACACACACACACAAACATATTAACGGAAAAACCAAAAACTATATACCCCCTATATACTTCGTATACCGGGGGTATAATAAAGCATCATTAGACGATGTGCAGAAAAAAGAACCATAACCCTACTTTCAGTTTTGACGGAATTATGTATCTTTGTATTTTTCATATAATAATTTCGTATTAGCTTTGTCTCTGCTCCATAGCTTGAAAACCGTTTAAGCTTTCTTCATTGATGATTTAAGCTATTGACAAAGTTCTGTAATCTCTTGTTTTCTTTCCAACTTTAAGCCCCAAACGGGCGTATATTGCCCCGCTCAGCGGAGCTCTTGTATATTTTAGCCGCGACACGAGAAAACCAACAAAGTGGGTGATCGCCCAGCACAGACTCAGATCAGCCTGGTCATTTGCCTAGTCAGACCAGACTCTTCTATAAACGCTTAAAGCGTAGCTAATGGTCTAAGCTACTTCCATGCCGACAGCGAAGACTCTGATCAGACTGGGCGGATGCCCAGGCTGATCTGAGTCTGTGCTGGGCGCACAACCACTTTGTCGGTTTTCTCGTGTCGCGGCTCATTTCTTTTTCGCTGGCTGGATATTTCAACAATCTATGGAAACCGAGCCTTCTCTGGCCAATAAAGAAAAAAGAACAAGAAGAAGGAAAAAATCTGTTATTTTCGGGGTGGCGGCTTTTAGCTTCAGAGGTCACAGGACGTAAGCACTGACAACTCTATTGAATTACTACTACAAGTACTCATTTTATCCTCTCGCAGTCGTTCAGTTGAACAGCCTTCCAGCACCTGTTATTTTTGGGTTGGCGGCTTTTAGCTTCAGAGGTCACAGGACGTAAGCACTGACAACTCTATTGAATTACTACTATAAATACTCATTTTATCCTCTCGCAGTCGTTCGAACAGCCTTCCAGCACCCATCGCCCTCTGACAGCTAGGTGGGCTATCCGTCAGATACCCATTTGAAACCCTAAACGTATCATACATCAGTTTTTATCTTCACTTTTACTTTCAAACCATATAATACAATAATACTATGCACTTTTAAATATCTAGATTTATTTATTCTTTTTGAAATTCTTTGCTTCTATCGCATGTCACGGTCGCGTAAACCCGGCATCATTGATACATAAGGCGTGAAAGACGCGTCGACGAACATGTTCTAATTAAGAAAGGGGGCTGGATATTTGCTAAGTGTGAAATTAAATCGACTACATGTACCATTACAGACATTCCCTATTCTGTAAACGAGATGGCAGGTGACATGTAACACATCAATAAAGTGTGAACGGCGCGTGCCGTCTAATCCACTGAAGTGTTAGTTCTTTGAAAGCCAAACAAACAAATAAATAAATAGAAATATAAAAAAAAAAAAAAAATAAAAACCCGATAAATTAGTGTGATACTTTGGAATCGAGAGAAAAAAAAAAGAAAAAAAAAAAAAAAAAAAAAAAAAAAAAACAAGTTTTTTTTATCTATTATTTTTTTTAATTCTTTTTAGTTCTTTTTGAATCTTCTTTTTTTTATTTCCTTCTTCTTAATTTCCTATTTTAGTCGATTTTGATATTTTTCTTCTTTTTTTACCTCCATCTTACATTTTTGTTTTGTTTTTTGGTTAGATAGATAGATAGATAGATAGATAGCGGATGGATGGACATAAACAGCTGGACATAGACATACAGACAGACAAACATGATAGATAGATAGATAGATAGATAGATAGATAGATAGATAGATAGATAGATAGATAGATCTCTGTTTAAGAATAGAATACAATCTTATCTTAGTTTCCAATTTTCAATTTTGAATAATACGTTTTACTTGATTTTCTTTTGCTAGATTTTTTCAAGTTACTACCTAAACAATGTATCTGACCTCTGTCTTTCTAGGTTTCTCCCATTTTGCTATTCTTTACTGCTTTATGCCATATTTTTTGCTACTTTACGCCTCTTTACGCCACTTTACTCCACTTAACTCTCTTTTACGCCACTTTTAAAATGCTACTTTACTGTTTTTAGGTACACAGCTTTAATTGCAGTTGTAGTTTGCAGTTGCGGTTATAGTCTAGCAGGAGTTATGCTTAGTATTAGATGTATTGTGAATAATCGGAGGTCTGGTATGTATAATACTGATTTGTTTCGCTTGTTGAAAGAATATATGAGATTGTATGACACACTGCGAAAAAGTGACGTTTAAATATTCACGGTTGCCCGACAAGTCGGTTCCTGTCAACTGATAACAATGTTAGAACTTGTTTCCCTTCGTCCGTTTTGACGATCATTAATTGTGCAGCGGTAATAGCAGTATTGGTACAGCGGAAAAGTGTTCTCAGGTAAACTAGACCGAACAAAAATTCGATGAAAATAACTTTAAAAGAAATGAAATAATAGTTACTGGGTTATTACAGGATGCTCAGCAATCAGTGCTCTACTTACTAGACGATCCGTGTCCCTGTTTCGTTCCAATGTCAATCCCCTGAAATGGGTTATTTCCTTTGAAAGCTGAGATAAACTGTCCTAATGCCACTGTATTAGTTTCAAAGAGAATTTCAGTGGAAGCATTGTTAAGTAAAGTCTGATGGGTAAATTTTATTGACCATACTGTCCAAATTGTTTTCACCTTCGGAATATAGCCTTTTTCCCCTCCAAAAGATCCGAAAAGGCACTCGGAATCGGGATTGAGACCGAATTCGAATTCGGACTAGAGAGGAGTTAAATTTAATCATGGACCTCATCACCATAGCTGTTTTAGTTCCCATTGTATGCCAAGCACAACGTTTAGGCAGTATCACGGAAGTGAGTGTTCCATATAACAAAGGGTAACAGGGATACTTCAGAGATAATTTTTCTTATTTCTCAAGAAAAAGGTATGTTGCGTGGACTATCATTAGAACAGCTCCAGTGAGATGGTTTTGATGATGGGTCACAGAATGAGCCGCGACACGACAAAACCAACAATGTGGTTGTGCTCCCAGCGCAGACTCAGATCAGCCTGGGCATCCGCTCAGTCTGATCAGACTCTTCCATAAGTGCCTAAAGGGTAGCTAAGGGTCTAAGCTACCTTCATGCGGACAGCGAATACTCTGATCAGACTGGGCGGATGCCCAGGCTGATCTGAGTCTGCGCTGGGCGCACAACCGCATTGTTGGTTTTGTCATGTCGCGGCTCAAATGTTTGTATAGAGAAGTACGGAAAATTATCTCTAAATCGTCCTGTTACCCCTTTTGTTCTGTAGCACTGACAAGCCCGAAAATTATTATCGTATGGTCACGGCAGGACTATGTATTTCTGTGTACTCTAACCAATATCGGATGGATGATGGATGGACGAAATTAAGTTTTAGGGCCCTTTCAATAATACAGCAAATTTCATAAATAGACGAAATCTGACCGTCTACAACGTTTACTTTCTCTAGACGATTTAACGGGTCAGTGACAGACATAACTGTAACATCTCAAAGACCTGTGACTCTTGTATTGAGTACACATGACAATATAACGGTAGAGAGATAGATTTTCCTCCATTGTTGGTGTAATCAGTAGCCGGAAGTGTCAATCAATTTCTGCCCTTGAAAATATGTATAAGCTGCTTTGACTCGCTAACAAATTCCGATGAGCTACCTTATTAGAATTTATGTGTTGAAAATCAAACCTATAAATTTATGGCTATGGTGGATGAATCACAATTGTACGCCCTTCAACATAATTTCAGTCATATCAAGACGACGGGAGGCTGTTTACCACTGAAAAGATACCCGCTTCCAACGGATCTCGAGCCCGGGATTTATGTACGAATGCAGAGTCTAATCCGAGACTAAGCAGCTTGCTAATTTCCAATCGTCCCTTTTTAAATACCGATACGGGCGAAAAGGGCGTTATGGCATATGTTGGCATTGGTGACTCAGACCAGCCTGTGTTTTTGCACAACAGCTAGAGCATTACTGTTAGCCTGACGATTCTCACATGTGTTACCAGACTTTTGGACTGCAAAGTTTTCAAGTGATTTGAGTGTCACGCCGTTGTCCAGTTGTTATAGCGCATAGCTATTGCACAGAAAGTCGCGGGTTCGAAACCCGGCCCGGCCAACGACTGAAAAAAAGAAGATTAACCTCTTGATACATGACTGCATGACTTCAACTATGGGCCACACACTCGCGATATGATAGGCGTCGCCTGAAATTGAGCTATGCCATCACAGTCCGAAGCAGGCATCCCGGCGTTCACATCTGTGTAAAGTGATGTAAAGTGATCAAAATTAATCTTCGCTTTCATTCCCCCAGTATTGAGACTGATTAGTCAAGCAATCAGACTGTGCGGAAGCGCAGGCTGATCTCAACCGTCCCTATTCCCCACTCGTTTCAAAGTTGAATTTCAGGTGATTTTTTACCCATGTTGCTTTGCCTTTGACACTAACAGTTTGATTTCATTATCTTTCTTCTTCTTCCAGTTTTGACTACAAAAGCATTTGTAATCCACATTTTTTTCATTAATGGAATTGTAAGACCCTGGACCAGATCATAATACTATGTATTCGACAAATTTCGAATATACATTTATTTCTTGTTTGTTTGTAACAAGTCTCTTCTATTGGCCATTTGGTAAATACGCTAATGAGCTGCGATACGCAAAATCGGTGCTAAACGTATTTGCGCCAAGTAGAGGCTCAGACAAGCCCGAACATCCGCGCAGTCTGATCAAAGCCTTTGCTGTTCGCTAACATATATGGATCCTAACAAATCTTCAGACACTACTTGAAGGCAGCATGAGTTCATAGTCTGCCTTGTTTTGCCTTTTATCTTTGCTATTCGGATATACGTGAAGCACATTCTTCCGTGACGGGGATCAAATAAACATGTCGCAACTGCATTTGTGAGAGCAGTACAATCCAATTCTGAGCAATTGCATTTTATTTTCTTAACTTCTCCCGTAGTCACACCGGGTTAGCTATGTTTTCAAGGATGTTGCGAATCAAAAAAGAGCTGTTACTAAACGAAAAAGAGTCATAACTACCAAAGGACCTGGTCATCAGGTCGTTTGGTAACTATGACTCTTTTTCGTTTAGTATCAGCTCTTTTTCGTTTCTTACAGCTCTTGTATATAGTTAATCAGGGGTGGCATTTTCAGCGGAAGTCCAGATGGTGGATTTTTATGTTCAGATAATTTTTGTTATATGTACTATATAAAAGTTATGTTGTTTTCACACCAGAACCGCCTCACCAAAGCTACGAAGCACTTTTTTTTACTAGAAGTGACACAAGTAAGGCACTTTGACATATTGCGCCGTTGCTAAAACAGTATTTACGGTGCCAAATTGTCCAAAATGTGAAGAAAATTGTGATTTTTTTATACATGTAGCTATATAATAAAAGCGTTATTGAGCTGATATTGGGGAATATGGTTCCTCTTTGAGATATTTACGGACGCTGCAAGCTGGCGTCCTTCGATATCCCAGCTCAGACTAGTATTTCCCAAAGCTCGCGTCCCCGGAGAAATATTCGGAAATAGACATTTTCTTTGAGATTTGATTGCTACAGTATACCATTTCACCTTAGATTTCGCCTAATAAATTCGAATGCAAATAGATCCGATCTATACCCGTCATAATACTGACTTTTATGCAAGTCCTTTTCGTTATATCTTTTATTCGACCCAATTCAATTCTTTATTCACTCTACGTTAACAAGGGGTTAACAAAGTGTCAGTATGATAATCGGACTGGAATAGCTTGTTGATGATTGTACTTATAAACGCCACACTGTAAAAAATCCGTAGATATTACGGTAGAATAACTGGAAACCAGCTGCCAGTCCATTTCACGTTATTTTTACGGGGGTCTGCCTGTTGATCATTGTTGGAAATCACGATATGGTAACGGGCCGTACTCGGAAATACCTTCAAAGTGTTGAAGGGTTATACACCTGCGGATTTTGTCATGACAATCACATCGATTATCGTGTTTCGTCATACTTTAATTATACCCCCGGCATACGAAGTATGTCGAGGGGTATATAGTTTTTGTCTTTCCGTCCGTTCGTCCGTTCGTTCGTGCGTTCGTCCGTACGTAAGTTAACATTTGCGTTAAAGTTTTGCGTTAAGTTTTTTTCTTTAGCTTCTGTTATCCAGAGCTTGTTCATAAGTGCTTAGTGTAACCACAGTATGGATACTGTTCAGTGTGCATCACCTTGATGCTGCTGCTGGCCAAAGGTCAAGGTCATTGACTTAGAAATTTGTATAACAGTTGCGTTAAAGTTTTGCGTTAAGTTTTTGCTTTTGCTCTGCTTTCCTGAAAGCCTTTACTGGAACTTATCGATATGTGCTTAGTGTTACTACAAGATGAAAACTGACCAGTTTGCATCACCTGGATGCTGCTGCAGGCCTAAGGTCAAGGTCTCAGACTTAAGAATTTGTACAACAGTTGTGTTAAAGTTTTGTGTTAAGATTTTGCTTTTGCTCTGTTTTTTTGAAAGCTTCTATTGGAATTCGTTCAGATGTGCTTAGTGCTACTATTGGATGGATACATATTAGTTTGCATCATCTGGATGCTGCTGCAAACCTAAGGGCAAGGTCACAGACTTTGAAATTTATATAACATTAGTGTTACAGTTTTGTATTAAGCTGTGTCTGTTTGCTTCTATTTAAATACACTGGAATGGAACCTTTTGATGTGTGACTAGGATTACTGCAAGGTTGAAACAGTTTTGTTGACATCATCTGGCTGCTGCTGCTGACTGTAGGTCAAGGTCACAGACTTTGAAATTTATATACCATTTGTGTTAAAAGTGAACTTTAAGTTTGTATTGTTTTGCTTATTATGAAATCGTGAGATAGAACCCATTGATATGTGACTACATGGGCAAGTAAACTTTATTTCCTGTAGGCGGTGGCGCTGGCCGGGGGTATACGTGAGCCCCTGCTCACTTGCTCTAGTTTTGACTGACGCTCGGTTCAAACTAAAGGCTTGCAGTAACGATCGATATTATTGGCCAACGCTTCAATTTTGCTGCAATCAGTGCTCCGCCCCCTGGTCAGCCCTCGCTATTCTGTTCGTTGTCAGTCATATACCAAACATACTTCATGACCTTGGCGAATGCGCGTGTCCAAAATGTCCGTCGCTAGAAAGCATATTTCTGAGGGTTTTTATAATTTTATACTCGAAGGTATACGATACGTTTTCGACCATGTTTACACAGGGTAACAACTTCCGTTGTGACTACCTGCTTCCCTGCACGACATAGCCCTTCCAAACGGTGTCATATCGTTAAAGAAAGAAAAGGTCGCTTGTGAAATATTTATTGAGGTTGGGAAGAATTAAAACGCGAATGCATTCGGCTAAACCAGAAAACTTGCCAAAATAGTTATGTAGCCGACGACGAAGCCGGCTATGTTTTATGGTTCACTTCTGCTAGTCGCAGACCAGACACAAACTGAAGATTTGTTTAAAAGTCTAAGATACACCTTAAAATACTGACCGTTATACATAGTCAGTCAAATTAGAATTATACACTGTAAAAAAATACTGTAGATTTTACGGTAGAATAACTGGAAACCGGCTGCCAGTCCTTTTCCCGTTATTTTTACGGGGTTTTGCCTGTAAGACATTGTTGGAAATCACGAAATGGAAGTTTTATGTTAACTTGGCGCACTCGAAAATAACTTTGTATTGTTGAGGGGCTATCTAACCAAAACGACATCTGCTCTTTTCTGTCCCACTCTGCTTGATGATTCCTGCAATTTTTACGGGCGCCCGTGAAAATAACGGTAAAAGGACAGGCAACTGGTTGCCAGTTATTTTACCGTAAAATCTACCGTTTATTTTTGCAGTGTACGGATAGTCTTTCATCTGTATAATTATGTGTTCGTCACATTTTTTTTTTTGTCATAATTTGTATTTTCCCCACGATTTGTATGTAAATAAAATCAGAAAGACAAAACAGTACACCACTGACCACTCCTGTTTACCATACCCCAAACTAATGAATAAACAGCAAAGACCCAGATCAGACTGCTTCAAGGAAGAAATCCTGTCCGGCACTATTCCGCATTCACATGGTTCAGTACTTTGCGTTTTATTTATTTTAGTTTAAGTTTTTTTTTTTTTTTTTTTTTTTTTAGATTGATAATCAACATCAAGAATAAACTATGTGTTAGTAATAAGCTGCAAAACCCAATAATAATAGAAAATCTTTTCTTTACGATCAGTCTGCACTCATGCGCAGTTTGACCGGGGTACACGCAAAAAATAAACTGAATATTGCACATATTTAGGTGACTGAGTACACTTTAATCCCTTTTCAATTTTGCCATCGGGTCAAATTTTAAAGGAAAGAATTTGATCCCCAAACAGCCAATTTTTGCATAAAGAGTAGACACATTCAAGGCGGTTCATCGCCCAAGGTAGCAAAGAAGTAGTCAACACTGAATAAAGCTAATAGCATCGCAAAGGTCTCCAGTAATTAGTATTAGTATTTTTTTTTTACCTTACAATAAGTAATTCCGATTTTGTGCTAATCCGAGTCTACTCTGGCGTCATGGTGGATATTCTTTATTTTGCCCTAACAAGCCACGTCGATTAGTTGTTTCCAGAAGCAGTTACCAATTTTGATTAACTTTATTAATATTAGCAGTAGCAGTAGTATTTCTCCACAAAACATCTGCTAATTCACTCTCTATGAAAACACATGTCATGGCATCTAGCGATTCCTCAACGTATGTATTGTAAAAATGAGATAAATTACATCAGAATTACTATTACTTATTACAGGTCTAAAATTTACAAATGATAGCACGTCTTAACACTGAATTAAAGCAAAATATTAATGGACACTGGGTTTGTACCTTTATGCCTTTGATGATTTGAAGATTACAGTTTCTTTCATGTTTTAAGTATAACTGCTGCCTAATAATTGAGATTTTTCATTCAAGATTTATTTTCTTCGGGTAGTAAATATGATTGAACCACTTGACCTCCAACAGATTTCCTAATCAAGACATCAACAATAACTTTTGACTTTGGTTGTGATTATTTGAAGAGTCGGATGTAAATTTCTGACGACAGAATTATGCAAGGCTTCATTTCAAAGAAAGCCATCAATTATTATTTTATGGTTACTTAATCTTGGGTGTAAAATGTCTTGCGAAAAGGTATGGGAAGCATCACCCGCTTTTGCGTACTGATATTTCTATAGATTGTTCATGCGAATGGAGAAGGCTCCGATCAGACTGCGCGAATGGCCAGGCTGATCTGAGTCTTTGCCGTTCGCACTTTCCGTAGTATAGTTGAAATTATATAGATCTACTCCGCGATTTCAGAATAGTTTCTGAATGAACACTTTTGTCAATAAATTGTTTGAACCGAACAAAATACGCACATGTACTTTTCATATTTTCAGACAGATCAGCGTCAGGAAAGTCACGTGCTACTTGTGAATGACAAGGTTATTTTAGGGTTTTGTAAAACCACTAAAGAAAGAGCCCCGAAGTTCAGTGGGTTAGGCTACGACCTGCTTAGCTGGCGGGTTTGGATCTGGCCAAAGTTGAAATCGTTTCTAACCGTAAACGGAAATTTATTGCGTGCACAACCTTTTATTCTCATCCAATCATCGTCCAGTTATGTTGAAATACTGTTGAAAGAGACGAAAACACAGTATCATACATTCATCCATCATAAAGATCTACATGTATACTCATGCACAGCCTGTACAATCGATCGTATCTGTTCGGTTTCTGATGGGATTTTATCATATTATTATATTTCTTTCTTAGACTCTCGTCTATCCTAGTTTCTCATTCTTTCTCCCTCTCTCTCTTCCTCTCTCTCCCTTTCTCTCTCGCTCTCAATCTGGCAGGCTGCCAGATATAGACTGAAATATTGTTTCAAAGGGTCATCAACTCCAAAATCGATTGAATGAATCAGTCTCGGGTCTGTTTTGCTCTACTTGGTATTGTTTTATGCTAAATTGTGAATGACCAGACCAGACTTTGCAATTGTTGTCTGCGCATCCTTATCAGTTCAGTTCAATTCTCTTAACGACGTTTCCCAAGTGGCTCAGCGGTACATAACCATAGTTGCACGCACTTGGCGCCGTGTGTCCGTCCAATCATATCCTCATCATTACCTGTACACGTATGTGCGGTACTCTAAGAGCGTTGATATTGACAGTTATACTCAGTCCTCGGTAACCGTTATCTTGCGTAAAGGACACCTGCACTATAGTAGCGCAGAAAACCGTTAGACTGTCTTATTTAGATTGAAAAGACACACACTCCAGTCAGTATTATTTCGCGTATTTATGAAACGTGCCGTATTTCTTATATATTGAGATAATGGAAGAACGATAATCAAAGCTGTGTACAATGGAATACCTTGGTATCACTAGCCCAGTAAACCAGCGCTTAACCCCTAAATATAGATACATAATAAAATGTTTTCGACATTTTTTTAATTAGAGCTGTATTTATAACATAAATTAATAAGAGAACACAGCATTTTGCAGGGATCTAACTAAATAATCCTTTTCACGGCCAGAGTTTTCAACGATTTATTACAAGCCCTCGAGGAGCAAACTTGGTGCAGATTACTAGTGTAGTGTAGTGACTAATTCATGCAAAAGTGCAATAATATCTGCTGATAATGCGGGCATATTGTCACAGTTTTTTGATTGATTGATTGATGATTGATTGGTTTCCGTATCACAGATCAGCATTATATGATAAAACAATGTAATATTAAAGAAACATGTAAAACATTGTTACATGTTTAAGATTTCTTCATGAAAGTTCGCACAAATATAAAATACTATTAAAGGATGAGTAGAGAAAAAGATAGTTCTACAACCTTTTTTCAGTTTTGACGGAAGGGTCGCCCTTTGTATATTTCTTGCAGTGATTCATGTCTGCTCCCTAAGTTTTATACTCTATAGGATTTTGATTTACTTTGTATAAACGTATATAGGCTATTAGCTGTCTATAAAACAGGTTATTTTGCAGAATTTCTCATTCATTTAGGTGATAAAATTGATTTTTTTCTCCACTGATATTGTCTAACTAATACATAATTGGAAACTGACTTTCAGAATTTTAAGTGTCATGTTTGTTGTTGTTGTTGTTGTTAATTAATCCATTTCAAAAACTAAGCTTTATGAAAGGGATGTACAATTATTTAATGCAATAGCTATAAGGCATCACATACAAATGTTTCTATAGATAAATTAATTCTTCTCATCACCAATCATCTCTCTTCGGAACACATAAATAAGTGAACTTCGTTTTTACCCAGTTGAAGAGAAAGTCTGTGCAATTTGTTTGCAGATAAATTTAATAATAGACATTGGTAAATTTTGACCATTCTAAGGCTATTACAAAAATAAACTTACTCCCTTGTAAAATACAGGTAAAATGTTACTCCCTTGTAAAAATGGGCTTTTTTCATAATACGATTTTGAAGAAAATTACAAATTACTTATGTATAAGATAGACATTAAAGATGCACGTTACTTTACATTGAAAGTTGTGGTAGTTTTCAAGGGCGTAGCTACCATTACGCAAATACGCAGGTGCGTATTGAAATTTTGTCAAATTGACAAAAATTTCAACACACACCTGCGTATTTTCATGCTGAAATGTTGTTAATTGGGCATAGTTTAAATACTAACTGCCAACAGACCTCTATTAATTCCCTCAAAGAGTATAAAACATGATTGTGCGTACTGTGTAAGTGGCCCTAGCTACGCCCCTGGTTTTAGAGATATTTAGCAAAATGACCAGTTTAATTTAAAGACAGCAAATAGTCTATAAAGCACTATCAGACTCTATTTGAAGTTTTGACAAAATTATTACATTTTGTATAACTTTTATTGTAATTTCATATCTGCCTGACTATTGAAGATTTCAACAACTGACAAAGTCCTTTTATCTACTGTTTCTTTTCATACTTTAAACCCCAATGCGCGTATATTGCCCCGCTCTGCGGAGCTCTTGTTGTAAACAGTTATCCTATTATTATCTATTTTCAGGTCTGAACCTTTGTTGGACGCTTGCAACACTCCAGGGTAACGCTATCATATTGAGCTTGGAAGGACTGGTAAATAACATATTGTTTGTCGAAATAATAGGGAAATACTTATCAAAGTGTCTACGAGCAGGAAAAGGTTTTCTGAACTAGTGGACTAATCTTCGAGCATATGGCGGTTGTCCAAACGGATGGCGTCATCCTTACTCGGCGTTGAAGGAATAGGGCAAAGATGATGATCCATGCGAGCTGCTTTTGAGTTACACAACATTTATTTCAAGAATAAGTCACTGTGCTTCGAGATATTTTCCGCAGTTATGATAACCAACAGGCATAGAAATAGTTGAACAACGATATTTAATTTAGTGGATGCTGTATCACATAACAGTATATATCGAAAAATGTGATTTTGTGAGAGTACCATGTGTTTGCCCGCTTTATTGGTTGGAAGTGTCACCTTTAGCACACTTGAGATATTAATACTGCAAGGTGGTCCTTTAAGTTTTGGATGATTGCTAGCATATTTTTCTTTGTATAGGCCCACATGTATTTGTGACAAATAAAAGCTGTGTCTGTATGCTTTACTCTAATACTCTGCTTGGTGAAACGAACTTTGATGTATAGCTAACCATTTATTTGTGTATTTATTATTTTCTTATGAGGAGAATTCACAACCATGGATATTTCTAGGCTCAATTTGCTGCAAGGAAGTGACGATAAAGTGCACACATGCGGGGAGTGCAATACACAGTTTACTGACCTTATTACTCTAAAGACACATATTCTTGCATGTACACAACTGGGGGATACACTTATCGGTTGTACAATATGTTATACCTGGTTTAGTAATTTTGCTCATCTTAAAGCCCACATGTTTCAAAATCATTCAAATGATAATAGTCGCAGATGTAACATATGTTATAAACAGTTGACACGTGCTGATCTCAAAAGTCACATGCGTGTACATTCTTTTGAACCAATTCACAAACATTTGACATGTGATGAACGATTTGCTCTGTCACGTGAACATGAAATCGACATGCTTACACGGTTTTCAGATGACTCTTACACATGTTTTGTCTGTGGTAAACAGTTTAAACACACCAGACATTTTAACATGCACTTGCTGTTACACACTGTGCGCGAGACGAAAGGACACGCAGTTATTACTGGTGTTGTTGAAGGTAAATGTCTTGACAACCAAATGCTCACACTTATTGGAAAGAAAC
Source organism: Ctena decussata (assembly GCA_963989385.1). Lineage (NCBI taxonomy): Eukaryota > Metazoa > Mollusca > Bivalvia > Lucinida > Lucinidae > Ctena > Ctena decussata. The sequence goes on from OZ022508.1 coordinate 37,151,642, forward strand.
ACAGATGTTCTGCTTGCGGTCTGTTGTTTGCAGATTCTTACTGCTTGAAGCGCCACGTGCATTTTCATATTGAAGAGAGTAAGTCTGAATATATCTGTGGCCATTGCGGCAAAGAATTTACAAAAGCATTGCTTCTAAAACTGCATATGCATATTCACATTCTGATATATACTCAGGAAAAGGGTCATGCAGAAAATTCAGATGTTTCTATGTTTGAATGTGATACAGTGACTACTGATGTTTGTGACAATATCCTAAGTGCTTGGGATCAAATAAGATGTATATTATGCGATGAGGAGTTTGCAGATGAATTGTCATTGGCGAACCATATATTATGCCATCCTTACATATGCTGCCCAATATGTGACAGAAAATTTCTCCTTTCTTCTGATCTAAACCGTCACTTGGAACTCCATCAAGAACACACATCTGAAGTGTGTACATATTGTGGGAAAATATTTACAGATGCAGTAAAGTTTGGCCTTCATATCAGTATCCACAAACGTGGTTTGTGCTGTAGTTTCTGCGGAGAACAGTTTCGTCTTTCTTCAGATCTACAAAGCCACATAGAAATACACCAAGGCAAGAGACTTAGAGTATGTGTATGTTGTGGACAAGCATTTTCAGATGTTTTACAGTTTAGCAGTCATATGCAAATTCACAAACATGATGAATTGTACAACCAATATGTTATTGACACGGATCATGCATATTCAAAACCGAACTGATATAATAATTTTGTTCTTGTTTCGCATCATGCATTTATATGCACAGACGAAAAGAAACAATAAATTAATGAGCCGCGACACGAGAAACCAACAAAGTGGTTGTGCGCCCAGCGCAGACTCAGATCAGCCTGGGCATCCGCCCAGTCTGATCAGAGGCTTTGCTGTCCGCATGGAGATAGCTTAGACTCTTAGCTACCCTTTAAGCGCTCAGAGAAGTGTCTGATCAGACTTGGTGGCTGTCTGGGCTGATCTGAGTCTGCACTGGGCGCACAACCACTTTGTTGGTTTTCTCGTGTCGCGGCTCAATTGTTTTAAAAATAAGTAGTAACTTTATTCATAAATCCAATAAGCCATAGGCCCATGAGGACAACATTCTTTTCTTAATGACGACAGATAGTACAAAGCATAAACCACGATACATGTACACATACATATACAATATTCTCGCCATAGATTGAAATAGTGATGGATCTTTTTTGATATTTTTTTCTTTCTACATTGTTCAGCGGAGAAGGTGCCAAAAATTTATCAAAATCCTATCGAAAACGTATGTCCCAATTCTAATGCTTATCAGCCAAATAAAGTCGATAAAAATTGCCATCAGACGATACTTTCGGCTCACCGTACTATTGCAGTAGGATGCAAGAAATGCGTGCTCGTTAAGGGTTCATCACACCACCAAGTGGGTGGGGAATGGTCTGAAATCAGACTTTGAATTTTTTTTAATATACTTGTGAAATATGAAGTTTTGCTTATACCAAATGTAATTTCTTAGTGTTAGCAATATATATTGAGAGTAACTTTAAACATTATACATTTAAAATGAGAAATTAGAGGAAAAATATGAGGTGGCCAGGACTTCCATTAGACCTCATAAACCAGAGATAATGGCATAAAACTATTTCGGCACGTTGAAAGCGTCAAGCATGAACTACAATCTCCGAGAGTTGCAAAGCCTGTAAATGTCTACTTTTTAAGAACCCCCTTCAATGTTGGCCTCGTGTATCATGAAGTCAATCAGGTCGCCATTTTTTCATTCATAAAAGTGTAAACAAAAACTTTCAGTACCCTTTCTCAACAAAGCAAGTATTGCACACTGCATGACTGTATCAGTTAAAAGCAACTACTATTCTAAATGCAAACATGTGCATGATATGGACGATCAATGCACAGATGTCGGCATTGTAGCAGTACAATCTGCAAGGTCTCAGTTAAGTTTCTGTCTTGTTTACATTGCACTCAAGAACACACGAACCGCTTAACAATTTATTCTTGCGCATTTCGCGGGGTTGGTAAAAACCCGAACCAGATACAAAAATCCGGAACTAATTTCCCGGTACCAACTTCACAACAATATGGTTTGCATTAATTTAACAGTCTAAGTCTATATTATTCATTGTCATGTCACAGTACCCGGTCTTTGAATCCTGTCTCCGTGTCAAAGAAAAAAAATGAGACAATATCAAAAATGAAAATTGTGATCCATTAGAAACATGTTCAAAGGTCCCAGAATTAAGCATAAATTCACAATATAGTATCTAAATAGGTTCGACATTTCTGAATTTATATTTAGGAAAAAGCTGTAGGATCATATTGTCATAATACTGGGTGATTTTCCGCTTAGATTTACTAATGGAACTGTGGAATCGGTACCGGAATCGGGTCCCGGCTTTTGATTTGCAATCTGGGTTTTTAGAATGCTGCACGGGAGACTAATCTTGCTATCCTGAGTAACTCTTCGAGAAACAATTCCGATGATTAAAAAGGTATAAAACGCTACTAAATATAGTTAATTACTACAGCGCTTATCCATGGATTATTCCGTATTTTCAAGCAAAGCAGTCTGTTTTATAAATAATGAAATAAGGTGGGTACTTATTTTATGTCGCACCTTTTTCAAGATGAGTTGTTAGGCCTTTCCGGTCCAAACATAAACAAACTAAACAAGCGATGGAAACTTAATTTATCGCCAATATATTCTGAAGAAAGCGTTAATCAAGGAAAGTATTGCTGAATAAAAACACAGACAGTTGTTCTGCATCGGATGAAAACAATCTGTGATTGTGTTACGTTGATTAAAGGTATTTAAAGCTTCTAAAACAATTTACACATTTCAATGACACGTGTTTACGTGAAAGTGAAAAAAACACGTGCTAGGCAAGCTCTTTAGAATTTTGACGAGTAGGGTGGCACATTCATACAATGAACAGATGTTTATGAGATAGAAAATAAAGTTGTGGGTTCAAGGACAGCTCACAGCAGTGACTGTGTATTTTGGCTTAGCTGTGTCCTAATTTATAAATGTATACTGGTGTTGTGGACACATCAGTGCAAATTTATTGAAAATAAATATGGTAAAGAAGATGCAGAACCAGCCCCGGATCCAGGGGGTGGTTCCGGGACGTTTCGTGCCACAACCAGTTCGTACCGGGACGTTTCTTCCGGGACGATTCGTCCCATTTTTTGTGGTGGGCTTTGGGGCTTCAGCCCTGCCACCTGGGCCTGGTTACATTCAAATATATGTTGTGATATCTCATTAGAATCGCCTCGCTGAGGCGATTCTAATGATATATCACAACATATATTTCAAGGCGAAATTGACATAAAAACCTCATCAAATTCATCCCTTATAATGTCATATATTTCTAAGCCCCCCCCCCCCCCTTACCAACACACACATTTTGGTACCTCTGAGCCCCACCAGTTATCCAGAACCCCACCAGTATGGTGTGGTCTGGATCTGGGTCTGAGAACTGTATAAGAAAATCTGAATGTGTCAGTGACACCCTTGTGTGTGTTTATTTTTGTTGTTGTTGTTTTGTTTTTTTTTCACAATAAAACCAATGTTTCGGGGCAGTAGTTCAAGGACACATCTTTCATTTGAAGATTTTGCATCGAAAAGAAAAAAGTTGACAGTGATAAATTAAATTTTTCACATTTAATATCATCATATCAGGCAACCAGAGGCCATTCCCATTCCTGTTACATAAGTCTTGTGCCAGACTCCACAATCATATGGTCTAGCAGTTTTTCAAACCATATTGTTGACATTTGGAACGCATTGCCAGATTGTTGTTTCGGCAGCCTTTAATATTAAGGTGTTCAAGAATAGTTTGAACATTCACTGGCATAACCATCCTTTTAAATGTTATCGCACAGGCTACATGACCCACAACAAACAGGACAGGACAGAAATTAAGCTTTCTTTTATGACAGTGCCATGACAGGGGAAATACCGTCAACCCTGGAATTATTATAACATTTCCGCCACTAGAAATTTGTCTGTTGGTTAAATTAAAATTAGCCATTCGTTCATTTCCTTGCGAGTGAATTATTCATTTTATACTTGATTTCAGTCCATTTCATGTGAACTTCATGGAAAAAAATAAATAAAAAATAAAGATGTTTTTGTGAAGTTAATTTTTTGGAAGAAAAAAAATTGTAACTGTGTACTATAGGTACAAAGTATTTGACTTTAACATTAGATTTTTGCACAGTGATCCAGATAAGAGGAGGTTACAGGGATAATTTAAAGATATTTTCTGATACTTCTGCATAAAAGATAAGTTCTGACCCCTCATTAGAACCATCTCACTGAGACAGTTCTAATGAGGGGTCACAACATATTTTTTGTTAAGAAATAAGAAAAAACATCTGAGAATTATCCCCAAAAAACACCTTATCTGGAGCCCTGAATTAATTTTACACATCCACATTTTTTGATGGTTACAGAATTTGAAGGCCAAAATCAAGTCTTCATAATGAACTGTTATCAACTGTATCCATGAAAATTCTTCAATTTTGTAGGTGAGCTGCCTCTAAAATGTATGTCGTTGAATAATGTCTTAGTTGGGGCATGCATGTTGATTTACAATGTACTTATAAGCTTACTCAGTTACTGGCTTTTCCAACATATTTTGTTTGAGTGGATTATCATTTTCAGAGACCCTCAAATTTTGGCACTTTAAAGCCCTTTGTTCCATTTTTTGGAACAAAGTCAATACCAGTGAGGAAGAAGAAAATTTCAAAAATACAATATTTTTTCTTTCTTCTTCAAAGTTGAAGAGGCATATTGTTTTTGCCTTGTTTTGTTTTTAATTGGGTTGATTTGCATGTATTAATCTTCAGTCATCTTCACTGACTGCTAATTTATGTATGTGTGTGTGTTGTGCAGGGGAAGAGCGTGGAGGAATGGAGGGAAGGGATAGGAGAATAATATTTATAGCTGTCCAAAACAGTTGTGCAAGAAACAGTATATTACTCAAGCATGCTCTTACTCTATCTCCCCAAGATTTATTTTATTGCTTATAATGTCCACCATACCTTTATTTTGGAACTATTTTGTGACTAAAACATGGTGGATATTTCAGATTTTTTTCAAGTAGTGGGTGTCTGTTGAATTGATTTTTGTATTTGTTATTTGTTTCTGTGCAATTTCATCCTGGGACATTGTAGAGGGGTATTTGGAGATTTTATCAGGGTAATTATTTTTGGATAGAATTTCATCCACATGGACTTCTGGCGTCCTTGGGATAGCCAAGTCTCAAGTATGCTAATTTTCTTCATAATTGCTTTTATTATACATGCTATACCCTAGAATGGTGTTCAGGTGGTATGTAACATTGAAGGCTTGAAAGCTTTGTGGCAGACCCAGTTATTTTCAAAAAAAAAATGTAACTCACATTTTTCAACCTACCCCACCCACTTCACATTGTGATGAACCCTTAATTACTATAAATACATAACGTAGTAAAATACTTTCGTGTTCATTCACTAAATTAACAAACTTTTATTAAATTTGGACTAATTTTCGCTAACTTCTGAAGCTGGATTTATGGAATTTATACATGTACATGTAAAAGGTATGTTAATCCATATCGTTTGGCGTCAAGCAGTGCTCCAGATAATTTTTTTTTCAATCAGTACCGTACTGGTCAAAATTGTTTTGGATCAGTATCCACGATTCGGCTTCAGTATTTGCAATGAACCGACAGATGTATTAACATGAATTTAATTTTAACAGAATTTCAGTGGTACTCCCTGGCTGTGACTTTGCCTTGTACAATACTGCTTCTGCTTTCAGTCTGTGGAAATATACTCTTTTTATATACCCCAAAACGCCAAATCAAAATCTGATTTATTAAACAATTCTAAAATGACTCAACCTTGTGAAAGCTCCTTCTGACTGCTTCACAAAATGTAAATTATCAAACTGAAACTGATTAACATCCTTTTCAACAGTATTTTAGTCATATCAGGATGATAGGATGGTGATAATGATTAATGAAAGGCTGTGTGCAATGGAACCCTGTTTATGGTAGGAAAGATTATCGCCTCAAGTGGGGCTCGAACCCAGCAGACTAGATCAGTAGGCCAAGGCTTAACCCACTGAGCTACCGGTCATAAGCAAATTGTAATAACCGGTGTGCCCAAACATGATCAAGAATGAGTTTGCTTGGTACCCGACTCAGCAGACACTTCAACATGTTCCAAACAGGTTGTATGCCTCATGTGTTTGCGTTTAAATGATATCAATTTTACAATGCTAATATAAGTACGAACTGGGTTCATGCGAATCACGATTGGATTAGAACTGCAATTTTCTACCTACCACAATGTTTTTAACTTTTCTACATGCAGTCATAACCGCACCTGAGATAACAGCATTTATTATCTCATAGACGCATCTACGATTTTCGGTTGATTTGTCAGTAGGCCTAAAAAACCGCAGGATAGAGGCCTGCTTGTCCTGTTGAGAGATTGAAGCCATGCTTTCCTACTTTCAGTTTTGAAGCGACTGGTTTACCGTCCGTCTATTTTTCACGCATTAGAAAGACTAATTCAGAAGGAAATATTTAGAATCAGTCAGCTTCTCGGTGAGTGCGACGCATAATGAAGTTCAATCAACTAGATGATATTATAATGCAAGCGTCTATGAGAACTCGTCCAGGTGGTACGGATTTCCGAAAAAAAAGATCCGTAACGGCTTGAAAGCGTCCGTACCGGGTACCGATGAAATTTTCAGTAGCTTCGTATCGGCCAAAAATGATCCGTAATATACGGAGATACGGACGCTATCTGGAGCGCTGGTCAAGTGAAAACAGCATCGCATGACAAACGCGAAAAGTGGAGGAAGACTCAGACCACCCAGCGGACCCCGCAGGCTGATCAGTTTTACCCTTCTGTTCAAACATCAATATACTAAACATGAAAAACAGTGACCAAGGTCAGTCTGCGCTTACACGCCAGCCTGATCCAAGTATTCACATGGCCCTCACGTGATGCCATCCGATCAGCATGTTCAAACTTTCACCTGCTTTAAATAGCAGAAAAGACTTGGTTACATATATATTTTTGTTGTTTAACACATAATTACTCTAAACTAAATTTCTCCAGGGCTAGATATCAAGTAACCGCATACCCATCTCTCGATGAGACTGATCATTACGATGAGACGACTCATCCACGGCTGCACTATCCCCGTGTCCGTTTATCTTTCACTGCCGCATACACCACCGTAAAACAGTGCAGACCCTGATGAGAAGGGGTCATCATCGTAACATACACAGAACGGCTTTATTTACACCCTGACAACTAACCCATCAGGCTCACAACGTTGAAACAGCATTGAATCAACATTGAATCGGCATTGAGTCAACGTTATTACGTTAAAGCCATGCCGATTCAATGCTGATGCAGCTCTAAATACACCTTCCAAGTGAAAGGAATAATATATAAATAGAATATCATGTAATAGCTTCTCATTCCACGACAGAGGTTGCAAAGGACTGGAATAATTGAATACGACTGGTTAGAGTTTATATGGTAAAGGGTACCACATATGAACCGCATCTACAGAAGGCAACTCCAGTCCAATGAATTCAGTCCTTTACTAGCACTGGCGGTCAAAGACTGAACTTCATGGACAATTATAATAGAACACAAATGTGACGCCTTAGCGGTTCAAAAACTATCGCAAATATTATAATTTCAAACTAATAAAGCTGTTAGCCAACAATGGTAATACAAATCATTAACCGTCATCATAAAATATGGTTGTAACTACTACTTATTTCACCAAAGGGGATGCATAGGTTTTAGCTAATTAAATAAGACAAATAAGATTTTATAAAATAAAAGGGTGCCACATACAAAGTGCAACGTCAGTCAAATAATAATTTCCAGTAATTTCAGCCCTATGCCCCTGACAAGGGCCGAACTTATTGGACAGAAATTTATAGAGCACTAATGTGGCTTCCTTTTAGTTTAACAAAATCTCGCAGATTTTGTAATTTCAAACTTTTGTAGTTATTAACAGAATCATAATGATAGCAATTATTAACCGTCGTCGTACAACCTATCATTCCTCATTTTAAAGGCTTTATAGACGTGTACACTCAAGTTTTTCAAAATGGTAATATTCTCATTGGAAATTATCTCTATAAATTTATACATATTTGGTCGTTTCCAGTAGTATTTCTTAATATAAATTTTACGAAGATCTTGATATAATGAACGTTCAAGGATAAAATGATATTCATCTTCGAGTCTGCCGCAAATTACACATATTCTTTCATTGAGTGGCAGCGCAATAAACGCACTTAACAAGTTTATTTTCATTTGACTGGACAACTTTCAGCCAATACTTTATGACTTTAAAATGCCTTTGAACAATTAAACTTTTAATAAGTGTATACAACTTTTTACTTGATACTGACGTAGATAGCAGTAGACGAAGATAGCTAAACCTACTGTATGTAAGTGGACACTAGGCACATTCGGCATAATTACTAGGCTATACCCGAGCAAAACCCAGATATTCCTCGTGCTTCTTGAAGATGTATGAGCCCCGACACGAGAAAACAAAGTGGTTGTGAGCACAGCGCAGACTCAGATCAGCCTGGGTATCCACCCAGTGTGATCGAAGCCTCTCTATGCACTTAAAGCGTAGCTAAGGATCTAAGCTACCTTCATGCGGACAACAAAGACTCTGATCAGACTGGGCGGATGCCCATGCTGATCTGAGTCTGCACATGGCGCACAACCACTTTGTTGGTTTTGTCGTGTCGCGGCTTATTTATATATCTTCGAGTTGCCCAAGGAATATCTGCGTAGGTAATAAGAGCCCTAGTAGCTCAGTGGGTAATGCGCTGGCCAATCGATCTAGCGGACACGGGTTCGAGCCCCACCTGAGGTGAGAATCTTTCTTACCGTTAACAGGGTTCCATTGCACATATGGTTTCGTAACCACCCTCCCATTGTCCTGATATTACTGAAATACTGTTGAAAAGGACGTAAAATCGCAAGTAAACCGGATATATAGCTCGGTTTACCTAAGTAATTATGCCAAACGTGCCCGTAGAGACTAATGTGAATAGTACTGTCAACTGGCAAAATTTTCATGCATGCATATTTGAGAGTCCTTGTATATTTTCAGATAATTAAGATTTAAATTCCTTATAAATTTCAACCCTTTTAATTTCTCCTTGCAGTTTTCGATATTCTTTTAGATAAAACAATACCAGTTACATGTATTTCTAGTGATTTCAGTGCATGTTGAAAAAAAAGACAGTACTACTTAAGCGACAAAACGAAACTAGTTGGATTGGCAAACAATGTAGATCCAGATTAGGCAGGCGTTGAGCTGCCCCGTCTGGATCTATAGTCTTTTCCATCTGGTATTTGAATTCCTAATATGATATAGCTTGAACGAAACCATTTGTATTTTTGTTTAAAATTTGCAGACGCATATTTTGGCGTCTGCCTTTTGGCGCTTTAAGGTTTTAGTGAATTATTACAGCATATAGCTATGATGTTTCTATGATTTTGTACTTCTATGACTGGTTTACCACCATCTGCATTTGTGTAAATTGTTAAAATAGATTCTCTTGTTGTTTACATGTTGTAAACCTGAGATTCGTGAATAATTTTGGAAATTTGTGTTTTAGCTTATCTCCAAATAAGGGGGTGTTTGATAACTCCCAGGAAAATTTGTTTGGAAGATTTTCAGTTCAAAGAATTCTGGAAAATATGACTACAGGCGAAGATTGATTAAGATAACTGAGGAAATACGTGTATTCCATTTCGAACTTTTCTTCAAAATAAAATAGCGAAAACAGCCACTTTAATGCTTCCAAACGTCATAAAGCTGCAACAAAATTATTATAATCATATCATCATGAAATAAATGAAAAAGTCAAACTCATATTCTTATTAGCATATTTTAAGTCAAACACAAACTCTGCATACTGAAGTGAATTTTCATAACAATTTCATCAGAATATCTTTTGATTATTGCATACGAACTGTCAACAGATAATTCAGTTTAATGCTCCATAAAACACATGCTAGGGCTCACATTCACAGTATCCGAACGCACTGTACCATCTCTTCCGGTTGTCATAGCGTTGAATCGAGAGTACAAAATTCGCTTATAACCAGTAGTCGGAAATCATTATGTTTTGAGATTTTATCCAGAATCTGCTTCGTCATTTATAGTTATTCAGCTCCGAAAATGTAAAGAGGTAAGTTTAATATAATTTGCTCTTTTGTCTTTTACCTTATTGCTCTGTACAATGAAAACCTCATGGCCGTCACAGAAATTTTATTCCGAACAGCTAATTTAACACGAGTATGTGTCGTGCAAAACCTAGCTATTGTCCTACTATCCAAACTAACAAACTGTAGATTGATAACGCCTTCCGTTTATTTTAAAGATTTTTTATAAAAGATGTAAGAAAAGGCTCAAAATGGTTCTAGAATCATGCTAAGGGCGATTTGAATGCTGTACTCATTACTATCCACCCATACACGACATTGTACAGGGCAATAAAGTAAAAGACCGAAGAGCTAATTATATTAAACTTACCTCTTTACATTTTCGAAGCTGAATGACTATAAATGACGCAGCAGATTCCGGATAAAATCTCAAAACATAATGATTTCCGACTACTGGTTACTCTCGATTCGACGCTATGAAAACCGGAAGAGATGGTACAGTGCGTTCGGATACTGTGACATTAGAAGGGATTACACAGCGAAGACACAAGGTATGATTTTGTAAAAATAAAAATACCACACACATTTATTCGATTATAAGATGAGGGTGTCTCCCTTCTAAAGCAATCTCATAGATCTAGATCCGTCTTGTATCTAGATCTTTGAGGTTGTTTTGGAAGAGAAATTTCCATTTTATACCTAAATCAGTAGAACTTGGGTAAAGTCGGGTAAATTCTGGCAGCAGGTAAGTTCGGACATACCATTGCAAACAGTGAAAATCCAAATGAGACGGCTCATAATGAGCCGTCTCATCAGGATTTTCACTGTTTGCCCAGTTAGTTTTGTTTTAGTTCCAAACAACTGACATAATAAAGGAAACAATTTCACTGTCCGAATTTACCTGCTGTCCGAATTTACCCGACTTGACCCTATATGACTGGTTTACATATTTGCGGTAATTTTTGAAAGATAAACTCCCGTCTGTTACTGAACAAATAGGACAAAAACCTAAATGATCAACAAATACTTGCTTTTTTTATTGCATATGTGTGGTCATTTTCATAGCCATGCATTTGCATAGTGACATCGTGCTTACGTAAATCTGCAACGTTTGTTTGACTGTCACTTGTACTATTTATGTGAGATTCCTCTCCACTGGTTGGGATCATGTCACTTTCAGAATCACTTGCTAGAGTAAATTGTTTTTCACGTATGTGACATATGTTCAAGCTATCCCCAGGTGGCTTTTCAGGGTGCATCAAAACAGAGATTTTAAGATCAGTCCCCAGAGAACACTGTTTCTCACATATCATATGGCTTTTAAGACTATAAGCGTCATCAAACATTTTACCACAGGTAATGCATGTATGGATGTGTGTGAATGCGTGGTTCCTAAGAGTGAATGGTCTACAAGACGGGTTTTCGCATTTGGTGCGTTTGTTAGATAACGTTTCAGCGTGCTTAAGCATGTGGCGTGTAAGATTTCCTAGTTCGGAAAACCCACACTCACATATAAAGCATACGTAAGGTTTTTCTTCACCTGTGTGTATAGATATGTGGGCTTCAAGACGGCTTGCCTGAGTAAACTGTTTTTCACATACAAAACAGCTGTAAGGTTTATACCCAGAATGCACAATCTTGTGGAATGCAAGAGTGTTTGCATCAAAAATCTCTTTTCCACATACAGAACATCTCTGAGAGTTGTCTCGAGAATGCGTAATTGAGTGGAGTGCAAGACTGCTGGGATCAATGAACTGTTTATCACATACACAACACACGTGAGGTTTTCCCACAGAGTGCTTTAGAAAGTGAAGTGTCAGACTTCTCGAGTCAGAAAAATACTTTTCGCATATATAGCAGGTATACGGTGTTTCTTTAGTGTGTTCTAGAACGTGACTCTCACAAGCAGATGCATCATAAAACCGTTTATCACATATTGAACATATGTAAGGTCCTTCAGTTATATGTTGAAATATGTGTGTTTTAAGACGTCCAGGTACTGTGAACTGTTTCTCACAGACACCGCATATGTAAGGTTTTTTAGCTTTACTTTCTTTCACCGTGTCAGTTCTAACGACATCTTCCATTGTAAAGTCCATCCTAAAGAATGTAAGACACACATGCCTGACTACTGTAAGCAATCTAAAAATCGGGGGCCATATTTGTAAACGGCTTAAGTGGTTGCTATGCTGTTGCTAAGGCTAAATTTCTTTGAAGGAGATTCCCTACAACAATGAAATTTGCTCTGGAGGAACAGTCTTTTTCAGACTGTTCCTCCAGAGCAAATTTCATAGTTGTAGGGATTAGGGAATCTCCTTCAAAGAAATTTAGCCTTAGCAACAGCATAGCATCCACTTAAGTCATTTTATAAATATGACCCCGGGACTCTGGTCAAAAATCAGCGTAACTCTCTAACAAACGGGGCACTTTGGTTTTACAATGCAGCAATGCGGCCAAGAGATGCGGATGGATTGGCAAATATTGCAGACTCTAATTAGAATGTCCAATTAGGAGCAGTTTGATCTGGGTCTGCACTACCCAGATCTATCTGTCCCAATACAGTAATATGACCCGCGACACGAGAAAACCAACAAAGTGGCATGTGTGTCCAGAGAAGACTCAGATCAGCCTGGGCATCCGCCCAGTCTGATCAGTCTTCGCTGTCTGCATGGAGTTAGCTTAGATTCTTAGCTACCTTTTACGCAAATATCGAAGACTGATCAGACTGCGTGGATGCATAGGCCGATCTAGGTCTTCGCTGGGCGCTCATGCCACTTTGATGGTTTCTCATGTCGCAGCTTATATGAGGATATCCATGAAAGAAGTTTACTCGCCAATGATTGTTACAGCCCGTTTCATATTTATGCAAAATCTGACTGTCTGAAATGTTTCTCTTTTTAGACTGAATTAGACAGGATAACGGTTTTCTTCGCTACTAAAGTGCAGGTGTACAACGGTAGTTTAGCTTCAAAGCAAACCGTCCTGTCACAAACTTAACGGTACCTGTCAGCGGTATTATTAACGCATAAATCACCAAGCACGTGGCAATGCTCTTCAACTGTGAAGTTACAAAATACGGTGAAATCAATCGAATGATAATAGTGAAAAAGGATCAGCAGTCAAGCCCGACTGCGTAAATAATGCGCTATAAAATGAGATAAGGCATTGTTATTATTATTATTATTATTATTATTATTATTATTTGATAGAAAAGTGCAGAGTTCCTGGTGGTTTAAAACGGCGGTGATAGTTTAGCACTAAGGGGTAAGGATGAGACAATCTGCAAGTATACGACACTCAGGCAATAAAGATAACATAATTCGCCGCCTGTGTACATACTGGTAATACTGGTCAATACCCCTACCTGAGCTGTCATTTTAATTGAGTCGCGACGTGAGAAAGAAGTACCTTTAGACATGGGCAAATAGCGAATATTAAGAACAGCCTGCACAGTGTGATCTGAGCAGAGTCTTCGCTATTTGCTGTAGACTTCATTTATTATTGATCAGGAACGAGGTGATTTTGCTAACACTGCATATGCACAGGCTGATCCGAGTTTGATCGAATAATCATTATATACGTGCAAAAGTGGCTGTCGTTCGAGACAGTCTTTACAGGATCTACTCAGTCGACAGTCATTAGCCATAGTACTATATATTTTACAGTTATTGGTATTACGACCGAAATTTTGGTCAACGGCCATTTTAGACAACACTGGAGCGGTTCCCAGCAAAAGTAAGCAAACTGGTAATATCCCTGTAATGTACTAGACTCAGCAGTATAAACTGAAGAAAGGGTTGGATTATAAAGTAACAATCCCGTTGAAGGAGAGTCACGAACTTGGCTGGATTCGATACCCCGACTTCTTCATTATGAATAGAGAGCATTTATATTTTACCCGTCGGGGAAGACGACTCGGCTTTTGGAACGTTATTATAAAAAAGATCCGCGTGTTATGTGTATCTGCGCAGTTTACTGAACAGTCTGGTCAGAGCATGCACCGTATGATTCACCTATCCTGCAACATGTGCCTATCATGCTGTTTTTACATATAGGCTTGTTTGGGCAACGACGCGGCTTGAATCCAAATGATGTCATTTTCATAGGGTCAACACTTTAAGAAAAGGATTTGCTCCATTCAGAAAGGGATGTAAAAATGAAAATGGCAGTGTTGCTTCCCCAAAAAGTGTGCCCATTCACCTTAAGACAGATCTTTCCCGATATCGACAAATACGGGACATACTTTATATCCTTTTCACTTCTAACGTTTGATCAAATACATTATAAGATCAACTCTTAACCAAAACAAACTGGCCAATCTGATCTGAGTCTGCGCTTGGCGCACAACCACATTGTTGGTTTTCTCGTGTCGTGGCTCATATGCAGGTGTACCCACACACATTAAAAGTTTGTTATAGTAAAGGCGACCATTTTACACATAGGGTGTTTAGGTAAAATTTTCAATTACAAATCATTTTTCCGATTCTGAAAGGACGCCATCAGACTCAGTGCCGGGCTCAGATAGAAGATACACATCAATGATTCTTCCTTGGCTTCCTGGGAAACAACTTTGAAAAGAAAAAATAAGATATTCGAACACGCAGCAAAACGAGGGAAAACTGTTATGAGCTGTAGGCCTAATGTTTAATAGTCCGAAAACTTTGAGAATTTATCCGCGCGGCAGAGTCAGTTTCGTTTTTCATGTAAATACAAGTACTGTGATTTTGCCATGCGGAGTTCTGATTTATAAAACAAACTTCTCACCTCTTATTTTTCCTTCATTTTGATGCATCTTTTAAAGTCCGAACATTTGATTATTGATCCGCGCGGCAAAATCATGTTTTCTATATTTCATAAATGAACTAATTAATAAGCTGTGATGTATATCTTTTAGCTGTCAAACCAACAGTTTTACGGATTTGCATATTTAAGATTGTCAATTCGGTGGACGTCAGTCACCTTTGAGACTGCCCTGTTGCAGCGTTCGCTAATAAAGACACGCCACTCATTATTGTCGCGTGCAGGTTTGGTGAAAGGGAGGCGGGTCATATGGATCAATAATATGAGACTACCAATAAGACTGATGTACTTTAAAGGTAGGTTCCTGGACTAGCGATAACAATTATGTTAACAAAATAATTTCGCCTTTTTCTGGGTAGTATTGAATGCTCTTATTTTTCTGAATCTGTTGCTACTGAGAAAATCGTCAGATGTTGAAGAAAATAGTCGTTTTCCCTTTTGGTTTATTTTCCTTCGTTGGAATTCCAGTTCTAAAAATAGATGTGTTATATGTCTATAAGTGCGCGATTTCTGATGCCATTCTCCAAAGGTAAATTTTCTCTTGCCATGAGCTCTCCTAGAGGTCTTGGCATGGCAGATGGGTTAAAACTATCCCAAAATGCAATGCAGCATGACGTCAGCTAACGTTATCTATTTTGGGCGCGAACTAAAACTAGCACTAACTGGTGTGACAAGCAGAGTTAGGAAATCCCTTGCAAAACAACTTTTCTAATAATATTTTGATTTACTCTTTTAAGTGAAGCTTATCTATTCCCTTTTCATAAGTGCTTTCCAACAACTTGGATGAAAGATGATCAAAATTATGATGCATTCCAAAGTACAGGAACCTACCTTTAAGCTGACTAAATAAATTTTGACAGACATAACAAGTTAGTTCGACACAACCGTAATAGCTTTGTTTACGGTATCTTGACCACGGGCTTAATGTGGATCCTGACAATACGGCTCTTCCCAAATGGATTTGAAGTCTAGTTCTTTTGTTGTGTTCAAAGAACATTACTGACCGTTCCAAGGCGGTACTTCTGTTGTGGTTCTTCAATTTTACGTGTTCTTAGGTCCGCTTGTCTGTGGTCTTCTGGCAATATGGTCACCTGTGAAGCTGCCCACTTTGCTCTCTCTCTCTCTCTCTCTCTCTCTCTCTCTCTGTGTGTATGTGTGTGTGTGTGTGTGTGTGATTTATAATAGAAAATAGGTAAAAGTAAATGTTACTGTTGTTTTTGATGACCGCCTATTTGGGAAAGAGCTGTTCAAATGAAATCAAAAACTGTAAGTTAGTGTAAAGAAACCATGATAAATAAGACGAAGCAACATTGGGCATAACATCACCTGAAACTGAACCTTAAAACGAATGGGGAATAGGGAAGGTAAAGATCAGCCTGCGCTTCCGCGCAGTCTGATTGCTTAGATAATCTGATACTGGGGAATAAAAGTGAGGATTCAGTTTGATCACTTTACACAGCGTGATGGCATGGCTTGCATTTTTAGGCGAGGCATATCATATCGCGAGTGTGTTGTCCATAGTCGAAGTCATCAGCTCAGCTGCATGCAGTCATGCATCAAGAGGTTAATCTTTTACTGCTGGGTTGACAAAATTTTTAGTCGTTGACCGGGCCGGGTTTCGAAGCCGCGACTTTCTGTGCAATAGCTATGCGCTCTAACAAATGGACTACGGCGTGACACACAAATCACTAGAAAACTGTGCAGTCCAAAAGTCTGTAACTCTGGTAACACACGTGGGTTGGTTGTTTTGAGTTTAACGGCCCTTTGAGACAGTATTTCAGTCTATATCGGGCCGTCTCCCAAAGAGAGGGAGGAAGAAGAGAGGTGTGATAGCTCGAGAAAAATGTCCAAACAGCCCCACCTGCACCTACTGCAAGCAAGGACGCCACGGAATTGGAAGTTACCCCCAGCACCATCGCACCACCAAACCACCCCGATAACACACGTGAGAGTCGTCAGGCTAAAAGTAATGCTTTAGCTGTTGTGCACAAAACACAGGTTGGTCTGAGTCACCAAAGCCCACATATGCCCTAACGCCCCTTTGCGCGTCGGGAAAAGGGACGATGGGAAATTAGCGAGCTGCCCAGTCTGGGATTAGACGCTGCATTCGTACATAAATCCCGGGCTCGAGACGCATTGGAAGCGGGTATCTTTTCAGTCATAAACAGCCTTTCATTATCACCAACCCATCGTCCTGATATGGCTGAAATTATGTTAAAAAGGGCGTAAAATCGTGATTCATTCATCATCGACAAAAATTTATAGGTTTGATTTTCAACAAATTAATCTAATAAAGGTAGCAGATCCGACTTTGTTAGCTAGTCAAAGCAGCTAAACATCATTTCAAGCGCAGAACTTGATTGACACTTCCGGCTACTGATTACATCTCTCTACCGTTATATTGTCATGTGTACTCAATACAAGAGTCACAGGTCTTTGAGACGTTACAGTTATGTCTGTCACTGACCCGTTAAATCGTCTAGAGACAGTAAACGTTGTAGACGCACAGATTTCGCAAAATTATGAAATTTGCCATATTCCACTTTCTAATTCTAACTTACAGCTATTTGATTGCTTAGAACGAAAGGAAAATTAGCCCGAATCTCTTGGTTTTATCTGTTGTATTGAAAGCTTGAAGAATACATATGTGCTGGTACGTATACATCTGTTCACACCTAGGCCTGAAACTAGAAAGAAAAGAAATTGATTTATGTGGCACCACATAAAGTGCAATCTGAAGCAAAAACTGTTCGGAAATACACGCCTTTTGTGTTCAGCAGATACATGTTCGTAAATGACCTTCTAGCATGCCATATAAACTGATTAATTCTGAACCACCTACTGTAATGAAATTAGGGCATTTCGTACGATTGCCAAAAAGGACTTGGCTACCCTTCACAAAACTGATATACGGATGGATAGATGGATGACTTGCGATTTTACGTCCTTTTTAACAGTGTTTTAGTTTTATCCGGATGATGGTTGGGTGATAATGGAAGGTTGTGTGCATTGGAACCCCGTTTGCGATTGAAAAGATTCTCGCCTACAGCGGGGCTCCAACCCGGGACCGCTAGATCGGCAGGCCAGCGCTTAACATACTGAACTACCGGGACTCCTCACTGATATACGGTATTTTTGGCTTATGTGTACGGAAATTGCCAACCCGCTGTAATACTTTGCAATTTTAACGTCTGGTTAACAATGACGCCGTTTGTTTTGAACAGCTGGATCCAGAAATTAGAGTATGCGCAAAATTTGACCAGAAAGAAAAACTGATAGGAAACGTTTTACACACCAGCATTCACAGTCCCCTAAATGTAAGTCTTTATGTCATTAGCAAGTGTTGTAGACCAGAAAAGACTACAGATATGACCTAGGGACTCTACAAGCGCAGAACATATCTACCCTGTTCAGAGGAACCCTGGTCGAGTGGTTACAGACTCGGTTATGGTACCGTTTCGAGCTCAAATCTGGATTCTGCCAGCTGGCGACTGGAAAATTGTCAAGGCAGTCGTAAATGGGCACCTTTTTCGAATCAGGGAAAAGGAGAGGGATTGGCCTGGTCTTTTATAGGCTATGTTGTGTCCAAGGTGTAGTGGACCCCTACTGGGCTACTGTCCCTACATCCACTAGGCTACGGGAAACCTTTACCTTTACCAACCCTCTTGTAAAGTTTTGTGACGTTTGTACTCCATGTTGAATAAGATAAGAAATGGTTCGATAATTGTTATAGACAGACCCGACCAGTACGCGGACACTACCAGTACGCGGACACTTTTGTGTTTGGCGTCAAATAAACTCTAAGATACTTTTTAGATTCAACTGACTTTGTGATATTTTTTCAAGGCACCATTTCTTTATCATTTTGTCATTCACGTTTACACATACACAATACATTCACGAATTTGCAGGGCTGATGCAGACCGGTATCACAATCGATGCTTCAGTTTGACTGCGCCAAACGCTGAAACAGGCAAAGTAAACAGCCATGTGTCAATATGAAATAAGAACAACCTTTTACGATGTTAATAAGTTTTTGGTAACTACATGTATCAATAATTCAATTTAGTATTGCAGCGTATAAATGTCATCTCAGTTTACTCAGATTCTAAGCTGTCCGCGTACTGGTATGATAAGCCAGTTTGATACAGCAAATAGCATGACCTCAATAGCGTCACTTTGCGCATGCGCAGATAATTTTTTCACGTGTTCCTTTTGTCTATATTAAGCACAAGGATTTTCCTAAATTGCATGCCCATCTGGTAGTCTGGAACACGTTGGAGTCTTAAACATTAGGTAAAACACCCTTAAAAGTGTCCGCCTACTGGTCGGGCCTGTCTAGACCAACTGTGATATGTGTGCTGAAGAGTGAAGTACCGAACTTCGGACAGCGGGTAAATTCGGACAGTGACACTGTCTCCTTTAGATGTCTGTTGTGTGGAGCTAAAACAAAATTAACTGGGCAAACGGTGAAAATCCTGATGTGACGGCTCATTATGAGCCGTCTCAACTGGATTTTCACTGTTTGCAACGGTAATGGCCGAAGGAAAATGTTAAATCCATCAGAGGTTTAGTGAAGTGAACTGAAAGACTGACCATCATAAATAAGCGTGATGTATACAGTATACCTTGAAGTCCATAGAATATGTCCGAATTTACCCTCATGTCCGAAGTTACCTGACTCTACCCTATATGAATTTATGTCTTTATTTGTACATTGTTGACATTTAATAGACAACTAAACAAAGAATATAACGATAGTCCCTAGGCTATTACCTTTTTTATTACAGTAGCGAATAACTTAAACGAGCGTCCAACGTAGGCCTACGCTATAAAAACGAACAAAATCTCGAAATAAATAAATGCTTCTGTACATGTTGCAGACAACTCTTCCCTTATGTATAACTGCAACTGTAGTTATATTACTCGCATTACCCAACAACACTGAACTTCACATTGCGCTTTAAAACTACCTTGAGTTTATACCCAGATGGAACTTGAAACTGCTGAAGAATACTATACTTTGTGCTACCACGGCCTATAGATGGCCAAGAAACGAAACGAAACAACAAGGGTATTTTTGCATTTCTTTTTATACACCATGCAGTAGATGCATGTATCATTAAACTATTTGAGATGGATTGATTGAAACTCTCACAGAGGTGGCCTATGCTGACGCGACCAATCTTAAGGTATATGGGTACACCTATATTTTTTCTGACATTTTTTCAAAGGAAGACAATTTTTGTGACCTCCTGTTTGCTTCTTTGGTACACAAATCCTTTCCAAATAGAGGTTTATTCTTTAAGGAAAGCCATTGCTTCTAGTGGAGCAATGGCTTTTTTTTTAGAGTTGACCACCATTGCAAAAAGGGAGGCAAATATGAACATGACAGTTGCTTCCCTTGAAAACGTACCAATATACATTAAAGCATACACACTTAAGAGTCTTAGGGACAAACCTGACAGATGTTCAGTTTGTGATAAACAATTTACTTTCCCGAGCGGTCTGAAACTCCATGTGTTTATACATCTTGAATTGTTGAAAATGCCGAGGAAAAGGGGGCTCACATTTGCCAATAAGGGTTTCCTTACACTTGCCATCTTCAGGTCAGCGTGCCCGACGTACCCTAGTATGGCTAAATGTAATCTGTCTTCTGCAAAGTAACACAGCTGTATGAAGCTGCTTCACTCCAGCGGCGGCTTGTAAACTCCACGTGCTTGCATGTGCATATATATGCATTCTATGTTAGAAAATGTATAATGACACTTATGGTATTAACCTTTAAAGCGCCAAAAATGAAAAATTGTTGAATTTGCAAACAGTGTAGATCCAGATGAGGTGGCTCATTATGAGCCACCTCATCTGGATCTACACTGTTTGCCCTATAGTCTTTGAATTCTCAATATGATATGGCTTGGACAAAACATTTTTTGAAATTTCTGCAGACGTAAATTTTGTCGTCTGCTTTTTGGCGCATTAAGGGTTAAATGCCATTTGATATATGAGAAACTGTGCGGAAATGTTCTTCAACTTTCCTCAGTGTGACATCCAAGACAGCCATCGGGAGACAAGTCAAATTAGACATTTATCCGCTACATTAAAATTCACTGAGTCTTTTCTGATTTCCCCTGACCGTTTTTCATGCCGTTTTCACGGATCCAAAAGTCCATTTTTACTCTTTACTTCAACAGAGCAAACTGTAGTACTTGGAAATTTGGGCTACTCTTCAATAGATGAATTTGGTCCCGCAGAGACCATTTTTTTCCTTTAAGAATAGCCCCCAGTAAAGACGAAGGTGTGCCAAGACTATCTCTAAAGAAAGTACACCTTTTCCCTTTGAACAGAATAAGTATATTTTCAGAAGACTGACGTAGGCACAAATTTTCTGACTTTTCCCTGATGTTTTAGTCATTTTCAGATTTCCCAGACCAACTACAAAATTCCCTGACCTGCATGGCAAAAACTCCAGATGTTTTCCCTGACTGTGGCAACCCTGGATGCCAGATAGGTAGAAAATGGACAGTTTACTCAAACTAGTGATTTTAGCGCGACATGATTTCAGTGATCTCAAACAAAGTACCAGAACTGAACTGCGAAACAACAAAACCAACAAAGTGGTATGTGCGCCCAGCAAAGACTCAGATTAACCTGGGCATCCGCCCAGTCTGATCAGAGTCTTGGCTGTCCACATGGTGCTAGCTTAGACCCTTAACTACCCTTTAAGCGCACAGCGAAGACTCCAGTCTGATCAGAGTCTTGGCTGTTCACATGGTGCTAGCTTAGATCCTTAACTACCATTTAAGCGCACAGCGAAGACTGATCAGACTGGGCGGATGCCTAGGCTCATCTAAGTCATCGCTAGTCGTTCATGCCACTTTCATTGTTGTTTTGTGGTGTCGCGGCTCAATTATGCATGAGCTACATATTATTATGCAAATGTAAAATGTTGAAAATGGCCATACATATGCAATAAACAATCCCATTGGGCATACAAACTTGAAACAACGTTGAATCTGGATTGATTCAACGTCAATTTGCCGACAGGGAAAATACTTATTTGAAGAAAATTTAGAGGTAGGTTTTCTGCAATATTTAATGATTGGCTTATCGGGGCTATGATTATGTCCATAGAGTGTTTTGGCCTGTAGTTTGTTCGCTTTATTTGTTTACATAATTTTCTTGAAAATTTACAAATTATCGAAGCTAGGTAAGCTTACTGGTAGAAGAAGAAGTTATCTGTCCCTGCTAAGGGATACATACAGGTCCAACATGCACGTTGTTTTTTGCCTGGTTAGCTCACGTGGCCCGAAGGGCCATAGTGAGCTATTGTCATACCAATGCGTCCGGCGTGCGTCGTCCCGAAATTTGTCCGTCAACACATAAAAACAAATATTCAAACATCTTCTTCTGTAAAACTACAGGTCCTATGGTTCTCAAATTTCACATGGAGCATGACCTGACTCCAGGGTCTCAGAATTGTAAAATTGAGTCAGGTTGAAATCTAAGATGGCCGCCGTTACTAAAAATAGCAAAAACAACAAAATAAACTTCTTCTCCAGAACCACTGGGTATATTTGTCTGAATTTTGGCTTGGAACATCAATGAAACCTTGGTATTCAAAATTATAAAAATGAAACAAATCTGTAGCGGAGTTTTGTCACAGTGACCTACTTTCTGTTTACGAGTGTAATTTTGCTCAAATGCCAATGTAAAAAACGACTTATTCAAACGACTTCAAACAACTTCTTCTCTAAAACCACTGCACCCATGGGTCTCAAATTTCACATGGAGCATGACCAGACTGCAGGGTTTCAAAATTGTAAAATTGGGTCGGGTCAAGAATCCAAGATGGCCTCCGTTACTAAAAATAGCAAAAACAACAAAATCAACTTCTTCTCCAGAACCATTTTTATATTTGGTTGAAAGTTTGCGTGGAACATTAATGGGACCTTGAGATTAAAAATTGTAAAATTGAAAAAAATCTACAGCGGAATTAGGTCACAGTGACCTACTTAGCGTTTACAAGACCGATTTTGCTCAAATGTCAGTATCTCAAGAAAACGCAATCGATTCTGGTCAGTTTTGGTCAGAAATGGTCCTTGAAAGGAATTATTTCAATTTTGTGCCAGTTGACTATCCAAGATGGCCACCATGGGGGCCGTTACTAAAAATAGCACAAACATAAAAATGTCATTTCTCAAGAACCCTTGAATGGAATTTAACCAATTTTGTGTCAGAATGTTCCTTGCATGAAGCCGTTTCGATAAATTGCAATTTGGCTTTCCAAGATGGCCGACATCTGCCGTTACTAGAAATAGCACAAACATAAAAATGACAATTACTCAAGAACCCTTGAATTGAAATCGACCAATTTTGTGTCAGAATGTTCCTTGCATGAAGCCGTTTCGATTAATTGCAATTTGACTTTCCAAGATGGCTGACATCTGCTGTTACTAAAAATAGCACAAACATAAAATGACGATTACTCAAGAACCCTTGAATGGAATTGGACCAATTTTGTGTCAGAATGTTCCTTACATGAAGCCATTTCGATTTATTGCAATTTGGCATTCCAAGATGGCCACCATCTGCCGTTACTAAAAATAGCACAAAACATGAAATGACAATATCTCAGTAACCGCTGAATAGATTTTGACGAAATTTGTGTCAAAATGATTTTTGCAATGAGATGTTTCAAAAGTAACTAAATATAGACAAGTCATAATGGCCTTTGTTACTAAAAATAGAAAAATGTGAAAATAAGAAAATCTCAGTGGAATTTGACCAATTTTCTGTCAGAATGGTCCTTTCATTAAGCTTCTTCGATTTTCTGCATTTTGGCATTCCAAGATGGCCGCCATCTGCCGTTACTAAAATAGCATAAAACATGAAAATGACAACATTTCATTAACCGCTGAAGCGATTGAGATGAAATTTGTGGCAAAATGATTCTTGCTTTGACGTGCTTCAAAAATTAACAAATATTGACCCGTCAAGTTGGCCTCTGTTACTTAAAATAGCAAAATATGAAAATTAGAAAATTACAATGGAACTGGACCAATTTTGTGTCAAAATGGTCCTTGCATGAAAGCTTTTCAATTTTTTGCATTTTGGCATTCTAAGATGGCCGCCATCTGCCGTTACTAAAAATAGCACAAAACATGAAACTGACAATATCTCAGTTGCCCCTGAATGTATTTTGATGAAATTTGTGGCAAAATGATTCTTGCATTGAGGTGTTTCAAAAGTAAATATATAAAGACCAGACAAGTTAGCCTCTGTTACTAAAAGTAGCAAAATGTAAAATTGAGAAAATCTCTGGAATTGAACCAATTTTGTATCAGAATGGTCCCGTTGCACAAAAGCCAGGTGAACGATATCAGGCCCATTTGGGCCTCTTGTTAGTTGGAGCATCTTGGCGAAACTTCAAAGAAATGATGGAGATAGCGTAAGCTTTCTCGGTGTTGCAGTCAGATTTTTGACTGGGTTATCTTCCTTGTCACGAGGCTATAGACATGGCCAAAAAGATTAGCCTTTGGTCTGTAATTGCTTTTCGATTTGAAATATCATTGTGAAACTTCACACAGACATTATCAACTCTTTAAGCACCAGAGACGAAAATAGCAGAATTAACAAACAGGTAGATCCTGATGAGGCGGCTCATCATGAGCCGCCTCATCTAGGTCTACACTGTTTGCAATTTAGTTTTTAAATTTTGATAATATAGCTTGGATGAAACATATTTTGAAATATTTGCAGACGTAAATTTTGTCGTCTGCTTTTGGTGCTTATAGGATTAAAGTAAGGTAAGCTTTCTATTATAGTGGGATGTTTGTCAGGTGGGCTTTCTGCTGTTGCCCCGTTGATGTAGTTGAGCCGCGACACGACAAAACCAACAATGTGGTTGTGCGCCCAGCGCAGACTCAGATCAGCCTGGGCATCCGCCCAGTCTGATCAGAGTCTTCGCTGTCCGCATGGAGATAGATTAGACCCTTAGCTTCCCTTTAAGTGCTAAGCGAAGAGCCTGATCAGACTTGGTTGTGCCCAGGCTGATCTGAGTCTGCGCTAGGCGCACAACCACTTTGTAGGTTTTCTCGTGACGCGGCTCATATATGCCCCAAAGTCTCTTTAGCCTGTAGTTTGTGTAGTGCAAAAATTTCATAAAGATAAATAAGAGGCCCGCCATTTTAAACTGTCTTTACCGACTGATATTAACTTTTGAATTATATATGAAAAAATTAGGGATCTTTTATGATGTAAAGAAAAAGTAACTACAATCTAATTTCAGAAAAAAACATTAAATAATAAATAAATAAATAAAACTGTAACTTGTCAGAGTAAGCTTATGACGTCATAACACATTTAACTGGAACATTTACTGGTAAGTAGCATGGTTTGTTCTGATTTTCAAACTTCACAAAGTTCTTTTACTACTCCGTCTTATTCACAAATCTGCAATAGACACTTTATCATGTTTATCATACTTTATTATACAAATGGTATTAGTATAGGGTGTCACTCTAGGGACGCCGGCCCCATTCTACTAATGGTCTAGGACTCTTGGACTTCTCAAATCCAGTGGCCTGCGACTATGCAAAACCTAGTGTAACACAAAAGGAAAATGTCCGTAACTAGTAAACATTTTATTTTATTCACTTTTAGGAGAAGTACGTTGGTCATTTTCAATTTACCTTCTTTCTAGATAGGGATCAACTCTTAAAAGAAAGAATTTGCTCCAGTAGGAGCAAATTCTTTCCTTTAAGAGTAGACCCCGTGTTGGAAGGATTTGATTTTCTAAAAAACCAAACAGGAAGTCACAAAAGTTGGTCACATGTAAACATGGTTGAAAAAAATGGCGGTGTACCGATACACCTTAAGAAAACAATTTCACAACAGCAACTACGAAAGCAAACAGGAAGTCGGAAAAGTTGTTCCCCTTTGTAAACATGGTTGAAAACATGGAGGCATACTCATACACCCGAAGAAAACAATTTCACAACAGCCTTCTGTACAGTGTTGAGTTTGCAGCAGAATAGCTTAACGTCGTTGAGCGTAGTGTCATCTTTGAAGAACCCTTTATTTGGTTCTATTTTTGTTTGAATTCCACACACTGCCGATTCTTCAGGGCAGTTTTCGCTCCATTTCCCGAACGTGCCCCACACTCCTTTAACGGGTGCTTCTATATCATACACAGTTCCGTGTACGCCATGTCTGCAATGGGCTTCTAATACGTTGGCTGCTGTATCGTCTCCAAGTCCCTGCGTTTGGATAAAGATAATGTTTTAAGGAAAACAGTGCAGGCATTAACGGACTGTGCCTAAGAAGAGTCTGATCAGTGTCTGTAGTATTTGCTTTTGTGACAGCAATTTTGGACACATCGTCGGATAATGAAATCACCACTTGTTTTAGTGGACTACATGTATACTGCTCTAGATAAGGAGTAGCAGGGATATTTTAGGAATATTTCTCAAAGTTTCTCCATAAAAGCGTATGTTTGACCCCTCATAAGTACCGTCTCGTCGAGATGGTTTTAGGAGTCACAACACAAGTTTTCTTTGAGCAATTAGGAAAATTATCTCAGAATTATCCATGTTATCCCTTCTTATCGGGAGTATATGCCAGACGGACAGACACTATCAGATGTTAAGGTGAATTCTATACATTTCGATATATGAGCAGTATTTTCCATAAGTGAAAATCCGTCACACATAAAAAGGCTAGAAACCGGTCTTATTTTTTAGCTGATTTGACGCTTTATTAGGAAACCCTTCAGAAAATAGGAAAGAAAACCCGTCGTCTTGTTTCTTAGAGTAAACGGCAGTTCTATTTCAATTTTTGATTTTCGGTCGGCTTTGGTCGCACATTTTTTTTTGTACAATATACCTATGTACCAGCGTATGTCCTCTTGGAGGAAAATACGCTGTCAGCGTATGTCCTCTTGGAGGAAAATACGCTGTCAGCAACTAGGGTAGTTTAAACATATTTTATTTCCTAAACATGACAAAGTACAACATGTCGTCAATACAAGTTTGAGGACTCTGGGGTAGAGTCGGGTAACCTCGGACAGCGGATAAATTCGGCCATACCATTGCAAACAGTGAAAATCTAGATGAGATAGCTCATAATGAGCCGTCTCATCAGGATTTTCAATGTTTGCCCAGTTATTTTTGTTTTAATTCCAAACAACTGACATATATGACACGGACTCTTAAAAATTATCATGCCCCGACCTAGGATCGAACCGGGGACCCTTCGATCTAAAGTCGAGCACTCTACCACGTCGCTATAAAAGCCGGCTTGTACCGCAAGGCAGTACAAGTGTATTATATACCTAATTATCTATACCCTGTGACATTCTCCCCCACCAAATTGGACTTCGCCCCCATACACTGCAAAAATAAACGGTAGATTTTACGGTAAAATAACTGGCAACCAGCTGCCAGTCCTTTTACCGTTATTTTTACGGGCGCCCGTAAAAATTGCAGGAGTCATCAAGGAGAGTGGGACAGAAAAGAGCAGATGTCGTCGTTTTGGTTAGATAGCCCCTCAACAATACAAAGTTATTTTCGAGTGCGCCTAGTTAACATAAAACTTCCATTTCGTGATTTCCAACAATGTCTTACAGGCAAAAACCCGTAAAAATAACGGGAAAAGGACTGGCAGCCGGTTTCCAGCTATTCTACCGTAAAATCTACAGTATTTTTTACAGTGTAGTTCCAAGCTAAAGAGCTGCATATAGAAATAGGCTCGAGGAATTATTGCACATGGGTCAGGCTGGATTTTACGTTGAGCGCCATTTGTCACGGACTCTTAAAAAATCACAATGCCCCGACCGAGGATCAAACCGAGGACCCTTCGATCTAAAGTCGATCACTCTACCACGTCGCTATAAAAGCCGGATTGTACCGCAAGGCAGTACAAGTGTATTATATACCTAATTATCTATACTCTGTGACATATAAAGGAAACGATGTCACTGTCCAAATTTACCTGCTTCCATTTTACCTGATTACATCTTACTGAAAACTTATAAAGTTTGAAAAAGAAGTAAATAATAATAGAACAGACCACTGACCGATCTTTCTGTATGTTCTGTATGTATCCAGTTATTTTCTTGTATTTTCTCACAAAGCTTAAAAATCGCTAAAATGGATACATTTCTATTATTAGAAAAGATCACAAAATGCAGTCCCGGGTTCGATACCCGGTCTGGCCACATACTTTCGTTTCTCCTTCCGCTGATTTAAGGAGGGCAGTTGTCGAAAATATGTGCAATCAGTACTGGTTAACCGCTTGGGAGTCTAAGCCTGCCCAGGAATAGTGTGGTTAGGTTAACTGACTGTCCCGGCAGGCCAAAGATGTTTACCTTGGACGTAAAACAACAACAACGCGAACTGGAAACAAAGAAGGCAGAACTTTTCTAACTTTGCAGCGAGTTTCTATACAAGACACATTTTCGATCTTGTTAAGCTAGACAGGTTTTCCCGATGGAACAGACTGGCATTTCAAAGTTAACTTACTCTTAATACATAGGATATGATTTGATTTTTTCCTGTTTAAGTCTTAAAATGATGTTCCCCAGGAGGCTGAAAGGAACATCTCCGTGGCATACACCTCCTGGCACGATGAGTTGATGATTCCAAATTCTTACTATAAATACGTCAATAAAAGTATCCTCAAAACTGATAGAAATCAATGTTAACCTTAAATGCGCCAAAAAGCAGACGACAAAATTTACGTCTGCAAAAATTGTCCAAGCTATATCACATTGAGAATTCAAAGACTACAGGGCAAACAGTGTTGACCCAGATGAGGTGGCTCATCATGAGCCACCTCATCTGGATCTACACTGTTTGCAAATTTAACAATCTTTTTTAGCTCACCTGAGCCAGCGGCTCCGGGGGAGCTTATAGGATGGTAAGGCTCCGTTGTCCGTCGTCCGTCCGTCGTCCGTCCACACTTTCAAACGACTTCTCCTCTAAAACCGCTGGGCCGATTGTAACCAAATTTCATATAGAGCCTCCTGGGACCTTAGGAACGAAAAGTTGTTCAAACGGTCCTGGTCACATGACCAACATGGCCGCCATGCCCATATATGGTAAAAACCTGAAAAAATCTTCTTCTCCAGAACCAATAGGTCAATGGCCTTAAAAACTTGGTATGTAGCATTGGGTAGACGAGTACTACCAAAATTGTTCAAATTATGACCTTGGGTTGACCTTGACCTTTTTTACGGTAAGGTCAAATTTGCTTCCTTATGCTTTTATATGGCAAAATGCTGCAACATAAGATATCTTGGAAACTGTTGAAAATTTTGGCCTAAAAATTGGTACATACAGTCATCTTAATGACTACATGAAGATTTATGAGTACAAGAGGTCAAGGTTATTCTTTGACCTTTGACCCAGAACTCTCATATTTTGACAATATCAAACAATCTCCTCAAAAACAACTATGCCAATTGTAACAAAATTTCATATAGATCCTCCAGGGGTTGAGGGAATGAAAATTTGTTCATACGGTCCAGGTCACATGACCAACATGGCCACCACGCCCATATATGGTAAAAACCTTTAAAAATCTTCTTCTCCAGAACCAGTAGACAGATGGCCTTGAAACTCGGTATGTAGCATTGGGTACTGCAGTACTATCAAGATTGTTCAAATTATGACCCTGGGTTGACCTTGACCTTTTTTACGGCAAGGTCAAATATCTGTAAATGCTAGAACATGAGATTTCATGGTAAGTTTTGAAGATTTTGGCCTAAAAATTGGTATATACAATCATCTTAATGAGTACATGAAGATTTGTGAGTACAAGAGGTCAAGGTCATTCTTTGACCGTTGACCCAGAAATCTCAAATTTGACAATTTCTAAAACCACTGGGCCAATTGAAACCAAATTTCATATAGAGCCTCGAGGGGTTGAGGGAATGAAAAAAAAAATTCTAACAGTCCTGGTCACATGACCAACATGGCCGCCACGCCCATATATGGTAAATACCTTTAAAAATCTTCTTCTCCAGAACCAATTGACCGATGGCCTTGAGACTTTGTATGTAACATTGGGTACTGCAGTACTATCAAGATTGTTCAAATTATGACCTTGTGTTGACCTTTACCTTTTACAGCAAGGTCAAATATGGGAAAATGGTAGAACATAAGATTTCATGGAAAGTTTTGAAGATTCTGGCCTAAAAAATTGGTATATACAGTTGTCTTAATGAGTTCATGAAGAATTATTAGTACAAGAGGTCAAGGTCATTTTTTTACCTTTGATCCAGATCGCTTATATTTTGACATTTTCAACCATTTCCTCAAAAGCCTAAGGGCCAATTGTGAACACATTTCATATAGAGCCTCCAGGGGTTGATTGAATGAAAATTCGTTCTAACGGTCCAGGTCACATGACCAACTTGGCCGCCATTACCACTTATGGTATAAGTCTTTAATATTTTTCTTCTCCAGAACCAATACACCTATGGCCTTGAAACTTGGTAAATAGCATGGAGTACTAGAGTACCACCAAGACTGTTCAAATGGTGACCTTGGGTTTACCTTGACCTTTTTTGCCGCATAATCAAATATGGGAAAATGCTAGAACATAAGATTTCATGGAAAGTTTTGAAGATTTTGGCCTAAAATTGGTATGTATGGTTGTCTTAATGAGTACATGAGGATTTATGAGTACAAGTGGTCATGGTCATTCTTTGACTTTTGACCCAAAACTCATATTTTGACAATTTCAGACATGATAAGTAAAAGCCACCTTGTCAATTGTCCAGGTGAGCGATTCAGGGCCTCATGGCCCTCTTGTTTTATTTTTGGCGCTTTAAGGGTTAAAATAAACTCCCTTTTCAGAGCTTTTGCTTATTTGCTTGTACATTTCAACAGTGAAGGGAAGAAAACATTTTACGAGAAACAGCGGGAAACAACATTTTACAAAGAAAGGCAAATGAATTGCCCCCTTTTGTAAAATCGTGTCTCCCTTTGTCCCTTTTTATTTTAAAATAGACCCCCCCGCCCCACCTTTATTAGATATATATTTATTTATTTCCATAATAAACAGTGGTTACGGGATCTAACTCAGTTTATTATACGACGTCGCTGTTAGTCAGTGGATAACGTCGTGTCATAAAAATCATATGACCACACGTGTAATAACACTTTGGCGCGTAGACGTAACGTCATTGACAACGTCCATGTCAACAATGCGTTTTCTTATTGAAATAATGCTCAGACTGAAGGCGTTAAAATCCCATTTTAAAGGGTCATATGATAAATAGAATCTTACACTCGTGGTCATTTCATA
The DNA here is from genome assembly GCA_963989385.1 of Ctena decussata. Lineage (NCBI taxonomy): Eukaryota > Metazoa > Mollusca > Bivalvia > Lucinida > Lucinidae > Ctena > Ctena decussata. The sequence continues at coordinate 37,182,982 of OZ022508.1, forward strand.
TGAAATTTATGAAATCGCCGAAGGCTCTTTCCATAAAATTCATATGAAATGACCACTCGTGTAAAATCCTTTATATCTTACTTGGGGTTCTTCCACTTCCAGTCGAAATCCAGTGATAAAGTCTTGCATTCCATCCCGTGAAGCGCAGTCTGCGTAAGCCGTCCACTGTCCCCATGTTCCTTGTCCTGAACTTATCTCCTCGGTCGGCAGGCCAGGATATCGACCGCCACATCGCAATAAAACAGCGTTTAAAGCAGTGTCATCTTTGTTTAAGCCAAGCTTGTTCTGTTTTCCTTCAATCTGAAAAAATGACGCCAAACAATTGGACATGTATCTGGGCAAACAGTGCAGATCCAGTTCAGACTGCTCCCAAATAAGCAGTCTGATCAGGGGCTACACCGTTTGGCATTTCTCCAGAAGGTTTCATACATCTTTGATTGCAAAAGGTTTTTTTTCTAACAGAAGGGAATCGTTTAGTGACTTGTTTAAGCCCCCCCCCCCCCCCCCCCCCCCAGTAATCTTTTGCTGACTGGTTCCAAGGCAGTACTTCTGTTGTGGTTCCTTGGTGTTACATTGTGCTCTGTCCGCTTGTCTATGTTCTTTTGCGGTTTGGTCACCTGTTTTGCTACCCAATCTGCCTTTTGTTTTGTTTTGTTTTGTAAGTTAAAAATAAAATGGATGAAAATAGACGGTGATGGGGTTTCTGATTAGGGTAGCTGAATGACCACCTGTTTGGGAAAGAGCTACTCATTCGGTTTACCGTGCGTGTCTTTCGTGAACTTGTGTCAATTTTTCCGTGTGTGTGTGCTTCTTTCCCTATTAGTTTTGAGAGCGGGATTTGGGATTTGATTGTATTAATTCTTGATCAATGCCTATCTTTTTACTTCCCTGGTTAATTCTCTGGACGACAAAACCCTCCAAAATTGGGATCAAGTTTTAAAGGAAGAGGAGCAAATTCTTTTCTTTAAGGGTTGACCCCATTGAGAAGGGAGGCAAAATGAAAATAGTAGAGTTGCCTCCCCTGAAAATGTACATTTACACTAAAGTTGTCTCAGTATTAATGGTAATTACAATTAAAAACAGATAAAAAGCTGCAATCTGAAGGTAATGTGTGCCCCCTGCAGACCGGCATTGTTATGACAGATCAGATTGCTCCAGATCCACATTATTTTCCAACCGTTGTATTCAGAATGACTTTACAAAGACAGAATTGCTCATGTTCAACTTCCGTCGACCTGTCGACCTGTCGACCTGTCTACCTACTTTTCTCACATCAGCTCCCAGTCCTGTCTACCTAGTTCACACGTCCTCATGTCGTCCGTTCGGTGATTCTTTGTCTCGTTCCTCCCTCTTGTGGCCTCTCTCTTCATTCTTGACGTTACCGTAAATCATAATGTGTGAACTTGAACACCCTTCCTCTGGCGAGGAGTCATGTGTTTCTGTCGTCCGTTCTGTCATTGTTGGCCCCGCCCCTCCCTCTTGTGGCCCCGCCCCTCACTCTTGACGTCTCAGTTCGTAGCGTGAAATCGGCATGTGTCCCCTATATTTAACTAGAGCCGAGATGAAGCGTACAACATATGAGCCGCGACACGACAAAACCAGCAAAAGTGGCATGTGCACCTAGTGAAGACTCAGATCAGCCTGGGCATCCACCCAGTCGCTGTCCGCAGGAAGCTAGCTTAGAACATTAGCTTCCCTTTAAACGCAAAGGAAAGACCCTGATTAAACTGAGGGGATGCCCATGTTGATCTAAATCTGCGCTGGGCGCACATGCCACTTTGTTGGTTTTCTCCTGTCGGGCCTCATATAATGGTTGTTTTGTATGATTAAGGGTATGGCGGTTGTATAGAGAGGCGCCGTGATCGAGTGGTACATGTAAGAGCCCTAGGCTTTAAAGCAAACGGTAGCATATTCGAAGCCTGTCAGGCTCTTGCCTGTTCATCAAGCAATAAGGGGTACCTGATCCAAACTGAAGAATGCAGAGGATTGGGACCCGAAGTTTATAGACTGCGCCCAAAGTACATGAGTCGATGGATAGGCTTCGCGATTTTACGTCATTTTCAACAGTATTTCAGTCATATTAGGATGATAGGAGGTTGCATATGAAATGTTGTGTGCTGTGGAACCCGTTTACTGATTAGATTTCAATCCAGCAGGAATCGAGCCTGGAGCGCTGGGCCAGCAGCGCCCAAGATATACAGCGAACGCTTAACAACTTCCTGCCTCTATAGCCACAATGTCTGTGACAATCCATTACCTTCGGCAGTATGTAGAAAGATGATTTTATTCGTATTGCTAAACATCATACATGATAAAGTTGCTATGCTTCAAGGACGACAACAAGAACGATTTCAGAACAGTTTTTGCTTTCCCGGTCTTCAGTATAGTCGTTACTTTTGAAGGAAAATATAGCTCGCTCTCTCTCTGAGGGCAAATTTTTCCTACCATGCAGTCAAATTAGGGCCAACTCTTAAAAGAAAGAATTGGGTACTCCTCTAGGAACAAATTCTTTTTTAAAGCATAGACTCTTTGTTGCATCTCTTTTTTGTTATTCAGGGAAGCAAACAGTAAGTCATAAAAGTTGTTTTCCTTTTTAAAAATGTTGAAAAAATACATGGAGGTATATCCATTCACATTTAAAGTAGCTCCTTAGAGAAGTTTGACAAATTCTTCCAGATCACAGTTTTCTTCTTCTGAGGTTTATAAATACGCTCTTCATATGTTACCTTCATTGAGTATCCTGTTGCAAAGGTCCCTTTTCCACAGAATTGCGGGTTATGCCAGTCTCCCCACTTTCCTCCATTCTCTACCGTCAGTACCTTAACAACCTCTCGAGGGTACTCCTGGCTCCCTGTGATAAAAACAAACAAACACAACAATAAATAAATACATGTAAATAAATGAATCGTTACTACACCAAACAGGTGCATAGTGTAAACAGTGGCTAGCAATTTGAATAGGAATATTTTTTCGGCTTTAGCCGTATAACCTTACTATAGACCTACATTTTAGGTATTTCATTGGCCAATAAAAATACACCCGGGATCTTGATGTAAGTAGCTTACTTTCGCTTTCTCTTTCTACTTTCTGTTTCTTTTTACTGTTGGCCTATAAACCGTGTCGTGATGAATCTAGATATTTTGGTCCAAATCGCTTTTTGCCAAAGAACATTTCGCCTGTTATGTTGCTCGTGTAAAATATAAAACCAACAAAACTTGACACAGAAGTCGAAGACGAAATTAAGTAATTGTTAATGGCTTAGGTGTTGGAACTGCGACACTTTTCAGGTTATATGTGGGGCGGTCAGCCAACCTATCCTCATTGTTATGTGCAATACAGACAGACCCCAATCAAAATTAAACAGCATTTCCGAAATCGAAACCCCAACACCAACAATAAATATACACATCAACATGCGCATCCGTACAATCTGATCGGCACATGCGATATCTTACATGTACCTGACTCATACATAATACAATACACACTTCTATTTAATCTAAGCCGATTATCTTTTAAAAGATATTTCTTGTTACTATATAGTGCAGTCCAGTAAGTCAGTAGATAACTAGAAAATTGTGTCTGTTAGACACTAATGATGCCCCCGTGCAGCGCCTGTCACAGGACATGTGTACATCCCTAAAGCGCCTTTCAAGTACAAATGCTATTTACAAAGAACCCACTGAAAACATTTCACAAGCTTTATACCCTACAGTGCAAAATGCAGCCCAAAATGACTAAGTTTAAAAGACCATAATTCCTTCAGAATTATTTTTTCCTATCATAACCAACATGCACATCTTCACTGTGTCCACAACAAGTCTCCAATGTCTGAAAAACAGCCAATGAAAATTGTGGGAGGAGTTGATAACACAAAGTACTTACCCTACAATGCAAACATATGCCTAAAATGACTAAGTTCAAAAGGCTATAATTCTGTCAAAATCAATTCTAGCTCCAACAAAAACCCACATGCGCATCTTCAATATGTCCACAACATGTATGCAAGGTTTGAAAAAGATCCATTGAAAACTTTGGGAGGAGTTGATTACACAATCTACATACCCTACAATGCAAAAATTTGCCTAAAATGACTAAGTTCAAAAGGCTGTAATTCTGTCAAAATTAATTCTAGCTCCAACAAAAAACCCACATGCACATTTTCAGTATGTCCACAACATGTATGCAGGGTTTGAAAACGATTCATTGAAAACTGTGGGAGGAGTTGATTACACAAACTGCATACCCTACAATGCAAAAGTTCAAAAGGCTATAATTCTGTCAAAATCAATTCTAGCTCCAACAAAAACACACATGCACATTTTCAATATGTCCGCAACATGTATGCAAGGTTTGAAAAAGATCCATTGAAAACTTTGGGAGGAGTTGATTACACAAACTACATACCCTACAATGCAAAAATTTGCCTAAAATGACTTAGTTCAAAAGGCTGTAATTCTGTCAAAATTAATTCTAGCTCCAACAAAAACCCACATGCACATCTTCAGTATATCAACAACATGTATGCAAGGTTTGAAAAAGATTCATTGAAAACTGTGGGAGGAGTTGATTACACAAACTGCATACCCTACAATGCCAAAAATTTGCCTAAAATGACTAAGTTCAAAAGGCCGTAATTCTGTCAACATTAATTCTAGCTCCAACAAAAACCCACATGCACATCTTCAATATGTCCACAACATGTATGCAAGGTTTGAAAAAGATCCATTGAAAACTGTGGGAGTAGTTGATTACACAAACTACATACCCTACAATGCAAAAATTTGCCTGAAATGACTAAGTTCAAAAGGCTGTAATTCTGTCAAAATTAATTCTAGCTCCAACAAAAAACCCACATGCACATCTTCAGTATATCCACAACATGTATGCAAGGTTTGAAAAAGATCCATTGAAAACTGTGGGAGTAGTTGATTACACAAACTACATACCCTACAATGCAAAAATTTGCCTGAAATGACTAAGTTCAAAAGGCTGTAATTCTGTCAAAATTAATTCTAGCTCCAACAAAAAACCCAAATGCACATCTTCAGTATATCCACAACATGTATGCAAGGTTTGAAAAAGATTAATTGAAAACTGTGGGAGGAGTTGATTACACAAACTGCATACCCTACAATGCAAAAATTTGCCTAAAATGACTAAGTTCAAAAGGCCGTAATTCTGTCAACATTAATTCTAGCTCCAACAAAAACCCACATGCACATCTTCAATATGTCCACAACGTGTATGTGAAGTTTGAAAAAGATTCATTGAAAACTGTGGGAGGAGTTGATTACACAAACTCTATACCGTAAAGTGTGACGAACGGACGGACGGACAGACAGACGGACAGACAGGAGCAAATCTTAATGCCCCCCTGACTATCGTCACGTTACTCCAAACCTAATTTATAAACAACTTTATAATTCTATGTTGAAAATTTTCAAAATGCTTGTGGCAGCTCCGTCGTTTTCGAAAAACTAAGCTCCCTGTTTGCTATTGCCACTTGGACAAGAAAAGGCGTTGGTCTGTCTTTAACTTTTTCATCCCATCAGACAACATTTGAATTTTTTGCAGACACTGCATGTTTTTTTATTTTATATTTTTTTTTGTCAGATTACCGTCTTATATATAATGAACGTTTATGGAGAAGTCCCGAGGTTATAAAACATTTTTCGTGCTCAACTCAGCTGAGCATGACATTTTACCTGCTAATAAGTAGCAAATTACTTATAAGCACCGTTGTTTTCATGCTCAGCTTAGCTGAGTATGAAATTTTCTCTGCTTATGAATATGAAAATGCCAACATTAGTTGGCATTTTCATAGTTATCAGCTAACAAAATTTCATGCTCACCTGAGTTGAGCACGAAAAAAGTTTTTATAGCCTCGGGGCCAGGAGGCCATTGTAAGATGAATCTTTAAGTTATCCCCAGGGAGAAGGTGTCTCGCAATAAAGCGTGCTGTACTCCATCTTTACTGTATTTGTTGTGAAATACAAAACAAGAAAAATCTTTAAAAAAAAAGATAATCGTCGCAGATTAAATGGAAGTGTGTTTTGCAATATGTCTCTAGTTGAAGAGATGACAATAACGTTCCTTAATATGACTCACGTGAGCTATGTAGGTAGGCACCCACAACCGTAATTTTGACACTGGGTAGCGACAATGACCTATCTCAAAATTGGGCTGTACAATTTGAAATTCAAAGAAGTTTAGATAAAACATAAAATGGGGAATGTTTAAAGAAAAAAAACTTGCAGCGGCAGGGATTCGAACCAGGGCCGCCCGCATGGCAGGCGAACATTCTACCACTGAACCACCAAGCCTTCTACCACTGAACAACCTAACCGATTTTTAAAGTGCGTATTAAACCGAAAGTAGAAATCAAAAGTAGATCTTCGTCGAAAAAAAAAAGTTTTGAATATCTGTGTCTGTTTTCGATAATTACAAACAAGAGAAACATTTTGAATTAATATATGACAGAGTGCTAGTATTCACAGTGCATGCGACGGTTCAGTTCAGTTCAATTCAATTCTCTTATCGACGTTACCCAAGTGGCTCAACGGTACGTAACCATAGTTGCACACACTTGGCGCCGTGTGTCCGTCCAAAAAAGATTAAATATTCATTGACCTTTGATATTATTGGCTAATTTTTTACACACGCGTTATTTGACCAATGAAATCTTGTGAAATGTGGAACAATATCGAAATTATACGCGTCTGCGACGCGAATAGTGTAATAGTTAATAAAGTGACTGGATATACTATCAGGGTAAAAAATTATATCGGTTTAATTTCTGCCTCCATTTTCAATCGGGATAAACTCGTGAAGGAAAGAATTTGGAAAGAAGTCTCTCAACTCCAAATGTTTGAGAAACAAAGATAACAGGCAGGCCACGGCAGGATACATGCAGCTCTCTAAACAATGGAAAACTCCAACTGTGAGAAAGTCATATTATGTAAAGCTTGTACCGGCATGGTCCATATTACTGAATTATCCCCGCGTTATCAGCAAAAGGGAGGTTATCATCATAGACTGAGATTAGTATAAATCGTCTCCCTTTGCAAAGCATTTACAACCCATTTTCCTGTATTGGTTAAAGCAGCAATAACACGGAATTAAATGTCTTGAGGATAATTATTTTTGCTGAGAAAATCCTGTTGTTGGAATTTCAGTTTGTAACGCCATTGAAAATTTTGCGAATCATGGCATACATACATTGTATGCCATGCTGTGATACAAATGACGTCATAGGTCTGTTACCATAGCATCTAAGAGTTCATATTGATGTCAAAGTGACGTTATTCTGTCAAGGTCCTGAGCACAACCGTTGGGAATTTCATAGTTGCTATGGTAACAAATCTATGACGTCATTGATATCGGAGCATGGCATACAGTGTACGCCATGCTCCCCCAGCCTCGAAATATGTCAGATTCAACCTGAAATTCATACAATGGAAAAGTGTGAGTTTCTCAAATTTATAATTCATTCTCAAATAATTTAATTCTCTGTTAAATATCGTCCATTGAAAAAGAATAATTGAAAATCGATTCAGATGAAAGAAAATAGTCTTTATCTTATAGGAAGATGATAAAAGAGGAATACAAACTTGTAAGCGCACTAAAAGACAAGAAAACGAGCGCGATCCGCATCGAAATCTCCATTGTGTGTCACGAAATAGTCATAAGTAGATGAATCTCGATTTGTTAAACCTCTGATGCTAGATACACACTAGAAAAGAATTTTCACATATGTCACCATATGCATTGCCTCGCCTCAGGATTGTTTTGCCTTAGGAAGGATTTTCTCAACGAAGGATGACGCGCATCTCAGCCTTATTGGCTGCTGCTGGGGAGAATTATACAGGCGCTTGGGCATTTACATAGTCTGAGCCGCGACACCAGAAAACCAACAAAGTGGTTGTGCGCACAGCGCAGTCTCAGATTATTCTGGGCATCCGCCCAGTCTGATGAGAGTCTTCGCAGTGTCCATTTAGGGTAGCTAAGGGTCTAAGCTACCTCCATGCAGACAGCGAAGACTCTGATCAGACTGAGCGAATGCCCAGGCTGATCTGAGTCTGCGCTGGGCGCACACACGTGAACACTTTGTTGGTTTTCTCATGTTGCGGCTCAATTATCTGTTCATACTTTTCTTTTTATGAACTTGAGCACTCGGTACGTATGGTGCAATACCCGCTTAGACAGTTGACGAAAAGAAGATTGCCAAGATGACCAAGACGCACCGCCAAGTTTGGGCCACAGCCAAGATACTGAGGGACTCCGGTCGGCCCACAAATACAAGAAAGCTTGAGGGCGCAACTGTTTCAGCCTGTTATCTGTTTTTAAATTGTGATATGAGCCGCGACACGAAAAAAAACAACAAAAGTGCCGTGCGCACCCAGCGAAGACCAGATCAGCCTGGGCATTCGCCCAGTCTGATCAGAGTCTTCGCCGTGTGCCTAAAGGGTAGCTAAGGGTCTAAGTTACCTCCATGCCGACAGCGAAGACTCTTAGGAGACTGGGCGGCTCATATATGTAAGAAACAACAAAGTTCTTCCTAAATGAAGCATCCTCTTAAAGGAAAGAATTTGATCTTAGGCGGCACGTTTTTTTCCTTTATGGGTTGCGCCTATTCAGAGGAGAAGCAACACTGAAAATGGCAGATTCATTTTCTCTGAAGCTGTACCCTTTAACTTAAGAAGGATATGAATATACACGAAAATATCGTATAAAAAGAAATATAACAATCTGCTTTGGATAACATTTTTATTTACGTACAATATCAGATATTTCAATCACAAACCAATGTGTCACATGTCTCACACTCTCTCCCACCGAAGTCAATATAGAGCGGGTAGAACGTCGGATTGCTGCAGTCTGGTGGAATATCTAGCATAGGGCACTTGAACTCAGGACATTTATCCACCACTGAAATAAAAAAAAAAAAAATAAAATATTGGTCTAAAAAGACATAAAAATGGCTCATAGGCTATATAGAACAGCTTATGGATGCAATAATGCACAGCCCAACGGGACATAAGGTTGCCATCCGCAGCTTTATACTTTTGGCCCGGAGCTAAAACTCTGATATTTGGGATTTTGCTATCATCTTGGGCTATATATTCTTCTTGTCTCCTTATATACAGGAATAGCTTCCTCTTATTGAGCAAACATGTGCCAGGCAAATAAAAAACTGATTTTTTTTTCAATCTCAAAATCCATCCAATAGCTGCGCGGCCTGGATGCGAAACTATGCCTGCATTAAAAAGCTCGAAATTCAACTGTTGATTGAGTCATTGAAACAGGTGGAATGTCATTTTGTTTAGTCGACTGGCTGTGCTGCCACCGAGTGACTGAAAAAAAAAAACTGTGGCGTGCAACCCACGTCAATCCGATTTTACAAAATGCCGTAGTAGAAAAAACACGTGCAAAGAAATTCAGAATCGTTGATACTTGTATCAGAGGTTTTATCCTATTTTATTCTTGCTAATGCGGACCAGATCCAGAGAATGTTGAATTTTTTAACCGTTGCAGCCAATTGCTGTACAAGACTCCCCGTACATCATCCATAATGCGATTATATTTTATTTTTGTCCTTTAGGATCAGAGGATATATTCTGAGAAATCAGAAATTTTCGATTGGCTTAGACTTTTACTCTAGACCATCGCTGTTTATATTCATTTGGACCCCGCTTTTGATACTAATAACTCCTTAAATCGACTGCGTTATTAAAGTATGCTTTTCTTTGGCTTTCGTCGCCAGATACTATCAGTGTCACTGATTAGGCTTGGATAGCCGAAACTTCGAAGTATGGCCCATGTTCCTTCTTGTGAATGTGTTCTCTGCCGTTGAAGGAACTCTTTTTAAAAGATTTTTGTTTGATAAAGCAAAGCCTTTTTCGGTCTTGAAACAGGCTATTGAAAATATTCCAATTTGTCTATTCCACGTGGTGCATCACTCTACTCGTTGACAAACAGTCTACAAATTGGGATTAGTTAAATAATTGCCGCAGCTATCGTCAAATGTAACATTTTGGTGTTACAATGCATAAATGCATCTAAAATATACATATGAATGGCAAACAGTGCAGAACCTGATCAATTTTACCTGGCTCTGCACTGTTTGCTCAGATCTATCTCTCTTCATATTTAGTTTCTTTGCTGTAATTATTATTAGTATATTTAAACAATCTTATCAAACCTGGCATGCATTCCACACACCCCTGGCATTTCGTCCCATCTTCTAGGTAGAAGTAAGTCTGTGCGGCCTCATCACACCAGCTAGTATCATAACAACTAGAGCTTACGTCAGGACAGAAGGACGGTTCTGTACATAGATAAACCATATCAAAGTAAAAATGCAATATGCACATGCAAATATTACTATTATTATTTATTTATTTACATATTTTTATTTTTTGCACATCCAATGTTGTTTACATTATACGTATACGAAAATATATAAAAAAGCAATATTTTGTAATAAAGTGGCAAATAAAAGGAAAATTAATGTTCTCACTCCTTCAAGTTATGGTAATTTGAGTGTAATATTGATACGCTTTGAAATCATGTCCGATTATTATGTCCCCCCCACCAAAGGTGAGGGGGGGACATATTGTTTTCAGTGCGGATCCCGGGCGTCGGCGTCGGCGTCGGCGTCCCTGTGACAGATTTCTTGTATGCGCGATATCACTTGAACCAATATATGGAACGTCACCAAACTTGCATGGATACATTATTGGGACAAGTTTAAGAGCTGATTAGATTTTGGTGACCTTGACCTCATTTCCAAGGTCACTGGAGGACATAGATGACAATTACTTGTATGCGCGATATCTCTTGAACCAATGGATGGAATTTCACCAAAGTTGCATGGATACATTACTGGGACAAGTTTAAGAGCTGATTAGATTTTGGTGATGTTGACCTCATTTTCAAGGTCACTGGAGGACATAGATGACAATTTCTTGTACCAGTGATATTTCTTGAACCAATGGATGGAATTTCACTAAACTTGGATGGATACATTATTGGGACATGTTTAAGAGGTGATTAGGTTTTGGTGACCTTGACCTCATTTTCAAGGTCACTGGAGGACATAGATGACAATTTCTTGTACCCACTATATCTCCTGAACCAATGGATGGAATTTCACTAAACTGGCGTAGATACATAATTGTAACAAGTTAAAGAGGTGGTTAGGCTTTGGTGACCTTGACCTTATTTTCAAGGTCACTGGAGGACTTAGATGAAAATTTCTTGTACCAGTGATATCTCTTGAACCAGTGGATGGAAAGTCACCAAACTTGCATGGATACATCATTGGGAAAAGTTTAAGAGGTTTCCAGATTATGGTGACCTTGACCTATTTTCAAGGTCGTTGGAGGACTTAGATGTCAATTTCTTGTAACCACTATATCTCCTGAACCAATGAATGGAATTTCTCCAAAATGTCAGGGATGCATCATTGCGACAAATTTAAGAGCTGATCATATGTTGGTGACCTTGACCTTATTTGCAAGGTCACTGGAGGACTTAGATGACAATTTCTTTCACCCACTAAATCCCCTGAACCAATGGATGGAATTTCACCAAACTTGCATGCATACATCATTGGGACAAGTTTAAGAGCTGATTAGATTTTGGTGACCTTGATCTTATATTCAAGGTCACTGGAGGACTTACATGACATTCTGTTGTACCCACTATATCTCCTGAACCAATGGATGGAATTTCACCAAACTTGCATGGATACATCATTTGGACAAGTTTAAGAGGTGATTTGATTTTGATGACCTTGACCTCATTTTCAAGGTCATAGTCATCTATGTAGGATATCTTAAGAACCAGTGGGTGGATTTTCTCCAAACTTGTCTAGATATTTTACTTGTTCAGGCTTTTTATTAATTAGAGGGGGTGGGAAATGGGCTGGTGGGGGACATCAGTTTTTCTCTGAAAAACATTTCTAGTATTGATACAATATTGTTAGTATATGAAGATGGACGGACGCTCGGCGCCCCGTTACTGCGGCTATGGATTCGTTCCGCTGAGGTGCGGGGGCAACGTCGATATGAGCATTGAAATACTACTACTACTACATGTAGTATATGAAGATGTGCTTGAAGTATTTAAATTTTCTATTTTTGTTTTAATTGTCTGTAGATTTTAATTGAGAAATTTAATATACCATGCTTATTAACCAGTGTTTATTAAATGATGCGACATCGTAAAGTAGATTCGGAGGGAGCAAAGGGACGGAAAGCCTTTTTCATTAGCGCAATAGAAAGACAAAATAACTACACATTCAATACTTTCAAATTGTCAATTTGAAAAAGGACTTTCGAGCGTTCAAGTGATTAGAATAAAATAAGTGATCAAAGGGTGGTGGTGGTGGGGGCGGGGGTTAAAAGGCCTTTTTTCAGCCCAAGAGCGAAATGTTTTATTTTCAGCTGATGATTAGCCTGTAGTGTCCGCTATACTGAATCAATAGTGGTTAAGCTCCGTAAGTGCTACTTTTGGAATAATGGGGTTATTAAAGTGGGTGGGGTTAATCAGCATGAACCAGGGGAGTCATATTATAAGCGATATTTCTCTTTCAAATTTAATGGCATTCATATATACCTTCCTTTATAAGTTAAAATAATGTCTTTGATGGCATCTTTTTTCCAATTCTACCTTTTAAAATAAAATCTTATGTCTGCAGAATTTCTCTTAGAGACACTGTTAATTTTCATTTATTTTGGTACATTGAATTCAATATATTCTACCATATCTCTAGAACCAATGGATGGCTTCTTACCAAACTAACATGGGTTCACCGTTGGGAGAGTGCAAACTGTTGATTAAATTTTGGTGACCTTGACCTTTGTTTCAAGGTCACAGTAAAACTTATAATGCCAATTTTAAGTCAAGTCAAGTTTTTGACCATTGTCTACACAGTAGATCCTGAATTGATATGAAATGGTGCCCAAAGTGGCCTAAATTAAACATTATGAGGAGTTAGAGCAGTAGTTATGATTCAATGGCCAAGACATTATGATTAAATGGCCTTGACATCATCTTCAAGGTCAAGGTTAGACTAAACGAATATTAATCATAGATATTACACAATCAGTCAGCAGAAATGTACCAAATCTGAGTGTTTTCATCTGAAAAATAATGTTTAATGTGTATAGAATGATCTTGACCTTGGTCTGAAGGTCAGTTTTAGCCAAACATAATGAAACAGAATTAGGTTAAACTTAAAGGTTATAGAAAGGTCTGTTGTGAAGTGAAATAATAAACTTCTGAATGTACTGGTGACCTTCACATCAAGACGTCACCAAAGACATTACTTCAACTTATAAAGGAAGGTATTCATGAATGCCATTAAATTTGAAGGAGAAATATCGCTTATACTATGACTCCTCTGGTTCATGCTGATTTACCCCACCCGCTTTAATAACCCCATTATTCCAAAAGTAGCGCTTACGGGGCTTAATCACTTTTGATTCAGTACAGCGGACACTATAGGCTAATCATCAGCTGAAAATAAAACATTTTGCTCTTGGGCAGAAAAGGGGCCTTATATGCACCCCCTACCCCCCCCCCCCCCCCCCCGCCTCTTTTAACGGAAAAAACAACAACAACAACTAAAGTTTGAAATACTTTGAACAACTCAATATAGATACTTAAGGAATGGGAAAAAGATCTCTCTTGCTTGAATAACTTGCTAATCACTCAATGCATGTATATGTTATTTAGAAATGATTATTCTATGACATTTTATAAACTATTTTAAAATATTTTATGACATATTTTAACATAATATTGCCACAATGAAACATCTTTCCTAAAATCACAAAAAAATTACATGACGAGTCTCGTGATGCCGAACAGTGATAGATACAGAAACTGTCAAAAACTAATTTCTCACCTTACCTTGATCTGGGACTTACCAGTAGCGTTCGTCGGGTCGTGACCTTTTGTCATGCAGACCAAATACACAAAGACATAAGCCTTGGCAAACATTATAACATTGAAAGGTTCTATAATTACCGTTGGCTTCTGAAAATGCTTTTAAGCACAAAAAAGTCAGTCCATATATATTTCCAAGTAACCATGGTAACTGCTTTTTAAATATGTTGCAGCAAATGATATGCCCTTGGTGGCATTTTCTCTCCGGTTACTATAATAATTGAGCCACGACACGAGAAAACCAACAATGTGGTTGTGCGCCCAGCGCAGACTCAGATCAGCCTGGACATCCGCCCAGTCTGATCAGATTCTTCGCTAAGCGCTTAAATGGTAGCTAAGGGTCTTAGCTACTCCCATGCGGACAGCGAAGACTCTGATCAGACTGGGCAGATGCCCAGGCTGTTCTGAGTCTGCGCTGGGCGCACAACCAAATTGTTGGTTTTCTCCCGTCACGGCTCATATCTATTTTTTCTCCACTGAGTGCCATGAGGGCTTGGCTTTTCAAGATGTGCACATATGGTTGATGTTTCTAGGGGATGCCGAGTTTTATCTGTTGACCATTTTTCTGTGTCTTAACGACAAATATTTCCATTTATGATATGACGTCGATGACACAGTATTCATTGACTTTTGCCCCGTTATAAAGTCATATGACCGCACTCACTGACGCGTAACTTCACAATGCCACCCGTGTTACGCTATGTTTTCTTTAAAAATAATGTCAATTTTCAAGGCGATGAAATTAACAAACAGTCATATGAAAAAAAAAAAAAAAAAAAAAACACACGGTATTTTACCCACGTGGACAGTTTTTTTATGAAATTTATGAAACTCGCCATTGTCTAGATGTGTAAATGCCGTATGCCTGACCTCTCGTGTAGGATCTTCTATTTATGGTAAAGAGGGGCAAAACGCCCCCTCCCCCTTTCTCCCCTTAAGGAAATTTTTATTACCATTATTCAAGAAAGTGATTGATCTAATTCGGAATAAGCTTTTCTGTGAAAGTAAACAAGGTTGTCCACAAATATGGCACTTAAATCTGCGAATATCGAAGGACTTTAAATCAGTTAAAGAATTAGTGTTTTTTAATATTCTGGGCGTTCTGCCCCACCAATGGGGTAAAACGCCTTTTAAGACGGGGCAAACGGCTCAGGGCTATTTCTTATCCTGTTTCCATATTTGATTGCTAGCTTTTAGACAATACTTATTCCTTTGCCGAAAATAATATTCCAGTGGGATCAAATATTTTATTCAAAACTTATGAAAGCGTTCCTCCCCCCCCCCCCCCCCCCCGCCACTATTTATACCTTTCATCATGTAATGCGACTCCTCCAGCTTCAGAGGCCCAAGCTCTGATATTTAGTACCATGCAATGTTTCCTTTCGTTGTGCGCACACAGTATGCTGTTGTTGGTTGGTTGGTTGATTTGATGCTTAACGTCCACGGTAAACAACTAAGGTCATGTCGGGACGGTCAGTTAACCTAACCACACTATTCCTGGGCAGGCTTAGACCTCCTAAGCGGTTAACCAGTACTAAGTGCACATACTTTCGCCAGTAACTGACAACTGCCCTTCTTGAATCAGCGGAAGGAGAAACGAAAGTATGTGGCCAGACCGGGATTCGAACCCAGGACCTCTGACTTACGAGTCAGGTGCCCTACCGATTGTGCTACCCGGCCCGGCACAGTATTCTGTAGTTTTTGCAAAAGAACATCGATACATTATTTATCAGAGTAGCTGAAGCGTAGGCGTTTTGTTCTATATGGGCATTATTTGCTTGTCCATAAACAGATTTTTAACAAATGCACATAATACAATTTCGCGACGGAATTTTATCTTACAAACAGCCTCTCGCAAAGCATTAAGTTCTTTCAGCAAGATAAACTGCAAGAAATATTCAGCCATCCCGATTTACAGAAAACTGCACAAAATGTTCAAATTTATGATACAAAGCTGTTTTTTTTTTTTCATTTATTTATTTATAAGAAATTTCTGGACACAAATTTCTTGATACAAAGCTGTAAGAAGATGCACTTCTTCGAAGTGTCTGTTGATAAGGAGTCTTACACTCTGACATATTTAATTCAATATAACATTACTCCCTAAACCTTGTAGATATTGATTTAAAAAGTATGGGCGTTTAACCCCGAATGGGCGTTTTGCCCCACCTTACCCTACGTCATGGGGCCTCCGTTATTCAGCGGCGAAAAGCGTATGAACACGTTATAAACCACTTGGTTTCTGGTGCGCGACGTATCCATGACGTCTGTGGCAACGTTATCATTACGTTTTTCATTGAAATCATATTTTGGCTAAGGCTTTTAACCTTCTAAATTAGTCATATGATGCACCGATTCTTATACCTGTGGTCATTGAAATCAAGTTTATGTTTACAGCGTGTTAGAACATGTACCAATGTGAATACTATTCCTGCTTGTAAATATCAGATGCGATCAGGAACCTTCCTCACAGGGTATAATCGATTCCGCCAATTTTCGCTTCCTGCAGAGACTGTCCGTCATATTTGGCTTCCGCCGAGACTTCCCGCGAACTCTTGCTTCCTGCAGAGACTACTGTCCTCGCAAAATGGCTTCCTGCCGAGACTGTCCGCGTGACTCTGCTTCCTGCCGAGAGCCTCGGCAGGAAGCAGAATCACGCGGACAGTTTCTGCAGGAAGCCATTTATCATGTACAGAAGTCTCGGAAGGAAGCAAGAGATCGCGGACAGTCTCGGCGGAAGCCAAATATGATGAACAGTCTCTGCAGAAAGCGAAAATTAGCTGAATCGATTATACCCCGTGTTCCTGCCTGAGGTGAATTGATATAATGTCAGAGGGAGCAACCATACCATTTTCATTTTTGCCTCCTCCTGAATGACGGAATATTCTGAAATAAAACAATTTTCATCCAACAATTTTCATCCTAAGGAGCACAATGCTTTCCTTTCAGTGTAAACCCCTTGTTATAAGAGTATCGTCATCCAGCAGGCACATGACGTTTAAATGATGTCATACTGACGTCGATACGACGTCATAACGTCGCTTCGTCGTCATTTCGACGTCGTATGCCCGCTGGGCATCCAGTAAAGCAATACAAACAGGAATTCACAAAAGTTGTTAAAGGTTAAAGTGGTGCTAGTATGTAGCGATGTTACGGTAATATTTACCCGGTTAGTCTTATCACTTTTCCGTGGTATTCCGAAAATAGCTTTTCCAAATTCAGTGCGACAGCCCTATGACGTCATACTCATTGTTTTAATAACATTATAATGAATGGCATCGCACTGCAACTGACATTGTTAGCATTTTCCAGTTGTTAGTTTGTCACATCGTTTTTAACCTATTTTTGCCCCAATCTTTAGATGCATACAAGTCAACTCTGCAATCAGGTCATCTTGTCTGCTGTGGTGTAATTTCAGTAAGAAAATCAAACGTTGGGTAAGACAGCACTCCCGTCCGTTTTTTTTCTACGTTACAAAATTTTATCATGGCTCATATGACCTTTGTATAGGTTTACAGTTTTAAAGAATAAAATGGCAGTTAACGGTTGTGTTATATTTTTATTCTTCACTGGCTTGCGACCAGTGGCGGCCATTTTTCTAACACCTTTTTATGCTATTACCTATTTCAGCTTTTCAGTTAGTCTATATTTTAATTAAATATACCAGGGGTAGCTGTCATTATTATACCGATTTATTCTTTGAAGTAGACTGTAACATGTGCTTTGGACAGGTCCTCGAAATAGGTCATAAACGAGCAGCCGGAGACGCACCTACTGAACCAGTGGTGGCCATCATGGTTGCCATGCACTGAATGATATATTTACCAATAACTTTACGTGAATTGACGTGAACTCGGGTTAACACATTACCAACCTGAAAATACTCAATAAGCAGGGACACCATTTGTGTGGTTCGCGACCCATGTCATTTGGAGGCGGTGCTTAACGAGCTTGTCGAATGTGGTAACATCTGGTACAGGTAGCATCATACAAGGCTTTAAGCGTTTGACAAATTACAACATCCGGACGATAGTCACATTTGATGTTAAATCTAAAACATGTATAGTTTATCAAAACGCTCACAGAGTTCAAGCCAGTAAAACAACAGAGTTGTTGAACATTGGAAATATATTAATTTAAAATGCAGTAAATTGTGAGTCTGGGATTACTTGACCGTTTGCAAAGTATAAAATGTCATTTTATTTTGGAAAACGAGGTCCAGTAGTTCAAACTAACGACGTGAAAAAAATGCAGTAAATTGTGAGTCTGGGATTACTTGACCGTTTGCAAAGTATAAAATGTCATTTTATTTTGGAAAACGGGGTCCAGTAGTTCAAACTAACGACGTGCAAAGCTCCGCTCATTTGTTCAGCAAAAAGTATTTGCACACGGAGTTTATATGAGCAACGACACGAGAAAACCAGCAATGTGCTTGTGCGTCCAGCGCAGATTCAGATCAGCCTGGGCATACGCCCAGTCTGATCAGAGTCTTCGCTGTCCGCATGAAGGTAGCTTAGTCCTTTGGCTATCCTCAGCGCTGAGCAAAGAGTCTGATCGGACTGGGCGGATAGCCAGACTGATCTGAGTCTGCGCTGGGTGCACAATCACATTGTTGGTTTTCTCGTGTCGCGGCTCAATTATGTACTAGAAGACTTTAAGCTAACGAGGCTTTTAACAACTGGGCCTAGATATAATTTTGTACTACTCTTATTTAGATTCTTTATATGCACCAAAACAGTTTTTCTAACGAGGCATTAGTTGGTTAAGGATCATGCGACCAAAATTTATAATTGTCGTGCAATAATACATTTAGAGACTGACCTTATAAAATTTTAGGGGTACCACGTTTTATCTTATTATTTCTTTGGCTGAGGCTTTTTGTAGTTAATTATAAATAGCCAAAAACCGTTAAAATGGCTATTCACAGTTGACTGTAAGTAGCCATTTACACAATTTTTTTTGCTATTGTCAGTTAAAATGTAAAAAGCCATTTTAATGTTTTTGGCTATTTACAGTAAACTGTAAATAGCCACTCCGATTTCTTTTTAATGAAATATTTAATTATCTTTTGCACCTGGTAGTGGCAATGAATTTCAACCAAAAATTGCCATAGGCACATCCGTAAACTGAACCGCGATACGGCAAACCTAACAAAGTGGCATTTTCGCTCAGAGAAGACTCAGGCCACTTTGTTGTTTCGTCATGTAGGGGAATTCCCTGTCTGCATGTGTTCCTTAACTTATTCGCTTATCTTTGTTGCAGGATTATTGAGCTTTAGTTGAAATCCAGTTTTGATACGACTACTTCTGGAAAAGATGGAATCCAAAGGCTTGCTCGTGATATTACTTTTTGTAACTGGTACGTACACACCGTGTGATAGGTAACTAACTGTATTTCACTTTTAATTTTCCTTTTACTACATGTAGCATGGACTCTCAAAGCAACCAGTTAGCGCAATTCATAGATCCAGTTTACCTAATAACTACGGAGAAAGACTCGAATCAACAACCTTTGGATGAGAAGCTAAGAACGGTTAATCCAGGGCCAAAACGATCAGACATGCAGGTGCACAGGCCATGTACGTGATGAGAAAAGTTTTTGAAAAAAAAAAATGCCTTCATATAAGGTGTAAAGGGTTTGTGCCATTTTTAAGAAGGGGAAAAGCTTTTGGGAGTTCGTGTTTGATTTCTAGCATAGTGAAGCCCTTCAAAAACTGGGATCTACTCATAACGGCAAAAATAATCAAAGGGTAGTAAATTCTTTTCTTCCAGAAGTAAATTCTTTTCTTTCAGAGTTGACCCCCAACCCCGCATCCCCCATTTGTTTGGTTTAAACATAGTTTATTCGTAAATACTATTACATAATACAAATACAATCATGAAATACACAAATAGGATTCAGAAAGAAGCCAACAGGCTTATATAAATCTGTCTCCTGTAATGTCAAATTACAAAATATAAATTTGTGGTGTTAAGTCTATTACAACCTAAAGCAATTGAATTACAATAATACTATAAGTTTGTTTTTTTTTAAATCCAAGAGAAGAGAAAAAATGAGAGAGAGAGAGAGAGAGAGAGAGAGAGAGAGAGAGAGAGGGAAAAAACAACACGAATTTGTAACTGACAATGCATTGCTTGTTTCTCAATAAACATATCAAAGTACAAAATGCACTTCCAACATTCATTTAAAATTTATATCAGGATTAGAATAAACATGTACTCCGATTTTCTAATTTACTAATGTTTTCGATCTTAACCGGGCGTGTCTGAAACGACAACACATGGCAAATGGCTCGATTTACCGCATATATTTCCAACTTTGAAAATCCATAAGCCATGGGCATGTCTAGGTCAGGCCTCGCTCGGTAGATCCTAAAATGATTATTATGATAACAACAAAAGGAATCGGAGTGTACTAACCCTATACCCTATACTAACAAGCAAAATATATGAATAACAGAAATGAGAAGAAGAGAAATATGTAGAAAAGGAAAGTAAAAAAAAGCTCCTCAAGCATGGAAACGCCTACTGTCATCTATAAACCTTTGAACCGCAAGGAAAATTCTTTCATTTGCATGATTGTCGAGATGGCTGTCTCCTGAAAGCAAGACATTTAGACTTGGGGGTACAATAAACAGATACAGTATTTATCATGTTAATACGAATGTGCTGATATCTAATACATTCGAGTAAGTAATGTTTTGTCGACTCAACTGAGCCGCAAACACAAAGTGGATCATCAGTTATGTTTTTCGAACAAAGATGTTGGTTTAGAGAGCTACACCCTGTCCGTAATCTTGTATGTTGTATCTGTAGGAACCTATTGCCCTTATAATAGTATTTGGGAATTTTGTGGACATCTTTGTTTAGTTGAAATTTAAAACTTGCTAAGGAGGTAGAATTTCGAACTTCGACAGGGAGTTCATTCCAGTCTCTTGTTTAGCCACGATGACCAGGTCGTTTGGTTACTATGACTCATTTTAGTTTTGTAACAGCTCTGTTTCGTTTGGTAACATCCCTTGTATATACATAGTTAACCAGGGGTGCAAAAGGCGTGATTCTTATCTATTGTTGGAACTATATATCATCTGTCCCTTTACCCGACTCGAAAGAGATGAATGAAGTATAATTTAATGAACCTTACTCCACAAAACCATCAATCCATAAATAGATACACATTCTCTTTTGAGGTCTATGGTAGAAGTAAATAGATACACTATAAGCGTGCAACTCTGCCATTTTCAGTCTTGCTTTCCTTCGAAATTTGTTTAGCCACGAAGACAAGGTCGTTTGGCTACTATGACTCTTTTTCGTTTCGTAACAACTCTTCTTCGTTTCCTAACATTCTTGAAAACATTGCTAACTAAGTGTGCTTTGCAAATTTTTTTGAATCCACGACATTATGTCAAAAGCGTTCATGGCTCTATAATGGATATACTAAGTTAACTGACGATTGTTTCCTGCAATTTACATTTCATATGTCATTTTCTTTTATATCTATATTTTTCATATTTTTAGGATGTGTTCAGAGTTGGATTTTGTGCCCAGAAAACAAATGTCCACCCGACTCTGGGGCTTGTCCATACCCGTCTTTCTTTGGTAATTCAATGATTGGCGTTTGCAGAGGCTGCAACTACTGTGTTAAGCCAGGTTTGTTCTTCTTTGCTTTACTTCCATAACAAATATGATAACAATTTGTTCATGCATTATTGGCTCTAAAAAGAACCCAACAGTGACACACAAATGTGAATCGACATTGAATCAATGTTGATTCAACTTCATGACGTTGAATCAACATTTATTCAGTGATGACTGAATGTTGTTTTCCCAGTGGGGAGAGAGTATCAGACAGGTTGATGACGATGAATCAACCATGATGCACTGTTGGCTCAAGTTTGTGTGTCCAGTGGGGAGAGACTATTGGAGTAACATTTGCCATTAGACAAGTTGATGACTTGAATCAACCTTGATGCACTTTTGACTGAAATTTGTATGTCCAGTGGGGAGAGACTGTTGGAGTGACATTTGCCATCAGACAAGTTGATGACGTTGAATCAACCTTGATGCACTGTTGACTGAAGTTTGTGTGTCCAGTAGGGAGAGACTGTTGGAGTGACATTTGCCATCAGACAAGTTGATGGCGTTGAATCAACCTTGATGCACTGTTGACTGAAGTTTAGTGTCCAGTAGGGAGAGACTGATGGAGTGACATTTGCCATCAGACAAGTTGATGACGTTGAATCAACCATGATGCACTGCTGACTGAAGTTCGTGTTTCTAGTAGGGAGAGACTGATGGAGTAACATTTGCCATCCGTTGAATAAACTTTGATTCACTCTGACTCAAGGCTGTGTTCCAACTGGGGAGAGACTGTTGGAGTAACATTTACCATCAGACAAGAGGTATTGGCATATGCAATGAGGTCACGCAGTCCGAACAGCAATGCTCTTCGTCGAAGACACAGATTGCCAGTATAAAATATGTTTAAGTTGTATCTATTACTAGGTATATCTTTTGAAGCTGCGGTACTGCAGCTATTTCAAAAATGTTTCACATAAATTGAGCCGTTTGTTAAAGGCCCCATTGCTCTATCAGTATGAAATATTTTATCATGAGGTATCGCTGCAAACTTCTCACTACAGTTTCGCCATTGATTATTATCGTGATTGGCCGGCTTTGAAAAATCAAAACGTTCTTTAGTTTACCATAAAACAGATTTGAAAAAATAACTAGGTCATTTTAGTTGCCAACCAAAATGACCTACTTTCGATTTCATAAGCTTTATTTCATGATAAAAATACAACGTACAGGCGGTAAAAATATAAGGTACAGGCGTTTAACAGGTGATAAAAATACAATGTACAAAAAAATTAGGCAAGGATCCCATTGATTGTGCCGCTGTTGCATTATTGCATTGCTTAACGGGGAACCAGAGACGATATCCGTATTTTTATGGAGAGACTTATCATTTTTTAAAAATACCTTGTTCCTTCTTTTTTGCCAGTTGTATGCTACAAAAAGCACATCAACCGACATATTTTCATCAATTCTGAAGGCTGTACAGGTTTCATAATGATTTGTATTTTGACGGTTTTTACCTTTGATAGGACTATGGAGACTTTAAGCAAAGGTGGTCGAAAGATCTCTGACCTTCCTTAGGCAGAGTTTGCTTTCTCAGGCTCGAACCCACTGCGGATAGAGTCCAATTGGTCCAGAGCAAGATTCCACGGAGGAGGTCTGATTTATATGGTATGTCGAAGACCAAAATCAGGCTGCGCGATGGCGGAGGCTGTTCTGGAATTACACTTAAAGTGTAAATATACAAATCCATGTTTTTGTGTGTTTTTGTTACATTTTTACAAAGGAGACAACTTTTGTAACCTCCTGTTTGCTAACCTCGGCGGTGAAAACCGTCCAAAATGTAGTCTTTTCTTTAAGAAAAAGAATTTGTTCCAGTGGGAGAAATTTGTTTTCTTTAAGAGCTGATCCTTATTAGGAAGGGGTGCTTAACTCAAAATGACAGAGTTGCTTATAAAATGGAATTATATTGATTACTATTTTTTTTATTTTCTATTTCTATATAGGGACCCCAGAGGATTCCAATGGCTGTCCACTGCTTCCCTGTCCACACCCAGTTCCTCCTGATGATTGCAAGAACCCAATGTTTTTTAGTAGATGGATTAATTACAAAGGCATCAAATGTCAGGCTTGTCATGCTTTCGTCTGCCGTCCTACAGTGGTGCAAACGTAGTTGAATGACTAATTTATTCGTCATTTTATCACGTCATTTCATCAGCTGTTAAGGTGGTGATTTTTGGTAAATTCGTAAATCTGCAAAAAAAAAAAAAAAAAGAGAAAAAGAAAGAAAATAACCTATTACCCTGAAAGACTTCTTATTTTTGTTTTTCTCTACAGTTGAGCATACAAAATAGAGGTACATGCCGCTTACAAAGTGTTTGATAAGGAAAGATCAAACGGTAGTTTTCTGCGCAGAAATCATAAAATATAATATCGTTATTGAAAATTTACGTAGCGCTGAAGGTTTGTTATTGGATTATGAAGAGCGTCCTAGCAATTCTTTGTTTCAGCTCTTTCTCAAATTGTAAGATGGACCAGATGAACACAGTAGCTTATTCTCAAATGTTATAGTAATATATTCTGCAACAAGTCACTATTGTTGGAGCAAATGGACCTGTCTTTCTTACCTTTATGCATGCACATGCAAAATAGCGCAATCCATTGCGAAAATAGAAGACAAAGCTTTTTAGCAGAATCACACCTACGCGTATTTACATGACTGAATGACTACCATATCCTGAAGACCGGTTTTCATGGCGACGCTTTAGGTGGTTTCGGCATCGAATCACTATATCCGCGGTAATTTAATTATGCATTTACAATAATACCTGCTTAGGCGCCGAAATCGTTATAAAATACGCACCGTATAAAACTGCCTTAGATATCTCGAGAGCGTGATGTTGAGTTAAGCTGATGGAGTGTATATATTTTTTCTGCGCATGTCTTGTAGGCGCCCGTTCTTACATGTAATGCAACTGCAAAGGAGTTTCGGTGCGTAACTATGCTATATAAATCGCGTACATTTTCACATTCATTCTAAAGGCAAGTTTTTTATGACTATTCAGTGCAGTTTTTGGGGATGGATTTTTTTAGGGTGGTAAAAGCGAGAGTGAAAGAAAGAGAGAGAGGCTCTTGTTCAGAAGCAAAATCGGGTGCTGGACTATCGTTTACCATATCATAACAAGGAACTTATCACCCGTTAAAATAATATCCAGAGTTCAGCAGTACTTTCTGGCACCCTAAACATTTCCAACCTACCAATTCAGCTCACATGGTCTGCATTTAAGCACAGCAGAGGAGTCCCGGTAGGTTAAGCGCTGGCCTGCTGATTTAGCGATCCCGGGTTTGAGTTCTGCTGGAAGCGAAAGTTTTTCCAACGGTAAACGAGGTTCTATAGCATTTCAATATCATCCCCCATATTCCTGATATGACTGAAATACTGTTTAAAGGACGTACTGTCGCAAGTCGTCCATCCATTCATCATCGAGTACAACAAACACATTTTAAAGGATGGCCTTAGGATTGTATAAAATTTCTTGCATCCCTATCTGTGAAATCAACTGAACCTACTAATATATTCCAATTAGAGATCAAAAAGACAGGTCAATTTGCGTCAGCTGTATTTTGATGCGCATGCCTTTATTGCTTATGTTGTTGCCAAATTTTATGACGTCAAACTACTATTCCGGAATCCCCTGACGGCATCGCGTTCATGAGCCGCGACACGACAAAACCAACAATGTGCTTGTGCGCCCAGCGCCGACTCAGATCAGCCTGGGCATCCGCCCAGTCTGATCAGAGTCTTTGCTGTCCGCACGGAGGTAGCTTAGACCCTTAGCTACCCTTTGAGCACTTAACGAAGAGTCTAGTCAAACTGGGCGGATGCTCAGGCTGATCTGAGTCTGCGCTGGGCGCATGACCACATTGTTGGTTTTGTCGTGTCGCTGCTCTCATTTCTTTCAAAGAAAAGCGTGAAATAGAGGATCTTACATGAGTGCTCATGTATTATTGAATTTATTAACCGAGTTGGGGAAAAACATAAGATGCGAGGCTTTGCCTAGCATCTTATCGGTTTTCTCCGACGAGTTTAATAAATTTAATAATACAGGAGCACGAATGCAAGATTCTATTCATCATATGACACTAACATCGCATTTTATTAGCAAAGGACCTAGTATGATAAGGCCCATATTTGGCCCCCAGAAAACTCATTTTTCAAAAGTCTTATTTCCATAATAAAAATGTATTCATATGAAAGTTCAAACCTTGAATGTAACAGCAAACACAAAATTAACCAGTTCTTGCACAAAATATTTGTGATATTTGTACTGAACGTACCCCTACCCCCAGCGGATTCTGACGAAAATGGCGAATTTGGTAGCCTTTGTGGCTTTCAAAATATATGAGCCCGGCCTCCAGCACATTTAATATTTTGTATACAGATAAAATTTTAATATATTTACATGCCATGAAAATATTAAATGTGCTGGAGACCGGGCTCAATGTTTATTTTTAACTTTTTGTTACCAAACTGGCAGCGTTTGGAACATTTTCCCAGCGTTCTCAACATTAAAACGCCCCTATCTCCGCTCATAGACAAAATAAACATATGTTGTGGGTATTCATTTTCTTAGTTAGAACACAAGGAATAATCTGGTACACATTTCATTTTGATCTGTTGGAATTTTTTGGTTAGCGTCTCTGGACTTGCAAACTTGAGTGGGTGGGGTACCTGGAGAGGCCTTGTGCAGTGTACAGGTAATTAGCAGTGCAATCTTACATATAAGCAGTTCATCAAAAGTCTGTTGTTAAGAGCTTTCAAAAGTTATTGTAAATGACTTATTTCTTGAAAGGAATATGTATTAAACTCAAATTTTCTCGCCATTTTCCTTCATTTTATTGAAAAAAACATAGGCATGTCAGAAATCATGTTATTCTGAGAATTAACAAACACGAAACATATTATTTTTGCTTGTTCCCATACGCACAAATAATAAGCAATAGAAACCATGCATTTTTAAGAGAATTTGAATGGGGGCCAAAAACGGCCCTTATCATACCAGGTCCTTTGCACTAAAACGTCACGATTTCGCCATTAGAAAAAGCGACGTTTTATGGACGTAAACGCATAACGTTACGACCTAATTTGCATACTTAATCCACTAGTGGATTATCGTTTTTAATGCATGGCTTTATTACACTCTCAGATGCGACGTCATATGATAAACGTAATTAATGCATAGACGCGTATTACTATCAACATTTCAAGAGGAATTATTTAAACGTTAGAAGACTCGTTTGTTAAATTTACGGAAATTTAGTGTTTTTTTCTGCCATTTAATGGTTTAGACTCGAAGTAATTCAGCATTCATTAAAGTATGTAAATCAGTGTCGGTCAGTTGTAAGTAGACATATCACAAGCGTTCCGCGCATGCGATATGATCTACTCTACACCTGACCGCCAAACTGGTTTATCATCAATAACATCAGTGTTAACTGATGTGTTATACCCCCATCACACCAAACTCGTTGTCACTTCGCTCTGGAAAATTTTGCCTAACGGGCTCAAACTGTCAGTTGCAAACTGTGTGCGAACGAAGTGGACGTTGGTTGGTTGGTTGATTTGATGCTTAACACCACGGTAAACAACTAAGGTCATGTCGGGACGGTCAGTTAACCTAACCACACTATTCCTGGGCAGGCTTAGACCTCTTAAGCGGTTAACCAGTACTAAGTGCACATACTTTCGCCAGTAACTGACAACTGCCCTTCTTGAATCAGCGGAAGGAGAAACGAAAGTATGTGGCCAGACCGGGATTCGAACCCAGGACCTCTGACTTACGAGTCAGGTGCCCTACCGATTGCGCTACCCGGCCCGGCACGATGTGGACGTAGTACATGTAGCAACGTTTAAAAGTCTGTTTACAAATATGAGCCGCGACGTGAGAAAACCAATAATGTGGTTGTGCGCCCAGCGCTGACTCAGATCAGCCTAGCTATTTGCTCAGTTTGACTAGACTCTTCGTTAAGTGCTCAAATGGTAGCTAAGGGTCTGAGCTACCTCCATGCGGACAGCGAAGACTCTGATCAGACTGGGCGGATGCCCAGGCTGATCCGAGTCTGCGCTGGGCGCACAACCACATTGTTGGTTTTGTTGTGTCGCGGCTCATATCATGGAAGGGCTCGAACGGGTTTGGACGGGAAGGGTGCTCCAGAACAACGAGCATGTTTTTCTGGCGACCATCCCGTCCTGGAATTAGACGGAGTGGCAACGTTCTTTAAACGAGATGGACGCACTACGAACGAAATTGCCGTACTTCGAACCTACTAGGACGTGTTACAGCGTGGTGCGGTCGGGTATCATGCAAACTGACCAGTCCGTTACAGCTCGTTCTTCCGATAAGCAGACAGACCAACCCAACCAGGGTACGCAGCAGTTTTCTTCACTTGACTCCCAGACTCAGGAAAGGCTCAGAAGACTCTGCAACTTGGGGATGAGTTGAATGGGCTTCACAGGAGATGCAGCTTTGGGATCTAACAGTAGCTGCTTTAGTATGGTCCGTCTTTCTAGCTCTGCTCTTGTTTGGAGGCATGATACTCGCAAGCATGGACTGTTCTGCACACCTTGAAGTGACAAATGCGAATGAGAACTTGGTAGAACGCGTCGGATTTTTTAGGCCGACGGACCAGAACGTGATTGCCATTACGTTTTGCACGCACTAGGGACGAGATGAGGATGTAGTCAGAACAAGACGAACTGCCTTTGAACGAGGTAGTCGAGTTACGAACTAGTTAGGACGTATTGGAAACGTAGTAGAAAAAAGCTATGAACGGTGTTGAACTGACCACGGACGTTCTTGGACTGCTTTACGGGAAATCTGACCTGATATGAACTTGATACGAACGGACTACGAACGGAATGCGGACGGGATACAGAAGAGACGGACGTATTGAGGACTGTTTATGAACGAACTAGAATCGTATTATAAACATTTCAGGCCAAAAGTTACACGTTCTACCCCGACCACAGCCCGTTTCACGATATTTTATGGACGGTGTAGGGCGTTTGGTGTGACAGGGGCCTTAATTAGCATCAACATTTGCGACACGTGCATGAAAACTCACGAGATTTGCCCACTCTGTAATACATAATACTGACTTTTTTTTATATCAAACTGCTTATTTCACGCTGCCTTGTCATCCACACACGTTCTCCAGACAGCGCCATCTCTGAAATTATTGCCTGGAAGAATATGGTCATGTCATAAATGCTAATATGTATATAGGCGTTTGATTGATTGATTCAGATTGTTTTGGGTTTACCGACCCTTTGAGACAGTACTTCAGTCTATTTCGGGCCGTCTCCGAGAGAGAGGGAGAAAGAAGAAAGAAATGGTAGACGAGAGAAAAATGTCGAAACAACCCCCACCCGCACCTACTAGCATCCAAATCAGCAGGACTCCCCGGCACTGGAAGTTACACGCAGCACCATCGCACCACCCGACCAACCCCAATATGTATAGGCATGTTTCGGTTTGAAATATTTGGTGTAAAAAAAACAACAACAAAAAATGTATATCTGTACATGTACTGTAGTTATCTGAAAATACTACAAATAAACTCGTGTTGAAAAGGGACTATTTTGATTCATATCGGCACATGTCATGCAACACATTTATGTAAAATGCGTGGATGTAAATTTAAACTCGAGATACACAGAAAAAAATGTCCATTAGATCTGAAATCACCGAACTAATACCGATCCTTTAAAGTCTCCATATTCCTAAGTGGTAAATACGTCTAAACTCAAATCATTGTAAAAAGTGGTTCAACCTTCGCGTTTGGTAATAAAATGAGGGTTGATGTGCATAAATTTAGTCATATAACTGACAAAAAGGAGACAAAACACTTTTTGAAAAATAACAATTTTCTCCACAAAATACAATTTCCTGGTTTGGTTTCCCATCTAGCAATGTTATATAAACATAGGCGGGATAGTGATTAGAGCTCCGCGCCTGTACATTGTATTTTTACCTTTTTTTTTCAACGTATTGAAATCGAAAGTTCGTCATTTCAGTTGCTAACTAAAATGACCCAAATAAGTTTTCAATCCCGTTTTATGTGAAATTCAAGGATGTTTTATTTTTTTTCAAAGCAGGCTCACGGTCATTTACAATGACGAAACGCATAGCGAGAAGCTTGCAGCGATACGTCATGATAAAAACTTTTCATGCTCATAGAGCAATGGGGCCTTTAACGAATAAATGAAAACACACACTTAGGTTGGTGTGTTCTCGGCTGTGTAACTGGACTTTATTTACGAATAAATTATGTTCAAGCATCTAAGTTATACATGTACCTGCATATAAAATTTATAAATGATGGGCGTCCCGTGAAAGCGGGCCTAACGCCATCTGCGAAATGTAAATACTTATCAGCTTGCTTAGACTGATCCGTCTATATTTTTCTCAGAATCTTGACTACACATGCGAAAATTAAAGACTGACTAGGCTGCGCTGGTTGATGCTGTTAAATCCAAACTTGAATAATTAAAGGCTCTAGCAAAAATACATGGATGCATTGGCAGGTTAATCTGATCAAGTGTGTCGTAGCTAAGGTTGATTTTCTGGAGCGGAACTCGTATAATTACCTGGACTAACAAGATACACACTTTCATTATAAAAAGAGTTAACCGTTTCACCGAAGCCTATTGGGAACGCTTAGATATTATTGATGGCGAACCGGGCTATGCTAATGTTTCCCGGACAAGGGGCCCAAACAATAGGGATGTGTAAATCTATGATAGGCAGCGCAGAGGCAAAGGTTCTGTTTAACCGAGCGGAGAAAGTACTTGGATTTAACCCTTTAGATGTCTGCTTCATGGAACCTGAAAAGTTCAAGGCAATGTTCAAATCTTCTGAATTTACTCAAGTAATGGTGTTCGTCACCTGTCTTGCCAAAGTGGAACAGATTAGGAAAGAAAGTCCGGATATTCTAGAAAATGTTGCTTGTGTAGCGGGCATGAGTATAGGAGAATTTACCGCTTTAGTCTATGCAGGTGCAATGACGTTTGAAGATGCTCTCTTTGTTATAAAGAAATGGGGAAAAGCAATGGACAACATTGTTTCAAACATGAATGCTGGAATGTGCAACGTTTCTGGATTGTCGCCCTTTGACCTTCAAACGTTTTTGGCTAAGAACTTTCCGAAGGTAGAAGTTGCAACTTATCTTGCTGACGAACTTACTACTACCGCAGGGCCAAAGCGTGATCTTTCTCTCCTCAATGACAGTCTAGTACAAGCATTTGCAGACAAACGTGAAAAACTACATGTTAAACACCTAAATGTAGTCGGATCTTTCCATACATCCTATATGAATAAGGCGGCCAAACATACTTGCCGTGTTCTAAAGGACATCAATATATCACGAACAAAGGTTCCTGTCATCATGAACGCTACGGGTGAGATCGAAGATAATGTTTACGATATAAAACGCTGCCTGAGCGAACAAATTGCCGCCCCTGTAAAGTGGAAACAAAGTATAATAACTGCGCATAATTTAGGAGTCAGAGAATTTATCGAAATTTCACCAACTACATACTTGTGTTCTTTTGTGAATATGATTGAAGAGAGTTCAGGCAGTTCAACGAGAACAGTTATTGTGTAGATAGAAACTGCTTGATTGATTTCTGGAGTGTCTGAGGAACACCAAATGAAGGTCGTATCAGAAGCGATTCAACAACGTATTAAGGTTGAAGTGAAATAGTTCCAGTGCTATGTACCCGTTGTGTGTGCTGGGGATGGAGATAGTGTAGGGGAGGATGGCTAATTTTGACACAAACCCCATAATCACACATAAAAAGAGTCTTTAGAGCGAGTATCAAAGACAGGAAATCGCAAATGTCCGAGAATATCATTACAGTGAACCAAAGTTTGTGCAAAACGTTAATCCCAGAGAACTGTATGCTGCCATGTGCGTTTGTCATTTTGTCAAACTTAGTGTTGTTAGTTTTGACAAACAGTACAGCTTAACGTATTATCTAAACGAGTAAGTAAAAAATGACGAACTCATCTACCTTGATTTATATAGATGTCTCGATCAATAAAAATGTTTCCTAGGCAAGAGACACGACGGATATGGGCGTGTAGGCGAATGGCAGATAGAGACGAGGCAAAAATTACTGAAACTACAAACGTTTCACAATCATGGTACATGAGTAGAAGTGGTCCATTATTTCGAGTTCGTAAACCATATAAAGATTGACAAATCCGAAATATATAGTTGCATAGACTAGACCCCATACTTGCGAGTAGTTAGCATCAACTGCCTATTATAATACACCCGCTACGTCTTTGACGGAATTTACTGACGTTAGGGTAACTCGCCCTTAAGTCGAACAAATTCAACTGATAATATTATTATTTCAACTTGGTGAATCATTATCTGTTAAGATACTAGACGCTACCTTAATCTATGAACACTATCAATAAAAGACTCCAAGATATAAAACATGCATTATTATACGACTAGTTGTCGTCGTAACACTTCCCTCTCGAGCAGTTTCTGAATTTCAGAATTTTGATTTTTTTAAATTTTGTAAAATACTTAATATCATGTGGAAAGAAGATTCTTAGTTAACGAAATTTAATATTTTGTTAAACTAATTCATGGCTTCTCAGTGCTCAAAAGATAACTATTTGTTGATGAAAAGAAGTAAATCAACAAAAATATTCACAATTAACACAAATCTATGCTTCGCAATTGAGTCGAACACCCATTCGCCCTAAAGTCGAACACGGGCATATAGTTTCAGAGACGGTTTACTCACTGTATCACTAGCATAAACATCCAGTCACAGACGGAATGCACAAACACATCTTCCTCTTTTGTTTATGCGTGCAATAACGGTCTACGATTAACATAAATGAATTAGAACACATGGTAATTGAGCCCCTTAAACGAATGTTTTTCTACATGCACCAGGAGTCACGGGGTAGATTTATCTGCATTTACGCACATTGCCGTGTGTCGCATTATCTCCTGAAGAGTGTTTTAATTTGACTTCAAACAAAAATGATTAAGAAATATATAGTTTAAAAACTGCGGATTTTCTGGCTATCACAGACCCTACATGAAGTTGTCCTATAATGGCTGGATAAATACATCTGTTCGAGTCAGGGGCAAGTCTGTTCGACTTAAGGGCTATTTTGGGTAGGTGGCTAAAACCCCTTGTTATTCCCTTCTTTCACGAAGTATGGCTAAACGGTTGCAGCTATTTGGTGCTTGGAAAGCTGGGCTAGCTGTTGCATTACCCAAACACGATGTGGGTCAAAAGCCAGGGTCTTTAAGCGCAAGGCAATACAAAAGGTGTTCGACTCAAGGGCGAACTACCCTACCTATCTAGCAAAACATGAACTGATTAGGGATTTTTTATGTGGCTGTTTTGGGCATTGAATAATTAACCGCCTCAGTTTATGGGAGTGCTGTTAGGAAAAAACATAACAGCAATAGATAATACTATGATCGTGTTAAAGGAGCATTTTTTGATTGTTCTATTTTTTCTAAAAAAAAATGTTTAAATACTGTTAAAAAATTTAGCAACTACGACACCATAAAATTCTTGTTCTGACATAGCTTGTCGACGTGTTTATATATGCTGGAGTTGCTGGACTTGCTCGTTAAGTATATGTGTCATTGGATATAATTTTATTTTATCGATAAAGTATGTTCCAACTTTGTTTGCGCCTTCATTTTGATACCCGACCAGCAAAAACCTGATTAGTTTGCGCGTTCGCGTAGACTGGTAATTTTCACCAAACCTTCTACACAGGTCTGATGAATTCAGAAGCGAAAGTAAGCTCCACTTTTGTACTATAGGTGTTCTGCCATATAAGCGGTCGAAAATTTACTGAGGCTCCTTTATAAGTAACGCAGCTCATATTCTTAAGTTACTTTGTCGATAACGATAGTACTTTACATATTCGCTGAACTACAAAGTAATTTTCTGGGCGTAGAAGTTAAAAAAAACAGAAGTCCTGTATAGTTTCTAAGCCTAGAAGTTCTATTATAGAGTTAGTCTAACTAGTAGTTAATGAGTCCCATTGAATTCAGAAATCGACGTTACGAGTTGTAACGTCAATATTGACCCAGTTAATGTTATTGTTCCCCTCTTCATTTAAATGTAAGTATACTTGGAACCAAGTTTTATTCTGGCCTGTTTACATCGCGGAATGATTATGTACAAAGTAGTTAGGTATTTTGTCAACGTATATAAGAAGTTTAAGACCTGAGCATCTCCATGTAATACATAAATTCATATAAAAGACGATAACAGATATTTCTAGACTAATATGCACAGTGAAAGGAAAGTAAACGACGATTATTTGAGCGTATGCGTATTCCGATTGGAAGAGTACTTCGGTCAAGGTCGACCACCTAGCTGATGAAGTATCTCCGTATTTTCCTAGTGAACATCGTTACGAGATTTGA
Source organism: Ctena decussata (assembly GCA_963989385.1). Lineage (NCBI taxonomy): Eukaryota > Metazoa > Mollusca > Bivalvia > Lucinida > Lucinidae > Ctena > Ctena decussata. The sequence continues at coordinate 37,217,007 of OZ022508.1, forward strand.
AAAACAACGTTATCTCCATATTCAATCGATCTTGATAACGCTAAATTATTAATGATCAAAAATAATAATTCAGTCCATGAAAGATGAATTTAATTGTTGAATTTTGAGCTCGCGTAACAAAATTTAAGCCGTGACCTAGATATTCGAGACATCACCGTATCAAAATGAAAGAACGAATCTGAATACAAAATCCGATACATAAGACTGTACACTCATGATTCTCACTGGCTTTAACTATAATGTTTAGTTCGTGAATTTATTGAAATTCAAACAGATTTCTCAGCCTAAAAAAACGAAACCCAAGGATTTGTCAATGTAAGCGGAAGTAAATGTCACCAATACTGCGGTTTGAGCTTTAGTCGTCCAGAGAGTTACATTATTTTTTCTTTTGTTTAATATATTATTCATATTTACAGGCATAGTTACTATATTGTACCGTTTGAAACAAGAGTAAAATCTCTTTCTGTATGAAACTATAAGTTGCAATCCACCCACACTTGGTTCAAAACTTCATTATTTACAGGATGGGGTACAATGTAAATATTATATAAAGGTCTCATCTGGCCAAACTAGCTACATTTTTGACTCATTCTGATGTTGAAAGAGTTGTTTTGAGGTATATTGGTGAGTTCAGAGACAGACTCACTTAACACCGGCATAACACCTATGAACACCGGTCTGATTCCTACCTGCTTAGAGATGCATCCTGCACTACCTAGAAGCTACCTATATGTGATATAAGACATTTTAAAGATTTAGTCCCTTTACAATAATAACAAAAATGATTTGATGAAATATTTCATGCACTACTTTCGACATGGTCTAACTATACATTTGAATTAGAGTTTAGATAATAATATTTGATAAAAGTGACTTTAAACAAAAAATAAGATAATTTTTTATACAATAGCGGACCGCGGCTGAAATCGCATTATTGGACAAATATAATTTATTCATACGTCACAATCACGTGCGCGAATAAGAAAAATACCTGTACATGATCACATGACACACGTGGTCAAAATCGATATTCTTACAGGCCGCGAGGAAATTGGTCATTTGCATTTTAATTTGCAGATTATCTTTCATTCCACATTTATCGAATAAACATGCATTTTTCTCAAAACGTTTACGGTTAATCATGAGACCATTACATATTGTCCAACGAAATTTTGTTAAAATATTTGTTTCTGAAAACATGAAATAAACGAGGGAGACAATCTTTAAATGCTATATCAGATAACATATATTATGTTGTGTCTTATGGAAAAGTCAAATAAGATATCTTATATACCTATACTAGATATCTTATATAGTATATAAGATAACTTGTATGATATCTTATATACCTATACTAGATATAGAAGGTCCCTTTGCTCGCGACAATGATCAGCATATTCACATAGTTCATTGTTTTTTCTAGTGAAATTATTTACTTCAAATTTTTAAATACTAAGGCCCGATTTCACGTCAAACTTCGTACATGGATTAGCATTCGGAACACCAAAATTTTACATTGCGCCTTACGGTAAAATAGACCACGGACTAGTTAAGACGAGTTATAACTGTGACGTGAAATCGGGCCTAAAACCAATTGTTATTTGTATTGCAACTAAATAAATCTCATTCAACTTAATTTATCACTCAGTTTGTACTATGAATTTCGGAATTCAGAATTCGAAATTCAGAATTGTGAAATAAGAGAGGTAATTGGGCTATCGTAGGACATCGATATTGCACAACCCGCAGGTTTGCACTATAATCACTGTGTGAGTCCGTCCGTTATCAGTTAGCAAAAACGGTAATCAGTTAGCGAAAACGCTTATAACTCTTCAACCGCATGGTATATTTTGACAAAATTTTGCATACTTATACATGTCAACATTGTCTAACGACTCACATGCATAACAACCTTGTTTGATGGACGAGGCTTTGCTGAGCACAAGTTGAAAATTTACGGCCAACTACTGAAAATGCTCATAATTCTTGAACACCGTGGTATTTGTATGCTTATGTACTTTAACATAGTCCAGCCACCGGCATGCAAAACAGTGACGAGGCTTCACCGAGCATCAATTTGCCCGGTTGAGCTCTTTTATTGAAAATGCTCATAACTCTTGGACCACTTGGTATATTTGCTTCTAATTTTGCATACTGAAACCGCGGTATGGCCCAACTTCTTACTTATGAATGTTTTCTTTGCTCTTAAAGGATCTAAACTTTTATCATTATTTACTATCACTGCAGCTGGATGTTGTGCCGTGTGGCGGCCGTAAAAAGTCTCCCCGCACTCATCTATAGTGCAGATTATATTTTCCTTTTGGTCCTTTGAGATCATGGAATATATTCTGAGAAGTCAGAAATGATCATACGTTAAGATTCATTTTCTAAACAAATTTGAAATATTTTGGTATTTTTCGACTTATATCAGTCTTTGAGACGACTGCCATGTTAAACCTGCAAATTTACTGTTTTTTTCCTCTGGCTCCTTGTGCCAGATTTAAAGGGTCACTGATGAGGCTTGAATAGCCGAAACCGCGGTATGGCCCAACTTCTTACTTATGAATGTTTTCTTTGCTCTTAAAGGATCTAAACTTTTATCATTATTATGTAATTTTACATTGCCCAGCCAATGGTATGCAAAACAATGACGAGGCTTCACCGAGCATCAATTTGGCCGGTCGAGCTCTTTTATTGAAAATGCTCATAACTCTTGGACCACTTGGTATATTTGCTTCAAATTTTGTATACTTATGTAATTTAACATTGTCTAGCCACTGGTATGCAAAACAGTGACGAGGCTTCTTCGAGCATCAATTTGGCTGGTCGATCTCTTTTATTGAAAATGCTCATAACTCTTGGACCGCTTGGTATATTTGCTTCAAATTTTGTATACTTTTGTAATTTAACATTGCCCAGCCACTGGTATGCAAAACAGTGACGAGGCTTTACCGAGCATCAATTTGGCCGGTCGAGCTCTTTTATTGAAAATGCTCATAACTCTTAGACCGCTTGGTATATTTGCTTCAAATTTTGTATACTTATGTAATTGGCAGTGGCTAGGGGTCCGATATCGAAAAATCAACTGATGGTAATGTGCACAACCCGTGGTGAATGTAGAATAATCAGTTTCTGGTGCCAGAAGGAAATGAAATTGGTAATTTTTTGTAGAATGATGCATATTTTTATCAAACTACACTATGTGGTTAAGAGTTATGAGCAATTTCACTCACTGACTACAGCGGAAGGACAAAACAGACTGATGGACTTGCACAGCGATTAAAGTGCACACCTGTGGGTCGTGCAATACTGTTTAGACTTTCGTCACCGTTTTGCATGCCGGTGGCTGGACAATGTTAAAATACATAAGTATACAAAATTTGAACCATATATACCACGGGGTTCAAGAGTTATGGGCATTTTCACTACTTGACCGTAATTTTTCAACTTGTGCTCAGTAAAGCCTCGTCCATCAAAAAAGACGGTTATGCATGCGAGTCGTTAGATAATGTTGACATGTATAAGTATGCAAAATTTTATCAAAATATAGAATGCGGTCCAAGAGTTATAAGCGTTTTCGCTAACTGATAACGGATGGACGGACTCACACAGTGATTATAGTGCAAACCTGCGGGTTGTGCAATAAGAAGTTTTGCATACCAGTGGCTGGGCAATGTTAAATTACATAAGTATACAAAATTTGAAGCAAATATACCAAGCGGTCTAAGAGTTATGAGCATTTTCAATAAAAGAGCTCGACCGGCCAAATTGATGCTCGGTAAAGCCTCGTCACTGTTTTGCATATCAGTGGCTGGACAATGTTAAATTACAAAACTATACAAAATTTGAAGCAAATATACCAAGCGGTCCAAGAGTTATGAGCATTTTCAATAAAAAAGCTCGACCAGCCAAATTGATGCTCGAAGAAGCCTCGTCACTGTTTTGCATACCAGTGGCTAGACAATGTTAAATTACATAAGTATACAAAATTTGAAGCAAATATACCAAGCGGTCCAAGAGTTATGAGCATTTTCAATAAAAGAGCTCGACCAGCCAAATTGATGCTCGGTGAAGCCTCGTCATTGTTTTGCATACCATTGGCTGGGCAATGTTAAATTACATAAGTATGCAAAATTAGAAACAAATATACCAAGTGGTCCAAGAGTTATGAGCATTTTCAATAAAAGAGCTCAACTGGGCAAATTGATGCTCGGTGAAGCCTCGTCACTGTTTTGCATGCCGGTGGCTGGACTATGTTAAAATACATAAGCATACAAATACCACGGTGTTCAAGAGTTATGAGCATTTTCAGTAGTTGGCCGTAAATTTTCAACTTGTGCTCAGCAAAGCCTCGTCCATCAAACAAGGTTGTTATGCATGTGAGTCGTTAGACAATGTTGACATTTATAAGTATGCAAAATTTTGTCAAAATATCCCATGCGGTTGAAGAGTTATAAGCGTTTTCGCTAACTGATTACCGTTTTTGCTAACTGATAACGGACGGACTCACACAGTGATTATAGTGCAAACCTGCGGGTTGTGCAATATCGATGTCCTACGATAGCCCAATTACCTCTCTTATTTCACAATTCTGAATTTCGAAATCTGAATTCCGAAATTCATAGTACAAACTGAGTGATAAATTAAGTTGAATGAGATTTATTTAGTTGCAATACAAATAACAATTGGTTTTAGGCCCGATTTCACGTCACAGTTATAACTCGTCTTAACTAGTCCGTGGTCTATTTTACCGTAAGGCGCAATGTAAAATTTTGGTGTTCCGAATGCTAATCCATGTACTAAGTTTGACGTGAAATCGGGCCTTAGTATTTAAAAATTTGAAGTAAATAATTTCACTAGAAAAAACAATGCACTATGTGAATATGCTGATCATTGTCGCGAGCAAAGGGACCTTCTTTATCTAGTATAGGTATATAAGATATCATACAGGTTATCTTATATACTATATAAGATATCTAGTATAGGTATATAAGATATCTTATTTGACTTTTCCATAAGACACAACATAATATATGTTCTCTGATATAGCATTTAAAGATTGTCTCCCTCGTTTATTTCATGTTTTCAGAAACAAATATTTTAACAAAATTTCGTTGGACAATATGTAATAGTCTCATAATTAACCGTAAACGTTTTGAGAAAATGCATGTTTATTCGATAAATGTGGAATGAAAGATAATCTGCAAATTAAAATGCAAATGACCAATTTCCTCGCGGCCTGTAAGAATATCGATTTTGACCACGTGTGTCATGTGATCATGTACAGGTATTTTTCTTATTCGCGCACGTGATTGTGACGTATGAATAAATTATATTTGTCCAATAATGCGATTTCAGCCGCGGTCCGCTATTGTATAAAAAATTATCTTATTTTTTGTTTAAAGTCACTTTTATCAAATATTATTATCTAAACTCTAATTCAAATGTATAGTTAGACCATGTCGAAAGTAGTGCATGAAATATTTCATCAAATCATTTTTGTTATTATTATAAAGGGACTAAATCTTTAAAATGTCTTATATCACATATAAGACATCCTATTTTGTAAATCAGATATCGATATCAGATATAAGTTATCTTATATAGAATGAAAGCTATCTTATTTAAATATATATCATATCTGATATATCAGATATCTGATTTATATATAAGATATCTTACATGCTATAAAAGATATCTAATATATTATATAAGATATCTGATATACTATATAAGATATCTTATTTGAAAAATTAAATAAGATAACTCATATCCTATATAAGATTCTTATTTTCTATATAAGACATATCCTGTATCGGATATCTTATAGAGGATATAAGATTTCTTATATGTTATTTAAGATATCTTATATGTTATATTAGATATCTTAATTGGCATTTTAGATATCTAATATACTATAAGAGATATCTACTATGGATTATAATTAATAAAATGGCTCGTCATAGATATCACTAAACAGATTTGGATATATCAAAAAGTAAAGTGGATATGATTTTTCGATATCACAAATTCGATTTTGTGCGATATCACTTATTTGATTTAGCGATATCACTTATTCGTTCAACAAAATCAAATTTGTGATATCACAATGTCGATTTTGTGATACCACTATTTCAAGTATGTAATAGCACATATTATTTTCTGATTTCACTAACTATTATGTGCTATCACTGACTGACCTGAGTGTAATTAAGGATGTGTTATGTTATGTTTACTAAATCGATTTAGTGAAATCACAAAATCGATTTTGTAATATCGATTTCTTGATATCACTAGTAAGGAACGAATTACTGGTCACAAACTCGATTAGATATAGTGATATCACACAATCAATTGAGTGATATCACAGAATCGAATGTGACATCACTAAATAGATATTGCGATATACAAAATCGACTTAGTGATATCACAAAGTAGCTGTGATCTTGTGTCATTATAAAATCAATTTTGTGATAACACTTATTCTATTTTGTAGTATCACTAATTGGATTTTGTGATATCACTCAATCGTACATATTTTGTGATATCAATTTTTCGATTTTATGGTATCTAGAAACATGTCAGTGAACATCAGTCTGATTTCTACCGGCTTAAATACATTCACTGCACTACCTAGAACCATTTGGTTGAACATTTGTCTAATACCTACCCACTCAGACACATTCATCTCACCACCTGGAAACACATCGATGAAAACCAGTCAAATAACTGTACTGCACTTCCTCTAAACATGTCAATTAATAATTAATATATGTCTGATACGTACTTGCTCAGATACACTAACCGCACTGCTAGCCGCAATGCCTAGAAACATTACGAAGAACACTTGTCTGATAGCAGCCTGCTCAAACACAATTACCCCACTACCTAGAATCATATTGATGAACACCGGTCTGATTCATTCTTGGTTAGACATGATCACTTCACTACCAAGAAAAAATTTGATGTACACCGGTCTGAATTTTACCTCTTTAGACAATTCACTGCACTACTTAGAAACATGTCAATGACTGGTGTTCATCAACATGTTTCTAGGTAGTATGCTGAGTTTGTCAAAGCAGGTAGGAATCAGTCAAATAATATATGTCTGATACGTACTTGCTCAGATACACCCACAGCACATCCTTGAAACATTTTGAAGAACACTTGTCTGATACCGACCTGCTCCAACACAATCACTCCGCTATCTTCAAACATGTCGAAGAAGAATGGTTTGATTCCTACTTGCTTAGACATAATCACTTCACTACCAAGAAACATGTCGATGAACACCAGTTTTATTTTACCTCTTTAGACAGTACACTGCACTACTTAGAAACAAGTCGATGACTGGTGTTCATCAACATGTTACTAGATTGTCAAAGCAGGTAGGAATCTGTCAGTTAATATATGTCTGATATGTACTTGCTCAGATACACTCACCGCACTACCTAGAAACATTTCGAAGAACACTTGTCTGATCCTGACATGCTCGGACACAATCATCCCACTACCTAGAAACACGTCGATGAACACCGGTCTGATTCCTACCTGCTTATACATAATCACCGCTTTACCTATTAACATGTCAATGAACACCAGTCTGATTTTACCCTCTTTAGACAATTCACTGACTACCTAGAAACATGTCGATGACTGGTGTTCATCGACATGTTTCTAGGTAATGCGGTGATTTGTCTAAGCAGGTAGGAAACAGACCGATGTTCATCAACATGTTTTAAGGTAGGATGGTGAAGTTATTAGACCGGTGTTCATCAGTATGTTTCTAAGTAGTGGGGTCAGTGAGTCTGAGAAGATAGGTTTCAGACAAGTGTTCATCCAAATAGTTCTAGTTAATGCAGTGAGTGTGTCAAAGCAGGAAAGATAAGGAATCAGACCGGTGTTCATTAACATGTTTCTAGGTAGTGCGGTGAGTGTCTCAGCAGACTGGTATTCATCGATAAGCTTCTAGGTAGTGCAGGATGCATCTCTAAGCAGGTAGGAATCAGACCGGTGTTCATAGGTGTTATGCCGGTGTTAAGTGAGTCTGTCTCTGAACTCACCAATATACCTCAAAACAACTCTTTCAACATCAGAATGAGTCAAAAATGTAGCTAGTTTGGCCAGATGAGACCTTTATATAATGTTTACATTGTACCCCATCCTGTAAATAATGAAGTTTTGAACCAAGTGTGGGTGGATTGCAACTTATAGTTTCATACAGAAAGAGCTTTTACTCTTGTTTCAAACGGTACAATATAGTAACTATGCCTGTAAATATGAATACAATATTAGGTATACTTTTCTAATAATATATTAAACAAAAGAAAAAATAATGTAACTCTCTGGACGACTAAAGCTCAAACCGCAGTATTGGTGACATTTACTTCCGCTTACATTGACAAATCCTTGGGTTTCGTTTTTTTAGGCTGAGAAATCTGTTTGAATTTCAATAAATTCACGAACTAAACATTATAGTTAAAGCCAGTGAGAATCACGAGTGTACAGTCTTATGTATCGGATTTTGTATTCAGATTCGTTCTTTCATTTTGATACGGTGATGTCTCGAATATCTAGGTCACGGCTTAAATTTTGTTACGCGAGCTCAAAATTCAACAATTAAATTCATCTTTCATGGACTGAATTATTATTTTTGATCATTAATAATTTAGCGTTATCAAGATCGATTGAATATGGAGATAACGTTGTTTTTCAAATCTCGTAACGATGTTCACTAGGAAAATACGGAGATACTTCATCAGCTAGGTGGTCGACCTTGACCGAAGTACTCTTCCAATCGGAATACACATACGCTCAAATAATCGTCGTTTACTTTCCTTCCACTGTGCATATTAGTCTAGAAATATCTGTTATCGTCTTTTATATGAATTTATGTATTACATGGAGATACTCAGGTCTTAAACTTCTTATATACATTGACAAAATACCTAACTACTTTGTACATAATCATTCCGCGATGTAAACAGGCCAGAATAAAACTTGGTTCCAAGTCTACTTACATTTAAATGAAGAGGGGAACCATAAAATTAACTGGGTCAATATTTACGCAACAACTCGTAACATCGATTTCTGAATTCAATGGGACTCATTAACTACTAGTTAGACTAACTCTATAATAGAACTTCTAGGCTTAGAAACTATACAGGACTTCTGTTTTTTTTAACTTCTACGCCCAGAAAATGCTTAAACAGTTGATTTCTTGGAAATTCTTTACGCATTGGAAAAATGGTTAACTAAATGAATACATGAAGACATAAGGTCAGCGAAGCCCAAGGTCATTTTGTTAATCTTGCTCAAGGTCACTGAGATTTTCAAATTGAAATTTGCACTCCTTATAAGCAACTGGTTTCAAATTTGTAGCAAATGAGCGAAATGACAAATCGTGTCTGTTGACAGAAGGTGTCAGGTGAGCTACAGGGCCATTGGTCCTCTGGTTCTTTTTAAATTCCCTATGAACTGAATATCTGAAGGCAGACATTAGTGAGTCAAATTATTATGTAAATGAAATCTGAATCGAGTTGATTTATTCGGAGGCTACAGATTAATCTAAATTTTGTTTTAAGTCAAATAATATGCCGACAGAGTCTTTAAACATTGCCTTTCAGATAAATTCAAATTCTGAAAACTATGCACATGTTCTTCAATCATTAATATCGCAGCAGTTCTATTGTAGCCAAAAGGCGTTTAAATTCCCAATAGGGGTCTTTGGTCAGCAAAGATTGAAAAAAAGTTTCCAGTCGGTGTGGTTCGCAACTAGATAATGGAGATACATGTGAAGTACGCATGAAGTTGGTGGTTGCCACCTCACAATGAGACTCGCCGATGGATCGACATACCGGTAGTTGTTTTTAACATGTTTAATGGTTCGGCTGTTTGAAACTAGACCAGTCTGCTTAAACTGACAAACAAATTAGCTCTGAATCCTCGGTGATGCTTCCGAATTTGGTTGAAACTGTATATTACAATTAACACAAGATGCAATGTAAACGCACCTTTAAACCTTCTAAATGCAAAAACATTCTCAGGAGAGAACCACTGACCCTACCCTCACCCCGCAAGCAAGAAGTGGGGAACCTGTCCTCGTGCCCCCACCTCAGCCCACTTGTGCTTTCGGCAATCGCAAATATATAGCCGGACCACTTTTCATGAGCAGGCGACGGCCTTGTTGCTTATGCTGTAGCCAAAATTTATGACGTCAAACTAAGTTTCTGGAAACCTCTGACGGCATCGCGTTCATTTTTTCCAAAGTAAAGCGTGAAAACGTAATATATGCATAGACGCGAATAACAGTCAACGTTAATGGCGGGATTATTTTCGCACTAGAAGTATGGTTGGTAACATTTTAGGAAATTGGGTGCATTTTCTACCATTTAATGGGTTCACGCCTGGTAAACTATCACAGGTACCTCCGCCGGAGGTACCGATAAAAAGTTGTGACAGGCATCTGGAGCTGCCTGTGACTGTCAAAAAATGACAACAAACGATAGGTATTCCTCTTTTTGGACAAAATATTAAATAACCAGGGATTTTATTAAAATCCAAAAGTGCTGTTCGACCCTTATAGTCATAAACTTTGGTCACACATTATATCCCCCAGAACTTTCCATATCAACCAAAGATACGACTTTTGAAGTTGCTTTGATGTCAGCCCACAGTACTCAATTCATAAAGAATTCGGTCGTTTTTGGTCTTAAATGCAATGATCTTGCATACGAATCTGTTTTTCAAGGCACATTAATGTTTAGGTAACCTCCTTGCCCAAATATAAATGTCGATTGACTACTAATAAGGCTTGATTCTCAAAAGTAACAGCTGGAGGTGCCTGCAATGGTGTGGAGGTGCCTGTAATGTAAGCAAATATAGTGACAATCTGAATAGTTATTGCAGCTGGAAATAATGACATCTGCCTGGAAAGGATCATTCATTCAATGTCCCATTAAGCTATCATAATGCGTATATCATGAAATTCCATGTTACAATTCCTAAGGCACCATCTAAAAGAGTTATTGCCCATTTTGTTTCCGCTTCTGTTAATCAAACAGTGACGAATTTCACATACTTGCTGAAAATTAACTGCCTAATACAGTGTTAGAATCGTCATAAACTGCGCGCTTAAATAAGAGTCAACATTTTTGTGAATGGTGATAACTGTGATCGGGAGGTGCTGCCTGTGAGTCATTCCAACTCGTTAGAAATTGTCGAGGTCACACGCCATGCCAGCGACACGTATGATGTGTCAAATGGGTCAAAATTACCGATACCCGTCAACAGGCATAAACGTACAGGTATCAGTAGTATTGGTCCTTTGGTACCTCATATGCGTGTCGCTCGTAGTGTCGTATGACGCTCGCTGTATGTGTTAACTTTGTGATGACTGGAGTGATACGTGCTACAAGTGATTCAGTCTGGCTCGTTTTGAATTGTTGGCGCTACAATCCAAATACATCCTTAAGGCCTACAAATTACATTGTCTGCAGGTGACATATTCCCAACATGATCGGAATCTTACTGTAAATTATAACAATTCAATTATAACAATGTGTAATTCAAAGTCTCCGAAAAGCCACTGTATCAAATTCGGTAACAAAAGAGCACTTTTATTACATAAAAGTCATATTCCGAAACATTGTTGTTTTTGCAAATGTTTCAAGTAGTTAGCATGGCGTGTGACCTCGACAATTTCTAACGATTTGAAATGGCTAACAGGCAGTCATCACCATTCACAAAAACGTTGCCTTTTATTAAAGCGCATTTTATAACTATTCTAACACTGAATTAGACAGCTACGTGCAACTCGTCAATGTTTGACTAACAGATTTGGAAACAAAACGGGCAATATCTCTTTGAGATGATATGCTTTGGGTTTTGGATTTCTGTTGTGAAGCATCAATGTTACGTGTTCTTATATCCGCTTGTCTGCAGTCTTCTGGCAATAAGTTCACCTGCACAGCTGCCCACTTTGCTTTCTGGTAAAACAAAACAAACTTTGCTTTGTTTTGTAATTTGAAATACATGTATAAGATAGGTAAAACAGAAGTTAGCGTTGATTGCATTTGGGGTAGGTGAATGATCACCTGTCTGGGAAAGAGCTCTTTATTCGGTTTACCATGCGTGTCTTTTATAAACTATTGTCAATGTATATTTACTTCTATCTTGGTTTTGAGAGCAGGATGTAGAATCTGATTGTATAAGTTCATGATCATTGTCTGTCGTTTTAACTAAAATATGCTTGATATACGCATTATACCATTGCGACGTTGAATGAACGATTCTTTAAAGGCAGTGGTCTAGAGATGAAGACAATCAATATTTGCAACCGCGATAAATCTTCAGAGTTTCGCTATATTTTCTTACATCACAGGCACATCCATTCCGTCACAGGCACCTCCAGTTGTTTTTTTCAAATCCAGACTTATCTGGAGTTTTATCGGCATTTATATTTGGGCAAGGAGGTTTACAGTGTGTCAAGATCAACAGATTTTTATGCAAGAAAAGCGCATTTAGGACCTATAACAACCGATTTGTTCTTGTTTTGAGTACTTTCGACTGACCTTAAAGCCACTTAAAAAGCCATATCTTCCGTATATATGTAAAGTTCCCGGGGATATATTGTGTGACAAATCTTAATGTATATAAGGGTCGAATAGCATTCTTTGATTTTCAATAAACCCCCAGGTTATAATGTATTTTATCAAAAAAGACGAATACCTACCCTTTTTTGTTTATTTTTGGACCGTCACAGGTAGCTCCGGATGCCTGTCACAACTTTTTATCGGTACCTCCGCGGAGGTACCTGTGATAGTTTACCAGGCGTGGGGTTAGACTCGAAACAATTAAGCATGAATATGTAAATCAGTGTTGGTCAGTTTTGAGTAGACATATCACTGTCACAGTCTTAAAGCTGATGTTTTCTTAATAAGCATAAAAAATTAGGGCATGTGCTTAAAAATCACGAAATTTGCTCACCATGTAATACATAATACTGATTTTTTCAAACTGCTTATTTTCCGTTACCCTGTCATCTACACATGCTCTCCTCACCATAACTACAGGCAGCCCAATCTCTGAAATTGTGGTCGGAAGAGATATGGTCATGTCAAAAATGCAGACAATATGTGTATAAGCATGTTTCGATTTAAACTTTAAAATACTTGGCGTCAAACAACAACAACAACAAAATGAATATCAATACACTACAAATAAGCTCTTGTTAAAAAGGGACTATTTTTATTTACATGCGCACGGGTCTTGCAACACATGTATGTTAAATGCGTGAATGTAAATTTTAACGCGAGATACATAGAAAAAGGAGCGGCTGTAGTGTAGTGGACAACACTCCGGACTACCAATCCAGGGGTCGCAAGATCGATCCCCCGCTTCTCCGGTCTTTCGGATGAGACTTTAAACCGAGGCCTCGTCTCCATATGACCTCGTTGTTGGTGGGACGTTAAACCCGAATTTACTCACTCACTACATAGAAAAAGGTCTGTCCATTAGCCGTGAAAAAATCGAACTTTACCGAGACTTTAAACCGAATAAAAAATACACACTTAAGTTTGTGTGTCCTTGGCTGTGTAATTGGATTTCGTTTACGAAAAATTATGTTCAAGCACCTAACTTATACATGAACTTGCATATAAAGTTTATAACTGACAGGTGTCTCGTGAAAATGGACCTCAGCCATTGGCGAAATATAAATACTCAAATCAGTCTACACATCTGTGTCGACTGATCAGTCTTTATTTTTTCTAAGGACTCATTGGTTTTACATGCGAAATGAAAGACTCTGATCAGGCTGCGCTTCTGTTCTTACACTATATCTGTACAGAAATAACTACAGGCCCTGGCAAAAATACATGGATGCATTGTCAATGCATTGGCAGGTCAATATTGCTAGCGTTTATCTTCAAGTGTGTCGTAGCTAAGTTTCAAATTATCTGGTTGATCTCGTATGTTTTTCTTTACTAATAAGTTACAATTTTTCACATATAAAAAGATTCAACCGTTCTGCCGAAGCCTATTGGGAACGCTTAGATGTTATTGATGGCAAACCGAGCTATGATAATGTTTCCCGGACAAGGGTCCCAAAGGACATGGATGTGTAAATCTATGATAGGCAGCGCAGAGGCAAAGGCTCTGTTTAGCCGAGCGGAGAAAGTACTTGGATTTAACCCTTTAGATGTGTGTTTCATGGAACCTGAAAAGTTCAAGGCAATGTTCAAATCTACTGAATTTACTCAAGTAATGGTGTTCGTCACCTGTCTGGCCAAAGTGGAACAGATAAGGAAAGAAAATCCGGATATTCTAGAAAATGTTGCTTGTGTAGCGGGATTGAGTATAGGAGAATTTACCGCGTTAGTTTATGCAGGAGCTATGACATTTGAAGATGCTCTTTTTGTGATAAAAGAAAGGGGAAAAGCAATGGACAACATTGTTTCGAAAATGAATGCTGGAATGTGCAACGTTGCTGGATTGTCACCCGTTGACCTGCAAACGTTTTTGGATAAAAAATTTAAGAATGTAGAAGTGGCAACTTATCTCGCTGATGATCTTACTACTATCGCAGGGCCAAAGAATGACCTTTCTCGCATAAACGACAATTTAGTACAGGCATTTGCAGACAAACAAGGAAATCTTCACGTTAAACACCTTAATATAGTCGGATGTTTCCATACATCTTATATGAAAGAGGCGGCCAAACATGTTTGCCGTGTTCTAAAGGACATCAAAATATCACAACCAACGGTTCCTGTCATTATGAACGCTACGGGTGAGATTGAAGGTAATGTTCACGATATAAAACGCTGCTTGAGCGAACAAATTGCCACACCTATAAAGTGGAAACAAGGTATAATAACTGCGCATAATTTAGGAGCCAGAGAATTCATTGAAATTACACCAACTACATACTTGTGTTCTTTTGTGAATATGATTGAAGAGAGTTCAGGCAGTTCAACGAGATCAATTATTGTATAGATACAAACTGCTTGATTAATTTCTGGAGTGTCTGAGGAACACAAAATGAAGGTCGTATCAGTAGCGATTCAACAACGTATTGATGTTGAAGTGACAAAGAGGCGACGCTGTAACAATGCTGTGTGCCTGCTGTATGTGTTGGGGATGTGATGGGGTCCAAGACTATCACTATAGTGAACCAAAGTTTGTGCAAAATATTAATTCCAGAGAATTGTATGCTATCATATGCGTGAGCCATTTTGTCCAACTTTGTGCTGTTAGTTTTGACTATCAGTTACATTTAAATGTATATCTTTACGTCTGATCTAAACAAGTAAGTAAAAATTACTAACGAACTCATCTAATCTACCTTGATTTATATTAGATATCTCGATCAATATAAATGTTTCCTGGGGAAGGTACACAAAGGATAAGGGCGTGTAAGCGTATGACAGATAGAGATGAGGCAAAATCTTTGTTTCGCTGGAATTAGTTCCTTAGGTGGTTGTTTTCTGGTACTAAAAACGTCTCATAATAATGGCACATAGAAGTGTTCGTTCCAAAACCATCAATCCGAACTAGCCCCATGCTTGCGAGTAGTAAGCATCACCTGCCTATTATATTACACCCGCCAAGTTTACGGCGGAATTTACTGAAGTTACCTTTCTAGCTTTTCATGACCTGATTAGGAATTGTAATGTGGCTGTTTGGGCATTGAATAATTAACCACCTCGGTTTATGCGAGTGCTATGACTTTTGAGATGTTCTCTTTATTATAACTGAAAAGGAAAAAAAGCAATGAACAAAACCATGATCTGGTTATAGGCGTATTCTATGTTTGTAACAAACAATATTTTAGCCGCGACACGGGAAAACCAACAATGTGGTTGTGCGCCCAGCGCTGACTCAAATCAACCTGGACATCCGCCCAGTCTGATCAGACTCTTCGCTCAGCGTTTAAAGGGTAGCTAAGAGTCTAAGCTATCTACATGCGGACAGCGAAGACTCTGCTCAGACTGGGCGGATGCCCAGGCTAATCTGAGTCTGCGCTGGGCGCACAACAACTTTGTTGGTTTTCTCGTGTCACTGCTCATTTTTATTTTTTCTGAAAAAATATAAGTTTGAATACTGTTCCAAAATTAAGCAACTACGACAACATAAAGTTCTTGTTCTGACAAAGCTTGTCGTCGAAGTATTTATAGGCTGGAGCTGCTGGACTTGCACGCTAAGTATATGTGTCATTGTATGTAATTTGATTTCATCAATAAAGTATGTTCAAACTTTATATTCGCCTTCATTCTGATACCAGACCTGCAAAGACCCTGATTAGCTTGCGCGGTCGCGTAGTCGGGTAAGTTTCACCAAACCACCTTTACAGTCTGATAATTCAGAAGCGAAAATAAGCCCCACCTTTGTACCATAGGTGTTTTGCTTCATAAGCGGTCGAAAATTTACTAAGGCTCCTTTCTAAGTAACGCAGCTCATGTTCTTAAGTTATTTTGTTGATAACGATAGTACTTTACATATTCACTTAACTACAATGTATTTTTATATTACATATTTAGTCTTGGATATACAATTACACACCAGCTTAATGATGACGTCTCGATCTTTATTAATGTTTCCTGGGCAAGGGGCACAACGTATAGGGATGTGTAAATCAATGTTGGATAGCGTAGAAGCAAAGGCTTTGTTTAGTCGCGCTGAAAAAGTACTTGGATTTAACCCTTTAGATGTATGTCTGTTGGAAGAACCTGAGAAGTTTCATGAAATGTTTATATCTACCGAATTTAATCAAGTAATGGTGTTCGTTACCTGTCTTGCAAAAGTGCAACAGGTTAGAAAAGAAAACCCAGAATCTTTATCTAATGTTAGTTGTGTGACTGGCTTGAGCATTGGAGAGATCACCGCCTTAGTTTATGCAGGTGCGTTGAGTCTTGAAAATGCTCTTTTACTTATAAAGGAGAGGGGTAAGGCAATGAACAAAAATGTTTCTAGCATCAGTTCTGGAATATGCAATATTTTTGGACTGTCTCGTACTGAATTACAAATGTTTTTAGATAAAAAATTTCCAAACTTAGAAGTTGCAACTGAGTATGGTGATGAAATGACTGCCGTCGCAGGGTCTAAGACTGATCTGTCAATGCTGGAAGACGTCCTTCTACAGGAATTTACAGACGAAAAAGAGAAACTGAGTGTTATACATTGTAATGTAGCTGGAGCTTTTCACACGTCGTTCATGGCTGAGGCGACCAAACATGTCAGTGCGGTTCTAGCAAACATCGAAATACTACCGCCAAAGATTCCTGTCATTATGAACGTTACGGGTAAGATCGAAGATAATGTAGACGATATCAAACGCTTACTAAGTGAACAAATCGCCGCACCTGTAAAATGGAAACAGAGTATGATAACAGCACACGAGTATGGAGTAAGAGAGTTTATAGAAATTGCTCCTAGTAGTTATTTGTGCTCTATGTTGAAAACGATAAAAGTATGTTCAGGGTATTCAACACGTTTAATCGCTGTGTAGAAAGTTCTAGAGGATGTACTGTACGGGGAGATTTATAGGATGGTAAGGCTTCGTCGTCCGTCCGTCATTCGTCCGTCCGTAGAGCCTCAAGGAGGCGGGAGAACGAAAAGTTGTTCAAACGGTCCTGGTCACATGGCCAACATGGCCGCCACGTCCATATGGTAAAAACATTTAAAAATCTTCTTCTTTAGAACCAATAGGCCGATCGTTTTGAAACTTGGTATGTAGCATGGGACTTGCAAGTACTACTAAGATGTTACTATATATGACCTTGGTTTGACCTTGACCTTTTTTATGGTAAGGTCAAATTTGCTTTCTGTAGATTGTATATGGGAAAATAATAGAACATAAGATCTCTTGGAAACTGTTGAAGATTTTGACCTGAAAATTGGTATATACAGTCATCTTAATGAGTACATGAAAATCTATGCGTACAAGAGGTAAAGGTCATTCTTTGACCTTTGACCCTGGTCTCTCATATTTTGGAATTTCACACATCCCCTCAAAAGCCACTTGGCCAATTTACCAAATTTCATGTAGAACATCTAGGGCGCGGGGGAACGAAAATTTGTTCAAACGGTCCAAGTCACATGACCAACATGGCCGCCATGCCCATGCACGGTAAAACGTTTAAAAATCTTCTGCTCCAGAACCAATAGGCCGATGGCCTTGAAACTTGGTATGTAGAATTGGGTACACAAGTACTACCAAGAGTGTTCCAATTATGATCTTGGGTTGACCTTGACCTTTTCTTATGAAGGTCAAATTTGCTTTCTGTAGATTTGATATGGGAAAATGCTAAAACATAAGATTTCTTGGAAACTGTTGAAGATTCTGACCTGAAAATTGGTATATACAGTCATCTTAATGAGTACATGAAAATTTATGCGTACAAGAGGTCAAAGACATTCTTTGACCTTTGAGCCTGGTCTCTCATATTTTGACCATTTCTCACATCTCCTCAAAAGCCACTGGACCAATTGCAACCAAATTTCATTTAAAGCCATTAGGGGCTGGGGGAAGGAAAATTTGTTCAAACAGTCGAAGTCACATCACCAACATGGCCTCCATGCCCTTATATGGCAAAAATCTTTTCAACTCTTCGCCAGAACCAAATGACCGATGGCCTTGAAACTTGGTATATAGCATCTGGTACTTGAGTACTATCAAGATTGTTCAAATGATGACCTTGGGTTGACCTTGGCTGTTTTTAAGGCAAGGTCAAGTATAGGAAAATGCTAGAACACAAGATTTCATGGCAAGTTTAGAAGATTTTGGCCTAAAATGGTATATGCAGTCGTCTTAATTAGTACTTGGAAGATTTGCGGGTACAAGAGGTCAAGACCATTCTTAGACCTCTGACACCATGTCGCTCATATTTTGACAATTTCAGGCACCTTCTCAAAAGCCACTAGGCTAATTGTAACCAAATTTTATACATAGCCTCCAGGGGCTGAGGGAACAAAAAATTATTTAAGCGGTCTAGGTCACATAACCTACATGGCCACCACACTCAGTTGAGCGATTCAGGGCCTCATGGCTCTCTTGTTTGAGGAACTTTATGGTATATGTACTATGATAAATATGCCATTTTGAATGGATGATTCTTTCCAGCAGACAGTGGTCTAGAGATGAAGAAATTTAATATTTGCAGGTGCGATAGCTCTTCAGACATTATACGTTGCTTGCATCCATTTATATTTTTTTCAACGAATCCAGCTTTATTAGATTGGGCAGGTCACTGTGCATTAACAAAATGATCAAACAACTGGTGGGGTTTATTTCAGTGCTGTCTTAGTTGTTCAGGACAAGATTTGCAATTCGATTCAAATCAGTGCCTTCTCTACTTTGTGTACTTCTGGCTGACTATAAAGCCACTTCAAATGTCGTACCTTACTTTATATGGAAAGTTCAAGGGCATACAATGGGTGAAAATCTTGATATCTTTATCTATCTATCTATCTATCTATCTTCAATTACGGCTTAACCCCCGAGGGGGCACAGACGGTGTACTTGTGTACACACTGGTGTTGCAGGATGAAAGCCTACATAAAACCATGTGGCTATAGTAGGGATCTTTAACCTGCACAGGGGGCCTCCAGTTAACGTCCCGATCCGAAGGACTGCACACTTGTTAGCAAATGATGCTAGTAAAAACGCGTTCGGACATAGGAAGACTTCACCCCCGGTGAGGATCGGACCCACAACTTCCGGCTTCAGAGTCAAGTGGACTAACCACTGACCCACCGCGCTTCTTTAATGGAATAGCTTTCTTTGTTTTTAATAAACTCCTTGCTGGTCATAATTTTTCATGAGAAAAGACGGATATCTACATTCCAGCCGATCACAGGCCATCCCGAGTGACAGTCGCAACCAATTTAAAGTATTTCCGTTGTAGTTTACTGGCTTCCGGGCTAAATGAACATTAAGCCATACTAGTACCATTTGAATAAATGCAAAATGGCACAACTTAATTGTTTTTTTTTTTCTTTATTCTACTGACCAATAGGTTATGTTTCTACAAATAAAGTTGTGTAAAATTAAATTCTGACAGAGTTATTACTCTTCTTCATCTGTAAAATTTTATGCATGTCTTAGTTGTATCGTATTGTTATGTATGATTTAATTCTACTTATTTCCACTTCATTTTTGCTATTGTTGTGATAAAGTGATGGCTTCAGGGCGGAGAAATGCAGAAGACACATGCATGTTTTCTCATCAATAATTCTTAAAAATTCGCGCCCTAGTTTTTATTTTTATCTAAGTATTTTCATTTTTGTAATGTAGCGTACCTGGTTGCCAGTTGTAAAAATAATGCAAAAAGTGCAGTTACAATTATAGTTTTATCAATGATTTGTTTGTTTCCCGTAATTATTCATTGATGGGTTTGGGAATCTTCACGCAACCATTGCAGAAGCCAAGGGCTTGGACCCATCGGTTTAAGCCCACCACTAGTTTATTACTGACCGTTCCAAGGCGACACTTCTGTTGTGGTTTCCTTCCTGTTACTTGTCCTTTTTTCCACGCCAGTGCTTTCGTTCACCATTTATATAATTACATTCCCTTTGGTTTTCCTAAGATGAACCTATTTTGGATAGACTGTCTTCATACTCCATGAGCAACAGTCGGTCACACGAAGTCTCTGATACGCAACGTCACATGTAAACAAAATACACCATTGGCCGTTGTAACGGTCTACTGGCCGTCAGGTCTTTGCGACGGCCTTTTAACGTAAGCGACATTACCTATTGGCTAGTGGCAGCTTTTCGTCGTACTTTTTACTACTGTCGCCTTTAAAAATCGAAAATGATGCTCAAAATATTTCTAAAATTAATGTAATTATAAGAAATAAATTTCATTTTTCCGCAGTTCATGGAAGTATGAACACAAAGGGTCCCATGCAAAGTTGACGTGAACGCCTTTCGGGCGTCACTTACTTTTCATGTGATCCATTGTGTTCATACTTCCATGAACATCAGAAAAAAATGAAATTAATTTCTTAGATGACTGGTACTTTTAGTTGGAGTAGCTGAAACACCGTCGGTCTGGAAAAGAGTTGTTCATTCGGTTAACCTAACGTGCCTTTCATGAACTGATGACAATCTATGTACATACCTCTTTCCCTTTTCATTTCAAGAGCAGCATATTGGATCTATTCATATTAATTCCAGATCATTGCCTATCTCCTACACAGAAGTGTTAACCATGGCAGCGTTATTCAGCTAAGTATAGGATAGAAGTTATTAAGAAATTTCTTCACAATTTAGAATCTGCGAAGCGGAGCGCAGCAGATTCTAAATGTGAAGAAATTTCTTAATGACTTCCTACCGGCTTGGACTGCTGTCAGATTCCTTGAAAAATGTCCATTACCAGCTTGATTACTTTGCCCTGGAGATTACATCTTGACCAATGCTGTTTTCGGAAAATAATCTTTATTTTACCTGTTTTATGTATTCATTCGCCTTTTAGTTTTCATGAAGTGAAGATCATACTAATGTTTGAGTTTCAAATAATAAAAATAAAAAATAAATGAAAAATAGAAAAAAATGGATGTGCTAATGAAGGAGCTTGCCTCAAAAGGGCTTTCTGTTTTGAATTTCAAAACAAAAAAAGAATAAAAAAAATGGAAATAGTTTTGGTTCACAAGTGAAGGATCTTGTCTCAAAAGGTTTTTTAATACATTTAGCAATGCAAAGTGAACCGTCTATGGAGAATTCGGATTCTTGTGGAGTTTCAAATGACACATGTGCTTTCCAGTTATCATCTAGTGTGAGGAAAATTATTCTAGGAAATGGTGACAAAAAGATGAAACTAGAAATTTGAAAAAGTGCAGGAGTGCACCAACAGAACATAATTTTTCGAGATGGGAACATGTGATAGACTATCCTATCAGACTGCATGCTTTAAGTAATTACTTGCAGGCTTCTTTAACCTCCTTTTTTGAGATGATAGATATTTAATGTATGATAAAAATCGTTCTAATATTGTTCATTTATTGTATTAAAGGTGTTGAAATTGTATGCTTTGTATTTGTTTCCCTTTTTGTTGATCTATCAGGTCTTTTTCACTCATATTTAAGATCTTCTCCAAAACTACTGAACGAGGATCGGAGAGATTTGCAAACAGTTGTGGACACATGACAAATACAGCCACCATGTCCATATGAGGTCTAAACATCATATATGATCTAAGTAGCTCAAAAGAGATGCTTCGTCATACGTCAACTCAGTTGAGTGACTGCATCAGTGAAAAAATGAACTTAAAGGTTCAGACTGTTTGTTTATTCTATGATTGTTTATGTAAAACTCCATCCACTGAGGCACATTTGAGAAACAAACTGAGGAAAATAGCAGGCAAAAGTTAATTGAGCAATGGGACCTTTAAGCCGTTAGAAGCAGTCTTTGAATCGACTGCCCAATTAAAATAAAGAAATTACAGTATGGTTTTTTTCTGGTGTCGTCACCAGATATTGTCAGGGTCACTGACGAAGCTTTATTAGCCGAAACTACGTAGTCTGGCCCATGTTACTACTTCTGTATGTATTCTCTGCTCTTGAAGGAACTTTTTAAGATTTTAATTTTAGCAGAAAAACTATTAGTTTTGTACATATTTACGTTTAACGCGCAGGTCCATTTTAGAGCCAACTTAGCGCACCATAATAGATGCCAGTCAGAACCAATTTTGAGGCTGAATAGGACCAAAATAGATGCCAGTACCACTTTACATGATGTACACACGCTAATAGCATAAGGTCCCTTTTCATTAAACGGAAGGTCACGTGTAATGAGGCTACTGGGCATATGCTGAGACCGGGTTTCTCACCTCGTGAGTCACTCAATAGAAGATTCGCTGGTATATCATTTTCAGAAAGTCACAGCTGTGGTTATTAGCGAACAACTTTTTGCATGTTTTGTTACAAAGTGGCAAAACATGCAAAAGGTTGCCCGTTTATAGCCACAGCCGTGTTTTTCTCCTTATGTGGCTATTAGCAAAAGCGGTCAAATAATTACCATATCATAGATTAAGGTGTCCAGGAAAGTCCATACTCACAAACAACAATATGCACATGGTACGCACTAGCCTGAGCACAGCCGTCAATATTAGTGACAACAACATACACACAAAAGCGGACAAATGACAAACAGGAACCCAGGCTAGATGCCGAATAGCACATTTAAGGTGTATAGAGAAAATAAAGAACTTATTCCAAGTTCCCTTTACGTATGCAACCTGACTTTTGCAAAAAGCAAAGCAGACGACAAAAGTTTCGTCTGATTAAAGGTCAATAATAATAATAAAAAGAAAAAATAATAATAGTTTTCGAGGTCAGCCTGATATCTTTTTTTTTCATATGCCCCAGATCATTGAAACTTCATCAGTACATGCAACGTACCATCTCAGATCACCCGCAACAAAACTAGGTCACTCTGACGTACTTTCACAAAAAAGTACCACAGTTTTGGTTTTCTAGGTCAGCCCCATATCTTCCTTTTCACAGGCCCCGGAACAATGAAACTTTATCATGCACGCACCTTATCACTCCAGGACATCCCCAACAAACTAGGTCACTGTGATCAACCCCATCAGTGCATCAACCTTACCACTTTGAGTCACCCCCAACAAAACTAAATTACTGTGACCTACTTTTACGAAGAAGTACCACATATTCATTTAATTTTCTTAGTCAGCCCAATATCTCCCATTTCATAGGCCCCGGAACAATGAAACATTATCATACATGCACCTTATCACTCCAGGACATCCCCAACAAACTAGGTCACTGTGATCAGGTTTCACGAAAAATTACCAAAAATTTAGTGTTTTTTTTCAGGGCAGCCCCATATCTCCCTTTCCATACGTCCCAGATCATTGAAACTTCATCAGTGCATGCAGCTTACCACTCCGGGTCTCCCCCACCCTAGTGACAAGGTAACTACCACACATTCAGTTTTCGAGGTCATTCCCATATCTGTCTTTTCATATGCCCAAGCCTACTGTGACTCAATCAGTGCATGCACTTTTCCACTCCAGGTCATCCCCATCAAAACTAAGTCACTGTGACCGACTTTCACGAACAAGTACCACGTATGTAGTTTTCGAGGTAATCCCCATATCTCCATTTTTATAGGCCCCAGAACATTGAAACTTTATCAGTGCAAGCATCTTACCACTCTAGGTCACCCCTAACAGAACTAAGTTACTGTGACGTACCTTCACGAAAGTACCACATATTTAGTATTCAAGGTTAGCCCCATATCTCCCTTTTCATAGGCCCCAGACCATTGAAACTTCATCAGAGCATGCATCTTGCCACTCCATCACTCCCGTAAAACCTAGGTCACTGTGACCTACTTTCATGAAAAAGGAACACATGTTTAATTTTTGAGGTCAGCGCCATATTTCCCTTTTCAAAGATACCTGATCACTGAAACTCCATCAGTGCATGCACCTTACCATCCTAGGTCATCCCCAACAAAACTATGTTACTGTGACCTAATTCCAGGATAACGTACCGCATATCATGTTTTCAAGGTCAGCCCTATTTCCTTCATTTCATAGGCTGCAGACCATTGACACTTCACCAGTGCATGCACCCTACAACTTCAGGTCATCCCCCAACAAAACTAGATCGTTGTGACCTATTTTACGAAAAAGTACCATATACTTAGATTTCAAAATTAGCCTCATATCTGCAATTTTAAAAGGTCCCAGAACATTGAAACTCCATCAGTGCAAGCAGCTTCCACTCCAGGTCATCTCCAACAAAACAATGTTACTGTGACCTACGTTCATGAATAAGTACCACATAATTTATTATTTAGTTTTCGAGGTCAGTCCCATATCTCCCTTTTCATAGGCTCCAGAACATTGAAACTTCATCAGTGCATGCACCTTACCACTACAGGTCACTCCCAACAAAACTGGTCACTATCTTATATTTTGTTTTCGAGGACAGCCCCATATCTGTATTTTCATAAGCCCAAGACTATTTAAACTACATCAGTGCATGTACCTTACAACTCCAGGTCACCCCCAACAAAACTAGGTAACTGTTACCGTCTTTCACGAAAAAGTACCTCATATTTAGTTTTCGAGATCATTCCCATTTCTCCCTTTTCATAAGCCCTGATTTTTTCAAACTCTATCAGTGCATGCACCTTTCCACTCCAGGTCACTCCCATCAAAACTAGATCATGGTGACGTACCTTCACTAACAAGTACATATTTCACTTTTCATTTACCCCAGATTTTTGAAACTACATCAATGCATGCAACTTAACACTCCAGGGCCCAGGTTCACAATCATTCCTTAAACTTAAGGACGACCTTAAGGTTAAGGTCTGAAATTTCATATGTAAATAAAAGCTTACAAAAACTTAATGTATTTGATTTTTTCTTTCGTATTACATTTCTATGGCAGTTGTCAGTGGGATCACGCAAAACCTGCGATTTTCAATACGATTTAAATAAAGACGTTCTTAGGGCGAAAATTTCCACCTCAACTTTAAGGTGGTCCTTAACTTTATGAATGATTGAACCTGGGCCCTGGTCCCGTCCTACAATACCACGTCACTGTTTTCACATTTTTGAGTGCATATTTTCTGTGACCACATGACAGATTCTTATCTTGAAGTTGTGATAAGTACTTATTACTTATGATGACAGCGAATTTAGGTTGAGGATGACCAGCTGCATTCGCTAAAGCTGTTGCCATCTTATGATAAGCATTTTCACTATTGTCAAAGCGCCAACCGGCTCGACATGCTGGCCGCGCCATCTAGTTTTCTAACATGTTCAAAATTTGTCTAGGTCCATTTTATCCAAGAAAGTGTTGAAATTATCCCCTTGATATCTCGTGATATCATTTAAGCTTTACTGAGTTTGTCCTCCTGAACACACTCTTTCTCCAGATGCAAGAAGATGGTGCCCATGCAAAACACACTTATATAAATTTATGGGAACATGTTCTTCTTGAAGTCCATGCTACTGTTATTTGTCTGTGTATTGTTACACAAGTGCTTGGCATTTGTCATCAGTGTTGAAGGCAGCAAGTTCCAGCAGCTTAGCCTAGGCAAGTAATTGAAACTCTCAAGCTACCCGGCAGGGACTGTTAGCCTTATGTAAAGCTATATCAATTATGAATCATTCTTTCTATAATGTAATGTTAAATCCTTGTTTTGTCTTACAGTCCTTTGCAAAAATTTTCGCATCAATTCAATATAATACTTATATTGTTTATCAAAATGGTCATCTCTGTGATTTAACTTGTCTTTAAAAATCATATTACAACAAAATCATATTACAGCAAGTGATAAACAGCCCAGACTTCTCATTTACTACTTACTTTTAGCCATATACTTCATTTGTTTGGCTGAGCATTCATTTTTTCCTCCTCTCTTTTTCTGCAAAGATTGACAAAATAACGCTGAGACTGGCTCCAGACCACCAATTTTTTTATTCACCGACCTATTTCTGTCAAACAAGTTTCATATTTCGACCCTGGAACTAGCACTACCTCGGGCATTTATGAAGATTCATACAGTAGTATATTTCTTGGTAAGGTGCCAATATTGGTAGCTAATTATGGAAGTTCTTTGAGCTGATGTATTTTTTATATACAAAATTGTATAGTCTCTGATACGTACAGGGGAAGATTTTTTTTTATTTCCCTCACAAGGCATTCAACGCAAATTGCATTGAAAATAAAAAATCTGATGGATGAGGTTCCGGAATCGAAGAACGAAGTAGGCAGAATCTGTTCATGTGCAGTTATGAAAAGTTGCAACTTTACTGCCCATATACCCTTACCCAGAAAGATGGAGATAGAAAAGGAAAATAGACCAGATGAGAAAATCAACTACAAACAATCCCCATAAAGCATCTACTGCAAGCACAGTAGGGACTTGACCTGCATCATAAACCAGTATCATTAGTACTCCCAAATGCTGAAGGTTATCTTGGCATCTTCGCCCTCCCAATTATCTCCAAGTGTCTAATAAAATCATCTTTGCCGCCAAAACTTGACTTGATCTCTGTATGGAAGAGCGCATATGTCATGGAATTGTTATTCACCTGTCAGAAGATTCAGTTACATTAAAAATGTTATTATTTGCACTTTGCATTTAGTTTTAGATATGTTTTTCACTTTAACGCTGTAATGATTGATAGAGTTAAGCAGAACGCGAGAAACGCAAATGCCGATGGCTTGAGAAAAAAAAAGATTCTATGGTGCGAAAAGTCTTTCGTAGTAAATCCAAAGGCTGTACTCGGTGCGTAAATTTACGGGAACGGACCTAATTACCGGGTCGGACCGGAACGGACCCTTATTATTCATATTTCCAGCCGATTTTTGAGATATTTTGATATAATCTACACGCGCAGATTAATTCAAGGCCCTACCTATGACTAACATGTATTATCTTAACTTGCAACCCCTGATTTTGATTTGACAACATCTGATAAGGACTATTGGCGAAACAAATGTCTGTCCGTCAGATAAATTGACGACTTACTGAAACATGATAATGGTGCTAACTGTACAATCGATATACAAAGTTTCCCTCTATACATTTAGACCACTGTAATGCTTCAATTTAAAGCTGAAACACAATAGCTCTACATATTTTCTATGGCTGAAATGTTGGTCAAGAACAAAAATTCGGGAATTTTTGTGTTTTTAATTCGCTCCAAGTCTTGGAAGAAAGATAACCAGATTTTTGTATAAGATTATATGATTTTAAGATGAAACGCATATGCGTGGGGTATTAAGAGGCCTACCCATGGCGCAAAATACTCAAAGAGTATTTTGACTAATATCTCTAATTGATTTGCGCTAGATGACATACAGAATATGTATTAATATCAAATAAGCGTTATTTAATAAAAAATATTACAAATATCAACTGAAGATAGGGGAAAACGGGTCCGTTTCGGTGTCCGTTCCGGTAATTCAGTCCATTCCGGTCCGTTCCGGTAAATTTACGCACCCGGCTGTACTGAACCGGGTAAAATACAGTACCGTATCATCGGAAGCATATCGGAATGTACCGAAGAATGTCAATAATTTACGGACCAGTCTGGTTTCTCGCCATAGTGGATAACCCCAACATAAGGATACTGCTATTCAATAATAATATCAGCTATATCTACAGCATTTTGAACTTAGCCAGTTTTTATTTTGTTATTATGACATAGCGACAGGGTTTTGAACTTGGAATTTTTTCAATCACAGTAAAAATTTCTCATAGATACCCCATTAGATTTTGGTCTTTTTTTTTACATTTTAATTATTAAAGGCGTATAGTGTATTTAAAACATTGAGTGCAGATAATTTTGCGGGACGAATTCTGAAACCTTGCTTGCAGCCAATTTCTTATTTCAACAGAAATAAAAAAAAAAATATTTGTTTCAAATGTGTCTTCTTTCACTTCGTCTTATATCTTTTTTTAAAAGATATTTCTTGTTACAAATAATACTATATTTGTGGCATGAAATTAAAACTGTCCAGAGAATTAATGTTTTCATAGATTCTCCCTTATTTCAAGGGTTCTGTGGTACGCCTGGATACCCGGTGTGTTTGAGTGCATTTTGCTATATATATACTTGTTTGTAATAAGTCAGAAACTTGATCCATGAAAATCTCATGCTATACTTTAAATACAGAGTTTAACAAGCAAATTCGGTGAATTTATATCCCCCGCGGAATTGGCCCTGATTTGTTTATGGTTGTTTTAAGTTTCATAAAATTTTAAGTTTCATAAATTTTGTTCACTGGTTACTTAGGAGGCTGAACTTGTGGATTGTACATAAAATCAAGGGCAATATCTCTGGGATAAGTAAGGCATAAGCTGAAGCTGTTCTTCTTAAACACTTGCCTCAGCATCACTGCACTATAATAATACATTTTAAATTTGGTTACAAGAAAGTTTGTTTGTCAGCACCCTACTAATGGCTAATTTGTGGATTTTAAATCAATTCAATTGCATCAAATCATGCACTTCTGGAGAGATTATGACAAAACGTAATGTGCACTGCCTTGTCATGACAATATATAATTATTATAAGTGTCATGAAATTCCATTATTAGTTACTTAGTTATGACTCAATTTGTTGATTTTAAACCAATCAAGGGCAATAACTCATTGCTTACTGAAGCAATTCCGACAAACTGTAAGATGCACCAATGTGTTATGGTGATACATATTTTGTATAATATTCATTAATAAGTTAGTTATGGCTGAAATGGCAATCTCACACTGATCCAAGGGCAATAATTCATGCACTTTTGGTGCCATTCTGATGAAACTTTATGTGCATATCCACTTTATGGTGATACATAATTATTCTGTTTAAATTTCATGAAGTATTGGTTACTTGGTTATGGCTCATTTCACTGATTTTAAGTCAATTAAAGGGCAATAACTCATGCATTACTGAATCCAGTCTGAGCAAACTTCATGTGCATCAGCACATTATAGTGATATATATCTATTTTAAGTTTCATGAAATTCTGCCCAGTGGTTACTTAGTTACAGCTCAATTCATTGATTTCAAGTTAATTAAAGGGCAATAACTCATGCATTACTGAAGCTAGTCTGATGAAACTTTATGTGCCGCAGCACTGATATAGTGATATAAACTTATTTTAAGTTTCAAGAAATTCCGCTCAGTGGTTACTTAGTTATGGCTCATTTCATTTATTTT
This sequence comes from Ctena decussata, assembly GCA_963989385.1. Taxonomy (NCBI): domain Eukaryota; kingdom Metazoa; phylum Mollusca; class Bivalvia; order Lucinida; family Lucinidae; genus Ctena; species Ctena decussata. The sequence goes on from OZ022508.1 coordinate 37,246,720, forward strand.
AAGCCAATGAGGGGGCAATAACTCATGCATTACTGAAGCTAGTCTGATGAAACTTCATGTGCCACAGCGGGTTACAGTGATATATATTTATTTTAAGTTTCATGAAATTCTGTCCAGTGGTTACTTAGTTATGGCTCCGGATGGACAGACAGAAGGATGGATGGGTCAATTAAAGGGCAATAACTCATGCAGTACTGAATCCAGTTTGAGGAAACTTCATGTGCATCAGCACATTATAGTGATATATATTTATTTTAAGTTTCATGAAATTCCGTCCAGTGGTTACTTAGTTAAGGCATATTTCATTGATTTCAAGTTAATTAAAGGGCAATAACTCATGCATTACTGAAGCTAGTCTGATGAAACTTTATGTGCCGCAGCGTGTTATAATGATATATATGTTTATTTCAAGTTTCAAGAAATTCTGCTCAGTGGTTACTTAGTTATGGATCATTTCATTGATTTTAAGCCAATGAAGGGGCAATAACTCATGCATTACTGCAGCTAGTCTGATGAAACTTCATGTGCCGCAGCGCATTATAGTGTTATATATTTATTTTAATTTTCATGAAATTCTGTCAAGTGGTTACTTAGTTATGGCTCCGGACGGACGGACGGACGGAATGACGGACGGACAGACAGAAGGACGGACGGACGGACGGACAGACAGACGGACGGACGGACATGGAGAAACCTATATCCCTCCGCCTTCGGCGGGGGATAAAAAATATAAAAGTAAAAAGAATGCGAAGACCAGGAACTGAAACAATCAAAATCCAAATCCAGCCCTCAAACCATAGTTGGAAACAACTAAGATTACAAATAATCAAGATACAGAGAACATATGGCCAACCGAGTGAGCAGCTTGTTCCCAAAAGGTGGCCACTCAGCAACCCAAACCGAACCAAAAGTAATAAGAACATACATAAGGTAAAACATCACAGAAACTCTGACACCAAAAACAGGCAACAGAGAACCACAACAGAACTACCGCCTTGGAAGGGTCAGTAATGAATTACTGGGGGGCTTAAATCGATTTTACAGGCCCAACCTCACCCTCAGTTTCTGAAGTGGTACAAAACATTTAGTCGGTTGTTCGGTTCGCATGTCAAAAACGCGTGGCTGAAACAGAATACGTGTAGTTAGTATCATGCATAATTAAACCAACAAAAAGTCCCACAATTTTCCCAATTGAATATTATGCTATCATAAGTCGTAATGAAATGGTTATTCCTTGACAAGCCAGTACACATACAGCAGTAATTTTTTGGGATGGAAGTTTAAACACCCATTGCAAACAGAGTATTTGGAACCCATTAACCACTAACTTGCGTAGTCAGACAAAAAAGATTAGGCCATACCAAGGTCATGATTCTTATAAAGCCTTTGACATGTCTGTAAACCCTTTTCACCATTTCATATTTAGTCAGCTATAAAAAGGTGTTTTTTCATCTCTAGAATGACCCCAAATATCTAAGTCAGCCTAATGACATTAAGCTATGCGATGGGTTTTTCCTCTGAAACCAATCCCGAAAATCTAAAGCCATCTGACAAGAAAGTTCTAGATGTTTGGATTGTGTGTGAAGGGAAACCCCCTTGTCTTGTAACTGAAGAAATATAGACTAAATTGAGCCGCGACACGAGAAAACCAACAATGTGGTTGTGCGCCCAGCGCAGACTCAGATCAGCCTGGGCATCCACCCAGTCTGATCAGACTCTTCGCTAAATGCTTTAAGGGTAGCTAAGGGTCTAATCTACCTTCATGCGGACAGCGATGACTCTGATCAGATTGCCCAGTCTGATCTGAGTCTGCGCTGGTCGCACAACCACTTTGTTGATTTTCTCGTGCCGCGGCTCTAGTAATATCATACAACTGATATGAATACAGTCAAAAAGGCTGTAACAGGCAAAATTATGCAGTGCCATTAGCACGGTAGTAATACCCATTTAGTTACCTATGCTGTCGACCGAGACGGTACTTAACAAAGTGGCCGTCGACCGAGAATGCGGTCGCAAGCATAACCAGTTACAGTAAATGATACTATTGTTAGTGGCTGTCGCCAAGCTGAAACTGCTGTCGATTGTCTCGGTCAATAGTCACCTTGCATGTATTGTTACTGAATAGCTCGGTTAACAGCACAGGTAGGGAAATTGGTATTACCCGCTTGATTAAGCATCTGTTCGACCTGCATATCAAAGATATTTTGCAGGGTTATTTAAGGAATGAATTTCATTTTTCTGAGGTTTATCGAAGTGTAAACTACATTGGGTCACGTGCAAAGTAAATGAACCCCGAAGGGGTTCATGTAAACTTTGCTAGTGACCCAATGTAGCTTACACTTCGATAAACATCAGAAAAATTAAGTTCATTGCTTATATTTACATCCGTTGCAATCAAATCTTTCAAGAAAAAATCTTATATAAGCGCTAAATTTGAAGCAGTAAAACATGTACACGCAGTTCTTTTTTACTAACAGCAGAACGGCATGCATGACGTCATGACTTGCTGACGTCCAATCATGTTGTAGAAAGCCATTGTTTATTTTTACGTCATTGACGTCGCGTGTCTCAATGTAATTATTGGAATGTAAACTACATTACGTTCGAATGGTTTACTATAGGGCTTTTCAGTAAATACACCAAAAATGTAAATATTCTAGAATAAATGTTTAAACACACACTCACCAAATTCACATACCCACCCACATAGTCTTCGACAGAGACATGTTGACATACCAAGAAATGATACTCTTCGGTATAGGATTTTATAAGAATGTTAATATGGTGACCATGAATATAGGTATATCCCTCAGGCGAAAAGATATTAAATTTAAGGCAAATAAAATGGTACATAATATGTGTTTTCAGTTACATTTGATTTCAAATACCAGTATAGTCAGTATATCAGACTTGTTTTATATTTATTTTGATAAAAAAAAAGTATTGATTCAACAGGGAGACAATATGGATGACCAAGGGAATGCCCAAAAATCTTTCCAAACATGTCGGTGTTGCGATGGAAAAAATCTAGACAGCACTGACTTGCCTAAAACTTTTTAATGTAGGCTTAAGCAGGGTACATTCCAACACATTCTTGGGTGAGCTGGACTTGGACAAATTTTGAACATATGAGAGAAAAACGAAAAAATTAGAACTCTTCAAAGGTACCTTTTTATAATAGCATTATAAAGATATAGATTCATTATATCTAGGCACTACGCTTGTTTTTAATTAAATATTTTGCTGTATTTAGGTTCTGATCAGATGTGATTTTATGCAAGAAATCTGGGCCAAATGGCCGAAGTGTGCAGCGGAACCTTAATGCACTATAAATAAGATCGTGTTGAAAAGGGACTATTCTTATTTACGTGGGCGCGGGTCATGCAACACATGTAACTCGCGTGGACCCGAGATACATAGAAAAAATCTGTTCATTAGCCGTGAAAAAAAAACCCACGAAATACCGAATCGACAAAACATACACTTAGGTTGTTGGTCGTCGGCTGATTTTGTTCAAGAAAAAAAATGTGATGGATTATGTTCAACCACCTGTTATACATGTACCTGCATATTAAGTTTATACGAGGGATGATTGAAAAGTTCTGAGCCCAAGACATGATTTAAATGGTTCTTGTTATAGCACATGCAAATATGATGATTTGTCAATGGTTTCATGGAAATGCAAAATAGTCTAATATCTTGCGGCTCTACCGTAAACCCTTAAATTATGCAACCCTTACTTTAGAGACCTATATTTTACGTTCGGGGTTGTTAGGGGCATTGTGAGCAAAACTAAACAATGCTTACACAAAAAAAACAAACAAATGATCTCTTTCATGATTCTCGTCAAGAAGAGTTAGAAGATTCTCACGCGCAGCATGCAACTCCGAATTTGTCCTATCTGCATAAACTCTTAAAGTAGACACTTCTAAAAATGAAATATTTGCTTTAAATTATGAAATGGAATAAATTTATGTTTGCATATATCCTCACTTACATGGATGCTGTATGACAAAATATTCGCAAAAACAATTGCAAAATGATAGACTCTGCTAAAGTTATGGTCGCTCAAAGAGTACACAGTGCATTCATGGGGGTAGCTGTAAAAAACGAAACATTATCCTATTGATACAAAAGATAAATTCACAAAATTGGTGATTATTGCTCCGTAGAAAGGCCGTTGAAAATCAGCTACTCAAATCCACTCTAAAGGTTTCAGAATATGGTGAGGCTCAGAACTTTTCAATCGTCCCTCGTAACTGATTGGTGTCGCATGAAAACGGAGCTTATGCCATGTACAAAATACAAATACAGGGGCGTCGGAACGATTTTGACTTTTAGGGAGGCGGACTTTTAATACTCCGCCTCCTCCCCGCCCCCACCTCCCCCAACCCTCCAAAGTAAAAAACGATGTATGAATTTTGATGTAGCATCTCGTCATCGCAATGACATGATGTTGCTTTCAGTATAGACTTCTCAGTTGCTTGACAAAATAAATCCATGATGATAGAAATTGACCTTAGTTGTCTAATGGTAGTACAGCCACCCTCTTTGGGTAAACCTGTGAAGGTTAAAAGCATAAAATTTGTATCCAAATTCTGGAAACTTGGTGTTTACAGGCTTATTTTGCCTCCTTGGACCATGAAAGCCGTGCCAAGCACATGTCTGTACAGAATGTTAGTGCTCAGCTTGCCAGAGTGCCCGCTATCAGTGAAAATAAATCCGTCGTGACGGGGGTTCGAACCCGTGATACCAAGATCTATAGGGAATACTGGATACACTTAGAATCTAAGTGTAAATGCAGACTCTGAGTATATGTTTGAACAGACTCTTTCATGCAGTGCGATTCAGTAATCAATTGGGTGGCGTCATGTGAAAAGGTATCTTTTCATTTAAGTATATAATATTAAAATCAATCTGCGCATAAGATCAGTCTGACCAGAGACTTCACTTTTCACAATTAAACTGCTCCAGGATTCATACACGGTATAAGCGAAACGGGAAGAGTCTGGCCAGGCTGCACAGATGCGCAAATTGATCTGCATGACTCCTATTCGCACATGTTGTAAGATATATTTTTCAAATGATTTAACTGCATTTGGTCTTGACATCCGACTAGCCCTACTCATCATTTGAACAATTCGCCATGGTTTATCTCAATTAATCACAATGTGATAAACGGGTGCGAAAGTATGTCTTCTTTAACACCCGTCTACATCTTTCATCGTAATCCTTTAAACCAGTAGGCAATTTTTAAAGCGTGAACTACATGTGCCATGACACCTGTTGTGACTTGGCAAAAGTGCAATATGTGAGGTGTAAAGGTGTCCTTTTCTTTTCTTTTTCTCTCATCTTTCATTATTAAGCTAAGCAGAATCTTATTATTGCCGAAAATATTGGGGCGGCGGTCGCCTCCCTGCCGCCCATATTCCGATGGCCATGAAATATTCAAATCAGTCTACGCATCTGTGTAGACTGATCAGTCTCCAATTTTTCCCAGATTTAATAATTAAATGTGAAATGAAAGGTTCTAATCAGGCTGCGCTTCTGTTCTTAAACTATATCTGTATAAAAATAATTAAAGGCTCTAGCAAAAATACATGGATGCATTGGCAGGTTAATATTACTAGCATTATGTGCAGGTGTGTCGTAGCTAAGTTTCAAGTTATCTGGCTGTTTTTTTTTTGTTTTTTTGTTGTTGTTTTTTGTGTGTTTTTTTTCGAAGCGGACCTCATAATTTTCTTAACTAATAAATTACAATCTTTTATTTATAAAGATATAAAGATTCGACCGTTCTCCAAAAGCCTATTGGGAACGCTTAGATACTATTAATGGCGAACCGAGCTATGATAATGTTTCCCGGACAAGGGGCTCAAAAGATAGGGATGTGTAAATCTATGGTAGGCAGCGCAGAGGCAAAGGCTCTGTTCAGCCGAGCGGAGAAAGTACTTGGATTTAACCCTTTAGACGTGTGTTTCATGGAACCTGAAAAGCTCAAGGCAATGTTCAAATCTACTGAATTTACTCAAGTAATGGTGTTCGTCACCTGTCTGGCCAAAGTGGAGCAGATTAGGAAAGAAAATCCGGATATTCTAGAAAATGTTACTTGTGTAGCGGGGTTGAGTTTAGGGGAACTAACCGCTTTAGTCTATGCAGGTGCAATGAAGTTTGAAGATGCTCTTTTTGTCATTAAGGAAAGGGGAAAAGCAATGGACAACATTGTTTCAAACATGAATGCTGGAATGTGCAACGTTTCTGGATTGTCGCACGTAGACCTTCAAACGTTTTTGGCAAAGAACTTTCCGAAGGTAGAAGTTGCAACTTATCTTGCTGACGAACTTACTACTATTGCAGGGCCAAATATTGATCTTTCTCTCCTCAATTGCAGTCTAGTACAGGAATTTGCAGACAAATATGGAAAACTACATATTAAACACCTAAATGTACTCGGATCTTTCCATACATCTTATATGAAAGAGGCTACCAAACATGTTAGTAATGTTCTAAAGGACATCAAAATATCACGACCAAAGGTTCCTGTCATTATGAATGCCACGGGTGAGACTGAAGATAACGTTAAGGATATAAAACGCTACTTGAGCGAACAAATTGCCGCTCCTATAAAGTGGAAACAAAGTATAATAACTGCGCACAATTTAGGAGTCAGAGAATTTATTGAAATTTCACCAAGTAGATACTTATGTTCTTTCATGAATATGATTAAGGACAATTCAGGAAGTTCAACACAGTCAATCATTGTTTAGAAATCACTTGATTAATTTCCGAAGTGTCTGAGCAACACCAAAACAACATCGTACCATTAGTGATGAACAACCTTGATACTGACACAACGAACATGGGACGCTGTTACAGTACTATGTGCTTTCTGTGTGTGTGTTTGGGTTGGGGAAGGGAGGGGTATAGCTTATTTTATATAAATGCAATAATCGCACATAAGAAGGGCCCTTAGGGCAAATATCAAAGAAAGTAAATCCCAGTTGTCAAAATTAATGCACTTTCACAAAATGTCAGTATGATAGTTCCGGAAAAGCTGCCACACAACAACGGTATGCAATATGCACAACAGCCTGAATGGTGTAAGTTCTAAATGTCAGTATTGCATTCACGTTTCTTATTATCTTACCTACTAAATGATTTTATTTCTTCGACGTCGTCTAGTCTATCTTGTAAATTTCAGACCTCTCGATTAATGTATGGGCGCAACAGGTAGAGACATTTAAATCTAGGGCAAGTAGAGATGTGACAAATGGCTTTGTTTAGCTCAGCAGAAACAGAATATGGATTTCATCCTCCAGTTGATTGTACTGGGAATGCAAATGTTCATAGGCAATGTTGATACATGACCGAATTTATTGAAGCTATGATGTTCGTCACCCATCTTGCAACCATTGAACAGATGAGGAATGGAACTAGTACTGTTGATGTTTGAACATTGGAAAATGAGACACCATAGTGTATGCGAGTGTTATGTGTTTTGAGATGTTCTTTTCATTATACAGGAAAGATAGAAAATGGCAAAACAATGAATAATAATGTGAACCGTTTAAAATAAGGTTTGTAACGATCAATATCGTGTTCTTTAACGATCAATATCATTTATCATCAATACGGAAAGCTGTGACGGTTTTATAATTTTCACCACTTACAGGACATTCTGATTTTTTTTACCAAAGTTATTATATAGCCATGTTCGGCATAATTACTTGGGTAAGTTCGAGCAAGACACAGGTATTCCTCTTCTAGCTAGAAGATATATGGTCGATACTTGAGTATTGCTCGGATTTAGTAGCTGTGCCGAATGTGTAAAGTTATAAATAAATTCAGATTGTTGGCGGTAACTTTTAGAGAACGCTGATGCTGATAGCCTTACTATCGATTGTTTCGTTCTTGAATATTACCAACTTAGAGCATGATCGAGTATGTGAATTTTAATAAAAATTTGTCCTGTGCAAATCTGACCTCGAGAAAAAAGAAGCAGACTGAACCAAGAAGCTTTTTAGCAGTTTGTTTTTTGCGTAAGCGGACTTATATTTCATATAATTGGTGCAGTAGTTCTGATTAAGTTGCATAAAAGTTGTTGCTGAATTACTTTTTTGAAGATTATGTATACCCTGATAATCAACAACGGCTTCCTTCAGAACAATTGCTTACCTGCATTGCAGATTTCTTTTAAAGGCAAACATTGAAAACCAGCTGCTGGACATGCTTGCTAAGTGGTTGTGTCATACTATGTAACTTGATTTTTCGTTGCCGTCAGGCAACGTCTAACCTAATTATTGACCAACATTTTACGCCATCCCATTGGCCAGTATAATAAACAGATCGGCTTGTAAAAAATAATAAAATATGCAATCTAAACCAATAGCAACAGTTACAATATTTATTCATTATTACCAAACTTTTATGCAGAAATAAAACATATACAAATACATACAACAAAGTTTTTACATCCCGACGTGTTTCACAGTCAGTACACATTAGTAATGGCTATATATAGATCAGCGTGTTCGAGAACTACTAGTGTATGGCACTTTACGAAATTCATTTCAATTACGGAACAAAATCATCAAAATATCGGGAGAAAGTTGATATTCATTTCTCTGTAAGTGATAATCTGAAGTGGCCTGCATGCGGTGCATACATAATAACACCTTTTCATCTCAAGTAGTAGATAAAATTAGCACCCATCGAGCTACCGAGATGTCTCTTCGGCGTATTTGAACTTTAAAAAAGCTTGACTGGCGGCGCATTATAAAAGATACTTTGCGTCCTGCGGATTTTTTGCGTCCGGCACCAGTTAAATCGCGTCCCAGACGCAGTTTTTTGCGCTGACGCAAACGCTGGCTTTTGTTGGGGCTTACGGCCCAGTTAACAACTGGAGATGTCGAGCAGGTAAGTAACCTAACTACAGTTTCTGTGCAAGCCTCATGGAGGAAGTGTACCAGTACTGACTGCCTTTCTTCTTGAACCAACGAAAGAGAGGGAAATGTCTCCACGATAGAACGTACCGGACTCGAGAATCGAACCAGGGGTCGCTAGCATTCGCAGCGGACGCGCTCCCGACCGAGGTACCGTGCCCGGCACAGGAGATATTTCTTGTTATTTATAAAATATGTTTAAACCCTAAATGCACCAGCAATTTAGGTTATCATATTGCTTATATTGCTTGAAATCTGACCAGCAAAGTCCGTGATCAATTTGCGCGTGTCTTGTTTTTTTTTATTTTGCTTTGTCTTTTGTTTTTTCATTCAAACCATTTATACAGTGTGGTAAGCCAGAAGTGAAAAGATGCTCCAATTCGTAGTATGAGGCCAACAGGCACACAAGAATGAATCAATCTTGATTCAACTTTGATACAACGTCGTGAAATTGAATCAAGGTTGATTCAAGGTTGATTCAACCTTGTGTGCCCAGAGGGAGTGTTCTGCTTCATAAGTGTTTGCTGATTTACTATGACCCCTTTACAGTATTGCAGCTCATATTATTATACCCCCGCAAACTGTGTATGGGGGCGTATACTGTTTTGACGTTGTCCTTCCGTCCGTCTTTCCGTCCGTCGTCCGTCCGCAACTCATTAAATTTGCTCCAATTTGTTTCAAATTTTGTCCATGGATGCAGCATAAGAAAATAGTGGATACGTATTTTTCATTTTTTTCCTGGAAGGTTTTAATTAAGCCCCTTTGTATTTTTCGTGAAATAAGTTTGTTATCACAACTCCTCCTAGATGGTTTGACGGATTTTCTTGAAATTAAGTATGTGAACAGATATTGGTATGAAAATGTGCATAAGGCTTTTGATTTTCAATTCTGTCTCTTTTTGCCTGAGTTATGCTCCTTTTTGATATTTTTTGCCCTATTTTATAGGGACTTTGCATTAAATTTGCTCCAATTTGTTTCAAATTTTGTCCTTGGATGCAGCATAAGAAAATACTGGGTACGTATTTTTCATTTTTTCCTGGAAGATTCTTATTGCGGAGTTATATCCCTTTGTATTGTTCGTGAAATAAGTTGTTATCGCAACTCCTCCTAGATGGTTTGACAGATTTTCTTGAAATCGAGTTTGTGAACAGATATTGGTAGTTAGATTTTCATTAGGGTTTTGATTTTAAATTCTGCCCCCTTTTGCCAGAGTTATGCCCCTTTTTGATAGTTTCGACCTATTTTATAGGATTTTTCCCTTTTTGCTTCAATTTTATTCAAATTGGGTTACTAGATGCAGCATATGAAAAGAGCTGATACGCATTGTTCCGTTTTTCGGAAAGATTTTCCTGCTGAGTTATGTCCCTTTGTAGTTTTCATAACAAAAGTTTGTTATCGCTACTACTCCAAGACCATTTGACGGATTTTCTTGAAATTAAGTATGCGAACACATATTGGTATGAAGATGTGCATTAAGGTTTTAATTTATAAATTTGGCCCTGTTTGCATGAGTTATGCCCCTTTTTATATGTTTTGTCCTATCGAAAGTTTAGCTAGCCTGTAGATAACGATAGTACTTTACATATTCACTTAACTATTCTTATATTACATATTTAGTCTTGGATATACCATTACACCTCAGCTTTATGATGATGTCTCGATCTTTATTAATATTTTCTGGGCAAGGGACACAACAGACAGGGATGTGTAAATCACTGATGGATTGCCGAGCACAAAAAATACTTGGATTTAACCCTTTCGATGTATGTCTGTTGGAACCTGAGAAGTTTCATGAAATGTTTATATCTACCGACTTTAATCAAGTAATGGTGTTCGTCACCTGCCTTGCAATGGTGGAACATATTTAAAAAGAAAATCCTGAAGCTTTATCTAATGTTAGTTGTGTGACGGGCTTGTGCATTGGAGAGATCACCGCTTTAGTTTATGCAGGTGCCTTGAGTTTTGACAATGCTCTTTTTCTTATAAAAGAGAGAGGAAAGGCAATGAGAAAAATGTTTCTAACATCAGTTCTGGAATATGCAATATTGCTGCATTGTCGCGTACTGATTTACAAATATTTTTGGATAAGAAGTTTCCAAACTTAGTAGTGGCAACTGAGTATGGTGATTAAACGACTGCAGTTGCAGGGTCTAAGACTGATCTATCAATGCTGGAGGGCATCCTTCTACAAGAATTTAGAGACAAGCAATAGAAACTGCGTGTTATACATTGTAATGTTGCTGGAGCTTTTCTCACGTCTTTCATGGATATGGCGGCTAAACATATCAGCGCAGTTCTTGAAGACATCGAAACACTACCGCCAAAGATTCCTGTCATTATGAACGCTACAGATAAGATTGAAGATAATGCTGACGATATCAAACGCTTACTAAGTGAACAAATCACCGCACTTGTAAAATGGAAACAGAGTATGATAACAGCATACGAGTATGGAGTAAAAGAATTTTTAGAAATTGCTACAAGTGGTTATTTGTGGTCTGTGTTGAAAATGATAAAAGTCTGTTCAGGGTGTTCAATACTTTTAATCGCTGTGTAGAAAGTTCAAGACTCATGTACTGTATTTATTAGTCTATGAAACGGTGTTTTCCATCTCTAGAATGACCCTAAATGTCTAAACCAGTCTTAAGAGGGAATTATCATTCGGCTATCCTTGTGTTCTACCATTGACGCTGTTCGGGGTCCGGGCTCCATATGAGACGATATTGAGCTCCTCATCAGGTTACCAACAGACTATTTGAAAGTCACATGTGACGCCATATAAATGTTTAGAGGTTACCAACGTACTATTAGACATGCCAGCAATATAAATGTTTAAAGGTTGCCAACAAACTGTTTGGAATATTAGCAGCTGCAAACGCTCTTCATATCTTCACTGCTTGTTTCTTACACCACTGGCATATCCATGTCTTTAAAGGGACTCCATTTATTTTTTTAAAGAATCCTGCCTTATTTGGAGAATGACATTTAGGACCTCAAACGACCGAAATGGTTCTGTTTTCGCTGGTGCTGTTTACTTTGGTGCCGTCTTGGCTGTGGATGTTCCTTTCCTGTTTGGTGTTCAGGGCAAGATGTGCAATTTGATTGAATCCGTCCCTGATCATTGCCCCTTTCTCCAGTTTGTGTACTTCTGGCTGACTTCAAAGCCCCTCCATATAAACTTCGTATCTTTTGGTAACATGGTATGACGGATTAAACATTTGATATCTTTAAGGATCAAATAGCATTCTTTGATTTTTAATAAACTCCCTGGTGATCATACATGTATATTTCATCAGAAAAGGCTGATTTCTACGTTTTATTATCACACTTTTGCCAATCACAGGCTACTCCAGATACCTTTCACAACGGATTTCTTTCTAAGATAGCTCTACAATAATGTTGTGTGGAATTTATTCCTGAGTGAGTTATTTCTCTTCTCGATTCGTAGAATTCAATGCATGTCTAAGTTGTATCGTACTTTTGTTTATTTCTATTATACTAGAAAAGAGCCCGCGCAAGCGCGGAAATATTTCATGATGGTCAAGTTTATATAAAAAAGTGAGTTTTAATTTTTCAATATAAATGGCCTTAGGCCCAGGTGAAGATATGACCTTTACCATGAATACTCACTAAAGCTTCATTTACCTAATTAGTTGTCTGCATCTACAAACTTTCAGATAGCAGACTGCATTGTTTCTAAAAAAAAATCAACTTTTTTCACTTTTTCCTATAGAAAAACCTAAGTGACTCAAAAGTTGACCTTGCCGCAAACAGATCAAGGTCATCCCAGGGTCATCATTTATATAAATTTTGTTGAGCTTTTGAGTCCTTGATGCGACATGCTAAGTTTCAAGATCATAGGATTTGTGGTTCTGGGGGAGAATTGGTTGATTTGATGCTTAACGTCCACGGTAAACAGCTAAGGTCATGTCGGGACGGTCAGTTAACCTAACCACACTATTCCTGGGCAGGCTTAGACCTCTTAAGCGGTTAACCAGTACTAAGTGCACATACTTTCGCCAGTAACTGACAAATGCCCTTCTTGAATCAGCGGAAGGAGAAACGAAAGTATGTGGCCAGACCGGGTTTCGAACCCAGGACCTCTGACTTATGTCAGGTGCCCTACCGATTGCGCTACGCGGCCCGGCGTGGTTCAGGGGGAGAAGATTTTTGAAATTTTTTTACCATAATAAATGTTTGCCATCTTGGTTATGTGACCTGTCCTGGGTATTTTTTTTCTGAAAAAATTGGGTCCTGGAACGTTTTGGGGGAAAATATTCGAGCCCTCTGAAGACTTAAGGCTGAATCATTGAAATTGATTTGTCTGCTTCGCTGGAAAAAATGCCCTTTCTTACCTGGCGCATGTGTGTTAACCTTAGACATTTTTAATTTTTGTCTTTTCGAAAGTTCAGTTCAGTTTGAATTATCCAAACGACGTTACCCAAGTGGCTCAGCGGTACGTAACCATAGCCGCACACACTTGGCGCCGTGTGTCCGTCCAACTTTTCGAAAAGCTTTATTCTTCAATGGGCGAGTTCGATTGGCTACTCGTATTGACTATCGTTCTGGAAGAAAATGGGTCGTTTCGAGCCAGGGCCGTCGGGACTATGACCATTTAGTTCTTCATCCGTTTAGACATATGAGCAAAAATACAAAAATAAATCGTTATTTATGGGGAATGACGTACATTCATGGGTCGGATTTTTGCATTAGAACCTGCTAAATTTGGACTTGCTAAGCGATATAACGACGCAGAACCGAAACGACCGAATTAATTTAAAACGCGTATTCGGGTCCTACTAAAGACAGAAAAGGACTTTTGCCACCGAAAAGAACTTTCGGGCACCGAAAAGGACTTTTTAAATGCCATTTTATGCTATAAAACGTTTGAAATCTATAAAGGCTAAAATATTTTATTTCTAAACATAATTTTCTAGAACAGTAAGTGAAAAATGCCCTTTTCGGTGCCCGAAATTCGGCATTTGCGATGTCCTTTTCGGTACATGGCGTCTCTTCACTGACCAGAAGTGGAGTCTTTTTCGGTGCTGTTTTTGTTGTAAAATTTTAGGATGAAGATACTACAATTCACAAACTTATTATTCAAGCGCTGATTCACGGGTGGTAAACCTAGGAACTACCACGAAATTGTGTTAACGTAATTTTGTTCCCAAGCCACATACGGGACATAACGGGGTAGTTTCCAGGCCGAAAAATTGATAAACAAAGGTTGGTGTCATTTTGGTTTTTGTTTTAACTTACTACTAAGAACGAACAATGGTGAAATCGGCCAATATGGCTCCGTGTAAATATGTCTCAGCGTCCCCTCTAGCCCCAAATTTTATATGAAAAGTTATTTTCTTTCTTTAGATTTTTGCTCCCGCACTGAGTATCGGGTCAATTTTCCATAAAGTACAGTGCCAATTCGAAGGAATTGAGCTCGTATCCATCAAATTATATTGAATTTGATATCATTTGCCGATGAAAATGATACAAAGACCCTTACTAAACGTTCCTGCATAGAAAACAGAAGCCAAGAGTTTACTCGTAAAAGATTCAGGCCCCGTTTGGCCTGTGTGGTAGTTTCCAGCTCACCGTGGTAGTTAAAATGCTATCGTGGTAGTTGCCAAGACTTTGTAGTATTTTAGTAGTAGTTCCCATCAGCAGATGTTCACTACTCAGGGGCTACTTCAAATTTTTAAAGACGGGGTGTTCGGGCCGAACCTTGACTACCCCTCTTATTCATACAAAGACCTTTTCAAACAACCTTTTGTCGGATAGAATTTGTCGACTGCCTGGATTTTAAATTCAGTGGGCTATTGAAATGATGAGAGGAATGAAAAGAAGGGATATTCACATAGCTAATTTGTTGTTGAATAAACATGCCTTATAATTATCATATAACATGCCCGTTCATCGTCGCACTCACATGTATATAAAAAGTGACCCAACCCGAGGGACCATCGAATTACCGCAAACCACTGCAAACCCCCGCAAACCACTTTTGAAATAGGTTTCCTGATATGAGAAGAATATAGAATATGCTTTAGCATAGCGTTTTGGGTGATCAACGTAATGATTTTACCATAAGCAGCATCACCACCCCGATCACCGCATGTGTGTTCATATCATTTTTAGTTTGGTTTGGGTTACTGAATGGCCACCTTTCGGGAAAAGCTGCCCACTCGGTTGACCATATGTTCTCTTTGTATTTTGATTATTTGTATTTTTGTTTGTTTCCCGCTTTGGTTTTGAGGGCTGGATTTGGGTTCAATTTGCTTCAGTTCCTGGTCTTTGCATACCTTTTACTTTTAATGATTCTTCTTTTACAGATGGATCCAGGTACACAGATTTTTTTTAAATGTTAAAGTTCTCGAGTTGTACTGTTTCAAAAGATTTGGTTCCCAATCAGGGTTAACTTGATATTTTTGTCTCCGATCGGGGTCATATGATGTAATAAATACAATATAATTTTTCATTTATTTGACATAAAGTATCAAAAAATTAAACGACTTTAAGTCAGAAACGAAGTTGATTGTAAAACATAGACAGATAATAATCTTGATTATTATAAAGTTGAGATTTTGGCCCCATGTCCATGTACTTTTTGTATGTCTATGTTAAGGATCAGTAATTGTCAGCTGCAAATACCGTAGTTTTCATGTGGCTTTAATAGTATATAGTACATCAAATGACCCCAATCGGGGACTAATATGTCAAATTACATCCCATTTGAGGTCATAATTGTTTGAAAATCATAACTTGAGAAATAAAGCATTAAAAAAATCTGAACGGTAAAAGTTTGAATAATTTTGTCCTTTTTCAGCAGGTATTCTCACTTCATTAACTTTTTGCACGGATGTCTGAAAATACCCAAAATAGCCATTTTACCTCCCCCAATCGGGGTACAAATGTCTAATATGGAAACAAATGCGATAGGTAAATTCTCTTCTACTGTACTATGGAAATATAAGTGACGACAAGCAGACATTACAATCAGACGTTGCCAAAACAGGAAAATATGATGTTATGAAAACGGTTGTGAACATGTATTTAAACGAGCAAACAATTTGACAGACCACATTTTGGAAAGGGGCTGCTTCTTACAACTGTATAAGCTCTTAGTCTTATGTGTATTATTTCTCTCAGTGAAACGCATATCAATTATAAAATTGAGTCACGACTGGTCCCAATGCACCTATCAATGTTTTCCCCCAGAGGGAGGCGGCGGGATACCCATGGGGAATAAGACAATTTTGAGAACTTTCGCTCCAATTCCCTACCCATAAGCAAATATGTGGTGTCACAAATTCCTTTGGTGGGCCATCAAATTTGTTATAAAATCTAATTTAGAACTTCCAGAAAAGTATCAAATGTCCCAACCCCGTTTTTAGGTGTTCTATCTAATTCCTATGGGTTGGGATTTTTTGGCTGTCTAATCCCCATGGTATCCCCCCTCCCCCTGGGGGGGAAATATTGATAGGTGCACTAGTATTGGCGATTCTTAAACGAGCGGAAATCTATTGATGGGAACTACTACATAGTCGTGGCAACTACCACGATAGCATTTTAACTACCACGATGCGCTGGAAACTACCACACAGGACAAACGGGGCATGAATCTTTTACGAGTAAACGCTCGGATTTTTTTTTCTGTGTAGAAACGTTTATTAAGGATCTTTTTACCATTTTCATCGGCAAATGATATCACATTCAATTTAATTTGACAGATACGGGCTAAAATCCTTCGAACTGGCACTGTACGTTGGGGAAAGTTGGTCCGATGCTCAGCGGGGAAACAAAAATCTAAAGAAAGAAAATAACTTTTCATATAAAATTTGGGGCTAGAGGGGACGCTGAGACATATTTACACGGAACCATATTGGCCGATTTCACCATTGTTCGTTCTTAGTAGTAAAATAAAACAAAAACCGAAATGACACCAACCTTTGTTTATCAATTTTTCGGCCTGGAAACTACCCCGTCATGACCCGTATGTGGCTTGGGAACAAAATTACGTTAACACAATTTCGTGGTAGTTCCTAGGTTTACCACCCGTGTGATTACTATCATGATGATATTAAAATTTCTAAAACATATGTTTTATATGACATTTAACGGCAAATAAAAGTCCTTTTCGGTGCCCGAAAGTTCTTTTCGGTGGGGTAAGTCCTTTTCTGTTTTTAGTAGGACCGCGTGTATTCGAGTACACGATAATTTCACTCGAACGCACCCATTGTTGACAAAAAAAAAAACAATAGTCGAAGTTTCTAGAAAAATACTTGGGAGAATTTAAAATAAAAGACGAATTGAATTCCCAAGTTCTTTAAATCTACGTGAAACTAAAACACACGCTAACCGAAATTATCAATGATAGCAATATGCGAAAGAACCAGTATAGAAATTACGCTTGAAAATGCCACCAATGTTGCAGTTTATGCGTTACTTCGTTTATTTAGTATTATAGATAGAGGACCTTACACGAGTGGCCATTTCATATGAAATTTATGAAACGAGCCTTTGGCGAGTTTCATAAATTTCATATGAAATGACCACGAGTGTAACATTCTGTTTATCATATGACGCTTTAAAATGGGATTTTAACGCTCTCAAACTGAGCATTATTTCAATACGAAAACGCATTGTTGACATGGACGTTGTCAATGACGTTACGTGTACGCGCCAAAGTGTTATTACACGTATGATCATACATTTATATGACACGACGTTATCCACTGAATAACAGTGACGTCATATGATAAAATGTTGTTGTTTTTCTTTTTCATTTCTTTTTGCTCTTGTTATGGTACGGTGGTGGCTTCAGCCAACTTTTATCTATTACAGGACGGATGAATACAGTAGATACATCTATGAATTCTCATAATTAATTATTACAGATTTGTGCCCCATATTTTTTAGGAATGTAGCGAACATGGTTGCCAGTTGTAAAAATAATGCAAAAAGTGTAGTTACAAACGCACATAGTTTTATCCATAATTTGTTTGTTTCACGTGATAATTCATTGGTGGGTCAGGAAACCTTCATGCGACCACTGCAGAAGCCAAGAGCGATGGTTTGAACCCATTAAAACCGGTCTAGGCCGACCACTAATCAATTACTGACCGTTCCAAGGCGACACTTTTGTTGTAGTTTCCTTACTGTTTCCTGTTGCTTGTCCTTTTGTTGTTCATGCCGGTGCTTTTGTTCACCATTTGAGCCGCGACACGAGAAAACCAACAAAGTGGTTGTGCGCCCAGCGCAGACTCAGATCAGCCTGGACATCTGTCCAGTCTGACCAGAGTCTTCCCTAAGCGCTTAACGGGTAGCTAAGGGTCTAAGCTACCTTCATGCGGACAGCGAAGACTCTGATCAGACTGGGCGGATGCCAAGGTTGATCTGAGTCCGCGCTGGGTGCACAACCACTTTGTTGGTTTTGTAAATCGCGGCCCAATTATACTAGAACCAACTTCTAACCGACCACTTATTTATAGCCTGTTTTCTGCTAAATAAAAAGGACAATCGAACACATGTTTCCATTTTTAATTAAGTTGTAGTATTGGTGAAGTAAATCAAGTAACTCTGAATCCGTGTACCATTGAATAAGTGAAAGATAATGGTACCCCTGTTTCCGATAATCGCAACATTTCAGCAGAATGTCACGATTCGGACAGAACCACCTTTCGGAATCCTGTCAGCATATGCTTCTGATTTGTGCGAATATTTAGAAAATGTTTAAAAGAACTTGAGGATTCATAATAATGCATTATTTCAATACAGAATTCAAAATTTTAGTGACAATTAAAAAAACCTTCTCCACCACAGTCATAATTCTTGCGAAGTTCGAAATAGGGGTACATGTGCATCCTTTGCTGCCAGGAAAACGATGTTAAAGGTATTGAGCTCAAACATTTTACAACGTTTACATGACACATTTGGTGTACTGAATATAAGAAAAGTATATACGGATACTATCTTCAAACGACAGTGTTCAAGACAAAGCAAGTGGTCGGTTAGAAGTTGTTCTTAGTATATGATTGGTGCCTTTAGTTGCGGTAGCTGAAGGAACATCTGTCTTGGAAAGAGTTGTTCACGTATGTACCTTTCGTGAATGGCTGACAATTTATGTATACTGAACAAAAAAAAGAAGAAGAAACGTTACATACGTAGAAAAACTAACTTTTGATTTTCTACCCCTGCAACTTCAAATGAACTGGCGTGAATAAAATACGGATTGGTAATGAATGAAATCATAACAGCGACTTCTTTGTTCAAGTTGTCAGCCTTGGATAAATTTGAAATTTGAATGAAGTGTTCTTGGAAAAAAAAATGATATAAATGTTGATGAAACGTTTCTTTTTTTTTTTTTTTTTTTTTTTGTTCAGCATACATACGTCTTTCCCTTATGATTCCGAGAGCTGCATATTGGATCTAATCATATTAATTCCAGATCATTGGCTACCCTTTTCGTTTGCTACCTACACAGAAGTCATAACCATGGCAGCGTTAATCAACTAAAATGCGAACAAACTGCAATAAAACACCCTCATTTAATTCCTATCGTATATGATCTACTAATGGACATATACAAAACTCAATTAATTATATATCGGTTATTACCCTAACTATTGAGACACATAAACCAATACCCGAATTATCCTAGCATTTCAACAACTTCATCCTACTGTCTGTCTGTGCGTCAAAAATTCCACGTGGACTGGCAATAGTAAACAGTGAAGACCTAATCAGACTGCTCCCTTTAGGGAGCAGTCTGATTTGGGACTGCACTGTTTGCAAACACTTCTGTCCCAATAATTAGGTTTTCGCTCTAATTGGATGCAGTCATTAACAGAAAGGCTTTTAGCTTGTTTTGGTTTACCAATGTGGATGTTCTGGGTGTAGGATAGAATTGATTTGAAATCGGATTTCAGTATATGCATTAATACTTCTAACAAGTGCTTCCCACGTTTACATGATTCTAGGCAATATTTGGTGAGTAATTCGTTCTCTAATAAGCAAAGTCATTTTGGTCAAACTGATGTGGATTTCTCCCGCATAAAAAAGAGATTCACATCAAATTATGTGACTAAAGGAAGATCAGTATTTCTTCTTTCTTTCCATACCTAAGATTCAAAGCCTCGGGTGAAACAGAACTTGTCAGGGTATATGAAATAAGGTAGTGTCCGACTTACTTGTGCTTGACGATCGCCATTTTTCAATTTCTTTAACTGAGGGAACCAACGTATTTCCACTTTTTGCAGAACATGACAGGCTCATTTCTCCATCACATGTTCGTAATCTTATACTTAACACTTGTCAGTAATGGCAAAATGTCTGTTCAGTAACGTGCAATCCTATAAATAAATAAAATTGAATTTAGTCTCGAGTTTGTAAGAAAGCTGCAAGCGTCAAGGTAGTAAAACAACCAGACTGGGATTTAAGTGTGCTGTAAACATACTAAAATTTGAACTGACAAACGGTCTCCTTTTTAAGAGAAGCATTACCATTCCGATAGATTCGGTCTTTTCCGTATAGTAAATAAGTAGCTTGGTCATCTTAAGATCTAATACTGAATTTTGATGTACCGCAGTAATCCGCAGCACTGGGACAGCTAATAAGCCATATGTTACTACATTCTATGATATGCACTTCCATCACCATATTTAAACAAGTCCATTTCGTACTATCGCTGTTTTTTTTAACTTGTCGGTCTGTTGGAGCAGCCTTACCTAAGTCTACGGTATATGCAAAGGAATGGCAGAACAAACGTATACTATCAATTTAACAGTAAAATTTCGCTGGAAAGTTAATGCTATTAGTAATAGATTCTAGCAGATTCAAGGTAATTGGATACACCGCCAGGGGAAGCAACATAAACCCTTATGTTTTCACTTTTGTCTCCCTTCTAAATGGGGGTCAACTCTTAAAGGTAGTAATTTGAGCAAATTCTTTCCTTTCAGAGAAGACCCAATTTCGAAAGGGCTTTGTCATTTAGGGAAGCAAACGAAAGCCCAATCCTTTGTAGAAATGGTGGAAAAACATGGATGTGTACAAATGTACCCGTTTTCCTTAATATCAAACATACTGTCACTTTTCATCAAAAGTGCCGATATAGCAATCTAAGTATGAATCACGTGTTGTTAAAGTATGTGCCAAGGCCAGGACTTTTCTTCGTATTGGCATGCTCAGGTCTGGATAAGCATTTCGTGTTATAGGTTCTCATGAAAAAAATCCTATTTCAAAAAGTGTTATTTTCTTTTCTTATCACCGAATGGAAAGATAACCTTTACCTCTACCTTTATTGACATTCACCTATAACATACACCCCGTTTCTCCGGTCTTTCGGTTAAGACTTTAAACCGAGGTCCCGTTTCCGTATGACCTAGTTGTTGGTGGGACGTTAAACCCGAGTTCACTCACTCAACGAACACATAAACTGTAAGCGATACCAGATTTTGAACCATGCATACATAAAAAATAAACGCAACTATGCAATCAAATTTATGAAGAAGAAACTCAGAAAACACACAAGATCAAACAGCACGGTTTAATGGCGCTTCGACTTCAGGCGAGGCATTTCTGTGACGTTGAAACGACGTTGTTTTGACTTTGTTTACTTGCCGAGAACTTTTCAAAACCATGTAGTGCTTTCTGATTCTGCTACATTATCAAATTCGATTTGCAGTTATTATAAGTTCTTTTGAGTTAGTGAAATTTACATAGAACTTACAGTGGCCTCTCGATATCTCATAGTCGAAAATCATCTCGAACTACTGATATCTCAAGGTAAATTTTCTTGTCCCAGAAATTTACTTTGCAATATCAGTAGTTTGAGTTAACAGCAGTTGAAATGTAAATAAAAACGGGACTTCGTCAAAGTATTGTCTGTGATATTAGAGGGTACTTTGAGATATCACTGTTCGAAATACCGAGAGTTGACTGTATTTCACTATGGGTCACTGGTATGTTGTTTAAGATATATTCAGCGCTATTACAAATCGGCACTTTTTGCACAAGACTTTTTCTGACTTTCCTACTTTTAACTCATGTGTTCAAACATGAAATCTAAACTTGTATACAAATAAATGCTTTGTTCGTATATGATAATTTCCACTTTTAAATAATATACAGTTTGGACTTGTCTAATCGTTGAAACACGTGCACTAATTTTCAATCGCTAACACAGTAAAAAAAAGCAACATAGGCCAGGCCCTCTAGCACCTGCTTGTGTGGAATGACTCAACGTAGGCTGAATGATTCCTCATAATTAAAGGCGGGTTGGCATTTTTCGGCCGTCGTGTACCTCATACTGTGCAACACAAGTGACTTAATCTAGAATAGGATTGAGCAGAACTATTTTTATGATAACCCATAACAGACTTAACCCACTCCAAAGACCTCAAATCATGAAATTTGAAAAAATGAATTATGGACATACTTCTACAACTCGACACCTGCAGAACTTCTGCACAGGCTGAATGTTTGTAAGCAAGAAACAAACATGTAATTTTGGGTGCAGGCTTTCCACATTTTGCCGAGCGCCGCTCAAATAAGTACGCTCCTTTTCCTCACGGCCTACTCAACCGAAGTTTGCTAAAAGCAGCAAGACTGAGCGTCAAAACCAGCAATATTCCAGTGCTCCAGATAAGAAGGGGTAACAGAGATAATTTTAGGATAATTATCCATATTTCTCCATTAAAACATATTTTATGGCCCATCATTAGAACCGTCTCGTCGAGACGGTTCTAATGAGGGGTCACAACATATGTTTTCGTTGAGAAAAATGAAAAATTGTATTTGAATTATCCTCAATACCCCCTCTTATCTGGAGCTCTGATATTCGATTTGCTGGTTTGGCAAAACACGTACGTTACTGTCTCATAATCAGTAATGTAATAACCTATTATGCTATTATGCTATTATTCATTACCATAATGTCTACTGAAAGAATTCTATCCCTTCTATGTGTTATTTTTTTTTACAAAGTATTGGCAGATTGACAAGCAGTTTGAATACTGATAAGACTGCTCCGTAAAAAAAGGCAGTCTGATCTAGATGCACCTATTCGCTCTAATATTTCTGTCTAAGTACTTAGATTTTTCTTTTCCATACTAGTATGTCTGAAAATGACAGCTTTCTGTTTTTGTCATCTAGTGTAAAACAGTCAAATGAAAACGATGAAAACCATGCCACTAATCCAGCCTCATGTTCTTAAACGATACCTCTCCTGTTTTTGATGTGCCATTGTGCAATATGACTGCATATAATACTTGAAAGTATGACATAAATGTCCCTTATGGCATTCTATGCTTCAAAACACTTGTATTTGGCGCTTACTGAATTTTGGCGGTATTAGCGCCTCAGGCTGAGAGCACGAAAATATATGTCCGTCAATATTTAATTTTCAATCTATCCACATACGCACAGCATACAAGAGGGTCAAATATAAAGCAGTACCTAATGAGCATTTAAGATGTTTTCCACTACGTTTCATTAAACTATACATTGTGGCATCCCATTAGAATCGCCTTGATGAGGCGATTTTAGGAGATGCCAAATGCATAGTTCAATAGAAAAGTAAGAAAAATTGATACAAAGGACCTGGTATGATAAGGCCCATATTTGGCCCCCAGAAAACTTATTTTTCAAAAGTTCTATTTCGATAACTAAAATGCATTTATAGGAAAGTTCTAACCTTGAACGTAACAGCAAATACAAAATCAACCAGTTCTTGCATAAAATATTGGTGTTTTTAATCTTGACCATACCCACACCCCCAGCGGATTCTGACGAAAAAGATGAATTGGGTAGCCTTCGCGGCTTTCAAAATATATGAGCCCGGCCTCCAGCACATTCTATATTTTATATGCGGACATAATTTTAATATATTTACATGCCATGAAAATATTAAATGTGCTGGAGACCGGGCTCAATGTTTATTTTTAACTTTTTGTTACCAAACTGGCAGCGTTCGGAACATTTTCCCTGTTTTCTGAACACAAAAACGCCCATATCTCCGCTCATAGACAAAATAAACATATGTTGTGAGTATTCATTTTCTTAGTTAGAACACAAGGAATAATTTGGTACACATTTCATTTTGATCTGTTGGAATTTTTTGGTAAGCGTCTCTTGACTTGCAAGCTTGAGTGGGTGGGGTACCTTGACAGGCCATGTGCAGTGCACAGGTAATTAGCCATGGTACCCAACGTATAAGCATTTCATCAAATGCCTATTATCAAGAGCTTTCAAAGGCTATTATACGTAAATGGCTTTTTTCTTTAAAGGAAAAATGATTAAACTCAGTTTGTCTTGCAATTTTCCTTCATATTATTGAACCAACATAGGTATATCAGAAATCATGTTATTCTTGGAATTAACAAAAGTGAAACATATTATTTCTGTTTGTTGCCATACGCTCAAATGATAAGCAATAGAAACCATGCAATTTTAAGAGAATTTGAGTGGGGGCCATTTTTGGCCCTTATCATACCAGGTCATTTACATAAAATTTTCTTTATTATCATGAGTCATGGTATATCATGAGCGCCAAAATATGCCATTATCATCAAACTGCGAAATTTGGATACCGTGGATATTAAGTATATATTTTACAGTATATGACAGTGCATATTGCTCTTCTGTAATCTTAATTCTTCCTCTTGAGGCCGGGCCGGGTAGCGCAATCGGTAGGGCACCTGACTCGTAAGTCAGAGGTCCTGGGTTCGAATCCCGGTCTGGCCACATACTTTCGTTTCTCCTTCCGCTGATTCAAGAAGGGCAGTTGTCAGTTACTGGCGAAAGTATGTGCACTTAGTACTGGTTAACCGCTTAGGAGGTCTAAGCCTGCCCAGGAATAGTGTGGTTAGGTTAACTGACCGTCCCGACATGACCTTAGTTGTTTACCGTGGACGTTAAGCATCAAATCAACCAACCAACCAAATTCCTCTTGAGGCTAGCTAAATAAGCGATGACCAGCGTCTGACACTTTCTGCAAGAATTCTGCTAATCATGTCAATCTAAATGTAAATGTATTGTTGTAGAGTCATATTAGCAGCGTTGACCAGCTCAGCAAAATTAATTATTATGCAGTTATATAAGTAACGGAAACAGTGCCCCAGATAAGATGGGGTTTCGATCCTTTTTACATAAAAAATACTTTCTGTTTTAGCTGTTTCCGCACACCTCATACTTCTTTTGTCAATTTCACAAAGTGATACAAATTTTTGTGACTTCATGTGTGCTTCTTGAGAAAAGAAACCCCTTAAAAAAGTAAACTTTGAGTTTATGTTTTCCGTCGTCATATGACGTAAATGTGGTGTGTGATAGAGGCCCATTGTATCTCAGGAACATCATGTGAAAGGCGGGGCCAATCTCTTTTCTGCCTCTATCCTTTCCTGATTCGAAAACGGTATACACTTACTGCTGGGTTGACTGAGCTGGCCCAACGAGCACTCGAATATGCGATTCTTCTGCACCATAGCCGATCTGCTGTAACCATTCTTCTGCTTGCTTTCAAAGAGAGCTCCACTCTTAAAATAAAGAATTTTCCTTTGGGAGCAAATTCGTTATTAGGGTGGCGTGATAACACAGGGTATAATCGATTCCGCCAATTTTCGCTTCCTGCAGAGACTGTCCGTCATATTTGGCTTCCGCCGAGACTGTCTTCGAACTCTTGCTTCCTGCAGGGACTACTGTCCTCGAAAAATGGGTTCCTGCCGAGACTGTCCGCGTGACTCTGCTTCCTGCCGAGACTCTCGGCAGGAAGTAGAATCATGCGGACAGTCTCTGCAGGAAGCAATTTATCATGTACAGAAGTCTCGGCAGGAAGCAAGAGATCGCGGACAGTCTCGGCGGAAGCCAAATATAATATACAGTCTCTGCAGGAAGCGAAAATTAGCGTAATCGATTATACCCTGTGGATAAGTCTGGTTTCAGAAATAGATATGAGCCGGACATCTGGGTTCAGTTGTTCAAAACTAACACCGTCGTTAGTTAAGGAGACGTTAAATTTTCAAACGTAATGTACTCAGAAACACTGCCATTTTCTGTCGAAAAAATGTGAGGAGTTAAGCTCTTATTATTTTTCAGCAAAACAATGTAGGACATTTGATCTTATGTGAACTAGAAGACTTAATATAAGCGATATAGCCTCCAAATATATATATGTCCTCTTCAATTCTGCGTTCAGGTCAAAAGCCACGTTTCAAATAAATGTAGATCACGTTATATTGTACATAGGTATAGCACGCATCGTCAGTGCCTCTACAGTTCACTGAAGCGAGAACTTTAACTATATTTCAACTATGGTGTATCATATGATCACAGTATCCGAACTACATGTACAATCGCTTCCGGTTTTCATAGCGTTGAATCGAGAGTACAAACATTCGCTTATAACCAGTAGTCGGAAATCATTATGTTTTGAGATTTTATCCGGAATCTGCTGCATCATTTATAGCTATTCAGCTTCGAAAATGTAAAGAGGTAAGTTTAATATAATTTGCTCTTCGGTCTTTTACTTTATTACCCTGTACAATGTCGTGTATGGGTGGGTAGTAATTGGTACAGTATTCAAATCGCCCTTGGCATGATTCTTAAACCATTTTGAGCATTTTCTTACATGTTTTATAAAAAATCTTTAGAATAAACGGAAGGCGTTATCAATCTACAGTTTGTTAGTTTTGATAAAAGAATGATAGCTAAGTTTTGCACTACACAATCTCGTGTTAAATTAAGCTGTTCGGAAAAAAATCTGCGACGGCAAGGAGTTTGTCATTGTACAGGGCAATAAAGTAAAAGACCGAAGAGAAAATTATATTAAACTTACCCCTTTACATTTTCGAAGCTGAATAACTATAAATGACGCAATAGATTCCGGACAAAAACTCAAAACATAATGATTTCCGGCTACTGGTTATAAGCGAATTTTGTACTCTCGATTCAACGCTATGAAAACCGGAAGAGAGGGTACAGTGCGTTCGGATACTGTGATGATACACGCCTTTAATTGACAAAGGTGTATTATAATTGTATTTCTACGACGTCATACAACAGTCTAAATAAACTTCTCCAGTCTCCTAGTGAGAGACAGTAAATACTACCTGAAGGACATATGTTTTGTATCTGTACATGATGTTCTGAGTGGCGATGGGGTGATACAAAATAATAGAAACACTTCTTTTTCTTTTTTATGAGATTGAACTAACAGCTCTATAGCAAAAACAAAGAAGAAGAAGAGGGGTTAATAAGTACTAGGAACCTTTTCAAATCATGCTGTTTTATTCACTTTTATTATGATTACATACTTGTTTTTCTTTTTGTAATGTAAGTATTTGTTAGAAAAATAAATTGTATAGGATAAGAAATAGATAGATGTAGAAAACCCAATTGTATAAACATGTATGTTGTGTAAAATTTGGAAAATGTGAAATAAAAGTTAGAAAAAAAAACTAGAAGACTTAATGAATCCATGAGTAACGACCGCATAAGTTGCGATACTTTGAACAACTAGGGCCTGGCCCCAAGGTTATAAAAAATGTTCATGCTCAACTCAGCTGAGCATGAAATTTTATCTGCAAATAAAAAGCAAATTTCTGATAAGTGCAGATTTTTTCTTGCTCAGTTTAGCTAAGTATGAAATTTTCTCTGCTTATGAATATGAAAATGAAAAACATTTGTTGGCATTTTCATATTTATCAGCAGAGAAAATTTCATGCTCAGCTGAGTTGAGCACGAAAATAGTGTTAGAACCTCCGGCCCTGGTCTTTAAGTCGAGACGTTAGTTTATTGGCAATTATAAACCAGTACACACCATGCTGAATGAAGGGCATCTGGTATTGCACGTACATAAGGTTTGTTTATTTCTTTTGGAATACTCCATCAAGGAAATATATTTTCTTGTAATTCAGAAAAAAAATTAATGCCTCGCTGATAATAAGGCTACTGCATATAAAACTGGTCCGACCCAAATTAGAATATGCAGCGCCAGTTTGGATGCCCCATCACCAAGTAGATATTAACAGAATAGAAAAAGTACAGAGGACTGCTGCCCGTTGGACCTGTAGGCGCTGGCGCAATCAAAGCCATGTGGGAGAAATGTTAGAAGAATTCCAATGGCCAGATATGCAGGAAAGACGACAGCAGGCTTCTCTGTCTCTATTCTACAAAATCCACAATAACCTTGCCATTGTAGATAAGAATAGGTACCTATCTGAGGTCGGTGGAGGGAGCAGGAGAACTAGATATCGATAGAAAGGAATAACAAGGGGAGGATGGAGAAACAAATACAGTAAACCCTTCCAACCCACTTTAAATAAATTTTCAAACACTTTAAATTGAAAGTCCCCATTGGTCTCCTATTGACATGAATTCATTATTGTATTATAGTAAGATACTACTCTTCTTGACCGCGAATTGCCACTTTTAAATGAGTAGTTTCTCATAAAGTGCGTGATAAAGTTATCTGGAGGCAGGCTTAGACCTCCTAAGCGGTTAACCAGTACTAAGTGTACATACTTTCGCCAGTAACTGACAACTGCCCTTCTTGAATCAGCGGAAGGAGAAACAAAAGTATGTGGCCAGACCGGGTTTCGAACCCAGGACCTCTGACTTATGAGTCAGGTGCCCTACCGATTGCGCTACGCGGCCCGGCAGATTAAATAGAAGTGTGTATTGTAATATGTATGAGTTAGGTACATGTAAGGTATCGAATGTGCTGATCAGATTGTACGCATGCGCATGTTGGTATGCATATTTGTTGTTGATGTTGGGGTTTCACTTTCGGAAATGCTGTTGAATTTTGATTCGGGTCTGTCTGTGTTGCACATAACAATGAGGATTGGTTCATATAACCTTAAAAGTGTCGCAGTTCCAACGTAACATCAACAACTAAGCCAGCAACAATTACTTAAAGGTAGGTTCCTGGACTAGCGGTACCAATTCTGTTCACAAAATAATTTTGTCTTTTTCTGCATAGTATTAAATACCTTATTTTTCTGAATATGTTGCAAATGAGAAAACTGTCGGTTTTGTTGAAAATTGGCGTATTTCTCTTGTTAGTTTTCTTTGCTTGAACAATGTATTGGAATTCCAGTTCTAAAAATAACTTTGTCATATGTCTATATGTGTGTGATTCCTGATGTCATTCTCCACAGGGCATTTGTTTCTCTTGCCGTGAGCTCTTCTGGAAGTCCTGGCACAGCGGCTGGGTTATCGCTATCCCAAAACGCAGTGCAGCATGGGATCAGCCGTGTAATCTATTTTTGGCGCGAACTAAAAATAGCATTAACTGGTGTGCGAAGCAGAGTTAGGGAATCCCTTGCAAAATAACTTATCTGATACTTTCCAATGTACACTTTTTAGTGAAACTTATTAATTTCCTTGTTATAATTGCTATCCAACATGTTAGAAAAATAATCATCAAAATTATGATGCAGACCAAACCCCAGGAACCAGCCTTTAATTTCGTCTTCGATTTCAGTGTCGAGTTATTTTGTTGGTTTTATATTTTACATGAGCGACATAACAGGCAAAATAGTCTTTGGCAAAAAAAGCGATTTGGACCGAAATATCTAGATTCATCACGGCACGGTTTATGGGCCACAAACAGTCAAAATTAAACTGAAAGTAGAGAGAGAAAGCGAAAGTAAGGTACTTACATCAAACTCCCGGGTGTATTTGTATTGGCCGATGAAATACTTAAAATGTAGGTCAATAGTAAGGTTATACGGCTAAAGCCGAAAAAAGGCAATGTTTAGGAGCACGAATCCCAGTCAATGTCTCACTTTTGTTTAAAATCCATTGCTCAGTGGGGCAAAGAAAAATACGTTTTATTTATTTTTATTTATTTATTTATTTTTCATTGTTTTATTCATTTTCTATTTTTATCTTATGTAGTTACATGTATTATTATAATTTTTACATATATCTGTAGAAGGATTTTCACTACTAGCAAAAAATGTTTCTCTTAATTGTTATCGGTTTAATATATTGCATGCCAATGATGAAAGTACAGTTGCTCTTTATATGAGCCGCGACACGACAAACCCGATAAAGTGGCATATGCGCCGAACGAATCCTCATATCAGTCGGGGCATGCTCCCAGTCTGATCAGAGTCTTAACTGTCCGCATGGAGCTAGCTAAGACTCGTAGCTACCTTTTAAGCGCAACATGAAGATTCTAGTGAGTGGGCTCATGCCCAGGCCTATCAGAGTCTTCGCTGAGCGCAAATGCCACTTTGTTGGTTTTGTCGTCTCGCTGCTCAATTATGGTATTTATCATAGTCCACTGGCAGAGCCCTGGGGTTTTAACCCACTGAGAAAGAAACGTCAGATAAATACAAACCTAGTGAAACAATAGTTATCAACTTGCCAATTTCAAGTGAAGTTGGAATATAAGAACTACAACAAGTAAAATGAGCTGAGCCGATCAACAAGAGCGGCACTTGCGAAAAGCAAAGGCTCAGAGCAACTTGTGCATCCGTCTGATTAGTTTGGTCCTTCGCAGTTGATCCATAGGAGTGATGACTGGTCGAACTGGGCAAAAATACAGGTTTACAGGTTATTATAGTGTCGCTGTTTACATTTTTGCCATGCCACGGCTGAAGGTTTGTAATCGTTTGAAGAAAGCTACCTGGAAGCGTTTTCAATCATCTGATAGCTAGTTTTCTAATACCAAAGCAGTCTTTGTTTTGATGGGTGCCACTTCAAATGGAGGCCTAATGGTATATGAATTCTGGAAAGCATATCTGCGCAGACTGGTATATACCTGTACACAAACAATCTGTGAATCTTATGCAATTTATACAGAGAATATTGAAGACCCTTCCCACCGGGCACACAAGGTTGAATCAACTTTGAATCAACGTTGATTCAATGTTGATTCAACCTTGTGTGCCTGATGGGTTATAAGTTTTCGCTGATGAGCAGGCTGATACTTGTGTGGCCTAAGGTCCCTTTTTACGCATCGTCATCTACTGGACCTTGCTCCCAATCGGTGAAGTAAGATCAGAATCACTGCATTTGGCCTCTAAACCACACACTGTTGAGTCAACATTAAATCAACCTTTATACAACGGTTTTACGTTGAATCAACGTTGATTTAATGTTAATTCAAATGTGTGTGCCTGACGGGTAGGTTTTTTCAAACTCTGTCCATTTTTAGAACTACTTCTTCTTCTTCATAAACGCCACTATTCTGCTGGCAGTAGTCACTTTATGCGTTAATAAAGTTTCAGGATCGAGTCCCGGGATCGAGAACACAACTTGGGTATGTAATGTTTTAGATTGTCCTAATCGTACTCTGTTCTGCAATTTCAACAAGTTAAAGGCCTCATTGCTCTATCAGCACGAAAAATTTTGTCATGATGTATCGCTGCAAGCTTCTCAGTATAGTTTCTTCATTGTAAATGACCGTGATTAGCCAGCTTTAAACAAATAAAAAATACTTGTAGCCAACTTTAAACAAATAAAAAAACACTTGAACTTCCCATAAAAAGGATTAGAAATCTCACTTGGGTCATTTTAGTTGGGAACTAAAATGACCTACTTTCGATTTCATAAATGGTAAAAATACAATGTACAGGCGTGGAGTCCCAATCACTATCCCGCCTATGTTTATATAGCATTGATGGACAGGAAACCAGAACAGGAAATTGTACATGTATTTTGTTGAGCGATTTGTTATTTTTCAAAAACTTGTTTTCTCTACTTTTTGCCAGTTAATTGACTCTATATACGCACAGCAACCCACATTTTAATACAAAACGTGAAGGTTGAACCGCTTTTTACAATGATTTGAGTTTACGCGGTCTTACCGCTGCTAGGACCATGGAGACTTTAAATAATCATCTCGATCAACATCTCAATGATGCCAAAGCAACCTACATTGCACTTCCGTAGTATTGGCCTCTACCTGAGATTTTTTTCCGAACATTTTACTGATCATTGAGTTACTGATCCCACTTAACACTGATCTGGTAATCTCATCAGATAACAAAGCCAGAGGAAAATGTTCCTTTTCCAGCTCAACAGCGCAGACTTAGACCAGGATGGCACCCATGCATTCGCTGTTTTCGCCTTTTGTTCTCGGAAATAACCGAGGACTGCACTCGCCTCCAAATAGCTTCTAAAGATGCAAAGGCCGATCAGACAAGGAGCTGATTGCATAAATGCCAAGAGTCGACTTTTCTCACAAAAGAGGCTCCGTTATTGGCTCTCAAAAGGCTGAAGCAAAACCAAATGATGCAAAACAAATAATATGGATTTGCTGCATGCGAAAAAAAGTAGTTTGGCATTTGCAACCTGCGCATGCCCAGACTCTCGATCACATGCCCAGTTGCGCCGAAGAATGCGTATTTCGATTTTTGGATTATTATTGTGAACTGCGCATGGCTATACCAGACTGCGCATGTGCGCAGTCTGGTTCAGGCATGCGCAGTTTGCACTATTTTTCATGCCACGGCTTCAGTAAAAAGCAATGCCACAGATGCAGCACAGCTGTCTACAATAAGGAACTATAGGAGACGCATTGTTTGAATGGAGCAATTCAGTTATTTTAAATAACTATTTATAAGAACTTATGTTACACCGTAAGCTGATTTATACATGTAGCAGGATAATAAACAGAGGTAAGATTTTTATAGATGTTAAGTAAACTGAGGGATAATCATAATTTTTTATTAATTTTGCTATCACGCCGTCTCTGCAATCGGATGGTAACTATGTACCTAGCATGTCGGCAGTGTTATAGAGTTTGTAAGCTATAGAAAAAATAAAGAAGAATATTGAATTGTTTAAGCATCTAACCTTTGTAACTTTATTAAAACAAACGCAGCTGTTTTATTTTTAGTAGTACCTTAATCATTTATTTCGCTAAAATCGACTGACGGTATGTGTATTTTCAGGGGAAAAACACAAATATTTTATGCAAGAAGTCTTTAATTTTGTATTTATCTGCTGAATTCTAGGTTGAAATTTGCCTATGCATACACTTTATAATTGAAATATGACTTCTATAAAATGATTTTTGAGGCAAAATATGAGCCTTATCATACCAGGTCCTTTGACAAGATAAACAAAACTTGAATTGACTTATGAAGGGAGGCTGCAAATCAGTACCGATAAAATGACAGGAACATTAACAGTGGTTTATTGCTTATAAGAGGACCTGGTATGATTTGGGCCGTTTTTTGGCCCCCCATTCAAATTTACTTAAAATTACATGGTTTCTGCTGGCCTTTTGTATTTTTGAAGCCCTACATGGGTTGGACTGTTGGACCGTGTACTCATATGTTTTAGTCTATATAAAAAAGCATGGTATACCAACTTTCAAAGGCATGACAATTAATATGTTTTTGAACCTTTTCTTTCGTTCTTGTAGTTTATCTTTCGAGAGATGATTGAAAAGTTCTCTGCCCAAGGTACTTCTAGTGAATCTGCGCATGCATGTTTAACGAAGTCATTTACTAGCTTTCTGCGTAAGTTTCAAAAGTTTGTGTGTATTTCGATTTCGTTACGAAATGCATAACTTTTTGAAACTTTCGCAGAAAGCTAGTGAATGACAACTAATTACAGTCGTGTTAAAGATTAACACCCTCAATACTTCTTTTAACTTTTAAATTTCTCACAAAACATTATATCCTAGGCACGATAATGATTGCTATTAGAATTACATTTATCTGCCAAATTTATGACTTGTGATGGTCACTGAAAATAGGAGATTTTAAGAAAATACACAAGAAGAGCGGCAGAAGCGGACCGCCATTCCCGGCTAAAACGAAGACTGGATACGCCCTGCAATCATAGTTAATCAGGTTAAAGCTATAGCATGAACAATTTTAAGCCCTTTCTTTAATCGACTTCAGACAGTTTTTGGCTGAAAAGAACTCACGCGAGCACAGATTAGAGGTTAATGCTTTTGTAAAGTTATTTACTCCACCAATCATTAAATTCAAAACGTGCTTGCAGAAACGCCTTTGGGAGTCAGTCAGTTTATGACTACAAAATATTCGTGAATATTCAAGAAGGGTACGCATTGATATATCGTCTCTGCCTCCGTAACAAAGATGTTTTCGTTGAAATTTTTTTGAACAAATCTTAATAATGTTGCAACCAGATTCATAATTTTGTAATTATTTCGTAAATAAATACGAGGGAGTATACCTTTAAACCCGCATTCTGACGACAGGTTTCTTACTATACAGCACCTCAAACGCAAGAGG
Source organism: Ctena decussata (assembly GCA_963989385.1). Taxonomy (NCBI): domain Eukaryota; kingdom Metazoa; phylum Mollusca; class Bivalvia; order Lucinida; family Lucinidae; genus Ctena; species Ctena decussata. Next base: position 37,280,876 of record OZ022508.1, read on the forward strand.
GTTAATCTATTTTTGAAGTTACATTTAAGAATTAGTTGCCTTGCATTACTTTGAAATATTATTCCTCACATTCTACAAGTTTTAAAAGTTCTTGTAGTAGTACATGCAAAAATGCTGCCTTATGATGGAAATGCAAAATATTGGGACATCTGGCTGCTCTACCGTAAACCCTTAAATTTTGCAACCCTGAAATTCAGAGATCCCTGTCTTATTTTCGTGTTTGTTGGGAACATTGAGAGCAAAACTAATTATTGTTCACGCATAAATTAACATTGGCACCTTACATAATTTTCGTCACGAAGAGTTAAAAGATATTCACTCTTGTGCACGCATAGCATGCGACTCCGATTGTGGTCAATCTGCAGAAACTAACAAAACATTGTTCTCTGACAATTACATATTTGCTTTTAATGATGAGCTGTAATAAATTTATGTCTGCAAGCATCATCACGTACAAGGATGTCGTAGGTCATATATTTGCACAAACAATTGCAAAATGTTTGACTCTGCTAGAGTTATGGTTGGCCAAAGGGTCATACAGTGCACTCATGGGGATAGCCGTAAAAAGTGAAGTGTCGTCCATTTGATATTGAAGATCAGATCTCGAAATTTAGTGATTGTGGCTATGTAGAATGGCTGTTTAGAACCAATAACGCATATCCACTGTAAAGGTTTCAGAACATGATGGGGCCAATAACTTTTGGATCGTCCCTCGTTTTTAGGGCCCCACAGTGACTGAACCAAATCTGCATATTGATTTACAGAATAATTCTTTGAGCAGACCAGTAAAACCCTGATAGTGTCATTCTAAGTGTTTTATGTTACCTAAGAGCAGTAATGCATTTGATTGTTGTCAAACAATATAACCAATGATAGGCTCTAAAACATTTTTAGGACACGAGGCAAACAATAAAAAAAAGTTTTGATTTTTTATGTTGTTAATACTAGCATGATCAGGTCTGTACGGATGGCTGATTCGCCTCAACGTATACTGGATCCTAACAAATCGACACTGCCAGTTTCAAACACAGACGCTTGGTATTTGGACTTTGGCCAATAGAGCCACAATGAAGTCTCAATTTATACAAGATATAAATCTTCAGTAAGCAAAACTGTGCATGAGCCTGGGAAACTATCCCGTTTTCTCTCCAGAGTCAGTACAAACCTGTTAGTAGTTGGTGTCCTTAGATTCACCAGTCATTTATCTTCACAATGAGATGCATGTCATTTCATGAACTTGTCTAGTCTTTATAAATTTATTCAAAACAATTCACTGCCATGTGAAAAAAAATGTCCTTTCTCATAATTTCCCAGTCAATTTACATAAATGGTTCCCCGTTTCAATCTCTGTGCATGGAGACCTCTTACACACTAGAAACCATAATAGGGATTCCAGTCAGCTCTAAAATGTAATAATAGCTCACCTGTGTACATAATCTACCTTGGTACCTGGATACTTATTCTACAGGTTTAAAAGCTGAGGGCCAATTATGTAATTATTAGGTAGATTATGTGTAAGGGCATTTTTTTACATGGTAGACAATTGTTTTGAATAAATTTGTAAAGACTAGACAAGTTCATGAAATGACGTGCATCTCATTGTAAAGATAAATGACTGATAAATCTAAGGATACTAAACATGCTAAATACTAACAGGTTTGTACTAATTATGGAGAGAAACCGCGATAGTTTCCTGGGCTCATGCACAGTTTTGCTCGCCAAAGATTAATATCTTGTATAAATTGAGACTTCATTGTGGCTCTAGGGTCTACGGGCCAACGTCCAAATCCCAAGCGTCTGTGGTTTCAAAGACAATGACCAGTGTGCTAAGACATGATCGATCACGGCTGTCCGCACTGGCTTCAAAACCCTTTCTCGCGACATGCTTTATATACGATTTAATGGCATTTGATTGTATTTACTCTAGAGACATGGGCAAATACTATGGTTACAATGCTAAATATGAAGGCATCTTATCCAACATTTGTTATGGTGAAAAAAAAACTAAATTCTGGTTGGGCCTGTGGAAAAGAAATATTTCTGGCTGAATGGAAAATACATGCTCAGACTGCTGGAGCTTCTGTTTGTTCTCCCTTTTCGCCCAATATAGGCATATACAGTTGCTACAGCGATGCACTTAACATTGTATTGACCAATTTATTAATATACGGTAATTGAAATTGATCTGCTGAACTATTGGATGAAGTGGACATGGAAGATGCTTATAGACTTTGTAAAAGTCTCCTAAGTACTCTTTACAATGTCATAAAATATTTATTGCTAGCGTTTCAGCGTCTTTTAAGGACACGAAACAACATCGCAGGCCAAGATATTTGTAAAAAAAAAAACTTGTTCCAATTTAAGCTTGTGAGTTACGGTGTATGAAGAATGCTAATGCTGGAAAAAAAACTTATGCTCAAAACTTAGTGAAGACTTTCTTTTACTCTTTAGAGAACAGGAAACGTCGTTGGTGGAAAAATGGATTTATTAATAACAAAACAAAATGGATAAGATGCGTCGCAATGATTTGGTAAAAATAGATGTTTTGTATGTCTATTTATGCGCGGTTAGCAAAATAAATAACTCTTCAAGTTCTAAAGCTAGCCTAATAGGCTAGCTTTAAGAAAGAGTTGTTCATGTAAGGCTAGCTTTAGGAAAGAGTTGTTCATGTAAGGCTAGCTTTAGGAAAGAGTTGTTCATGTAAGGCTAGCTTTAGGAAAGAGTTGTTCATGTAAGGCTAGCTTTAGGAAAGAGTTGTTCATTTTGCTAAAAGCTAGCTTTAGGAAAGAGTTGTTCATTTTGCTATAGGCTAGCTTTAGGAAAGAGTTGTTCATTTTGCTATATGCTAGCTTTAGGAAAGAGTTGTTTATTTTGCTATCCGCGGGTTTTTAGCTCACCTGAGCCAGAGGCTCCGGGGTAGCTTATAGGATAGGCAGGCTCCGTCGTTCGTCGTCGTCCGTCCATCTGTCCATCTGTCCACCTTTTCAAATGACTTCTCTTCTGAAACCGCTGGGCCGATTGTAACCCAACTTCATATGTAGCCTCCTGAGGCCTAAAGAACGAATAGTTGTTCAAACGGTCCCGGTAACATGACCAACATGGACGGCATGCCCATATGTGGTAAAATAATAAAAAAAATCTTCTTCTCCTGAACCAATGAGCCGATGGCCTTGAAACCTGGTACGCAGCATCGGGTACACGAGTATTATCAAGATTGTTCAAGTTATGACCTTTGGTTGACCATGACTTTTTTACAGCAAGGTCAAATATTGGAAAATGCTAGAATATAAGATTTCATAGAAATTTGTGAAGATTAATGCCTAAAAATTGGAATATGCAGTCATCTTAATGAGTACATGACGATTTGTGAGTACAAGAGTTCAAGGTCATTCTTTGACCATTGACCCAGAACTCTTATAGTTTGACAATTTCAAACAATCTCCTCAAAAACCATTGTGCCAATTGTAACCAAATTTCATATAGAGCCTCCAGGGATTGACGGAATGAAAATTTGTTCAAACGTCCAGGTCACATGACCAACATGGCGGCAACGCCCGTATATGGTTTCCAGAACCAATTGACAAATGGCCTTGAAACTTGGTATGTAGCATCGGATACTCCAGTACTATCCAGATTGTTCAAGATGATGACATTTGGTTGACCTTGACCATTTTACGGCAAGGTCAAATATGGGAAAATGCTAGAACATACGATTTAATGGGAAGTTTAGAAGATTTAGGCCAAAAATTAGTAAATACAGTCATCTTAAAGCCTCCATAGTCTTATCAGCGGTAAAAACGCATAAACTCAAATTATTCTAAAAAGCGGTTCAACCTTCACGTTTTGTAATAAAATGTGGATTAGTGTGCAAATCTTAAGTCATATAACTGGCACAAAAAGAGAAAACGAGTTTTTGAAAAATAACAAATCGCTCAGCAATGCAATATAAACATAGGCGGGATAGTGATTGGGACTCCACGCCTGTACATTGTATTTTTACAGTTTTATGAAATCGAAAGTAGGTCATTTTAGTGGCCAATTAAAACGACCAAAATAAGTTTTTAAGTCCTTTTTATGTGAAACTCAAGGATATAAATATTTTTAAAGCTGGCTAATCACGGTCATTTACAATTACGAAACCATAGTGAGAAGCTTGGAGCCATACCATAATGATAAGTTTTTCATGCCGATAGAGCAAGGGGGCCTTTAATGAGTACATGCAGATTGATGAGTTCAAGAATTCAAGGGCATTTCTTTGACCTTTGGCCATTTCAAACTTCTTAGAAGCCACTGAGCAAATTGTAACCAAAAATCATATAGAGCCTTCAGTGGCTGAGGGAAAGAACATTTCTTCAAATGGTTTGGGTCACATTATCAACATGGCCGCCATGCCCATATATTATGGTAAAACCTTTAAAAATCTTTTTCTCCAGAACCAATTGACCGATGGCCTTTAAACAGGGTATGTAGCATAGGGTACTTCAGTTCTATAAAGATTGCTCAAATTATGACCTTGGGTTGACCTTGACCTTTTTACGGCAAGGTCAATTATGGGAAAATGCTAGAACATAAGATAGCATGGGAAGTTTTGAAGATTTTGACCTAAAATTGGAATATACAGTCGTCTTAATGAGATCATGAAGAATTATGAGTACAAGAGGTCAAGGTTATTCTTTGACCTTTGACCCAGATTTCATATTTTGGCATTTCAAGCATTTCTTCAAAAGCCAAATTGGGCCCCATTGTAAACACATTTCATATAGAGCTTCCAGAGGTTGACTGAGCAAAAATTTGTTCAAACGGTCCAGGACACATGACCAACATGGCCGCCATACCCATTTATTGTATAAACATTTAATATTTCTCCTCTCCAGAACCAATACACCTATGGCCTTGAAACTTGGTAAGTAGCATGGAGTACTAGAGTACTACCAAGAGTGTTCAAATGATGATCTTGACCTTTTTTGCGGCACGGTCAAATATGGGAAAATGCTAGAACATAAGATTTCATGGAAAGTTTTTAAGATTTTGGCCTAAAAATGGTATATATGGTTGCCTTAATGAGTACATGAAGATTTATGAGTACAAGAGATCATGGTCATTCTTTGACTTTTGACCCAAGGACATATTTTGACAATTTCAGACATAAGGAAAAGCCACTTTGCCAATTGCTCAGGTGAGCGATTCAGGGCCTCATGCCAGCTAGTAGAGAGGTGCAGTAGTCGAGCGGTTAGAGTGGCTCGGCTTTTGTGCAGAAAGTCACCGGAAGGTCGTGAGTTCGCGGCTCACCGTCGCCATCCGACGACTGGAAAATTCTCTCTCTCAACCCATCAGTAAATGGGTACCTTTTTTCGAATTAGGGAAGGATAAGGCAGCGAAAGGAGAGAGATGGGCTCCGCCTTTCATAAGCTGTGCCCAAGATACAGTGGGTCTCTAACCCCCACTGCCCCTACGGCTATTAGGCTATGGGAAACCTTTACCTTTTTTAAACAGCTAGTAAAATTGTAATGAATTGAATCTAGCTCAAAAACAAGCCGGAGCAAAAGTTCATTGCTGCTCAGTTAATGTTCCGCGATGAATTTTATCAGAATAGGTGGAAACTCACAGTGTATAAGCGGACAGTCACCAAATCGGAAGCGACAATTGACTGTACACCCGAAAATCATTAGTGACACATAAACAACTTGTGAGATGAAACGGTCAAAAGCAGGTAAGTCCTTATCGAATTTGTTCTTTTAGATGCGATTTTCGTCATCGGGGAGAGAATTGGATGTTCTTCACCTGTAGCATTGTCAGTTTCACATATCACCACCCAATCTCTGTGTAAAAATCAAGTTTTCCTGCTTAATCACCAGTTTTGCTTTATTTTCTGTCGATCGACACGGACAATCGGGGTTAAAAAGACTAGAATTATGGCATCATTTCTGTTAAAACCAACATAAAATCATCGCTACATACTTATCCTGTGATATCCAATAGCTGAATCCATCGAAACATTACTTAAAACAAACATGTTGCCTCCTGAATCGCACACGTTCGTCTCATTCGACTGTCCGACTAGTGACAACTGCACCTAATCATTAGCGACATACTAAGAAACAAAAACTGTCCGACTAGTAGTGATTGTATTTTCACATTCATGACGATCATTTTCAACAAATGCTTGAAAAAGGTAATAAAAATATTGTTTTGGATGCTTTCACTGGGATCATCATTTGGGGAGAAGGCTATCAAGCATTTCTTGATAAAGAAATGATCATATGGCTAAATTTTTATCTGTCAACATTTCAATCAAAATTGTGACCTAGCCGCGTACCGCTTTTGTGATGCGTTACTGGTTTTCAGAAATTCGCATTTTCCGTCTTCCGGTACCGTTTAAGCAACCATCAATGCAATAAAAAGTAAAGAAAGCTACATGTAAACCCCAACCATCCCTTACCTGTAAAAATACATTTTGACCTTAATTATTATTAATCGATCAATTTTCTAAGCAAATTCTGTGTCTGTGAAGACAAACTCAGTGCTATGTCTCAGAAAATCGATGGTCATAGGTCAAAATCCACACATTACATTAGTAAGCGAGCTCGGAGTTTCGAGTTTCCGGTTGGACTGGAGGAGAAAGGTCAAAGGTCACGATTGGAAAAATCCGATAGGTTATCATTATGGTTACCTGTTCAGTCGATATAAAACACGTTTTTCATGATTAAAAATCATTGATATGATTGAAAATTGTTTTCAACTCAGAGAAAATGGATATTCACAAGGGTAGTATAGGGTATCAATGTAGATCAAGGTGACAATATTGTGCCGTTTGTAAAATATGTTTTCATATCTTTTAAGCTGCTAGTCTGACCATTGTAATAAGTTTCCCCTGTTGAAAAACACATTCAAAGTACATTTTCTTTACACAGAAAAATTCAGAAACACTCTCAGTATTTTCAATTTATTTCGAATCTTACGAATAAATCATTGAGCCTGCCATGCTAATCTGTGCAAATTTATGGTAGATATAAACAGCATACTGGACTTCTGAAAACAAATTCAATCCAGTAGAAGTTCTAACCCTCCGTTGTCGTTATATTTCGATAAAGAATACATAAGTAAAAATATTTACTAACACATTTTCAGCTCAATAAGACTTACAAGAAAATCGTCGCTAGTCGTTCAACACCATTTTTTGTTTTTGTCACTAGTCGGACAGTCAAATGAGACGAACGTGTGCGATTCAGGAGGCAATATATTTGTTTTAAGTAATGTTTCGATGGATTCAGCTATTGGATATCACAGGATAAAGGTGTAGCTATGATTTTATGTTGGTTTTAACAGAAATGATGCCATAATTCTAGTCTTTTTACCCCCGATTGTCCGTGTCGATCGACAGAAAATAAAGCAAAACTGGTGATTAAGCAGGAAAACTTGATTTTTACACAAGGATTGGGTGGTGATATGTGAAACTGACAATGCTACAGGTGAAGTACATCCAATTCTCTCCCCGATGTCGAAAACCGCATCTAAAGGAACAAATTCGATAAGGACTTACCTGCTTTTGACCGTTTCACCTCACAAGTTGTTTATGTGTCACTAATGATTTTCGGGTGTACAGTCAATTGTCGCTTCCGATTTGGTGACTGTCCGCTTATACACTGTGAACTGAGCCTTACATCAAATACATGTGGTTGATCTTTCGACGTCATATATGTAGCCTATCGAAACCGACATACTACATGTATTTGTGTAAATTTAACACAAGGTTGAAAGCCAGGAGATTGCTCATATATACTCAACGTCAATGAAAACGCACCAGTTTGGAACTTATGGCACATTATATTCGTTTACTGTTTGGTTTTATGTAATGGACAATTTAGTAAATCTTTATTATCTGGCATTGAGATAGGGTGGTTACAAATTAAATTCCCTTTATCAGTCGGCGCTATCAAGCCTGGCGTCAATACTGACGTGTTTGAAAAATGTCGATATCGAATGGCAAATTTAAAGCGTAATAAATCCATATTTCGCGCTCTGCCACATCCTTTAATGCAAGTGAATCGTTTTCTGGAAGGTCTCTTGACGTAAAACCACTTATACCATGGAATTATGACGCGGCTCGGCAAATGTGGGTGACGTTAGACATGTAACGTCATGATCGGGCTTTATAATGATTGACGTTTGCCCCGCAAAACTTCTGAAATTCAGTTTCTACTACTGATCTGAGCATTTTGTGTTGGGAAAAAGCAACATATCTACCGTAACTTACTAGTGTCTGTCATTGTTTGATGAACGTGACAATATAGTGCCGTTCGAATCCAAGTCACTTTATTGATTTCGGCGGTCTGGATTTCTTTTCTTTGGCGATTTGAAAGGCCATCCATTTTCTGGAAAAATCATTGAAGAATTTCTGCCATGTAAAATCATGCTGGAATTCCGTTTTTCTTGATAACAGAGCTTACATTACGCCACACATTCACAGCGTTCCGTTAGGCAAAACGACTTCGTGAGCGTTATAAGATGGTTCGATATGATAACTATACCATGTTGATATAGTATGATCATTGAATTTAAGAGGAAAAATGACATTATAACACAGAACCGTTTTCATTGACGCTGAGTATATATATGCACTTTGCTTACTGTCAAATCCTGTATCATTATTTCTTTTTGTATTACATGTACATGTATGTAATTTCTATGAATAAAATATTTTTTAAACCAAATATGAAAGCTAGACTTAAGAATATTACTGCTGAACCGGGAAAGCAAGGAGAAAAAGATGTCCTTTTTCCACATGTATACCTTTAATAAAATTTCTACCTGGAACGGTTTCTGTGAAATAACTTGCAATAATTTTCAATAAATAGAAAGAACACTAACAAATACAGGGAAGCAGGAGATGTCTGCTTCTTCATCTCCCTTCAACAACTTTGCTCAGGCAAGGGTCGATGATGATTATACAAAAGAAACTAGTTCAGCAAAGAGACTTTAGGATTCATAACAAACAGATACAAAGAGGAAAATGAGTGAAATCTGTATTTTTGTAATTCCGTCTTCTGATTAAATTTTCATTTCAAAGCTTCCTAGCCCTTTGATTTTCAGTCCGTCTCAAAGTATGTAGGTTTGCAAACGTCGCCTACTTCAAATATTGATTCTCCACACACTAAATGATAACGGTATCCATATCAATAAGATTTTATGTAATCATACACTTAAACAAATTGCATTGTTCTTTTTTTTCTATTTCAGCTGATGAAAACTACCTTAATTGCCATAAGGTGAACGATTCGCTTTCAGGGTAATCAGCTTTGCTGTTTTCTATTATTTTCATATATGCCCAAACCCCTTGTATATGAGGATCAGCTCATTACATGAAAATATCTTCGCCTATTCTTGAGGAGTAGACCTTTTTAAGTGGAAACACCTCTTACAGAAAAGCCAATACCAAGATCAAAAGCTCGTCTTCCTTTGTAAAAAGTGGTAGAAAACATAGAGGTGTGTCTGTTTACCTTAAGTACTCGGTCTGAGGCGCATGGGCTGTCTGGTATTTGTGCTATTTAAGGAATGAATTTCATTTTTCATTTTTATCGAAAAATAAACTACATTGGGTCGCGTGCAAAGTAAGTGAACCCCGTTCATGTAAACTTTGCTAGTGACCCAGTGTAGTTTATACTTCGATAAACACCAGAAAAATTAAGTTTATTGCTCATATTTACATTCTCTTCTATCTATTAATTGACAACCATTTCACGTTAGGGGTACAGTTGAAGCAGAAAAACATTTATACGTAGTTTTTCTACTAAAAGCGGAACAGCGTCAACGACGTCATAACGTCGCCTACGTCCAATCAGATTGGAGAGAACCATGGTTAATTTTGACGTCACTTTATCTCATGCAACGTCGCGTGAACCGATGTAGTTATTGAAGTATAAACTACATTACATTCTAATGGTTTACCATAGGGCTTTTCAATAAATGCACCGAGAATGTAAATATTCCAAACTAACGACATCTTTAGTTAACGAGAGATTAAAGTTTCAACGTATTGTATTTAAACAACAGTGACATTTTTGCGGATACCATGCGAGAAGCTTTTGCAATGCAAAAGCTTCCCATATGCTTTTAACAAATTTATTAATACACTTGATTTTATACGTATTGGAAAATTTGGAGCCCGGTATCTCAGTAGATAAAGCGCTGACCTGCTTATCTAGCGGTCACGGGTCCAATCCCCGCTGGCGGCAAGAATCTTTTCAAACGTAAACGTTGTTCCATTGCACACATCCTTTCCTTATCACACTACCATCGTCCTGATATATGACTGAAATACTGTTGAAAAGGACGTAAAATTGCAAGTTATCCTTCCATCCATTACTGGAACGACTAACCTGACAATGCTTTGAACAATTTGCCGCAGGTGTCTCAATAGATAGGGAAGGAATTATAGTAATCAAACACTGTTATCAAACAAATGACAATGTTCATTTTCCCTCTGTGAATCCATTCGCGTAATTTAATACCAAATATTGCATAATCATTCTAAAAGCTTTTGGTAGAAGCAGCACAAATACAACTGATGTTCGATTGTGCTGAGTAAAAATTGATTCAGCATCATTTGTTTAAATATAAAACAATCTGAATCGCATTTGAACTATTCGCACTTTTCAGCAAATTAATATTGCAAGTAAGAAGTTTGTAGTAGATAAAAGAACAAGCAGACCATGTTCGATCAGCGAAGTTTCCTGCTACCATAAACAATTCTTAGATCCTTAAAAATTTCAGTCGAAAAGAAAAAAAAGTCTTTTATAAGCCTGCACAGACCTATGGAGCTCTTGTGTTTATTACATTACGTTCCTTACTCTCATAATACTGCGCATTAAAATAATTAAAAATATACGTTGTTGTTGTTAATTCTCGTAACGATGGTCCCCAAAGAAGCTCAGCGGAACGAATCCATGGCTGCACCTCCTGCCAATGAGTCTGCCCATTCGTAAAAAGACATTGACTTTGTTCGATTATATATACTAAACAAAAAAAAAGAAACGTTACATAGTTTATAAATGAATTTTAAGCTAAAGAACAATATTTCCAAAAAATGCTTCGTTATTTTCTCACACAAAAGACTTCAGACAACCTTATGAACTAATCAGTTTTCGATTTGCATCAGTCGTTACAGAATTATTCCAATTTGACTGAAAACACCACAGTCAATGTGAAACGCTTAGTGCGCATGCGCAAGCGCTTAAATTTTTACACTTTCGGAATTGCCTTATGACCGCCAAAAAGAAACCATGTTAACCTTATGACATCTAACCAGCAGTTCAAAGAAATAAGATGTTAAAGATTTTGTGTCGTTGAAATTGCCTCCCTTGCAATTAAAAGTATAACAAATCATTTACTCCAATTAACCAGTATGTTTCAAGAAAGTTTTCAAGTTTAATTCATGGATCTTCTCCCAGTTTCCCCAGACAATGGTTCACGATGAAAAAGTTTGATCAAGCTGGTTAGTTGTTCGTGGAATACCATCTTGCACTGTCTATGGGATTTTCAGTGCATAGCCTGAATGTCTGAGTCAAGAGGCCTGAAAGGCGGTATTCAAAGCCTTGCGTTTCGCTGATCAACCTTCTGGAAGCGGCGATTGGACCATTTTTGTAACAACTAGTGTCTAATAAACATCTCAGAAGTGACTGGCTCACATGGGCTGACAACTTGAGTGAAATACGCGTCTTCGTAAAGCACCTCAAAATAGCACTTTCAAATCCTTACCCCTCATTGACTCAAATTAATCTGGAGACATTAGCTTTGCAGTGTTTGCTGTGTTATTCATTTTTCTGCACTCTGAATACTTTTTGTCAGTTAACCATAAACTAAAATTGGCAAAATCTTAATTCGTTTCAAACAAACCGTGCATTGAAACTACATGTAACGTTTCTTTTTTTTGTTCAGGATATAGATTGATAGTAAAGTTGCTGGCGACTTCATGAAACATCAACGTAAATAATCTGTTGATTACATCACATAGGTTTTAACACTCAAGCTAATTCTATATAGACCAAGTATTTTTCTGCACGCAAGAAATCAGTTTAGATAATTAAAAATGGCGAAATCAATCAGGGAAATTTCCGTTGTACAACATAGTGTCATCACCGGACAATCTGATGCCACGCTGGATAAGTTAAATGGAATTATATTCTGTTTAGATGATCGAGGTATTAACCCATTAATGCCAAGCGTCCCATAAATAAGACATTGGCAAACAGTGTAGACCCAGATCAGACGCCGCAGTCCGCGGCGTCTGATCAGGGTCTACACTATTTGCATAAAAGTCATAGCAATTTCTGTGAAATAACAAAAACAACAACAACAAAAATGAATAAATACAATGGACACTCCGAAAAAGATGAATGGAGTCATCTAAATGATAGGGATAGAATTGTCCATTGGGCATAAATGGGTTGATCAATCGCTCTTGAGTCTCCTGGATTGTGTATGACACGTTTCTGCTTTAACGATGTCACCGGCACGTACAGATCTATGCTCATCTTGTTTCTGAATTGTGTCAGTTGTACCAGCTTCATACATTTAAGCAGGTTGTTTTGTTTCATTATTTGTGCTTCATCTTTTTCCTAAATTGGCAGGAAAACGGATTAATATTATTTGGTATTTCATGTTAGGCTATCTATTTAATTTTGTTTTGATTTGTTTACAGTCCAACCTGTATTAAGCAGGCACCAAAGGGATAATCTAAATCTGATTGCTTAAGACAGGTGCTTGCTTTTTACAGGTACATTTCAGTGTATTTGCCTGCTTTGGGAACTGAATACATGCTTGCTTAATACATGTTGCTTGCTTAATAGAGGTGGCCACTAAGACAGGTTTTACTGTATTTATTTTGCTTTTATCCACCATGGGTATTTCATCGATTTCACTAAGTGCATGATCATGCATTAAGCTGGAAGTTAAATTCTGGAGAAAAAAAACATGAAAACTAGGGAGGCATTTGGTTTAAAAATGTCACATAAAGACAAGTTCTCCTTTTATTTTTCCTTTTCTTCTTTGGCTGAAAATATTTCATAGCAAGGTGGTATTCTGTAATTGGCACACGGCACCGATTCACTCACTTTTAGTACAAATCACATGATTTGCAGAAAGACTTCAACAATATTACTATTTCTGTTTTCAGGTAGATGACAGACAACATGGTTGCCAACCTTAGTGAAACTGACATAATATCAGATCAACAGGTGACGGTTATCAAAACTTTTACTATTCTCACAAGCCTGCTTGGGACCATCGGAAACTTTCTTACTATCATTGCAATTGTAAAGGGAAAATTTCACCAGAATCCTTGCTACCTATTTGTCCTGAATTTAAATATTTGTAATCTAATACATTGTTTGATATTTCATCCAATAATTGCAATACGAGCATTCCATGAAATATGGACCAGTGCGTCTGCGCAGTGTGTTGCTTTTTCATATGGATTATTTGTAAATCTCGGTACTGAACTTTGGGGATACGTCTTAATTACTCTAAATCGGTATTTCTGTGTGGTGCATTATGGACTTTATTCAACACTGTATGGACAAGCAAAATATTTAGTAATCCAAATTATTTTCTGCTGGCTGTTTTATCCTATAGTGTTTCTTCTTCCGCTAGCGGAGTTATGGGGTCATTTTATATATGCTCCGCAGAAACTAGTGTGTCATCCATTCAATGGACGAGACTGTAGCGGGTTTTGTTTGTTTATTTTTGTTTCGGCCTTAGTTACAACACTGCCATTGATCTTATATTGTTATTCCGCAATCATTTATACATACATTCGCAGCCGAAGAAAAGTTGGACACAAATTTGGAAGGGACACAACATCAACATATAATAATAGCACAATGATGATTGTAAGTGTTAACTCAAAGCCAGACAATAGTGAGCGACAAAAGAAAAGGTCAGAGCTTAGAATGGCTTTCACCATCATGGTTGTGATACTAGTATTCGGTAGCTGCCGGTTACCGTTTATGATATTATATCTATACGACCCTTCTATGACCAAAGTCAAGCCTTTTATACATACTTTGTTAATCTATGTAGGATCTAGTTCTAATTGGATAAATCCCATAATTTATTCCATGACTAACAATCAGATCAGAGATACACTGAAACAGTTCTTGTTTGGTTTTAAGAAGAAAGTTGTATTCAATGTCGCCGCTAAGAGGAAGAGTACTAAGGCTTAGTGTCTTTCCATTTCTGGAGAGAAGGATGTTATCATTCTGGAGATGAAGGAATAATTAAGGATGAGACAAATGATTATATAAGCAGTCTGAAAGAGTCGTCAGTGTTCGCATATACAGAGAAGCGAAGAGTATAAAATCTATCTATGAGCCGCGACACGGGAAAACCAACAAAGTGGTTGTGCGCCCAGCGCAGACTCAGATCAGCCTGGGCATCCGCCCAGTCTGATCAGAGTCTTCGGTTTGCGCTAAAAGGGTAGCTATGGGTCTAAGCTGGCTCCATGCGGACAGCGAGGACTCTGATCAGACTGAGCGGATGCCCAGGCTGATCTGAGTCTGCGCTGGGCGCATAACCACTTTGTTGGTTTTCTCGTGTCCTGGCTCATATAACGACGGCAAATAGTCTAATTAGACAGATTTGCCGTCTCTATGGACAAATACTAAGAAGATCCGTATAGGTAGAAGGTAGCGATTGGACTGAAATTTTGTGATCGAGCATCGGTATATGAAAATAATCCATGATCGAGTAAACATCGCTTAATTAGGCTGTTATATAGAAGCCTTAAACACTAATTTTTGTCCAAGCGCTATATGTATTCCGTTGCTATGTTTTATTGCATTCATTGTCAAGATGTGCTGTGAAATTAAGTAAAAGTTGTACAAGATTGTGTTTGTAAGATTCGCACATATGTGCAGTACAATATCTAAATGTGACAGCTGCCAGCTAATTCTGACAAACTATTGTGTACGGCCAGTGACTCAGTACTTTTAAAAAAAAAATTCACATGTCTAAACTTTGTCATACAAGTCGAAGTCATATTATGGGACATACAAAATGAATGTTATTTTTTTGTCTGAAGTGTTCTGCATATTCTCAACGCTCAGTCTCTTACAAATCTTCATGGCATGCATTTTTTCTTTTTCTTTTCCTTTTAAATCATTTAGCCAAGGCTGGTAGGTGAATATCGAGTAATGGTTTAAGGGGCGTATGAAACCATGCAATGACATTGCTGTTATACGTATAATTTCTATAAAACCATGACCTCGAATTTCATCCTTGTTGTATAGAACATATTGCATATGCTCTTTATTTCCAAGGGCAACCGTTAGCATTTTCATATCTACATGAAAACTGTTTCGTTATAACTCTGTAAACATGTATTTTGTGCGCGGAGACCATATTTTAATAAAATGTAATTGTTTTGTCTCCATTCGTTTAGTTTTACCAACTTACATCAAAGTACAATATTGTTTGAGTGCGTATACTAGCCCCTCGTACAACAATGCTCCAGACAGAAAAGGGTAACGGAATACCGTATAAGCGGTAATTTTCGCGGGTTCAAATTTTCGTGGTTTATGCTCAATGAAGTAAATTTTATTTTTGCGACTTTTAATTTTCGCGATAAGAAACATGCGCGAAAGGTAAATTTACTTATTTTCACCGGCAGGCCACAGGTTAAGTTCTACGTTGGAGTTACTAAGTTCTACGTAGGACTTCCTATCGCCTACGTATGAGACAGATATTTTTAACCTGTCACTAGGACGCTTCCATACAAAACAAACCGTTTAAAAGCCTAAAAGATTTCATAATACTGGCATGGAAGGGTGGGTTCTAGAATGTTAGAACAAAAATAATCTGATATTGTCGTTTAATACATTAGCGTGTCATGTGGTGTATCATCCATTATGTTTTTCAAAAGTTCCGTGTATAATCACGGCTGGTAAAAGCGTAATTCCATTCCCAATTTAAGTTTCTCAAAATACACGCTATGTAATCACGTGACCTAACTGTACAGCGACAGCTGCTTTTTTGGTAACCAAACTGCTTTCTTGGAAAGGAAAATGGTTACCACGCGCTTCGTTGTGACGGTAAGTTGATTTATTTCTTGCCTAATTATTTCAAAATTGAAATGATTTACATCGAGCAAGTGGTAGCAATGAATAATCTGCTTTGTACTTTGACAACAGAACAGAACAGAACAGAAATTTTATTTAGACATAAACTATACAGTTTCTAGTCTATCAAAATACATTATAATACATACATAGATCACACAATCACACGCTAGATATAAACTGAATTATTATAGACAATTTGGTGCTGATATTGCAGGTAACGATGCAAAATTTAACACTGCAGAATTTGTTCAATATAACGGATGCAGTATATATACAGATTGGAGGATGAACTCCGTACCTAATTACTCTTAAATTCATGGAATATTATTATTTTAATCAATCCAGCGGGCAAGCAGTGTCGAAGCAACGCATGATAGCATGGCATCGACGTCCATGCGACGTTCAGTATGTCGCATCGACGTCGATACGACACCGAAACGATGCATCGACACGCTTGCCCACTGACAGATCAAAATGACTTACCTCATGAATATAACTTTTATAAAAGGTTACTTGTATAGTCCGTTTGCTCCCAAGTGCAAACGAGGTTTTGCTTACTTTCTCGAAAACGATGAAAGTTCCATCAAATGTTCTAATGTCCTAATGATTCCGATAACTATACATAACAGAATACGAAAAATCCAAATTTTTGGATGTTTTTGTAAAATATTTTCCATTAACAGTAATGCAAAAACTGAGCAGTTTCACTGAAGGGCGTCATATGCTTGTAAGAACAGCCAAAACATTGTTGATAGTAAATAGCGTAAACTTCTTGTTTACTACAGGTGTGGGCGTATATGAATGAAATAGTAAAATGTATTCACATGTCCACACGCGCAACGCATGGTGTCACCGGTCAGATGATACTATGTTGTGAATAAATTTTTACTTTTTATATAGTTTTGCGAGTAAAAGGTTTATGTTTCAACATTTGCTAATATGTGGGTGAAACAAAATATAGAAAAAAAACCGGATTCAGAATAAAAGTTCAATTAATTATGCAAATTTTGTTCCGGGGATAGCATACATTGGTCACATGCTCTAATACGTAAGACTAAACGGGAATTCCAACAGCTAACTTTTACTCCCTTGTAACAAAGAGGTGAAAATGACATATTTTAGGTCCATTTTTGTAAAGAAACTTTTTTATGCAAAGCCTCACATTTTTACAAAATTATGATTTTGTTATGTATAGGATGAAAATTAAGAATGAGCAATTCAAAAATCTTCTGCCTCTAACCAATTTTGAGAAAATATTGGGGATGCCGTTTGCATTTGGGAGCAAACGGACTATAAGTGATTTACGTAAAGCAAAAGATTCATACACATATTTCCCTAGGTTTCTCAGAATACAGTATTTAAGCGACAATCTGAAGAAATCTGCATGGGTAATGTGCTTCAGTTTGTTGTCATCTCAAATATTTGTGTTTTCTCTCAATTTATTATGGTAATTTTGAATGATCACATATGTATTATACATTATTTATACTGATGTTTTGTAAAAATACTGTTATTTATCACGTGAAAAGAAAAGGAGGCTGTTTTGCATTTTTTGTTTAATGAGCTGCTTTTTGTTGTGATGAACTGCTTTTTACATGTAGGTATTACATTCAGTCGGCTGTACTGCTTTCCATAAAACGATGTATCACAGTGTAGGTCTTTAGACTACTATATCGTTCTGAGAATTTTAAGAAAAGTCAAAGTCCAGTCAAACCTGTCTTAAGGGGTCACCAAAGGGAAAGTTGGCTGCTTAAAACAGGTAATCCTGAATACAGGTTCATTTGCACTGTATTTTGGTTCAAGAGACCCAGACAAGGTGGCTGCTAAATACAGTTGGCCCTTTAACCTAAGATTTTATGGGAATAGTTGAAGATTTTGGCCTTTAAAATGGTGTTTATGATGTATGACCTTGGGTTGACCTTGACATTTTTTACGGCAAGCTGTTGTATGGGAAAATGCTATAATATAAGATTTCATGGAAATTTTTGAAGATTTTTGCCTAAAAATCGGTATGTGCAATTCGTCTTAATGAGTACATGAAGATTTGTAAGCATAAGAGATCAAGGTCATTCTCTGACCTTTGACCAGGTCTCTCATATTTTGACAATTTCAAACATCTCCTCAAAAGCCGC
Source organism: Ctena decussata (assembly GCA_963989385.1). NCBI lineage: Eukaryota > Metazoa > Mollusca > Bivalvia > Lucinida > Lucinidae > Ctena > Ctena decussata. The sequence goes on from OZ022508.1 coordinate 37,299,123, forward strand.
TAGGTCAGTTGTAACCAAATTTCATATACAGCCTACAGGGGCTAAGGATTTTTTTTCAAACAATCCATGTCACATGACAAACATGGCCGCCGTGCCCATATACGGCAAAAGCCTTGAAGAACCAATTGACTGATGGCCTTGAAACTTGGTATGTAGCATTGACTACTCTAGTTCTACCAACATTGTTCAAATGATGTCATTGGGTTGACCTTGACACTTTTACGGCATGGTGAAATATAGGAAAATGCTAGAACATAAGATTTTATGGGAATAGTTGAAGATTTTGGCCTAAACTTGGTGTATACATTTGTCTTATTGAGTAAATGCAGATCTGTGAGTACAAGAGGTCAAGTCATTCTTTGACCTTTGACCAAGGACTGTCATATTTTGACAATTTCAAACATCTCATCAAAAGCCACTGAGCCAATTGCTCAAGTGAGCGATTCAGGGCCTCATGCCTCTTTTTGAATTTCGCGGTTTCCTGGCCGAATTGGTTCCCGGTGCCCTAAAGACAGAATTTATACAACGCAACAAACAATTGCGGATATAAATTACGCATGTAGCTCGAGTGGTGCTTCATCCCATGTGTTCCATGAACACATGCACTAACACATGCATCATGGCATGTCACCCTGTACTATTACACTTACAGCAATACTTAGTACAATAACTGTAATCTGTAAATTTCAGGTATTTTGCAGTTTAAATAACTTTTGGTCATTCTGAAGTCGCAGTAACAGACTCCGTGAAACCAAAAATGCAGTTCAGTTGGCTTTGTTTCATGCTAGGAAAGCAGTTCACTTCTTCCGACAGAAAATCCTGTTTTTCTCATAGAATACTAAGCTAGTCAAGTTAAACTGTATTTATTTCGAAAATGCACTTTCTTGCGCACCATAGGCAGACTTTTCTCGGTCTTTTTCGTTGTATTTCTTGGTTAAAAAATATTTTTTTCGTACACTAATCGTGGTAAAAGACTAATTCACACCCGTTTAATTGCGATATTCTCATTTCTTTTCCATTCATCGAAAATGACGCCTCTGCTGCAAGAACCTACATATATGGTGTATTTATTCGTGCAAGAACTTTCACCTTTCTGACTGTATTAGAGAAGGAATCCTTCACAATACTTACATGGTGCGAACGCCGTTCTCCGGAAATCGTCCCTAGAAAGCAGTTTGGTTACCAAAAAAGCAATTGTCGCTGTACATATAGGTCACGTGATTACATAGCGTTAAATAATTACCCAAAATTGAACATAATTGCAATTCAACTGGTACACGTACATGTATGCATGAGAAGCATATTTGTGTATTATATTCGCTTTGAAATAAATGTATCAGTGGAAATGACCACAAACTGCTGAAAGTGGCCAAACCGAAATTTCGGTTTGGCCACTTTTAGAAGTTTTGTGACTATTAAACTTGTTTATCTTTTAAAAAACTGAAATTTTGAAACTGTATGCTTTACATACATACAAAATGAACAGCATTTTTAGTTTTTGGTAATCTATTTTCAGCAGCTTAAATATAATGAACAAAAACAGAAACGTTACATCAACATTCAAATCACTTTTTTCCAGAAACACTCAATTCAAATTTCTAAATTTATTCAAGGCTAAAACCTTGAACAGAAAAGTCATCATTATGATTTCATTCATTACCAATCCGTGTTTTATTCACGCCAATTCATTTGAAGTTGTAGGGGTAGAAAATCATAAGTTAGTTTTTAATTATATGTAACGCTTCTTTTTTGTTCAGTATATTTAATTTTCAAGAGGAAATGGTATTGTGTGTTTACCGGGCATGATAATGGTATAATACTGCATATAAGATGTACGAAGAGGAAAAGGTACTCTGTGTTTACCAGGCAAGATAATGGTACTGCACAAAAAGAGTAACTATAAGATGAACGAATACACCTCTAACTGGGAAACATTTGTCTCCCTTTTTACCAGGCACTGCACATGATTCTGTTATTTACTTGAAGGGATTCAATTACCAGAGTATGAAATACCCCAGCGGGCACATGACGTCGAAATGACGTCGTACTGAGGTCGATGTAAGGTCATTACGTCGCATCAACGTCAATATGACGTCAATACGACGTCATGTGCATGAAATGTGTCTGGAATGACGTACTGACTTCGATGCGACGTCATTACGTCTCATCAACGTCAATATGACATCAATACGACGTCATGTGCCTGCTGGGACTTCATTCTGATGTTGCCTCCCTGGTAAAAGGAACCATGGTGGTATATCTGTGCATTTTCTAATGCATTTTGTCATATCTGATATAAGGTGACTAGGTGTACTTTCTATTGAAGCAATTCTGCCGCATTTTTGCCTCTCTTATCTGGAGCCCCTGTAGCTCAGTGGGTTTCAACGTTGGCCAACCAAGCTAGCGGCCCGATTCGATTCCGGCTGGAGGGCGAAAATCTTTACAATCGTCAACAGAGTTCCATTACACACAATCTTTCATTATCACCCTCCCCTCTTCCTGATATGACTGAAATACAGTTTGAAAAGGACGTAAACACGCAAGGCATTTATGCAACTGAAGCGTTGGCCTGCTAAGCTTGCGGTTCGGGTTCGATTCCGGCAAGATCTTTTCAACTGTAAACAGGTTTCCATTGTATCAGCTTGTCATTATCATCCTCCCACCGTACTCATATGACTGAAATAGTGTTGAACAAGACGTAAAATCATCCATCATTTCATATATGGATCATTCAGCGACCTGTTGAGAAAGTACTTGCACGCAAAGCGATCAAACAATAAAAATGAAATACAGTCAACTCCCGATAGCTCGAACACTGATATCTCAAAGTACCTTCTTATATCAAAGAATATATTTCTTATTTTTATTTACTTTTCAGCACCTGTTATTTCAAACTACTGTTATCTCATAGTAAATTTTCTGGTACCAGAAAATTTACTTTGAGATATCAGTAGTTTGGGCTGAAGTTCGACTGAGTTGAATGTAGTCTAACGTCTGAAATGGAATAGAATAGATTGGATGAGAAATCCTGCATTCCACTAGTTTATATACTACTCAAAAGCATCACCGTACTTTTTATTCCATAGAGCTTATACAAAAATGTCATATTTCACCTGTGTAAAAATAACATAAGTAGCAATGAAATACATGATTATGTATGATTAAGGGTCTTGTGTTTTGGTATTATAAATGTGAAAAGTTGGTCTTCAGATTCCGTCCGTCTTGGTAGATGTAGATATAGGCTTTTAAAAAGTAAAAGCCTAATTCAGGACAATTTCTCATATGGTTTGTTAAGAGCCAATCCCATTAGTCAGTCAGAAACTTTTATCTACCCAGACGGGGAAAAGTTGGTGCTCGGATTCCGTCCGTCTTGGTATTAAAAAGTACAAGCCTAATTCAGGACAATTTCTTAATATGGTTTGTTAAGAGCCAATACCATTAGTCCGTCAGAAACTTTCATCTACCCCGACGGGATCAGTTCTGTCCCCAATTTTGTCAGGTGTTTACACAGACATGCGTGTGCGAGTTACAGAAACCACAAAGCAAAACAGAGGCACTCCTGTCTTGTATACCTCTTGGAAATAAGCTGATTTAACATTATGTCTATGGGGAAATGTAGGAGGACCATCACAAATCTAGAATGAGGTGGACGAAAATATCCCTGTCATGCTATTTCATTCCGTTCCATTCTATGTTTTAAAACACTGCACCCCCACCCCTTCTCAAACAAGGTACATGGTTATAAAGAAAAAAATATCAAATAATGAGGTATGAGACATTTATGTATGATAACAAATAACATCTAACTAGAAAAAGTGTTCATGAAACACTATGCCCCTAACCGTATGCTTGCCTCTACAGAAAGTTCATCCCATAACATTTAAGTCAGAAAATGGTATAACTTTATCCAGTATATACAGAATTGGCTTTAAAGCTAATCAGGTCATCTACACATTGGCCTGTAACTGTATGCCAAATATAAACATGCTCGCTTAAGTGGTTCTTCAGATATTTTGGTCACAAGGTCATTTTTGTATAAAATGCCTATGTCTGAAAAAGAGGAATAACTCAGCTAAATATTTACAAAATAAGCCCAAAACTTAATCAGATCATTTACACCTTGGTTTGTAACTGTATGCTAAATATAAACATGCTAGCTTAAGCGGTTCTTTAGATATTTTGGTCAAAAGGTTAATCCTATATAAAATGCCCAAATCCAAAAAAGGGGAATAACTCAACCAAACAGTTACAAAATATGCTTAAAAGTTAATCATCTACACATTAGTCTGTAACTGTACGCCTTCCCATATATAAACATGCTAGCTTAAGGGGTTCTTCAGATATTTTGGTCACAAGGTTATTCCTATATAAAATGCCTATGTCCAAAAAGGGGAATAATTCATCCAAAAATTTACAAAATATGCTCAAAAGTTAATCAGCTCGTCTATACCTTCGTTTGTAACGGCATGCCAAATATCAAGATCCTAGCTTAAGCGATTCTTCAGATATTTTGGTCACAATGTAGTTCCTATATAAATACCTATGTCCGAAAAAGGGGCATAACTTCTGAGCGACAAGAGAAGCAGAGGAATAAAAAATAGGAGTATGCTTATTTTTTATGAACATGCCACATATAAAATTTCAAGATCCTAGCATAAGCAGTTCTTGATTTTCACAGCTGCCAAGATGCGTTACGGACAGACGGATGGACGGACAGACGGACGAACGGGCAGATGGACGGACAGGCCCGAACCAATATGCCCCCTCAACTTCTCCGAAGTTGGGGGCATAAAAGAGAGTGGAGATAATAAGGAGTCTTATCACACTTGTACAAATACAAGTATATTGTTCGAGACAAATGCAAAGCTTAAAGATCTTGCTTGTACATATACAAGTATATTATTCGAGACAAAGATCTTCACTGGCTGAGACATAAACTACCAAAAGAGGTAAAACTGAACAAAAGTCCCACAATAAATTGGCGTATAAAGGCATAAAGATTCCTAATAAATGAGCTACATCATGTGACTTCAAGCAATGTGGCATTTTAGTAATGTGATATTCAGATCATCCTTATCATTTACAAAGCGCTATAGAGGCCTCACTGTTGCCTGTATGTTTTGGGCCAGTTCCATATATTGCTGATGTGACAAGTGAAGGCTCTGATCAAAGCATTTACTTGTCACCAATTCCACATTGTTTGAAATCATATAAGGTGGCTCATATAATGTCATTCTCTTAAAATAAATTAGAACATGAGACTGAAAATTCATTAACATATATGGGTACAACTCCATATTTTCCGCCGTTTTTACCAAGGATAATAGCTTTTGAGACTGCCTTCTTTTGCTTTCCTAAAAGATGGAAAACGTATCCTCTAAACGGTGGACACAAGCTGACCCCTTTGAGAAGACAAGGAAAAGTTAAATCGGCACAGTTGTTTCTTCTGAAACTGCACCCATCTACAAATTACACATTACACATCTGTACATTAACTTTATCCACTTTAGAGAAAAACTCATGTGAACAAACAACCCTGCAAGTATACTCAGCGTCAATGAAAACGCCCCAGTCTTAAAATGTAAAATTTTTGCTTAAATTCAATGTTCATGCTATATCAACAGAGTGTAGTTATCATATCGGACCAGCTTATTACGCCCATGATGTCATTCTGCCTGAAGGTACGCTGTGAGTGTGTGACGTAACATAAGCTCTGAAATCAAGAAAAAAAAACGGAATTCTATCATAATTTCACATGGTAGAAATTTCTCAATGATGGATTTTGCTAGAGTATAGATACCCTATCAAATCGCCATAGAAAAGAAATCCAGACCACCAAATGCAACGAAGTGACTTGGATTCGAACGTCACTTTATTGTCACTTTCATCAAACAAGGACAGACCAAAGTAGCTAAAGGTAAATCTAATACTTTTTTGAAACCCAAAATGCTGAGATAAGTAATAGAAATGTGGGGCAAAGGTCAACCAATATCCAGCCAGAGCAGTACGTTACCTGGATAACGTTACCCTTATTTGCCGAACCGCGTCATAATTCACTGGAGGAAAAGTGGGTTTTACGTCAAGAGACCTTCCAATAAATGATTCGTTTGCAATCAACTGTCTGGAGGAGCACGAAATATGGATTAATTACGCTTTAAATGTGTCATTTTTGATACCGACAGTTTTCAAATACGTCAGTATTTACGTAACGCTTGATAGCACCCACTGATGAACGAAATTTAATTTGCAAACATTCTATCTCAATACCAGAAAATAAAAATTAACCAATTGTCTGTTACATAAAACCAACCATTAAACGAACCGTGCCATAAGTTTCAAACTGGTGCATTTTCATTGACGCTGAGTATATCTTGATTGAACAGTGATAGAAATTGTTTTTAAAAAAAGCATACAAACACAAGGAAAAGTTCACCGCAAAAGATAAGTAAATAAAAAAAAGCGACCGAAAATCCAAAGCGTCCTGCTTTTGCGTCTTGCTTTTCTACTCCTTTTCTTTCCTAAACCGACCTTTGCGTACATGTACCTGCAAAGAGCCTCATAAAGCAGACACAGCCATGTACGTGTTAAACGTTTTGGGATACTGATTTGCTGTTTAAATTTCGCAATATACATAGATTGTGTGTGCAAACCCAGAACTGGTAAGGCTCTATCAAACAAAGCGGCTGCATACGCTGATCGGGGTCTTAATTTGCCAGACATCTTGTAAGACTCTATTTGTTGGCCCATGCATGAGACTCCCTGTTTACATAAGGCCTAATACTAGCACTTAGTTCATTCTTTGTATGAAGTTTTTGATTGTGGTATAACAGACTAGTATAACACACCTATAAACAATACAATTTTCTATAACTATAAAATATTTAGCTGGGTTTGCTTTGCTGTGCTTTTGATGTTCTAACTCATAACCCTTTCGAAATATTTCACTTTGTCGAGCCGACTGTGGAGCAAACGTGGGCAAAAACTGGAGTGCCCAGAGAACACAAAACAAAACAACACAAATAAAAAAAATAAAAGAAATAATGTGCACGTTCGGCATAAGTACTTGGGTAGATTCCAGCAATACTCAAGTATTCCTCGAGCTACTCGAATATCTTCGCGTAGCCTGAGGAATTCAGAAGTATTACATGTACTCGGATTTACCCAAGTAGTTATGCCGAATATGCCCAGTACAAAATATTTTCCCAGGCAAGCTCGACACGTAGCAGAGCAGAGAATCCATCTTTTTTCAGCCAATTAAAGTTGACTGAATTCTACTTTTCACATCTGCCTCTTTCTTCTTTTGACCTGTATGCTGAGAAGGTTTTGATGTTTGGCTCACTGTGACAGCCTCTTTTACTCCAAACACGTCATTACAAGCTTCTGTGAAACTCTGAATACATACCTCATCTCTGTCACACAAGTGCACTTCCCGTAGAATTGTCCGAGGATTTTTAATGAAGAAGTCTCTGATTGCATTTATGATACACTCTGCTGCTTCCCGCGGCGGGAATTTATTTTTCCCCGTGCATAAGGCAGGCATTGCAACAGAAGCCAGCTTCCTTGTGTTAGCTTCTTTTAAAATATTATGAACAGTATCACTTAGCTTCTCTCTTTCATTGCCCGATCCGCCGCGCCAGACTGGTCCAACTGCGTGAATGATTGTGTAACAGTCTAATTTTCCAGAATGGGAACAAAACACACTGCCTTCTTTAACTTCTCCATTGTTGGCAACAAATTCCGAGCATTCTACTTGAATTGAATACCCTCCTGAAGCAATGAAAAACAAACAAGTGAAGAAAGACTATACTGTCAACTCCCGATATCTCGAACACTGATATCTCAAAGTATCTTCTTATATCAAAAGATAAATTTCCAATTTTAATTTACTTTTCAGCACCTGTTATTTCAAACTGCTGATATCTCAAAGTAAATTTTCTGGTACCAGAAAATTTACTTTGAAATATCAGTAGTATGGATGAAGTTCGACATCGAGATATCGAGAGTTAACTGTACATGCACCATAGTTATCCCCTCCAAATTCTTCGAAACCATTCAATATTATTGAATGGTTTCGATGTAATAAGGAGGAGAAACAGAATAATGATGTTGCATGTATGCTATTATTTCTGACCATTCAATTAGCTTTTACAAGCCGCGTCTTATACGCAATTCCGCCTTGTAATTTTAGGATTTTAACTAAAATGGCAGACACTGGTAGAATTTGTAAATAATATTCTTGGACATAAAAAGACATCGTATTCTTAATATCATTCAAATAGGAAAATATTTGGAATGCATGGTATGCATGTAAGACATGTTGAACTAAAAAGGTTGTGTACGAATACGTTATGCAGCCAAAATTCAAATTTTAAGGAAAATACTTAACCAAGAACGTAATTCAAGTTTTAAATGTAAACCAAAAAAATCTGATGCAATTTTGCATGACAACTTTTAAAATGGTATGGCTTTAAAAGACACAGTTTATGATGAACTTTCTTACTTGAGTCCCTATCAGACTTAGCATAATATTGACTCATCGAACATAAGAAACCGAAGGAGAAAACCATTTACAGTCATCGTTCGATATCTCGAAGTCAAATTTCAGCCCAAACTACTGATATCTCAAAGTAAATTTTACTTTGAGATATATGTAGTTTGAGGTAATAGGAGTTGAAAGTGAATAAAATAGGAAAATATTCTTTGATATGAGAAGATATTTTGAGGTATCAAAGTTCGAGATATCGGGAGTTGACTGTATGTATGTTTAAGGAGCGGAAATGTTCACACTTCATGAAACCATACCTTTCAGGAAATGTTTACACTTCATGAAACCATACCTTTCAGTACTATCGCCTTTGCAAGACCTCCATCATGTCTCAACCTCTTATCGGCAGCGTTGACCAAAGCATCAACTCTGAAAGTCGTCAGATCTCCCTCAGAAGTGAATAAAATTCGATCATCTCCTACCATGTAAATTCCATGGAACTTACAGTCAGACATATTCATTTTTATTTCATTTATCACGATGGTTCTTTTCCCAAATCGTGACAGATCGTCCTCATCTTGGTTTTCATTGCCCTCCTCGTCGTCCGAACTAAATCGTTCTTCATCGGCAGCTTCGAGTATTTCTTTAGCCATTTCATTCACTTCAAGAACGGCTTTTCCAATTCCAATCCCTATACCTCTCACTTCTATCACATTCTTTTCTGTTTTTATGTTAATACAGAATTGTGAGAGAGAATTTTGGATTGCTTTTACCTTATTTTGGCCTTCCTGTTTGACCACAGCGCCTATATCTTCCGTGTATTTCATTTTTACAGCTTTCATGTCATTGTCGCGTAGGAATATAAATATGGCGTCCGCAGCATCTCTAAGAGCAACTGTACTCAGGGAATAACATAAGATCCTTGTGTTAGCACGGTCCAGAAATATTTCAACCTGTTAAAAAGCAACGATAAAATGAAAGTGGTCAAAGTACCCAAATCATAAGTCCGAACTCGTAAGTCATTTAAACATAGAGAATTCCGGAATATTTTGGATACACAGACATGGACCCCAAAACAGAGGTGTGATCAGGTGCCCAAGGGTAGTAAGCATCACATGCCTATTATAATACATCCGCCATATCTATGTATCAGCGGAAAAAATCAGTGAAAATGAAAGTCCGGTATTTCGAAGTTTAACTAAGCTTCGGCTGCGCCATCACATCGGAAATTAGTTTGGAAACGGCCACATTGTAGGGATCAGCGAGGTCATGGTGTCTCCCATAAAACTTTTTAACTATCGACACAAGCTTTACTTTATGATAACCCTATTTCAACAGTTTTCGAGTGAGTAGTTTCCCTCTTTCAACAAAATCTTGATATTTGAAACAGGCTCTAGCATAGCGGAATAGCTGAGAAACATAAACTGCATATGCAGGTGCCGAAGGGATATTACTCCTCAAAAATGGAAAGTTAACAATGGGAAAATTGGAAGTCGTCCCTCTTGTCATAAAGCCTAGTGCCAAGCTTTCCGTTGTCAGTATAGGGATAACAATCTAACCCAGCAGGCACATGACGTTGAAATGACGTCGTACTGACGTCGATGCGACGTACTGACGTCGCATCGACGTCAGTATGACGTCATTTTGACGTTATGTGCCTGATGGGTAAGTATGAGGCAGATGAACTGGTCTCTGTGGTATCTTTAATTTCAAGTTCACATGGATAGATGAGGTCAATAAACTCCGAAATCTTTGATTATTCAGAGACAAAACATCATCTATGTACCTGTAGGTGAAGTTGAATTTCTGTGCAAGGTGTTTATTACCTTCTTTTAAGAGCCCTTGTATAAACTCCACCTCATACCCGTAAACAAACAAGTCAGCAAGTAAGGTTAAATATATAAAAGTTAGTATATGTATTAAACACAGCTTTAATAATAAAAGCTGGCGCTATGATAACGTGTATTTATGTGTTCTCCATAAAGTGTGACTTTTTGTTAGAGCCGCCCCTCTTAGTCAGTTGTTATAAAAGCCACAATATATGAACCGCGACATAAGAAAACCAACAAAGTGGCAAGTGCGCCCAGTGAAGACTCACAACAGCCCGGGCACCCGCCCAGTCTGATCAGAGTCTTCGTTGTCCACATGGAACTAGCTTAGATCCTTAGCTATCTTTTGAGCGCACAGCGAAGACAGCCGCTGCCCAGGCTGGTCAGAGTCTTAACTGGGCGCACATGCCACTTTGTTGGTTGTGTGTGTGCATGTGTTATTGTTTAGACGTAACGACGTTGCGTCAGATGTTGGTGATTTTTGTGTAACGTCCAAAACGTCGTGTTTTTCACAGAGTGGCGATGTTCATTTCGTTAATCCTATGCACTAATTCAATTTATTGCTGTAAAATGAAAAGAATCAGATGAAATTGTTTTGTTTCTTATTTCTGTTAATAGCATGGTGGATTAAGTTAAGATGGTTTTGAAATATATGTTCTCGAGTAGAATTAAGAAAAATAGAGTATACCTAGGTAAACTCAATTATTTTCAGTATTAAATAGGGTAGGTCGGGGTTCACTAGATATTCTACGGTGTAATGTTTTATCTAAGGCCGGGGTACAACAACACTTCCTTCAATATGATCCCGGGCACAGCAATTCCTACAATTTACATGTGCGCCCAGCGATGACTAAAATAAGCTCACGCATCCCCGCAGTCTGATCAGTCTTCGTTGTGCGCTCTGTGGGTAGCTAGCGACCCAATGCTTTTTACTGCGGTATGTGATGAATCTGATCAGACTGCGCGGAAGCGCAGGCTGATCTGCGTCTTCGATGAGCGCACATGTATATGCTTATAATTTTGACGGAACCATGCTGATTTCTGCTCTCGTCCTTTCTTCTTTTTCTCATCTTTTGTCAACTGTAACCGCTCGCGAATGGTCATTTTGCCTGAATAATTGAAAACATTGAAATTTGATATGATTATTTTTTATCGGAATATCATTTTTGAAGACATTGCGTGATTAAATTTATGATACTTCCGCATATAAGCTACAGATAAGCCAAAGTTCTAACGGAAACGTTACGGCGCGATAAATAAAGGACAAAAGACGGTGTTTGAGACATTTTACCTAGACAAAGCATTTCAAAGATATTTCAATCAACATTCAACCATTTCGCTTGATTAAAAAAATCAGCCTGGAGTATATAAAAAACGCATTTACATATTTTATTTCGAAAAAGAGATTCAAAGAGATATTTTTTCTATTTAGTAACAAAATAATGCCTCTTATTTATGATGACGCCATTTCTGTGAGTTTGACATTTTCCCAAGACATCGCAAAATATCGATAATTTTTCGTGAAAAAGAAGAAATCACGAATGCATTAAACTTATTGTTCTATTTTCAAAACGCATTTTTGTGAAATACTCCAATTTACAAACCGACGAAACACTAAAAAGTTATACACCAAAATATATACAGACCCCTCATCTTTTCCCCCATTTTCTTTAGATCTCTACACTTTCACTTTATTTGCTTGGCCGGTGTAACGAAGTAAAGTGACCCCCATAGAATAACGACCCCCCGGTCATTATTCTTCAGAGAAAGTGACCCCCTTTCTATAGAATACTGACTCCCTTTAAAAAATAATGACCCCCCTGATGATATTTATAAAATAGTGACCCCCGGTCATCTTTCTTTAAAGAATAGTGACCCCCCCCCCCCCATCCCCACCTCCGTCATAATATTATGACTCCCCATGAAGCAGTGGTGTCTTCATATACAGTAAAGCCAGAGAAAAACTTGACATAAAGTGCAACTGATGTGCACTAGCCCAGAGAGAGGTGTGCACATGACTTTGAGTAAGCTCAGAGACACAGGTGCACTCGACTTTGCGACCCAAGTGCACTAGACAAATTTCCAACTCAGCAATCACCTGTGAATTCAATGTGCACATTCATGTTCAGTATATTTGCTATAAACCTACTCTACAGTTCTTGGTTCAACATTGTAAGACACCATTTATTCTTGATTTTTCTTTTTTACTTTCTTTTTATTTATCTATTTCATTCCCTCTTTTTCTTTAACCAAACATATCAAATTTGATCTTTTTATGTCATTTGAAGTCTGTAATCACCATCTATTTATTAATGAATACCAATCAATTAAAAATAGTGGTAAAAGGTTGGGATAATTACATTAAATAGAACATTCTATCAAAGTAATTTAAAGGTGCGCAAACAATGATTTTTTCTAATACCCCTTTCAGTTTTTCCTAGTTACAAAATTATGAGTAGGTGGAGTGAGAAGTGCCATTATATTTAAATGTAGATAATGCTTTATTCCCAACACACTTCTTTAATGCTTTTGTTGTTATAAGACAATAAAAGATGACAGCCAGACAGAAGTCTCTTTCAGGTAAGTATTTATCTAATTGTTACCTTATTTATTGCAGAGCACCTCGTTTAGTAAGGCTAATTTAAATATGTTTATTTTAGTATATCGATGTTTTGGAAGAGCTTGCTTAACGCTGCGTATTTAATTATTTATATTTCAACATATTTATTTACATAACGTTACACGATAATAAATTTGGCTAATTATCTCTGTCACTATTTCTGAAGTAATTACAGAAATTTGTGGACTTATATATATATATAATTTTATATCATTGCAACTCTATAGTCACTGATTATCTATCTGACAAAACCATGACATTCCCTGTCCGCCAAGCAAAGACGCATTTCAGCCTGGGAATCCGTCCAGTCTGATCAGTCTCTATTTTGCTCATGCAGTCAGAGAAGATTCTGATCAGCCTCGGTGGATGCTTAGGCCGATCTGAGTCTTTGCTGAGTCATTTTGTTGGATCTGTCGCGCAGCGGCTCGAATGAGATGGATTTGAATAAGGCATCTGTCAATACATGTATCCTTGGGCAAGAAGATTTCTTGTTTGTGTAAATGTTTGATCACTGTGTACTTAAAGGTCTGGTTTTTGCTCTTCAAACCCATAATGGAATCTTCTTCAATAAACGGGTAATAAGAATATCGAATGCATCTCTTAATCTCCTCGTTATTAAAGTCATAAAATATTAAAGTGCTGAGACAGCTGCCAGCCTCAGGGTTCCCGGTGGTGTATATTCATGAATCAATCCAGTAAAACCTTAAACAAATGGAGATCAGAACCATATATTTTGGAGAAAAAAAAAACATAAAAAGGAGAAAATGCAAATAAAATAAAATAGATAGAAAAATAGAATTGAACTGAAAAAGGAAATTTAGAAGAAAGAAATTTTGATATATATATATATATGAATATTTTCTTGTATATTACTTACAAATCGTACTTACTTTACTTTTTACCATTTTACATATTTCGCCATTATGATTTTCAATTTTAATATTATTAACTTTTTAATTCATTATTTTATCTTATTTATTTATTGGTTTGGTAGTTGAAATATTCTGCAATTTAATAAATTTTGAATTTTCAAATAAAGAAAGACAACGCAATTTGTAAAGATAAAATTTTTGTTCCAAGGCTCGCTGCATAGATCCCTAAGACTACAATTAGATTGTGAAACATATGTTTTGAAAATCATTGATAATCAGTTTGAGGAAATAAGTTTAGTGATTAAAGCAAGGTATCTGTTATTGATTTCCCTCAACTAGTTCACATTAAGACATAAGGTATGAAAAAAATAATACAAATGAAAAAATCTACAAAGACATCTTAATTCTTTGTATCACATGTAGTCACCGTGGAAAGGAAATATTCCTGTTGCGTTATATGTCGTAATGGGTTGTAAATTGTGTAGACTCTGGCCAGGCTGTGGACACATTTGAGCCGCGACACGAGAAAACCGACAATGTGGTTGTGCGTCCAGCGCAGACTCAGATCAGCCTGGGCATCCACCCAGTCTGATCAGAGTCTTCGTTTAGCGTTGAATGGGTAGTTAAGGGTCTAAGCTACCTCCATGCGGACAGCGAAGACTCTGCTCAGACTGGGCGGATCTGAGTCTGCACTGGCCGCACAACCACATTGTTCGTTTTCTCGTGTCGCGGCTCATTTCTAGTTTCTTGATGAATTGACCCCACTTGAGAAATGAGTAAAAATTGAAAATTGCAGAGTTGCTATTCCTGAAAGTATGCCCATGAACTATAATACTGTATACCGTATTGCGTGAAAGTTTAACCTTTACACATATCTCTTATGCAAAATCCATATGATCTCCAATTCAAACTGTATTCAAGGCTGTCGCGGCTGATCCGGACCGGCCATGGACCACTGTTTTGACAAGCATAATATGAATATTACTCCCCCCACCCTCTTTTTTCCATTTGTGTTCTCTTTCCCCCATTTTTTTTTAAATCTTAACTAAGAGTGTGCGGAAAACACCAACCCTTTTTCATATTAGTCAATGAAATCTTGTTATCAGCCGGAGTCAACTATTGATAAGCCTGAGGATGTGAAGCGAAGTGTCGGCACACTTCATATACAAACATTGCGATCGTGAAACAGATACCTGTTTGATCGGATTAACTTACTAAAGAATTTGCTTGATGAGAGAATTTAGAGACACTTCAACTATTTGCAGGGGTAGACATAGTTGTTTTGCAGTGCTTCAGATAAGAAGGGGTAGTGTGGTAATTTACAGATAATTTATCACATTTCTCCATAGAAAAGTATATAATCTTTATTTCCTCCAATAATGAAGAGTACATGTATATAACATACAACACAATACCAAAGTTGTAAGCCCTCATTAGAATCGATTCACCGAGAAGGTTCTAATAAGGGGTTGCAGTCTGGAACTCTGTATTTGTGATGTTTTTTTCGAAATTTTACAGAAGTAAATTGTCGTCTGCCTTTTAGGTGCTTAGAGGGTTTATAAACTAAAGGAGGGTTTTGTCTACTTTTGGTGACCAGATACACTTTCAGAGGAAGCAACTCTAATCATTTTCATTTTGTTTCAATATACATGTAGGGTTCAACCCAAGAAAGAATTGAAGTGAGCCCCTATGATCAAATTCTTTCCTATATGAGTTTATTTTGTCTAGGAAAGCAGACAAGAAAGTCACAAAAGTCGTTCCCCATTTAAAAAAAAAATGCGGAAAAAAAACGTGATAAAAATTGCAGGAAAACGTGATAAACTAGTAAACTGTCTTAAGCCTTGCAGACAAGGCATCTCATATATTGAAGAACAAAAACAGCGTAATTTGCAAATAGCGTAGATCCTGATGAGGCGACTCATAATAAGCCTACACTGTTTGCCCTCTAGTCTTTGAATTCTTATTCGTTTCTTTAATATAGCGCGAACAAACGAAAATAGCTGAATTTGCAAATAGTGTAGATCCTGATGAGGCGGCTCATAGTGGGCAGCCTAATTTAGATCTGCACTGTTTGCCCTCTAGTGTTTGAATTCTTATCCATTTCTTTAACATCTATAGCGCGAAACAAAAAATGAAAATTGCTGAATTTGCAGATAATGTAGATCCTCATGTGGCGGCTCATAATCAATTGATTGAATGAGCAGCCTCATCTAGATCTACACTGTTTTCTCTCTAGTCTGTGAATTCTTATCCATTTTTTTAAACACTTAGAGCGCTAAAGAATGAAAAGCGCGGAATTTGCAAATAGCGTAGATCCAGATAATGCGGCTCATAATAACCAGCATCATCCAAATCTACACTGTTTGCCCTCTAGTCTTTGAATTCTTATCCATGCATTTCAATTCTGCGCTGGGCGAACAACCACATTGTTGGTTTAGTCGTGTCGCGGCTAATTTATTTCTGACTTTGTTTACTTAAGACGCCGCAGAAGTGTGAATACATGTATCCACTCAGTTTTAGACAACAGTACAATAAACTAAGATTCAAAAGCGTAATGAAAGTGGATTTAGAACAAACAAACAGATTTACCTTTGAATATGCTTGATCCACAACTCATTGTGTTAGTTTTGTCATGATTCAAGATCAAATAAAAGAATAAAATAAAGTTGATAGTTTAATACCTTACAATATGTCTTTTCTGATTTGCAAATAAAAGGAAAAAAAAAAAGAAAAAAGAAAGACATCAGAAAATTAGAACCAATACAAATTTAAAATTGTTATATTTTCTTTACTCTTGCAATACAAATTAAAAAAAAGATGATCTGGGTAGTGCACAAACTGTATGTCCATTCCATGACTGGCTAATCATAAAAGTATGTGTAAAGGTTCAATCTGAACTCTGAACTTCAGGTGCACTACGGTTTGAGAATGGGGTGCAACTCAATGCTCAAAGCTAGCTCAGGTGTAGTGCAACTCATGTGCAACTGGGTTGCACAAGGGTGTCAAGTCTTTCTCTGGCTTTACTGTATGCTTATGGCATATAGGATGTTGTGTCCAGTCTGTTACAACTCTCTTGTTTGATGATGGATTTTAAAACAACTTGGCATAAATGTCAAGAAGATGTGTCGCGCGCAAGTCTTAGGTACCTAACTCGAAGGTCAATACCACAGAGATCATTCTCAAAGAATATAGTGTCCTGCTATACGACGCTGGCAAACAGAATGTTGTGTCTGACCTGTAACTTTGTCATTTGTGGGTAGACTTTTTGATACTAATCAGTCTTTGAATTACGATGAATAGACTGCCTTATTTAAATAAATAAATTACAGAATGCTTTTCTCTGGCTTTCGTAACCACATATTTTCAGGGTCACTGATGAGGCTTGAATAGCCGAAACTTCGAAGTATAACCCATGGTCCGTCTATTGAATTTGATGTGTGCTCTGCTTTTGAAGGATCTCTTTAAGATTTTTATTTTAAATAACTGGAAACAAATGTTAGTCACATAAAGACAATATATCGCGTGCAAGATATAGATTCCCTTCTCAAACAAAAATTAAAGTAAGATAAATAACAATGTGTTAAGTTTGACTTATGGTGTTAATGTAATATAAGATTTTAGCATTAACAGGTAGACTTATGCACTATGCATTGTTGATTTTGAAAAACTATCATGTCTGTACATTTACTCTAACTGCCTTTTTCAGGAGGGGAACATGCCATTTTCAGTATTCCAAATATATTTTTTGATTTTTCTTATCAACTGAATTTATTTTGTTAAATATGCTTAAAATGAAGAAAATAATACAGATGCTTAAAGTATGCAATAATTTGTAAATGAATAGTATGCTAGCCTTATTCTAAGTTGCAGAGGGTCTAATTATCCCGCCCACTTTTCAGTTTTCCAGCTGTATACTATCTCCCCCTCCCCTTTGCCTAAGCATGCCACTCGCATATAATGTATATATTAAAAGTCCACGCATACATGCAAAGTGGCTTGCTGAGGCACGGGGGTTGGGGGAAATAATCTCTATAAAACTTTGTTTATTTTCAATACATTCAATTATAAAAACACCAAGTCTAGGTGTATCTGCTTGAAAATGAAAACAGTGCTGTTTATAGGGAATTTAGAACAGCACCTTTTGAAAGGAAATTTTGAAGTATGCCGAAAGTTCCTTTTGGCCCCTTTATAAGCAATTTCTTCGCGTATCGTCATTTAACTTCTCGCAGAGGAGTCATAATATTATGTCCAGGGTACTTTTCTTTCAAAAATAATTTTCTTAAAAAGAGTGATGGTGGCGTTATTCTAGGCGGTCATAATTCTTTATGAGGAGTCATTATACTTCGCGTGGGAAAGGTTTGTGTGTATGAAGGGGAGGGGGTCATAATATTATAATGTTATGACTGGGACGTCAATATTATGACCGGGGTGGGGGGTCACTATTCTTTAAAGAATAATGACCGGGGGTCGTTGTTCTATGGGGAACTCATAGAATAACGACCCCCGGTCATTATTCTATAGAAAAAGTGACTCCGTTTCTAAAACGTACTGTCTCCCGTTCACCCCCTTGTTGATGATAGCTACAAATTATTAATCCCCACCTAAACGACCACTATCTACATGTATTAACAACTGCAAGTTTTATCATTGGTAATATACTTGTTGATGTTGTTGGGAAGGATGTGTGTGTGTGTGTGTGTGTGTGTGTGTGTGTGTGTGTGTGTGTGTGTGTTATAATATTATAATGTTACGACCGCGGAGTCATAATATTATGACGGGGTAGGGGGGTCATTATTCTTTATAGAATAATGACCGGGGGTCGTTAATCTATGGGTTCCCCCATAGAATAACGACTCCCTGTCATTATTCTATAGAAAATGCCTCCGTTTCTAAACGATACTGACACCCGTAAACCACCCGATGATAGCTATAAAAAGGTCGAGGGGTTAACGGGTTCCCCATAGAATAACGACCCCCGGTCATTATTCTTTAAGGAATAGTGACCCCCTACCCCGTCATAATATAATGACTCCGCGGTCGTAACATTATAATATTGTAACGCACTCCCTCCAATACACACACACACACACACACATCCTTCCCACGCAAAGTTAAATCGCTCCTCACGAAGAATTTTGACCGCCTAGAATAACGACCCCCGCCACGTTATTTATTTTTAAACTGACCCCGGCCATTAGTCTCTAAAGAAAAGTACTTTGAGTAGAATGGTTTTATTTACAAACTAATCGAAATGACATGTGTCTGGTCCTTTTCCGGGTTGAAGATTTTGTCAAATTTCCTTGAGTAACACGAAAACAAAGTTTCTTCATGAAATTTGTAAGCACTACTACTGCTACGCTAGCCGTAGCTGCTGCAGTAGCAACAACAACAGCAACAAGAATTACTAAGAATAAATTATCTTAATGAGTGCTCAAAGAATTTTAGTACCAGAGATCAAGGCCATTCTTTGATCGTATCTCAACAGCTTCAGACATCTCTGTTAAACGAAACTACTGAGCTGATTGAAGCAAAATGTCACATGGGACCTCCATGAGTCGGGGAATCAACAGTTTGCTTGAATAGTTCTGGTCACATGACCGAGGTGTCCATTATGCCAATGTGTTATTATAAACCTTTAAAATTCTTCACATCCCAAACTTCTAATGATATTGAAAATATGATGTCAAGCATTTTGGGATTCATAGGGTATCAGGGTTGTTCACTCGTTTTCACTCTGGCGAGCGATTCAGGACTCGAGGCCCTCTTAATTTTCATTTTATAGAAATTGCTGTAAATTTTATGCAAACAAAGACGCAAGTGATCAGACGCGCATTTAGCTGCGTCTGATCTTGGTCTGCACGTTTGCCTCTGTCCCTTTTGAGGGACGCTAAGCTTAAATGGGTTAATGAAATCGTATGAGCCATAGGTGCATACAATGTACAATGTACAATGAATGGCTTTTTTTATTTATTTGGATTTTGTTGTTGCTGTTTTTTTGCACGGGGTGGTTGACGGGAAGGCGTGGGGAGGGGGTTGAGACAGGCTGACGCTCTTTCTTTTTGCTATATGTCCTTTAACTTTGCGTAGAGGGGAAATAATATTATTTCCGGCAGGGGAGGGGGTCGCTTTTTTAAAGAATAACGATCTGGGGTCGTTATTCTACGGGGGTCACAATTCTTCGCGAGGGGTCGATTTATTTCGTGTGTGGGGGTCATAATATTATGACCGGGGAGTCATAGAATTATGACCGGGGAGTCACTATTCTTTAAAGAATAATGACCGGGAGGTCATTCTATTGGGGTCAGTTTACTTCGTTACACCGGCCATTACTTGTTTTTTTGTTTAGTGAGGTAAATGTCACGCATAACGATGTGAAGATTGGCGCATAACGTCACTATGCGCGAAAATTTACACGATTTTTATAATCATTAGTTGTAATTTTTATATTTTGAAGCTCCCCACTAAACGATCTCTGTTACGTTTCTACATGCAAAATTCGACGTTATTTGCTTAATATGTGGACAATAACTTTTACTTATTGACTAAATTGGTCACTTTTTTCTCTCCACTGTAAGCTGTAATTAAATTACTTTTTGATTGATGCTTAGTTTGTAGAAATGTGTCAAGGAATAAGTGAAGGAGCGAACATTCAATATAAAGACCCCCTAACTTTTTGAAATTATCACCAACATCTGACGTCCACGGTAAATAGCTATGGTCATGTCGGGACGGTCAGTTAACCTAACCACACTGTTCCTGTGCACGCTTAGACATCATAAGCGGTTAACCAGTACTATAAGTGCACTTACTTTCACCAGGAACTGACAACTGCCCTTCTTGAATCAGCGGAAGGGAAAATGAAAGTAAGTGGCCGGACCGGGTATCGAACCCGGGACCTCTGGCTTATAAATCAGACGCGCTACCAACTGCGCTACGCGGCGGATTCGTTCTTCTGAGCCTCTTGGAGAGCATCGTTACGAGAATTGGAACAATATCATTCCAGTATCAACCCTAATGTTAATCTGGTAATATCTTATAGGAAGAAGCTAGTGACAGACCAGCCAATATCCGCTATATTTGCTACTGCCAGTCGTCTGTCACCAGCCAGTTATCGCTACATGTGCTACTGCCAGACATCTGTCACTAGCCGAGATACGTTGAATTTGCTAGTGACAGACTTAGAATACGAGTTTTAGTTTGAGTATATTTAGACAAGTTATGATTATTGTCATGAGCTACTGGGTTTATGGTTCGTTCAAATTGGCAAACGGGCAGCGCCTATGGGCACAGAAGTCGTGAACTTGAGACTGTCCTAGTCCTGACTTTTCTATAGCCTCTGGATTACTTCATCCACATATATTAGATTTGACATTGACTGTTATATTTAGTCTAATGTTTATGTTTAATATGTTTAAATATAACACTGAACGAGAGCTCCGCAAGCAGGGCAATATACGCCCGTTTCTGAATGTTTTTTTTTTGCACCGTTTCATCCTTGTCTACATTGCTATCAAGTTTATCAAGACATTCCAAACATTAAGATTCTCATAAGACAAGCCTTAAAAAAGTAATCAAAGGGATGTAACTAAAAAAATTAAGGAAGGGGAAGCAATTATTCTTTTATTAGACATACTGTCTCAATCTAATACACATTGCTATAAAGTTTCGTCAAGATATTCCATACGGTAACCTAGTAATGACTTGCCCAAGAATAGCCGTAGAAATTAATCAAAGGGATGTAACTCCATAAATAAGGAAGAGGGAGCAATTATTCTTATATAAGACACACAACCTCAACCTAATACTCATTGCTATAATCTTTCATCAAGATATTCCATACGGTTACCCAGTAATGACTTGCCCAAGAATAGCGGTAGAAATTAATCAAAGGGATGTAACTCCATAAATAAGGAAGAGGGAGCCGCAATTATTCTATTATAAGACACACAGCCTCAACCTAATACACATTGCTATAATTTTTCATCAAGATATTCCATACGGTTGCCTAGTAATGACTTGCCCAAGAATAGCGGTAGAAATTAATCAAAGGGATGTAACTCCATAAATAAGGAAGGGGGAGCAATTATTCTCTTATAAGACACACAGCCTCAACCTAATACACATTGCTATAATTTTTCATCAAGATATTCCATACGGTTGCCTACTTATCGCTTGCATAAGAACAGCCTTAGAAAATATTCAAAGGGAGGTTACTCCAAAAATAAGGGGAGGCAATCGTTCTTATATGTGACATATTGTGTCAACCTAATATACACCACTATCAAGTTTCATCACAATAGTCCAAAGGGTTAGTTAGATATGAGGTGTACAAATATAGTCTGACAAAATAATCAAAGTGAGGTAACTCAAAATCTAAGTCAAGGGGAGTAACTATTCTGGTATGAGACATGTTGTCTTAACCTCATATACATTGTTATAAAGTTTCATCATGACATTCCAAAGAGTAACCAAGTTATGGAATACTAAAGAATTGATTGCCATACAAACTGCCATAGACGAGTTTTTTTCAAAGGGCTGTAACTCCGCTAAAAATCATCGGAGCAAAATTTCCATATAATATGCGCTACTCCACAGCGTAGTAATACTGTTTAGAAAGTTTCAGCTTAATTGGATGAAAAGTATAGGAGGAGTTATCCGGAAACGAACACCCCAAAAATTCTAAGTAAAGGGCTTTTACTCCGCAAAAATCATTGGAGCGTAAGCTCGAACCGACATGCGCTGGTCCACCTCATAGTCTTACTGTATACCAAGTTTCAGCTCGATCGGATGTAAACTGTAGGAGGAGTTATCCGGAAACGAAAAGTTAACGCCGGACGGACGGACGGACGCCAGCGCCATAACAATGTACGTCCCGTTTTTCAAACGGGCGTATAAAAATTGTAAATTTTGGTAAAGATAGGTCTGTGCAAACAGTGCATGTCCAGATCAGACTGCTCCTGGAGGAGCAGTATACTCAGGAACTACACTGTTTGCCGATCCAGCTGCATCTTATAGACCCATCACTGCATTGAGAAACCAAACTGTTTGATTTCTAGGACACTAAGACAATTATTTCAGACGCCGCAATGTTAAGAATTTTAGGGTAAATACTTACCCGATCGAAAGAGCTGCTGCTTTTCATTTTGATGGAACCAATGACTCCTTGCCATTTGTCTGACGCCAACACCACCATTGTTTCTGGTCTGACTGGTATCACTTTTTCAAGCACAGTCTCCTTCAAAATTTGTAGACACAGTCTAGCCTCGTCTTCACTTCTGCTGTACATCATCAAGTCACCTGACTGATCAGAACCTCGTTCCCATTCACCAATCAAATTCCAAGTTTCAAATCGTCTGTGTACAACAGAAGACACTTCAGGGGAACAGTAGTACTGTAGCGCATCAAGAGAGCTCAAGGAATCAGTCAGAGATACAGCTCCAGGAATGTCTTTAACCCTGGTTGTTTCCGATGAGTTCTCAGTGGAATACGACTTCAAATTTTCAAGCTTAGGGCGGTCTGCTGACTGGCTGCGAGATAAACCATTCGGCTGCTTAGGCCGAACTCCTGGAAATGAGTAAGACAATTTGAGCACATAAAAGTTGCAGTCAAGTGATTTAAAACAACACATTTTAAAGGTTACAACATGGGTGTGTCCCGAGAAACGCCGTCTCCGGAAATACGCTCCATAATTTCATGACATCTATAAAGCTTTTCTCCCTTCCAAAACAACCCCAAAAATCTAGATCCATATAATAAGATGAATCTAGATGTTTGGGATTGATTTAGAAGGGAAAACCCCATCTCATAGCTGAATTTTATCAGACTGATTAAGATATTCTGGATCAATTTAGAAAGTAGAAAACTACCATTTAATAGCCGAATAAATATGATGTTTAAGCGAACTGTATATGCTCTGGCCAGATACGTGCGATAAAGCCGCTCTGACCATGCATTACTCAAGTATGCCTTATGCTTTGATAAGGCATTTCATTTAATTTATCAGATATCAAAACTTACGCATCTTGTTGGAAGTCTTATTTATGTAAGCATGCATGTAGGAACCCGTTTTAAAAGTATTCATATCCGGAAACAAGATGTTATGTCAAACATTATGCTGCTAATATGTTACCTAACACGTATTCTTTGTCTACCTGAAACCTGCAGTTACTATAATAGTATTTTTTTCTTTTAATTTATGTTAATAGCTAACGGTAAAAAAAGCGAAATGAATAATTTTCACGCAGTTAATATAATGATGTTATGTTCTTGCCTACCTGTATTTGTCGAAGAATCGTTGACACCGAAAAATAAATCTTGTTTCAATTTTTCTCCCAGGATCCACACAGAAACCTTGTATTTTCCTGACTTTTCTGATTTCAAACTGACAGAATAGCTATTTGTTTTGTCACTAAACCGAGCTTTTAGTGCATGTGTAACAAACTGGTCAGACAGAACTTCAACGTCAATATCAATATCAGCAGTTTTGACGGCCTGTCCAGTTGCGCTATACAAACGTAGCTCCAAGAAAGCAGAAGGAACACCAACCACAGCATCTGTAAGAGTAACTTTGGTTCTTTGTACTGCGACGTCCGTATCACTCATTGCTCCAAGCTGTTTTGCAAAGTCTTCAAATCGCTCGATTACATCACCCAAATATGTTTTTACGTTTGTCTTTACAACATGTGGGTAAGAACCGACACGATTAAGTAAGCATTCAATTTTTAGTTTCAATGCAGTATCAAGTTTCAGCAGTGAAATTTCATTAGCTTCCAGCGTTTGTGTTGCTAGAGATAATACATTCAGCATTTCTGTATCCTGAAAGCTAAGTTCACTCAACTGTGTGTCTAAAGATTTCCTTTTCTCTCCACAAATTAAATTAAGCTTGTATATCAACTCGTCTCTCCGTCGTTTGAAAATATCTAGGCCAGCTTCAAAACTTTGTTCAATATGAGCACGTGTTATATTTTCATTATCAAGTACTGATTTTATCTCATTTTCCAGTGCACTTTTGTGCTCTTCAACACAACGTCTCTTAGACTGTAGTTTGTCTGTCAAAGCACATAATTCAGTCTTACGTATTTTGTACACTTCTTCGACCGGTTTCAGAGAATGATTCTGATGGACATCTCTCCAACAAAGCGCGCACACAAGATGGCGACAACCTTCTGTTGCACAGTATTTATCCAACAAATGACTTCCATGTCCCGGCTTTCCACAGTGATTTGGGTCTGTTAGCTCATTTAATGAATCTGCTGGCTGCTTGGTTACGCTTACAAGCACATGACCTGACGTCAATTTCGTTCTTTTGTGAGCTGCTGTGCACTGGTTGCAAAGTGAGTCTTGGCAAGAGTCGCATCTAGTTTCTGCCTCATTTTCATCACAGTTTGTACATTGAGTTGGTACAAGGAGTCGCGACTTTTGGGACAAAAAATCCAACATATCCCGCCTTGTATTGTCTTTCGGAAACACGGTGACGTCATTATCTTTTACTTCGTGTGTTACTTTACAAAGGGGACATATAACTTTACTTTCATTGAGAATTTTTTGAAGACAAGAAAAACAGCAGACATGATAGCATGGCAGGGTGCGTGGCTGTTGTTTGTTTTCGTCAAAGTTTTGGAAGCAGACACTGCATTCTAGAAAGCGACGTCGAAGTTCTGCCTCTGACAGAAGGCAACTTGTAGCCATTGCTCTATTTTCTGTGGAGCTGAAACGTAAAATACAACCCCATTATTTAATAAAAAAAATTATCGTATGTGTTGGATCGACTCGAATCTTAAGAAAAAAATCATTTTGAGAAAACATCACTGAGCCTAAAATAAATACCGGTATAAAGACTTTTTTCTGCAGGGATGCTTTGAACCTGCTGCACTTAAAGGGATGAGCTATCTGACCAAATATCAAAGATATCATCAACCGAAGCATAATTGAGCCGCGAAACGACAAAACCAACAAAGTAACATGTTCGCCCAGCGAAGACTCAGATCTAAAACACGGTAATATAAACCAAAGTCATTTGACGGGGACAAAAATTCTGTGATATAGCTGCTGTTATATATGTATCACATTCCTTAAACAATGCGAAAAACAACTGCTAACATAGGAAAACTTGGTCACCATACCGACCTGAATTCGATGCATACAACAAATGAGCCACGACACGATAAAGCCAACAAAGTGGCATGCGCGCCCAGTAAAGACTCAGTTGCCTGCCGAGACCTGCCAGACCCCCTTTTCTCTGAAACCTTTGGGGAAGAAGTCAGCTAAATATTATCGCACTAAGTTTGGCAAATGTTAAGTTATTTTCCACCTTGAAAGTATTAATACATGTAGCGGTGCATGGTGTATAATGGTGAAAAGTCACTCTTTTATAACCTACGTTATTTCACAATTCGGAAAAATAAATAAATAAATCAATAAATAAATGAAATGAAAAAAACTAAAATCGGTTCGTCCGTGTTTTTTGCAATCTTAAGATTTGTGCTGATCTCAAATATCTAAATAAATTTGCCACGAAAAAACTAATTATATTCTATGAAGATATAATGATTGATTGATTGATATTTTGGGTTAAACGGACCTTTGAGACAGTATTTCAGTCTATATCGGGCCGTCTCCCAGAGAGAGGGAGAAAGAGGAGAAATGATAGACGAGAGCAAACATGTCGAAACAACCCCACCCGCACCAACTGCAAGCACAGTAGGCCCTTGCCCTACAATGTTCCAAATCAATGGGACGCCCCGGCACTGGAAATTACACGCAGCACATCGCACCACCCGACCATTGATAATAAAAGTACCTCAATTTGTCAACTTTTTTATTCGTGACCATCACTGTAAAAAGGAGAATTTAAGAAAATATATAATTGCGCAGGAATCGCGGGCCACCGCATTCCGGCCAAAGACGAAGCTGATACATGCCAAGCAATCACAAGTGAGGGTGGAGTTCTAGCACTGTCGGCCTCGGACAGATATTGCCTGAAAAGAACTCACGTGCACAGATTAGAGATTAGCGTTATTGTTATGTTTCAAACTCTACCTCAGCAGGCACACAAGGTTGAATCAACCTTGAATCCACCTTTGTTCAACGTCATGACGTTGAATCAAGGTTGAATCAAGGTTGGATCAAGGTTGATTCCAACATAATTCAACATACTGTGCCCATTGGGAATGTTGGTTGGTTGGTTGTTTGGGGTTTAACGGCCCTTTGAGACGGTATTTCAGTCTATATCGGGGCGTCTCCCAAAGAGAGGAAGAAAGAAGAAAAATGATAGACGAGAGAAAAAAATGTCCAAACAATTCCTAGCCGCACCTACTGCCAATAAGGTAGGCCCTGTCCTACTTATCAAATCAGTAGGACGCCCCGGCACTGGAAGTTATACCTAGGCTAGCAGCATCGCACCACCCAACCACCCCAAATTGGGGATGTATTGAACATAATGAGAGATTTGAACAAACATGCCTAAGGGGTTGACCCTATTCTGACCTTTGCTTTTGCTGATGTACCTTCGTCCCAAAATTTAGGAAAATTGCGATTATTAAGGTCAGTAAGGATTGATAATAATACTGTTAAGGGTACATTTGGAACATTGTTTGAATTAATAATGACATTTAACATTTATTTGCAATTTACATACACGTGTTCTCCTAGATGTCAGAAAAATATCAACACCTACATGTACATGATTGGTTGGTTGTTTTGGGTTTAACGGCCCTTTGAGACAGTATTTCAGTCTATATCGGGCCGTCTCCCAGAGAGGGAGAAAGAGGAGAAATGATAGACGATAGAAAAAATGTCCAAACAACCCCCACCCGCACATACTCCAAGCACAGTAGGCCCTTGCCCTACAATGTTCCAAATCAGTAGGACGCTCAGGCACTGGAAGTTACACACAGCACCATCGCACCACCCGACCACCCCCGACATGTACATGAAATTTGAAAACAAATCGCATCATTTCCATTGAAAGTGTTTAACATTCTTGAATAGGAGATAACGGGAATCCCCGCAGTGACGTCATCGGATGATCACGTGGGTAGCTTGGTTGGCAAAGTATTAGCAGCGGACAGTGTTTTTCTATAGGATAGTCTAAAGTGTAATCGCTAAAATGCGTAAAAGATAATTAAAATAAGTGCGAATAAATAGCTTCCGATTTAAAACAGTTGGAAATAAGGTCTTAGTCGAAAAAGAAATCATTTAATTAATTAAATTCATCTAGTAAAACACGTATTTGGGTATACCCATCAACTTAACCGGACTGTTTTTCTTAATAACTACGACTGAAAAAAAATTAACAGAATAAAATGAATATACTGTTGATCAGTATCTTAAGCTTATCTGAAAAAAAAACAAAATAATTATAATAAGAATAATAAAAAAAGCATCGTAAACGACTGCGTAATACCTCGCCACTGCGAACCAATACCCGTTCTTTTACCTTTTTGTACATTTGTTACACGATTTTTATTATCATTTTATACATGTATATAGCCCTCGGGCAGGGGCAGATAACCTCTGGGGACAAAATTTTGATCATGACATGAAGCTCATATTACCTAGATAATGTGTTACAAGTTTCAGGAAAATCCTGTTCATCTTTGATTTTATACAGATTTTTTTTTCATAATTTTATACATGTATATAGCCCCGGGGCAGGAGCAGGTAACCCTGGTGGACCAAATTCTGCTTGTAACAGAAAGCTTATGTCTTTTCAATCATTTCTGTGGAATTTCATCAAGATATACCAAAAGTCTGATTTTATATAGGTTTTTTTCATGATTTCATACATGTATAGCTTGTGTCAGGGGCAGGTAACCACTGGGGAACAATTGTTTTTATCAAGGCAGAAAGCTTTTATCAATATGATAATTTGTTACAAGTTTCTGAAAAATCCCTTTCAACTCTGATTTTATACAATTTTTTTCGTTATTTAATACATGTATACAGCCCCAGGGCAGGGGCAGATAACCCAGGTGGACAAAACTCTGCTTGCAACAGAAAGCTTATGTTAATTGAATCATTTCTGTGAAATGTCATCAAGATATTTCAAAGTTTAAAGGAACTACAGACCAAAACCTATTTTAAGACCTTGACAAGGGCAATAACTCCATCAGAAGAAATAAAAAGTTGCCCATTAACAATCCCAACTGAGATATTCTCAAGTTGCCAAGTTTGAAGAAAATCCGTTCATATATACTAAAGTTATCGAACGGAAACGAAGTGCTCAAGGACGGACGGACGGACGGACAGACGTACGTACGACGGACGGACGAACGGACACACGGACAGCCAGCAGGAAAACATAATACCCCGCCACGAATGTGTGGCGGGGTATAAATTAGAATATTATATCTGAGAGAATAAATTAGAATATTATATCTGAGAGAATTTAAGCGGAATTACTAAAATATGTCGATCGGATTTAGGGGCAAGAAAATTAAAAACAAAAATAATAGAACTAATAATATCTATCGATGGTTGCGATTTCTTAAAATTTTATAAACAATAAAGAAAGTATGAAAAAATAAATAATATAGAGGAAGCCATACGGTTGTGCTAACGGATAATTAGCCGCACTCAGCACACAAACAGCTTATTTTAGATACATGTTTATTTCAAACACCAGCTGCGTTTTTTTAACTATGATAAAGCGTCCTTGATCAAAGGATCCACTGAAGACAGCGAAGATACTATTATACAACAGGAAACAAACATTTTTTTATTCAGAAAATTAACATAGGGCACAGACTCAGATACTTTTTATTAGAGTATGATAAAAAGTATATTTTGTATTTTGTGAATGCGAGATCTTACAAGTTAAGAAGTTATTTAACAATAATTCAATGATAAAATTGAATTTCGCATTTCATCTCGTTTCAGTGTAAGCTTTTAGCTATATCATAAAACAAGTAAATGTCACCTAAAATATTGATTTTAAAACAGTTTATAAAATTCTACAATAGAGCTAAGCCAACAGTACTTTTTGAAAGTTACATGAAGTTCAAAACTTTGAACTCAGAAATAAAAGAGAAAAAGATATGCATCTGAGTCATTCATCAACGATTCACTGCCATTTATTCAGTCATTCATTCATTTAATGGTTTGTTTGTCTGTTCGTTCATTCGTTGTATTTCCCTCTTTACACGCTACATCATCTAGTTTATTATAAATTTGCGCTATGAACATGAAATAGAAAGGGGAAAAAATATTTTTTGAAGCATCTTAGCACGCAAATAAATCATAAAATTCAATTTCATTAAAGAAAATGTAAGCCTTACATATTATCTGTCTAAAACATTAAAATTTTGCTGTTTTAAATTCATATTTTACAAAAACAATCCCGCGCATTAGGTGTACACTATATTACTGTATCAATCTTTCTGCCAACCATACTCGGGGAATCCCCCAGGTGTCTTATGCTACGTTTACATTATATTCCCGGCGGCCACGGCAGCCCCGTTTGCGCGAAACGTAGTGCACCGTGGGATTTTGGCCATTTTCTCCTCCGTATTCAAGTTTTGTCAGGTCCTGCTAAGTTTTCTTACGGTCTATCACGGTATCCGTGACGGGCCTTGGAGGGGGAAAGGGGCTGCTCAAAGGTGCACTACGGTTTGGCCTGCGGTCTACCACATATACCAGTACGTTCCCTCCAGGCCTGTCACGTTCTGGTGGGGTCCCTGACGTTTCTCACGTTCTGATCAAGGTCTGACACGTTTTTCACGTTCTGTCAAGGTTTATACGGAAGAAACGGCAACGCCGGGCAGTTTTGGAACACGTTTGTGCCCACGGTGTAAAAAGAAGGCCTCCCAAGCGACAGGAATCATTGTATTTGATACTTCTAGTCGACATCGTGAACACCCAAGATGAAGAAGATTTTGTGTTTGCATGTTTACTGGGTGCATACATCCAGTCCGGGGACTGGGTCAGTAGCAGCTGCACGCTCGACTTCATCTGGGAGGACATCCAGGCTCCGTTGCTGACCTACATGTAGTGGTGATGCAGGACGGGAGGTGTGTGTGTGGAGGGAGAAGCTTCCTACGACCTGGCTTTTTCTGTGGCATTGTTTCACAGTTTAGTCTTCTCTGATCGTATTGTAGATACAGTAATGTGTCAATGACTGTTCAGTCTCGAATAAAGCGCCCCTGCCGGGCTCGGCTATTTTACTCTATTTCCCAGACCGCACCCGCCGTGTCAGACCGTAGTATAACGCAACCCTCCGTAGAATGTCGGCCTGTAAACCGTCACAAGCCCTGACGCGTCGTGACTGACCGCGAGGAAACGGCTAATATACGCCTTAGCTTGCCGTGAAAACCGTGACAAAACGTGGTAAAACGGGACAAAACGCGCAGCAGCCGTGAAGCAACCGTGACAAAACGCGCACTAAACGCAGCAAGACGTGACAGGAACTTGAAAGGACCGTCAGGTGCCGGGGTATTAACACGTTTCCCGTTCCACTACGGACCCCCTCCAAGTTTTATTACGGTCTGTAACGTACTGTCACGTTTTATTGCGTTCACCCCGTTTTACTACGGCCTATTAGGATCCTCATCCGCACGGGTTATGCCGTGGCAAATTTTTTGACAGTTTAAAAATCTGGCCCGGCATCCACGACAATCACGGTCTGTCACGTTTGCCCATCCCGTCCCCCTGCGTTGTCTCACGTCCATCCCGTTTTGTCTACGGTGGCCTGAAACGTGATTGCCGTGGCCGCCGGGAACATAGTGTAAACGCAGCATAATCAGTGACGTCACGCTTTTATCTTCTATTGATAAAAGTTTCTGTCAGAGCTATATACGGTCAAGTCAGGTAAATCGGACAGCAGGTAAATTAGGACAGTGACATTGTGTCCTTTATATGTCAGCTGTTTGGAATTAAAACAAAAATAACTGGGCAAACCGTGAAACTCCTGATGAGACGGCTCATGATGCAAACAGTGAAAATCCTGATGAGACGGCTCATGATGAGCCGTTTCATCTGGATTTTCACTATTTGCAATGGTACGTCCGAATTTACCTGCATTCCGAAGTTACACGACTCGACCCTAAACAATATGAATATACTTTATTCGGAATTAAATTAAGTATCACTTTAGACTTACCTAATTTTAATCTCAGATCACCATCATAGCACAAAATAACGTTATATCTCGATTCTTGAATTGCTTGTATATCTTTATTTAATAAGTTAGCTCTTATAATCATTATACTTTTATAGTTAGATCGAGAATTCCCACCTTATCCGCACTTTCTGTTTCGTTCATTGTGGCCGGAAAATTCGATGAGTCAGTTTTTACACATATGTACTATACGAGCATTTACAGTCATTCAACTCGATACACACTTCAACACACAACGAAATAAACAGACAATATGATAAAAGCTAAGTACAGCTTATAAATAAATGTATTGTTCATTCTACATATTTTAAACTACGCAATACCCGATCAATATGTCAATATGGGCTTTCCTTTCCTAGAAAGGGGAAGAAAATTCCAGGTAATAATACCAGTTGATCGTGAATTAGTCGCGAAAACCAGATCATCCCCCCCCCCCTTTCACCTCCGCCCCCCCCCCCCCCCCCCCCACTCAAAAAAAAAAAAAGAGAATTAAATTATTTGAGAATGATAATAGGTTTGAGAAAATTACCTTTTTTCCATTGTACCATTGTATAAATTTACGGTAGCATTTCAATTAGAATTCGTGAGAAGTATGGCATACACTGTATGCCATTCTCCTCTAAAATTATGAATGAGATGACGCCTCAGATCTGTAGCCATAGCAACTATGGAGTTACCAACTGTTGTTGATAGTACCTTGTCGATGACGTCACTTTGACATCAATATGAACTCCCAGGTGCTAAGGTAACAAATATACATGTATGACGTGATTTGTTCCAGAGCATGACAAACAGTATTGGTGTATGCCATGCTCCGCCATTTAATGTCATATTTTCAGCAGAAAGCTCCGATTTTCTCTCGAATCCCGGTCTGGCCACATACTTTCGTTTCTCCTTCCGCTGATTCAAGAAGGGCAGTTGTCAGTTACTGGCGAAAGTATGTGCACTTAGTACTGGTTAACCGCTTAGGAGGTCTAGGCCTGCCCAGGAATAGTGTGGTTAGGTTAACTGACCGTCCCGACATGACCATAGTTGTTTACCGTGGACGTTAAGCATCAAATCAACCAACCAACCAACCAACCGATTTTCTCAAAAAAATATTTTTTCTCAAGTCATTTAATTCCGTGTTAAAGGCGCATTTATTGTGGCACTTTGGAATGACCTGCAACAGCAAAACGGACATAAAGCCCGTGCAGCATGATCGGAGACTGTCGCGTTCGTTATGTCCATTAATGAAATTGTGTATGCGACTAGCAAGGTATAATAGTCTGCTTATTCGGAAACGCAAACGGTATCTCGAACTGTTGTCCAATGTAACCACATCATATTCATAAAGGTGAAGATTTGGCTATCATGGGCTTTCGTGGTCGCTGACCCTAAACATTTATCTCACCGCTGTGGGATCGAGCCTCGGCTGACGCAAAAGTGAGAAAGCCAAGATCTGTTTACGGAAGGTCAGGTGATTAATTCCCCCGGGTGCTCCGATTTTCGCGCATCTTTCCTTAACGATCGGCTCGACATTGATGAAACATTCTTGAAAGGGCCGTAAAACCCATTCTACCAAAAAGACTAAAAAAAATACATATATATATATATATATATATATATATATATATATATATAAAAAATCAAACTAACGAGATGGAACGTCTGTAAATAATTTAATTTTCCCTATGCATTTCACTGTATAAGATCAGTGAAATCACACCGTACAACCGGCTGAAGTGATGCCAGATGCCTACAGAGATAACAGATGGGCGAAATCGAAAGTAGGATTTCAGCAGGTGAGATAAAGTTGCTGGTAAAAACAGACGATAAAATCCTGGAAGAGTTTAGCCTCATATGGAAGTTGCTCAGTGCCTGTAGATTCTACAGTACCAGTCTGGGTGGCTTTCATACACAGATAAGGCTATGGCAGGGCTTGAAAGGGGAACATTTTCAGAAAACAACAAAAAATCTGCATTTCGGCTCCCATCAAATGAATCTGAGATAGTGACCAATCAATTTGCTTGCGTACAATGAAACCTCAGTTAATTAGTAATATTTCTGCAAATTTTTGATGCACAGTTTAGTTTTATAATGAAAATACACGCGTTCAAAGAGGGTGGGTAGCGAAAAAAAGGTTGCCTTTGTCAACAGATGCAATTTTAGGTGGATAGCTGGGATGACAGATTGGTTTGTATGGAAATGGCTGACATTGATGGCAGGTATCAGTATATAAGTATGTGTCCTTAAAATCGCATTTTTAAAGTTTTGGTTGTATCAACAGCATAAAATCACCTCAAGAACTCGTAAAAAGTATTTTTCTAGATGTCAAAGGAATAATGTTTGTGTTTAGCGAAGTTGGCTACGCATTCGTGGAAGAAATGCTATATTGTCAGAAAGAGGTGAACGCAGAACTATACGAACGGTGGTTGGCCTGTGTATCTTTTCATTGTATTTGTTTCTCGTTTTGAAGCAATTTTCTTGTGTGTTTTTTGTTTGTTTGTTTGTTTCATAGATTTTATATGCCGCCTAAGCAAGAGTTTGTCTATGTGTGTGTGAGCGTTTGCAGAGGGGTGTGGGTGTGTGTGTGGGGGGGGGGGGGGGGGGGGGAGGGGGGGGCTTGTTGGTCAGCTTGGTACCGATACTTGAATAAGGGATTGCGAAATTGCCAATTCATCCTTAACTAGAGCAAGTGAGCAGGGGCTCACGTATACCCCCGACCAGTGCCATCGCCTAATGAAAGCATACTTTAACGCACAATTTCAATGCAAATGTCATACATGTACAAAATTCTAAGTCTGTTACCTTGACCTGAGGACAGCAGCAGCATTCATATGATGAAAACCAGTATGAAATAAACCTAGTCATGTATCATTAGGCTCCACTGAAGTATATTAGAACTATACGCCAAAAAACCTACAGCATATGGCTAAGTCCTAGTTATTGACCCCTGGCCCCGCCCATGAGCCTGACCCTGCAGCTTAGGTAGTCCATAACGAAAGCAATGATGTAGAGATATCATAAACCAAATATGGAAGAAATTTTCAATGCAGTTACATAGATATGAGCAATCAGAAAGGTTTAACGCAAAACTTTGACATAATGAAAATGCCTAAGTCCTAATTATTGACCCCTGGCCCCACCCTGGGACCTGACCCAGGGGCTTAGCTACTTTACGTCAAAGGTAATGCTATAGAGATATCATGAAACAAATATGAAAAGAATCTGATGAGTGGTAACAGAGATATGAGTTTAAGCAAGTTTAAGCTAACCTCGACTTTAATCCATACAAAATGTAACCTCGGGGTTAACTTAAACCGGCATGGAAGGTTATTAAACAAAATTTACTGAGAGATGTAAAGCTATTAAATGCAACAATATGCATTCTAGTGGACAAGCATGCATCATTCTTCATGATTTCACGCCGAAGTCACATTCATAATCAGTTTAAAGACACATACTTATATATTGATACCTGCCATCAATGTTAGCCATTTCCATACAAACCAATCTGTCATCCCTGCTATCCACCTAAAATTGCATCTGTTGACAAAGGCAACCATTTTTTCGCTACCCACCCTCTTTGAAAGCGTGTATTTTCATTATAAAGCTAAACTGTGCATCAAAAATTTGCGGAAATATTGCTAATTAACTGAGGTTTCATTGTACGCAAGCAAACAGATTGGGTACTATCTCAGATTCATTGAATGGGAGCCGAAATGCAGACTTTGTGTTTTTTCCTGAAAATGTTCCCCTTTCAAGCCCTGCCATAGCCTTATCTGTGTACGAAAGCAATCCAGACTGGTACTGTAGAATCTACAGGCACTGAGCAACTTCCATATGAGGCTACACTCTTCCAGGATTTTATCGTCTGTTTTTACCAGCAACTTTATCTCACCTTCTGAAATCCTACTTTCGATTTCGCCCATCTGTTATCTCTGTAGGCATCTGGCATCACTTCAGTCGGTTGTACGGTGTGGAAATGCATAGGGAAAATTAAATTATTTACAGACGTTCCATCTCGTTAGTTTGATTTTTTATATACAGAGTTCTGGTTCCGGACATTATTTTTGTATTTTTACCTATATATATATATATATATATATATATATATATATATATATATATATATATATATATATATATATATATATATATATATATATATATATATATATATATATTTTCACAACCCATAGATCGAGGCACTTACAGCTCACCCTACTTTTCAGTCAATCAAATGACGTATTCACTTTTAAGTGTTTAAAGTCCACTTAGCCCTATTGATGTAAAATCGCCTAAATGTAAATCATTATGACATGAACAAAATTCACGAACGATGACAAAATGTTCGTTGATGTACGTATATTATGTCAATTGATTTGCAAAAAGTAGAGTGAACATAATTTTGAAAACTTTCAAATCGCTCACCAAAACACAATTTCTATCTCTGGTTTCCCGTCAAGCAATGCAGTATAAACAAATGCAAGATAATGAATGGGGTCGAAGGCTTGTGCGTTGTATTTTTACCATTTTATTTAAGCTAATGAAATCGAAAGTAGGTCATTTTAGTTGCCAACTAAAATGACCCAAATGCTTTTCAAACTCTTTTAAACATTTAGGCGCTGTTAGCCATTTTAGTTTTATAATTTTAAAGACCATTTCACACAGAAAGTGTAACAGAATACACAGTATCCGAACGCTCTGTACCAGCTCTTCCGGTTTTCATAGCATCGAATCGAGAGTACAAACATTCGCTTATAACCAGTAGTCGGAAATCATTATGTTTTGAGAGTTTATCCGGAATCTGCGGCGTCATTTATAGTTATTCAGCTTTGAAAATGTAAAGAGGTAAGTTTAATATAATTTGCTATTCGGTATTTTACTTTATAGCCCTATACAATGTCGTGTATGGGTGGATAGTAAACGGTACAGTATTCAAATCGCCCTTGGCATGATTCTAAAACCATTTTGAGCCTTTTCTTACATGTTTTATTAAAATCTTTAAAACAATCAGAAGGCGTTATCAATCTACAGTTTGTTAGTTTTGATAATAGGATGATAGCTAGGTTTTGCACGACACAAACTCGTGTTAAATCAAGCTGTTCGGAAAAAAATTCTGTGACGGCCGTGAGGTTTTCATTGTACAGGGCAATAAAGTAAAAGACCGAAGGGCAAATTATATTAAACTTACCACTTTACATTTTCGAAGCTGATTAACTATAAATGACGCAGCAGAGTCCGGATTAAATCTCAAAACATAATGATTTCCGACTACTGGTTATAAGCGAACTTTGTACTCTCGATTCAACGCTATGAAAACCGGAAGAGATGGTACAGAGCGTTCGGATACTGTGGAATAGACTGAAAAGGTAATCCAAATAACCACATACCGCACAAACAAGTACAGCAGGCCTTTGTGCGGCATTACCAGTTTTGAGCAGTTTCACATTATCCTCGCTGCTCCCTACCATCGCTTCAGGGACTATACGTAGACGACTAGAGGTCAATCCCCCCCCCCCCCGCCCCAGCCATTCTCGATGCAGCAAAGGAAGGCATGGCTGTTTAAGTCGTGGGAAGTGCTCGGCGACAGGTGCCCTCTGAAATCTTCGCTTCGTCCAGTAAGCGCGGGGGCAAGTCATGCGCTCATTAAGTACACGTTTTGTTTCGCCTACGTGGTGTTTGCCACTCCGAGTGCACGTTATGACATCTGCAGATTTGCAGTTTGTCTGCTTCCTGAGTTTTACTGCCACTCCTGATGGTGATTTGGCTATTTTGGATGGTGTCATCAATTTACAAGTAAACTCTTGTGTTACCACAAGGCCCCCTATGGGCCCATCTATATCAGGGTCTGGGTTGAGCTTTGCGCGAACAAGATTATCCCTTAGACTTTTTGGCCTTCCGTATGCCATTATTGGCATCTTAGGGAAAATTTGATGACTCGATGATCGGCCGGTGTTTGTTGACAATCTCTGTGACTTTAGGTAGCTGTGGATGAAATGTCAGCACGAAGGGAATCAATGTGTTTGATGGTTCTGGCTCTTGATTGTAGCAGAGTAGGTTTTCTCTTCCCTGTTATCTAGCTTTCGGAGACGCTGTGACAACTGCTTGAATGCTGTAACCTCGTCTTTAATGCTGACTCGAAAGTACTTTAATCTAAATTCCAAATGCGGTTTAGCTTACATAACTGATGACAATATATAGGTGTTGTGGCTATATATCTGGGAAAAATAGGGATGAAACTTCTTTTTTGTTTTTATTTTCTTTTTATTCTTTGAAATTAACAAGTCTCTTAAAGGCCCCATAGTAAAAGAAGAGGGCCATGAGGCCCTGAATCGCTCACCTGATATTGTCGAAATGAGAGAGTTCTGGGTCAAAAGTCAATGAATGACCTTGACCTCTTGTATTCATAAATCTTCATGTACTCATTAAGATGAATGTTTATTCGAATTTTTAGGCATAAATATTCAAAACTTTCCACGAAGTCTTATGTTTTAGCTTTTTCCCATATTTGACCTTGCCGTAAAGCGGCCAAGGTCAACCCAAGGTCATCATTTTCAACAATCTTGATTGTACTGGAGTACTAATGCTATATAATAAGTTTCAAGGCCATCAGTCAGTTGGCTCTGGAGTAGAAGATTTTTAAAAGTTTTACCATCTATGGGTGTGGCGGCCATGTTGGTCATGTGACCTGGACCGTTTGAATAAATTTTCATTCTCTGAACCCCTGGAGGCTCTATATGAAATTTGGTTATAATTGGTCCAGTGGCTTTTGAGGAGATTGCTTGATATTGTCAAAATATGACAGTTCTGGGTCAAAGGTCAAAGAATGACCTTGACCTCTTGTACTCACAATCATGTACTCATTTGGATGACTGTATATACCAATTTTTAGGTCTTAATCTTCAAAACTCCCCATGAAATATTATGTTCTAGCATTTTCCTACATTTGATCTTGCCGTAAAATTGTCAAGGTCAACCCAAGGTCATCATTTTTAACAATCTTGATTATACTGGAGTACCCAATGCTACAAAGCAAGTTTCATGGCCATCGGTCAATTGGTTCTGGAGTAGAAGATTTTTAAAGGTTTTTACCATATATGGGCGTGGCGGCCATGTTAGTAGTAAAGGGTGCCACTCTGGGGACTCCGTCCGGAGACTAAGTCCGCAGCCTGGGGCAGTCTCGGACCGGGAGTCCCCAGAGATGAAGCCGCTTTAGTAAGGTTGAAAAGGCTAGTTTGAAATAACTTAGTCTTTTTCAGGGGAAAAGTCTATGTAATATTACATAGGAAATTGTGAAGGGGATAGGCCTATTGAGGCTATACAGTCATATGCGTCTGCTATGAGTCTCTTGGTCTTGTATCTCAAAACCTCACTATACCAGAGGCATAACTCTATAGCGTCAGTTGATTAGTGAGTTGCTGTGGCATACTCTTGTTCATTCTGTTCAATTTCTGAGGCTTTACAGTAATATGCGTCTGCTATCAGTTTCTTGGCCCTGTATCTCAGAGCCGCACTATACTAGAGGTATAACTCTATAGTTATGTGCTTGTTCTTGGGGATTATAAAATCTTGTATCTCAAGATTTTAATGTTGTGGACTGAAATTATTTCTTACTAGCCTTCTTAAGCCTGACTACTACATTTGATGACTAAGTATGAGAAGACCTCTGCTTCAATGTGGCTGAACTTGTGGAGCTGATGTGGACATGTAGTGGAAGGTCCACATATCCACACTGAAACTGTGGAGCTGATGTGGATGTCAAGTGGAAGGTCCACATAAAAATTATCCACATTGAAATTGTGGAGCTGATGTGGATGATGTGGACTTGATGTATATGCAATGTAAAGGTTATGTAGATAACGACATAATGAACGAATTTCTGCTCTGCATAGTCGGCAATACTTTAAAGGTCTACCCTCTCTGAGCCCTTTGTCTAAAGCAGTTGACAATCGTTTCATGATGTATCGAATCTGTCCATAGGTAGAAGGAAAATTCTTTTTTTTTTTTGTACAACAGGCATGACAGGCAAGCCTGAAGATTCAGAAGTTAGCCCACAGTGTGCTTTTGTTAGGTTATTGGAACTACCAGACATTCTGCTTTCTCTCAAGATTTTTCTTGAAATGGTGACCTTTGTAACAGTGTGTTGTATTCAACAATAAATCAAACAATTTGCCGCCTGAAATGTAACTTAATTAAAGTCTTTCCAGAGCTAAACAGAATATCTTTACCGGTATCACCTTTGATACTGACAAGAACTTGATCTATATAAGATTTTCCTACTGGAACATAATGCAGTTGACAAATTCTTTGTGTGACTGCTGAGGGCATTTTGAATTCCCAAATGGTACAACTCTCAAAATAGGTATGTATAATCAACTACACCTGAGTACACGTACAAGCGATTATGCAATATATTTAGGTCTACACCATATTTGAAAGCATATAATTCGTTTCCAATGGGTTTTTCTGACATATTCGGATTAACTCCAAGAGCTTCTCCAAGTGAAGCTGGAAAGCGAATCCTGGCCTGATTTGGATTTTTTGCAACAACTTTGACACGATTTGTGCTTTTGACAGAAGTAATCCTGATAGAAGCATTTATTTGTTTCATTAAAGATCCATGTTTTGTATCTATTACAGATTGCATCTCATCCACCAAATGTTGTAGAGAGTTGTAGTTTCCTTCAGGAAGAAATAATTTATATTCATGACAGCCCTCTCCACTAGCACACTAATCCTTTGTCGTATCTTTTCCTTCAGCATTTAATACCGCTTGGTCCAGGAATGACAAAAAGAAAAAGTTATTGTTTTCTGAAATATTATTGACTCGAGATGGTGTGATCAATTCTACCAAAGCAACTTCCCACTTTTCTTTTTCGATACTTATCGGGTGATCTAATGATTCAGGGGTGTCCATTTGTCGCATTTTCGCATTTTTTTGTGAATTGAATTCCAAAAAATGCGAATGGTGTTTTTGCGAATTGAATGCGATTTTCCCGAAAAATCGCGAAAATTTTGCGATATTCCCACCTGGCCTCAGATTATTTTGCTCCGTAGTGAGCCTCTATTTATTTGTGTGAATAATCAACAAGCTAGTACTGTTTATGCAAAGAGCGCAAATATTTGGGTGATTGTGACTCGGGTACCAGTACACAGTATTGAAATCACTCAACCAGAGCATGACAACATGGTGGAAAGTAATTATCATGCTCCTGTTTACTATCTGTTTCTTTGAAGAAATGCCGACAAGAGCATACATGTGATGTCTCCCGAATCATCCGGGAGTCTCCCGAAAATGAAGCCCATAGATCTCCCACGCTCCCGGAAGTATTCAGAATCTCCCGGATGCTGAATTTTCCTGTCATAATTGTTTCTGTATCGTCCATTTTGCGGTAACTACTTACCCGGCGGCTAGTCAAAATGATTAACTGTCCTTGACCTTATTACCTAACAGGGTGCAATATTGGTCGTGTCATTTGGAGGGGTATTCGCTGATAAGGCCCAGCAAGGTGGTAAATTGGCTAGCGCATCAGTGAAGGTACCTGTTCTAACTGTAATAACAGGTAACTTTTACTGACAGTAAATGACCTTTATTGCATCACGGCTGTAAGCAACGGTCATTGTTTCTGTTATGGATTTGCTTGAATGCAATAGATATAGATGCATGTGCCGCCAATCGACAATGATTCCATATCTATTTTTTCAGTAAACATGTCAGATACGTTATGTACAGTCATCATAAATATCGATATGCAAAATTTGCGCACGCTGATCAGATCATTATTTTATGAAATCATCACGGGTGCCAGCAATTTATTTTTGTTTTGTTTTATGAAAGTCGGTTTGATCACTTTAAGAATAATTTCCCGCATTTTTCTATCCAGTTCCCGCCGATTCAGACGCATCGTATGTGAAACGAGAACCAGTGAATTTATAAATAAAACATGGGAAATCCGCGACTGACACAGAAATACGCCATTTTACAAGTTTACTGACCCCAAAAATGCAGCTATATTTGTTCTTAATCTAATATTCAACGAAAAAAGACATGTTTAATGATAGGTATGTTCATCAAAGTGTAGAATATATCTCGGTTTTGAGATAAACAGATTTTGAGGTTTAAACAAGTATCAGCTTTCATCAAAATAACTGGAACAAGTCTGACCCATCTTTGGATGTTTATATTGAGGGTTAGGGAAAAGTGGGGAAGGGTGATGGTTTGAGAATGCCAGACTCGAGCCTTTGTGAGATTATCATTATATGTACACAAGTATTAGCTTAATAAATGGTGAAAATCCAAGATGCATAAAAGAAAATTAACAGATGCAGAACCAAAGAAAGCAAAAGCTGCTAGAACAATATTTTCATACTTCAGCATTCCACCTAAAGGGTACTCGAAACTCTTTCTTTCTTTCTGTCTTAGACACCTTGAGAATTGAGCAATATGCAAAGAGCTGCTTTTTTGAGGTGAGGTAATAGTGAAGTGACTTTTAAATGGCCACATTTTGTAAAAAAAAAAAAAAAAAAAAAAAAAAAAAAAAAAAAAAGACCGTTGATGAAACTTTGAAGAAATCATGTGTATTGTTATTGCTTAGTTCTTGCAGAAGGAAGCAAGCTAGTGGTAGGGTTAATATTGGATAAGGTCTTAATGAGAAATCACCAATTTTCAGCAAATTTAAAAGAAAAAAAAAGAAGTTATATAATTTTTCACAGCTAGAGACATGAGTAATGTGGTATGTGTTACAATTTAAAGAAAGATTAAAATTGGCAAACATTTTAGACCCTGATCAGAATGCTCCTAAAGGAGCAGTTTGATCTGGGTCTATGCTTTTTTCTAGTACTGTTTGGATGAACACATAGAATTGAGATATTATAATGATGCACAATGGGGAAACAAGCTCTTCCAATTAAGAATTCCAAGAGCTAGCCTAAATTGGAATAAGTAGTTTTATAACGGTGCCGCGCGCCAATATGGCTGACCTTAAATTGTGGTTTTGCTACAAGAAATTTTACTTTTGCTACAAGACAAAATGATTTGGACACCCCTGTAATCTCACAGTAAAAGAGCTCTGTGTGTTTTGAGGGTAAGTATTCAGAGAACCGTCACTCAGAAGTGTTCGATAGAATTCCTTCATGATCAGGGAATGACTTATAAAAAATCAAATATCTTTGACTTCTTTGTCTTTTCTCTTGCTTCTTACTTCTCTCTGTTCAAAAACTAGAATGTGTTCATATCTGAACACCAGACTCATATACCGGTTAGCATTTAGCATTCCATATATGATTTCACACAATTCTCATCTAGATTATAATGTCACAGAAAAATGCAGTATTTATTTCATGTATACAAGTAAAGACACAAATAAAATATGCACTTTAAAAATTTTGCAAGAAGAAAGTGCTGTACAGCACTCAGCTTCCCCGGTTGGTTACCCTGTACCTGGGAATCTCTGGCGATTTGAAGCTATCTCGGCTACATGTTTACAAGTCCTGAATGTTGCTATGAACCAGAGCCCTTTGCGACGGAGGCACAGGGACCAACCGTAACGCCGGAAAAGCGGTCGAAACGCAGGATTTGCGGTGTTTTCACGCCGGATTGCGGTATTTTTCGTAGGATTCGCCGCCATTTTTGTTGACAGTTTCCGAGGTGGGTTGAAAAAAATCTATTTATAAAGTAAGGAGATTTTGTGTGAGCATTAGAACTAGCCTATCCGGATCTACATAGATGCCTTTAATCGCCAGATCTTCTGTTGGTACATAGATATTGTTGAAATATGCAATCAGTCAAGGAGAAAATTGTTTTGCATGTTCGGCCAAACGCTCAGACAGCATTTGAAGCAAGAGGGTTCGTACTTTTTTCACTTTCCTTAATTTTTGACCAACTGGTGGATGAATTTGCATTTTTTAATATAACTACATAGTAAACAGCCGATTGCTCATGATTTTTTGTCCGAGGAGGCACAGATCGAAACACAATATGCGAAATTCAAAGTAACGCCGGATAAAGTGGCAACTTCTGGTTTCTCATTTGGCCAGTATTTTCACAGATAAACACATTTAAAAGGGTAAAACGCAGGTAAAATTCTTA
This sequence comes from Ctena decussata, assembly GCA_963989385.1. Classification (NCBI taxonomy): domain Eukaryota; kingdom Metazoa; phylum Mollusca; class Bivalvia; order Lucinida; family Lucinidae; genus Ctena; species Ctena decussata. Next base: position 37,343,120 of record OZ022508.1, read on the forward strand.
TGTTAATACAATTTAGCCTTAAGACCGCTCCTGGCCATCCACAAGTAGAACCCGAGCTGGCGGTAAGATTACCATTTTATCACTCGGCCAATGAGGCCGCCATATATGGTAAGCTCCAGTGAGGTCAGCTAAGTGCTTATCTGTTTAATAAAAAGCTGTTCACTTACTTGCCACATTTGCAATGAGGCGTTTGGTGTTATTTTTGTGTTATTATTCCTTTACTGAATGCTACAATATAAGTTTGAAAGGTAATTATGTCGGTGACAAATAAAAGTCACTTCACTTTACTTAGTTATAAACTGGAAAATGGGCTAGCATAAGCTTTGGTATACTGTTGTGGGATTCGCAGAGGGTACCTATTTCCCTATTTTCCTGACAAACTAAGACTACAATATTATCTAAGTTTGCACCAAAATAAATATCTTAATTTCTGATGTCCGTTGTTGTCCAAAAATGACCATGTCTCATATACATGTACCAAGTTGTACTCCCTAAAATATCCTTGTTCCAAGACTTCTTCCAAAATTATTTGGAGATCTCACTGTTAGCTGATGGTTCCCACGATCGCGGTAGCATTGTGCGTCTGGATACTTCAAGTGACCGATATATCTGATTTTACAATCGAGTTGCACACTAGTGAACATTCTGATTGAAACTATGTCCTTCATGTGCAACCGTATTTCTGTATCACTTTTGAGCTTTTACACAGAACTGTGTTATAAGCCAATGTTCCTTTTGCAGCTCTATTAAAATCGTGTCTTCATAATACCATTTCTGTCAACATGTTCTCTGAAGTTATATTTTGGGTCGTTGGTGGCTGTATGTCGCGATGGTGCTTGGTAGCTTCTAGTGCAGGGGCGTGCTACTGAATTGGAATATAGTAGGACAAGGGGTTGTTGTGCCTGCAGCAGATGTGGGAAGGGTGGGCCAGGTTTTTATCTTTCATTTTCTAATGCATAATTTCTTGGGAGACCGACTGTTCTTGACTGAAATATTGTGGTTTCCGTCGTTATCACCCAACGGTAGTTGTCAGATACTACTAGCGCGAGCTTGTTTGGTACTGGTTAACCGCTTAAAAGGTTTAAGCCTGCCCAGGAACGGCGTTGACGAATGACCTACTGGCTCAACATGGCCTAAGCTGTCGACTGAGTAGTAACACCTGGCAAACCGTACAAACAAAAGTTTTGGGTCGCAGATAGTTAGTAGCAGAACAGGAACCGAACAAAGCACCAAGCAGAAAAGAAAAGAAGGCTCTGTAGCTATATTTTATGGATATCTTCATGGTATCTGTGCTGAATCAATGTTTAAACATTGTAATGACCTAATATGGCAAAGAAAGAGCTGACTGCCTTGCATTCAAGGCTTATATTCTGTTTAGTGACTCGTACTTCATTTTAAATGTTATGTTTCCTGTCGGTGCAATTTGGATTGATTTACTGATTGACTGACTGATTGATGGATTAATACTTGCCAGCCAAAAGACACTGCTGAAGCTAACTCTGCAAATAAAGATTTCACAACATTAGCATACACCGTATAATGGAAAATTTTTGCGTCGCCAAATTTTCGCGGATTTGCCCCAAAAACATAAGGATTAATTTTCGCGGTTTTTATTTTTCGCGGATGTGAATATCCACGAAAATAAAAATTGTGTTTGTCCTGTAAAATATTGGCTTGACTGAAAAGTCAAGACGTAAAAGGAGAGAGAAACGTAAAGAAACTGTAATCACTTTACACTGAACACATTTGTTTAGATAGAATCGGCTCCTTTTGGGTGGATACCAATCCTTATTTCACACAAAAAACGTAAGATAACCATTTGTACAAATCAATGTTTAGTACACAGAAACAGTCAACTGAAATATGCGAGCAATTGATAGAATGGCTATTGTTCAGGATAAAAGTAAATGGAACACACAGTCGGTTAAAAGTAATTCAAATGTACTTGCACAATCAGGGACAAGTGACCGTTAATCAAGTGAAAAAAGTGACAGCAAGTTCAAATTATAATTACCTGCTGATTACCAGCTAACGTAATTGCGCCGAAAATAATAGCTCTATATCTACCTACTTTTAAGGTTTTGTGAGGCGCTTTGAATACGGCAAACCATATGTTTGGACGATTCAAATTTCTTGTTACTATTTTGTAGAAACTTGGAAAATATTTTGCGGAGTCCGACCGCGAAATTCCGCGAAAATTAGGCGACGCGAAACTTTTCCATTATACGGTAGTCTTATGCAGCAGTGTATAATCTCTGACATGTCTCCTTTAACTAGAGACTGTGTTTGTGAAAGACTATGCCTTCAACCTCAAGCGTGAACTAAAGGAGCAAAGCTTTTCAATGTCTAAATCTGAAAAGGGACACAGTGCTATTAATTTTATGAAAATTTCTCAGAAATTAATCAGATTATCTACATACTGATTCCAAGCTGTATGTCACATCTCACAATCCCATCTCAAATGGTTCTCTAGATGTTTTGTTAAAACTTTGGTTAATCTAAATATGTAAGTCCAAAAGTAAAAAAAAAAAACGCAAGAATATTTTCCTCACCTTTACCAAAATATATGACACATTTCGGACTAATAATATACCAAAAAAAAAAGTTTTGGCAAAGATAAATAAATGTGTTCATTAATTACGGAGTATTTACCCTGATGTAATTAATGAACACATTTATTTATCTTTGCCAAAACTTTTTGTACATCAAGGACTACTTGTTTGCCAAAACTGGGCAACTGGTTCAGAAGTCGGAAAAATTGCAAATTTGAATACTGAGGGGCCTCAACCAAATTTGCCCACAGATTAATCAGATCTTGTACATCTCACCCCAAAACTGTATACTTAATATCATTATCCTAGCTTAAATACTTCTTTAGATATTATGGTAACGCGACTTTATCTTAATTTTAAGAAAGGGGAGGTAACTATAATAAAAGTACAAATCTGACAGAGGAAAACAACATGGGTCCCCTCAGTTTTCATGACATATTGGTATATGGGATTGCGAAACCCTAGGCACAATGGTTCTTGAGCCTAGTAGCTACATCAGTAATGATTGTCAGGGAAATAACTTTCAATTTCCTAGGCGCAATGGTTCTCCAGCCCAGTAGCTGCATCAGGCGTTAAGGGCGAGAGGAAGAACTGACGAACAGATAAGGCGACAGCAACTTGCCCTTTCAACTTCTTTGAAGTTCGGGGCATAAAAAACGGAAATAAGAAATGCCAGGGGATTTAACCTGGGGTGAACCGGGTTCAGAGCAGAAAGGAGTACCACAGAACAGCTCTTCAACCTTAGAATCTTGTGTGAAAAGTATCTTAAAAATCAATAAAATCTGTACCATGTCTTCATTAATATCAAAAATGCCTCTGGAAGAGTATGGCATGCAGCCTCATGGGCCACAATGCGGAAGTACAATATCAGTGCAAATCTAGTTCTCACCGTTGAGCAGCTCTACGTAAAGGCTACAATAGCATTCCTGATGAATGGCGGCGCGAAAGAATGATTCAGAACAACAGTTAGAGTAAGACAAGGATGTCCTTTGTCACCCACCCTGTTCAACATTTTTCTCGAACTCATCGTGTCTGATGCTCTGGAACAACATGACGAAAGGTTAGCAAAGGCGGCAGAAATATTACGTATCTGCAGTTTGCAGATGACAAAGACGCTCTAGCTGTGGTAGAGCAGGAACTAGAAGCCCCAGTTGAAAGTCTCGCCAACCGTGCACAAGGTTTAAGATGGAGATCAGTGCTAAGAAGACTAAACGGATGACAAACAGCGCCAATGACATCCAGAGGGAGATCAAGATAAAAGGGCAGAATCTGGGTACTGTAACACGCTTCATATACCTTAGAACAGTTGTCTCAGATGATGGGTCTAAACAGGAGGTTCTCTCAGGGATTGAACAGGCCACTTCAGCTTTTATAAAGCTGAAGCCAATTAGGAGAAACAACGGCATATCTCTTGGATCAAAGGTAAAACTTATGCGCTCCCTTGTAATTTCCATATTTCTGTATGCCTGTGAATAGTGGATCTTGACAGCAGAGTCAGAGAAACGCAGGCCTTTGAAATGGGATGCTACCGAAGATTACTAAACATTTCGTACAAGTACCATATAACCCATGAAGAGGTTCGCAGAAAGATCAAAGCAGCCATTGAAGAATATAATGAACTTCTGGCCCTGGTCAAGAAACGGAAACCAAGGTGGTTTGTCCACGTCTCAAGGTCTTCTGGTTTGGCAAAGACGTTTCTACAGGGCGCAATGAAAGAAGAAGATGTAGACAGAAGAAGAGGTGATGACAATGATATTAAACAGTGGACAAGAATGGATTTCGCCAGCTCAGCTAGTATAGCTGAAAACAGGACAAGGTGGAAAGGGATAGTTTTGAAGTCATCTGTGGTGCCCAACGACCTTGTAAGGTTAAGGGATTGAATAGAATATAACCAGATATTTGTAATTATTCACAGCTTGGTAAATATATTTCCGTCACCTGGCCTTTCAACCTAAAAGGAATATGAAACATGCCAGAAGAAGACATGTCTTAAAATAAAAACTGGCGAAAACGAAAATACTCCTGGAAATTTCCACAAAGAAAATATTGAAAATTCATGGTGTCTCTCATGGAATGCTGAAGGGAGCAGTCTTACGCCTAAACTACATTAACATAAGTATTTTACCTGTGTTTTACCCTTTCAGATATGTTTATCTGTGAAACTACTGGCCAAATGAGAAACCTGAAGTTACCACATTATCCGGCGTTACTTTGAATTTCGCATATTGTGTCTCAGTCTATGCCTCCTCAGGCGAAAGATCCTATGCAATCGGCTGTTTAAGATGTAGTTTTATTTAAAAATGCTAATTCATCCACCAGTTGGTCAAGAATTTAAGGAAACTGAAGAAAGTACGAACCCTCTGGCTTCAAATGCTGTCTGAGCGTTTGGCCGAACATGCAAAACAATTTTCTCCTTGACTGATTGCATATTTCAACAATATCTATGTACCAACAGAAGATCTGGCGATTAAAGGCATCTATGTAGATCCGGATAGGCTAGTTCTAATGCTAACACAAAATCTCCTAACGTTATAAATAAATAGTTTTTTCAACCCACCTCGGAAACTGTCAACAAAAATGGCGGCGAATCCTACGAAAAATACCACAATCCGGCGTGAAAACACCGCAAATCCTGCGTTTCGACCACTTTTCCGGCGTTACGGTTGGTCCCTGTGGGAGGTACCTTTTACGGAACCATGGTGTCCCGACCCCTTAAGCCATAGGCGTCCACCGTTAACGTGCATGATCGATAGTTCACATCTGCAGGTACAGGCGGTATAACAGCTGTGCACACCAGTTCCGGCCCAGTGGGGACCGGCAAACCAGCCAGTCCCTTGGTGACCGGCAATACTGCTATGCGAGCTCCCGATATATATACCCACACATAAATACACTTTACCTGAAACAAGTTTGCAATAAATGCATATCCTGTATATATTATATTAATTAGGTCATGTTACTATTTATAGAAACATATTTTAAAATATAAAAAATAATTAGAAAATTATAAGATCTACATTTTGATGTTTATTTTATCAAAATCGGCCCTAAAAATACAAGTAGTAGCTTTTATAAAATGATACAAATTCAAATTGTATGTTAATGTAGTTATCACTTAAGTTATGAGTATATAATGTGTTAACTAGTAACTATTAGAACCAAAAATTTTTTTACTGGGCATGTGCACTGCGCATGCGCGGAATTTGAAGGGTAAGAAAACTGTAAGAACTCCAGATTGTCTTGGTGGATTTTCAAAATTCTATTTTTATTGAAAAGAACAATTCAAGACCTTTCAAATAATGTTAAAGTCTCCATAGTCCTATAAATGGTAAAAATCACCAAAGCACAAATCATGATAAAACTGGTACAGCCTTCCGAATTGATGATAAAATGTCGGTTGATGTGCGTTTTCGTGTCATATAACTGGCAAAAAGGAGAAACAGAGGTTGTTGAAAAATTACAAGACTCTCAAAAAAAATATGGTATTTATTTCTGGTTCCCCGTTGAGCAATGAAATTACGCAACAGCGAGGCAATGAATGGAATCCTACCGTACATTGTATTTTAACCATCTATTAAATACCTGTACCTTGTATTTTTATCTTCTGTAACTTGTATTTTTATCATGTAAATGATGTTTGTGAAATCGTAAGTAGGTCATATTAATTGGCAACTAAAATGACCTAGATATCCTTTAAATCATTTTTTATGAGAATCCCAAGGATGTTGTAATATTTTAAAGCCGTCTAATCACGATCATATACAGTGACGAAACTGTAGTGAGAAGCATTCAGCGATACTTCACGATAAGATATTTCCTGCTGATAGAGCAATGGGGCCTTTAAAATAAATTGTCGCACTGCGCATGAGCAGAATTATGAGGGTAGGTGAACTGAAATAACTGGATTTTGGCTTGATGGATTTTCATAATTCTTTTTTTATTGGAAAGTACGAGTCAACACCTACCAAATAATGTTACAAAATAATATACCACATTGCGCATGCGCAGAATATAAGGGAGGAAATCAGAAATAACTCAGAACTAGGATGTCTGAAGAACAAGTGGACCTCAATGCAGTAGGTATTGTAAAAGTGAGGTTTTGAGATGCATTGTGTCAATCTGTCAAAGATAGGACAGGGTATACCGATTTGTCTTATGTGTAGATGTGGACATGTGGAAACTCTACATTGTGGATCCGCATTATCAACATAACCTCCACATTGCATACACATCAAGTCCACATCATCCACATCAGCTCCACAATTTCAATGTGGATATATGGACCTTCCACTTGACATCCACATCAGCTCCACAATTTCAGTGTGGATATGTGGACCTTCCACTAGATATCCACATCAGCTCCACAAGTTCAGCCACATTGGAGCAGAGGTCTTCTCAAACTTAGTCATCAAATGTAGTAGTCAGGCTTTAGAAGGCTAGTAAGAAATAATTTCAGTCCACAACATTAAAATCTTGAGATACAAGATTTTATAATCCCCAAGAACAAGTACTGACGCTATACAGAACCAATTGACCCATGGCCTTGAAACTTGGTATGTAGCATTGGGTACTCCAGTATAATCAAGATTGTTGAAAATGATGACCTTGGAATGACCTTGACAATTTTACGGCAAGATCAAATATGTGAAAATGCTAGAACATAAGATTTCATGGAAAGTTTTGAAGATTAAGACCTAAAATTGGTATATACAGTCATCCAAATGAGTACATGATTGTTAGTACATGAGGCCAATGGTCATTCTTTGACCTTTGACCCAGAACTGTCATATTTTGACAATATCAAACAATCTCCTTCCCCCTCACTATTTCCTTTGTAATATTACGTAGACTTTTCAAAAGTTATTAAAGTTATCAAAGTTATTTCAAACTAGCCTTTTCAAGCGTACTAAAGCGGTGTCATCTCTGAGGACTCCCGGCCCAAAATCTTCAACAGTTTCCAAGAAATCTTATGTTCCAGCATTTTCCCATATGAAAGCAAATTTGACCTTGTCGTTAAAAAGGTCAAGGTAACATCCAGGTCATAATTTGAACAATCTTGGTAGAATTTGCGTACCCGATGCTACATAACAAGTTTCAAGGCCATCGGCCTATTGGTTCTGGAGAAGAAGATTTTTAAAGGTTTTTAACATATATGGGCATGGCGGCCATGTTGGTCATGTAACCAGGACCATTTGAACAATTTTGCATTCCTAAGACCCCATATGAAATTGGTTACAATGCGCTCAGCGGTTTCAGAGGAGAAGTCATTTGAAATTGTGGACGGACGACGGATGGACGGACGGACGGACAACGGAGTCTACCTATACTATAAGCTCCTCTGGAGCCTCCGGCTCAGGTGAGCTAAAAATTGAGCCACGACACGACAAACCCAACAAAATGGTTGTGCGTCCAGCGCAGACTCAGATCAGCCTGGGCATCCGCCCAGTTTGATCAGAGTCCTCGCTGTCCGCATGTAGGTGGCTTCGACCCTTTGCTTCCCTTTAAGCGCTGGCTGGAATTGACATCTTGCACAGCATTCTTCCAAAGTTACATGTACTGGCGAAAGTATGCGCACTAAGTACTGGTTAACCACTTCTAATCCTGCCCAGGAATAGTATGGTAAGGTTAAGTGACCGTCCCGACATGACTTTAGCTGTTTACCATGGCCGTGAAGCAACAACACAACAACAGCAACAACAAAAATATTTATTTATTTATTGACATTTTTATTCATTTATTTATTTATTTTTGTCTTTCGATGCTTGTCTACCTCTAGCACCTGGAGTAGTCACGACGTTGAATCAAGGTTGATTCAACCTTGTACACGTGCCGACTGGGTATGTACCCAGGATACAAAGTAGCCCCGGTAGATCACCGAAAAAAGCGCTGGCCTGCCAAGTTCACTTGAGGCGAAATTCCTTTCAACTATAAACGGGGTTCTACAGCATACATCCTTTCACAATGGTCCCGCCTATCGGGGCCCGCGAAATAGATGGGCTGCCTGGTGCCTCTGCGGCAGGGCTGCTGGTAGGTGTAGAAGGACATGAGTGTCATTTATCTCAGATCGAGTTTAAGTCCTACAAATTCGGAGGCAACGTCTCAACATGACTTAAATATTGTTAACTAGGACGTTAAATCACAACTCAACAACAACAACAACAATAAAATCCATGCCCTTTCATCCTTCCACTAACTAATTAAATGAATGAAATACTGTTTACCGGGTCGTAAAATCTTCAAACATTCAGCCATCTTGGGTGCAATTTGTTCTTTGATGAGCAAACAAAGGTCCATTTTGACCTCTTGTTTTGTACATGTGCATGTACTTTCAGTGCTGTACAGTTAATCGCATACATGTATTTGTCACATGAGCCGCGACACGAGAAAACCAACAAAGTGGTTGTGCGCCCTGCGCAGACTCAGATCAGCCTCAGCATCCGCCCAGTCTGATCAGACTCTTCATTAAGCACTTTAAGGGTAGCTAAGTGTGTAAGCTACCACCATGCGGCAGCGAAGACCCTGATCAGACTGGGCGGATGCCCAGGCTGATCTGAGTCTGAGCTGGGCGCATAACTACTTTGTTGGTTTTCTCGTGTCGCGGCTCATTTATGCTTGTTTATTGCCCTGGTCAAACATTCTTATGAGCGGTAATAGGAAGGTGCCCAGCTGGCACAGAAACATGGACTCAGCATTGAATCAACGTCATGACACTGAATCAACGTTGATTCATTGTTGATTTTACGTTGTGTGCCCATTTGTTGTATTTCTCACATAATTGTGTTGAAATGTAGAGGAGTCCCAGTAGCTCAGCGGGTTAAGCGCTGGCCTGCCTATCTGGCGTTCCTGGGTTCGATTCCCGGAGGCGGTAAATCCTTTTAATCATATGGGGGCTCCACTGCACTTTCATCATCACTTTCGCATCGTCCTGATACGACTGAAATACGTATTGGAAATGACGGAAAACCGCAAGTCATCCATCCAGTGGCAATTCAATCTAAGGACACCGCAAAGCCAGCTAAAGACCTTCCGATATGAGACTCTAACTTGCTCGAAATGTAAAATCCCAAACGATTGATTACATATCAGAATTATGATAATCTCAACTTTGCTCAAGACGCAGCACAATTCAATGTGTATCGACAGACATTTAGGGGGAACAACTCTGCCACTATTATCTGGTCAACGCTTATGCCAGATACTCGATTTGTAATAGTTATACCTTGGTCGCCGCCTCTACGATGAGATTAACCACGAGCTTTAGCGAGTGGATTATCTCCCGTACAGGCGGAAAACCATGGTATAACTATTTTATACCTCCCCTTGCTCACTGCGAAATATTTCTTGCTATAAGTCGGTGTTTTCTGGTAAGGGCGGAATAGAATTCAGATAACCAACATAGAAGAAGCTGTCCTCCTATAGACAAACACCCTAAACAGTCGAGCGTAAACAGATTAGCCCTCAACAGCCACAACACGGCCCACACAGAAATGCCAGTTGGGGCGTATATAAAACATGAACCTCACATTGACTTCAACGAATGGCATCGCACCTGGTGCTGACAGGGTCCTTTTCAACTCAGTTGTACAGGGTGACAACATATATACATACTTATAAAAGAATCACTCCCCCCTCCCCCACCCCTCCCATCTTCCTGCATGTAGGAACAAATTCTTTCATTTAAGAGTAGATCCCAGTGATGAGTTTTGTTGCCTAGAGAAGCAAAAAGGAGGTCAAAAAAAGTTGTTCCCCTTTGTAAAATGGCAGGAAAGAATAACTGTCGGGCTAAGATAGCACGAACATATATATGTTTTCAGTTCTGCTGATGTTGGAAATCGTTTTGAAATGAAGTCACCCATGCCGAGTATTGTGGTTGCGGTAGAATCCATCATGGTATCGTTGAATCAACATTGAATCAACCGTGATTCAACGTCATGACGTTGAATCAACGTTGATTCAATGTTGATTACATGTGGTGCGCCTGCTGGGTACTGTCGGTTTACAAAGAAACCTTACTAATTTTAGTCTGAGAACGCTCTTATTGACATGTACACAATTCTTTTAAATCAGTCGTCTATGGTAGTATGTTCGACTATTACAGCTTAAAAACCATTGGAGTGTGGTGCTGCACGTGCCTTTTACACTGCTATAAAAGGCCATTCCGCACGTGGCCGATTGGCAAAAAGACAGAAGAGAGAGGGACGAGTAAGTTAAATTTTAGTTGAGATTCTGATAATAGTTTGAGAAAATTACTGTAAATGTACTGTCCGATTAAAACCTATGTTGCGCCTGTAAGAGATTAGCTTTCCCCCTAATAAGTTTCCTCCCCCCCCCCCCAACCCACCCACTCACGCCCCAAACGCTTGTGGGGTTAAGACTTTTGTCAGTAGAGCCTCAGTGACGAGCCTATAAACAGACTTCATTGAGGCTTCGCTGACCAGTCTCAATCCATAGCGTCCCCCACCCCCTGGAGAAAAGGCTTCGAAATTTCCCATTGGAAAAATGGATAGTGGAATTTCTCCTCGAAAATATAAATATTTTCCCGTGGAAAATCTACTTCATGTGCTATGCATAGGTGTTTTCCCCTAGTTATGTGGTTGCAGAAACGCACCTTACTGTGTCTTACATCTCAGACGCTTGGAATTTGGACTTTGGCCAGTAGCTCAGGGTATAAACCATTCCGCCAATTTTCGCTTCCTGCAGAGACTGTCCGTCATATTTGGCTTCCGCCGAGACTGTCCGCGATCTTTTGCTTCCTGCTGAGACTTCTGTACAGGATAAATGGCTTCCTGCAGAGACTGTCCGCGTAATACTGCTTCCTGCCGAGGCTCTCGGCAGGAAGCAGTCACGCGGACAGTCTCGGCAGGAAGCCATTTTCAAGGAAAGTAGAAAAATGCGCATGAGCCTGGGAAACTATCTCGGTTTCTCTCCATAGTCAGTACAAACCTGTTAGTATTTGATGTCCCTAGATTTTGCTCGCCGAAGATTAATATCTTGTATTGAGACGTCAATGTGGCTCTACTGGCCAAAGTCCAAATCCCAAGCGTCTGTGGTTAACATCAACATATCCTGCAGTTTGGGATTCTAAATTTTGAGAAACAAGATAAAGAAGGCATGTGCTAAGTTTTGGGAAGATCTGTGGTATTTTCAGTGTGTTATGCAGGTTTTTGTCTTTGTCCCAATTCAGGACCTAGCGCCACCGCTTTCGAGTAAAGTTTTATGTCACCCTAGGTAAACAGCTGCTACCAAATTGATTATTTTTTGCAGACCAACTATGCTTTTGAAAGCCGTAAACATCTTTGTGCTGGCTCTTTGTTGTGAGCTGGCCGACCGAACTGACGGATGGTGGGTGTCTCGAGCAATTTGTAGGGTGTCTCTTTCTATCACATGCCGGGTCGTTGTTGCAGGAGGAGGAGCGGCGGTGGGGGCTGGAGCGGGACCTGCTGGTGCTGCCGCGGGTGCAGCTGCCGGACAGGCATTAAGTGAGGTGTGCGTGCCTGTAGCCAACAGAATTTGCGGCAAACGAACCCTGGTTGATGTACGTATATTGTATTTGTCGAAGACGTATACGATTTCTTCACGTGATAATGAAAATAAGTATAACTAAAAATGCACTCAAAATGTGAGCTTCAGTTTTCTGGTGCTGGGAAGACTAATCCAGTCCGGACAAACTTTGATAGAATATCGGAAAGTAGGACTTATCCCAGCAAGCACGTGACATCTAAGCCACGTCGCATCAACGTTGTCAAAGCAACTCGTGAGGTTGCATCGATGTTGGTGCGACGTTGCCTGAACGTTATGTTGCGGCTGGGTAAATGATGAAAATTCTTACATACTTAAGGCACAATGATTTTAAAGATCTTGTTACATTTATTTTTACTCATTGAGCAAAATTTGCATTAGCGGAGCTATTGTTACTCCTCATCTTCCGCCGTATGTCTTGATAAAAGTTTTTACAATCTGTGGCGATTCAAAAGAGAATGGGTACACAATTAGTAGAAAAGACTCTGTCTTTTTCCAAGGCATTTCCAAAAATAACTAGTCGATTTTTTTATTTTTGCGCAGAAAATTACCCTTCATTTTCCTTTTTTTAAACCCCTTTGAAACAGCTTGTCGCCTTTCTTTGTACTCTAAACTGTAAAGAACAACAAAACCTAACACTGAGATACGTTAAATACGTATGTTTTTATACAGATTTTTGTATTAACCATAAATCACACCACCTTCATCCAAGCAGGCACATGACGTTGAAATGACGTCGTACTGACGTCGGTGCGACGTAATGACGTCGCATCGACGTTAGTACGACGTCATTTTGACGTCATGTGCCTGCTGGGATATTTGTACAGCTGTTCAGCTCAAGAAAGCATGCGCCCAGCGCTTTTAGATTTAGAATATGGAATGTGGAACTTATGGCACGGGCAGTGCTCTTATTTTACGTCAAATTCCTTTTTGCAGCCCAGCGAGTTTACGGAGTTTGATAGGCAAAACAGAGTCATAATGTTTCCGCAGTCATTTGAAGACTACCAATTAACGAATGGCGAGATCAGATTAGATCACTTTCTTGAAGGGATTGAGGATGTCTTACCAGGCCACCTACATGGGTTATATGAGATTGCAGAAGCTTTTATGAATGCTGACACAAACGGTATGTTCTAAAACTTGAATTACTGAACTCTCGATATATCGAAGTCGAACTTCAGCCCAAACTACCAATATCTCAAAGTAAATTTCCTGGTACCAGAAAATTTACTTTAAGATATCGGTAGTTTGAGATAACAGGAGTTGAGTTGTAAATAAAAATGCGGAAATACATCCTTTGATACAAGAAGATAATTTGAGATATCAGTGTTCGAGATATCGGGAGTTGACTGTGCATGTATTCACACCTGGTTACAAAACGAAAAAGAGAAGTCACGAAACGAAAAAGTCAGTTACCAAACGACCTGGTCATCAGGTCGTTTAATAACTATGGCTCATTTTCGTTTCGTAACAGCTCTTTTTCATTTCGTAACAGTTAACCAGGGGTGATTATTTGAGAATAAATTATTGGTTTGAGATAGTAACACTTTTTATGCCCCCGCCATTAAAAATGGGGGTGGGGGCATATAGTATCACCGCTGTCCGTACGCACGTAGCGTAGCGTAGTGTACGCACGTAGCGTACGTACGTAGCATACGTACGTACGAAATGGTTTCCGTTCAATATCTTTTCAAGAGCATTGGTGTATTGAATTCATATTTCATACACAGCTATATAATCGTAAAATACAGGTCAAGTTCGATGTTGGGTAAAATTCGTCGATTATTGTGGAAGTTATGGCCCTTTTTCGACTTCATTTTGTATCAAAAATTGGTTTCCGTTCGAGATCTTTTGAAAGCATTGGTGTGTTGCATTCATATTTTATACACAGGTATATAATCATAAAACACAGGTCAAGTATGATGTTGGGCAAAATCCGTCGATCATTGTGGGAGTTATGGCTCTTTTTCGACTTCATTTTGTATGAAAAACTGGTTTCCGTTCGATATCTTTTGAAAGTATTGGTGTATTGAATTCATATTTTATACACAGGTATATAATCATATAATACAGGTCAGGTTCGATGTTGGGCAAAATCGTCGAATATTGCGGGAGTTATGGCCCTTTTTCGACTACATTATGCCCCCGCCATTTAAAATGGGGGGGCATATAGTATCACCCCTGTCCGTACGTACGTAGCGTACGTACGTAGCGTACGTACGTACGTACGTACCGTACGTACGAAATGGTTTCCGTTCAATATCTTTTGAAAGCATTGGTGTATTGAATTCATATTTCATACTCAGGTATATAATCATAAAATACAGGTCAAGTTCGATGTTGGGTAAAATCCGGCCAATATGTGGGAGTTATGGCCCTTTTTCGACTTCTGTTTCTATGAAAAAATGGTTTCCGTTCAATATCTTTTGAAAGCATTGGTGTATTGAATTCATATTTTATACACAGCTATATAATCATAAAATACAGGTCAAGTTGGATGTTGGGTAAAATCCGTCAATTATTGTTGGAGTTATGGCCCTTTTTCGACTTCTGTTTCTATGAAGAAATGGTTTCCGTTCGATATCTTTTGAAAGCATTGGTGTATTGAATTCATATTTTATACACAGGTATATAATCATAAAATACAGGTCAAGTTCGATGTTGGGCAAAATCCGTCGATTATTGTGGGAGTTATGGCCCTTTTTATACTTTATTTTGTATGAAAAAATGGTTTCCGTTCGATATCTTTTGAAAGCAGTGGTATATTGAATTCATATTTTATACACAGGTATATAATCATAAAATACAGGCCAAGTTTGATGTTGGGCAAAATCCGTCGATTATTGTTAGAGTTATGGCCCTTTTTCGACTTTATTTTTTATGAAGAAATGGTTTCCGTTCGATATCTTTTGAAAGTATTGGTGTGTTGCATTCATATTTTATACACAGGTATATAATCATAAAATACAGGTCAAGTTCGATGTTGGGCAAAATCCGTCGATTATTGTGGGAGTTATGGCCCTTTTTCGACTTCATTTTGTATGAAAAACTGGTTTCTGTTCATTATCTTTTGAAAGCATTGGTATATTGAATTCATATTTTATACACAGGTATACCTTGATCCAAAAGAAATGTCAGGGCGGTAACAAATATGTGCTGGCAATCACTGTCTAATTCGATCAGTCCACTAGAAGATTCGGTAGAATAAATTTTGCACGCTTGTTCAAGTTCACTAAGCATAACGCATTGTTATTGTACCTCTTGTCACCACATTTACTGTCGTGTATGAAAGACGCATAGATCTATGTTGATACCATCAAGTAAGAAGGATGGTGCATTTTATTAAGATAATGATATTCTGCCCGCAAGGAAATGCCGTTTACGGTTTGACGAATTCCGCCGCCGCGGGATTCGAACTAGGTAAGCCAGGTCTTAGCAGACTGCGCTTCCGTCGTTTATATACTTGTAACATCATCCGTGTATGCAAACCTTAAAATAAAAGTCAGTATAGTGCCTAAGTCGGGCATACCCTACATATAAATACTCGCGACAATTTATTTACCCTTATATTCGCGAATATCTCTTGGCTCGTAAAATAAAACATTTCACGAATATTGGAACGCTTAAATTTTAGGGTGCAAACTGCCAAGGGCAACGGTGATGCACTCTAAATCTAAACGCAACATCGTGTCAACATTGACATTAATACGCTCTTTCAGCGGGTTTGTGCCCATTGGATGTTTTGCCGCAACTGCAGTACTTGAGACATGCTAAAATAAATGCTATTTATACAATGTGTAGATGATCGGTGTAAAAGTGAAGCATCAGATCAGCCTGTGCATTCTCCCTGTATAAAAATAGCTTCTTTCCTATTTTGTACTTGATTGATTCAGACATAACACATTGTTGGGTCCTTTTTATCACTTGAAACGGGCAGAAAAAACACAAGCTTGTACATTCGAAAAGAAAATATTTGGATCACGAGGACATGATGTCGTCTCCGTTCACAAGATATTTTGATCATAAGGAATATACAAAGTGTATTTGGTCACACAGGCTGTAAATTTCGCAAGTAAAGGCTGCTAAGTCCACTTTGCTTCTTATTTTGTTATTACGTAAGGAACATAGTGGACTTAGTACACTTGGCTTGCGAAGATGTCAGGCCGTATGATCATACATGAAGATTAGGAGTTGAGCTGTTTATGTACTAAGATAGCATGTGTGAATATCGAAGACTCAGATAAGCCTGTGCATTCATTTCATCCCTATCTATGTATATGGCAAACCACAACGCAATGTTCTTTATTTCGTTGCTGAAAAAGCGAAACTTATTGAAAGTGTGAACAAACAGGACTCCGACCAGTCTGTGCATCCTCGCAGTTGATCTGGTAAATTAAATAGTAAATGATCGGCGTTGCCTGAAAAGGTACCCCATTGGATGTACGAAAAGGAATAATAAGATCAGCCTGTGTATCTGATCAGTCGCGGTCCCGAGCTTGATTCCCGGAGGCGTTCTCAATCGTAAACCGGGTTTCATTGCACAGGGCCTTTCATTATCACCCTCCCATCGTCCTGATATGACTGAAATACTGCTGAAAAGGACGTAAAATAGCAAGTCATCAATCCGTCCCTTTTTGATCGACGTTGTACGAGGACAGGTAATATGGCTAGCCACGTGCGTCTATTGTTGTCCAGTTGTTGCATAACTTAATATTGTATTTGCAAGTTTTGTTACAGCTAAACAATTTTTGTTACCGGTGAGTGAGCAGCATGTTTGTCCTGTGCCCCTTTTTGTACAATAGAAAAGTCCAGGGGAAGGTACAAAAATAACTCCGCCCTGACATTTCATTTGGATCAGGGTATATATAATCATAAAATACAGGTCAAGTTCAATGTTTGGTAAAATCCATCATATTGTGGGAGTTATGGCCCTTTATCGACTTCATTTCATACAATTATGGTGTCCGTTTGTTCGTTTTTGAAAAGTTACTTGCTTCCGGGCTATTTCTTCTGGAAAGTTGCATGGCATCCATTTCTGTGATAAGATACAGAATATCATCTCATATCAGTCATGACACCCCATAATCCAAACCCCCCCCCCCCCCCCCCCACCCCCGTACTTCTCAAGAAGCACAATACATCTGCCCAAGAAAAACAATAAAACATGTACCACAGAAGTGTGCCTTTGTGAACCTAGTTATGCTACAAGTGTCTTTACCTTAAACAAGGCGCCATCTTACTTAGGGCACTAGGCGGGGGCATCCGTGTCGTATGGACACATTTCTAGTTTTGTATGAAGAAATGGTTTCCGTTCGATATCTTTTGAAAGCATTGGTGTATTGAATTCATGTTTTATACACAGGTATAAAATCATAAAATACAGGTCAAGTTCGATGTTGGGCCAAATCCGTCAAATATTGTGGGAGTTATGGCCCTTTTTCGACTTCATTTTGTATGAAGAAATGGTTTCCGTTCGATATCTTTTGAAAGCATTGGTGTATTGAATTCTTATTTCATACACAGCTATATAATCATAAAATACATATCAAGTTCGATGTTGAGTAAAATCCGTCGATTATTGTGGAAGTTATGGCCCTTTTTCGACTTCATTTTGTATCAAAAATTGGTTTCCGTTCGATATCTTTTGAAAGCATTGGTGTATTCCATTCATATTTTATACACAGGTATATAATCATAAAACACAGGTCAAGTTTGATGTTGGGCCAAATCCGTCGAATATTGTGGGAGTGATGGCTCTTTTTCGACTTCTTTTTGTATGTAATACTGGTTTCCGTTCGATATCTTTTGAAAGCATTGGTGTATTGAATTCATATTTTATACACATGTACAAAATCATAAAATACAGGTCAAGTTCGATGTTGGGCCGAATCCGTCCAATATTGTGGGAGTTATGGCCCCTTTTTGACTTCATTTTGTATGAAGAAATGGTTTCCGTACGATATCTTTTGAAAGTATTGGTGTATTGAATTCATATTTTATACACAGCCATATAATTATAAAATATAGGTCAAGTTTGATGTTGGGCAAAATCCGTCGATTATTGTGGGAGTTATGGCTCTTTTTCGACTTCATTTTGTATGAAAAACTGGTTTCCGTTCGATATCTTTTGAAAGTATTGGTGAATTGAATTCATATTATATACACAGGTATATAATCATAAAATACAGGTTAAGTTCGATGTTGGGCAAAATCCGTCGATTATTGTGGGAGTTATGGCCCTTTTTCGACTTCATTTCATACAAAAATGGTTTCCGTTTGTTAGTTTTTGAAAAGTTACTTGTTTCTAGGCTTTTTCTTTTGGAAAGTTGCATGGCATCCATTTCTGCGATAAGATACAGAATGTCATCACATATCAGTCATGACACCCCGTCTCCAAGCCGCCCCCCCCCCCCCCCCCCCACTCACACACACACACTTCTCTTGATCCAAGAAGCACAATACATCTGCCCAAGGAAAACAATAAAACATGAAAACATGTACCACAGAAGTTTGCCTTTGTGAACCTAGTTATACTAGTGCCTGTACCTTAAACAAGGCGCCACCTTACTTAGGGCACTAGGCGGGGGCATCCGTGTCGTATGGACACATTTCTAGTCTTTTGTATGAATTCCAGGTATTTTGACTTATAGTGTGAGGCACTGGGCAGAATACTCGTTATAGTTTCGGGATTTTCCAATCCTCGAGCAGGCCGGAGATAAGCAGTAACCTAGGGCCGTATTCATAAAACGACTTAAGTCGTTGCCATGCTGTTGCTAAGGCTGAATTTCTTTAAAGGAGATTCCCTACAACTATGAAATTTGCTCTGGAGGAACAGTCTTTGTAAGACTGTTCCTCCAGACCAAATTTCATAGTTGTAGGGAATCTCCAACACAGAAAATTACCCTTAGCAACAGCATAGCAACCACTTAAGTTGTTTTATAAATACGGCCCCTGTATACGTTTTCAGTTTAATAGAAAAATGTATAGCTTATAAATAAAATTTTTTTTCTTATTTAATATATTTTCCGACATTAAATTATAACATCTAGCACGAGAGAGAAAAATAAGTTCTTTAATCGGGTATCAAAATTGTAGAAATACGTCAATGAGAAGTTTCCATCTGAGCCCAAAGCTTTGTTTTAAAACTAAAAACCTTAACATAATTTATTCAAATTACGCGAATCTTCGTTTCTATGCCCACGCCATTTAAAATGGGGGGGGGGGGGGGCATATAGTATCACCCCTGTCCGTACGTACGTACGTAGCGTACGTAGCGTAGCACGCGTACGTACGAAATGGTTTCCGTTCAATATCTTTTGAAGAGCATTGGTGTATTGAATTCATATTTCATACACAGCTATATAATCACAAGTTCAGCTTTTGAAAAAGCTTGAGAGGTTATCCCTTAGCAAATGAATCTACAAGATGCAAGTGGTAAAGCAGAAAATTTGCAGCAATTTAAGTTAATTTTATTGTATTCTTGGATTTGTTGAAGCTGTAAGTAGGTAAGTGGCGAGTTTGACAACTTTTTCTTTTTGTCTAGTGATTGCTTGTAACAGGTGAGCTTCAGTGCTTTTAACTTTTGTCAGATGACCTGTACTGTTTAGTAATGTCTCTTCGTAAGTGGACTGTACTCTCTGGTAAGTGCTTGTATTAGGTGAGGTTCTTGTATTAGGCGAGATGAAGTGTTCAGGATAAGTTTTACAGCTCGTGTCTCAGCAATGCTGGAAGGGACCCTGCAGCCGGCTGCGCCAAACTATGGGAGCAAATACCGGTAAATAGTGACACCTGCATGTAGCGTTAATCAAGTAGAACTTGTTATTGATCTGTACTGTTAGTGATAACAGAACTTTCAGGTAGCTGTTTGTATAGGGAGAGATAAAGTGTTTTAAGATATAAGGCCTCAGGGGACAGTAAAATCTGCCATTTCTTGTCCCTTGCCGCAAACAATTTTTGAGCGACTCTAAAATATATAAAATGCACTTCAAGCCAAGATTTCACTTGTTGAATATGTTTCCACTGTATATAAAAACTAAATGAAGCATAAAACATGTGCATCAGCATACTCAGGAACTGTCTTTGCAATGTTTACATTACCCCAACCACCCTATTTCTAGTGCTAAAAAGTGCTCTTCTGACCAGGAGCACATCACATTCTGGAGAAATACCTGCAAGACACTGCCAGTTGGCATATATCCCCTTTTGTTCTTCAAACACATACCTACAGAAAAACAGTTCTCAAGTGGGGTAACAACCATGAAGGTTTTTCAATATTTCACAAAGAAAAGCAGGCCTGTTTTCAACAGGAAGTCGTCTATTGTGACAATGACAAGCCGCTCTTCAATTTGGAGATTCCCCTGACCATGGGAGCTATCAGAAAGTTTCGTATCCTTCTCCAGCTGACATAACTAACCTTCCTACCAGCTTACAAATTAAAGAAACATTCAAATACCTCATTTAATTGGAGCAACCGTGCTGTTTTTAACCCTCTATCTAAAAGTTTGATTTTTCTGACCACTGCCAATACGAAACTGTCCCCTGATGCCTAAGTATAAATATCATGCATTAGCGATGCTGGCGAGAACCCTGTAGCAGGGTGTGCCTAATGTAGAAGTATCGGGAAATAGTGGGACCTGTATTAGCAAAAGGAAACGGCGTACATTAATCGAGTACGAATTCCTATCTTAATATGGTTATCCCCGAGGGGATAACCAATAAAATACAGGTCAAGTTCGATGTTGGGTAAAATCCGGCTATTATTGTGGGAGTTATGGCCCTTTTTCGACTTCTGTTTCTATGAAAAAATGGTTTCCGTTCAATATCTTTTGAAAGCATTGGTGTATTGAATTCATATTTTATACACAGGTATATAATCATAAAATACAGGTCAAGTTGGATGTTGGGTAAAATCCGTCAAATATTGTGGGAGTTATGGCCCTTTTTCGACTTCTGTTTCTATGAAGAAATGGTTTCCGTTCGATATCTTTTGAAAGCATTGGTGTATTGAATTCATATTTTATACACAGGTATATAATCATAAAATACAGGTCAAGTTTAATATTGGGCAAAATCCGTCGATTATTGTTGGAGTTATGGCCCTTTTTCGACTTTATTTTGTATGAAAAAATGGTTTCCGTTCGATATCTTTTGAAAGCATTGATGTATTGCCTTCATATTTTATACAAAGGTATATAATCATAAAATACAGGTCAAGTTTGATGTTAGGCAAAATCCGTCGATTATTGTGGGAGTTATGGCCCTTTTTCAACTTTATTTTTTATGAAGAAAGGGTTTCCGTTCGATATCTCTTAAAAGCTATGGTGTATTGAATTCATATTTTATGCACAGGTATATAATCATACAATACAGGTCAAGTTCGATGTTGGGCAAAATCCGTCGATTATTGTGGGAGTTATGGCCCTTTTTCGACTTCATTTTGTATGAAAAACTGGTTTCCGTTCATTATCATTTGAAAGCATTGGTATATTGAATTCATATTTTATACACAGGTATATAATCATAAAATACAAGTTCAATGTTTGGTAAAATCCGTCAATTATTGCGGGAGTTGTGGCCCTTTTTCGACTTCATTTCATACAATAATGGTGTCCGTTTGTTAGTTTTTGAAAAGTTACTTGTTTCCGAGCTATTTCTTTTGGAAATTTGCATGGCATCCATTTTTGCGATAAGATTCAGAATATCATCACATATCAGTCATGACACCCCCACATCCAAGCCCCCCCCCCCTCCCTCCCCCCCCCCCCCCCCCACCCACCCATGTACTTCTCTTGATCCAAGAAGCACAATACATCTGCCCAAGGAAAACAATAAAACATGTACCACAGAAGTTTGCCTTTGTGAACCTAGTTATGCTACAAGTGCCTTTACCTTAAAAAAGGCGCCATCTTACTTAGGGCACTAGGCGGGGGCATCCGTGTCGTATGGACACATTTCTAGTTTGGACCTAAATAGATAACATACATAAATCAGCATTTGCGAATTTATTATAACGTATGAATTGAAAGCTGTATTCCGTTGATTACAATGATGTATTTTTATGCCCCCGAAGGAACTTTGGGTGGCATGTTAAAATCGCACCGTCCGTCCATCTGTCTATCTGTCCGTCTGTCCGTTACAAATCATGTGTCTGCAATAACTCATAAACCGCTGAACCGAATTTAATCAAACTTCACAGAAAGGTAAACCACAATAAGAGGTGTGTCGCGCACAAAATTTAGGTTCCCGTGACAAAGGTCAAGGTCACAATCAAAGGTAATGGGTTTGTCACTTACAAATCGTGTGTCCACAGTAACTCATATACTGCTGAAGCGAATTTAATCAAAGTTTGCAGAAAGGTAAACACAATGAGAATGTGTGTCGCGCACAAAATTTATGCTCCTACGACTAAGGTCAAGGTCACAATGAAAGGGCATAGGTTTGTCCCTTACAGATCGTGTGTCCACAATATCTCAAAAACACTGAAGCGAATTTTATCAAATTTCACAGAAAGGTAAACAAAAATAAAAAGTTGTGTTGTGCACAAAATTTTGATTCCAATAACCAAGGTCAAGGTCACCATCAAAAGTCACAGGTCTGTCTCTTACAAATCGTGTGTCCGCTATAACTCAACTACGATTTAAGTGAATTTAATCAAATTTCACAGAAAGGTAAACCAAAATAAGAAGGTGAGTTGTGTACAAAATTTTGATTCCCACGACCAAGGTACAGGTCACAATCAAGTGTCATAGGTCAAATTTTGTTTTGGCAATTACATAAGGGCTACTGAAGTAAATTTTATCAAACTTTGCTCAATTATACGGCATATTGAGAAGATGTCCCACACAATATTTGGATGCTGAAGGTCACGGTCACAGTTTTTTAACGATCAGATGCAAAATCAAGTTTCTGTGCTTACTCAAAAAGTACTGAAGCAAATGGTACCAAAACATCTTCTAAAAGTAAACTATAATCAAGAGGTTTGTTACACACAAGATTTGGTTCATGTGCCGAAGGTCAAGGTCAGTCAGGAGTCAAAGGGGTCTAATTGCGTGTCTGTAATTCATTAAATACTACAGAAGCCAGTTGGATCAAACTTCATAGAAAGGTAAAGCGTGATGTGACGATATTAATTTTGCAAGATTTATGTTCCCATATCCCAGGTAAAGGACATGTAGTCAAGAACCCACGTCAAATAGTGAATTGGCCATTACGCAGATATTACTAAAGTGAATCTGGTGAAACTTCACTGACAGTTATGAATGGTGTGACACATGCAACGTTTACATTTCCATGCCTAAGGTCAAGATCACGATCAGTGTCAAAGGTCAAACCACGCCAGCATATATTGAAAATATACAACGGTGTACATGTATTTGATTAAATTCCTCGAGTCATTCTCATTGTCAGGGGTCAAATACCAGGTATAAGGGGCTTCGGGGGCATTTGTTACAGACTGTGACGTTTCTTGTTTACATATATAGCTACTGTCCAGTTAGGATACTCAGAATGTAAACAGACTGAACCATTATTTTGCGATAGGTGAAAACGTAGCGTATCATGGATTGTTCAGCCCGTTAATTTAACAAGGTATTAAATTGACTGTATTCTATCAGAAAATTGGTGTGGTGTAGAGGTACCGTGGCAACTTAGCTGACAAAAGGTCGCAGGTTCGAATCCGGGTCAGTTTGAAATCATCATTGTTTATGTATCTGTTATTTAGAATGAAACTTTATAATTTGATGCATACAGTTCTCTAGTTTTAGATTTAAACTTTTATCTGCTTTTGATTTGTTTTATGTTTCATTCCAAATATGATATATTTATGATCGGTTGTTGGTTGTTTTGGGTGACACGGCTCCTGAAGACAGTATTTCAGTCTATATCGAGTCGTCTTAAAGCGAATGAGAAAGAAAAGACATCTGATTGTGGAAGAAAAATGTCCAAACCATTCCGATTCCTCACCTACTGCAAGTACAGTAGGCCCTTGTCCTACTATTATCCAAATTTGTAGGACGCCCCGGAACCGAAAGTTACCCATCGCCCGGCCATGACCACCCCCATCATATTCATTCAACAACTGTTCGTTTTGTCTAATATATCTGATATAACTGGTTTGTATATTTATTTTGGTAAAGCAGTAGGGGTCTTAGCCACCATGTGCTGAAACACACATACAAAGAAATGAAAAAAATTAAACGTATAATAATAGAATAAATAAGAAAAAAAAAACGATGTCAAGGTTCGAACCTTCGCTATCATGTTTGCCGGGCCGAAACTACTATATCAGTACCTCTATTTAACCACTAGGCCACAATTTTTATTTGCCTAACGTGGTTGTAAATAATAAGTATACCGCTTATTTGGAAACTTAACATCCCCGTCTTAAACAATAGGCATAATCCAAAATAGTAAACAAACAGTGACGTCACTGTCACAATAGCCTAGCTGGACAGTAAGTGGGAAATTTCTTTCCTTTAACGCCTAATTTTGTTTATTTTGAAGTTTTCATTCGAACGTTGAACTAAGCCTGGCCGAAATTTTTTTTAAGTTCTCGCTATAAAGCGGTAAAACAAGAGAAATGGATGCAATCTCCACGTGGCCAAGGGCTTAATTTTACAAGTAGTATAGAGTTATCGATTTGAAACTGTAAGGCTTTTTCTGCCAGATGGGAGCATACCATATGAGCCGCGAGAAAACCAACAATGTGGTCGTGCGTCCAGCGCAGACTCAGATCAGCCTGGGCATCCGCCCAGTCTGATCAGAGTCTTCGCTGTCCGCATGAAGGTAGCTTAGTCCCTTGGCTACCCTTTAAGTGCTTAGTAAAGAGTCTGATTAGACTGGGCAAGTGCCCAGGCTGATCTGAGTCTGCGCTGGGCGCACGACCACATTGTTGGTTTTCTCGTGTCGCGGCTCATATATTGTATGTCATCATGGTCATGCTCCTCTCTAGTTGATGTCATAGATCTACATTTTTTACCATAGCTACTATCAAATTACATGTACCAATTGTTGTGCTTAGTACCTCGGCAGATTGAAGTTTCAATGACGTACAAATGATCCCTTAGTTGCTATGATCCCTTAGTTGCTATGATCCCTTAGTTTCTGTGATAACAGATCTGTGACACCATTGGTATCGGAGTATGGCAGTGTTTCTCCGCCGATTTTTCAATGGCATTACCAAGGTCAATAGCCCACGTCATCCGACGCGTCACAAATTGCTCAAGCAACACCTATTCGGACAATCATCTATTCGGAATAGACCAAAAAATCTCTTTATGTTGATAAGTTTTTCGAGAAAAGACTGCATGCTCCAAATGCATTCGGAAAAGGACAATATTTCACCATGAAAGTGTTTTCATAAAATGCTATAGAATTCGCGAACACTTTGAGTAAATACATAATAATATAAGGTGAAGCATGTTTGGTCGAATTGTTTGCAAAATCAACTAAATGTCCAGAGCTGGATTCCAGATAGTAAGATTGTCCTTTCATTACCGTATTTGGTGCATCCAGTGGCTTTTTTGGAGATTTTGAAATTTACAAGATTTACGGAAAAATTCCGAACACAGGACCATTTGAAATGGTGTAATTTCGAAAATACGTCACTTGCTGATGACGAAGGTTGTTAGGGGTGAGTGCGAACTGAAATTCCTTTAACAGAAACTTCAGATTTTCTTAAATAATTACCATCAAGTCACTTGGTTTAAGCAGTATTTTATTCAACTATGACATGTTATACATTCAGTACATTCAGACTACAATTTTCATGAAAAAAGGACCTGGTCGAGAGCTCATAGCTTGTATAGACCATTTCCTAATGTCAAGTTACTTAATTCCTTGTTTTAAGTGCTTGTAACTTCTTGTTTTCCAACTAAACCCGAAAGAATTTAAGGTGTATGTCTACATGTCTGTTTTATCACTATATTTTACAAAAGGGAAGCAGCTTTTGTTATTTCCTCTTTGTTCCCGTGACTAAAATCCGGAGGGGGTGGCATTGTTTTACCCCGGTCCGTCTGTCCATTATCCATCCATCCATCCATCCGTAACGCCTAAATGTTTGTATACTCAACTCCAAACCTATAGTTTATAAGGAATTAATCTGCAACTGCGCACAAATGTTATTGGCATACTGAAGATGTGCATTGTGATATGGACTTTTTGAAATCCAAAAGTGGACAGAAAAAGAGATGGGGAGGACAGGCACAACACGGGGGCATCATGTGCCTTACTGGCACAAAAGTTGCGTCACTGGACAGAAAAAAACTCTTCCAACATGGGGTCTTCTCTTAAGTAAAGAGGTTGCTCCTGGGACGGGGGAGGGGGTGCAAATTTCCCGAAAGAGTTGACTACCGCCAACGGGAGTCAAAACTAAAATGCTACAGTTACTTCCCTGGAAGTGTATTTCTTAACCTCTTTTGAATGAGAGAAATAGAGGATCTTACAAGAGTAGTCATTTCATATGAAATTTATGAAACGCGGCGCGTTTCATAAGTTTCATATGAAAAGACCACGATTCTGTTTACATGTATATGTTCATATGAAATGACCACGATTCTGTTTATCATATGATCCTTTTAACTGGGATTTTTTGCGCCTTCAAAAGATCTTTATTTCAATAAGAAAACGCATTGTTGACAGGGTGTTGTCAATGACGTTGCGTATGCGCGCCACACGTGTGGTCATACGATTTTTATGACACGATGCTATCCACTGAGTAATAGCGACGTCATATGATAAAAAATAGACGACTGTTATGGTATTTGTGCTCCTTAAACATGGATACTGTTGCTGAAGAATTGGCTCCAAAAGACGATGCCATTCCCAATGACAATGCAATCAAACACGGTGAACGAACTGTTTTCAGCTAATAGCCTTTGTCAGTAGGGGAGCAAACCCTTAAAGAACTTGAATGGTGGCGTCTCACGTCACTTCGATATTTCTCATCATCTTGAAATATATGAGCTGTGACACGACAAAACCAACAATGTTGTTGTGCGCCCGGCGAAAACTCAGATCAAACTGGGCAGCCGCCAAGTTTGATCAGACTCTTTGTTAATTGCTCACAGGGTAGCTAAGGGTAAGGGTCTAAGCTAGCTCCATGCGGACAGCGAAGACTCTGGTCAGACTGGGCGGATTCCCAGGTCGATCTGAGTCTGCGCTGGGCGCACAACCAGATTGTTGGTTTTGTCTGGTGTCGCGGCCCATATGGCCTCCTTTGAACCGCCATATTGATGCCGTTTCATTATAGTTTGGAACATAATTACGTGTTTCAATGTGCAAAACAGTAATCGCTTAAGATATAATACCAAAATGATGCTGACCTGGAATTCGATGGTATACCAGCTTGTATATGTGAACTGACCTGGCTGAAGATCCTGTGGTGGCTAAGTACCATAGGCGACCAATCCGATCTGCGCGCAGTTTCGTATTTATTGCGTATTTGATAATATACAATAGAGCCGCGGCATGACAAAACCAACAAAGTGGCATGTGCGCCGAGCGAAGACTCGGATCAGTCTGGGCATCCGCCCAGTCTGATCAGTCTTCCCTAATCGCCAAAAAGGAAGCTAAGGGTCAAAGCTATCTCCATGCAAACAGCAAAGACTCTGATCGGATGTGAGTGGATGCCCAGGCTGATCTGAGTCTGGGCTGGGCGCTTTGTTGGTTTTCTCGTGTCGCGGCTCAATTGTAAAGAACCCAAATAGGAACGCATATAAAAAGATAGACAGAACTCGCATCTAAGGAGTGGGGGAGGGGGTCCGGGGGTTAGTAGGTACCCTTATATCAACTTTTTGTTCCGAGAGACTATTCTGACTCCAAAAACAAAAACAATTGTTCTGACATTGTGTATACTCTGATTTGTAAAAGATTCCGTTAACACCACGTTTTTCCTTCCGACAGGTGATGAATTTCTCGACAGAGAAGAATTTTATAAGGGTCCCTGGATAGTCCGAGGTAGGTAAAACCTTAGATACATATAGTCAAAACTGTCTTAAACACACCTGGTTAACTATGTTTTCAAGGATGTTACGAAACGAAAATGAGCTGTTACGAAACGAAAACGAGTCAGTTACCAAACGACCTGATAACTAGGTCTTTTGGGAACCATGACCCTTTTTCGTTTCGTAATACCTTTTTATCGTTTCGTACTTAAAGACCACGTATCAAGTAAAACGTTCCTAAAAGGCAAAAAAAGATTCGTATCCAACAGTATCACTTTCAGTGTAAATCCACCTATATTAAACAAACACCTGCCTTTAGCATTCCCTAAATCCACATATATTAAATAAGCACCTGCCTTTGGCATTCCCTACGGTGCTTGCCGGCCGGGCCGGGTAGCGCAATCGGTAGGGCACCTGACGCGTAAGTCAGAGGTCCTGGGTTCGAATCCCGGTCTGGCCACATACTTTCGTTTCTCCTTCCGCTGATTCAAGAAGGGCAGTTGTCAGTTCTCAGTACTGGTTAACCGCTTAGGATGTCTAAGCCTGCCCAGGAATAGTGTGGTTAGGTTAACTGACCGTCCCGACATGACCTTAGTTGTTTACCGTGGACGTTAAGCATCAAATCAACCAACCAACGGTGCTTGCCGCAGTTAAGACAGGTTCGATGGGAAGAAACGTTACCACCAGAGAATAAAGAAAAGCGAGATTCGGCTTTTTATATTTTGGCTTGTTTGAACATACACTCAGACCATTTAGAAACGGCCGGACGAAGTACTCACTGGGAATATAGACAAAAAGGATTTACAAAATATAGTCCATAAACAGTTATCCAGATGTTTAACATTTTACTTCCGTGTCGGTCACAGCTTAAGGTGGATATACACGGCGATATATGATGCAAGACACGTCACACGTCATCGTATAAACACCCCCAAACTTACGCTGCATGACAAACTTGTTGCATGCAACGTATCTAATCATCAAATATAACATCAATGCGACGTCACTTTGACGTAAGCCCGCTCGGATGCAACCATTTTTGTCCCAAGTAGATTATGTTTAGATGATTAGGCATGTTGCATGCAACAAGTTTGTCATGCAACAGAAGCGTGATGACGTCGCATTGACGTCCGTGTGACGTCCATGTGACGTCATTTTGACATGACCTGCTGGAATGAATCGTTATATAACATGTCGCGGTGTACACCCCTGGTTAACTATGTATATACGAGGGCTGTTACGAAACGAAAAAAGCTGTTACGAAACGAAAAAGTGCCATAGTTACCAAACGACCTAATGACCAGGTCGTTTGGTAACTATGACTCTTTTTCGCTTCGTAACAGCTCTATTTCGTTTCGTAACATCCTTGAAAACATAGTTAACCAGGTGTGGTGTAAACGCATCTCGAATTTCTGTATTCTCTTTTTCAGACGAGAACGACATAGTCGCAATAAAACGAGCAATCATGGCGAAAGGAAACTAAGCATTTGATGTAGCAGAAATCACCAGAAGGAAATACTTCGATCTCAGATCCAATGCTATAACCCAGCTGGCACATGACGTCGAAATGGTGTCGATGCGACCTACTGTCGATGCGACGGCAGTAGGTCGCATCGACGTCAGCACGACGTCGTTTCGACGTTATGTGCCTGCTGGGAACCATTACTGAAAGATAAGTCGTGTAAAGTGTTGAAGAGAAACCTGTTGTCGAACCGCCCCGGTGGAGCTCGGATTGGGCACAAGATTTCCGGATTGGAAGAGCTACAAAATGGCGGACGTAAGAGATTTTAGGTCACGGTGCTCCTGTTAACTGCAAATTTTAGTTTGGTTATAACGTATATAGAAATAATTTAGCGAGCTTATTAAAAGGGTCATATAAGGGATAGCTTAACCGCAAATAGGAAAAGTTTCGAATCTAAAAATATCAGGGATAGGGGTATTGCTCATTTGACTGTGAACTTATGCCAAACCACCTTAGTTCCATTTCTTGACCATGGTCAGGTATTCTGCGGTGGCTGCTTGGATCCACGCATTTCCGTTATGTGGTTCGGCAACCTTCGGTAACATTTCATCTCGAAGGCCCGCATTCTTCTCTCTAACTCTGCTTTCTAGTTCCATGTCCACATTTTGTTGTGAATATTCACAAATTAAAGTCTCCATCGTCCTATCAGTGGTAAAAAGTCTAAACTCAAATCATTGTAAAAGGCGGTTCAGCCTTCACGTTTTATGTGGGTTGATGTGCATAATATTGAATCGTATAACTGGCAAAAAGTAGAGAAAACAAGTTTTTGAAAAATAACAAATCGCTCCACAAATTAAAATTACCTGTTCTGATTTCCCGTCTAGCAATGCTGTATAAAAATAGGCGGGATAATGATTGGGACTCCACGCCCGTACATTATATTTTTACCATTTTATTCAACCTAATGAAATCGAAAGTAGGTCATTTTAGTTGCCAACTAAAATGACCCAAATAAGTTTTCAAACCCTTTTTATGTGAAAGTCAAGGATGTTTTACTTGTTTAAAGCTGGCTAATCACGGTCATATACACTGAGGAAACTATACTGGGAAGCTTGCAGCGATACCTCATGATAACATTTTTCACGCTGAAAGAGCAATAGGGCCTTTAAAGTCGGGGATTTGGAATGGGCGAGAGGAGTATTTATTATAATTAATTGTACTGAAGTTGCCGTCATATTTTCACGTCACTTGGCAGTTTATATTTAACATTTGCCCAATGCACAACATTACAGAATGAAAATACGCTGGAGCGTATTGAAATTTTGTCAATTTGACAAAATTTAAATTCGCACCTGCGTATTTGCGTAAAGGCAGTTACGCCCTTTATATGCGTCTCAGTCAGATGACAAGGCAAATCAAAAGAAAAATGCAATACAAATGCAATAATCGTATTTTACTAAAACAATATTCACTAACAGTTAAATCAAATTAGAGGTAATATAAATATATGTATACAATTTAGACTAACACAATTTCACCTGATATAATTCAAGAGGTAACTTAAACATTTTTAAAGGCTTTGATTCAAAATGGCAACTTAAGGCGAATCGGAAAATACCGTCAAGCATGTTCATTTATAGACATTGTTTTCTGCTGTTGCCGATTTCGTGTTAACACCGGCCGCCGGTGTTAACACGAAGTCGGCAACGGAGAAACACGACGTTTCTGAATGTCTTGCCTTGTTAAATGAAGACGGCACTGCAGAATAACATGTTTGTCTGCGTCTTGTCTTACTAAATGAAGTTGGCAATTGCAAAATATTAGATGTATCCGTGATTGGATTTGCTTAAGATCGCAAGTGCAGAATATCACTTGTGTCTGTGTTCGCCTTCCAAAATGAAGCTGGCAACTGTAGAGCATTGCGTGTGTTATTTTCCTTTCTGAATGAAGTTGGCAACTGCAGAATACCATGTGTCTCTCACCTTTCTTAAGTTTGCAACTGTAGAATATAGTGTTTCTGTGTCTTGCCTTTAGGAATGAAGCTGGCAACTGTAGAATTTAGTGTATGTCTGTCTCAGCTTGTCAGATGAACTTGGTAACTGCAGAATACCACGTGTCTCATCCTGCCTAATTAAGATGGCAAGTGCAGATTATCTGTGTCTCGCCTTGTTAAATGAACATGGCGACGGCAGAAATTATGCATGTCTGTGTCTCGCCTTGTTGAATGAAGTTGGTGACGTCAGAATAGCATGTGTGTCAGTGTCTTGCCTTGTTAAATGCGGTTGGTAAACAACCGAATACCAGGGTTCGAGGTTATAAAACTTGAGAATAATCTCAAACTCAAAATAAAGCACACTGATTGGCTGCTTCCGAGCACATGCTCGGAAGCAGCCAATCAGTGCGCTTTATTTTGAGTTTGAGAATGTACTCAAGTTTTATAACCTCCAGTCCTGGTTTGGCGGTGTCTCGCCTTGTTAAATGAATTTGGCAAAAACCGAATACAATATCTGCTGGGGTCTCGCAATGTTAAGTTGAGTGAGCAACGGTATAATATACTGCTCACAAAAAGTAGGGGATATTGAAATATTAAAAATTGTATAAATTAGAAAAAATATCAAATCCATCTGAAACGGCGGGTGTCCATCAGACAAATATTCGATAAGACAGTTTGCATTACAATTTGGATGGTATATCCAGTCACGTGATCTGTGTGTAATTCGTTTTAGACAGGGGGTCGACATCCAAATTTCAATCGAATCTGCTGCGGAAAAAGATCCTTTTATAAAATTTACAAAGAAACACTCGCAATGATTCATTTAACAAACTGAAAATTGCCTTTACTCACTGTTTCATGAAAATGAAGAGTGCCAGCCATAAACGTCTAAACTTTTCGGTGACTCGATGCACCTGTATGATTTTTGTTTTCTGGTTTTCTTCCCAAAATGACCGTTTTGAAGATGAAAAAAATCTTTTAGCCTACAAAACTTAAAAATGCATTGAACGGTTAGCTTGGTTGGAGAATTAAATAAATGTTTGTTCGAATTTACCGGATTTTCGTTCTGACCCCCTGTCTGACACAAACTGTATGCAGATTACGTGACAAGTCCAAACTTTCATGAAAAGTCTTAACGGATACAGTACTGGTTTCATGGATTACTCGTTTTCCACGTTACACGGTGGGCTACAACTTGCGTGGATACACGGATTATCACAGTACACGGTGGGCAATTACATAACCGTCCACGAGCCGTATTGGTTTCCACGATCGGATCGTGAATCGACGCAAAACACGGTACACGGTGTATCTAATTAAGGCGGTCTTAATTAAATACACCGTGTATCGTGTTTCTTTCCTGGATCAAATCAACACGCTACACGGTGTATATAATCAATAGCTCCTGTGCCTGCACGGTCCACGAGGAGATGCATATTGTCATCTTCTCTCTTTATATACTTTGTTTTCATTTCTACCAAATAATTTATTGATTCTTTTCCACCATTCGTTGCTCAAACCAGAAATGACTTATCTTCGGCTAAAATTATATGAGCATATATGCATTTGCGTATGCAGCAGTTTTGAAGAAAATGTTATTGGTTTGACCGATAAAATGTTGACGTGAAACGCGGGAAAAATGCTGCTACATGGAAGCATGGGTGGAGGGGGCTTATTGCGGAGTTGGAGCGCTCATGTATGTTTGCCTAAACGCTGCTTCCTAATGTCTTTACTTACTTACTTACTTATAAAATCGGCTACAAAACGACGTCGTATGGAAGTGCAGTGATCGTTTGATAGTGAATTCTCGCCGCCGTACATGTCAAACTATTATCCATCAATAACTCCTAAGTCAATGTTTTTGAAATCCGCAAAGATTCAGAGACTGATTCATAAAAGAACTGTAGAAGGATTTGCGCACACAAGGCACACATTCCACAGTTCTTCTGGTGCACAAAACAACAACATTGAATTCGCAGGGGGGGCGGGGGGGGGGGGGGAGTGGTAAATTTACCGACCCTAGCACATACAATAAGTCATACGCATAATTAATACAGATCATGAAGAAGTATGCAAACTGTAGAATAATTCATGCAAATCTGCAAGAGGAGATGCGCGCATGAAGACCAACAATAGGTCCCTTAGTAGCAATTATAAAAACTGTAAGAGGGGTTGCGCACACAAGGTTATCTACTGAAAGGGTCTTCGGATGCATAAAAGTGGCTAAATTCGCAAAGAGAAAGAAAACAAAATATTCGATCATAACCCCTGACTAAGCCATGTGCGTACACGTATTTACACGCCATGAAAAAAGAAGCAAACAAAGTTTCAGAATAAGTCATAAAAATACTACATATAAGACTTCTACTGTCAAGGCGGGCGGAACCACGGAACTACGGAAAGCCGAATACTACATGTATGTCTCATTGCTTTTCTTCGAAAAGGCGGGAGACAGTAATCTTTTATGTTGTTAGAATAACAGATTCTTCCACTTGCGCTTAATCTCATTCATTGTCGGCTCTTTGTTTGAAAAGTCGTTAGCATCACCCTGTCTGTCCTGACGTGAAAACATTTGGTAATTCCGTGCTCTAAATCTCCAAATTGTTGTTTGGGTTAGCAGTTATGGGGTATAGTGTTACTATTTATTTCCTATTTAAACATATCCATAATTATTCAAAAGAATTAAAAAGCATAATTCGAATAAGTGAAATTCATTCTTATCTACGGATTCCCGAAAATATTTATGGATATCCATAATTCGAATTATGGATATCACGTTTTCGAATTATGGATATCAAATTCGAAAAACGGATATCACTTATTAGATTTATGTATCAAGCTTTCGAATTATTGGTTTCCATATTTATGTCCATTTATGTATATCGAATTATGGATATCAAATAATTGAATAAGTGATATCCACCACAGTTCGAATTAGATATGTCCATTAATCATTTAGATTAATGAATATCCATTATTCAAATTGGTGATATTCGTAAGTCGAATTATGGATGTCAGTATTCGGCCTATATATGGATATTAGTAATTCGTCTTTGCAAATAAGTTTATTTACCGGATTTTATGGATATCCATAACTTGATTTATGGATATTAATAATTCACCCCTATTTAATGATATCACTTATTGAAATTATGGATATCTATATTTTGAATGATACATTCGCATTACGGATATCCATAATTCGAAATGGGATATCACTTATTCGCATTCATTAGAAAAGTGTTAAAATATTCCGTAATATGTATAACTGGGTTAACTATAAATGAGCCGAAACAAGACAAAACAAACAAAGTGGCATGCATGTCAAGCGAAGACTCCGATCAGCCTGGACATCCGCCGAGTCTGATCAGAGTCTTCGCAGTGCACTTAAACTGACCAGACTGGGCGAATGCCTAGGCTGATCTGAGTCTTCGCGTGGCGCACATACCACTTGGTTAGTTTTGTCATGTCGAGACTCAAATATTAGGACCACCGGTAGATCATATCACCAGGATATTTAGCAATTTTTCGCCTAACGTGGCCTGTATCATCCAAGTAAATCCTTTTGTATGGCTTAGATATGAAACACACGCCTAATGAAAAAGCAAGTACGCAAGGTGCCAAACGCAGTTATGCCTGATGTTCGCCCGTTTTATGTTGTTTGGCCTTAATATAGCTATGTCACCACGCAAAATGTTATAAAACCGCAAAATGTTATAAAATTAACGGCAACGAAAAAGGTTATAACTTTATAACATTCTGCGTCGAGTCTCAATACTAATAAAAGCGCAAAATGTTATAAATTTCTTCACCCCGTATAATGAACAATAAAAACGCAAAATGTTATAACAATTATAGGAACGCAAAATGTTATTACTTTATCTCATTTTGCGTCGAATCTCAAAACTAATAAAAAAGCATTTTTTTATATATTTTTTTATCCTGCAAAATGTTTTAACAACGCAAAATGCTATAACAATTACAGGAATGCAAAATAATATAACTTAAAGGCCAGGATCGGGCACATCGGGGGTCCGTATTATCACCAATTTAATAGGTTCATAACTTCCCACCCAGGGTAACCATCTGCCAATGGTGATAAGTGTGTTGTCTATACAACACAGAAACCAGAGAATTAATTAGATACAGGTATAGAACGCAGTACATTGATGTTTTGTGTGTATGACCATGCAAAATTTCCACAAATGCTTCAGAACTTGTACAAACAATATACTTAGCAAAACTTGCTTAGCTGTCCTGTGCATAGAAATCCCTTACGAGTACTTTATACATTTATTTATTCACTTCATTTTTTCTCTTTGAAGTTTAAAATTCTAATTTTCTGCTTTTATAAAGCAGTTCTAAAAACGAATGTCTGCTTTCTAGTATTATACTTTCCTAGCATTATTTGTAAGAGTTTTTTGTAACCATTTAATTTTGTATCAATGCTTTCTATATATACATGTACACTCATATAAAAAGAATCAGGGCGAGTTCCTGAATTTCCATATAAATGGATTCATCATTCTATCTCAACTCTTGAAATCAATGGATTAAAACTGAGTCTAATTACATGTATGTGCATATGTTTTATAATTAAAGTAAAACCAAAAACAAAAAACCAAAATAAAACGAAAAAACACAACAACAAAACAATATTTTACTTACAAACAATGGATGAGGAGGGGGGTTGGGTAGTATTTAAAAGTCGCTGTTACATATAATGTTATTTGTGTAAGTGTCAATTAAAATGGGATTTTACCAAAATGCATACACCGTTTTCAAAAGGAACTTAGCATAACGGAGGAGACAAAATTCTGTGTTTATTTCTTTTGACAGGTTTCACGCCGATTTTATTCTGTTACTAGATAACACGAACTTTTCTTTCTGTTTGTGACTATATAATTTTATAAATTTATCTGTGATGATTTAAACAATTATTAGCTAAAAGTCTTGATATCTAAAGCCAAGATAAACAATGCAACCCAGCACGAAAATTTTGAAGTATCTGTAAGTGATATCATGCTGAGGTTAGTTCTTTGACATTTTTGGTTATGATATTTATAAGGCTTGTGCTATAAATTGGACCTCTGCTGTTTGCCTTTTATCTATACATGGACCCCATGTGACACACCAGAACAGATATTTGAGCGGACTCATGAGAGAAGGGACCTTAGCGTAACACGGTTTGGGATCCTTCGAATGCGCATGGGCAGCCTCTGAAAAGTATCAGAAGTGTGACTCTTTGTCTGAAGCTTTCCCTACCTCCCTATATTGTATGAGTGAACAGTGAAGGCTTTTGCGAGACTGTGTGGATGCGCAGGCTTTGCCTTGGCCTTCGCTAGTCGCATATATGATAAGTATCTTTCTTCCTCATTGGTCGGTTCATTTTTACCACTGAATGTGGGATTTTTATTTTATGACAGTGTACAATAATTCAGTAGAAGTGCTGGTTATATTGTATTTATCTGATGCTTGATGACAAACATTTCACCTGTTTTACTACGCTTTCATTGAGTAAAATATCTTTGATAGGCCGTGCTTTGTGCTATTTGGTTATAATTTTGAAGTACCATTGTATCTGAGCCACATCATGAGAAACCCTGTCCTCAGAAATTCGCAACCCTGTAAGCCACAAACCGGCATGGGCAGCTACAGAAGCTATCGATCTATTAAAGTAAAAAAAAAGACACTGTTATTTATCTCCGTGTACAACTGCTTTTTTCTGGGAGAAATTTCCCTACATTTCTTCCTGAAATTTGCTTTTTCTCCATGAAATTTTATCATTTGCACA
Source organism: Ctena decussata (assembly GCA_963989385.1). NCBI lineage: Eukaryota > Metazoa > Mollusca > Bivalvia > Lucinida > Lucinidae > Ctena > Ctena decussata. The sequence continues at coordinate 37,380,381 of OZ022508.1, forward strand.
GCATGGCTGTTTCTCTGTGAAACCAAAATCTTTGATTGACCATTAGCTAGATGCTTGAAATTTCAGCCACAGAAACCAGAGACATTACACTATATAGGCAGCGAATAAAAAGGCGCTGATCAAAAAGCAAAAAGCGCGGGTCAGTAGGCTAATGAAGACCTGTGCCATTGTTATTCTCATATAACATAAGACACTTTTTTCTCATGACATTTTCTCATGACCCAGCGCAATTTTGTATTAAAATATCTAACCTTTTGCCTCTGTTTTACTTCTATGACGCAGCTGAAATGAGTCAAACAACCATGTTGGGCAGTAAATCCTAGCTCTGTCCCATCTTCTTACATTTTCCAGGAACCTGATCAGAACACGTATGGGGGTGGCCGGGTGGTGCGATGGTGCTGTGTATAACTTCCAGTGCCGGGGCATCCTACTTATTTGGAACATTGTAGGGCAAGGGCCTACTGTGCTTGCAGTAGGTGCGGGTGGGGTTGGTTTGGACATTTTTTCTCTCGTCTATCATTTCTCTCTTCTTTCTCCCTCTCTCTGGGAAACAGCCAGGTATAGACTGAAATACTGTCTCAAAGGGCCGTTAAACCCAAAACCAACCAACCAACCAAATCCAGTGCCAGGGCGTCCTATTGATATGGAACATTGTAGGGCAAGGCCCTACTGTGCTTGCAGTAGTGCGGGTGAGGCTGTTTGGACATTTTTTCTCTCTCGTCTGTCGTTTCTCTTCTTTCTCCCTCTCTCTAGGAGACGACCAGATATAGACTGAATCTTGAAATGTTTTTATTTGGATTACCATATTTCAAACATAATGCCAGAATGTTTCATTTATTTTATTTGCTGATATATGAGAGAGCATATCCTTATATTTAAGCTTCTCTAGAAATATAAAATTGCTGTGACAGCCATGGATTTTATTGATTTATTTTTTCAATTAATCTTTACCTGTGTTTTTGGTGAGAAATTACTTTTATTTGACCGACTCAAGCGTTTTTATAATTTTATTTTTATTTCGTCCCTTGGACTGGTAAAATTTCAACAATTTCTTGTAAATCAATAATAGAAAATGCTGGCCTTATGATGTTTCAGCCGAGACTGTGAAGCCCAAGACTTATTAACTTAAATTTTTACAGCTATTTCAGTGATGAAAACTTGAAACACATGCATGCCCACATGCACATGCGCATGCTCCCAAGTACACATATGTAACGCACAGACAGGCAGGCAATAGCATTGGTACCAAATATTTTGAGTACCAAAATCTCAATAAATCCCTTTTCTTTCTAATAGAACCAGATAAGCAAATAGTTCTAATCAGAAAATGTGTAATGTTCCCTCTCTGTACAAGATGTGTACAATCAGCTGGTGGTAGATACTGAGCTGGCTGAAAGATAATAATTGGAGACCAATTATCTAATTATGGACCAAATATGTGTTTCCCTGGGGACGTGACCCTGGCCTTTAATAACATTTTGCGTCGAATCTCAAAAACTAATGCAAACGCCAAATATTATAAAGTCCTTCATCCTGCAAAATGTTATAACAACGTGTTTTTATAAAATTTTGCGTCGAATCTCAAAACTAATGCAAACGCCAAATATAATAATTTTCTTCATCCTGCAATATGTTATAACCACGTGTTTTTATTAATATTGAGATTCGACGCAAAATATTATAAAGCTATAACATTTTGCAGGATAAAGAAATTTATAACCTTTTGCGTTTTTATTAAGTTTAAAATTTGACGCAAAAAGTTATAAAATTATAACATTTTGCTTTCCTATAATTGTTATAATAGTTTGACTTGTTATTACATTTTGCGGGGTGAAGAAATTTTTAACATTTTGCGTTTTGTTAGTTTTGCCAGGCCGCGTAGCGCAGTCGGCAGCGCGTCTGACTCAAGAGCCAGAGGTCTCGAGTTCAATACCCGGTCCGGCCACATACTTTCGTTCCTCCTTCCACTGATTCAAGAAGGGCAGTTGTCAGTTACTGGCGAAAGTTTGTGCACTTACATGTAGTATGGGTTAACCGCCTAGGAGGTCTAAGCCTGCCCCAAAATAGTGTGGTAAGGTAAACTGACCGTCCCGACATGGCCATAGCTGTTTACCGTGGACGTAAAGCAACAAACCATACCAAACACACATGTAGTATCTTTTGACCTCAAAACTGAGATCTGTTATGGTTAATTGAGCCGCCACACGACAAAATCAACAAAGTGACATGTGCGCCCAGCGAAGACAGTTCAGCCTCGACATCCGCTCAATAGTCTTCGCTGTCCGCAGACCCTTAGCTACCCTTTTAGCGCAGAGCAAAGACTCTTATCAGTCTGGGTGGATGCCCAGGCTGATCTGAGTCTTTACTAGGCGCATATGCCACTTTCAAATTGTTGGTTTTCTCGTGCCACGTCCTAATTGTTCTATGGCCGTAACTCAGACAAAATAATTTGTCACAGCTCAGTCTACTGAATACACCGAATTATTAATATTCTGCAGCACTTGCATCCAGTTGATAGCAATTCAAATATTAGAACGTGTGTTGTAGATATTATGATTACAACATATTATGTAAAATTTATTTATTTATTTTGTATTCGTATAAAAAGGCATGTTAAAACGAAAAGATACTGAAAATCGCAGTCAGTTTCTTAGTATCATAAAATCATTTGATTATCAGAGGAGAACCAGCCTGTCACAGCTGGAGTTTGTGACTGTGCGCGATTGATATCATTTGATGTCCCATTTACACGTTCACGCAAATTATGTAGTGGCTATTAGCCCCTGGTGGGGGAGGTATGGCTACTTACCAAACTTTTTGGTAGATGTGTGCTCTCTTGCTTGCAATTAGAACTTTACTGTGTTCACTATTCAACAACAACAACAAAAAAAACAAAAACAAAAAAAAAACAAACAAACAAAAAAAAAACAAGTTTCACTTTTAGTGATTTTATATAATATACTGAGAGACTTTAGAAACGCACCACTTGCTAAAATGGCAATATCTTGTTACAAGCCCAACATTTTCATTCTGTGAAAACAGAATTAAAAAGTGCTGTCAGTTGGCTTTCATTCAATTGGAAAATCAAAAAGCTGAGACTTATGGTTGCCGAGACATCGCGAGAATTCTGAGACATCCCCAATTTAAAAAATCACAGAGTAACAATACCTTACGTAATTAGCGAAAAAAACGTTTTCAAACCAATATCAGTTTTCAAATGCAGTAGGCAAGACAAAATCAAATCATAAAGTTTTAGGCCTCTGGCAACGTTCATTTAGTCTGCGTCACGTCTTTACTTTTTAACGTAATTGGCCGTTTATAACCTAAGGAACATGAATAATCGAAATCATTTAGTCTCATCAGATAGTCCTGAACGTGTTGCATAGGAAACAAAAGAGTCGTGTAATTATCGAACGCCATGAACCTGTAACTACTGTTTGAAAAATTTTGGCTGACGTCAGCAAAGAAACGCTGCGACTGAGAGTGTAAATAAACGGTAATTTCCGAAACTTTTTGTGTTTTTCCATTAGTTAAGACACCTGGCTACCAGTTAAAGTTGTTTGTTTTCAAATCGAATTAAACTCCCATCTGCAAGATGCCAATTGTTGAAAAACACTAACGTCATGGTAACGTCAAAATAAACAGCATGAGCAAAGCCAATTTATGGCAATCAATAGTTCATTGCGTTTTAACATATAACATGATTAAGAAAAAATCATCAAATCAGCCACGTGGAAGTAACAGAGGATGTAAAATGGTGCGTTTCTAAAGTCTTTCAGTATAGTTTTTAAATCCTGTTGTACCTAATACCGCTGTAACGACATATGCTCACAAAAATGTTCAGTAACAACAGGAGGTTCCAAAAGACTTGAATGATTACGCATAGGTTGATTAAATGTGTATGTAATGATATAGAAGAAAATAGATGCTGCTTTCGTTCTAATCCTATAAAATGAAACACTTTGTTGAATAAGTGTCGATTTTGGAAATATTCAATGTTTAAATCAAGATTCCAACCGCATTCCTCCAAAATATTCGGCCAATCTGTCTCAGCAAAAACTACAGATGCATATCATACTATTATACTGCTTGTAAAAATTAGTATAAAAAGAGCCTACATTCTTGTTCGAAGTTTTACAAAAAAAAAAAAAAAAAAAAAAAAAAAAAAAAAAACAGTAATGCCCGAAGCTTTGTGGGTTGGTTGCTGGCCTGTTAAGCTAGCAGCCCGGTTTCAAATCCCGCTGGAGAGCGAAAGTCTTTTCAGCCGTACACATAATTCTATTCCACATAGGCTTTCATTAACACCCGGTATGGCTGATATACTGTAGAAACGGACGTAAAATCGCAAGTCATCCATCCATCCATTACGAAATTCCCAAGTTGTATTAAATAAATTACGTTAAATTCCAAATCTACTGTGTAATCGATTGTGCGCTTACTTTAAATAACTGAATGCGAAAAATTAATCTTTTAGAAACAGAGGCTCCCGTCAGACTTAGGGACTCGGGCGTTAACCATCTTTAGCCTAATGTTTGGACCTAATCTAGTGCAATAATACACTGTTTAATCGTCAGATTTTTAGTGCAATAAGGACAAACACTTAAATAATAATAATAATAAAACTGGTTACACAAAAGAAGTGCTAATAGCACGTTGACAATAATGTTAAGGGTAGCTAGTGGAAGAAGAAAGGAGTATAAAACACCCACTGTCCTGCTGTGTCTTTCTTTATGAGAGTGGAGTATTAGCCCTGAAATTATTTGCCAGATGACTTCTACTTGACGATCACTCACAGCATGATGTTATTCTTTAAGTTATATAAAGGGGCATGTCTTAAAGTCTGTGACTATATAAACTGACCGATTTTGAAATTCGCCATTATATGCTTTCCAAATGTGTGTGTGCATCATGTGATTCACGACTTGAAATGTAGACTGAAACGTATGAATTTTAAGTTTTACCTTACACTTATTTGTGTTCCAATGTTGTGAAAAACAATGAGTTCTAGAAAAAGGATAAAGGAAGATTCAACATTTCTAGTGTATTTTGATGTTGACAAAAGTTGGTATATTGCCTCCAGATCACATTTAAAGTATGATGGTATTGTTAAAGTTGGTGTCGAGTGTCCCGTTCAATGGGGAAGAAGATCTGATGAAACTGACAAAGGAAAGGTTATTGAAACAGGTAAGAGTTTATTTAACGTAGTTCGATACCTTTGGCGACGTCATGGGTAAAAAATCGAAATTCCTTGGATTTTAATGAAACTTGCCTGAATTATACTCTGACATGTTGCACTTTTGATGGTATTATTTGTTTTGAGGAATTTGTAATCATTTAATATTAAAGCGCCATCTAACGTAATACGATGTTTCTTTTCAAAAAAATTAACGTTTTGTTCCATATCTTGCGTATTCCCTGTCGGATTTTGTTTTCAGAACACTCAATCAACAGTGTTTTAATCTCTCTGTTATTTGGTATATACATTTCGATGGTGAAGAACAGCATTTATGACTTAAAAACGTTAAATTCTGGCACCTGTATCTCTTTTGACGCTATAAAAGTTCGAACCCTTCAACTGTTGAAGCAGACATTTCTCCAAAACGAGCCTGGCGACACTATACAAAATTACGACGAAAATAAAGAGCGTAGATTTCGTAGAATAAGAAATGCAAATAAAAATATAGGGTGATCGCGTAAAGTATTAATGAGAAATTCATCTGAAAGAAAAAATATATATTAAGCGATGAACGTCAGCGACACGTAACGTTATAAACTCTTCGTCATTTTTTGAAACGTTGCGTAGTCTGGTCAATTCTCTACCGTATATTCGAAATAGATGTTTCTATTATTTTAACGTGGAAATGTCTATAATACTTTTCTTTTTTCTTAAAACTGAATTTTACAATGTGCACTCCCAGGAGGACAGAAATGACCTAATACGGCATAAAAAACATGGTATTGTTTGCACATAAATCAGTTCGATTTTTAACGTACTACAGCTGTATAACGTGCAAGCCTCGCAGGGTCACAGCCACACTGACTAGCAACACCGGACGAACGGATGCCCAAGCTGATCTGAGTCTTCACTTTACGCACATGCCACTTTGTTGGTTTTGACAGGTCGCGGCTCAATTATTACCTGCCACTGGTGATATTCGAACAGTATTCAGTCTGGGGACTTACGGTTTTCCATCACGCACATTTGTGATGGTCAGCCATCACTTTTACAGTTTTCAGTCCAACTCATCAAAATGGCAATTTAACCCACTGCCAGTGTTCAGTATGACCTGTCTACACTTAAAATTGATATTTGGCCCAGCCCTTAACTATTCTCAGTATAAACAGTCTGTATTTGGTTATTTCTGCAGAATTATAGTCAAAATTAGGTAAATTTTGGTGTGTATTAGGCTTGTTTTATTTCCAAGAAAAATACAAGTTTACTTTCTATATTCTATAAAGTGTTACGATGAAAATTGTATTCAATGCTTGCTTTTTTGTAATGGATCCTAACTGTACGAGTTACTCAAGGTTGCAATCATTTAGAAGACAGATTTCCCTGTCTTGGCTTTGAAATGAGTACATATGGATTTTAAGCTGAATATTCCCAAATGGATCGCCTGCCCAATTTGCAATTTTTGAATTTTTCCAAAAATTCAATGTTGAAGAATATAAATGTAGTATAAAACATGTTCCCTACATCATTGAAGTCATTTAGAAGATAGAATTCCATGTCTTGGTATTGAAATGGGTACATCCGGATTTTTAGCTGAATATTCCAATATGGATCGCCTGTCCAATTTGGAATTATTTATCATAATAAGATATTTATATGTACATATAAGATAAGATATATTATATAATAAATAATATATCTTATATAATATTTTCGATATCTGATATAATAAATGAGATATCTAAGTTCCATAATATTAGTAAAATGGCTTGCCATACACGCTGCAAAAAATGTGGCGGGTTCCTCTGGAACATTCTCACTCATGTGCTACTTACATATGTGGCGGAAAATCCACTTGGCAGATTAAAACAAAATTAAAAGATGATCTGGTCTATACACAGTTCCGAGAATAGCTGCTAAGCTCCGCCTGCTTAGTTACTGTTACTACGTCTCACAAGCTTACACAAAGATGGCGGAAAAACAAATGACAAATGCAAGTGCCTGCTAAATGTTGGCGATCTATGGCGAAGAATCAGCCTCCTCATGGCCTACACATGGCAGTTGGCGCTTCATGCATTTCCGATGCGTTCTGTTCTTGCAAAGCAGGGTAAAATTTATTAAAAGTGGTGTTAGTTTGTTTTCTTTAAACAGGTATACATCCCTTCAGTAACTGAAAGGTAAAATCACGGACTTATGTTGGTATTGACCACGTGCGATTTGTTTGTGAGACTATGTCACGTGCTATGTTGTCGCTGCATTGGCCAGGTATACGATATCATGTGATTTTGTGTGACATTCTGGGTGTGGCTCGGAACTGTGTATTGCATACCCTCCCTTCATCTTGGTATGACTGAAATACTGTTGAAACGGACGTAAAATCCATCCATCCCTTTTCTGTGGTTTTCTTGAATGTTTGCTAAATCTTTCTGCAGTGAGGAAATGCACAGTCGGTAACATGCCTGACTCAAACGCATTTCATTGGTCAAACAACGCGTATGTCAAAATTTAGCCAATAATATCAAAGGTCAGTGAATATTTAATCTTCGTTTTTCCCCGTCGTCCTGTACTGTGAATACTAGCACTCTGTCTTATATAATTCAAAATGTCCTTCTTGTTTGTAATTTTACAATAGAAATGTTATCGAAAACAGACGCAGCTATTCAAAACTTTCTTTTTTCGTCGTAGATCTACATGTACTTTCGATTTCTACTTTCGGTTTAATACACACAAACAAACTGTGCAACATGTTAATAACTATTTTGAAATCAGGTCAATTTCAAGATTGACCGTGGTCCATTTTGGAATTCCAAATTGGACAGCTCAATTTTGAGGTCGCTACCCAGCGTCAATATTACGGTATGGGTGCCTACCGACATAGCTTACTTATTCATGAAAGTTATTGTCAAATCTTCAACTAGAGACGTATAACAAAACACACTTTTTCTTGTTACGCCATGAGCTCATGAGTTCTCTTCCTCTAAACTATGCATAGTCAACAGCTATTACCATTATTAATATTTTCTATGCATATTTGCATTATTTATATATTATAATTAGTATTATTATTTTTATTATTATTATTATTATTATACTAAGTAGAAGTACATTTTTACCAGTAATTAGAAGGTCTGCTAGATTATGTTGCAAGTTCTACTACTGCGATAGCCTTGAACGCTTTGTGCCATTACAGATAGTATGTGTTTTTATAAAAAGGTATTTGATCATGGTCTACATTGTGTACTATTCATCTGCATCTCTTGGACGCTTTTCTGCATTGTAAAACCAAACTTTTCCGTAGAATAATTATTGTGAGTAATTATTCAGGTGTTCGAATGTTTATGATATATAAGCCGTGACACGAGAAAACCAACAAAGTGGTTGTGCGCCAAGCGCAGACTCAAATCAGCTTGGGCATCCGCCCAGGCTGATCAGACTCTTCGCTTACTGCTGAAAGGGTAGCTAAGGGTCTGATCTACCGCCATGCGGACAGCGAAGACTGTGATCAGACGGCGCGGATGCCCAGGCTGATCTGAGTCTGTGCTGGGCGCACAACGACGTTGTTGGTTTTCACGTGTCGCGGCTCATATGCAATCAAGTTTCCTTAGGATCAGGTTTTGCAAGGGCATTTATCTCCTGTCCAGGTCTCACATTCTGCATTTGACTCAGCAAAATCTGGCTAGCATCGGGGTATTATCCATACCTCATTCCTCCAGAGAAGTTATTGTACTGTGATGTAGCTCATTGTATCTTGCTGCAGCAGCTAAGTGGTTCCAGAGCTAAACATTTGAGGTGAATTCAACTAGAAAATGGCAGACTCCTTGTGTAAGTGGTAATAAACAAATTCCACACTAACTGAATAGGTTTTGTTGTCAAAAAACGTTTAGAGGCATGATTCTGATCATACTTTTTACCTTTATAATTAACAGTTTTAATGAAAATATGAACAAGCATTTTGAAGAAGTCATCATAACAGTTTGCATGTTTCTGGCGTTCAGGAGATATTTTTTCTCTTTCTTTTTTTGTGTGTATGTGTGTCAGTTGCACCACAGATACAATATGGATTATCAATAATGATTTTAGAAATAAGATATTGATTTAATAATCTGCAGTTTGTTCTAAGTTTCGTATGTCTTTTTGAGAGAACCTATCACCAATACATTAATATTTTGACAGTCTAGATAATTATATATTTCATTTAGTCGCTATCTGAAACTTTGCTGTTTGACCGAAAGGTTATATCATTACACATTTTGTATCATATTCAACGGGGGAATTTCTTAAGAAAAAAATTGTATAATCAAGCCAATAAAATTTATTTTGTTAAAGGAAATGAAATAAGATATTGCCAATAAGCAGATGACCGTGTATAATGTTACATGTTTAAAGCCCACCTGTGAATTTTAGGTCACATGACCAAGCGGTGCGTTTTGTTATCAGTTGTCAGCAGAAAATTTGCGTTTCGAAAATTTTGCTTAGTGACAGAACTTTTATTTTATGTTGGACACCTTAAATGATTCAGGTAAGAGAAAAAACTAATGAATTAAAGACTGGTTACTTACGCATTCATATGCATTCTTGAAAAATGACTTGCGATATCCCTTATTTAAACGATACTTTAAATTTACCATACTATAGGATAGAATGCTAGCATGATGCCTGTATTGTGTTAATTGTGTTAACTTTCATGATACTGCAACACTGTGTATTTGGTATAGCATTTTGTGCCCAGCAAGGAACATTGCGATTTTTTAAAGTGAATTGGTTATAATATGAATAGTCATAAGTGTCAAAATGTCACATTTGTATGATAGAGAGAATCTTAAATTTGTGAAAATTGTTCACACCATTTCTGTTATTTTGAAATTAAGTGAAAGTTGTGTTTGATATTGTCGCTACACCTTAAAGTCTATTAGTGTTATTTAAAGGTGCATGTGTATAATAAAAAAGATGTATTAAACTCGTTCTATACAACATTTGCAGTCATTCAGAAGACAGATTCCCTTGTCTTTGCATTGAAATTTCTAAAAAGGGAATTTTAAATGTATATTCCCAAATGGATCGCCTGTCCAATTTGGAATTTTCAAAATTTGCCAAAAATTCAATGTCCAATAATAGAAAAGATGTATGAAACTCGTTTCATACAACATTTGCAGTCATTTAGAATTCAGATTCCTTTGTAATGGCATTGAAATGGCTAAATAAGGAGTTTTAACTTAATATTTCCAAACGTATCGCCTGTCCAATTTGGAATTTTCAAATTTTGCAATAAATTCAATGTCCAAGAATATACATTATGTATTTAACAGGTCCCATACAATATTTGCTGTCATTTAGAAGACAGATTCCCTCGTATTCCCTTGTATTAGCATTGAAATGTTGAAATGGGTACATAAGGATTTTAACTTAATATTCCCAAATGGATCGCCTGTCCAATTTGAAATTTTCAAAATTTGCCAAAGATTCAATGTCCAAGATTAAAAACAGATATATAAAACCCGTTCCATACAACATTTGCAGTCATTTAGAAGACAGATTCCCCTGTTTTTGCATTGAAAAGGCTAACTAAGGAATTTTAACTGAATATTCCCAAATGGATCGCCTGTCCAATTGGGAATGTTCAAATTCGCCATAAATTCAATGTCCAAGAATAAACATCATGTATTTAACACTTCCATACAATATTTGCAGTCATTTAGAAGACAGATTCCCTTGTCTTTGCATTGCAATGGCTTAATGTGGAATTTTAACTGAGTATTCCCAAATGGATCGCCTGTCCAATTTGGAATTTTCAAAATTTGCAAAAAATTCAAAGTCCAAGTATAAAAAAGATGTATTAAACTTGTTGCATACAACATTTGCAGTCATTTAGAAGACAGATTCCCTTGTCTTCGCATTGACATGGATACATAAGGAGTTTTAACTGAATATTCCCAAATGGATCGCCTGTCCAATTTGAAATTTTATAAAATTACCATAAATTCAATGTGCAAGAATAAAATGGTGTAAAAACTCGTTCCATACAACATTTGCATGCATTTAGTGTGTATCTGACCAGGTAGGAATCAGAAAGGTGTTCATCATAGGTAGTGCGGTGAGTGTGTCGAAGAAGGAAGGAATCAGACCATGTCCATTGACATGTTTCTAGGTAGTGCAGTATATCTGACCAGGTAGGTATCAGACAGATGTTCATCAAAATGTTTCTAGGTAGTGTGGTAAGTGTTAGACTGACCAGGTATGAATCAGAAAGGTGTTCATTGGAATGTTTTTAGGTAGTGTGATGATGTGCCAAAACAGGTAGGAATCAGACCGATGTTGATCTGCATTTATCTGGGTATTACGGTGACTGTGTCTGACCAGATAGGTATCAGACAGGCAGGTGTTTATCAAAATATTTCAATTTAGTGGGATGAGTATGTCTGACAAGATAACTATCAGAAAGGTGTTCATTGAAATGTTTTTAGGTAGTGTGATGAGTGTGCCAAAGCAAGTAGGAATCAGACCGGTGTTCATGGACACATTTCAAGGTAGTGCAATTGAATGAGTTCATCTAAGCAGGCAGGAATCAGACTGATGTTCATCAACATGTTCTAAGTAGTGCAGTATGTGTGTCTTAACAGGTAGGAATCAGGCAGCTGTTAATCGACATGTTTCTAACTTTAAGGAGTGCGGTGAGTGTGTCTGAGCAGGAAAGTATAAGACCAGTGTTCAACGATATGATACTAGGTAGTGGGTTGATGGTGTCTCGGCAGGTAGGTATTAGGCCGGTAATCATCAACAAGTTTCTAAGTAGTGCGGAAAGTGTGTCTGAGCAGGTAGGTATTAGACCAGTGTTCAAGGACATGTGACTAGATAGGGGGTTGAGGGTGTCTCAGTAGGTAGGTATTAGGCTGGTGTTCATCAACAAGTTTCTAAGTAGTGCAGAGAGTGTGTCTGGGCAAGTAGGTATTAGACCGGTGTTCAACTATATGATACTAGGTAGTGGGATTCGGTTGTCTCAGCAGGTAGGTATTAGGCCGGTGCTCATCATCAAGTTTCTAAGTAGTGCGGAGAGTGTGTCTGGGCAGGTAGGTATTAGACCGGTGTTCAACTATATGATACTAGGTAGTGGGATGAGGGTGTCTCAGCAGGAAGGTATTGGGCCCGTGTTCATCAACAAGTTTCTAAGTAGTGCGGAGAATGTGTCTGAGCAGGTAGGTATTTGACCAGTGTTCAACTATATGATACTAGGTAGATGGTTGAGGATGTCTCAGCAGGTAGGTATTAGGCCGGTGTTCATCAACAAGTTTCGAAGTAGTGCGGAGAGTGTGTTTGAACAGGTAGGTATTAGGCCGGTGTTCAACGATATGATACTAGGTATTGGGTTGATGGTGTCTCAGCAGGTAGGTATTAGGCCGGTGTTCATCAACAAGTTTCTAAATAGTGCAGAGAGTGTGTCTGGGAAGGTAGGTATTAGATCAGTGTTCAATGATATGATAATAGGTAGTGGGTTGAGGGTGTCTCAGCAGGTAGGTATTAGGCTGGTGTCCACCAACAAGTTTCTAAGGAGTGCGGAGAGTGTGTCTGAGCAGGTAGGTATTAGACCGGTGTTCAAGGATATGATACTAGGTAGTGGGATGAGGTTGTCTCAGCAGGTAGGTATTAGGCCGGTGTTCATCATCAAGTTTCTAAGTAGTGCGGAGAGTGTGTCTGACCAGGTAGGTATTAGACCGGTGTTCAACTATATGATACTAGGTAGTGGAATGAGGGTGTCTCAGCAGGTAGGTATTAGGCTGGTGTCCACCAACAAGTTTCTAAGGAGTGCGGAGAGTGTGTCTGAGCAGGTAGGTATTAGACCGGTGTTCAACGTTTTGATACTAGGCAGTGGGATGAGGGTGTCTCAGCAGGTAGGTATTAGGCTGGTGTTTATCAACATGTTTCTAAGTAGTGCGAAGAATGTGTCTGAGCAGGTAGGTATTTGACCGGTGTTCAACTATATGAGTAAAAAGTATGCAAAGACCAGGAACTGAAACAATCAAAATCCAAATCCAGCCCTCAAACCATGATACTAGGTAGATGGTTGAGGGTGCCTCAGCAGGTAGGTATTAGGCCGGTAATCATCAACAAGTTTCTAAGTAGTGCGGAGAGTGTGTTTGAGCAGGTAGGTATAAGACCGGTGTTCAACAATATGATACTAGGTATTGGGTTGATGGTGTCTCAGCAGGTAGGTATTAGGCCGGTGTTCATCAACAAGTTTCTAAATAGTGCGGAAAGTGTGTCTGAGAAGGTAGGTATTAGACCAGTGTTCAATGATATGATACTAGGTAGTGGGTTGAGGGTGTCTCAGCAGGTAGGTATTAGGCTGGTGTCCACCAACAAGTTTCTAAGTAGTGCGGAGAGTGTGTCTGAGCAGGTAGGTATTAGACCGGTGTTCAACTATATGATACTTGGTAGTGGGATGAGGGTGTCTCAGCAGGTAGGTATTAGGCCGGTGTTCATCAACAAGTTTCTAAGTAGTGTGGAAAATGTTTCTGAGCAGTTAGGTATTTGACCAGTGTTCAACTATATGATACTAGGTAGATGGTTGAGGGTGTCTCAGCAGGTAAGACCGGTGTTCAACGATATGATACCAGGTAGTGGGATGAGGGTGTCTCAGCAGGTAGGTATTAGGCTGGTGTACATCAACAAGTTTCCAAGTAGTGCGGAGAGTGTGTCTGAGCCGGTAGGTATTAGACCAGTGTTCAATGATATGATAATAGGTAGTGGGTTGAGGGTGTCTCAGCAGTTAGGTATTGGGCCGGTGTTCATCAACAAGTTTCTAAGGAGTGCGGAGAGTGTGTCTGAGCAGGTAGGTGTTAGACCGTAGTTCAAGGATATGAAACTAGGTAGTGGGATGAGGGTGTCTCAGCAGGTAGGTATTAGGCCAGTGTTCATCAGCAAGTTTGTTAGTAGTGCGGAAAGTGTCTGAGCAGGTAGGTAGAAGACCGGTGTTCCACGACATGTTTCTAATTAGTACGGTGAGTGTGTCTAAGCCGGCTGAAATCAGACCAGCATTCATAGGTATTATGCTGGTGTCATTCTGCATGTGTTGAGCGATCCTGTCTCACCAACATATCTCAAAACAAGCCTTTGGACTTTAGGGTGCTAGTCAACAGTGTAGCTTTATTGGTCAAATGAGATTTTTTTTACTTAAGTTACAAATCCTACAGCTACTGAACTGTTGAATCCTTTAAGAAGGTATTCATGAGTTGCCATGGTAGTGACAGCGGAACCGGAATTTAAGTTTAATAAGAGTTTTGGTTGTTGAAATAGAATGTTGCCTGTCATCAAAGTTTCAGCCTTACAAGTACGGTTCAATGCTAGTCAGGGGGGGGGGGGGGGGGGGGGGTGTAAATTTCCTCAAAACAGGGATACTAGAAATACCGGAATTCAACTTGCTACCGGAATACACTGAAACATACATTATTGTTATCAAATTAAATCTTATAATTGCCAGAATAGGTAAAACAAAAACTATTTCCATCTCATAGTTGGCTATTTTTGGGATCGGAAGTGAGAATAAATAGACTAACGTATGGGTCTTTGATAGGAATCATTGTGCAGATTGCAAGCTGGTTTGGGTCAATCACTTGCTAGCCTGTACATGCAGTATTTGCTAAACACGAACAAATTTTTGATAGTATTAAGTATATTTTAATATCAAAGAGTATTTTGGTAAATAACGATGTACATTTTGGTGTATTCCGGTGTAGTTTGGTATATTCCGGTAATTTTGTATATTCCGGTATTTCTAGCAACCGAATTGAAGCCGATTATTATTAGCTATACATTTTTCATATAGTTTGTTTCTAACGCACTTGTCTTCACATTAATTAATTAGTCGAAAGTTTCTTTCCCGTGAAAGTTTTCCCCCGTTCTTCTCCCTTTCGAACACGTGAGACGGGGCCGCCGATTTTAAAATCGAGTGCTCCAATTGGGAATGCTGAAAAATTGCCAAATGGATCGTGATTCCCAAATGGTTCATAACAGAGATACACGAAGCAGAGTCCGAAACTTTGGATGAGCCTGATTACTTAGAAAACGCCTCATATACAGATAGTCATACTTTTGACAGCCTCTAGTCAGAAATTTATGTGGTACATGACACTCAACAAAATACAGGTTGAGTTTGAAAAGGGAGGTTACTCAGCAATTTTAACAGCAGCTATGACCCCTGATAGATCTGAGAGATTGAAATCATTTGGTTTCCGCTCAATAACTTATGTTTGAATAATGGATTTCTTTGAAATTTATCTGGTACATGACCATTGGTAAAGTACAGGTTGAGTACATGGACGGACACTCGGCGACACACTGTAAAAAAATCCGTAGATTTTACGGTAGAATACCTGGCAACCAGCTGCCATTCCATTCCCCGTTATTTTTACGGACGCCCGTAAACACTGGCAGGAATCATCACACAGAGTAGGTTAGAATAAGACGGGTATTGATTTATTCATATAGCCCTATAACACTTTAAAATTAATTTCGAGTGCGGTCAGTTAACATAACCTATCATATCATGATTTCAAAAAATGTTCTACAGGCAGATGCACGTAAAAATAACAGGAAATAGACTAGCAGCTGCTTGCCAGGTATTCTACCGTAAAATCTACGGATTTTTGTTTACTATGATTACGAACTGCTGAGCCGCTTGGGGGACGTCGGTACGAGAATTGAAACAGAACAGAACAGAGGTTGTTGGTTCTGTTCTGTTCTGTTTCAGTTCTCCTAACGACCTTCCCCAAGTAGCTCAGCGGTACGTAACCACTGTTGCACACTTGTTGTTAAGGTTGTTGGATTCAGTCATTTTTCATTTATATGCCTTCAGGGATTATAATTTTGTGGCGTACTGATATTGACAAATTCAAAATATTTTGGTTTGTTGATGCCGCATCACTATGTATTTTTAATGTAAAATTTAAGTATGTATGCATTTTTCTTTAGCTACATCTTTCGTCATTCTAAAATTGACAAAAAGTAATGTTTATTTTCGCCAATATATGTCGATACTTATTTTACGGCCCGCCCATAATAAATATGATAAGAAATAGTACAATGACTTACGGTGCTAAAATCATTGATATTTCTAAGATTCACCGTAAATTTTACGGTAATTATTTACAGTAAAGCCTCAGACAAAATTATAAATATTTGCTAATTACTGTTTCCAATGGCAGCATCATGCACTCGCACCGTAGCAAAACTACCAGTATGCCTGCCATTCAGTTAATACTAGACAACCTACATAGTATGTATGGGTTCGCATGGTCGATCCCCAGCCCGTCTTATCTTTCAGCCGAGATCCCGTCTCCGTAAAACCTACACGATTGTAAAATGTTAAACCAGAATCCACTGCCCGGTTTCTGTTCAAAGGAAGGTGCAAAGGTGCTTATTATTATTTTAATGCCCACGAAGGAACTTCGGGTGACATATTAAAATCGCACCGTCCTTCCGTCTGTCCGTCCGTCCGTTACAAATCGTGTCTCAGCGATAACTTTAAAACTACGGCAGCAAATTTTATGAAATTTCACAGAAAGATAAAGCATAAAGGGGAACCGTGTCGCGCACAAGACTTAGGTCCCTACGCCCAAGGTCAATGCAACAATTGGGTCAAAGGTCAAATTGACTCAAAATTGTGTCATAGCGATAACTTTAAAACTACTGAAACAAATTTGATGAAACTTCACAGAAAGATCTAGCATAATGAGAAAATATGTCACGCACAAGACTAAGGTACATGTACCTACGCCAAAGGTCAAGGTCACAATTGTGCAGAGGTCAAATTGTTTCTCAAAATCGAATTTTAGCGATTACTTATAAAGCCTCAGATGCTGATGATAATTTGTGTAACGTCCAAAACGACGTAAAACGTCGTATTTTTCGCAGAGTGGCGATATTCATTACATTAATCCTATGCACTAATTCAATATTTTGCTGTAAAATGAAAATAATCAGATGAAATTGTTTCTTATTTCTGTTAAAAGCATGGACTAAGTTGAGACGGTTTTAAAATACATGTTCCCGAGTAGAATAGGAAACTAGAGTATACCCAGGTAAACTCACTAATGGGATCGGTCGGGGTTTACAAGATTTGCTCCCGTAAATATTCTACGGTGCAATGTTTTATAAGAAGTCCGGGTACAACACCTCCCCCCTCTATATGATCCAGGGCACAGCAATTCCTTAAATTTGCATGTGCGCCCAGCGAAGACTCAAATAAGCCTGCGCATCCACGCAGTCTAAGCAGTCCTCGTTGTGTGCTCTATGGATAGATATCGACCTAATGCGTTTTACTGCGGCATCTTAACGCAGTTTCTTATGCGCCTTTGTATATATATGCAACCTTTTATTCTGTCATTTGTGTTCAAACATTATTAACAAGAATTTAAATTTCTTGAGACGAATTATTTATTAGAGAAACTGAAGTTTCTGTTGAGAGAATTTCAGTTTGTAATGCCATTGAAAATTTGTGGAGCATGGCATACACTGATGGCATGCTCCGATACCAACGGCATCATATATCTTTTACCGTAGCAACTAAGGGTTCATATTGATGTCAAAGTGGCTTCATCGATACGTCATTCTTCAAGGTACTAAGCACAACAATTGATAAATGCATAGTTGCTATGGTAACCGATATATGACGCCATTGATATTGGAGCATGACATCCTCATCTCGCATTGTAGGTACGATGCTACCTGGAATTCAAACAGTGGAAAAGTGTGATTTTCTCAAACCTATAATTCATTCTCAAAAAATTTAGTTCCTTCTTTAATTAGATTTGCCTTTTTCATTCTTTAAGTGTTGTGTTTTCGTTTCGTACATGTAGAAGCTTTGTCCATGTATGCTAATAAATAAATCATAACATGGGAATGGATTTATTATTTCTGTTCTTCATGTTGAAACACATATTGTGGGAAATACAAACTAAAGAGCCTGCAGTCTCAGCGGAATTCCTTGTTTGCAGTAACGCTGTAGAATTCTTGCGAAATCTTTGGAATAGGAGAAATATATGCAAGCGCGAAGACTGATTTGCAGTTCACATATGACGTCACTCATGAGCTAACCAATTCGTAGCACGAAATCACAATGAACGGCTGCAACCCATATACTTGCAGGGGCGTAACTAGAGGTAATTTCATTATACGCACAACCATGTTTTATTCTCTACTTCTTGAAGGGAAAGCTAGTATTTCAGGCACTTTGGTAATTGGTATTGAAATCTGGTCTAATTTATAAATTTTCAGCAAGCAAATATGCAGGTGCGTTTTGAAATTTTGTCAATTTTGACAAAATTTAAATACGCATCTGCGTATTTGCCGTATAGGTAGCTACGCACTTGACTTGTTCTTAGATTTAGACACAGGATACTATTTTCGGCGATCGGTGAATATATAATTATCAACAAACGTCCAAATCTGCATTGCCGTCTTCGTGTTACATGGCCATATGATGTTGAACAAAGACGGCAACGTCGAAATACGTTTCATCTGAGCATGTCTTGGCCGTCAATGAACTAAAACCTTATCAGAGTTATAAGGTGTTCATGAAATTTATCCTTATTGGACTACTTATGTGTAAAGCGACTTGTGATGTTGAGACGTGTGGCGACCGTTAAACACAGGGTATAATCGATTCCACTAATTTTCGGTTCCTGCAGAGACTGTACATTATATTTGGCTTCCGCCGAGACTGTCCGCGATCTCTTGCTTCATGCCGAGACTTCTGTACATGATAAATTGCTTCCTGCAGAGACTGTCCGCGTGATTCTGCTTCCTGCCGAGGCTCTCACCAGGAAGAAGAGTCACGCGGACAGTCTCGGCAGGAAGCCATTTATTGAGGACAGTAGTCTCTACAGGGAGCAACGCGTGGTTCTGCTTCCTGCCGCTAGCCTACATTGTTGGCGAAAATATTCGCACACTAGAATAATAGTTGAGAGGATTTGAGGAAAATGAGTATTTTCTATGATTTTGTGTTTTGAATCAGAATAGTTTCGCTTTAGCTGTGATTTGCTGAATAATAAATCACTGTTTGTGTGTCAGTTGTCTGTAGAAATATATCTCGTGCTTCCGCATTCGTGATATGATTTATTGTACAATTGACCTCCAAACCAAGATTTATTACTCAACAAATCTCTGTTCGAGCGGGGAATATAAATTTAACGAATTTGCTTGTTTGGCATAGACTATGTGTTACACATTTTTCTGGGACAAATAATTTGCAAAGTGTATCTACCGCAGTTGCCGTAGTTGCGACCTTTTGACTACTAGTCTATTGCATCTCAAAAAGATAAACTTCAGATTAAAGTAGTAGCAAAAACTCTAATTTGCGTTTTAGGGCAGTAGGTTAAGTGCGTTCTTACTGTGCTAGCGGTGCTTGCTTCGAATTTGGCGGGCAGCAGAATACTTTAGCATACAGCCTTTCATTATCATCCACCATCGTCTCTATATGACTGAAATCATATTGAAAGGAATGTAAAAATTACACCCATCCACTCATCTGGCCGTCCGTTCGTCAGTCCATCCATCCATCCATCCATCCATCCAAGTTTCACGAAATCGGAACACTTTAAATCCATCAGTACATGTATCGCTAAAATATCAATTGTTTTAATTGTGTCAGTGCATATAATTGTTAATAAAACTGTTCGACAAACTAATGTTTAAATGTTTCACAAATGCATACCTTAAATAACCATTACCATGTTGACAGGAAATAAATTTATCATAATATCCACGATGTACCGTTGATTGCCACGATTTCAAACCCACCGAGTTGAGAGGAAGTCCACGAATTATTGAGATCACGGTGGAACGTTGATTGTCACGCTTGTACACCGTGTTGAGAGGAAATCCACGAATTATTACACCCACGGTGGAGCGTTGATCGACACGGTTATTCGTGAATTCCCACAGATGCACACGCTTCCACGCGTTTTACCACGATGTATACACGGTGGACCGTTCGTGGATTAATTAAATTCTTACACCGTGTAACGTGGAAAACGAGTAATCCATGAAACCAGTACTGTATTTATCTTATCGATACTAAGCGTTTCATACGGATATCACATTTGTTGTAGATGCTACAATTTTTCAAACCTGAATATCCCCTCTTTTTGTGAACAGTATACTTTGCCGGTGTCTTGCCATGTTAAATGAAGCTGGGATCGACAGAATGCCATGTTTGTCGGTGTTTTGCCATTTGGCTTTATTTGCCATCAAGAGTCGGAAACCTCTAGAGGTACAAATAAATACAACATTTTGATTGGATTTCAGAGCTGTCTCTGTCACTGTCTTTTCACTGTTACCTTGAGCAAATATAGCATTTTTAGCTCGCCTGAACGAAAGTTCAGGAAGAGCTATTGTTGTCACCACGGCGTCGGCGTCCGCGTCCGCGTCCGCGTCCGCGTCGGCGTCCGGATTGGATGTTTTGGTTAAAGTTTTTTAAAGACCTATATCTCCTTAACCCATGGATGGATTCTTTTGATACTTGCACTGTAGTTAGATATTGGTCTAAAGTTTAACAGGGTACCACCCCCACCCCACCCAGTGACCTTGATGTCAAGGTCATGGACTTAGAAAATTGGGAGTTTTTTTGGACTGGATGTTTTGGTTAAAGTTTTATACAGCCCAATATCTCCTTAACCCATGAATGGATTCCTTTGATACTTGCACTGAAGTTAGATATTGGTCTAAAGTTTTCGAAGGTACTACCCCCATCCCCCTCAGTGACCTTGATGTCAAGGTCATGGACTTAGAAAATTGTCTTTTTATTGATTGGATGTTTTGGTTAAATTTTTTTAAAGACACATATCTCCTGAACCCATAGATGAATTCTTTTTATATTTGCACTGTAGTTAGATCTACAGAGTACTACCCCAACCCCGCTCAGTGACCTGGATGTCAAGGTCAGGGACTTAAGAAATTTTGGTCTTTATTAAAGTTTTGTAATTGCATACTGATTCATAATGCTTTGCAGAGATTTAGTTTATATTTAAACTGATGTTAGACACTTTTTTGAGTTTTTACGAAACACCTTATACATACCCCAACTGGATGACCTTGAAGTCAAGGTCATCGACTTAGAATTTTGTCTCAAAGATTTTGGTTAAAGTTTTATATTAATGAAGACATAATTTCACAGTGCCACTATGATGGACTCAGTTGATACTAATACTTGGACTGATACTGATGTTAGATAATGGTTCAGGGTTTTGATACATCCTAGCCCCCCACCCCTCAGTTTTTTTTTACCTCAAGCTCATGGACTTTGAAATTTCATTTCATTTTTTTTTATTATTTTGATATTAGGTTAAGACTTATTTCTGAGATAGCTTTTGTTTATAAATGTGTTTTCATTATGGACATGCTTGCCTGAAGTTTTATGCATAGCAGTCCACACCACCATAGCGGCTGTGTGATGGGCAAGCACCAATTCAGGCGAGCTATGCTGTCAGGCGACAGCTCTTGTTTATTTCTTGAAATGGTAACATTACCTAATGTAAATGTATAATGCCTTCGATACAAAGGTAGACAGACCCGACCAGTACGCGGACACTACCAGTAGGCGGACACTTTTGTGTTTTGCGTCAAATAAACGCTACGATCCCTTCTGAATTTAACTAACTTTGCAACATTATTTCAAGGTGCCCTTTCTTTATCTTGTTGTCATTCACTTTTATATTTACACAACATGATTTCGACTTTGCAGGGCTATTGCAGATGGGCATCACAATCGGCGCTTCAGTTTGGCTGCGACAAACACACGAACAGGCAAAGCAAACAGCCATGTGTCAATATGAAATCAGAACAATCCTCTACGATGTCTATTCATTTGTATTATTTAGCACAATGATTTTCCTAAAACTGCATGCCTTCCGGTAGCCTGAAATGCATTGGACTATTAAACATCAGGTGAAACCCCCTTAAAAGTGTCCGCGTACTGGTCGGGTCTGTCTATACAGGTTTCCCAGACCTGCTCAGAATGAAAAAAAGTACACAATCCCGAACATGCTGAAACGGTATTGAGTAGCTGGGCCAATTCACGCCTTTCACTTTTTAGAATCGCTAGGATCCATACAGAGTCCACGCGAAAGGAAATATCAAACTACGGAGGTGCGCTGGCTGATCTCAGTTAAGTTTGTACATACTGTAAAGTACCTTTTCACGCAATGCCAATCAATTATTGTGCAAACAGCAAACAAGCTGACCAGGATGCTTTGCTGCGAACATGAATTGAGTCCTTAGCCAATCGGCATTTATTTCTTTGGTAGGCAACCCACATTTCAAACTTCTGAAACCTCAGCTAAAGAACACTTCTAGTAACAAAGGGTTCTTTTGAATTAGGGGCCATTCTAAGTTCATTTTGCTAGACTTCTTATCGAATTCTATGCCGAATTCCCTGAGATATACTAGAAAATTTATCACATCCGGTAGCCATTTGTTGAAATTCGGATGCCTTTTGGAGGCAACGTATTGAAAGCAGTCCAACATTTTGATGTGGATTTCTTCGACAGCCTGGCGATATTTTAATACGCATCGATCTGAAATAAATAAAAAGAACATTTGAAAATGACAGAAATGCATGTCAATTTTCAACAGATGAAGAAAATTCTGGCAAAAAGAAAATGATGAAAGATCAGTATAAGCTGCAAAAGAACGACCCAGACTCCAACTGTAGTCTTTGATAGTAGGAAGCCCTTGCAGCACAGTTGGTTAAGCGCTAGTGGTTCTTGTTTGAAACCCGCATTTTTCCTATCAAAAACAAAGGTTTCATTACACGCAGCTTTTCATTATCCCCTTCCAACGCCTCGATATAATTTAAATAGTGTTATGAGGTCCGTTTAACCATAGGTTATCAATCTATGCATAATTTTCATGATTATTCTGTGGGATCTGTTCAGTAGCCGCCAACCAGGCATGTAACGTTGAAACACCATTGAATAAATGTCGATTCAACGTTGTGTCGTTATCAACATTGATTCAGTTTTGTTTCAACCCCGTTAGCCCACTGAGCATGTGCTATGGCTTCTCATTTAGGCTGCCTTACTCAGTGAAGCTACTCATACGAGTGCCCACTTCATATGTTTTGTAAAGAAATAAGAAAAAAAAATCTAAATTACCATGCGCATGTTCGCCCAGCGAAGACTTGGATCAGCCTGGGCATCCGCCAAGTCTGATCAGTCTTCGCTGTCCGCATGGAGCTAGCGTAGGGCCTTGTCTACCCTTTAAGCGAACAGCAAGACTCTGAACAGACTGGGCGGCTGCCCAGGCTGATCTGAGTCTTCGCTGGTCGCACATGCCACTTTGTTAGTTTTGTCGTGTCGCGGCTCATTTCATATATACTGACAGGGAATGGAGCCTTTATTCAAGTTAGGTACGGTCGTTAAATTTTGGTGTTTCTAATGGTAGTTTCTTTCTTTATATTTCTGTAATACATTTTTTTCACTTGAAGGTCCACACATTTTTTTTCAAAGGAAAAACAATTTTGTGACTTCCTATTTTTCTATTCAGCTTAAATATAATTTGTCGGGTTTTTTTTTCAATCTTTACGTTTTTTTTCTCGTTTTTAGCTCGCCTGAACGAAAGTTCAGGAAGAGCTATTGTTGTCACCCTGGCGTCGGCGTCGGCGTCCGCGTCCGCGTCGGCGTCCGGATTGGATGTTTTGGTTAAAGTTTTTTAAAGACCTATATCTCCTTAACCCATGGATGGATTCTTTTGATACTTGCACTGTAGTTAGATATTGGTCCAAGGTTTAACAGGGTACCACCCCACCCCACTCTGTGACCTTGCTGTCAAGGTCATGGACTTAGAAAATTGGGAGTTTTTTGTACTGGATGTTTTGGTTAAAGTTTTATAAAGCCCAATATCTCCTTAACCCATTGATGAATTCCTTTGATACTTGCATTGTAGTTAGATATTGGTCAAAAGTTTTCCACGGTACTACCCCCACCCCCCTCAGTGACCTTGATGTCAAGGTCATGGACTTAGAGAATTGTCTTTTTATTGATTGGATGTTTTGGTTAAAGTTTTTTAAAGACACATATCTCCTGAACCCATAGATGAATTCTTTTTATATTTGCACTGTGCCTAGATATTAGTCCAAAGTTTTACAGAGTACTACCCCAACCCCGCTCAGTGACCTTGATGTCAAGGTCAGGGACTTAGGAAATTTGGTCTTTATTAAAGTTTTCTAATTGCATACCGATTCATAATGCCTGGCAGAGATTTAGTTTACACTTGAACTGATGTTAGACACTTTTTTGAGCTTTTACAAAACACTATATACTTACCCCACTGGATGAACTTGAAGTCAAAGTCATTGACTTAATTTTGTCTTAAAGATTTTGGTTAAAGTTTTATATTTATGAAGACATAATTTCACAGTGCCCCGATGGACTCAGTTGATACTAATATTTGGACTGATGTTAGATAATGGTTCAAAGTTTTGATACATCATAGCTCCCCCGCTTTTCCTCCCCCCCCCACCCCCCCACCCCCCCACCCCCCCCCCCCCCCCCCCACCCCCTTACTTCTTTGAGCTCTAGCTCGTGGACTTTGAAGTTTCATGTGGATTTTTTTTATTTTAATTTCATTTTAAAACTCATTTCTGAGATAGCTTTTGTTTATAAATGTGTTGTCATTATGGACATGCTTGCCTGAAGTTTTATGCATAGCAGTCCACACCACCATAGCGGCTGTGTGATGGGCAAGCACCAATTCAGGCGAGCTATGCTGTCAGGCGACAGCTCTTGTTTATTTCTTGAAATGGTAACATTACCTAATGTAAATGTATAATGCCTTCGATACAAAGGTAGACAGACCCGACCAGTACGCGGACACTACCAGTAGGCGGACACTTTTGTGTTTTGCGTCAAATAAACGCTACGATCCCTTCTGAATTTAACTGACTTTGCAACATTATTTCAAGGTGCCCTTTCTTTATCTTGTTGTCATTCACTTTTATATTTACACAACATGATTTCGGCGACAGCTCTTGTTTAATCAGTTTCACCGTGCATGCAACAGAAACCTGGCTTCTAGGTTACAAAACATTTGTCATGCTCAAATCAGCTGAGCATGAAATTTTACCTGCAAATAAAGATCAAATTACTGATAAGTACAGTTTTTTTTCTTGCTCAATTTAGCTGAGTATGAAATTTTCTCTGCTTATGAATATGAAGATGCCAACATTAGTTGGCATTTTCATATTTATCAGCAGAGAAAATTTTATGCCCAGCTGAGTTGAGCACGAAAAGTTTTATAACCTCGAGGCCTGATCATACCTGGGAATGTCAGAGACACTGCTCTCAGTGCAGCCGTTTCTTCTCTGGTAAGATTCAGTTTCTGACCATAGTCTGTCAGCCTAAACGCCATGTCCGTAACCTTCTTCCCCCAGACTTGACTAAGCTCCTCCGCATGAAAGTACCACTCGCATGCTCCAACTTGCAGATCAGAATTGAGACAACGGATATGTCCAATGTACCAGATATCAAATCTTGAGCCTGTACAAATAAAAGGTGGAGGTTTTGATAATGTAATGTAAATACTTTAAATGTTATTCGTACACCTCGTCGTACACACATGCGGACGCGATAATGTGATAAAGGACAAAATAAAAAAATCCAGTTCTCATATTAAAAGATTAATAATAGGAAGTGCAACCTTTTCTAAATCACGAATTTACTTTTTCTGAGCTTGGAACAAACTTTGAGCCACGCCATGTGATTTCCAACAATGTGGCGTTGATGACAAGCAAAGGAACTGATTAGACTGCACATAAGGGCAGTCTGATCAGAGTCTTCGCTTTTCACATCAGCTATCTACGGAAGTGACCCAAGCCATAGAGCCAACAGTGAGGTCTCCGATTACCCTGTATAAATGAGAAGGATGATCTGAATATCACAAGACAAAATTGCCACATTGTTGTCAGTCACATGAAGTGGCTCAAATAAGTTCTATTTCTATAACGTCATGGGAACGGGAGGGTTTGACGTTTTAAGGTATTGAAATAAAGTTCTTACCATAGTGCGTGAAATCAAGATTTTAATGATGTGTTATTTCTTTTTACGCTTTAAGCGCACAGCAAAGACTTTGATCAGATTGGGCGGATGCCCCGAGGCTGATCTGAGTCTTCGCTGGGCGCACATGCCACTGTTTTGGTTTTGTCATGTCACGGCTCATTTGTAAAGCTATATCCCCGGTTCCGATAACGTAGAAGAGTTCACCATCAAAGGACGGAAATTCCACAGAGCGTTTATCGACATGTCTTTAGTTTCCAGTCAAACAGTTATGATCTGATCTATAGAATCTAGGAGATGCGGTGGTGTAGTGGATAATGCGCTTTACTGCCAATCCAGGTGTGGCAGGTTCGATCCCCCGCTCCTCCGGTCTTTCAGATGATGCTGAAACTGAGGTCCCGTCTCCATTTCACCTATGTATTGGTGGAACGTCACTCACTCACTCCCTCACTCACTCAGACTGACTGACTGACTGTCCGACACTCACTCACTCACTTACCAGAGAATTGAATTACATGAAAAACGAAAACGAAACGGAATACGCTGTTTGACGGTATAACCCGAATTCTCCATATTTGCTAATATGTATCTGAAACCTTTAAACCTGAAATTTAAATGAACTCACATTTTAGCAAGCTTGACTGGTCATCCAAATCGAGGCTGACAAATCCCGGAACCGTCTTGGCAAACATTACCATACCCTGTATACCACGTTCCATATCTTCAATAATGGTCCGCATGACCTGTTCCTTAACATGCTCGGGAGGGGCATCTGATACTGTGACGTCACTGTCACCGTTGAGGTCACGTGACATAGAGCTGATGGACTCTGTTTCGCCATGTCCATCGACCAGGGCCAAATTGTTGGCTCTGTTTCGCATTCTATCAAACTTCTCCTGCTTGTATCGATTCTGAAAGGTAAACATGAGACTAAAATGAAAGTGGAGATAGCAGTCAGCAAAATGTTACCTTGAAATTGACATGGAAAATCCATCTTCTAGTTCGTAAGAACAGCGCAGCATCAGCCACCTCCTTGTTTTTGAACCATTTTTTACAAAGGAGGGTAATTTTTATGACTGCCTGCTCTCTTTCTTGGATAGTGTAGCTCTTCTAAATGATAATTAGCTGCTAGAGTCTTTCTTTTACGATTTTATCATTATTGTCTCCTTTGTCAATAGGGTTCAAATTGACCCCTATTGAGAAAGGAGAAAAAATGAATATGGTAGAATTAGCTCTGCTGAAAGTGTACTGATTCACTCCAAGATGAATGGATATTTAATTCCACTGAAAGTTTACTGATTCACTCCAAGATGAATGGATTTTTTTGCCTTTTCGCAAGGGGATACAATATCCGGGTTCCGTACACGTATAGCTTCTGAGTAAAGAAAGCTGCCAGTCAAACGAAACGACTTTGTTCTTGTAGGAAAGTCAATCCAAACACCTCAGTCGTATTTGCAAGATCAGTGTGTGCCTGTGCAGATGCGTCTGCAAATCTGAGCCTTAAGTTTTCAAACCATCCCCAAAGGTATCTGTTCAACTACGGACATTTTCACACTATATAACTAGAAATATTCACAAACACGATCGTCTAATTATTACCAAGGTGCAAGTGACAGATTTGACATTAGTTTCTATGTCAGTGGTGACCTGTGTCTGCTATGATTCACAGCAATGTGAGACCACAGGGTATAATCGATTCCGCTAATTTTCGCTTCCTGCAGAGACTGTACATCATATTTGGCTTCCGCCGAGACTGTCCGCGAACTCTTGCTTCCTGCCGAGACTTCTGTACATGATAAATGGCCTCCTGCAGAGACTGTCCGCGTGATTCTGCTTCCTGCCGAGGCTCTCGGCAGGAAGCAGAATCACGCGGACAGTCTCGGCAGGAAGCTATTTTTCGAGGACAGTAGTCTCTGCAGGAAGCAAGAGTTCGCGGACAGTCTCGGCGGAAGCCAAATATGATGTACAGTCTCTGCAGGAAGCGAAAATTGGCGGAATCGATTATACCCTGTGTTCTCTAGGAGATCGTTCTTTCCTATTAGAGCAGACCACTTTAATGAAGGATTCATTGACCGAGAAAGGAAACATGTAAATATAGCTGTTCTTTTAGTAAAATTGGCAGAAAAAAACATCCCAGCGGGCACATCTAACGTCGTACTGACGTCGATGTAACGTTATCACGTCACATCCAGGTCAGTAGGACGCCATGTGCCTGCTTGGATGGAGGTGTGCCCACTTACATTTACTTTGTGGTGTACGAACACATAATATCGAGTTCTCAACCCTAATCTTAACTCTTATCCAATCTAATCTTAAATGCACTATCGGACAATAATTATACCTCCGCTTTAAAAAAAATGGAGTTATACAGCTTAACATCTGTCCGTCCGTCTGTCCTTCGTCGGTCCGTCCTTCCGTCTGCCCCCTTTTTGAAGAAATTTTTACATCAAAGATTTCTCCACAACCATGCAAGCTAGAATGGTCATATCTGGTAATCAGGTTAATGACGACTTGTTGTATCGTGGGATTGAGAACCAGCATTCTCCTGCCTATTCATCCCTGTATTTGTTCGATTTTCTTTCTTTCCATATGTTGAGTTATGAAATTTTTCGTCAGATTCCTAAGCAACTGTGCAAGCTTGGTATGCATGTTCATGACGACTTGTTGTATTTTGGGATTGAGAACCAGCCTCTCTTGCTTATTCTTCCCTGTATTTATCGCCGGGCCGGGTGGCGCAATCGGTAGGGCACCTGACTCGTAAGTCAGAGGTCCTGGGTTCGAATCCCGGTCTGGCCACATACGTTTCGTTTCTCCTTCCGCTGATTCAAGAAGGGCAGTTGTCAGTTACTGGCGAAAGTATGTGCACTTAGTACTGGTTAACCGCTTAGGAGGTCTAAGCCTGCCCAGGAATAGTGTGGTTAGGTTAACTGACCGTCCCGACATGACCTTAGTTGTTTACCGTGGACGTTAAGCATCAAATCAACCAACCAACCAACCCTGTATTTATCCGATTTTCTTTAACACCACACTTTGAATCATTCAATTTTTCGTAACAAATTTCCCAGCAACCCTTTGAGGTAGAATGGTCATATTTGGTATGCAGATTCATTATGATTTATTGTATCGTAGGATTGTGAACCAGCCATATCCAGCTTAATGTTCCTGTATTTATCCAAATTTCTTTCTATACTTTTAATAATGAAATTTTTGTCAAAGATATCTTTGTGCAAGTTGGAGCAGTCATATTTGGTATACAAGTTCATTATAACTTCTGTATCGTGGGATTTAGAACCAGCCTGTCTTCTGCTTATGCTTTCCTTTATTTGTCTGTTTTTCTTTCTCTCTCTTCTTTGAATAATGCAATTTTTCGCAACGGATTTCACAGCAACTCTGCAAGTTAGAATGTTTGCATTTGGTGAACGGATTGGTAATGACTGATTGTATCGTGGGATTGCAAACCAATAATTTCTGGCTTATTCTTCCTTTATTTGTTTGGCTTTCATTGTCTCCATAATTTTCTTCAAAGATTTGTACAGTTCCAGACAGAATGTTTATGTTGGTGTACAGATTGATAATGACTACTTATATCCAACAATTATTTTTTAATTTATATGTACGTCCATGTGCATTTTTTTTTATTTTGTATTTCATAGAAACAAATTTAAGTAGAATAAACATGTTGACAATGAGTTCTTTTGTCTTTGTGATCCATGAAATGAAAATAACATCATTGTACTAAAACTGTAAAGCGAGGGTATAGTCGGTTTCTCCGACAGTTCTTGTTAATTTTATGTTCATGAGATTTCACACGGTTAAGTTGGTTATTTTTGCTACATGTTGGAACGTGATGTGAAAAAGCGGACGTGACTTTAATTTAGGGGATAACTGTACTCAAAATTGTCATTTGGGGAGGTAAATCATCGGTTTTATGGTCGGAAATTTCGTTTTACGCCGACGCGCTAGCAGAGCCGTAAAACGCAATTTGCGACCATAAAACCGACGATTTACCTCCCCAATTGACAATTTTCAATACAGTTATCCCCATTCTAATGCACTTTTCACATTTCCGCTTAAAAGTTTGCTACTTTGCCCCTATAGCAAACGCTTTCAGCAACGTTTAACCAGACGTCAACCAATGAGAAGCGACGTTATGTAATAAAGTCCGGTTTCCGACAGTATTTTGCAGGATATACTGTCTCAAATTTTTGAGGTTATCTAATAAGACGCCGCGTTATATACATAAGTGCATTTAAATATTATTTATCTGACGCAAAGTTTTGCCGTCGTCTGGATACCGCTTTCAAGCAGTGATGTCAATAGGACCCAGTTCTCGTATGACATGGTCAGTAACAAACAAGGGCTTTGCAAGCGGCGCATAATACGCCCGTTTAAATGTCATAAAGGAGTTACAGAATGAACAAGATAGTTAACAAAAAGGTAGACAGGCAGACAAACAGGGGCAACCTCGCTATAATTAATGACTGCAACATTATTTAAATATTTAACACAATTATAGACTGCAACATTATTTAAATATTTAACACATCAAATACTATAAGTATACCAAAAATCAGCTTCCAAGGTGAAGTTACTTGCCAAGGTCAAACAAGGGAGATAAACTAAATATACTAGATAAACCATTCTTGGTTCTACTACATTCCCTTGACAATATATACATCATGTGTTAAATATTTTATAAAACGGTTAAGGAGTTACAGAGTGTTAAACACGTTTTAATGAAGTTTCATGAAGATATCCCGAACGGTTATCTAGTTATGGCGCGCACAAGACTTGCACGGAAAAATTTAATCAAAAGGGCATTACTTGGAAACTAAGAAAGAGGGGGGCAACCATTCTTGTACGCGACACGTTCCCCCAACTTAATACATATGCCTACTAAATTTCATGAAGACATATCCCAAATGGTTACTGAGTTATGGCGCGCACAAGAATGTTTACGGACAGACGGACAGATGGGCGGACAACGCCACGACATAATACGTCCGTTTTTTTTTTGTTTTTTTTTTCAAAACGGGCGTATAAAAACATGCCAAGATCATAAGGCATGTTGATTAAAAGACTAAAAGGAAAAACAGTGTAAAGCTAGGTGAGGCGGCTCATTAGCTTAATCTGGCTCAATGCTGTTTTCCAATTCAGTTATTTTGTTTCTGGTGCTTTAAGCATAAAAAAGCTATGGAATTTTTCCCTGATCAATTGCAATGCCTGTTATAACTTTGTGCCCTGTCCTCTGGACAGAATAACCTACTGGCAAAACCACAACGAAAAAGAAAGCAGTTTCAGATTAGCTGAAACACACTATTTCAGTCCAATTTTCTTTTCATGATTTTGGGATCAATCGGATAATTTCAAAGATAGCCAGACGATTAATTTCGCTAGCGGTCGGGGACCAGTCTTTGGTCACATTTGCCAGACTCTGATGCATAAAGCATAAAAGAAAGCTTGACTACTTGCCAGCTTTAATGTATGTCCTATGATGCCTTTTCGCAGTTGGTCAGTCTGAGTCAAATCAGATTGTTTCTGAAAAATACAGGATAAATCATAATGCCGTTTAAGACGTCAGACCACGTTTTTAACGCTTGACCATGCTGCGTCTGTGTTTCGGTAAAAGGGAATGGTAAAGAAACGAACAGATGGTTGTTACAGTCAACATTGTTGGAAGAACTAGCCACGCAAAGATCAGATGCTGACAATGACCTCTGCTATTAACTTAACTGACAATACATACCAGTTTTCAATAGCTTTTAGCTTTCCAGTCAGGTGAGCTAAACCTTTGCTATTTCCGAAAAATATGCCGGTTATATCCAAATAAGTACCATGCATCCTTAACCATGCACACATGTACTGCCATATGATGTCACCGTAAAATGCTTTTGGTTGGTTGGTTGATTTGATGCTTAACGTCCACGGTAAACAACTAAGGTCATGTCGGGACGGTCAGTTAACCTAACCACACTATTCCTGGGCAGGCTTAGACCTCCTAAGCGGTTAACCAGTACTAAGTGCACGCACTTTCGCCAGTAACTGACAACTGCCCTTCTTAAATCAGCGGAAGGAGAAACGAAAATATGTGGCCAGACCGAGATTCGAACCCAGGACCTCTGACTTACGAGTCAGGTGCCCTACCGATTGCGCTACCCGGCCCGGCTTACCGTAAAATGCAAATGACATCCTAAATGTATTATGGGTACATGTAGTAGTGGGTAACTTACGGTGTGAGCGGGATAGGCGATTCGGCGTGACCACTGTTTAGAGTTCAGACTATTTTTATTCTGCAATCGTCTTGCCGATTTGACCAATGACTGCTACCTTTACTGTTTCGTGAGCTACATTTGAAAGTCAAATAAAACTAAAACGCGTTTGGTTATTGTAAATCATTATTAGTAAGAAGATCATAGAAAATTAAATTTTAAGAATTTTAAAAAAATCTCAGTGGACAAACATTGTTGAACACAGGGTATAATCGATTCCGCCAATTTTCGCTTCCTCCAGAGACCGTACATCATATCTAGCTTCCGCCGAGACTGTCCGCGAACTCTTGCTTCCTGCCGAGACTTCTGTACATGATAAATGGCTTCCTGCAGAGACTGTCCGCGTGATTCTGCTTCCTGCCGAGAGCCTCGGCAGGAAGCAGAGTCACGCGGACAGTCTCGGCAGGAAGCCATTTCTCGAGGACAGTAGTCTCTGCAGGAAGCAAGAGTTCGCGGACAGTCTCGGCGGAAGCCAAATATGATGGACAGTCTCTGCAGGAAGCGAAAATTGGCAGAATCGATTATACCCTGTGTTGAAGCAACTTCGATACGTCAAGGAGTTGCGTCGATATCGCTACTGACTTTTGCTTGAGCGTTTGCTCTGTATGAATGACGCTGCATCGGTCTAAATTTCTGACAACAACAGTGTATTACTGGGATAATATGAGCCGCGACACGAGAACACCAACAAAGTGGTTGTGCGCAAAGCGCAGACTCGGGTCAGCCTGGGCATCCGCCCAGTCTGATCAGACTCTTCCCTAAGCGCTTAAGGGTAGCTAAGGGTCTAAGCTACCTCCATGCGGCCAGCAAAGACTCTGACCAGATGGGCGGCTGTCCAAGCCGATCTGAGTCTGCGCTGAGCGCACAACGACCTTGTTGGTTTCTGTGTAGCGGCGTAATTATTTTTATGAAATAAAACTCACATAAACATCTAGCTGCCGCTTGAGAATTAAATCTGCTTCATAGTAATCATCTAAGAACTCAAATAAATATGTCTGTGCCATCATCAGTGTATCAAGGATTTCTTGTAGCTCTTCGTTGACTTCCGGCTTACACTCAACTTCAACTTTGAGAACCTTAACTTTAGGTAGCGCAGTTTCTGTATAAGTAGGAGTTATTCCCCTTTTTCGCTGTTGTTGCAGATTCTTGACTTCCATGATGTTCTTTGAACGCAGTTCGTGTGTGTATCTACCCGTTTTGATAGCTGAAACATGAAATTACAGTCAACTCTCGATATCTCGAATACTGTTTTCTCAAAGTACCCTCTTATATCAAAGAATATAATTTGGACACATTTTCCTATTTTTATTTTCATTTCAAATCCTTTTATCTTAAACTACTGATATCTCAAAGTAAAATTTCTGGGACCAGAAATTTACTTTGAGATATTAGTAGTTTGGGATGAACTCGGCTTTGAGATATCGAGAGCTGACAGTTTTTAGTTCTAGATGAATGGGTACATGTACACTTTCAGGGAAAACAACTTCCGTTTTGCTTTCCTCTTTTCCGTTTTGCTTACCTTTTTCCATTTTGCTTTCCTTCTAAACGTGGGTCAGCATGACCCTTTTTGGAAGGGTTTAGGGTAATTTGGGGGAATATGGACCGCTTAAGCATTCTCTTGCTTATTCTGACATCAGTTTCGAGATCAGCTTATCTTGTTGTTTATCTACAGAAAGGAAGACATCTAATAAGCATTGTTATACAAAATATTTCTTTTTATCCAATTACTTCTGAGATAAGATAGATGATGTACACGTAGGGGGTGGACCATACCTTTGGGGTAAAATGGTCCACCTAATAGGCTAACTAGTTAACATTAACATGTCATAATATTGATAAGTGTGGCAAAAAATCGAAATTTCTATGCATTGTGTATATGTTTTTATGACTTAAAGAAAAAAAAATGTGGTCGTAACATTTATCTGATGAAACATTGGGCCATAAATGCAACAAAAGAAAATTACCCATAAAACAACCATTTCTTAATGTGTTAGGAATTTAGCCATCTTGCGCATTTATTTCACATTCAAATGAAATCCTCTCCCTGAAATTTCTTTCTGGCTAGTTTAATAGTAAAGCAGGAAGAAATAAACTTTTGCAATTATTCCAAATAAACCAGACATTGTAGGTTCACGTGGTAAGTTTTAGCTGTAATGCCATGGTGGACCATATTACCCCAAATGGAGTTTTAACATAGTAATTTTGAGTGAACCATATTATCCCAAACATGCCATGATACTGTGACTTGAAAATTTTGATATTTCCATTTTTCATCCAAACAAATGATTGTTTCTAACTGCCTTGAGAGGGAATTTTGCTGATCATTAGATATTTAATTTGCGAAAATCTCAACAGGCTGATAGGGCTGGGTCACATACCCTAAAGGCGAGTAAAATTATTAGTCGTTGAGATATTTTTCAAAATTTGTCTTGTCCTTGAAAGTGATAGTATACAAATATTAAAATCAAATACAGTTTGCTTTAAATACCATTTGGGCGTTTTATTCCGGGATGGACCATATTCCCAAATGGACCATATTCCCCCAAATTCCCCTACCTTAAGGTTATGGTACATCTCCAGTGGAGATCAATCTAATCTGCAAATATTTGCTCCCATCTGTCGGTTGGCTGTTTTTGGTTTAACAGCCCTTTGAGACAGTATTTCAGCCAATGTCGGTCCATCTCCCAGAAAAGTGATGATAGGCGAGACAAAAATGTCCAAATAATCCCTACCCGCACCTACTGCAAGCATGGTAGAGCCTTGTCCTACTTATCCACATTAGTAAGACACATCGGCACTGAAAATTACCCAGCATCATCCCCATGCTCCCATCTGACATGGGGTGGATTCTAGTCTTAGGGAACCTTTTAGGAATAGCCCCATAAGAGAATGTATTCACTTTCCAATTCAATTCAATTCTTTATTACACTCTGTTTTACAAATGTAAACTACAAGACGAGCGTTTATAGAATACACAGAGTGACGGAATGACCGATATAAGCATTTCAATTCAATTATCAAATACAAACAATTAACCCAAATAACAAATATTTACGTATCTCTAAATAAAGCGCTTTCGATGGGTAGATGTTGTTGTTTCTGAATAGAATCGCCTCCAAAGCGGTGCCATTCAGACCAACAACTTAATACGGAACCTCCACCGAGCGCTCCCCAGCTATAGTTCTTATCTTAATCTACAGAATACTTGTGGGAGGACAGAACAGGAAATATGATTCTGTCAATAGTGCCTCCCCTGTTATAATGAGGGCAAACTGTGGATGAATATTTGAGCCGCGACATGTCAAATCGACAAAGTGGCACGTGCGCCCATTGAAAACTCAGTTCAGCCTGTTAATCCGTCCAGTCTGATCAGAGTCTATGATGTCCTTTGGAGTTAGCTTAGACCCTATGCTACTCTTTGAGCGATCAGCGAAGAATCAGATCAAAGTGGACGGATGCTCAGGCTGATCTGAATGTTCGCTAGACGCCTTTGTTACTTTGCTGGTTTTGTCGGTCAT
The DNA here is from genome assembly GCA_963989385.1 of Ctena decussata. Lineage (NCBI taxonomy): Eukaryota > Metazoa > Mollusca > Bivalvia > Lucinida > Lucinidae > Ctena > Ctena decussata. The sequence continues at coordinate 37,416,382 of OZ022508.1, forward strand.
GAATAAACCTAAAACAGTCAACCTGTACAAAACAAATTGCATACATTTTGGCAAAATGTTGGGGACCACGTGTATTTTGACGCGTTCCTGAATCCCTGTGACCTTTATTGAGATTTATGGGTATCTCTGACGAGTCAAAATTTCATGAATTTTATTCAGGTATAAACTAGGAAGCTTATGTGCTAATTATTTTATCTGATCTATTTTAGACAGGAGAAATCACATCAAACATTACATAAAAAATAATAAATAATAATAATACATAAAAAGCGTTCCTGCTGAAAGAATTTCAGTTTGTGATGTTTTTGAAAAAATTGCCGATCATAGCAAACACTGTTTGAAGTTCAGTTTCATTTGGTTCGGATGCTCCTCTAATTACAAAAGGTAGTTTAGGGTCGGGCAAAAAGGCATTGGAGGCTTTCTTCTTGTTGTATTGGCTTAAGGACAATGGCCTACCATACTTGCAGTATGGGTGAGGCCCGTATGGATATATTTTGCCGTCTATCCGATCTCTCTAGCCTCTCTGAGGCGACTCGATATAGACTGAAACACCGTTTCAAAGATCGATAAACGTAAAACGACCAAATAAAAATTGCGCCGCGATACGACAAAACCAACAAAGTGGAGTGTTCACCCAGAGAAGACTCAAATCAGCCTGGGCATCAGCCATGTCTGATCAGAGTCTTCGCTGTACTCGTAAAGGGTAGCGAAGGGTCTAAGCAAGTTTCATGCGGTCAGCGAGACTTATCAGACTGGACGGACGCCCAGGGTGATATGAGTCTTCGCTGGATGCTCATGTGTTGCGGCTCAAAAAATTAATAACATATGAAGAACTCACCATTTTTTGACATTCCCACCTCCAGACATCGCTTGAGCCGGCAATGTGAACACACCGTGCGTCTTCCTGACTGTACTTGGCAGCTTCCATTACTAACACACACATAAGGCTCCTTTCGACATAAACTGCGCCGGAAAAATCCCTGGTTGTATATAAAAAAGAAAGTCACATCTACACAGCAATGACACTGATTTCTTTTTCTGTATGCTTTTCCACCATTTTTATAAAAAGAAACGTCTTTGGTGACTTCATGAATGTTTGTTTATTCGTCCGAAATGGGTTCAACTCCTACCGGAGCAAATTCTACCTTTTAAGAGTTGTCCCCTATTTAGAAGGTCGGTCAAATTAAAGAAGAAAAAGTTGCTTCCCTTGATTGTGTTCCAATTCACCTTAACGGTTATGGCAACAAGAAAGCTTCCCTTGACTGTATTCCCATTCAGCTTAAGTATTCTTATGGCCACAAGAAACGCACTGCGTAGGTAATTCTGGAAACATGCCATAACAAATGTTATTTTCATTAAAAAAGACGTACAAGGGTTGATCCAGAAGTAATGTCACTGTGTCCACTGCGCGCTTATTCATCGTAGCATTATTATAAAAATCATATCAAGCTGCACTGTAATTCAGTTCTGATTTACAGGTTAAATATATTATTGTAATCTTTTTTCTTTCCAATTATATAGACGTTCGAAGTAGGCTATGCCACCGACGCCATCGCGCCGCACGGCAGAATAACGTTAAGTACATGATCATAATTTTCAAAGGCAATCACATATCAAAATCAAACTAACGCGCTAAATCAGATGAAACTTTGATACGATGACGAAATATATTTCTGTCACCCACTGTTGAAATTTTAATATCGTCACTGCAGTTTGAAGTTTGCTAGCTAGCGTTAATGCTTGTTACTGCCGAGAGTAAAAATGCTGATTTCTGACAAAAACGCGTCAGCTGATATGTGCGGTTTTGCCTCGAATTTTGAATATCACCATTGAGACTCTTGGGCTGTTTAGTTAGACATGTGGTGAAATCGCAGTTATTATGAGGCTTGTTTAAAGCTGCAATCAGCGCGATACGCGTGCAGATGAGTCGCTAGAGGATAGTCTGAAAACGGGAACACCTTTATGTGCAATGTCAGACAAAACGTCACTCTTGTTTGGACCCCATATATGAAGATCAATGCTCTGAAATTCGAATATTGTGTAAAATTCTTAAAATTGAGTTGCGGGGACCTTCAAGTAATATTAAAGATGAGATAAACATGGGTGAAGAGACATTAGTACTTTGCTGGAACAGCGAATATTCTACTTTGGACATGACACAATATCGAAATTTCGTCTGGTGCGTCAACAACGTCACTGACGTGCGGCGCGTTTCGTTACCATGCCTTCTGTCTATCTCGATATCTCAGTTACTGTGCACTGTATTTCTATGACATTTTCAGCCCATAATGCAAATAGATTAAGGTACCCGGATACGAAATTTTATTGGTCTCCCTTTATTCTACATGATTTTATAGCTGCAGTGACATTACTTCTGGATCAACCCTCGTATAATGCCATAACGACGTTGTAACAACGTGCCGACATTGGAATGGTGTCATATTAACGTCCGACAAGAAACAACTTTATTTCGACAATGTGTATCTGCCAGGGTTATGAATAATACTTACTCTGAAATACAATTTCAAAAAAATATTAAGATTGCGACACCTTATGCACAGGGAATAATCGATTCCGCTAATTTTCGCTTCCTGCAGAGACTGTCCGTCATATTTGGCTTCCGCCGAGACTGTCCGCGATCTCTTGCTTCCTGCCGAGACTTCTGCACGTGATAAATGGCTTCCTGCAGAGACTGTCCGCGTGATTCTGCTTCCTGCCGAGGCTCTCGGCAGGAAGCAGAGTCACGCGGACAGTCTCGGCAGGAAGCCATTTTTCGAGGACAGTAGGCTCTGCAGGAAGCAAAAGTTCGCGGACAGTCTCGGCGGAAGCCAAATATTACGGACAGTCTCTGCAGGAAGCGAAAATTAGCGGAATCGATTATACCCTGTGTTATGCCCTTGTGGCAAAAAAGGCAGTGTACATGTAGTATCAATTCTGTTATAGGTTTATGACTTCCATGTAAAGGAAAGTAACGCTGTATTCATTTGTCTTAAAATTTGGATAAAACCTGTAACTAAAGCAGAATTATTCTTTATTGTATCTGACCCAGTATGTACTTTAAGCATGTATAAAAGAGTACATCATATCTTTTACTGAATGAACTGATAAAATAAAGTAAGGCCATGACCCTTTGCACTTTGCAAATGTATAGCCGTTCTAATTGTTTAATAATGAAAACGTTCAATGCCTATATAACCTAGCTAGGTGACATCAAATGACATCAAGCCGTGTCATGACAAAACCAACAGTGGCACGTGCGCCCAGCACTGACTCAGATCAGCCTGGAATGGAGGAAGGCCAACACAGCAGTCCGGGACCTGTAACTGGGACAATACGAAATGTCTCGATCAATGACAATTTCATTAGTTAACGTCACTGAAATTGGCCGAGTTTGACGTCTTTGACGTCGCCTGTATTGGCCGAGTCTGGCTTGTATACACCGAGGTGGCCTATATTGGCCGAGTTTGTCTAAATACCCCATTTAATGACTCGTACGTGTATGATATGGACTGTTTTTGCCATATTAGCACTGTATTACTATTAGTTAATTGATAAAATGTAAAATTACAGTAAATTTAAGTTCTTGAGAAACATGTTTTCAAGGTTGCAAATCTTGGATTCACTGGTCGTCAGAAAAGCACGAGAAAAAGATTTTCAATTATAGTACTGGGCCGTATTCATAAAACGACTTAAGTGGTTGCTATGCTGTTGCTAGGGCTAAAACTGTATGAAGGAGATTCCCTACAACTATGAAATTTGCTCTGGAGGAACAGTCTTAAAAGACTGTTCCTCCAGAACAAATTTCATAGTTGTAGGGAATCTCCTTCAAAGAAATTTAGCCTTAGCAACAGCATAGCAACGACTTAAGTAGCTTTACGAATACGGCCCCTGTATTTTATCAAATTTACTAGAATAAGAGTTGTTTGAAAATAATGTTTTTTTGTTTTCATTAATTTGCTCTTGAAAATATGTTTCATATAGCACCTCGCCTTTTTGTAAAATATGATAGGTTTTTCGTTTTCATTTATTTGCTCTTGAAAATATAAGTTTCATATAGCACCTCGCCTTTTTTGTAAAATATGATAGGTTTTTCGTTTTCATTTATTTGCTCTTGAAAATATAAGTTTCATATAGCACCTCGCCTTTTTGTAAAATATGATAGGTTTTTCGTTTTCATTTATTTGCTCTTGAAAATATAAGTTTCATATAGCACCTCGCCTTTTTGTAAAATATGATAGGTTTTTCGTTTTCATTTATTTGCTCTTGAAAATATAAGTTTCATATAGCACCTCGCCTTTTTGTAAAATATGATAGGAATGCAGTTTTACACGGCAGCTTCACAAAAGGAAAGAAAAAAAAAGAGGGACACTGCTCTAGGTGAAAATTGGCGTCGTGCCTTCATAGTAAAAGAGATACTTGGTTCTATTTATATGCTGACCTATAAAAAAATTGTCTGTCGTTGGATTAGGACTAGTCTACTCAGCAACAGAGACTGTTTGGCATCTCGTGAAAATGCACATTTATGCAAATATGAGACAATTTGTCACATGACAATCTGCGAGTACTGAGGAATCAAATCATTTTAAAGGCACTACACCCTTCAGTTTGCGCAAATGCGCAGGCTGATTTTAATATTTGCTGTTCAAAGATATGGTCCCTTCTCCATGTGACACGAATCTGAGAAAGCTGTACAAATTCTAAAAATTCGGACATATACATGCAAATATTCGCTATTGTCATAAAAATGAATGGAGCCGCGGTAGTAAGTTTAGCGCTGGTCTCCTGATCTAGCGGTTCCGGGTTCGAGACCCACCGGAGGTGGAAATCTTTTCAACCGCGAACGGAGTTTAAAATGCACACAGCCTTTCATTATCACTCTCCCATCGTCCTGGTATGACTGAAAGTTAGTTAAAAAGGACGTAAAATCGCAAATCAGCCATCCTTCTATCAATATTAAAATGAATCAGTTTGGTATGTCAATGTAGTAATGCGCCCAATTTTACTGATGGAATGTCAAACGGTCTACGGCAGACCTATCTGTCCATTACTAAGAAATTTTGCAAAGTGATTGAGCTTCCGTTTTGTGAACGTACCTTACAAGCTTCACATGTGTTGACGCCATAATGAAACCCGGACGCCTTTTCCCCACAAACCCTGCACGGGGGTAACAGCGGAGCCGGTGGAGGATTGCGTTGTAGAGATTGGCTTCGAGGCGTACTTGATTGTCCTTTCCTGGAAAAAAAATACAGAATTTCTTTCATTTTTAGACGAAGGGTTTTCCCTTCCAAAAAAAAAAAATAACATAAATCTAGATCCGTCTTATAAGACGGATCTAGATTTTTGGGATTGTTTTGGAAGGAAAAACCAACATCTCAAAGCAGAATTTCTCAGCATTGATTGAAAAATTTGGAGTCACTCTGGAGATGGTAAGCGAATAAATTGAGCCGCGACACGAGAAAACCAACAAAGTGGTTGTGCGCCCTGTGCTGACTCAAATAAGTCAGGGCAGCCGCCCAGTCCGTTCAGACACTTCGCTCAGCACACAAAGGTAGCTAAAGGTCTAACTTACCTGCATGCGGACAGCGAAGACTCTGATCAGACTGGGCGGACGCCCAGGCTGATCTGAGTCTGCGCGGGGCGCCCAACCACTTTGTCGGTTTTCTCGTGTCGCGACTCGAATTAAGCTGTTCACCATTGCCAATTATAACAGAAAAAGCTGTGATTAACTAGTTCTCTGGTTATTCATCCTTTCGGGACATGCATTTAACTCATTAATCCTAATACTAATTCTACTTCTAAGTTTACGGTGTCATTCGACTTTAGAGAGAGAGAGAGAGAGGGGAGAGAGAGAAAGAGAAAGAGAGAGTGTGTGTGTGTGTCTCTCTCTCTCTCTCTCTCTCTCTCTCTCTCTCTGTGTGTGTGTGTGTGTGTGTGTGTGTGTGTGTGTGTGTGTGTGGTAAATGGCACTTGGTTAAGGCTGAAAAGGTCGTGGTGAATATTTTCTTATTTCTCCGCAAAAATATGTTATACGAGTCATCAGAGTTTACATAGCGGTGTGCGCGGTTAACCCATTTATGCCCAGTGGATTATTCTATCCAAATCAAATGGATGATGGAATTTGTCGATTATAGGGTGTCTGGTTTATAGGGTGTCTGGTTTAATGTATTTGAATTAGTCTTATTTTAGTTAAAGAAGAAATAGTCATTTGTCTTTTTCGAATAATATAGACCTGATCCGACGCCGCATCATGTGTAATCTGGGTATTCACTGTTTGCCTATTTCCTATTTATGGGACGCTAAGCATTAATGGGGATAAGTAGGGTACACATATATATATTATTTAAGGGGGCCATGTTGTTGTAATTGCACTTGGCATAAAGGGCTTAAAGGGCATTTAATGGTGTCCTGACCGCACCCACTAACTTGCTAATACATGTACCTATCAACAGTTTTTCCTTTAGCTTCACTTTTAAAAGATGCTAATCAACTATGCATTGGTCAACAAGAAAAGCCTAGAACTTTGCTAATAAATCCATTTCTCGGTCAACAGAACGCATTTTTTCTGTTCTTTCTTTTTTCTTCTTTTTCCTTACTACTAATCAATCGACATGAGCAAGCCTACTGTTAAAGGAGTACTCTCTAGGAGCAAAATCTCTCCTTAGAAAAAAGGAAAATAATTTAGATTTGCGGGCTGGGGGTGGGTGAGGGGGAGGGAGGAGGGAGGGAGTGGAAATGAAAATAGCAGAGTTGAATCTCCTGAAACTTCCCTTTCACATTAATTTCAGCGTCATTCTTAACCCATTGCATTCTGCGTATTTTTGTTGTCTGCTGAAATTGTCGTCTGCATCAAAAATTAAGAATATTTTGACAATATTGGTCTAACTAACTGTTGTAGAAATGATGTCTAGGCAGCAAACAGTTTGGATCTCAGATCAGGCCCTACGTATGTGGGGCCAGATCTGAATCCAAACTGTTTGCCCGTATCCCGAATAGAATGGGTAAAGCAATGCACTTCCTGAATATACCTTACAAAATACATTACCATATCAATCCTGTTAAACATCCCTGGGGCTTGCAAAGAGGTGGGGGCATTATTTGGAGCCTAAAGTGTTGCAAATCAGCCAACAACCAAAGTACCTTTAATACACAGTTTTACGGTGAATAATTCTTTCAGAGGAAGCAACTCTGCTATTTTTGGCATCCTTCTCAGAAGGGATCGTTTCTTAAAGGAAACAGTTTGCTCCTAGAGGAGCAAATTCTTTCTTGTAAGAGAAAACGCCATTTCAAAGAGTTACGTCATCTAGAGAATAAAAGCAAACAGGAATTCATGCAAGTCAGTATATTGTTATTTTCCTAAAAAGAGGCACGGGGGTATTATTAGAGCAGGGGCATTTATTAAGATTAATACGGGATACAGAACTGCCTAAAGATTGCTTATTTATTGCCACACTTCGTCACCAATATCTAAAGACATTACATCTTCACTACACTTTAATTTAGTCATTGTAAATTTGTAAAGTACATTGACTGAGCCCATTTTTATATAAACAAATAAAACTTTCCACTTGATTTCTTATAGACGTGAGATGTGTAGAAAATCTATCAGCATAATTTGGTTTCTAATCTTTATAACCTACTTCCAACAAAATGCTAATAGTACGATATACAGAGAGTATTGTGCTGTTCATATCTCTATGCTAAGCGTGAAGCCATAAAAGGTTGTTTTACATACGTTGTGAAATTTGATTTTCTCCCACGTTTCATCAAGTATATGGTACATTGAAAAGAAAATAAGCAAAAATATTCGCAAATCGTGAACACCATAAAAACACTGTTGGTTAAATGACACACTAAGCAGTATGCATGGCATCCCCATCAGTAGAGAAACTAGTCTGATTCCTAGAGAAAGGTGTGGACGAAAGGACGGACGGACGGACGGATAGATAGATAGATAGATACCAACCTACATGAGAGAGAGAGAGAGAGAGAGAGAGAGAGAGAGAGAAAGAGAGGGGATATAAGGACTAGGTTGATGGCTTAATGCGCATTCTAAGCAAATTTTGAATTCTTTTAAACCTCTTAAACCTCTAAGGATAGTGGCTACAATTTCAATTTGCATTAACGTGCAATGTCTTTTGGACTCGCAAAAACATTTTGTTCACTCGGCGAATCTTTTATTTGAATAGAGAATCTATAAAGAGAAAATGAACACCCTCATCAGACTGTGCAGATGTGCATGCCAATGATACGAGTATTTTCTGTGCGAATATGATTTTATGTTGTTGTTGTTTTTTTTCGTGCAATGCTGCTTAAGTGTACTTACCGAATAGGACTTGAGCTGTTAACGAATTTTTCATTCCCTATCAGCTGTGTAGTAGCATGATCATTTTGATTCCCAATACTGTTATGGAATTCCGTTGACTGTTCCTTTACATCATCATTTCTACTGATCTGGACTCTGTTTTCCGTTGATGGGAAACCATGGTCTATATAGATACTATTATTACTCCTTTCACCACATGGTATTTCAGCGTCATTCATATTGAAGGTAACGTAAGAGACATTTGAATAATTTAGATTCAGATTTACAGAATTTTCCATTGACATAACTTTTGTAAACTGCATAGTTGCTTCGGAAACTGGACTTTTGGTTAGCATTTCTTTCAATCTAGGAAAATCTCCTACGTTATACTCATTGCGAGGACAACTGCTTTGAAAGTCGCTTTGTGAATTTAAGTCTTTCGTTGTTGTCAAACTTTCATTATTCTTTTCGCGTTCTGTTAATGCTACCTCAAGAAGTTTAGATAATGTCATATTGTCTAATTTATTATCTGGTGACTTGGCTGGACTATAACACTGTAGTATTTCATGCTCTTCACCTTGGGTGAATGGATTCAACTTTTCAGTCAATGTAGGTTGCCGGAACTTCGATACATTTTTGACACTTTCGGAATTTCTTGCTATATTTACCCGGGATTCATTTTTGCAACAAAATACATCAGCTAAATCTTTTCCTGGTATATTCAACTCGTCATCAGCTTTGTAAATAATATCGTCTAAAGTTTCAGTCAGAGCTTTACCTACACCTACAGATAAATCTTCATTGGCTTCCGCAACTTCAAAATGACTAGATTCTTCTCTCGAAAAAGCAAGTAAATGCTTGTCCGAGTCGTTGAGATCAACTATTCTGTCTTTCTCAGATAAACCCGTAGTAGCCGCATCAAAGTCACGCTCACGTAGACATCTCTCTTTTTCTCTCTCTCTTTCCTCTTCTTCTTGAACTGCTATTTTGCTTGATATTAAGGCACTATCTGGACCTGAGGTTCTGACTTCAACTTCCATCAGAACATCATTTGAATCCTCGCTGGAAAGGTCGGATAATGGACTATCGACCATCCAAGGGGGTGGAACAAGACTGACTTCATCTTCAAAAGATGTTCTGTGTTTCACTCTTGTTCTAGCACCAGTGGTAGGAGGTAGGCTATGTATGGTGTCCTCATTAAGCAGTTCTGAGGCATCATTATTACTGGTCGATTCCATTTTCGGCAGTTGTACCTGCAATACATATACTAACATATAACGGAAGTAATTCATAAACATCTCAAACACTAATAATGAAAATAAAATAAAAAAGAAAAGAAAACGTCTCCCCGTATATCAACCATAGTGCAGTTTATATTTTACTTTAGGTCCTTTGAGATCAGCGGAAATATTCTGGGAACTCGAAATTAAAAGTGTTCTGGACAAATATTTTGATCGATTTGGACCCCTTTTAGGTATAAACTAGTTTTTGAATCGACTGCGTATTTGAAATTTACAAAATTACGGTATATTTTCCTCAGTCTTGCGTTGCCGAGCCATACATAATCACTGATGAAGCTTTTTTAGCAGAAACTGCGTAGTCTGATCCACCTTCATTGTTATAAATATTTTTATCGCTCTTAAAGGCCCCATTGCTCTATCAGCATGAAATATTTCATCGTGAAGTATCGCTGCAATCTTCTCACTACAGTTTCTTCATTGTATATGATCGTGATTGGCTGGCTTTGAAAAATTCAAACGTCCTTGAGTTTCTCATAAAAACGATTTGAAAAAATATCTGGGTCATTTTAGTTGGCAACTAAAATGACCTACTTTCGATTTCACACGTTTCATAACATGGTAAAAATACAAGATACAAGAGGTAACAATACAAGGTATAGGAGATAAAAAATACAATGTACATTTGTTTAATAGTTGATAAAAATACAATGTAAGACATGGATATCATTCTTTGTCTCGCTGTTGTGTGAGTTAATTGCCCAACAGGGAACCAGAAACAAAAACCGTATTTTTACGGAGAGACTTGTCAAGTTTTATTCAAAATACCTTATTCCTTCTTTTTTGCCAGTTATATTACACAAAAAGCACAGCAACCGACATTTTATCATCAGTTCTAAAGGCTGTACCAATTTTATAAGGATTTGTGCTTCGACGATTTTTACCACTGATAGGTCTATGGAGACTTTAAAGGAACTAATTTATGAATTTTGTTTGTATATTCTCGCCTTGAATTATTTTTGAAAGGCTGGAAAGGTAGGAGTACTTTGAGAAATTAAGTTACGCAGACTGCCTAGAATTAACACTTAGTGCTCAGTGAGCGATTCAGGTCCCTTTGGCTCTTTTATTTCATTCTCTATACACATCTAAGTGATTCAAATGGTGAACCGAAGCAGAAATAAGGAAGAAAATTCCATCCTCGGCCCATTTTAATAACTCTTTAAGCGCCAGAGACAAAAATAGCTAAATTTGCAAACAGCGTAGATCCTTATGGGGCGGCTCATCATGAGCCGCCTCATCTAGATCTACACTGTTTGCCCTCTAGTCCTTGAATTATTAATATGATATGGCTTGGACAAAACATTTTTTTTAATTTTGCAGACGTAAATTTTGTCGTCTGCTTTTTTGTCGCTTAAGGGTTAAGTGGAGCTCGGTTTTGTGTCTTAGTTATTTTCATAATTTTTGATATTTGAAATGTGTCTTCAAGTGTCCTTGGACAGTACTGTCTACGTGCCAAACATCTTAAAAGCTAAAATCTAGGGTGCGTAGATTATTCAGTATGTCATATTTTGTTCAAAGGCTATCTAAGTTTATCTCATTTTATCTTGACGTCAATATTTACCTGCGGTGTACATACTAGCCGATCTAATATTTTTTAAGGAAGTCGTTTTGTAGGCCTAGACAGAATGACCTTGCATTTTATACATTTCCATGGAAGAAATGTTATAGTCCTCCCAGTGGTTAAAACGTCTAAACACAAATCATTATGAAAAGCGGGATAGCGAATAGGGTCCCATGCCTGTACATTGTATTTTTACCGTTTTATTTAAGTTAATTAAATCGAATGTAGGTCATATTAGTTGCCACCTAAATGACCCAGTGTTTATATTTCAAATTTTTTATGTGAAACTCAATGATGTTTTATTTCTTTTAAGTTGGATAATCATAGTCATTTACAATGATGAAACTATGAAGAGAAGCTTGAAGCGATACCCGAGACACCTCATGATGAAATATTTCATGCGAATAGAGCAATAGGGCCTTTAAATGACAAATAGACTCATTCAGTATATACAGATAAAAAAAAAGTTCACAGGGCATGGTTTAAACAAGATCTATTTCTTCTGTCCTGAAATCCCCATAGCCATCCCTGTGGTAAAAGGGTCTAAACACAAACCTCTTTGAAAAGTGGATCTACCTTCATGTTTGGTGATAAAATGTAAATTATGAGTTTACTTTTTCATATGGTAATCATCTGAAGGGAAGGGGGTATATAAAAAGTCTTTACACAAAAATTTCGCGTTGAGCAACGAAATATAAACAAACACGATACAATGACTCAAATGTACGCCTATGCGACGTTTTGCTTGTTAATATCTCGTGACACGGTGTCTACCGTAAAATCAATTTTAAAAGTCAAAGTTAAACATTGTTTGAGCTTCGTTCTCATAAGCATAGTTTCTTTGTCACATAAACTTTAGCAAAGAAAGTTTGCAAAATATGTTGCGTTCAGACTTAGCAAATTATTTATCACAAAAAATATAACAAAAAATCTTTCTCAAATAATCTTTGGCAATAAAATATTTGCATCAGTGTTCACAGGAACAAAGAATTGTCGCCAAAGTTACCTGGACAAATAAAATTTACCCTTGTGATTTAATGATCAAAGTTTTCTGTGTTCATCTCCATAGCTACATGTAGTTTCTTTGTAACATATTCTTTGGCAAGTTTTCTGTTCACATGGACAAATTTTGTTTGCCATATTAACTTTACCAATGAAAATGTGGCATATATTTTCATTCACATGAGCATAGTTTTCTATTCCAACCTAGTCTGCCATAAAACTTTGCCCGTGTGAACAAATCTTTATGGGGTAGCCCATTTTATTGGGAGAATTGAAAGGAGCGTAAAATTCATGTCATGGGATTCAGTAGAGATCTAGAACTCTCTATTCAATGGCTAAATGTTGCACGTTCATAATACGTTTGTATTGAATGTTTTTCGCTATAAGCTTGTAACATCGCAAAAGATTGCTGAGCATTGAAAACAAAAGTGTCGTTCGGCGGCATTCGCTCATTTTGATTTGATTTGATTTGTTGCTTAACGTCCACGGTAAACAGCTTAGGCCATGTCGGGACGGTCAGTTAACCTAACCACACTATTCCTGGGTAGGCTCAGACCTCCTAAGCGGTTAACCAGTACTAAGTGCACATACTTTCGCCGGTAACTGACAACTGCCCTTCTTGAATCAGCAGAAGGAGAAACGAAAGTATGTGGCCAGACCAGGTATCGAACCCAGGACCTCTGACTTATGAGTCAGGTGCCCTACCGATTGCGCTACGCGGCCCTGCTGGCATTCGCTCATGCTAACATAGTGATGGCGGAGACATGTTAAAGGCCTAGATTCAGAAACCAACGGCAAGGTATTAACTTTCAGTGAGCGGGGCAACTGAAAGACTATTGATAAAAATTAATCTACATTAACTGTGCATTTGATAAATATTGTCAGTCATTTCCCAGGTCAATGCCTCTGCAGGACCTATAGCCAATCAGATCAGTTATTGGATTTTTATGACCTTCTGGACGGATGTTTACCCTTTGGTGTCTGCAGAAATACCGAGATAAACCACCTAATTCTGCCTTTTATGGTCCACGTAGGCCTTTAAATGAGCCGCAACACGAGAAAACCGACAAAGTGGTTGTGCGCCCAGCGCAGACTCAGATCAGCCTGGGTATCCACCCAGTCTTATCAGAGTCTTCGCTGTCCGCAAGAAGGTAACTTAGTCCCTTGGCTACCCTTTAAGCTCTTAGCAAAGAGTTTGATCAAACTGGGCACATGCCCAGGCTGATCTGAGTGCGCGCTGGGCGCACAACCACATTGTTGTTTTTCTCGTGTCGCGGCTTTTGGAAGCTATGAAGAAATGAAAGGGTTGCGTTTCTAAAGTCTCTGGGTATAACGAAATATTTATGTAAGGAGAAGCTTAATCCCATTCGGTCATTGATTACTTGCCTTTGGGAGACCCAGCATAATACTGAGCCGCGACTGGAACAAACACGGTGTCTGATCTGGATGTACACTTGTCGCTAAAGATCAATGTGTATTTCTCCTTACATAAAATAAATTTGATGAAACTAAACTAAACCTGACACCCCTCAATTGAGAAATGGACTCACCAATTTGATAGGATAGATTGTCCACTGGGCATAAATGAGTTAATAAATACAATAATAGGTGAGAATGAATGCATGATCAGACAAGGGCAGATACTGACGTGGTATCATATTCTATTAATTATAAAAAATCGGCCCCTTCCGCCTCTTAAAACACATGCAAAGTCATATGTGTCCAAAATTTGAGACACGACACGACACGACAAAACAAAGTGGCATGGGCGCCCATCTAAGACAGATCAGCCTGGACATCCGCTCAGTCTGATCAGAGTCTTCTCTGCCCGCATGGAGACAGCAGACCCTTAGCTACCCTTTAAACGCACAGCAAAGTCTAATGAGACTGGGCGGATGCCCAGGCTGATCAGAGTCTTTGCTGGGCGCACATGCTACTTTGTTGGTTTTGTCGCGCCGCGGTTCAAATGTAGAGTGAGTAAATGAACTCGGATTTTACATCCCACCAACACATACGTCACACGGAGACGGGACCTCGGTTCAGTATCACCCGAAAGACTGGAGATGCGGGGGCTCGAGCATGCGACCCTTGCCAGAATGCAGAAACGGAAAAAAATGACGGACTTTTAAGACAACCGTTATGTTTGAAAATATCAGAAGTTCTGTAAAATGATATATTTTATGTTAGTTATACTAAAAGCAGAAACTGGAATTTGAAACATGTTAAAATCCGTTTGCTCCAACTTCAAATGCGTTCCCAATATTTCCTCAAAACTGGTAGATCTAAGTGGTACCAGCTTTTTGATTGCTTATACTTAATGTTTATCCTTTTCATAATTAAATCATAATTTTTCAGAAAGGTGACGCTTTGCATACAAAAGTTTCTTTACAAAAAGGGACCTAAAATGTGTCATCGAAGCCAACGGGGATCCGCAGCAAAAACATGGCCCCTTCCGTCCTCGCATTGGTGGGGATGGGGGCGAGGGAAAGGCCTCTCTCAGTCGCTGATCGTGTATTGGCATCTTTATTGGCATTCGGCTCATTATACTTATGCCCAGTGTAAACCCGGATCAAACAAATCATAAAAGAGCAGTCTGATCAGTCTATTAAGCCAGCAGCTAGTTGAGCAGATTACCATGATTCAAAGATGACCAAATTTATTATTAATATTAAATAGATATATTTACATTCTCAGTGCACTTATTGAAAACCCCCTATAGTAAACCATTAGAATGCAATGTAGTTTATACTTCAATAACTACATCGGTTCACGCGACATCACATGCCGTTAAGTGACGTCAAAATAAACCATGACTCTCTAATCTGATTGGACGTAGGCGGCGTTATGACGTCGTTAACGCTGTTCCGCGTTGAGCAAAAAAACTGCGTATTAATGTTTTGCTGCTTCAACTGTACTGGCGTGCGACCAGTGGTGGCCGCGTACATGTACCAGTGGTGGCCGTTTGCATTTTGCACGCGCAATTACGTATTTGATCCGTCTCAGATTAGGCCATTTTGTAAAAGAAAACAAAAGTAGCCCCTAACGCAAATTTGTGGTCAAGTAATAGACAGAAAAGAATGTAAATATAAGGACTTATTTTTTCTGGTGTTTATCGAAGTATAAACTACATTGGGTCGCTAGCAAAGTTTACATGAACCCCTTCGGAGTTCACTTACTTTGCACGCGACCCAATGTAGTTTATACTTCGATAAACACCAGAAAAATGAAATTCATTCCTTAAGTAAATATGTATATGTAATGTCACAGACCAGACACAGTCAATTCGCGTTAACCTTTCGTAACGGGTGTTGACCGGTGTAGGTCAGTAACCCACAAAACACTTCGAAAACGCTTCAAAATAACACTGAAACAAACAGGAATGCATTGATATTTGGTTTTGAAGGTTGGAATAATGAAATCATGAAAAATGGAGTCATAGCTATGATACTAATCATCATAATATTAATAAATTTATAAGGCTTGCAGTTCAGCCCTGTAGGTCAGTGGGTTAAGCGCTGGCCCGCTGATCTAGCCGTGCCGGGTTCAAATGCGGCTGGAAGGCGGGAATTCTTTCCAACCGTAAATGGGCTGGCTGCATTGCACACAGCCTTTCATCATCATCCTCTTATCATCCTGATATGACTGAAATACTGATAATGGACGTAAAATCTGAGTCATCTATCCAGCCATCTTGTGGCTTTAAAACGCTCTATTTCAGGCAACTGTTTAAAGTGCTTAAAAGTATTCATTTACTATTTTGATATCTTATTAGAAAAACATTAGGGTCGATGAAACTGAAAGATTACTAAATTCAAATTTAAGTTAGATCAGGGGCCGTATTCATAAAACGACTTAAGTGGTTGCTATGCTGTTGCTAAGGCCAAATTCCTATGAAGGAGATAGTCTACAACTATGAAATTTGCTCTGGAGGAACAGTCTTACAAAGACTGTTCCTCCAGGCCAATTTTCATAGTTGTAGGGAATCTCCTTTATTGATATTTAGCCTTAGCAACAGCATAGCAACGACTTAAGTGGCTTTATGAATACGGCCCCAGTTGCAAGCAGAAGCAATATGTATACGCACATTTCTTCTACATGGAATCTGGGAGAAATGGATATACTTGTTTCTTCCCTTTGATACCATTCGCCACTAGAGGGCTATATCTGTAGCGTTCCAACCGGATACTACATGTATTCAAGGGAGGAAACTTGTCTGACATACGGATCGAGGCCGCGGAACAACCCTTGGGATTTCATACGCAGTTTTTATGATCATTCGGTTTAACACGTATCACTAGAATCGGTATCGGGAAAAGTTAGGGGATAAGAGATGTGTTTTTCACGTTCGTTGTTGTTGGTCTGCTCCTCTGACATAACGATGTTCCCTAAGGGACTAAAGGAAACAAATCCATAGGGACGAGTCGTGTAACTTCGGACAGCGGGTAAATTCGGACAGTGACATTGTTTTCTAAAAAATAACTGGCCAAACAGTGAAAATCCTGATGAGACGCCTCATCATGCGCAGTCTCATCAAGATTTTGAGCAGTCTCATCGGGATTTTCACTGTTTGCAATGGAATGTCCGAAATAAGTCCCTGTCCGAAGTTACCCTACCTTGCACATCCTGGCAGTGAGTTTGTAGGACTCTCTTTTGTTCTCAAAACCAGTTTTAAATATGAACCTGTCCATGGTTCTCATTCATTCGTGAAAACAGTTTCCAACATAAAGTTCTATATTTTAGGCAGGAAGGATTCAAAATCTATTATAACTGATATTTTTTATGATATACATTCCAAAGAGAAGTATGTTTAACCATCTGGAGGAAATTAACGATATTTACATGGTACAAAACTTTTATTGTTTACAGTTTTATGAGCGTCAAACATAGAGCTGACCAGCATTTTTACTTACCTAAACTATAAATGGAGTTTTCAAAGTGTTCCAATATGTTGGTCATGGATAAAAAAAATATATATATCCACTCATGAAAATTGAACTGTAAGTTCTGATCCAAGGCTGAAAATGAATATAACTAATGCATCTCCCGTAAAATAAAGAAAATAAAAATAATGAAAATTAAATAATAACAATAATAATAAACACATAGATAATAAAAATGCAAAGAAACGCAATTGCCATCCTTGCATTTTTTGTGTAATATATTTCCTTACCTAAATGGTTTCCTCCTAGTTTACTACGCTGGGTAAATGTATCTAATAATAATGTTCCAATATATATCATGGCTGGAAAGCGTAAATTTACAGACCAATTAAGAAGATTTCAGACCCAAATATTGGGCTCTTGAATGGAAAATCGGTCTCTGAATTTAAAAAAAAATGTCGGATTTTACTGAGTAATTTCAGAAAAAATAGTGCACAATAATATATTCATGTAACTTTATAATTTGGAATGTAGGTTTATAAAACGAAGATAAGC
This sequence comes from Ctena decussata, assembly GCA_963989385.1. Lineage (NCBI taxonomy): Eukaryota > Metazoa > Mollusca > Bivalvia > Lucinida > Lucinidae > Ctena > Ctena decussata. The sequence goes on from OZ022508.1 coordinate 37,433,980, forward strand.
CGTGTAAATAAGCCATTATTTAAACCTCAGTTGGTCTATAGAAAAATAATAATCTTTTAGATAAATGCGAGCGGCTTAAAAAGCGTGTGGTCAGGTCACGTTATTTCAAATACATGCTTTTAAATATAGTTTATTGTTTTTATCACTTTACAAATAATAATGATTTACAAAAAACTTCCTTGTCAGTGAAAATAGTGATGAAATAATAATAATAAAAAAATTCAGTTACCTTTAATTTTTTCCTATAATTTCTGTGCTAAATACAAGTCCGATTTCATCTTTCCTGTCGAAACGTTTTCCGTTTTTGTTTTAAAAATGTCAACTATCGCTTTTTTCACCTGTTCACTTAACTGCACTTAACAGTTGAATTTAATTCGGTTTCGTAGACGTACAAGGTCATTTTCGCCGCGTCACTCAGAAAGGTGCTTATCATATCTGCCCGTCATTAAGAGTCAATCCTATGTAAACTCGTACAATCATGCTAGATCCTTCTTTCTGTGTCTGCAGCCTGTTCCCATCCCTTACATGGTTTGTACGAACAGCTAAGGCTTTGATCAGACTGCGCGCAAGCGCAGGCTGGTCTGAGCCATTGCTATTCGCTTATGACATACGTACCTTTTTGCACGTCGCGGCCCACTTAACAATACGGATATACAATATCGATAATAATAAAAGTATTCCGAAATAATGTTGATATTGGTTTCAGGCGGTCAGTATTGACACTTCGGACATGAGAGGTGAACGGGAACCAGTACAAGTTTGTCACAAAATCTGGGTCGCAAGCAAAGGTATTTCATATCCTATAGTACATTGTCACCGTTTCTGCCCTACCTATGTATGTGGAGGTCACCAGATAGAGCCGATAACCAGTAAGGAGTAGCTTATACGTATGCACTCATATATATGTACTGTTATACACATGAACTGTAGAGCTACAATCGCGCAGGCCGATATGAGCCTACAGAGTGGAATAAATATGTGTTGAAATACTGAAGAATGTACTTCGCTCCGGGTCTGTTCAGGCTGATGAGGGAATACGCCTAAATCGGTCACTTTTGTCCCTGGTTCCTGGTTCAAACTTTGTGATAACGCAAAAGACATACTCTGTGCAACCTATTTTAATCAACATTTTTATGAATGTAAATATTACTAATCCACACAAGGGAAAATTTATCATTTAGTCACTTTGGCATTGTGTTTCCTCCTTCTTGTTGTAACTCTTTTTACATGTTATAATTATTGAATGGATTATTCAGTTTTAGTGCATAAAGGTATATCCTATATCGATTAGAAGTAGTTCATTATACATGTACAGGTAATAAAGGAAGAATATAGGGTTAAAAACTATCATATGTAGGTTAAACTACTTTTGTCGTCATAGCGGAACGACCTTTTGCCCGCTGAAGCAATTGAGAAATAAGAAAAATAATTTCATTTAGGGTTATTTGATTTGTATTTTTTTATGCTCCCCGAAGGGTGAGCATATAGTTGCCGCTTTGTCCGTCCGTCTGTCCGTCTGTCCGTCATTCCGTCCGTCCGTCCGTCCGTCCGTCCGTCACACTTTTGTCCGGAGCATATCTCTGAAAGTATAAGGGGGAACTAAATGAAACTTCACACATAGATAGAGGACAACGAGGGGAAGGGCAGTGCACAAGAACCGTAACCCTGTCACAAGTATTTACGAAGTTAGCTCCCTTTCCAGTTTTTTGCATATTTTGCTTTTCCGGAGCATATCTCTGAAAGTATAAGGGGGAACTAAATGAAACTTCACACATTGATAGAGGACAATGAGAGGAAGTGCAGTGCACAAGAACCGTAACCCTGTCACAAGTATTAACGAAGTTAGCTCCCTTCCCAGTTTTTTGCCGTCCGTCCGTCCGTCACACTTTTGTCCGGAGCATATCTCTGAAAGTATTAGGGGGAACTAAATGAAACTTCACACATAGATAGAGGATAACGAGGGGAAGTGCAGTACACAAGAACCGTAACCCTGTCAAAAGTATTTACGAAGTTAGCTCCCTTTCCAGTTTTTGCATATTTTGCTTGTCCGGAGCATATCTCTGAAAGCATAAGGGGGAACTAAATGAAACTTCACACATTGATAGAGGACAATGAGGGGAAGGGCAGTGCACAAGAACCCTAACCCTGTCACAAGTATTTACGAAGTTAGCTCCCTTTCCAGATTTTTGCATATTTTGCTTGTCCGGAGCATATCTCTGAAAGTATTAGGGGGAACTAAATGAAACTTCACACATTGATAGAGGACAATGAGAGGAAGTGCAGTGCACAAGAACCGTAACCCTGTCACAAGTATTAACAAAGTTAGCTCCCTTTCCAGTTTTTTCAATATTTTGCTAGTCTGGAGCATGTCTCTGAAAGTATAAGGGGGAACTAAATGAAACTTCACACATTGATAGAGGACACTTAGAGGAAGTGCAGTGCATAAGAACCGTAACCCTGTCACAAGTATTTACCTAGTTAGCTCCCTTTCCAGTTTTTAGCTCACCTGAGCCAGCGGCTCCGGGGGAGCTTATAGGATGGTAAGGCTCCGTCGTCCGTCGTCCGTCCGTCCGTCCGTCCGTCCGTCGTCCGTCCACAATTTCAAACGACTTCTCCTCTGAAACCGCTGGGCCAATTATAACCAAATTTCATATACAGCCTCTAGGGAACTTAGGAACGAAAAGTTGTTCAAACGGTCCTGGTCACATGACCAACATGGCCGCCACGCCCATATATGGTAAAAACCTAGAAAAATCTTCTTCTCCAGAAGCGATAGGCCGATGGCCTTGAAACTTGGTATGTAGCATCGGGCATGCGAGTATTACCAAGATTGTTCAAATTATGACCTTGGGTTGACCTTGACCTTTTTTACGGTAAGGTCAAATTTGCTTCCTTATGCTTTTATATGGCAAAATGCTGCAACATAAGATATCTTGGAAACTGTTGAAGATTTTGGCCTATAAATTGGTACATACAGTCATCTTAATGAGTACATGAAGATTTATGAGTACAAGAGGTCAAGGTCATTCTTTGACCTTTGACCCAGAACTCTCATATTTTGACAATATCAAACAATCTCCTCAAAAACAACTAAGCCAATTGTAACCAAATTTCATATAGATCCTCCAGGGGTTGAGGGAATGAAAATTTGTTCATACGGTCCAGGTCACATGACCAACATGGCCACCACGCCCATATATGGTAAAAAACCTTTAAAAATCTTCTTCTCCAGAACCAGTAGACCGATGGCCTTGAAACTTGGTATGTAGCATTGGGTACTCAAGTACTATCAAGATTGTTCAAACTATGACCCTGGGTTGACCTTGACCTTTTTTACGGCAAGGTCAAATATCGGAAATGCTAGAACATGAGATTTCTTGGTAAGTTTTGAAGATTTTGGTATAAAAATTGGTATATACAATCATCTTAATGAGTACATGAAGATTTATGAGTACAAGAGGTCAAGGTCATTCGTTGACCTTTGACCCAGAAATCTCAAATTTTGACAATTTCAAACAATCTGCTCTAAAACCACTGGGTCAATTGAAACCAAATTTCATATAGAGCCTCGAGGGGTTGAGGGAATGAAAAAAATTTCTAACGGTCCTGGACACATGACCAACATGGCCGCCACCCCCATATATGGTAAATACCTTTAAAAATCTTCTCCAGAACCAATTGACCGATGGCCTTGAGACTTTGTATGTAGCATTGGGTACTTGAGTACTATCAAGATTGTTCAAATTATGACCTTGTGTTGACCTTGACCTTTTACAGCAAGGTCAAATATCGGAAAATGTTAGAAGATAAGATTCATGGAAAGTTTTGAAGATTTTGGCCTAAAATATTGGTGTATACAGTTGTCTTAATGAGTTCATGAAGAATTATGAGTACAAGAGGTCAAGGTCATTTTTAACCTTTGATCCAGCTCGCTCATTTTGACATTTTCAACCATTTCCTCAAAAGCAAAAGGGCCAATTGTGAACACATTTCATATAGAGCCTCCAGGGGTTGATTGAATGAAAATTTGTTCAAACGGTCCAGGTCACATGACCAACTTGGCCGCCATTACCACTTATGGTATAAATCTTTAATATTTTTCTTCTCCAGAACCAATACACCTATGGCCTTGAAACTTGGTAAATAGCATGGAGTACTAGAGTACCAGCAAGACTGTTCAAATGGTGACCTTGGGTTTACCTTGACCTTTTTTGCGGCATGGTCAAATATGGGAAAATGCTAGAACATAAGATTTCATGGAAAGTTTTGAAGATTTTGGCCTAAAAATGGTATATATGGTTGTCTTAATGAGTACATGAAGATTTATGAGTACAAGTGGTCATGGTCATTCTTTGACTTTTGACCCAAAACTCATATTTTGACAATTTCAGACATGATAAGTAAAAGCCACCTTGCCAATTGTTCAGGTGAGCGATTCAGGGCCTCATGGCCCTCTTGTTTTCAATATTAAGCTTGTCCTGTGCATATCTCCAAAAGTATTAAAGGGAACTTAATGAAACTTCATACATTGAAAGAGGGCAATAAGAGAAAGTGCAGAGCACAAGACCCATAACCCTATCTTAAGTTTTTACAAAGTTAGCTCCCTTCCTATTTTTCAGTATTTTGCATGTCCAGAACATATCTCTGAAAGTATAAAAGGGAACTTAATGAAACTTCACACACTAATAGAGGGCAATGAGTGAAAGTGCAGAACATGAGAACCATAACCCTGTCATAAATAATTACAGAGTTAGCTCCCTTCTTAATTTGTGCTTTATTTTGCTTGTATGAAGCATATCTTAGGAAGTATTGAAGGAAACCAAATGAAATTTTACACATTGATAGTGGTGCAGAGCTTAAGAACTATAACATTACCTTTAGTAAATACGGAATTAGTGCCCTTCCTAATTTTGTCACTTATTTAGCTTGTCTGGAGTATATCTCTGTACATATTTAAGGGAACATGAATGAAACTTCTTATATTGATAATAGAGGGCAATGACAAGAAGTGCAGAGCAGAAGAACCATAACTGTATCCCAAGTTATTTTGGAGTTACTTCCCTTCTTATTTTTTCTCCATTGTATGCATGTCTAGAGCATTGCTGTAAAAGTATTGAAGAGAATTACTTTTTCCATTTTGAATTGCATTTAGTTTACACAGAAAATCACTCCTTCACCAGGATACCCATTGTCCTATCCCAAGCCTTCGGGGAGCATCCATCGGTTCCACCGATTTTCTTGTTTAATCAGTTTGCAGTCGTGAACCAAAGCCGCCACCCTGGGACATGTAGAAGACGCTGTAACATTTAGCTTACCGGATCGAGTTGTACAGGTACCACTGTGGCTCATTCATCACCACAGGGTATAATCGATTCCGCTAATTTTCGCTTCCTGCAGAGACTGTACTCCATATTTGGCTTCCGCAGACACTGTCCACGAACTCTTGCTTCCTGCCGAGACTTCTGTACATGATAAATGACTTCCTGCAGGGACTGTCCGCGTGATTCTGCTTCCTGCCGAGGCTCTCGGCAGGAAGCAGAATCACGCGGACAGTCTCGGCAGGAAGCCATTTTACGAGGACAGTAGTCTCTGCAGGAAGCAAGAGTTCGCGGACAGTCTCGGCGGAGGCCAAATATGATGTACAGTCTCTGCAGGAAGCGAAAATTAGCGGAATCGATTATACCCTGTGATCACTGTGCGTCGTATATAGTTACTAATGACGCTGACGTACCCTTAACAATGTTAAGTAAAAAGGTACACAAATGCAATCAGATCCCAAAGCCTGCCCTCAAAACCAAAAAGCGAAGATACATAAACTGACAAAAATTCACGAAACAAAAGAACTATGTATTTTTTATACTTAAAATTGTCATTTGGGGAGGTAAATCGTCGCTTTAATGGTCACAAATTACGTTGTACGCCACGAGGCAGCGGGGCCGTAACAAGGAATTTGCGACTATAAAACCGACTATTTACCTCCCAAAATGACAAATATATTAATACAGCTATCTCCACTCTTATGCCTTTTTTCAGATTTCCATATTTCGAGGTGTACAGTTTTCGCAACGGCCAGAGCAAGCGCTTTCAGAAACGTCAAACAAGACGTCAGTCAATTAGCAGCGTCGTTGTGTAATGAATTCCGATTTCCGAAGTTTATCACAGGTTTTTGACGTTATCCAGTCAGATGTTGCGTTGAACACTTACATGTAAGAGCATGAAAATAGCAGCCCGATTGCTTTTATTTCCTCAGTCAATAATGCTGGATGGGCTGTTTTGTTCTGTCTTCCAGCAAATCTTCCTTATAACAGCATAATTAACGATTGATCTAAATATGTGATGGCGTTAGTATATTTCCATTATGTCTGCAAATTATCAGTATAACTGGCTTAAAACTATGGGAAAAGTTGATGTTAAAAAGTGGCCCCTTGTACAGGTGAATAACCACATAATTTTCAAATGGCTGTTTTGATCTTCCTTAGTTATGCATGTTCAATATTCTTCAGTAGCATCTCATTTCAGAGGTCTGAATTCTGCTCTCTTCCTCTGCTGTCGATGTCAACAATTTACAAGCATAAAAAATATACATAAAGACAAGGGAACCTATCAACTTTACTTTTTCTTTTTGACACTTGTTTTCAGCCTTGTGAGAGCTGCAGTAGCTTGTTCAACCCCTTATGACAACCTTGAACAACCTTCGGTTTTGAGTCATCATCTTCGACGACTGCTCCTAGGTATTTGAGAACTGAACATAGTCCATAGTGCATATTATATTTCATTTTTTTCTTTTAAAATCAGAGGAAATACTCTGAAAAATCAGAAAATTTTGATTGGTTTAGACTTTTATTCTAAATCAACGCTTTATAACCATTTGGACCCTTTTGATGCTAATCAGTCTCGAATAGACTGCCTTATTAAAATAAAGAAAAATACAGTGTGCTTTTCTCTGGCTTTCGTAACCAGCTATTTTCATTGTCACTGATGAGGCTTGAATGGCCGAAACTTCGAAGTATGGCCCATGTTCCTTCTTTATAATGTGTGCTCTGTTTTTAAAGTTTTAAAGGATCTCTTTAGGTATTTATTTGACTTTACTGCAGCTGGTGTTGTGCCGTGTGGCGGCTGTGAAACGTCTTCGCGTACATCATCCATAGTGCAGATTATATTTTAATATTTGTCCTTTGAAATCAGAGGATATATTCTGAGAAATCAGAAAGTTTTGATTGCTTTCGACTTTTATTCTAAATGCTCGCTCTATAACCATTTGGACCCTTTTTGATACTTATCAGTCTTTGAATAGACTGCCTTATTAAAATAAAGAAATTACAGTATGCTTTTCTCTGGCTTTCGTAACTAGATATTTTCTGGGTCACTGATGAGGCTTGAATAGCCGAAACGTCGAAGTATGGTCCATGTTTTTTCTTTTGAATGTGTGCTCTGCTTTTAAAGGATCTCTTTAAGATTTTTATTTTACTTTACTGCAGCTGGCGTTGGGCCGTGTGGCGGTCGTAAAACGTCTATCCGTACACCATCCATAGTGCAGATTATCTTCATTTTTGTCCTTTGAAATCAGAGGATATACTGAGAAATCAGGAAGTTTTGATTGGTTTGGTTCTAAATCATCACTTTATAACCATTGCGACCTTTTTTTATGCTAATCAGTCTTTCAATAGACTGCCTTGTTCCAATGAAAGGATTACAGTATGCTTTTCTCTGGCTTTCGTAACCAGATATTTTCAGTCACTGATGAGGCTTGAATAGCCGAAACTCGAAGTATGGCCCATGTTTTTTCTTTTGAATCTGTGCTCTGCTTTTGGAGGATCTCTTTAAGATTTTATATGACTTTACTGAAGCTGGTGTTGTGCCGTGTGGCGACCGTAAAACGTTTCCATGTGCATCATCCATTGTGCAGATAGGTTATAATTTATTTTTGTCCTTTGAACTCAGAGGATATATTCTGAGAAATCAGAAGGTTTTGATTGGTTAAGACTTTGATTTTAACTCGTCGCTTTATAGTTTAAACATATTTTATTGCTCAAAGAGTAGCAATGGGGTCGGGCTACAAGTTCTCACAACATTAGTTACAGCCCTCCCCTAATATATTCAATACAACAGCAACATGGCTAACATCTAACAATTCAGTCACCGTCATAATTCCAAACATTGAGGCACTTTATGCTTACAGTATATTCGGTTTAATGTACATTATGCGGCAACAGTGGGGACTCAGATCAGACCGCTCCATTGGCAGCTGTCTGATCCAAGCCCACACCAAACCGCACAACAAGCACTTTGTCTCAATATTTAGGACCATGACGGTAACTGCACATAAACAGGATCAAAAATAAATTACAGAGAAAAAGAAAGACAGAAGAAAAAAAAAGAAAGAAACAAACAAAGAAGACCAATAACTCGAAAACCACAGTGTCAGCCATTAGCCCCAGTAAACCGGAAAATGTATGGGGAGAACAACAGATTCAATTAAATCTTCCACTGTCTTTTATATACTGTTGGATAACCTGTTAAAGAAGAAAATTTTCATCATAAGATAAACCAGGTTTCCGTAAAGTATCATATTTAGACTAAGAGGATCCAACGAACGACTTTTACGAAACATTAAAATTCTTAAATAGTTGAAGTTTTCACATTCGAAAAAACAAGGGCTTCGCAAGCGGCGCATAATACGCCAGTTTCAATGTCCTAAAGGAGTTACAGAATGAACAAGATTGTTTACAAAAGGATAGACAGGCAGACAAACAGGGGCAACCACTCTATAATTAACTAGAACTGTCAGCGAATCTGACTATACCCCCGCTTAATTGCTTTTAAATCAAATAATGCTATTTTCGTAACAAAAAGCATAAAGAGGGAGAGAAATCATTGTTACCATGTATACCAAAAATGAATGGTTGCTGTGAAATCTGTTACAAAAAATTGCATTATTCAAAGTCAAGAGAGAAAGAAAATTGGAAAAATATAGGGAAGAATAAGCAGGAGAAGACTGGTTATCAATCCCACAATACAACAAGTTATCATCAACCTGCATTTAAAAAAATCCCTACTCTAACTTACAGATGCCTGGAAATCTTTTGCGAAAAAAATGCATTATAAAGAGAGAAAGAAAATCGGACAAATACAGGGAATAAAAAGAGGAGAAGTCTGGTTCTGAATACAGTAAGTCATCATTAACCTGCATACCAAATATGACTAATCTAGCTTGCATGGTTGTGGAGAAATCTTTGATGAAAAAGTTCATTATTCAGTATTGAAAGAAAGAATATTGGACAAATACAGAGAAGAATAAGCAGAAAAAGGCTGGTTCTCAATCCCACAATACAACATATCGTCATCAACTTGCATACCAAATAAGACTACTCTAGCTTGCTTGGTTGTGGAGAAATCTTTGACGAAAAATTTCATTATTCAAAGTATGGAAAGAAAGAATATCGGACAAATACAGGAAAGAATAAGCAGAAAAGGCTGGTTCTCAATCCAAAGATACAACATATTGAATTTCGTTATTCAAAGTAGGGAAAGAAAGAAAATCGGACAAATACAGGGAAGAATAAGCAGGAGAAGGCAGGTTCTCGATCCCACGATACAACATGTCATCATCAACCTGCATAACAAATATGACTACTCTAGCTTGCATGGTTGTGGAGAAATCTTTGATGAAAAATTTCATTATTCAAAGTATGGTAAGAAAGAAAATCGGACAAATACAGGGAAGAATAAGCAGGAGAAGGCTGGTTCTCAATCCCACAATACAACATGTCGTCATCAACCTGTATGCCAAATATGACCAGTCTAGCTTGTATGGTTGTGAAGAAATCTTTGATGAAAAATTTGATCAAATGGGGACGGAAGGACAGACAGAAGGACGGACAGACAGATGTAAACCAGTATACCCCCCACTTTTTCAAGGTGGGGGTATAATGACTGCAACATCATCTAAATATTTAACACACGATATACTGTTAGTATTCCAAGGTAAGTTGAACAAGGGAGATAGCCTAAATACACTAGATAACCCTTTTTTAGTTTTTTTTACTTGACAATATATTGTACAAGAAAACACAAAAATAGCGTTTTAGAACTAATGAAAGGGATTAACTCTAAAACGAAGAAAGGGAGAGCAGTCATTTTTGTACGCGACACATTGTTAGGACTTCATTCACATTGCTATGAAGTTTTATAAAGATATCCCAAACGGTTATCTAGTTATGGCGCGTACAAGACTTACAGGGAAAAAATTAATCAAAGGGGCATAACTTCAAAAGTAAGAAAGTGGGAGCAACCATTCTTGTACGCGACACGTTCCCCCACCCTGATACATATGCCTACCAAATTTCATGAAGATATCCCAAATGGTTACTGAGTTATGGCGTGTACAAGAATGTTTACGGACGGACAGACGGACGGACGGACGGACAGCGCCACGACATAATACGTCCGTTTTTTCTAAACGGGCGTATAATAATGCAGAGAATCTTCATTATCGTTCCCGCAGGAACAACTACTGTCTGCAGATAGATGATTACGAAATAAATCACTTTTAAGGTCACTACAGTTGTTACGAATTCTGGCATGCAGAATGGACAATTTTCTGTTGCTCTTAACATAGTAAATAGGACCTTTAATATTGTCATAAATTACAGTTTTCAGTCTTTGATGAAAGCATGAATATGTGTTCGCCTCCCATATATCAGATTGTAGATTATTCCAGTTGGAAATAGAGGAAGGTATACATGATTAATGTGATTTTTCCGATCTTGTGTACATATTTGAAACATGTTCACGATTGCGCAAGGGATAATTTGAGATCTCTCGAACACGCGGCGGGATAATATCCGTTATATAATCTGGAACAAGGTTGTTAATACATTTGAACAGAAAACATAATTTTTGAAAATGCCTTCTTTTTACAAGTGAATCCCAACCACAGTCTTTATATAAATTTTCAATGCTGGTCGATCTTGTTAACCCAGTAACTATACGAGCTGCCTCATTTTGAAGGACTTCTAAAGCATTTTTATCCTGTTCTGTGCGACCATCCCATACAATAGGAGAATATTCTAACAAAGGTCTAACGTACGATATATACATCTGATTTAACGCCTCCCGGTTGAAAGTATGTTTCAATTTACGCATAATACCCACCGTTTTATATGCAGATTTTAGAATAGTGTCTATATGTGTGTGCCAGGGTCCTTTATGTGTAAAAGTTACACCTAGATCTACAAATTTTATTTCAGTATCGTTGAAATTAAGTGAAGCTTTGTATTCAACAGGTTTAAAACTAAAAAATAACGCTTCAGTTTTAACAGGATTAAAATCTACCATACACACTTTTGCCCATGATGATATCAAAGCCAGGTCATGATTAAGAATACCTTCTATATCCCTAGGATTTGCAGCAGAAAAGAACAAAGAACTGTCATCAGCAAAAAGACGAGTTAGACTTAAAAGATTTTCTGTTATATCATTCACATATATAAGGAATAAAAGTGGTCCCAAAATTGACCCCTGTGGGACACCAGCAGATGTTGTAAGTTGCGTGGATGATGCAGAATTGATATGAGCCGCGACGCGACAAAACCAACAATGTGGTTGTGCGCCCAGCGCAGACTCAAATCAGCCTGGACATCCGCCCACTTTGACCAGACTATTCGTTTAGTGCTCAAAGGGTAGCTAAGGGTCTAAGCTACAGCCATGCGGACAGCGAAGACTCTGATCAGACTGGGCGGATGCCCAGGCTGATCTGAGTCTGCGCTGGGCGCCCAACCACTTTGTTGGTTTTGTCATGTCGCGGCTCATATTATGAACTTTTTGCTGTCTTGATGACAAGTAATTTGCGATCCAACCTAAAAGATTACCCTTAATACCGTTTTGGTGAAGTTTAAACAAGAGTCCCCTATGCCATACCTTATCAAACGCTTTTGATATATCGCAAAAGACCATGCACGAATACTGCGTTTCGTCGAACGACTGGCAAATGTGATGAAAAATAACTATTAACGGGAAAGTAGTAGAGTGCCCAGGTCGAAATCCTGATTGATATCTATATAATAGATGATTGCTGGACAAATGATTATACATATGTTTAAAATGATAGTGGTCAAGGTACCCAAATCATAAGTCCGAACTCGTAGGTCATTTAAACATAGACAATTCCGGAATATTTTAAAAACAATTCGTTCTAGAACTTTACCAAAATTACTCAATAAGGCTACAGGGCGGTAATTAGAAGGCATTGTCCTTTCTCCTTTTTTAAACAGCAGCACTAGGTTACTTATTTTCCAAATATCAGGAAATATACTTTCGAACATAGAACGATTAAAAATTATACACAACGGTATGGCAATAGCTCCTGATACATATTTGATCATTTTATTACTAATCAGATCGGGTCCTGGTGCTTTATTTGTATCCAACGTATCTATGATATCCTTTATTTCCTGGTCAGTTGTAATTACGGTACATTATATAAAACATTATCAGTAAGATCAGTAAAAGGTGGCCAGTAGCCTGCGAATCGTCTACAGAAGACACAGAAGCAAAGTAAGTATTCAAGCAATTGGCTTTTTCTTCATCAGAGACATGAAAGATGGTCTCGACAGAGTCCGAAAGAGTTCGTAAAGGTGGTATCGTGGACACTGAATCTTTTTTATTAACAAAATGTCGTACAATTTTCCAAAAATCTTTAATATTATTACTATTACTAGTAAGTAATGATAATTCAAGATTATTATAAAACACCTCCTTGGCATGTGTTTTTAGATTATTAACTTCATTACGAATAATTTTATATTTGTGCAAATCTGACAATAACGAGGATTTAATAGCTTTGGAGTTCAGACGATCACGTTTTCTGGAATATTTACGAATAATTGTATCTTACCAAGGTTTATCGCTTGGTCGAACAGTGATATCTTTATGAGGTATAGCATAATTAACACATTCCATAAACTTATTTGTAAACAGTTCGCGTAGGAACATTTATAATAGTTTGTAAAGAATTAATTGTTAAAACATCTTGTAAATTATGATAATTATGGTTCAACAAATCTTCATTCAAGTCGCCCAGAATTATCAGATTTCTAGTAGACTCAATGGCTTTTTCAATATTTAGATTAAGAGCTCTGAAAAAGGTTTGATCTTGTGGTTTAGGACTTTAAAAGATACCGAGAAGATGTGGTTGATTATTTATGCGAACTTCAACCCAAATAGATTCATCACAAAATATTTCTAAGTCAGTTCGTCTCTTACATAAACCAAAATTCCACCACCATGACAAGATCTATCTTTACGATATGGTACATCAAACTTTTTAGAAAGATTGACGGTTTCATCTGTAACGCTATTATCAAGGTGTGTTTCCGTGAAGCACAAAAGATCGAAATCGCAGAAATTATTTAAAATATACTCTAGTTTTACATATGCTTCTAATATTGCAATGCAAAATCGAAATGCTGTGCTCAGTTTGAGAATTTGGTCCTGGATTTGATTCAATATCGCCCGACAGTAGTAACAATAACAGGACAACTGTCACCTTTTCTATGCTACAGATACTTTTGACAAGACTGTTACAAAAAAGGATATGTGATTTCTTAAGTTTAAAAATAAAGAACAATCGAGAGAAATCAAGTACTATATTACCTAAAGAAGTTGATCTGATTATCCCATATGCTTTATTGTAAAACAGACCAATTGACATTCTCCAGGAAACTACTGAACTACCCATCTGGATATACTGGACTCACAAGATGAAAAATGGAATTTGCCAACCAGTCATACATAGTCGAGTTCCCCGTGGCCGCAGCTGACAATTAGGAAAAAGAGTGTAAAAGAGAAAAAAGAAAAACATATATAGAAACAAAGAGAAAAGTATATTACAGTTTACCATCGTGAAAACTCCGTGAAATTATTACAATAGATTCAATTAATTCCAAGTTATTATGTTTGTTGAAGCAGTGACTGCACAGCGGGTATCCAACACAACGTTGTACCGACGTCGATACAGCATATACCGTTGCAAAGGCGTCGGTAGAACAGTGAGCACCAGCTGTGCATTATTCACAGGCATTTAGCAGCAGTTCTATAATAAAAGGCCATCGGCCAAGTGTCACCCGACGTTTGAAATGTGTCACAAACTGCAGCCCTTTATTCAGTTTCAGAGTAACTATATGGCCAAAAACAGAAAATATGTGTATTACAGAACCTGGTCAGCAAATAATAACTGAAGCACAATTACTGGGCCTCTATGAAGTTATAAAATACTTAAGTTTAGAAAGGGGCATTTATGTGTAAAACCAGAAAATATGTGCATAACAGAACCTGGTAAGCAAATAATGATTGAAGCATAAGCAGAGACATATACCCCAATTACTGGGCCTCTATGAGGTTATAAAATACTTGAGTTCAGAACTGGGCGTATATGTGTAAAATCAGGTGACTGAAACTTTAGGCCCTTACAGAATGCCCAAAACATAAGACTGTATACCCAATAACAAAATAACAAGGGCCATAATCCTCCTAATATGAATCTGATGAAAAAGAACAATGCATTTATGAAAATTCAGCCCATTAATATGAATAGTTCTTGAGTTATCCCTTTACCTTTAAGTGAATGTCTATTATCTATGAAAGGGGAATAACTCTGTCACTAATAAATTTAGCATATCCTAACAATAATCAGAATACTCAATTTACCAAATGCTAATGGCATACCAAATTTCAGCTCTCTCGGTCAAACGGTTCAAAAGTTGGAAAAATACCAAAAACGACAAAGGGCCATAACTTTGTAAAATATAGGACAATTGAAATTCCAAAATCACATGCACATCTTCAGATCATGATGAAACATTCTGCACAATTTCAAGTCAATCTGATAAAAAATGTGACAGGAGTTGCGGGGACAAGGTCTGAGTCAGCAAGGGCCGTAACTCCATCAAAAATGGCCGAAACAAAAATAAAAAACCACATGCACATCTTCATATCATAAAAATATAATCTGTAAAATTTCAAATCAATCCGATGAAAGACGTAGGAGGAGTTGCGGGGACAAGATTTCGGACGGACGGACGGACGGAAGGACGGAAAGACGGACGGACGGACGGACTGACACACGGACGGACGAGGGTCATTTCTATAGTCCCCCTCCGCCTACGTCGGGTGACAATGAAAGTGGGACAATGAATACTTGACTACTGTGCCCCGTACTCAAAGCCTAGCTTATCACCAAAATAAAGTGTACGCTAAATATAATTGTTTCACAGTATCATCCAGTCACACCAGGCACTCAACGCTGAGTAAACGCTGAATCAGTGCAGATTAAAGCACTGAATAATCGCCGATTCAACGTCGTCTCTTAGTCGAGCGCCGCTGCGATCTGTATGCTACATCGACCGACAACTTTTTATATGAGCCGCGACACGAGAAAACCAACAATGTGGTTGTGCGCCCAGCGCAGACTCAGATCAGCCTGGGCATCCGCCAAATTTGATTAGACTCTTCGTTAAGTGCTCAAAGGGTAGCTTAGGGCCTAAACTACATCCATGCGGACAGCGAAGACTCTGATCAGACTGGGCGGATGCCCAGGCTGATCTGAGTCTGCGCTGGGCGCACAACCACATTTTTGGTTTTGTCGCGTCGTGGCTCATATTTTTTATATTTTTTTCATCCTTCTTTATTTGTCAGATCAAATTGTGAAATGAGTGCATTTGACGCAGTGTGGGCCTAGAACAGCCTGCTCTATAGAACACATAGCTCGTTCAGCATCAGAATGCCTAGCAACAAAAATTCTATAGTAAACAAGTGTAACTTATGTAATAAACGACACAATACATATTGCGCTAAAAGAAAACATTATTTTTCTTATTTTCTCCTAAATAATCAGATAATGGCATGATTTTATTGTGATCCAGGTAATGGCATAATCCTATTATGACCAATCAACCTTGTCATGTAACTTTAAAACCATTGAGTTTCTGGTCAGTTTACACGTGGTATTTATGTAGGTAAAAATAAAAACTGCACACATCAACAGCAAGGCCAGGGCAAGCTTGCACAGCTATGCAAACCTGCTCGCGTCTGACTATCGAAAATTATCAGTGTGGCATGCCCGTTCAAAGATAGTAAACGCCTGAATGCGTATGTCAGTGGCACCAGTTGGACGGTTATCAGTCAGCACAACTGTGCAAACTGGTCAGGGTCGGCAATCATCATTGTTACCCAATAAAAAAGAGATTTACAAAAGACCAGTCGCTTTATAACCATTTGGACCCTTTTTGATACTAATCAGTCTTTGAAAAGACTGCCTTATTAAAATAAAGAAATTACAGTATGCTTTTCTCCGGCTTTGGTGACCAGATATTTTCATGGTCACTGATGAGGCTTGAATAGCCGAAACTTCGAAGCATGGTCCATGTTTTTTCTTTTGAATGTGTGCTCTGCTTTTGGAGGATCTCTCTAAGATTTTTATTTGACTTAAATGCAGCAGCAGGTTCTGTGTCGTGTGGCGGTCGTAAAACGCCTCCCCGTACATCATTCATAGTGCAGATTATATTTCATTTTTGTACTTTGAAATCAGAGGATATGTTCTGAGAAAGCAGAAAGTTTTAATTGGTTTAGACTTTTATTCTAAATCAACGCTTTATAACCATTTGGACCCTTTTTGACACTTAACAGTCTTTGAATAGACTGCCTTATTAAAATAAAGAAATTTTAGTATGCTTTTCTCTGGCTTTCGTAACCAGATATTTTCAGTGTCACTGATAAGGTATGGCGCATGTTCCTTCATTAATGTGTGCTCTGCTTTTGAAAAGATGTCTTTAAGATTATTTTTGACTTTACTGCAGCTGGTGTTGTGCCGTGTGGCGGCCGCAAAATCTCCCCGTACATCATCCATAGTGCAGATTACATTTCTTTTTAGTCTTTTGAAATCAGAGGATATACATGTATTCTGAAAAATCAGAAAGTATTGATTGGCTTAGACTTTTATTCTAAATCATCACTTTATAACCATTTGGACCCTTGTTCATACTAATCAGTCTTTGAATTGACTGCCTTATTAAAATAAATAATATAAGATATTCTTTTCGCTGGCTTTCGTAAGCAGATATTATCAGGGTCACTGATGAGGCTTGAATAGCCGAAACTTCAAAGTATGGCCCATGTTCCTTCTTTTGAATGTGTGCTCTGCTGTTGAAGGATGTCTTTAAGATTTTATTTGTAACGGTCTACAATGTGTGTTCTTTCACCCTCAGTCTGGATGCCACTAGCGCCTTGACATCAGTTTAGACCCTTCAACAGTTATCTCCAGTATTTTTCCTTTTTGCAGGTGCCCAGACTTTCAACTTTGGCCTCTAGTGCATGCTCTTTCTAAACAAGACCGACACTGCCATCGACAAACCGCAGACTGGACGTAGTTGTGCCGCCTATGTTAACATTTGTAGCATGATTTCCGAAGCAACAGACATGATTCTTTCGAGGAAAATGTTAGTGAGAGGCGTGAGAGACAGCATCCTTGCCCAACGCAAGCTATTGTTCTGGACCATTCTCCCTCGCTGCCATTCATCCTGTCATCTCCTTAGACAACCTATATTGTACATTGTAAATAAATGGCTAAGAGCGTAATTGTAACAAAACCAAAAAAAAAAAAAAAAAAAAAACCATTACACGAACAATAAGAGAGTGAGAGAGAGAGAGAGAGTACATACTAATTACATTGTCTCTGTAAGGAGACAAAAGCTAAGAGGATATTAGGAAATGGAATACATGTATAGGGAATCATTTATTGTCGTAAGTAGGAACAGTAAAACAGACAGCAGTGTTTGCTCCTAATATACAGTTTGTAGTACAAGTGATGTGTCAGAACACAAACTGATACAATACCAGTCATGTTTCAGAATCTTTTTCGATAACATATACTCAGTAACATATACAACAGGCAAACATCCTGTACATTTTGATACAGGTATATTAGTTTATTTATTATTGTAGTTTGCTTCATTGGAATAAGTACAATACTTTCTTTCATCAAAATAAAGTATCTTTAAAAAAAAGGCCTAGTAACGTAAGTAACATAAGCTCTTTTTACTCTGAGGATACATTATTTTCTTTAGAAAAACAACAACAAAGTATCGATTCAGCAATGATAAGCTGTATGTATCTATTTTAGTGTCAATTTAGATAAGAATCTATCAAAAAAGACTAAATTCCCAAGCATGATGCGGTAACGTAAGTTACTACCAAAACACAGTTGTCTGAGGACGAAAACGGTCAAATAATAACGTTTTCCTAAATAAACTAGTATAAATCATTCCTCAAGGTGTGGGGTCAATTTATTGGTAGTTCAAAGACTACAGGAGGATACAACAGTTGCTGCTTCTGCAAAATTGAGCAGAGTCGCCGCCATTTTTAAAAGACGTCGGCCATCTTGAAAATGGTAGACTTTTAGGTGGCCAAAGTTATTTTTTGTAGCCACATAACAGATGGAGGTTATTGCAAAAGATGGTGCTTGTATCACTATTTGCACTATTTCCTCGTTTTGTTTTTTTTGTTTTTGTTTTTTTGCCCTAATCCCCTTCACTATATTTTAGCTCTGATGGCCGTCTTATTTAGCAGAGCAGGGCCTATGTACTCGAAAGTGTCGTTGAAAAGGCATAACGACATCGCTAATGCCATATGAACGTTTACTTGTTACTAACGATTAACCAACACTTAACGACAGTAAGACAAAGCTATAGTTAGAGCATCGTTAAAAAACTGTTAACGATACCACAACGACAGTCTGTAACGATGCTTTCGTCATCAAAACGTCATGATGACATAGGTTTGAGTGCAGAAAACAAAAAGAGAATCATGGCATCCGCTTTAGGAGTTTGAGGCTCTTGTCGACAACGTGGAAAAATAAGAGCATAATTTTAATAAGTTCTCAGACACAGGCAAAGATGAGAGAAAAGTCGCGGCGTGGAAGAGTATAACCTACGCCGTCAACAGTGCTTCAGTAGTTGGAAGGGACGTAGCAGAAATAAGACATAAATGAGCCCGACACGAGAAAACCAAAAAATGTGGTTGTGCGCCTAGCGCAGACTCAGATCAGCCTGGACATCCGCCCAGTCTGATCAGAGTCTTCGCTATCTGCATGGAGGTAGCTTAAACCCTTAGCTACCCTATGGGTACTTAACGAAGAGTCTGATCAACCAGGGCAGATGCCCAGGCTGATCTGAGTCTGTGCTGGACGCACAACCATATTGTTGGTTTTCTCGTGTAGGGGCTCAAATGTCGGGATTGGTCGAGCGTCAGAAACAAAGAGACAAGACGACGACAAGAGATGAGAAAACGGGAGGGTGAGTTGTTAATGAGGAAATAATGTTGACCACTACATAAGAAAAGGTTCTGCATCTTATTGGCGAAGTGGCCTTCAGCGGGAGAAAAGAGGGGACATATTCACCAGGCTTACAGGTAAACTGAGATAAATCTTTGCAACAGCGAGATTGAACACTGAATGATGTAACAAAAGAGAAACGATAACAGTTATTGAAATATCAATGAAGTCGTCTGTATTTCCAGACTGTCAACATAATTTACACGGTTGGAAACCTAGCCAGCATGCACATTACGTCGAAATGACGGTCGTATCAACGTCAAAATAACGTCTAACTAACGTCGATGCAACATCACGTCGAATCCGACGTAGGCACGACGTCAAATTACGACTCAGTATGCCTGCTGAATAGTCCAACTGTCAGAGTAGTTTTGACTCCTCCCATCCCTCCTCTGGCCTAAAATATGTATTTTATCCTTACTATCGTTGAGGTACCGGCTGTCAGAAAAGTATACATGTCCAGGTATAAACTCTAGGAATGGAACAATAGCTGATAATATACTCCTTGCCAAAAGTTTAGCATAATGAATTATGAGCTAAGCAGCAGATGTAACCGATACAATATCAAAAAGTTTATTATAACTGGTCTTATCTGATGTCATAAGATTAAAAGAAGATGCTGAGGTACTAGAATTTTGGAACTCGGCAGTTGTTTGGATACATGGTGCCAAAAGTTAACACCACTAAATTTCAAAGACAATTTTCGACCCTTTTCAAAATTGTGTCCACAACATCGCCAAATTTAATTTCATCTTCACCCAACTAGAATAGTCTATAGACGAAATGTTAAATTGTAATGTGCTGTATTAACTATGGTCCTGTCATTTCAAATTCGGATATTAGCGGCAAACTTGCCCATACTTGTTTACAAAATGACCGATAGTGCAATTTCCTATCAATTCTTATCATTTTTGTCTTACGGAAAATTGGTAGTCTTTGATACTGGAACTTTAAACTTTTTATGAACACATCAGTTATATGCTCTCTTATCTGATGTAGCACGAATTTTCTACTGCACGACGTTTTTGTATGCAGAAAATTAGAAATGTTTTACAAGAAAAATGCATTGCTATTACACACGCCAAAAGTCTTATAATTGACATGTGTCCACCAAAATGTCAACAGGCAAATTCCTGTGCATACTGTCCAATGCCTACAATGTGTTATTTCAGGATTCTGTATGCTACTGTTAACGTTACGATTTTCTACGGCTTTTGATGAAGATTTCTAATATTAACGGCCGTTTAGCAGACGATTTTAACAAAATAAATATTAATTTTCATATTTTAATGCAAATTTAGCCTTTTATGCTATACCGAAGAACTCAAATTCATACTGTTATCCTTTTGCACGTAAAAATTTCGTTTTTCTGGCAGTTTTATCGAAATAGGCTTGGCGAGAATCCCAGTCATCATAAGTAGGTTTTCACTGGCTCTATTTACTCCTGTATTTGTCCATACAGAGGAATACTGCACTAAATAATAAATGTACACCGATATTTACTGCAGCATGCACGAATGTATGAAAACATGTGAATTTTAGAAAAAGAGGTTTCATAGTTTTCTACGGCTAATCCAAACCTTATGTATTGGTTTTCGAATGTTATGCTAACGTATTCAACGGTGGACGTTTATGTTTCCTACGGTGGATATTGTGACATGAAAAGCAAAATAGTAGAATAGAGATGGTAAACCTATGTGTGCAAGGCGATTTTAGCAAATGCTTTAAGAACCACCTGTCCTGATCGAAATAAGAACCCAAGATCTCCGAGAATATCATAAGACCCTTAGTGATCACAACTTCAGTATAAGTTGGATGATTGTAAAACGTCATAGAAAGATTAGCTAATCTTAGACCTTTTCGGTGCATGCATATAAAATATTAACTTGTTTTTAATACGAGGTCCCTATTTGCAAACTAAACTCAAATTCAACGATTGTCTCAAGGTAAGGTCAAGTCGTATTCATAGACATAAGTGCAGCTGGAGTAAACTCCAGTAAGTAAGGTTTGGTCGAGGAACGGCGAAGCTCCCTCGACGGCGGCTCAAGTTTATTTTGATAAGTATTTCAGCGGTTTCATGGCTATGATATGACAATGCAAAGGATCACGCCTACCAAAAGCTGTTGGTATAGGCCAGATGGCTTGTATGTTATACATTTTTTCTTTTTTTGTGTTTGTGTTTGTGTGTGACAAATTTATAGTTTATGGTGCTGTGTTTCACAGACAGAGTTTTGGCTTACGTCATGTGATTTGTATTTCCTTTCAACTATAATTGCGTTTAAAAAATATTAAGTCTATATTTAGACGTCTGTGAGAGAGGGAGAGAGAGAGAGAGCAAGAGAGAGAAAGAAAGAGAAGAGAGAGCCCTCCCCACACATACTCATTCACACGTGGTCGGGTAGGGCTACGTTTTGTGTAGGCGAGTCTTACTCACAGTATCCGAACTGACTGTACAATCTCTTCCGGTTTTTCATAGCGTTGAATCGAGAGTACATACATTCGCTTATAACCAGTAGTCGGAAATCATTATGTTTTGAGATATTATCCGGAACCTGCTATAGTTATTCAGCTTTGAAAATGTAAAGAGGTAAGTTTAATATAATTTGCTATTCGGTCTTTTACTTTATTGTCCTGTACAATGTCGTGTATGGGTGGGTAGTAATTGGTACAGTATTCAAATCGCCCTTGGCATGATTCTAAAACCATTTTGAGCCTTTTTTACATGCTTTGTAAAAAATCTTTAAAATAAACGGAAGGCGTTATCAATCTACAGTTTGTTGGTTTTGATAAAAGGATGATAGCTAGGTTTTGCACGACACAAACTCGTGTTAAATTAAGCAGCTCGGAATAAAATTTCTGTGACGGCCATGAGGTTTTCATTGTACAGGGTTATAAAGTAAAAGACCGAAGAGCAAATTATATTAAACTTACCTCTTTGCATTTTCGAAGCTGAATAACTATAAATGACGCAGCAGACTCCGGACAAAATCTCACACATAATGATTTCCGACTACTGGTTACAAGCGAATTTTGTACCCTCGATTCAACGCTATGAAAGCCGGAAAAGAGGGTACAGTCAGTTCGGATACTGTGTTACAGGTGTAAGCTAGAGCACGGTTCGTCCTCCTGAACGGAGACATAAACCACGAGCTTTAGCGAGTGTATTATCGACCGTACAGGCGGACAATTTGCGTTCTTCCTCACTTATAGCATGATACTCATTGTAGGCCTTGCACATTAAGGGGTATCTCATGTTAAAGATTTGGGTATCCGAGGATCGTACTATAAATCTGGATAATAATTGCTGTGCCTTGCAGCAGGTGCGGAATGGGGGTCGGATTTCATTTTACTCTCGTCTGTCCTATCGTTCCTTCTTCCTCTCTCTGATTGACCGCTCGATAAAGACTGAAACACTGTCTCAAATAGCCGTTTAGCCCCAAACCAACAAACAAACAACAACCCCAAACCTGTCAAAAACCAGCCGAATTTCTAACTTGACTGGTATCTTAACAATGTTGAGATAGAATACAACTTTTAAAAAACGAAACTCTGACACTATTTACACATTTTTAGCGGAAACTAGATCTACAAAGAAACGTAATTCCTTCAAAAACCTCTTCGGGTCCCCTTCTTTAGGCTGACTTGTCTCCAGTCATCATAAATATATGTTAAATTGTCATTGAGATCTGACAAATGCGGTATAAATAAAAACTTTAAATGCGGACAGCAGACTGGAGGACAGATTGAAAAGAATGCACCCCAACCCCAAACACTTTTTGTCATCTGGAAGAAAACTCGTTACGGTGGCAAATCGATATATCTATACTACCTGTAAACTTTAGTCATTGGCCACAAATTCCAGTGTCTTAATGGTCAATAGAGAGAAAATTTTCGACCAATCTTCGAATCAATAGTTAGCAAAATTAGGCGTTCAGGGAAGAAATTTCCCATTCTGCTATGTATGTAAAAAATACATCTTCTAAATCAGTGGAATTACAGCTGTCAGCTCATACGTTACAATAGATTCGCAAATGTTCATTTATGTAATTTGGGTCCAAAAACGAAGATTTGCGTAATTTGAATAAATTGTGTTAAGAAACGTATGGTTTGTAGAAACAAAACTATGGGCTCTGAAGGAAGAAACTTCTCATTCACGCATTTCTATAATTATTATACCAGATTAAAGAGTTTGAAATGCTCTTTTGAGCTAGACGTTATACTTTAATGTCGGAAAATACATTAAATAAGAAAATATAATTTATTTTTGAGCTTATATACATTTTCCTGTTAAACTGAGAACCGTACACAGGTAATCGCTTATCTTCGACCCTCTTGGATATTATCGAAAAAATCCCGTAGCTATAACGAGAATTCTTCCCTATGGATATAGGTGGCAGTGGTGTGATTAGGGGAAGGGTGATCTTTGAAAAAACTTAGCTTCAATATACACATTTTTTTTATTTTATTTTAATTTCCATTTTTATACAATATTAAAAGAGGGTGCTCAACAAAAATGTTCTACATTGACCTTAGCTACATAACCCTAGTTGATCTTGAATCAAGTACTGCTACATATCATTAGTTTCAAACACACGCAAGAAAATAATTAATAAATAATAATAATAATAATAATAATAACAAACGTTTTATTACAAAATATTACTGTCTTAAAATGGCTATTTTAATCTCCAGTCCTCTCAGTATCAAAGTCAATTGTATCCAAGTTTGGTACACCTAACATAAGAAAAATTCACTTGTGGTTACTGAAATTTAAGCAATTAAAAACGGACGGAATCAAAGACTTGTGGACAGTCGGACAGACAGACGGATGAACGAACGGACGGACGGACCCCATAGCATCTATTGGGGATGGGGGCTACAATGATATAGAAACACGCCCATAACAATTAATTTTAGTATCATCGAAGCTGTTCATTGCATGCAACAATGTCGTCCCCGTGTCACTACACTAGTATATGCCTGGTTTGGATAAAATCCGTGGTAAAAAAGCTGTTCACGAAACAAGCAAACAAGTTTTTTTTTTTTTTTTTTTTTTTGGGGGGGGGGGGGGGGGGCGGGGAGGGTGGGGGGTTCGCAGAAACTCTTAGGAGGTAGAGTTAAACAACAACAAATACAGTGATACGACAGTGATTCTTTTTCTCTATATAAGTGGTACCCATAAAAGGCACCAGTCCCAATTCAAAATAGTATCCTGCTTTTCCCAACTGCAAGTTGAAAAATTTCCAGTTGCAGGACATTTTCTAGGGACCTACACGCACAAATTTACTTGCTTGCTTGCAGAACTGGCAGATATATAGCTATAATTGAATTTAAATATTATATATTCAATTTCATGCCCCCTATCCCACCACTTGAGCCAATATAGGTGTTCTAAAATTTCAAATTTAAGGAAAATACAAAGAAATTTGTCCCAATTCTGTTGACACCGCACAATTCCCAAAATAGTGAAAAAATCACTGTACGAGAATAGGAAAATCGATTAACGTTTAAGCCAAAATACTGGAGAAGGACGGTGTCGAATCCATGACCGATGTTTAACAGGCTACATCATAAACGCTTCTTCAGACACAGCAATGTAAACCGGACGGACGCTCAGACGTCAAGTAAAAAAGCGTAGTTCCCGCGGTATATTTATAATTTAACGAATTTTACAGTTAGTATAATTTAATTCTACACTGTTAAGTCAATCATGTCTCGAAATTTAGAGTCATTACAGTTTATATACTTGTGGAGGTCCGGTCTGGGTCCACAATGTCCTTTACATGATGCGAGTCTAACTGGAGTGTAGCTGGAGTCTCCTCCACTAAGACAAAGTGAATACCGAAACTGTATACTGACACTGAAGAGGATTTATTAGCCGAAACTACGTAGTCAGGCCCACGTTCCTTCTTCTAAATGTATTCTCTGGCCAGCTGGTGTTGTACCGTTTGGCGGCCGTAAAACGTCTCCCCGTGCATCATCCATGGTGCAGATTATATTTCATTTTCGACCTTTTGGATCAGAGGATATATTCAGAGAAATCCGAAATTTTAGATTGGTTTATACTCATATTCTAAACCATCATTTTATATATTATTTGGACCCTTTTTGATACTAATCAGTCTTTGAGTCGACTGTCCAATTAAGATTAAGAAATTACAGTTTGCTTTTCTCTGGTTTTGTCACCAGATATTGTCAGGGTCACTGAAGAGGCTTTATTAGCCGAAACTACGCAGTCTGGCCAACGTTCCTTCTTCTGAATGTATTCTCTGGTCTTATAGGAACTCTTTAAGATTTTAATTTTACCTCACTGCAGCTGGTGTTGTGCCGTGTGGTGGCCGTAAAACGTCTCCCCGTGCATCATCCATAGTGCAGATTATATTTCATTTTCGACCTTTTGGATCAGAGGATAAACATGTATTCTGAGAAATCCGAAAATTTATATTGGTTTATACTCATATTCTAAACCATCATTTTATATATTATTTGGACCCTTTTTAATACTAATCACTCTTTGAGTCGACTGTCCAATTAAGCTTAAGAAATTACAGTTTGCTTTTCTCTGGTTTCGTCACCAGATATTGTCAGGGTCACTGAAGAGGCTTTATTAGCCGAAATTACGTAGTCTGGCCCACGTTCCTTTTCTGAATGTATTCTCTGGTCTTGAAGGAACTTTTTAAGATTTTAATTGAGCTTCACGCATTCAAGGCTTACTCGAGCGTCACTTCAACTGACCTTACTGGAGTATGAGTCAAGTATGAGTTTGAGTTATGTTTGTGAATGTGAGGCGCCGTAGTCGAGTGGTCAGAGTGGCTCGGCTATTGTGCAGAAAGTCACCGTAAGGTCGTGAGTTCGTGGCTCACTGTCGCCATGCGATGACTGGAAAACTCTCTCTGTCGACCCAGCAGTAGATGGGTACCTTTTTCTTATGAATAAAGGCATATATACCTTAATTATCAAATTTTACTCCAGTTTTATAATTTGTTTACACGGTTTCTAATGACGCTTTCCCACAGTTCTTTGTAAAACCGGCAAAAACCATAACGTTAACATACGCATACAGAATACCGCAATAACACATTGTAAGTAGTGCTGTCTTTCAAAGTCAATGAATTAAATTTTTGTTTAATAGTTCGCAATTGTTCTGCAGGATGTGTAACAGAACCACTGTGAAACTAAAATATGCTAAACTTTTGTCGAGGTGTATATAATTATGTAAAAGTGTGTGTGTGTGTGTGTGTGTGTGTGTGTGTGTGTTTCTTCTCCATATTACTTAGTGCTCCCATATCCCTGAATATGAATAGACTTTCTTCCCAGATCCGAAAAATCTATGAGACGGCCATAAAAAAGGTAAGTGAATCACCCACTATTTCGCACAGGGTGAGGTTCATTATACCCTGTTGACACCTCCCCATATGATACCCATATCTGCGTAGACTGGCCAGTGACTTTTCCCTGTTTAGATTCTCCCAGATTATGTTTATATATGCAAAAAAGAGTCTTATCAGAATGCGCAGATGCGCCGGCTGATTTAGGTTTCGAATGTTTGCATATTCCGTTGGAGACATTTGATGTATTAAGCTAGCCAACGTAGTGTGAAAGGAAACACCAAGTTTTTTTAAAGTCTCCATAGTCCTATCAGCGGTAAAAAACGCCTAAACGCAAATCATTGTAAAAAGCGGTTCAACCTTCACGTCTGGTAATGAATGTAGGCTGATGTGCATATATTGAGTCATATAACTGGCAAAAAGTTGAGAAAACAAATTTTTGAAAAATAACAAATCGCTCCACAAAAGACAATTTCCTGTTATGGTTTCCCGTCTAGCAATGCTATATAAACATAGGCGGAAAAGTGATTGGGACGCCACCCCTGTACATTGTATTTTTACCATTTTATGAAATCGAAAGTAGGTCATTTTAGTTGCCAACTAAAATGACCCAAATAAGTTTTAAACCCTCTTTATGTGAAACTCAATTATGTTTTATTTCTTTAAAGCTGGCTAATCACGGTCATTTACAATAACGAAACTATAGTCAGAAGCTTGCGGCGGTTCCTCATGATAAAATTTTTCATGCTGATAGAGCAATGGGGCCTTTAAAGAAACTATTTCATTTCATTTCCAAATTCTTTTGTGAGTGCAGTCATTTTTATTTAAGTATGCCCTCATTTTCGAAGAAATCCCTATGCTAATACCCCGCTACAATGGCGGATCATGTGTCTGTCCGTCTGTCATACGAAGGAAAATATGAGGGATTATGGTCCGTTGGGGAGAACGCTCCATCCAGAATAAAGTGAATAATTTCGATGCCCAGATGGTACTAAAATCAAACTATTCAAACTAGAATATTTGTATATGGCCACTTTAACATACATACACAAATTTTGAAACCTATCTTAAATTATAATACTTTTACACGCTGTTAAAGAAGGGGACCCGCCCTGATTTTGCTGTTAAAAAGCTATTTCAGATAACATTGAGCTTAATCTCTCTGGATGTCGCTGTTTTCGCTGTAATCAACAAATTTTCCTCTCGAATTTGTTAGAATCAGTCAGTTGATTGGATTTATTTTTTTCCTGTCACAGTACCATGGCCTGTTTGGGGTAATATGGTCCACCAACAATTACAATCATGTTAAAATTCCATTTGGGGTAATGTGGTCCACCATGGCATTACAGCTGAAACCTATCCTATGAGTGTTTTATGTCTTGTCCTATAGAAAGAAATATTTGCCAACTTTTATTTTCCGCCGCTATCTTAAGTAGTCTGAGTGAAATTTTCGGGAGGAGTTAGTTTATTTGTATGTGAATTAAACTTGCACAAAATTAAGTTGAATTCCCAAAACACGCTGGAATAATTTTGTACGCATTTTTCTGATCTAACGTTTATGGTAAAATATTTCGACATAAAGATTACATGATCTTACTGTTTTAATTTGGAGACATAAAACATAATCATAATGCAAAAAAATTAAGCTCCTGCGCCGCACTTATCAATATTTTGACATGTTGATTGCAAACGTGTTTGCCCATTAGGATGGACCGTATTACCCCCAAATAGGTGTATATTATCAATTTCATCTCATAAAGTGTATGCTAGAACAAAATATTTTGTATATAATAATGTTTCTTGGATATATATCTTTCTGTAAATAATCAACAATAATTCCAACTCGAAATTGATATCAGAATAGTCATGTGGTCGACCATCTGGTGTAGGATGCTGGCTTCCTATTAGCTGAAATTATGAAAAATACAATATATATATTATAGAACTGGATAAAGCTGACTTTTACCGTGCTGAAGCCCTGCAGTCTGGTCATGCAGTCTGGTCTTACTGTTTTAATTTGGAGACATAAAACATAATCATAATGCAAAACAATTAAGCTCCTGTGCCGCACTTATCAATATTTTGACATGTTGATTTCAACTTTTATTTGTGATATAGTAGATTGTTTATCAGTCTTTGTTTCACTCAGTCTATCTAATATACCTAAGTTTTGCTGAGTTAAGGTACTTATCCTGCTTAATTGTCGATTCTGATGGCAAACCTACATTACCAGTCGTAGTAAAAGCAGACAAAAATATCATTACCGCGCAAACAGGTCACTTCTATAGACCTGGACAATTATGGAACGCGACGGTCAAGATGCACCAGTCTGGACAAGGGGTCAAACTAGATATATTTCATGGCCGAAAATGGGTCAACACGGTGTCGTTATGGGTAATACCATGGCACTAGTACGAAACTTGGACGCAATAAAGACACTTAATACCAAGGGTATAAAACCGAAAATGGATCTAGTAAATATGTTAAAGTAGATAATATAGCAAAAGACCGAGTAATTAACAAGCCGATTCAAGAACTCAAAAGCCTCAGTAGATACAGTCCCATTGGAAGTAAAAGGGTCAAAGGGAGGTCCACCATTCCCTGCACCCAATTTACCTAATCCATCAGGGGACTTAAATTTCTTGTTGTCAACATGGGCCTCCCAGGAGTATTCGAAAAATGTTACAGATAGCCAGAAGAGTGCCGATCCGGATTATATTCCAGACTCAATATACAGTGACAGCAACTTCTCCGACAGGGATATCTTCGACGATTTACGTGCCCCACGCAAGAAACCGAAACTTGCGCTAACAGAGGATCCAAAGCAATAAGGTAAATGGCACAACTTAGATGGTTTAACACTGATGATGCCTTTGAATTCTTTGCGCGACTTGAATCAACCGATCAACATGAAGTACTTAAGCCCATTTTATATAGAACTATGCACAATTTTGTGGCACCTCACCTCGATTATGGGGGTTGGTTTAACGCTTTCGATACCACCACCTCTCACTCCAGATTGCCCGAGGGACTGGCTGTTGATTATAATACATATAAATACAGTCATAGAACAGATAAGTTTACTATAGAAAATATTGCATTTAATGATGATGATGTAACTCACCCTCATCAATTAGGTGTTGCTTTTCCTACCGACCAGACTTATAGCATTTGTACCGACAGGCTACATATATTACCATTTACGTCTAGTCAAAAAGATTTCTCAAGTGCAATAGATTATGAAGTGCAATCTGTAGATTCGAAGACAAGAAAATTCGAACATCAAGAGTATGAAGTGTTTATACCACAATGGAAATACCCTGTTTTTAAATCTCATAGTATTAAAATGATGATGTGTAAGCAGTTTTTAACTCATAATAAAAGAAACGAATACTGGTTACTAGAACTTCCCAGAAGTTTTCCATTAGATCCTAATGAAAAGCACTGGAATGTATCTCTAGTAATAAATTGTTACTGGAAGAATAACAAACCCAGATCTAAATTTAAGTCAGATGGTCATATCATAGGCGAATACACTGGATATCCCATATGTATGTTTATTATGGATGATCAATTTATCGGCCAATATTACTTTACTTGGAAAGGTGAAGAAGCAACTTTAAATACAATTATTCCCGATATAGCAAACCAATTATCTATATTCCATAATAGTATAGCACAGAGTCAACAATTTGTAAACGTACTGTCACACATGGATCCTGCAGATTTATCAGCGTTAGCCAGTCTGAAATCAGATGAAATACTCAGGGATTTTTCAATACTAAAAGCGCAAGTAAGGCAATTAGAACACTTACATGTTACAGTCGCTGTAGAAGATATAAACCTCGCAGTGACAAGTGCCGGCAGTTCATTTTGGGGTAGTCTTATAGGTTGAATTGCCGGAGGTGCACTTGGGGCACTAGGACAGGCTCTTAATGAAGCATTTACCACTAAAGGCAAGATATTTGATGCCCTTACTGGTAGTGTGACGGACGTATTAACTACAGTTATGGAAAGTCAAATGGGAGGTAATCTAGAGTATGTCCAAGGTACTATAATGTCCCTAACTAACGGTCAAGCGATGATAAATAATAGATTAAGGCAATTGAATCAAACTTTTCAACAAAAATTTGGTAATATAGATGATATTAATGAAATACTAGATGCTATAAATAGTTGGAATGTGAAAGACAAAGAAACTGGAGAACAGAAAACAATTGATTTAGAAGCTAAAATAAACTTGTTGACATCTAGAGTAGATAGTCTAGAAAACAGAATAAGTACCTTAACTCAGCAAAACTTAGGTATATTAGATAGACTGAGTGAAACAGACTGATAAACAATCTACTATATCACAAATTTCTAATATACTATCAATACTAGGACAAAACAGAGAAAATATATTAACCTTAAGTTCTAGACTGGCACAACATATATCCGACAGAGTAGTACATCGTAGCCTAGAAAATGGTATGGAACCAGTAAAGCATGCCCCGATTCCAAATGAAGTAGTACCTACACAATCTCTAGTACCATTGACTAAGCCAAAAGACGAATTACTCACGTTTTTAGACACAAAGAGATTTAAGGACATCTTAAAAGTAAATGGCATAATTGATCAAATGCAGGATCAAATGTTAGAAAGTAACGTTTATATTCAAAAGTTAGTAGATGCTGTCCAAGATATCAGAAAACAACGGGGTCTGATCGCATCCTTTACGACAGGACTAGAGCCGTTCTCCGGTAGTAACATATAGCTCTCGTTGTGTCGTTTCAGGATGCAGAACCAGAAGAAAAAACCTGTTGAGAAATTGGACACCATATCAAGGAACGATCAATATTACTCGATCGTTATAAGTAACGTTGATGGCAAACTAAGTATTGGGGACATCCTTGCTAAAGTCTACATAGAAGAAGATCAGGAAAAAGATGAAGAAGTTGGAACAATAAAGAGCTACTTCGAGGTTCAGAACGCCAGACCCAACCAAGGCTACAAACAAACAAATTCTGGAAGCTACATCAGTAAATACGCAAATCAGAGAGAATATGAAGAGGGCATCACCCTGCATCCCGTACACAACTTCGCGACGCCCATAGATCGCTACAACGAGTTAAATGAAAGCCAGAAGGTCATCGTGGATTCAATCAAAGGGTTATCCAATCAATACCCGTGTGCCTTTTTTTGGCACAATGGCCAGGAGGACGACGGTTGCCAATTTATTGGCTTATATATACATCTCATAATCGGCAGTACAGAACAGATAAGTCAAGTCTACAAATACAGACAGGCCGTCCAGAGACTAAAGAGCAAAGGGGTAGACGTTAAGAGCCAACGGGTAAGAAACATTCATGGGCTTTCAAGGCATTTGCTCACGGCTCCCAGGATACTTTTAGGATGTAACAACATCGAGCTAGCCACCATCCTACACCAGATGGTCGACCACATGCGCGTGCCCCAGAGCGAGCGAGAACAGAAAGAGGCGGAAGACATAGATTTTGACAGGGACGATTTCGCGTTGGAAGAAGCTCAAGACGAGGCTCAAGTGGCAACTAAGGAACCCAAACTTAAAATCAACCCAGGAAGTACCCTCCTTGAGAAAGAAGACCACGTCGTACAAAGTAGAAGTCGGAACTACATAAAGAAGCTTAGCTCTATGACCTATGAGGATAGATTGAGAGAGGCGGAAAGTGAGAGAACTACGTTTCAAGACGCCCTTCGTAATAAGGAAAAGACCTTACCTACAAGTAAGACCGCCAGTAAGGTCGATATTCTTAAAAATATGATTGGTAGACACGGGAAGAAGACAGTAAGTGAGCTGCTCGATTCCATCGTAAACGGAGGCGACAGACAGGAACTGGATTTTTTTAGGACACTGCGTCTGGGCCCAAATTTCCAGCTCATCATGATGGAAGCACTCAGCGAGTTAGATATAGAGGCGAAATGCAGGGGAGAAACTTATATTGACAAGTTCATGTCCGAATGCAAATTCTTAGATGACAGTCTCACGGTGCATCAGACGGCGAATCTATTCCAGTCCTGGTGTCGTGAACAGGGGATCGTTTCTGGTGAGCTCATGCTCGAGATTTTCGCCATATTGAACAAAGACTACCCGAAAATCAACTGCTTACAACTCCAGGGACAGAGCAACGCCGGAAAAAACTTTCTGGACCCAGCCTTTAATGCTTCCCGATGCAGTCGGTCAGACAATTCAGAGTTCAGACTTCATTTACATGAACTGTCTCAACAAGGACATTATCCAAATACCAGAATTAAGGTTCACCAAAGTAGAACAAATAGAGGAGGCTAAAAAAGTCTTCGAGGGTCTCCCAACAGTGGTCAACGTGAAAAATAAAGAACCGGGGAAATTGGAACGGACACCCGTGATCCTGACATCAAATACTCAACCATGGACTGGATTCGAGGGAGAAAAGGCGGCCCTGATGAACCGAATGTTCTCACACCAGAATCTAAAAGAGAGCGCCGTGTTAAGGAGAGAGAAGAAGCAGCCTGACCCTCGTTGCTTCAGCGTGATGTTTGATTACATAAAAACAGATCTTTCTGAGAGCATGCAATGGCCTCCTCGAGTCAAGAGTCAATATTGGTATCTGGCGGCCGAATCCATCACAAACAGAATAACGGACATCATAGATGGACCAATGAATTTGCAAGACTTTGTGGAAAGCGAAAGATACCAGGAAATGAAAGCCAGTGACCAGCTGTCCGGATATAGCTACATGGAGGGGAACTCTGGGTCTCTGGAACAGATCAGTCTCAATCTAAGTACCATGGACGAAAGCGAGGAGGATTTGAGGAAAAGAGTGCTCAGATGGATGTGCCGTATCAGCAATACGAAGAATCGAGATTATTACTTCCACTTTGAAAATGTTTAAAAACCAAGACTTTACAGCGCTCTCACACATGAAGAATACAATCCAGAAAATGACATAGATGAATCAGACTATATGTCTTTCAAGGCGGGAAACGGCTTGGTGAGAAGGGTGCTACTCAGGTGCCGGGAATGGCCCGAATTCTGTAGAAATAAGGCAGGACCCCAGACGAAACAGTTAGAGTATATGCTCAAAGCGGCTCTTACCGGAATAGCCCAAGTGCTGTTGTTTGTCTTACGCAGGACGAGGCACCTCAACTTCGAGCAGAACGCAGATTCCAGTTCAGACGAACAACTGGCATTTAACGCCTCGGTACAGGCTACGTCTACACCAGCACCAAGAAAGAGACCTTCCGCTCCTTCTCCACCGAGAGAACCATCACCTCAGAAGAAACCCAAAGTAGACGTGAAGCGTGAGTTGAAATTTGAACACATGGAGCCATACAGAAAGGCTGCGGATGAGCTAACACTAGAAGAAGTAACCGAATTCGGAGAGCCGATGATGAATAAAAGGGGAGTCCCCGCACAGCGGGACCCAAAGACTAACGGGTATTGCCAGTACCAGGTCATACACGGCAAACTTTGTATTACAAAAGAGGGCTCAAAGGCTTACATACAGCTGACTCCAGACGGTAGCTATGTTTGGGTAAATCAAGATGAGAAGAAAGAGATAACACCACACGATGCGAGAGAACTTGTGATTTATGCATTCTCCGGGAATCAGCAATGTTACTTTAAAGTGGAGGAAGAAACTGGCCTCACGATACAAAAACTAATCCATATCGCAGAAAAAGAACCAGATCCAACCTATGGAAAGTGCGCAAGACCATCGGATGTTCCCACTACACCTACTTCATGTGCACCTGAGGGTGGTGACTCTGCAAATCCTATTTTGATAGATTCTGAATAAATATGTTGTAAATGTATTGTTTTATGTATGTATATTGTGTAAATAAATAAAAAATGGTGAAAAAATAAAAAAAAGGGATTCCTAGGCTCAAAAATGAGTCCGGGAGTCCCGTTTTTTAACAAAAATTTTTTGTGCACGTGCATTTTCCCGCCAAAAAACTTAGTCTGCGGACCGAGTACACAAAACAAGTACAACTACAAAAAACAAAACAAGTACACGTATATCCGCGCACGTGGGACTAGGGATCCCCACCTCGCTAGACAGGACACCATTTAGGGGGTGTAGTGAGGAGTGTAGTGATGAGGATGAGGTCTAAGGCGGGTTCCACCCGCAGGCCCCTTCGAGCCTAAGACCTCATCCTCTTCACTACACTCCTCACTACACCGTAAATTTTGGAAATCCACAATTTGGTCTTATGGTTATCTATAATTCGAATACAATTTGGCTATAATTAATCTGATACTATGATATCCATAATTCGATTTAAGAATGTTTTTCGGGCAAAATTTGCTAATAAAATGCGATTTTAGTGTCATATGATAAATAGAATCTTGCATTCGTACTCCTGTATTATTGAATTTATTAAACTCGTTGGGGAAAACCGATAAGATGCTCGGCAAAGCCTCGCATCTTATCTTTTTCCCCAACTCGTTTAATAAGTTCAATAATACATGAGCACTCATGTACAACTACAAGTAAACAAAACAAGTACACGTATATCCGCGCACGTGGGACTAGGGATCCCCACCTCGCTAGACTGGACACCATTTAGGGGGTGTAGTTAGGAGTGTAGTGATGAGGATGAGCTATGTTTGGGTAAATCAAGATGAGAAGAAAGAGATAACACCACACGATGCGAGAGAACTCGTGACTTATGCATTCTCCGGGATATTTCAATATCTTTTATCGTTTCTCTTTTGTTACATCATTCAGTGTTCAATCTTGCTGAGTGTAAAAGAGAAAAAAGAAAAGCATATATACAAAGAGAAAAGTATATTACAGTTTAACTGATGTCAAGGCGTCAGTGGCATCCAGACTGTGGGTGAGAGCCTCGGCAGGAAGCAGAATCACGCGGACAGTCTCTGCAGGAAGCCATTTACCATGTACAGAAGTCTCGGCAGGAAGCAAGATGTTGCGGACAGTCTCAGCGGAAGCTAGATATGATGTACAGTCTCTGCAGGAAGCGAAAATTGGCGGAATCGATTATACCCTGGGCTCACTATTTCGCACAGGGTGAGGTTCATTATACCCTGTTGACACCTCCCCATATGATACACATGTATCTGCGTAGACTGGTCAGTCCCTTTTGCCCTGTTTAGATTCTCCCAGATTATGTTTATATATGCAAAAAAGAGTCTTATTAGAATGCGCAGATGCGCCGGCTGATTTAGGTTTCGAATGTTTGCATATTCCGTTGGAGACATTTGATGTATTAAGCTAGCCAACGTAGTGTGAAAGGAAACACCAAGTTTTTTTTAAGAAACTATTTCATTTCATTTCCAAATTCTTTTGTGAGTGCAGTCATTTTTATTTAAGTATGCCCTCGTTTTCGAAGAAATCCCTATGCTAACGCCCCGCTACAATGGCGGATCGTGTGTCTGTCCGTCTGTCATACGTAGGGAAATATGAGGGATTATGGTCCGTTGGGGAATACGCTCCATCCAGAATAAAATGAATAATTTCGATGCCCAGATGGTACTAAAATCAAACTATTCAAACTAGAATATTTGTATATGGCCACTTTAACATACATACACAAATTTTGAAACCTATCTTAAATAATACTTTTACACGCTGTTAAAGAAGGGGACCCGTCCTGATTTTTCTGTTAAAAAGCTATTTCAGATAACATTGAGCTTAATCTCTCTGGATGTCGCTGTTTTCGCTGTAATCAACAAATTTTCCTCTCGAATTTGTTAGAATCATTCAGTTAATTGGATTTAAGTTTTTCCTGTCTCAGTACCATGGCCTGTTTGGGGTAATATGGTCCACCAACAATTACAATCATGTTAAAATTCCATTTGGGTAATGTGGTCCATCATGGCATTACAACTGAAACCTATCTATGTCTTGTCCTATAGAAAGAAATATTTGCCAACTTTTATTTTCCGCCGCTATCTTAAGTAGTCTGAATGTGATTTTCGGGAGGAGTTAGTTTATTTATATGTGAATTAAACTTGCACAAAATTAAGTTGAATACCCAAAACACGCTGAAATAATTTTGTACGCATTTTTCTGATCTAACGTTTATGGTAAAATATTTCGACAGAAAGATTACATGATCTTACTGTTTTAATTTGGAGACATAAAACATAATCATAATGCAAAAAAATTAAGCTCCTGTGCCGCACTTATCAATATTTTGACATGTTGATTTCAAACTTGTTCGCCCATAAGGATGGACCGTATTATCACCAAAATAGGTGTATATTATCAATTTCATCTCATAAAGTGTATGCTTGAACAAAATATTTTGTATATAATAATGTTTCTTGGATATATGTCTTTCTGTAAATAAACAACAATGATTCCAACTCGAAATAGATATCAGAATAGTCAAGAGAATGTTTAAGCGGTCCATACTCCCCCCCACCCCCCCCCACCCCCCATTTTTTTTATCATTAGTCTTGGTGTTATCTCGCTTGGGATTGTGTGCAAAGTGTTATATCGTCTGGCAGTTACTGCCTTTTTCAATGTCTCAAAAATTTTTTTTTTTGTCTGTCATTCATTTACAATTTGTAATATCCTAATGCCATTTCACAGAAATAATTGAAATAATATATCCGTTCTGCAACAAGCACAATCTTGTCCATCAGAGTTTTCTAGCCCTGTCCCTTGGCGATAAACAAGAACTCTACATGAAATCAGTGTTGAGAGCGACTTTCCTTACAAACTTCGATCCTGCTATGATTAGGTCATGTTGTCCACAGGGTTATCTGTCCCTCGCACAGGGCTATTTTCATGTATAAAATCATGAAAAAAAAAGCTATATAAAATCAGAGTTTGGTATATTTTAAAGAAATTTCACAAAAATAATATGCCTTATTGAATTGAAAGATTTGGCTGAAACTTGCAGCAAATATATCAAAGAAATATAATTTTCCTGTTATGATCAATTTTCTGTCCTGACGGATTTACTACCTTGACACCGGGGCTATATATATGTATCAATCTAAAATCAGTAGTGAAATGATTTTTATGAAATATATAACAGATGGTCAAAGCAATAATAGCTTTCGGTGATGGTTAAAACTTATCATAAAAGGTTTGCACTGGCGGGGTATTACGCAATCAGTTTTGACGCTTTTATCCATAATTCATATTTGGATGCCCTGGACATCCAATATCTTAAATAATGGCAACTGGCATTTATCTCATTCGCTATGTGTTGCGGCAGTATTCGAGACATACAATATTTTTAAAAGAGATAAGAATATGATATAATTAAGTACAAAAGCACGGTATAGGAATATCGTTGCCATGGTAACGATGCCTTAAACTTTAGTCTCTCAATTCATGCAACTATACATGCATATATGCTGCTGATAAGAAGCAAAGACTTGATAAAAGTTCTGGTTGGTGTGATGGCTTGATGCAAGTCTCAGAAACTAAAAGAAATATTTATATATCTGAAACCTGGCAGAAATCATTAGATTTACGGGTATCAATATTCATTATAATTTTGAGCTACTGAAAAGTCGATTCATGGATATCCAAAAATCTAAAAATGTGTATCGTAAAACGAATTATGGAAATCAAAATGTCAAACAAACGATTTCCATAGGTCGTAATAGTAAAACGAAAGCTTATAAAACAGTCATCGTAAATTTTGGAAATCCACAATTTGGTCTTATGGTTATCTATAATGCGAATACAGTTTGGCTATTATGATTTATCTGATACTATGATATCCATAATTCGATTTAAGAATGTTCCGAATTCGAATTATGGATAGCCATAATTCGCTTTATGGATACTCATAAATCGATTTTCGCACGTCCGTAAGTCGACTTTTTGGATATCACAAAATCATGACGAATATTGGATATCTATAAATCCGGATAAGGACAACCAGAAATCGAATTATGGATATCCATAAAAATAGGATAAAAATCACAGCAGCGCCCGACAGAACACTTTTGAACTTTCAGGATGAGAAAGAGTGAGAAGCGGCTGCTAATGAAGATGAAATGGCCAGTTCTGATAGTGAAGGTATGGATCCTATACTCACTAATAGAGTTCTTTCGGATAAGACGCATCTGTAAACGTAGCCGTATCTGGACGTATCGGAAAGGGATCGATTAGTTGTCTCAAATTCAATTTCCATTCGTGGATTTTTAAGGTAGCTGGGCAACAGAGGCACATGGCGGCTACCCAGGACAATCCAGATTAGTTGTTTAACACACAGGTGGCTATCAGGATGAAGAACTGACCTGAATTCCAGGCCAATCTTCAAGCCCGGACGAAAGATTTGAGTTCAGTAAGTTGTTGTAAGTTAGAATAACGGCATAAAGTGAACTGCCATTGGTCTATAGTTTAAATTAAATCCGACTATTGCACAATGTCCCAGGCACCAGTGCTCGGCTGGAAGGCCCTGAAAAGGGCCAGGAGTCAAAGGCAAAGGGCCTGCCTCCTGACCACTGTCTGTCTGCTGGTTGGTTTGGTGGACTGCTGATGACGTTGTTTGGCGGTCCTCTTCAGAGCCACAGGTGCCTCAGCCCCCCACCATGCCGATGGTCCATCTTTCAAGGTTCCCAGGGGGTACTGATGTTTGACGTGTAATTGAGCATGGTGGTCCGCGGCCTCTCAATTTCTTTCCCATCCGACCTTGAGTAGCCAACCCGAGGATGGATAATCAGCCGCTGGTGGTGTAACGATTTCTATTACGTCATAGCTAACACATGGTACTCAAGCCCACCTGTAACGTTGCAAAGGGATTCTTCTACCGTCTCAGCCGTCGGTTGATTTATGCTTTGGGAATTTATTCCGTTCTTCAGTAACTTCTCTTTTCTGTTCCTTTTTTTTTGTAGAATTCTCATACGAATGTTCCCCAGGAGGCTCAGCGGAACAAATCCATAAGTGCACACTCCTGGCACCAAGTCTGTCTGTCCCCGTTCCAATTCGAAGAGGAGAATTGTTGTTGTTGCAATTCTGTAACCAAGCTGCTCGACTATTTTTTTTTTTTTTTTTTTTGGTTTATTCTCAATTCTCTGAGTTTCCGTTCCAATAATAAATCAATTTCATAGACAGCTGACTGAGTTTGCAGATGAAATAAATTGATAAAGAGAAACTATTATAGAAACCTTCCGATTACAAATCATTTTCTATTAATACCTCATATGTTTAACAATATATATATTTTTCATAATTTCAGCTAATAGGAAGAATAAGCAGATGTATAATGCATTTCTTTATTCATTACATTGATTCAAGGGAAGTAATAATGTTCATGGTGTGCTTTTACAAGAAGTAGCTTGAACAAAATACCTTTTTGGTATTTTTTGGGGAATGACCCGGGGCCATGGGGGTGATAGGTGGCTTTTTGGGTGGGTGAGGGGTCACGGGGATAATTTTCGCACCTGCTTTAGCAAGGTGCGATACAGGCGTCCGGTTTTCCGTCCGTCCTTTATTTAAGATTGTTTCCCTCGTTTATTTCATGTTAACCTTTCAGAAACAAAAGAGCCGCGACACAAGAAAACCAACAATGTGGTTGTGCGACCACCGCAGATTCAGATCAGTCTGGGCATCCGCCCATTCCTTTCACATACTTTGCTAAGCGCTTTGAAGGTAGCTAAGGGTCTAAGCTACCTGCATGCCGACAGCGAAGACTCTGATCAGACTGGGCGGATGCCCAGGCTGACTTGAGTCTGCGCTTGGCGCACAACCACATTGTTGGTTTTCTGATGTCGCGGCTCAAAATTTAATATTTTAACAAAATTTCTTTAACAATATGTAATAGTCTCTTAATTAACCGTACCGGCTTTGGGAAAATGCAAGTTTTTTTTTCGACAAATGTGGAATGAAAAATCTTCAAATTAAAATGCAAATAACCTACTTCCCCACGGCCTGTAAGAGTATCGATTTAGACCACGTGTGTCATGTGATCATGTACAGGTATTTTTCTTATTTGTGACGTGATTGTGACGTATGAATAAATTATTTTTGTCCAATATTGCGATTTCGAGCGCGGTCCGCGATAGTTTAAAAATTTATCTTATTTTTTGTTTAAAGTCTCCATAGTCCTACCAATGATAAAAATCGTCAAAATACAAATCATTATCAAACCTGTACAGCCTTCAGAATTAATGAAAATATTTCGGTTGATGTGCTTTTTTGTATCATATAACTGGCAAAAGAGAAGGAACAAGATATTTTGGAAAAATGATAAGTTTCTCCATAAAAATACGGTTTTCGTCTCTGGTTCTCCGTTAAGCAATGAAATAATGCAACCGCGGCACAATCAGAGGGAGCCTTGCTTAATTTTTTTGTACGTTGTATTTTTATCAATTGTAAAACGACTCTACCTTGTATTTTTATCTCTTGTATATTGTGTTTTTACCATGAAATATAGATTGTGAAATTGAAAGTAGGTCATTTTAGTTGGCAACTAAAATGACCTAGTTATTTTTTCAAATCTATTTTATGGTAAACTCAAGGACGTTTTGATTTTTCAAAGCCGGCCAATCACGATAATAATCAATGGCGAAACTGTAGTGAGAAGTTTGCAGCGATACTTCACGACAAAATCTTTCATGCTGATAGAGCTATGGGGCCTTTAAAGTCACTTTTAGCAAATATTATTATCTAAACTCTATTTCAAATGTATAGTTAGACCATGTCGGAGGTATTGCATGAAACATTTAATCAAATATTTTTTGTTATTGCTAAGGGAGTAAATCTTTAAAATGAAAAAAAAATGTAGCGGAATTAGGTCACAGTGACCTACTTTCTGTTTACAAGCCTTACTTTGCTAAACTTCTAATATCTCAAGTAAACATGAACGGATTTTGATCAGATTTGATCAGAATTGTTCATTAATGAAGTTCTTTCAAATTAAGTGACTGGAAACCATCTAAGATGGCCGCAAGCCACCGTTACTAATGAAGAAAAACATGAAATGACAATTTTTCTAGAAACCCTGAATGAAATTGCATCAAATTTGTTCCAATATGATCCTTGCATGAAGCTACTTCAAGATGTTTTAAATTGACCATCCAAAACAGCCGCCATCCACCGCTACTAAAAATAGCGAATAACATCAAAACGATATCTCATAAACTACTGAATGGATTATGACCAAATTTGCATGTGTGACAAAATGATGTTTTAATTGAGTTTTTAATGTAAAGATGCAAAGCAGGTGCGACATGTGTTTCGTGGAACTCTTGTTTAACATATGGGCTCTATAACCTATTTTGCATGTCATGCTTTCTAAAAGGGATAAGCAAGGCACTGTTATTCTTGTTTAAACTACATCATAAAACTCTTAAAGCTTAAACGCCCCATTGCTGTATCATGGAAAACATTCATGAAATATTTTATCATGAGGTATCGCTGCAAGGTTCTCATTGCCAACTTTAATCAAATAAAACAAGCTTGAGTTGCACATAGAACGGGTTTGAAAATTGATTTTGGTCACACTTTCGATATCATAAGCCTGATTTAAATGATAAAAATACAATATACAGGCATGGGGCCCGTTAAATGTCCCGCTTTTGCATCTGTAGAAGGGGAGTCGGTATAGTTGGTTTGGTTTGGGTTTAATGGCGCTTTGAGACATTATTTCAGACTATGTCGAGCCTTCTTCTCCCAGAGAGAGCGCGACAGAAAATAGAGATAGACGAGAGAACATAATATCCAAACAACCCCGACCCGCAGCTACTGCAAGCACAGTAGGGCTATCCAAATAAGTAGTATGCCCATGCACTTAGAGTTACCCAATAGTCATTGCTTTTTCTCTCTGTATTGGAATATAACTAGCGGTTGAAGGCTCATTTGCTCTGTCGTGAGATATTTTATAGTGAGATACCGCTGCAAGCCTTTTACTACAGTTTTGAAGTTGTAAAAGACGGTTTTTAGCCTGCTTTTCACAAATAAAGCAACAACGATTTCACATAAAACGCCCGTGAGAATTAATATAAAATGTCATTGTAGTCGGCAACTGAAATGACCGACTTTCGATATCATACATCTGACAAAAATATAGAAATAAATAAATAAAAATACAATGTATAGGCATGAGACTCCATTCGTTGTCTTGTTTTTGTGTATACTACATTGCTCGACGGGGGTACGGAAATTGAAAACTGTATTTTGTGGAGCAATCTTTCATTTTCCAAAACCATGTTCTCCCTGTGTTTGCAAATTATTTGACTCAAATGAAACACATACATGTATACACATGAACCAAAATTTTACCATCAAACGTGAAGGTTAACCCGCTTTGCATAAGGATTTGAGTTTAGTTGTTTTTTACGCTGTTCTTAAACGGTATAGACCTTGAGCTGACCATAGACCTCCACCCCCACAAGGGGAGTTTTGTACCCTATCATTTTCTAAAACTACATTATATAAGAAACAAAATGACACATGTTAGCCCTCTGTACGTTAGGGCGTTAACGTGTGACGTCAACGTCAATTACACAACCCAAATTTACATGTTCACGTTATAATAGAAAATACACAATGGTACACACATGTTAGTATTCGCCCTAAATAATGTTGGGTTTTGTCTGCTAGTACATAAATCGCTGTTTCAAGGTAATTGACATGGTCAAGGATAAGTTGACTAACCCGTATAACGTAGTTTACATTGTATTTGACGTTTTTTCCCCTTCAGTGTCTAAATACATGTAATATAAGGAGCAAATTGTAAGAATTGAAGTAAAGAGAAAAGTTATTGTCATGTATATGACTGTTTCAATATTCTAGTATAAAAAACAAACAAACTAAAATCTTACAAAACTCGTCAGCAGTCACGATAAATATGTAATGTATATAACCACAACAAAAATTCGGGGAAAAAACAACTCGACTAAATCGCTAAATTGGTGGACTGAAGTTTATACGTGCTCCATCAAGCTTCTTTGATTCATGCCCAGCTTAGATAAGTTAGGCAGCAGTGAGCAGTGGATATATTAAATGTGGACAGAAACTATCTTATTTTTGAAGAATTTAACCTATAAAATCACGAGAAAAGCTAAGAAAACAACATCAGCCGCATTTTATTTTCAATGTTATCTGTATTATGTCATTAGTAGACACTGTTGTATATGTAAATATGAAGAAACGTCAATGTTATATGTCCTCAAACTATATAAAAAAAAAACAAAAAAACATTGGATAGTGTATATTTGAAAAACAATCTAACAGTAACGGTACGTTACATAGCTGTAATATGTCGGGAGGATAAGATTTGTGAGTCATCTGTTATCAAAAATTTAGTTTCCGGGCGATATGAATTATTCATTGCTATAGTTTTAGCTTACCACTGGTCGTCAGATGGAAAATTTAGCTCTTTGAAATACACAAGAGCTTAGCAAGACGCACATAGATTGTTATAGCTGAAGCAGTTCGACTTTGCCTTCAATTCAGTTTCACTTAAAAGTGACTTCATAAAAATGATTTTTTTTAATTTCATGCATAGAATGAAATAAGTATAAGTTGATATATGCTGCAACTGATTAATATTTAGGTTCTCATCATGATAGGGATAAAACCAATTTCGCTACCTGTGCTGTTGGCTGAGCCATTCAATTACCCTACATACAAATATGCAACTGTGACTGCCAGCCGAGGCAATCAAAAGCAGTACCAATTCTACCAACAGGGAATAACACGATTTTTGCGATGCTGTCAGTCGAATCGTCAGCAACGAGCCTCTTTGCACAGTAACTGTTTTATATAGGTTAGCAAATATGTGTGACTCCCGTGATAATAACTTACATGTTAATTTGTGATCTACGTGATCTGTTTATGCCGCTGCCGGCCATCAAATACATTATAAACTATTAACAATGTGAAAATTTAAGGTTGATAGAAAGTGACATACTTTATAACGCATACAACATTCTGTCATCAGCTTGTTCAGAGCTTTATTTTTCATTATGTTGTTACAAATATTTAACTGGTTAGGTAATTTTGCAAACCCCATGGTTTTATTCCCACTTGTTGTATTATCAAGGACTAAAGGTGTTACGAAATACAAATTTCAGTAAGA
Organism: Ctena decussata; assembly: GCA_963989385.1. NCBI lineage: Eukaryota > Metazoa > Mollusca > Bivalvia > Lucinida > Lucinidae > Ctena > Ctena decussata. The sequence goes on from OZ022508.1 coordinate 37,478,708, forward strand.
CAACTTTTCAATATGTAAGCAACTAAATTGTTGTTTGGATATTGCCAAAATGCTGTATTCTCTAACAGTATTTAACATATTTGGACAAACATGGTAAGATAAGCAGTTAGGCATCATAAATAAGCAATTTCCAACCATATTTATTGCTAAAAAGTAAACAATATGGTAATACAAGGTCACAGAGATCAAATGCAGTAAGTTATTTTGGTTAGCCCTTCCTTGACATGTATGGGCATGCACTTTTTCTATTGTTTGATTATTTGCTCTTTAGAAATACTGTATTACTAGTTAAGAATATCGGAAATGAAGAATCCATAAACTCGCAATGAATACGTCGTATACGTTACTTGTTCGTTTTTTTTTTTTTTTTTTTTTTTTTTGTAAATATTATGCTGCAAAGCATAACTACATGTACAGTGTAGGCGAATACATTCTGAAGGAGAACAACTAAGATTTGCTCATAAATATCTGAACAGGGATGACAAACATTAATATAGTCTGTCATTTTCATTTGTCATTTCATTATGTTGCAGGGCTACTGAAACACTGTCCCTGGAAAAAACACATTTTGTCCAACTAAATGTATCTTTATGTTCTTTGGTGAATAGATGCTTTAATAGATGGTTGAATGTAGTTAGATTCTTTAAGGCCCCATTGCTCTATCAGCATGAAAAATTTTATCATGCGGTATCGCTGCAAACTTCTCACTGTAGTTTCGTCATTGTGAATGACTGTGATTGGCCAGCTTTAAACAGATAAAACATCCTTGAGTTTGGCATAAAAAGGGTTTAAAAACTTATTTGGGTCATTTTAGTTGGCAATTAAAATGACCTACTTTCGATTTCATAAAATGGTAAAAATACAATGTACAGGCGTGGAGTCCCAATCACTGTCCCGCCTATGTTTATATAGCATTGCTGGACGGGAAACCAGGACAAGAAATTGTAGTTTGTTGAGCGATTTGTTAGTTTTCAAAAACTTGTTTTCTCTACTTTTAGCCAGTCATATGACTCAATATATGCACACCAACCCACATTTTATTACAAAACGTGAAAGTTGAACCGCTTTTTACAATGATTTGAGTTTAGGCGTTTTTACCGTTGATAAGCCTATGGTGACTTTAAGAGATGATTGAATGTAGTTAGACTTTAAAGTCTCCATATTCCTATAAGTGGTAAAAACGTCTTAACGCAAATCGTTATGAAAAGCGCTTCAATCTTCACGTTTGGTGATAAAATATGGGATGATGTGGATAGATTGATCCTTATACCTAGCAAAAAGTATGGGGAACGTGTTTTTGAAAGACGAAAATTCGTTCTACAAAATACAGATTTCCTTTTCTGGTTTCCCGTTGAGCGATGCAATATAAACAAAAACGGTATAGTGAATGGGACTCCACTGCTGTACATTGTATTTTTATCATTTTTTCATTGTTTATGAAATCGAAAGTAGGTCATTTTGGTTGGCAACTAAAATGACCCAAATAATTTTTCAAACCCTTTTATGTGAAACTCATAAATGTTTTATTTGATTAAGTCGGCCGATCGCGGTCATTTACAATGAAAAAACTATGGCGAGAAGCTTGCAGCGATAACTCTTGATGAAAATTTTCATAGTTTAAAGAGCAATAGGGACTTTAAAGAGAAAGAAACAAAAGCATAGAAATAAAGATATCTTAAACATAGCATTTATAGATTGCTACAGTATACTAGTAAACTGCCAGTTTCTCTTTTCTGTATTAAATGTTTCTGATACTATTCTCCCAAACTCCTAGTTGACACATTACTGATAGTTACATAAATGAACTAAATAAAGCAATGTATTGACACTACCATCAATTTTTTTTCAAAAGTTTGTTTCTTAACTGTAACTCAGCAATGTTGTTTCCCTTGGTAACGTAAAATATACGATAGTCTTACACAAGTAAGTATACCCTGCCAGCAAATATCTACATTAGCTTTGATGCAGAACTGAATTTGGCTTAAGTTTTCAAACTTCAGGTTTACTGTTCTGCTTTATAGTTTTTTCAGTGTGCACATAAAAACTATACCAAATCCTGTCAATAATCAAGGTGGTACTCCTTGTAGGGCGGGTGGGGCGTTAAGCTGTAACAGTCCATTTCACAGAACTCCAAACGGTAAAAAGAAATTATTGGTAAACTGGCTTAAAGCAAGACAAGGTCTACCGTACTTGCAGTAGGTGCGGGTGAGGACTGTTTGGCTTTTTTTTTCTGTCATGTCCCCTATCTCTAGCAGGCAACTCGTTATAGACTGAAATACAACCTCAAAGGCCTTTTACACCCTAAAGCAACCAACCAGTCGACGAAATACTAAACATATCATTTGGACATTGCCTGTTGAAGCTGTTCATATAACTGAGGACAAGGGAGGATATTATTGTTGACAAGGGAGGATATCATTGTTCGCCAAAGGACGGGTTACACTTTGGCCGATTTTGTGCCCACCACCGATCTTGATAAAATTTATGTATTTAAAAGCTTGGCATTTGGCAGTTTATATAAGCACATTTTTAAGTTTGCGGTTTCATAAATAGTCACGTGACTTCCGGTTTATTGCATATGGGGTGCTGAATTGGATACACTAACAACCAGCGGTTTTTCGATGTAATCAGCAATTCCGCTGACATATCAGCTGTCCAAACTGACAGATATAATACTTTTGGTTCTTATCCACAGTCTAAAAGAGCCGTTTTCGCTCAAACCATTTAGTAAGGAGAAATTTTATTTGAGTTTTTACGAAAACTCTAAAAAGTAGATTTTACAAGTGTTTATTTACACAATAATAAGCAAGTAAAGCGTTTGCTTTTGTGCAAATAATGAAATAAATGAACTGGAAGTCGATCATAACCGACCTATGTTGTTAAGCAAATGTATTCTTGGCTTAACGCTTTTGCACGCTTGTGTTCGGGCAAGTGCGTGAAAAGGTCATCAACCTTATTCTTTTCTTTAGCATTATTCACTATTTATAATACAATGAAAGCTTCATCATCATATCAAATATTAAACACTTATGAAATATTACGTATTTATGGATGCTACACAAGTACAAATGTTTCAAAATATTAGACAAACTCAGTGAACCAAGAAATATAGGTCACATGTAGTACCAAACGAGGCGCAGCACTGAAGTGACTTACTATTCCAAGTCCGATGAAGAGACAATTAAATATTAGTTCGAAATAAAGCATTAATTTAATGGATCATAAAATACAAGTCACAATGACCTACAACTAGTGTGACGGAATTTGCAATATCTGACTGAACCATTGTCTTTAATATGATGCAGATATAATGTTGAATACATAAGGAAAAGAACAGTGAACTTTTAAGTATATGTCACAGTAACCTACAAATAGTATGGGGATTTTTTTCATCGTTTGACGGACCAACCATTTGTTATTATGTTGCGAATCCAAAACCCGTGTTGAGATATAAATGAAAATTCTTGTGCATGCATAAAGTTCAAGGACTCAGTGTATATGGATGCTTTGCAGTTCCTACATTTTAAGAATATGGTCTGATCAAATATCAACACTCCTACCCCAAAGATATTAAAAGAGGTAAGGAAAAAGCTCACCCAAGTAACTTTTCATACTAAGTTATTGGACCAAAGTTCAAGGTCACAGAATTTTACAATGCATCTGCTTCAGGCAGAGGGATACATCATCTGACCACGTCACATCATTATAATATCAGAGTAATATCACAGCATGATGATGGAGGAGATTCAGTCTAACGTGTTCCATACGCACATAACACCATACCTATACGCATGCCCAGCGCTGCCCCCTCCCCGACCCCCCCTCCCCCCGACCCCTCCGGACACACACACACACACACAAACGGAGTCCTTGGTGGGGACATTAGGAACACATACTACATAGATGAACACTTTGAAAAAGATATGTTGCGACGAATAGTGCCTCTATTTTCTATCAATTACAAAACATACTGATGCGATTTTGATAGAAATCCTTTAGTCCTAGTGTTGGAGACATGAAAATTTACCCAAAAAGTTTATTTTTCGTTTACTCCTACCCTCGTAACCACTGTAATGTAACTCGTTTATGTTGAATATGTATATGAGGAATAATTATGTATAAAAATTGTAGTGGTTACGAGGGTAGGATGAACAGAAATTTGGATCCATAGTGAACGTTGGTAGTTCAAATTCCCATAGGCTCAGTGTTAAATGTTGCAGACAGTACATGTATTCAATCGCAAAATTAACATAAAAGGCATTAAAATACGGGTAAATGATATCGTACAGAATAAACTAGAAACATATACCTAACTTTTCTGCATGTTTTTGTGGTTATCCGCCTACCTACGAAAATCGGCCTTTTCAGTGGGCACATTGCAATAGTAAAGTGTAACTCGTCCTTTGGGCTTATTACAATCACTTCAAAGAGCATGGGAACGAAAGTGTGACAGTCGAATGGAAAGACGGACGGACATGCACTATTTCCAAAATCACCCAATTATTGAGCGGCTGAGGACAATAAAGTACTGGGCAGACATACACCAAAACTCTTAAACAAAAACTAAAAGCCATAATCGTATGTAAAACAAATGCTTCTATTTTCTGCAAACTAACATTTAACGGTATTATATAGATGTGTTTCAAAATTGCAATAATGATTTCTCCCTCTCCGATGCGTCCCGATACAGCTACTTACACAGGTAAGTCTTATCCGAAAGAACTCATATAGTACTAACTCAGCTGCTAAGCCGGATTCCGGGTTCGAGGTTATAAAACTAAGAATAATCTCAAACTCAAAATAAAGCACACTGATTGGCTACTTCCGAGCAAATGCTCGGAAGCAGCCAATCAGCGTGCTTTATTTTGAGTCTGAGACTGTTTTATAACCTCTGGGCCAGATATCTTAGTTCGTAGCTCTTCTTCCAAACGATCGAGCTTCATGGCACCTGGACTGAGGAAAAAAACTTCAAAGCAAATCAACCTTTGAAAGAAGAACTGACATAAGTAGAGAGAGAAAGATTAAGATTGGAAAGAGAGAGACTTTTTGTAGAGGAAGAGCGGCCGGTCGTAGAGAAGGAGAGACGAGACATTGAAAGGCGCGGATTCAAAGTCTTTGAGCAGCACCAGACTCGCCATTCTTTTGCCGGTCAACAGAACGACAGAAATGTGTTGAAGGCAACTATAGTTTATTTCAAAGTCTCCATAGTCCTATCAGAGGTAAAATCGCCTAAACTCAATTCATTGTAAAGAGTCGTTCAATCTTCGCGTCTGCTAATAAAATGTGGGTTGATGTGCATATAATGAGTCATACAAATGGCAAAAAGGAGAGAAAACAAGTTTTTGAAAAATAATAATACAAACATAGGCGGGATAGTGATAAGGGTTCCACGGCTGTGCATTAGGCGATTCGAATCAGATAACACAACATAAATTGCAAGGCAAAAAGGACATTGTCAAAAATTCTTATCAAATTGATAGCTACCCTCTAAGGGCACACCGTGTAACATTATTGTTATGGCAAATAATCGAACGGTGCGCCGAAACTGAAAAAGTCCGCCGGAATAGGCTAAAAGACCACCTTAGATTATCGTAAAATTTCTAATAATTTCTGCATGAAAACAACATGCCTTAGAGAGGAGGCTTTCAGACATTTTCTGGTACAGAGAAATCAACGAAGGACTGAGAATTTTTAGTGTACCACACCGTTAAATGAAAGTTCGTCAAACCCGGTCAAACGACTGGGTGTCATTTGTGTCATTGTTTGAAAATTAAAATTTTTAATTTATGTTTTGTTTTATTTTCAGATATAGATGATGGTAATAACAGTAGCCAAGAAACCATTTTTTTCTCTGACAGACGGATGAACGCCAGCGCCACAACATATTATGTAACTACCTTGCTTAGACTATAAAGTATGAACGTGTATTGGCTTTAGTGTTACTCTTGTCACAGGGGAGGAAAAAATCGTTTAAGATGAAATATTTTCACCCTGTGGCATTCCCGAAGAGGCAGAGAATGTCACAGGGTGAAAATATTTCATCTTAAAAGTCCTTTACTAAATTCTCCCATATTCCAGTTTATCCTATATTTCATGTCATTCCACTCATTTTCCCCATAGCTCAAATACTCTTAAGCATTATTTTAAAAGTGAGCGCATATCCATCTCCGGTTTTGTCCTTATGTAATTTAGCGCGCGATTCATTTCACTGACTCACGCTTGCATGCGCACGCACTACATTAGCGCCCTGTCAGCCTTTCATTGTCTCTGGCAGGGGTAGGACTTACGTCCTCCTCTAAGGACAACGTTGTATAAATGTCTCCTTTTAATTAAGGAGCGCATTTTATATATTTACAGGTATGTGCTTACTTTTTCATGTCTTCATTTAGTGATAATTCAGATAATTTTGTAATTTGTGTCCATTTGTAAATATTTGCTAAATTGTGTATTTCCCTTCTTTGGGCCTCGTACTGCCCAAGTTGCCGGTCAGTCTTTCATTGTCTCTGGCAGGGGTAGGACTTACGTCCTCCTCTAAGGACAACGTTGTATAAATGTCTCCTTTTAATTAAGGAGCGCGTTTTATATATTTAGTGTGTGCTGGCCTGGGAATCAGGGAAATATCGATAATATTCCATTAAACCAAGTCCTCATCAACTATGTCGTGGTGATTTCTTCCCCCGAACCCCCTCGAGGCAGAATGGGACACATCAGCATTCCATTCTATTCTGCGACACTCTTTTCATTTACTACTAAAATATGATAATATTTAATGTCACATAGAATACTTCTGTTTTCTGTCGGAAGTGGTGTGTAAAACAATGTCTCCATGATCGCAAAACTACGGGACGTGCCACTTTCGACATCATAACTCACGTCCACGAGTAGTCCAATTATGCTTTGTTTCTTGGAAGGATCAGACTATATTATAGGATTACCAAGCATATTTTAGGTCACGATTTTGTCAGCCAACGCAGCAAGACCTCGAAACATATAAATGCGCTCGCGAGTTAATACCTAGGCGTCTCTTACCTGATGTCTGCTGCTAATGTGTCCTGCGAAATTCGACAGTAAGTGTGGCTCGGAGAGGGATGCTCGTTACCTGAGACCTGCGCATCAACACTTTTCTTTCAAACTTTTGGGGCTTGAAGTTTAATACAGAAACGCGCGTCTGTCGCACTAAAATTTGGTATGGATACGTTTATATATTTTGCTTCTGCGCATGAACTCTTTTCTTTCAAACTTTTGGGGCTTGAAGTTTAATACAGAAACGCGCGTCTGTCGCACTAAAATTTGGAATGGATACGTTTATATATTTTGCTTTAGAGGCAAATATTTGGACTCAGCTGAATTCCTGAATCGTGCAGCTTGTTAGATAGTTAATTCATCGTTTTTAATTTCAACTTGTTTATTTCGGCAGGCGAACATGAAAAACGTGTTTATCCGAAACTTGTATGGTGTAGGCATGCACCATTATAGTTGACATGAACTTGATACCGGAACAGTAAAGAAATCATGCGTATGATTCCAACGCCGTGCCTGTCTACGAAGAAAGAGACTTCAGAAGAAAGAGTCCATTTACGTCATGCGATGCTTATTTTGTTTCTCAACTTTTTGAAAGAAGTTTTGTGGCTGGTATATGTTACGCCAGAGCCAAAAGTAAAGCAGAAAAATATTCCAAGCGCACGTATCAGCATTGGTTTTTTAAAATGCAAAACTGAAAAAAAATATATGACCGACGTTCTTTCTTAGACACCAGACCCTATTTGTTTAAAATATTCCGATGTGAAATTACCTTTTCTCAGTTATTACTCGCTTGTTGACACACTCCAGCATGTGTGGTTTTTAGTGGAACTTCTTTTCTCTAAAGATGCTTAAATATTAAAATTTTAGGTTTTACATGCACAAAAACTTTTCTCATAGGTTAAAAAATGACTTGCAGCATATTCACAGTATCCGAACTGACTGTACCATCTCTTCCGGTTTTCATATCGTTGAATCGAGGGTACAGAGTTCGCTTATAACCAGTAGTCGGAAATCATTGTGTTTTGAGATTTCATCCGGAATCTGCTGCGTCATTTATAGTTTTTCAGCTTCGAAGATGTAAAGAGGTAAGTTTGATATAATTTTCTCTTCGGTCTTTTACTTTATTACCCTGTACAATGAAAACCTCATGGCCGTCACAGAAATTTTATTCCGAACAGCTTAATTTAACACGAGTTTGTGTCGTGCAAAACCTAGCTATCATCCTATTATCAAAACTAACAAACTGTAGATTGATAACGCCTTCCGTTTATTTTAAAGATTTTTTATAAAACATGTAAGAAAAGGCTGAAAATGGAATTAGAATCATGCCAGGGGCCACTTGAATATTGTACCGTTTACTACCCACCCATACACGACATTGTACAGAACAATAAGGTAAAAGACCGAAGAGCCAATTATATTAAACTTACCTCTTTACATTTTCGAAGCTGGATAACTATAGATGACGCAGCACATGCCGGATAAAATCCCAAAACATAATGATTTCCGACTACTGGTTATAAGCGAATGTTTGTACTCTCGATTCGAAGCTATGTAAACCGGGAGAGCTGGTACAGAGTTCGAACACAGTGATATTGCATTCCCTCTCTTCTCTATTTTTGTCATTTATTGTTTGAAGTTGGTTTTCCAATACTGAAAATATTCATTCTGGTTTCCAGCTTATGATAAGGTTCATTTAATGTTTTTAAGCTGGGAACCACCTAGCATGACAGCACAACAGAAATGATGTCATCACTAATCACCTAATCTTTTTGGAGCAAAATGTTGCTTGCAGTGTCAGCTATCATTTATGCATCTTTTTGTTTTTCCCAAAACGTATTTCTTATTAAAATATAAGCATAGATTCTTCTGAACCGATTAAATGTTAAATTTATATGAAATTGTAATTTTCAAGAATGTGCTTGAGACTAGATACCCCTACAGCAATACTGGTCATTCCGACCACAGCTTGAAGTTGCCATTTTGAAACTGAAAAAAAAAGTTGCAAGAGATTACTTTCAAAGCTTGAGAGCATGCCAGTGTACTTTAAAAACTCACTGAACAAATGTGACTACGAGAAATGGTAGTAAATTGAACCAGGTAAATGGAATTTGCTGATTTTTTATCCTTTAAGTATAACTTCGAAAACACATTTGCTGGAATGGTCAACTTTTCTTATATCAACATCAGTTTAGGGTTTTTAATATCAAGTCATAATTCATTTGGTTATAAATCAATAAAATAAAAATCCGGTAAAATTGCCTTGCGCCAACGAAGACATAGATCAGCATGTACACCTATGTAGATTGATCAAAGATCCAAATTGCGTTATGGATAGCCAAAACTTTGATCAGACTGCGCGGATTTGCAAATTATGTCATGACTGAGTATGAAGATAGTGATTTAGAGATTGAGGGGGTGAAACGTAAGATAAAAGGGTGAAACGTAAGAAAAGTTGTACAGCACGTAAGGCTGGGAATGGTCAATCATTGCATATAGGTAAAACAGTGCAGGGTAAGTCAGCTGAGAAATTGGATCAGTCACAGAAGGCCGACAGTGAGAGTAAGATAGAAAAGACACTTAAGGCACTGCAAGAGAAGATGGAAGGGTTGGAAAGGCAGTTACAACAAAGAGTAAGTGGTAACATGAGAAGTACTGACAGGTCAGAACTGATTTGCTATCTGTGTTCAGAAAACGGGCCATTTGCAAGGAATTGTCCTTCAAGGCAACAAGGTAACAGAGGTAATCAGTCATATGAACAGCAGGGTAATAGAAACCAAGGAGAGTATCAGAGGAATCAACCGTATTTTGCCCGGCCTCAAAATGGCGGGCATAACCAGGCTTTTCAGGGGGTCAGACCAAGTTCTTCTCAGCCGTTAAACTATTAGGGGTCGGTTCTGTTGGCCATGAGAAGACCCTTGTTGATAAGAATACATGCATAGGCCAAACGAATGAAAATATTGTTTCTGATGCAACAGTAAAGAGGTTTAGGCGGAGCTTGCCTAACAGCGTTGGTGCATATATTGATGCTACTGTGTTTGGAGTGCCATTGTACTTTACTGCAGACACAGGGACATCTCAAACAATTTTGAGTAAGAGAATTTATGACAAGATACCTAGTGGGAAAAGGCCCAAGCTCAAGCAATCAGTTCACAACATTACGTCTGCTGGAGGGACAGTTCTTAAAGAGCATGGTAAGGCTGTATTTGACTTACAGCTGGGGCCTCTGCAATTAACTAAGGAGTTGATTATAGCTGATATTGGAGACGAAGGGTTGTTAGGGGCAGATATAATGCAAGAGGACGAAAAGGGTCCTGGAGATTTAATGTTAAGTAAAGGCGTGTTGAAACTCAGGGGGTTGGAAATTGAGGTATTAAGGGTTGGAAAAGATCATAAGGTTCGTAAAGTTACAGCTGCTGATCATTATACTGTACCTGGGTACTGTGAACAGGTAATAGATGCATTTATTGAGAGATTCCCAGAAGATGACTGTGAAGAGAACAGAGATGTGGTGGTACAGCCATGTGACGGATTTGCTGACAGGTACCCTCTTGTGACGGCAAATACTGTCGTTGATATGAATTCCAGCCCAACTCAGAAGGTTAGGCTGCTTAATCCATCTAGTCTGCCAGTGTCCATAAATCAAGATAGTGCGATAGGGGTTGCAGAGCGCTATGATGATTTAAGGCTTTTGGTGAACTCAGAAGACCCGTCGCAGTCTGAAAATAATAATGCAGTACGGAGAATTCAGTTCATGAAAGACAGTGCTACAGAAGCTGTGCCCAGAGTGGCGGACCAAACTGTACAAGGTAAGCTACCTACACATCTGGAGCAATTATGTGCAAGCTCAGGGTGTAATAGAACTGAAGAGGAAAGAAAGAGAATAACAGATCTCTTGATGAGGCATGCTGATGCATTTTCCAAGGATGAAAATGACTTGAGTGCGACACATTTGGCAGAACACGTGATTGATATAGGAGATGCAAAGCCTGTGCGCTGTCCTCCCAGGAGGGTACCCATAGCCTTTGCCGAAGAAGAACGCCAGGTGATTGAGATAATGGAAAGACAGGGTATAATACGTAAGTCACATAGCTGCTGGAGCAGTCCACTATGTCTTGTGCGTAAGAAAAATGGGAAGGTAAGACCCTGCATTGGTTATAGAGCAGTGAACAAGGTGACTCAGACTGATAACTTCCCTATACCAAGGACAAGGGATTGTTTAGATGCAGTTGCAGGAGCAAAATTGTTTTCAACATTTGATGTTACTAGCTCATATCATCAGATCCCTGTAAGAGAGCAGGACATACCCAAAACAGCATTCATTACAAAATATGGTTTGTATGAGCATTGTACCATGCCAATGGGAATGAAAAATTCCAGTGCCACCTTTCAGAGATGCATGGAAGCAGCTCTTCAGGGTTCGCAATGGATATCATGCTTGATATACCTGGACGATGTAGTAGTGTTCGCGTCGAGCTTTGACGAGCATGTTAAGAGGGTTGATCAGGTGTTAGACAGAACCGAAGAGGCAGGGTTAAAGCTGAAGCCCGACAAGTGTCATCTCTTTGAAGACAAAGTACATTTTCTTGGGCACATTATATCAAGTGATGGCGTCTGTCCAAGCCCTGATAATGTTGCCAAGATTTTTCCCAAAGATGTATCTCAGGTTAGAGCTTTAGTGGGCATGGGAAGCTATTACAGGCGTCATATTAAGAACTTTTCAGGTATGATGAAGCCCATTTTTGATCTTACTAAGAAAGGCAAGAAATTTGTGTGGACAGATCAGTGTCAGGCAGCCTTTGAGAAATTAAAAGCAGCATTAGTGAGTCCTGAAATCATGGCATATCCAATGGATTTGGGTGAGTATTTTTGGACTGCGATTCAAGTGACTATGCTATAGGTGGCGTGCTCAGCCAAATTCAAGGTGGCAGAGAAAGGGTGATATCATATGGTAATAAGGTACTGAACAAGGCAGAAAGAAATTACTGTGTGACAGATAAGGAACTCCTTGCACTGCGCTACTTTATAGAATACTACAGGCAGTACTTGCTCGGAAGGAGATTTACGGTAAGGACAGATCATCAAGCACTATCTTATCTGTTTTCTTTCAAGGAGCCAAGGGGAAAGCTGGCTAGATATTTAGAGATTTTAGAAGCTTATGATTTTAATATTGAGTTTAGGAGAGGCAGCGGTCATTCGAATGCCGATGGGATGTCAAGATGTGTAAGCCCGTGGGAGTGTCAGTGTAATGAGGTAGATATGACGGAGCCATTGAAGTGTGGACCCTTTAAGAGGTGTGTAAAGAGGGCACTTGATATTAAAAGTTCTCTACTTACGGAGAGAATGAATCTGAAAGAGGGAGAATTATGCCAGCCAAAGAAAGGGGATGAGTGTGATGGTAGTGTATGTCAGGTGACACATGTTACCAAGTCCAGGGACCCTAATAATAATGGACAGTGTAACGAGTCGGAGGTTGAACTCAGTGTCACTAATGAGGTGCAAATCAGTGGAAATAGTGACACTACTCAAGACTTGGTAGGTCTTCGATCGGGCAATAATATTATAGAGATCAAGGAAGGTGTGCCGATTGGTAGTTTTCCGGAACACCGAGAGATAGGCACTGAATGGGGTATAGTGACTGAAGAAAGTGTGAGGGCTGTAGAAACTAGGTCAAGGAGCAAACAGGGCGAGGTGCAGGAAAGTAACTCTGCAGGGGGTAAGTCAGGGAGAAAAACTGATACCTCGGCTGTTTCAGTTGACAAGGTAATATGGAGTAAATTTTCAGATGAAGAAATAGCTAGTTTTCAGCAGAAGGATCCTGATATTTCGTTTGTTTATGAGAACTTGTTAGCAGGCAATAAAAGACCATCAAATTCAGAAGCAGTGACTAAGAGCGCAGCTGCTCATCACTACTGGGTGATTTGGAATTCACTCTGTTTCACGAGGGGGCTAGTGCTCAACGAATGCTTTCAAAAGAATGGATTATGTAAGTATTACCAACTGCTTGTGCCTAGGACTTTGAAGAAAGAAGTGCTAAAACAGGCCTATGATGCAAGGATGGGAGGGCACTTTGGGTGCCGAAAGACTTATGAAAAGGTAAAACAGAAATATTACTGGTATGAGATTAAGGATGATGTGAGTAACTGGGTACTAAAATGTGATGTGTGTGCAGCAGATAAGATTCCACAAAAGAAGCCCAAGGCACCTTTAGGTAGTCTAGGAGTGGGTGCCACCTTGGCCACTTTGTCCACAGATCTGGTGGGACCATTTCCAATTACCCCTAGGGGAAATAGATTTATCTTAGTTATAACAGACCATCTTACCAAATGGGTAGAAATATTTGCAATTCCTGACCAGACTGCTTCAACAACGGCCAATGTGATTTTGAATGAGGTGATATCAAGGTACGGAGCACCTCTCTCAATACACAGTGACCGTGGCAGTAACTATGAGAGTCAAATATTTCAAGAGTTATGTAAGCTTATGCAGATCAAATAAACTCGCACGTCTGTTAGAAATCCAAAAGGCAACGGCAAAGCAGAAAAATTCAACAAGACTTTGGTACGTATGATTTAGGCTTACTTGAAAGGGGAGCAAGAGGACTGGGATTTGAACCTAGGGTGTTTAGCTGCAGCTTACTGCGCAACTCCACACACTTCAACGAGGCTAAGTCCGAATGTGATGTTAGGCAGGGAGGTAAGAATACCCGCCGAACTAAGAAGTGGTTCATTGTGTGAGCCCGAAGATAATACAGTGACTTCATATGGTGAGTATGTAGATTGGCTCAGGGATTGAATGCAGGTGGCATATGATGTGGCACGACGTCATCTTGATAAGGCTGCGAAATATCATAAGTACGAGTACGATACCCGGTTGCAGCATGCGAGTTATGACCCTGGGGATTGCGCGTGGTATCTTCATGAACATGGAGTACCTGGGTTTAGTCCCAATTTACAGATGGCATATGTGCTATGTGTTATCTTGCGAAAGATTAATGATGTAAACTACCTGATTAAGCTTGAAGGGGGGGGGGGGGGGGGGGGGGCAGCTCGTGTTGTTCATCATGACAAACTGAAGAACTATGAAGGGGTAAATAAGCCTAGGTGGCTGTCAAAAGCATTCAAGGATTTTAATAAAGGTAACTAGATTCAGGTCAAAGGTCAAAGGTCAAGGTCATACCAGTCCCTCGTAGCAGATACTTAGGGCAGGTACGATTTTATTTCAGACAATGGCAACAAGAATGCTTGAGGTGGTACTTCCCAGGGGGGAGGGCCTACAGATGCCAGCCATGTGGCTACATAGAGAATAAGTCTCGTGTGGAAAAGCACTATAACGAGAAACATGTGGCGGAATATGAAGTCCCATTCATGTGTTCGGCCTGTAACTTTCGAACTTGAGATAATGCAAAATCCCCCGGGCACAAGAAGAGAATGGACCCTCTTGTTGAAACCTACGCCCTGGTAGTGTCGCAAGTTCCAAAGGTGGCACAGTTTGGTGTCGATTTGGTAAAGCTATCTAGGGAGGAATCTAGGAGCCACTGGCTCAGCGTAGCGGGAGTTACTAATACAGAAGGTACAGACATCGTAGAAGACTTGAGGGTGCAGCTACTAACATCTGAACCAATGAACATTACTCCGCCACAGAAATCTCCAGCTACGAGCGAAGCTGCGCATGTGACCAGCAAGAATGTGGATGTTGGTATAGTGACGGACGATGTAACCCCCGAGGGGTATGGCCTCATAAAGCAGATGAACACACAGCTGATTACGATGAACGAGTACATGTCGAAGACATTAGGGCAACTATATACACACATAGAAAAGGTGTCGGCAGTGAATTCTAGACAGGAGACATTGATTCAAAGATTGGAAAAGAAACTGGATGAGAGCGAGGAGAGAGAGAGACGTGTGAGAGAGAGGGCGAGAGAGTTAGAGAGAGAGCGGCGTATGAGCGAGGAGAGGGTCAGAGGGGAGATGGGAGAAGTGGGGACAGGAGATACTAAGAAGTCATCATGCTGAAAATAAAGTGATAATGATAGAAGGCTGACATCATGGTGTCAACTCATCGATGCAGGTGACGAGACATAGGCGTCCTGTAAGGTGAAAGTTCTGAATCATATATGTTTTAGGTATTTAAAATGTTCGTGGGGGACCACTGAACATTTTAACAGGGGGTAGATATAAGGGCAAAGATACAGGCTATTGAGACAGAAGTGGTTTAGGGTGTTTGGCTGTGCATTACGCCATTTTTACAAGGGGAGATAACTTTAGTGACTTCCTGCTGCTTCCCATATTTTTAGAACCCCACTGAAAAGGGGAGTCAACAATAAAGATGACAAGTTGTTGTCATGAAAGTATACCTAAACACTTTAGGCCAGGAGTTAACAAGAGAATGGAGCAGGCTGGTCTAGTGGTTCGAAATGACTTCTGCATTGACGCATAGGAAGTGACGATTAGTCAAAAGAACTGCGAGCATAAATAGATTCCTATTACAAGTGCCTCAGTGCAGAATTAGGTACGTCACGGAAATATGTGACATGCAAAACTTGCACAACTATTAACCGTTGAAACTGCTTAGATGCGAACTTCCGTTGATAGAAGCAGTTAGAGCATACCTCGTTCTGCTAAAGAGAGTCCCAAAGGTTGGCTGTAGACGCTTAAATGCTGCAAAATCTGTCGGTATGATTGCAAAACGTTTGTCAATTAGAGCGAAGCTGACCATCGTCAATTGTTGACTTCCCACGCCTTGTAAACTATCACAGGTACCTCCGGCGGAGGTACCGATAAAAAGTTGTGACAGGCATCAGGAGCTGCCTGTGACTGTCAAAAAATGACAACAAACGGTAGGTATTCCTCTTTTTTGACAAAATATAAAACAACCAGGGAGTTTTATTAAAAATCAAAAAGTGCTATTCGACCCTTATAGACATAAAGTTTTGTTACACACCATAACCCCCAGAACTTTCAATATTAACCAAAGATACGACTTCTGAAGTGGCTTTGATATCAGCCCACAGTACTCAAAACATAAAGAATTCGGCCGTTTTTGGTCTTAAATGCAGTGATCTTGCATACGAATCTGTTTTATCGGCACACTGATGTTTAAGTGACCTCCTTGCGCAAATATAAATGTCGACTGACTACAAATAAGGCTTGGTTTTTCAAAACAACAGCTGGAGGTGCCTGCAATGGTGTGGAGGTGCCTGTGATGTAAGCAAATATAGTGAAAATCTGAATAGTTATTGCAGCTGGAAATACTGACATATCTTCTCTAAACCACTGCCTGGAAAGGATCATTCATTCAACGCCCCATTAAGCTATCATAATGCGTATATCATGAAATTCCATGTTAAAATTCCTAAAACACCATCTCAAAGAGTTATTGTCCATTTTGTTTCCGCTTCTATTTGTCAATCATTGACGAATTTCACATAGTTGCTGAAAATAAACTGCCTAATTCAGTGTTAGGATCGTTATGACATGTGCGCTTAAATAAGAGTCAACATTTTTGTGAATGGTGATGACTGTGATCGGGAGGTGCTGCCTGTGAGTCATTCCAACTCGTTAAAAATTGTCGAGGTCACACTTCATGCCAGCTACACGTATGGTGTGTCAAATGGGTCAAAATTGCCGATACCCGTCAACAGGCATACACGTACAGGTATCTATAGTGTTGATCCTTTTGGTACCTCATATTCGTGTCGCTCGCATGTGTCGTATGACGCTCGCTGTATGTGTTAACTTTGTGGTAACTGGCTACAAGTGATTCAGTCTGGCTAGTTTTTAATTGTTGGCGCTAGAATCCAAATACATCCGTAAGGCCTACAGATTACATCATCGACAGGGGACATATTCTCAACGTTACACCTTTTAGTATATTGAAGTGATCGGAATCTCACTGTAAATTATGTGTGATTCAAAGTCTCCGAATAGCCACTGCATCAAATTTGGTAACAAAAGAGCACTTTCACTACATAAAAGTCATCTTCCGAAACATTGTTGTTTTTGCAAACGTTTCGAGTAGCTAGCATGGCGTGTGACCTCGACAATTTCTAACGATTTGGAATGGTTAACAGGCAGTCATCACCATTCACAAAAACGTTGCCTCTTATTTAAGCGCATTTCATAACTATTCTAACTCTGAATTAGGCAGTAAATTTTCAACAGCTACGTACAACTCGTCCATGTTTAACTAACAGATATGGAAACAAAACGGGCAATAACTCTTTGAGATGATGTGCTTTGGATTTTGGATTTCTGTTGTGAAGCATCAATGTTACGTGTTCTTATGTCCACTTGTCTGTAGTCTTCTAGCAATAAGGTCACCTGTATAGCTGCCCACTTTGCTTTCTGGTTTGTTTTGTAATTTAACATATAAAATAGGTAAAACAGAAGTTAGCGTTGTTTTCATTTGGGGTAGGTGAATGACCACCTGTCTGGGAAAGAGCTCTTTATTCTGTTTACCATGCGTGTCTTTTATGAACTATTGTTAATGTATACTTACTTCTATCTTGGTTTTGAGAGCAGGATGTAGAATCTGATTGTATAAGTTCATGATCATTGTCTGTCGTTTTAACATAAATATGCTTGATATTCGCATTATGATAGATTATTGCGACGTAGAATGAACGATTCTTTTAAGGCAGTGGTCTAAAGATGGAGAATATCAATATTTGCAACCGCAATGAATCTTCAGATTTTCGCTAAATTTTCTTACATCACAGGCACTTCCATTCCGTCACAGGCACCCCCAGTTGTTTTTTTACAGATCCAACCTTATTTGGAGTTTATCGGCATTTATATTTGGGCAAGGAGGTTTACTTTACGTCAGTGTGTCCCGATAAACAGATTTTTATGCAAGAAAAGTGTATTTAGGACCTAAAACAACCGATTTGTTCTTGTTTTGAGTACTTTCGACTGACCTTAAAGCCACTTCAAAAGTCATATCTCCCGTATGTATGTAAAGTTCCCGGGGATATATTGTGTGACAAAACCTAATGTATATAAGGGTCGAATAGCATTCTTTGATTTTCAATAAACTCCCTGGTTATAATGTATTTTATCAAAAAAGACGTTTGAAGATAAACAAGTTTAGGTCATAGAAACCTTCTAAATATTTAGTTTCTTTATTTTTCAGGTGTTTGTCGATATTAAATGATTTTGTTTTCTCGTAGGTTAAATGAGCTGACCAGAAGAATTTAGACTACCCATACAGTCACATATGCAAATGAGCCATATGCGATTCCTACAGAATCGAACACAATCTAACCACCCCTCTCGTACATTTTCTTACAGATTCGAACAACGCTGGCTTGCGATTTGGTATATAAAGAAAGTATCCTTAACCGTGGGCATTCTGGGTCTTAGTCTTCACTTCGACAAGAACGCCTTTATATTGCTCTTGAAAAGAATTATTTTTACAAGCTTTTTAACAACTTTGTTAACCTTACAACACTGAAGAAGTAAGAATGGAAGCTGATGTGTGGTTGCAGTTGTTATTCTGAGGATGTTGGGTTCGTTTATCGTTACTAAATTTATTTCTTTGCATGCATTTAAAGTTTTTGTAGGTTTTAGGCTCCTTTCAGAAGTGCAGAGTGGTTGACCTAGATTCAGGACCTTTGAGGGCTAGTACGATAAAACAGACTATAGAATGGTATTCCGCCCGTATACACCGGAAGTGCGTAAGAAACACAGCTATTTTTAGATGGCCTTGAAACAGAATGTCTACAGTGTACGCGAGGGATGTAGAGCAAGCCTGGAGCAGACAAGTTAAAGTTAAACTTTCTTTGTTTTCATGTATATTTAATTGTTCAAAGTTATCCAATGCATAGAATGATAGTTGAATCCAAGCTTATCATTAATAGATAATCAAGTTTTGATAGTAAACTGTACCTTAGTAATGTTTGACCTAATTTAATTCAGAGATAAGGTTTAGAGGTGCAAATTCTTTAAGGCATAAGTGGACATAATTCATTGGGTCTTGTTTGGGTTTTGCCTTAACCATACCCTGGGAGTCCTAAAGCATTCACATAGTAGGGCTATATTGCTACTGTAACTTAATCTAAGACATCAAAAGATAAGGATTAAGGTTTGCAGATTCTGTTAGTCATTAAGGGACATAACTCCTTGGGATATGTTTGGGTTATGCCTTAACCATACCCTCGGTGGCTTAGAGTGACCATATAATAGGGCTATAATGCTACTGTAACTTGCACTTTAGACATCGCGAGAAGTATTGGGTTAATTTTAAGATTTTAACTAATAACAAAGACTAAGGGCATAGTTAATTAAGTCTGAAATGGGAAATACATGGAGTTATGCTCCTGTCTCCCTGAGCAGACAATTTCGGGTTTTAACTGTTTGAGAATTAAATGATGGTTTTACAAAGGGTGGCATATACATGCTGTTATGCTCATTTGGCCTAACTTTGTGAGTTCTATATAGTTTTGGAACCGTACGAGAATATGTATAGATTATGTCTGTACTTCTCGGTAAAATTGCTTCCACAGATAAAGTTTGCAACTAAATAAGCTTGTATATATGTTGACATGTATATAATGTATATATGTATGTTCATGTATAATGTACATTAACAGATCTATCACATTTCACACAAATTGGTGGGTTATTCCTTTCAATCGTGTGACCTATATTAGATCTGCTATGGTGACCTTGCTATGCCCTGGATTGACCTTAACAAAGAATCAGACAGATCTGAAGATGCTGAAACTACTGGGAACTAGAGACTAACTGGAACTAGGGGACAACCTAAGAGGGTGTACAGATGACCACTAAGATGAGAAAGCAGAACCTACTTTGCAATAAAGTGTTTATTTTAACCCAGAATATATCATTTATTAAGCAGTCATTGCCTCAGTTATCCTTCACCCTCAGTCGTCTCTCCATTTAAGCTTTAAGGTTG
Source organism: Ctena decussata (assembly GCA_963989385.1). Classification (NCBI taxonomy): domain Eukaryota; kingdom Metazoa; phylum Mollusca; class Bivalvia; order Lucinida; family Lucinidae; genus Ctena; species Ctena decussata. The sequence continues at coordinate 37,498,652 of OZ022508.1, forward strand.
TCATCGTCCGTATTGCTATGCTGACTCATTCGAGCCACCCTGATATCCCTGCACCGAGTCCGAAGCGATCATACATGTGACCTAGACCCCTGTGACCCCGCAGTATTTTGTTGAAAAAGGGGCATAATTTTGTAAGTGCATAACCCCGGTGCCGTGAGCTCGACTTCCGGTTTTGAACGAGTCACCCTCACAGATCGTTCCATAGTAACATCGTGAAATTTTTGGGAATTTTCTGGTCGTAATATAGCGAATTAATGCGTATGTATTCGGCAAAGTGATGTTTTTGACTGGAGAGGCCATTTATTTCGATAACAAAGTTGTTAGTTTAGTGACTGCGCGCACAATACTGGTCTTATTGCCCAGTAAAGTGACTGACCCATTTTCAAGTTTGCATTGTTGACTTGGTTTTGTTGTTATGCCAGCTGATGGTCACATGATTTATGCGAGATTTTGCGGGAGCAGTGTTACGGTAAATTTATTGTAGACGAAACTAGGACTGTGACGCCATATCCCGTAGAAAAGATGGATACCAGCTGTGTTGAGCCAGTAGATCTACTCTACACGCTTTCAACTTAATACCTCTGCGATTTTTCCCTTCGAGAACAGCAAAAAGATGTAGCCAGAGTCTGCTCTGGGCAGAATACATTGTGCGTTTTGCCCACAGAATTTGGAAAGAGCGAGTGTTTTATTCTGCCGCCATTGATTCCTGAAGCAGTGAGTTTTTACCGGTTTACTAATACTGTTTAAGCATACTCATGTTGTTACTACAGAGTACTGAGATCAACCTATTTTCAACGAGGAGATTCTGCTTGTCTAAATACCTACGATCGGCCTGCAGGCCTAGTAAGTGCATGGCAAACTGAAGAGAAAAAATACAGGTCTGTGATATTTTATGGTCTATCCATCTTTTAAAGGCCCCATTGCTCTATCAGCATGAAAAAATTTATCATGAGGTATCGCTGAAAGCTCGCTATAGTTTCTTTATTCTATATGACCGTGATTAGCCAGTTTTAAAAAAAATAAAACATCCTTGAGTTTCACATAAAAAGGGTTTGAAAACCTATTTGGGTCATTTTAGTTGGCAACCTACTTTTGATTTCATAAGATGGTAAAAATACAATGTACAGGCGAGGAGTCCCAATCACTATCCCGCCTGTGTTTATATAGCATTGCTGGGCGGGAACCAGAACCGGAAATTGTATTTTGTTGAGCGATTTGTTATTTTTCAAAAAATTGTTTTCTCTACTTTTGCCAGTAATATGACTCGGTATTTGCACACCAACCTACATTTTATTACAAAACGTGAAGATTGAACCGCTTTTTACAACGATTTGAGATTACTCTCTTGTTGAGGCACTCCAGCAAGTGGTTTTTAGTGGAACTTTTTTCTTTAAAGATGCTTAAATATCAAAATTTTAGGTTTCACATACCCAAAACCATTTCTCGTAGCTAAATACTGATTTGCAGCATATTGCATGACCTCTTGTGTCTATTTTTATCATTTTTTGTTTGGAGGTGGGTTTTCCAATAGTAAAAATATTCCTTCTGGTTTCCAGCCTTTGATGAGGTTCATTTTAATTTTAATCAAGCTGGGAACCACCCATTATGACATCACAACAGAAATGATGTCATCACAAATCACCTGATCTGTTTTGGAATATGATCATTTCAGCAAAGGGTTGCTTTCAGTGTCAGCTACACTTATGCATCTTTTTGTTTTCCAAAGAGATATTATTTATGAAAATAACTGCTATAAGATTAAATTCTTCTGAACTGATTTCATGTTTATTTTATATGAAATGGTAACTTTCAAGAATGTGCTTGAAACATGCCACCCCTACAGCAATAATGGTTATCTTGAGACCGCCATTATGAAACTGGAAAAAATACATTGCAAGATATTACTTTCCAAGCTTGAGAGCATGCTAATGAATTTCAAAATCTCTACTGGACAAATCTGACTACGAGAAATGGTAGTAAATTGAACCATGTAAGTAGAATTTGCTGTTTCTTTATCCTTTAAGTATAAACTTCGAAAAACCACTTGCTGGAGTGCCTCAACAAGAGAGTATGCGTTTTTACCGTTGATAGGACTATGGAACTCTCCATAGTCCTACCAATGATAAAAATCGTCAAAATACAAATCATTATGAAACCCGTACAGCCTTCAGAATTAATGAAAATATTTCGGTTGGTGTGCTTTTTTGTATCATATAACTGGCAAAAGAGAAGGAACAAGGTATTTTGGAAAAATAATGTCTCTCCATAAAAATACGGTTTTCGTCACTGGTTCCCCGTTAAGCAATGAAATAATGCAACCGCGGCACAATCCTTGCTTAACATTTTTGTACGTTGTATTTTTATCATTGGTAAAACGCCTGTACCTTGTATTTTTATCTCTTGTACCGTGTGTTTTTACCATGAAATATAGCTAGTGAAATCGAAAGTAGGTCATTTTAGTTGGCAACTAAAATGACTCAGTTATTTTTTCAAATCTATTTTTTGGTAAACTCGAGGACTTTTTGATTTTTCAAAGCCGGCCAATCACGATAATAATCAATGGCGAAACTGTAGTGAGAAGTTTGCAGTGATACTTCAGGACAAAATATTTCGTGCTGATAGAGCTATGGGGCCTTTAAATATAAATGCCCCAGCAGCTATTGTTCTTGAGAGATAGACCACCCATAATTATGTTTTATACAGATGAGAAAAGAGAAATAAATCTGTTAATAGTAAATGCATCATAACGCAACCAACATCAGAATGATCAGCGCATTAAATACTAATAGTATATATAAAAAATTAGGGTTCTTGGTTAAGCAGTTTAAAAAGTTGGAAAATTCCAAATTCAAAAAAGGGGTATAATTCAGTAATGTTGACGGAAAAAATTGCCCAAAAGGTAATCAAGTGATGTACACCTTAGTCCCTAGCAGTATGACAAATATGAGGTGGACTTCACCTTAGCCCATAGCAGTATGCCAAATATGAGGTTGGTTGTGCGTTGCTGTGTGAAGTTCCAGTGCCGGGGCGTCCTACTGATTTGGAACATTGTAGGGCAAGGGCCTACTATGCTTGCAGGGCCTACTGTGCTTGCAGTTTGTGCGGGTGGGGGTTGTTGGACATTTTTCTCTCGTCTAGATCTATCATTTCTCTTCTTTCTCCCTCTCTCTGGGAGACGGTCCGATAGCCTATAGACTGAAATACTGTCTCAAAGGGTCGTAAAAGTATCCATAGTCCTATTAGCGATAAAAAACTACATTCAAATTATTGTAAAAAGCGGTTCAACCATCACGTTTGGCAATGAAATGTGAGTTGATGTGCATATATTGAGTCATATAATTGGCAAAAAGTAGAGAACCCAAGTTTTTGAAAAATAAACAAATCGTCCGACAAAAATACAATTTACTGTTCTGGTTTCCCGTCTAGCAATGCTATATAGAAATAGGCGGGATAGTGATTTGGGCTCCACGGCTGTACGTTGTATTTTTACCATTTTATTCAACTTATTGGAAACGGAAGTATGTCATTTTAGTTGTTTAAAGCTGGCTAATCACGATCATTTACCATGACGAAACTTAAAGTCTCCATAGTCCTATAATTGGTAAAAATCACCTCCGCACAAATCATTCTAAAACCGATACAGCCTTCAGAATTGGTGATAATTTGACGATTGATGTGCTTTATAGGTTCATATGACTGGCAAAAAAGGAGTAACAAGGTTTTTTGAAAACAATGACAAGTGTCTTCATAAAAATACGGTTTTCGTTTATGGTTCCCCGTTCAGCAATAGAATTACGCGACAGCGAGACATAAATGGGACCATTGCCTTACATTTTATTTTCACCATCTATTAAAAACCTGTACCTTGTATTTTTATCGTCTGTACCTTGTATTTTTATTATGTAAATAAAGGTTGTGAAAGCGAAAGTAGGTCATTTTAGTTGCCAACTAAAATGACCTAGATATTTAAAAAAAACATTTTTATGAGAAACTCGCGGACGTTTTAATTCTTTAAAACCGGCCAGTCACGATCATATAGATCTATATACAATGGCGAAACTAGTGAGAAGCTTTCAGCAATACCTCGCGATAAAATGTTTCTCGTTGATAGAGCAATGGGGCCTTTAACATCTCTATAGTCCTATCAGCGGTAAAAACGCCTATACTGAAATCATTGTAAAACGCGGTTTTGTAATGAAATGTGGGTTGTTGTGCATATATTGAGTCATATAACTGGCAAAAAGTAGAGAAAACAAGTATTTAAAAAATAACAAACCGCTCAACAAAATACAATTTCCTGTTCTAGTTTCCCGTCCAGCAATGCTATATAAATATAAGCGGGATAGTCATTGGGACTCCACACCTGTACATTGTATTTTTACCGTTTCATGACATCGAAAGTAGGTCATTTTAGTTGCCAGCTAAAATGACCCAAATAAGTTTTCAAACCCAATTTATGTGAAACTAAAGGGTGTTTTATTTTTTAAAGCTGGCTAATCACGGTCATTTAGAATGTCGAGAAGCTTGCAGCGATACCTCATGTTAAAATTTTTCATGCTGATAGAGCAATGGGGCCTTTAAGAAATTAAGCTTGTTCATGAGTAATTATAGTGGCACGTTCGAACGGTCATGCCCAAACCAATATGCCCCCTCCACTTCTTCCATGTTCGGAACATAAAAATACGGGTTTCGTCTCCGGTTTCTCGTTTAGCAATGACATTATGCAACAGCGGTACAATCTGTGGGACCCTTGCCTTACGTTGTATTTTTATCACCCATTAAAAGCCTGTACCTTATATTTTACCCCTTTGATTCAACACCTCCTATAAGCACTGGTTGGGAGCGTACAGTACGTGTGACCCGTTGTACCGATGTGTATAGTGGACGCATCTTTGTTCAAATATGGCGGGTAAGTTTCAGATCTGTTTATTTTTGTGTTTTAAAAATATAAAGTAAGGGAGTTTCAACTTAGTACCGATAGTTCGACAAGCCTAACTTCAGATCTTTTTGACATGCTACCTTGATTTTCTGTAGATTGTTATGATGTGCTTTATTTTCACATTTCATTTGAGAAAATCACTACTCTACTTTCGATTTCAAAAGGTGCATCCGTACCATTTCTTCAAATCTGTCCATCAGTTTTACATGAAACGACCGTATCTTCATTACAATTATTTTATGGTGTATGTCGGCTCAGGATTCATTGATCTTGTTAGATATCATGCTATGTAAGGGCAATTATTTTCAAAGAAAATGATAGAGGGGTCAAAATCTGTTCTGTATCGTGTGTCGCAAAACCGATTCTCAGTACTGTATGCTGTGTCTCAGTTATGCTGTATAGTGTATGATAACATAGCACAGAACTCTTTTCAATATTTTCGTAGGATAGGCTACAGATATATTACAACTAATGTTTTGGGCATGTAGAAACTTGGCCTAATAACAGCTTATAAACCGAAGAAGAAATATAAACTGTCAATTTCGCTGCTTACACAAAACAATCTGGGTGTGTTTACACATTCTTTAAACATAGACTCAGTATTGTGACACGGCCATTATTTTTCTCGTTTGTCCACCTGGTGATTGGCTAAGGGACGACTCATTTATTATCAGGTTGGGGTGGGGTGGGTGGGGCAGGAGTACATTTTCATACGATTCACTTAATTATTTATTTACGACCCTCTCATCCTCAGCCTCACCAGAATCCCCTCACCCTTTCTCCCCCTCGATAGGTGAGAAAAATTTTACGAACCTCACCCCCCCCCCCCCCCCCCCCCACCACCACCACCACCACCACCACCCCTACGCCCCACAGCGACCCTTCACACAAACAGCATATTACCTATTTTATGTCAGACTGGCCTTAATCCAACCTGTTTGAAACACAAAGAACATTTTCTTAAATATACTGGTTAATTTGAATCCTTGATGAGCATAAGCAGCAAAAAGATGCAGGAGAAAATAAATTAACAGAAATCGGACGCTGAATGCCCCATAAAGCTGGCCGGGCCGTGTAGCGCAGTCCGTAGGGCACCTGACTTATGAGTCAGAGGTCCTGGATTCGATGTCCGGTCTGGCCACATACTTTCGTTTCTGCTTCCGCTGATTCAAGAAGGGCACTTCTCAGTTACTAGCGGAAGTATGTGCACTTAGTACTGGTTAACCTCTTAGGAGGTCTAAGCAGGAATAGTGTGGTTAGGTTAAATGACCGTCCCGACATGACCATAGCTGTTTACCGTGGACGTAAATCAACAAATCAATCAATCAAACCCTATAAAGCTGGTAATAATATTAAGTGGGTTCTTGGGCGCAGTCGCCAGTAGCCACAGTAGTTTTTTTTGCTGATGGCAAGGCACCCCAGGAGATCTGATACCACAAACGCAGGAATTAATTTTACTTGAGGACGAAATCGTCTTCTCGACATGATTTTATGGACCATTGTATACTGGCAGTCAATGGGAATATAAAGCTACCAATTATTTTTTTTATTTTTTTAGCGTTTTTTAGGGGGGGGGGGGGGGGGGGGGGGGGGGGGGGGAGGTGTAAAAGTTTTAAAGTTGAATTAACAGACTCTGAAAAAAGGTAGGAGTAATGAGGTGTGTGTTGGGGGGGGGGGGGGGAGGTGAGGGGGTCTGTGGGGCGAAATTGAGGACTGGTGGAAGAATTCTGAACTCCCAACACCATATGTCAAACAAAACATAAAACATATGACCTCACGCCCTGTTTGCCCCAGCACCCCCCCCCCCCCCCCCCACTCCCCCGCAGGGATTTCGCTAAGGACTGAATGACTGGTGGTCCACAGACCCTGGTCCTCCCGATGTTTCGGCTATTCTTTATTATCATGTGTTTACATTAAATTCCAAAATCAGTTGGTCTCACTGGTCATGCCCAAAATTGACTAGTCCAGGACCAACGGACTTATGGTTAATAAACCCCCCCCCCCCCCGCCCCCCGAGAACGGCTTATTGTCTATTCTATTCTATTCTATCCCATAACCTTACTAGGTCGTTGGGGCACCACAGATGACTTCGAAACAATCCCTTTCCACTTTGTCCTGTTTTCAGCTGCCCTATTTGAGCTCGCAAAATCCATCCCTGTCCACTCTTTAATATTGTCATCCCACCTCTTCTTCTGTCTACCTCTTCCTTTTTTTCTTTCACTGTGCCCTGTAGAATCGTCTTTGCTAAACCAGAAGACCTTGAGACATGGCCAAACCACCTCAGTTTCCGTTTCTTGACCAGCGTCAGGAGTTCGTCATGTTCTCCAATAGCTGCTTGGATCTTTTTGCGAACCTCCTCATTGGTTATATGGTCCTTGTACGAAATGTACAGTAACATTCGGTAGCATCTCATCTCAAAGGCCTGCGTTCTTTTCCCTAACTCTGCTGTCAAGGTCCACAACTCATAGGCATACAGAAATATGGAAATGACAAGGGAGCGCATAAGTTTCACCTTTGATCCAAGAGATATGTTGTTATCTCTCCAAATTGATTTCAGCTTGGTAAGAGCTGAAATGGCTTGTGCAATCCTTGAGAGACCCTCGTGTTTTGAGCCATCATCTCAGACAACTGCTCCAAGGTATTTGAAGCTTGTTACTGTACCCAGCTTCTGCCCTTTTACCTTGATCACCCTCTAGATGCAATCTGCGCTGTTTGTCATCAGTTTGGTCTTCTCACAACTGATCTCCATCTTATACCTTGTGCAGGTTTGGTCGAGACTTTCAACTAGGGCTTCTAGTTCCTGCTCTTCCTCAGCTAGAGCGTTTATGCCATCGGCAAACCGCAAATTGGTAATGTTTCTGCCGCCTATGCTAACCTTTCTGTCTCGTTCTTCAAGAGCATCAGACATTATCCGTTCGATTTTTTGGTTGGTTGATTTGATGCTTAACGTCCACGGTAAACAACTAAGGTCATGTCGGGACGGTCAGTTAACCTAACCACACTATTCCTGGGCAGGCTTAGACCTCCTAAGCGGTTAACCAGTACTAAGTGCACATACTTTCGCCAGTAACTGACAACTGCCCTTCTTGAATCAGCGGAAAGAGAAACGAAAGTATGTGGCCAGACCGGGATTCGAACCCAGGACCTCTGACTTACGAGTCAGGTGCCCTACCGATTGCGCTACCCGGCCCGGCTTATCCGTTCGAGAAAAATGTTGAAGAGGATGGGTGACAAAAGACATCCTTGTCTTCTTTTTCATCTGGACTGCATTTTCGCCTTGTCGTATAGCTGATCGATGGTGCGAACTAGATTTGCACTGATATTGTACTTCCGCGTGGTGCCCCATAAGGCCGCATGTCATACCCTGTCAAAGGCTTTTTTGAAATCAATGGAGACATGGTACAGATTCTGCTGATGTTGACACACTTTTCACACAGGATTCTAAAGGTTGAAGATCAGTTCTGTGGTGCTCCTTCCTGCTCGGAATCCAGCCTGTTCCTCAGCGAATATCTCTTCGGCTTGTGGTTTAAGCCTGTTAAAGATGACTTTCAGCATGACTTTGCTTGAATGACTGATGAGGCTGATGGTTCTGTAGTTCTGGCAGAGCTGTAGGTTGCCCTTTTTAGGGAGTGTAATAATCAGCGACTGAGTCCATGGGGTAGGCCATTTTCCCGTTCTCCAGATCCTGTTACAGATGTCTGTTAAAACATCAATCATGGTCTCCCCGCCAGCTTGAACAAGTTCTGCTGGTATATTATCAACTCTGACAGACTTCCCCTTCTATAGTGTTGCTACTGCAATCTCAACTTCCTTACGTAGGCTCGGTTGTTGATCTTCTTCTGGGGGATGATTGCAGTCCAGAACCGCATTGTCACCGTAAGTCTCATGGTTGTATAGTTCTTAGCAATATTCTGTCCATCTGCTGAGAATCTCTTGTTGATCTGCCCTGTTTCTCTGAAGTTAGATCCTACATCAGCTGGTATGCTTTCTTGCTGTTGTTTTGTTCAGGCAAGTTTCGATCTCCTCGCACTGAATATCTATCCAGTCCTCCTTCGCTTTCTTCACTGCCTTTTGAATCCTCTTGTTTGCTTCCCTGTATCCTTTTGCTCCCCTTGTTTCATACCGCTTCTTCTTCAAATTTCCTCTGTCATCACAGAGGTAGAGAACATCTCAGACTCTGGTGACCCAGGGCTTCCGACGTTCCTTCCCAAGTATCTCACTGGAGCCAGCTGCATCAGTCACTACTGTATTGTAGGCGGTAATCATGGTATCTATGTCCATGTCATCATCCCTCAGACCAATGAGTGGTGCAAATTTCCCACCTATTGTTGCTTGAAAAGTGCATGCCACATCTGGGTCCCTTAACTTCTCCAGATCAAATTTCAGTCTTGGCTGGGTTGGCTTTCTAGCCTTCTTCAGATGAGCCATCATCACCAGGTGACGGTCACTACCTATGCTTATTGTAGATCACCAAAAATATTCCGATCCCTCCCCGCTACTACCCCCCCCCACACACACACATTTAAATGCACCCGCTACCCCTCCCCACCACCCAACCCAACCTGATAATAGTAAATCTTCCCTTAGCATGGCTATACTATAAGCTCACAAATGAGCATTAAGGCCAAGGTGGGGTAAAAATCATACCCCGTTTTGAGTGACAGACTGTGAAAAATGCCATATCTGGCACCTTTTGAACCAAGATATTGTGTAGAATAGGTCATACTTCCTGCTTGTGGTCATTTCAATAGACTAGTACTTCAGCCTTTTTCTCCAAGATTTTGTGAATTAATAAGTAATTGCTATTGTAACAAAGATTCGCTAGACGTTTAAACATTTATATTTAATTGAATAAAACAAAAATGCAATAAATCTTTGAATAAGTATCACACCTAAATAGGACATCCCATACAGTCAAAACAGCGTATCATATGACAAACCATACAGCAAATATGAGACATCCCATACAGTCAGAAAAAAATGGGGACGCTCAGTCTTGCTTTTCGTGTGGTTTCGTCCCGTACTTTAAGGATATTTATCATGAGTAAATCTCTTTATAGATTATTAATCTCTCTTAAAAAGGGATTTACTGACAAGTTTTTCGAATTTAAACGCTAAATCGGTCGATTTTCTGGTTACAGGTGGACTGATCTTATTACAAACACCAGTGATTTGCAGATGAAAAAATATATTTAGAGCAAAGAAAGCAAAATCTAACCGGCTCCAAAGACGTCCATAATGGATAACATAAATAAATAAAACACGCTTACCAAGTTGTTTAAATCCAAATAGTAAAAAATCAATAAACGAAAGCAAAGTTCACGCAGACACGTCCTGAAGGACACAAAACGGACAAAGATTTGTCCACTATACAAATCGGACAACCTGGTCACATGTACTGTACGCTCCCAACCAGTGATAAGAACCTGTCCTCATACTCATTAAGTCGTCACATTCCTTTTCCACACTACTATCTTTGCCAACGTCATAACAGTAGTGGAGGAGCGGCAAAAATTGAAAATAAAATTATTCAGCTTTTCTATGCTTTTGCCATATATATCATAACTTTTAATATTTGCAAGATATATGCTTTTATTTAGGGGTACTGGTTTTCGACCCTGATCAAAAAGTGGGCAACGGAATAGTGCAGATTTAACGGGTTACGGCGAATGAGTTTCACTTCATCAAAGCGACTTTTTTATGTTACTATAGGAATGAATTTTATTTCCGTGGAATTTATCGATGTGTTAATGCCGGCGAATCACTCATAAACTGAATGAAGCCCGAGAGGCTTTATGTTATGTTTCTGGGTGGTGATTCGCCGGCGTGTAGACATCGATTAAGTTCACAATATTTTATGCCTTAAATTCCAATTGTATCATGAAAACCACACTGGTCTGGTATTCATCACAGGCAACGTACTATAAATCTTGATTTTTTTTTTCGCATATCTCTTAGATTAATTTCAAACTATCATTCTTACGGACCTGGCAGTTTGTTAGTCAGACCAGATTTTTGAAGAAATTCCGTCTAGTATATATGCAGTGCTTGAATAAGTTTCTTTACCGATTCGTTGCATAGACGTTGTAGTCAAAAAATTGTTTTCAAGCATTTTTTGAATATGCATATGAATTCAGTAAAACTTTTGATTCCTATTTCAAGAGCCGGGGATCAGATGGTCCGTAAGACTATACTTTTGAAACAAATTTATCCTGATGAGCGGAACAAGCCAGATTCATGTACGTTGTCTTCGTTACCTGTGTTGAATGCCAGACCAGTGTGAAAACATTGAAAAAAGTTGTAAATCGTTGATTTTTGAAGCTTACGGAAAAAATAGTTTTATGAGATTATGACGCTGGAATTTACAAAGTCTTAAAGTTTATTTCTTCTAGCAATCAAATCGCACGAAACGAACTAAGTTGGAATTATTGAGAAGTATGGGATGGTGGTAGCACCTTGCAAGCATCCTCCAACAGCATAAGATACTTTTTATAACAGCAAGCATGTCTAAATAAACTCTCTCTCTCCCTCCCTCTCATTCAAAATATTCAATTTCTTATTCCTATAATATCTGATTTTCAGCAACGCATTCAAGGCCTGGTTGTAACGGACCTAAAGCTTATGCATGCAGACAATTAGGTCTTAGACTTTGAATTTGCTCAAGCTCATCTGATACATAGTTTGAATAAACTGCCCAGAAACGCTTCCCATGTTTCTTGGAACACCAGAAGGAAATGCACAAACACAGGAATGATTGCACAAACACACATACCCCCTATTCCCCCCCCCCTCCCAACACACACGTGTGGTTATGAGTCCAGTGCTCTTTTATTGAATTACCTTCGTCATGGTAGAGTTCAGTTCTTTATATTACGTGCTATTATTTGCAAGAGGTCGAATTAATTGATTAAATTAGTTTCCTTTCCTTTTTTTTCAAAAGAATCGACGAAGGTTATAACCTAAGAGCCTACTGACGACATTCCAGTACATAAGATGACGACTTAATATGTAATGTCATATAAGGTCGTCAGGTCCACCTTTCTGTCATTCAGTGATTTTTCACGAAACAAGTTAGTATTTCAGGAATAACTGAAATAAACAATCTTTTAGATTGATAATTCTGGTACCCATTGCAAAAAACGCTCTCAAATACCTTTGTTCGTTTGTGCATATTAATGCAAAATATGCCGCAACCTGACGACTTAATGTGCATTTTTACAATGATGACATTGTTGTGAGAAGCTAGGATAAAATATTTCAAGCTTACTAAGCAACAGGCTTTTAAGGGCAGATTACTACGGGTCGATACCAATTCAGTGATAGTTTTTCTTGTTTCTAACAACAGCATATAGAATCATCTCTCACCAGGGGAGAGCAAATTCTAGTGAGGATCACAATGTATTAATGTTTAAGACAGTTATCGCCTATTTGGATAAAAAGATGGTTCGCAACATCTGGCCTGGCGACGAATGAAAAAAAATATACAATTTACTCTCGTCATCTCACTCATTGATGTCTCAAAATACCTTGTGATATCAAAGTTAGACCTATTTTATATTCATAACGTTATCATACCACTAAACTGAGTAAGCCCATGACAAAGCACGGAAATAATTAATTTCACGGAAATCTCGGAAAACGAAAATTATGCATAAACTGCTTGTGGTTTTCAGATGTATTCGTTGTCCTTCGGTAGTTTGGCATATTTTGAAAAGAATTTTGATATTATCTGAGCAGTTTAGCTTGATTTGAATGTGAGGAGGTACTGATAAGCATTGATGAGTCCCTGAAATTCTGTGAAAGTTGCGTAATGTGTCCGTGTTTCTATGAAAGTTCCGTGAATCCGTTACAGTTCTTCGATCGTGTTTGATTCAATCAATACTGATTCCGTAAAAGTCCAGTAATATATCCGTGGATCTGTAAAAGTTCCGTGAATCCATGTTGGATCCGTGACAGATCTAGTTCTGTGAAAAAAATACAATAACAATTTATGCTCATGAGTAACTGAAAAAATCGGTGATTCCGTGACCGTGAAAAAGTCAATATGCCCAAGAGTCAATGAAGAGTTTGTGGATCAATGATAATTCCGGGGAAAATGCGATATTTCACAGACATTCACGGTCTTTGTACTAAATTAAACCAAATTATACAATCAGTATAATTTTTTTTATTCGTCATATTCTGAAATTCCGAGAGACTTTAGTCTATAGAAATCAAGGAAAGATACTTTTCCCCGAAATAATTATACGACATTTATAATTGATATGTTTTCATTATTATTATGATTTTTTAAATTAGATCTTCACTCTAGACATTCGACTTTTCTCGATTTGGTGTGCATTCAGTTTTATTTCCTGGCATTCTGGTTGAAACCAGAGCTGACAGCTTATGCCTTGGAGTATTGATTCGTTCAAATGCAGTGAAGAGGATGCTAAGAAGTTTGACACACAGATAGCTTGCAGGGAAATTTAGTGAACTTAGCGTCGTCAATACTTTTCATAAGATGAGTCCTCATTTTTGCGTTGCATGTAAATACAAAGAAACAGATTCTTTGCCGAATGCAAGAGAAACAGCAAATGCTTTCCCATAAATTCCATAGTCATTGGCATTTGGCTGAATGTCATTATTCATGAACTTTAAATTGACTGAACTATCAGGAGAACGGAGTAAGATACATATGCTTTTTTCAATACTACTGGACACTATCAATGCTAACCCTTTGTCATAAAACCTAATAGCTCAGGAAACAGGACTCTCGCTACTTCGCAAGTAGCGAGAGTAACCAAATGTAGACCACCATACTTTGGATGCGTATTAAAAATCCGAGTGGAGGAGTCTGTCAAAGGTCTGAAGCATGGCTTTTCGACATAGCAGCAAGACAATTGAACGGCTTATGTAGTATATACTTCATACAGGCTACGACACTATCATTGGCGATGTCCCCTTTAAGTCTTGCAAATGCATCAGCAGACAGATTCGTGCTTGATGTCTGATTTTACGCCTTTTCTGATCTCCCTAACCACAGTCTCATTTGGAACCGACTCATAAATAATGAAATTGCCATCTCTTATTAGGGAACCAATGCCCCTGTAACCTCTAACGACTGATTCTACTCTGTCAATTTCCTCAACAGGTTGTTGATGCGACAAGTGATCCTCACGTTATGTCAAGCAAGACTCTTTTTGTTTTCACACAGGTAGACTATTACTGTTGCAGACACCTGAAAGAGAGCATAACGCAGTATTTGCGCCCATCTCTATAGATAATGTATCTCCTATACATACAAATGCAATATGACTATTTCTTTGTGCGCCTCATCTTGACATGTATATAACTCTTTTAGGAACCTCTTATCAGTGATCCTTCTCTTTCCTTCAGTATTTTGTTATTAAAAGTACTTGGTGATTGCGTCGATCCGTCCATTCACCTTTCCAGTATCTTCACATGGGCCCACTTCGACTCGAACTTGAGTAGCTACTATAATTACTAAAGCTCCAATCGAAGTGCTACGGTAGCTACTATAATGAGGTCATGAACTTACAAAAGATCTACGGATGTTGAGACCGCCGTTACTCCAGCAGCAAGATGGCGGCCGCGGAAGACCCTCGCGATTTGTGGATGTAAGGCAAGTATTTGTTTTACAAAGTTGCGAGCAAACTGTCATTTGATGAATAATCATGTTTCTTTTTCTGTTTTCAAAAAGAAATAAAGAACGCAACTACGGAAAAGCAAAGAAACACACAGTATTTATTTCTGTTTCCATGGCAATCTACTATTGTAGCAACTTTTGGCGTTCGATTGGTAATGCGAGTGCGCATGCCCAAACTACTATGGTAGGAACTTTAGTTCGATTCCAAGTGGGTCATGAGAACTGGTGGCCATCAGATACCTAGTGTTTTATTTCTCCAGCATTTTCCGACTGGAATACGTAACTATACATATCCTCCTTTTGGTCTGAAATGGCCAGATGAAACTTTTTGTTTGTAGCCACTGACTCTTCTGAGTGCTATACACCAACTTTTAATTCCATTTTATACCATTCTAATTTGTCATGCTGTTGCTACAAAAATGATGGCGTTTTTAACGTTATTAACGTCTCCCACAAGAAACGCCCGTGAATGTGTTTGCAACAAATCATCCCTAGCTGATTCAAGTTCCACTGTTTTTCATTGTTGGTAAATGGAAAGCAGGTCAACAGCTGCCCACAGTGCATCCGATGTAAACACCTGTCATTCTGCGGGATTGCAAAGTCGTATGGTATGTAAGATGAAGGTAGCTGAATTAACTAGAGCAAGTGAGCAGGGGCTCACGTATACCCCCGATCAGCGCCACTGCCTAATGAAACCACCACCTTATGAAACTACTGGCTAATGAAACCAATCTTATATATGGTTTGAACCTGAAAGTAAACTTAGTCACCTATCAAATGGTTCCATCAAAGTATATTACAAACATCAGCAAAGAGTACCAATTTAACACAAAACTTTAATGTAAACATATAAGTCTGTGCCCATGACCTTGGTCAGCAGCAGCATCCAGATGATGTCAACTAAACTACATGAACATAGAAGTAAACTTAGTCATATATCAACGCAAAAGTTTAATGCAAATATACAAGTTTGTGACATTGACCTTTGGTAAGCAACTATGAACCTAAAAGTAAACCTTATCAAATAACAAAAGGTTCCATAAGGAAATAAAAAAAAGAATATAAATTTAACGCAGAACTTTAACACAAATGTTTAAGTGTGTGACCTTGACCCTAGGTCAGCAGCAGCATCTAAGTGATGTTAAGTATTCTGCATGAACATTTAAGTAAACCTAGTCATATATCAAAAGGTTTCATCGAAGGATGTTGGATATATAAGCAAAGAATATAAACTTAACGCAAAACTTTAGCGCAAATACACAAGTCTGTGACCTTGACCTTTGGTAAGCAGCAGCACCCAGATGATGTAAACTACTCTGTATCAACCTGAAAGTAACCATAGTCAAATATCAAAAGGTTCCATCAAAGGATATAAGAAATATAAAAGAAGACTGTAAACTTAATGCAAAAATTTAACGCAAATGTTTAAGTATGTGACCTTGACCTTAGGTCAGCAGCAGCATCCAAATGATGATAAGTATTCTGCTTGAACCTGTAAGTAAATCTAGGCACATATAAGTCTTACACAAATTTTAAGAACAGATCTGATGCGTAACCGCCAAGTCCACTTTTCGCTAAGGTTGACTGACCATTTTAGCACAATTTAAACTTATTCTGCTACAGCTTGCTTACTGATTTAACACCTTATCATGGCAGCTTTAATATTGACAGAAGCCATCTCTGCAGCAGATGCCATTGTAAACCTAAATTAAGTTGATTTTACCTTCACTGATTTGACTGTCAGAAATTTGCCACAACGGTGCTGACAGAATGGGAAATACTATTGCAGTCCCTGAACAGTCTGGCCTTCGTCTACAGTGTTTACCTAGACATTCCTGTCCCAATGTTTAATGAGGTGGTGCAAGGTTTTACAGATAATTATGGAACATTTATTTGCTTGTAAGACCAAATTCGCACTTGTGTTTACATATAGCTTTGAGTGAAAATCCAAGTATATGCATGTACATGATAAACAGTAAAATGAATAAGATGAAGAGGGAAAGATATCAGAATCCAGTTCTGTTCATGCAAAGAGATATACTAATAAGCATCAGTTCTGGAAAGCCAAAACTGCCATGGTGAAAGCCAATCAACAAGTTCTTATAGTTTGAAACCTGTTTCTCAAGACCTTGTATTCACACCGGGTAGGCGGCAATCGAAAACGCTCTTGCAATCGACGAACGCGGATCAAAAAGTGAGAAACAACGTTTTCGATTGCAAAATATAGCCAATTTGCAATTGAAAACGCTGTTTTGCAATCGAAAACGTTGTTTTCGATCCGCGTTAATCGATTGTAAAGAGCGTTTTCCATTGCCGCCTACCTGGTGTGGTATTGCTTATATACCAAATATTCAGTCTTCTGAATATCTGTTTTAAGGTCCAGTTTCCACAAATATCCAGTTTTAGTTCAGAAACCAGTTTCAAATATTTCAAAAGCAGAGTATTAGCATTCGAATCATAAAGTTCAGAATTTGGCCTTTTCGATGCTTTCATTTTAGGGGTCACAGCATGGCTTCTAAGCCTGTATTTACGCACAACTAGCCAGGTAAGAGATTTTGAACAGTGCACTGATTGCACATGCATAGTATGCTAAATAATACAGGTGTGACATCCCTTATTTAGTGAATAAACCTTACCACCACTGAACTAGACAGTGTAAACAGTTTTTAAAATTCGTAGAAGACCTATACCAACAGGCTTCATCAAAGGATATTGAAAACAAGCAAACATAAAAAACTTAACGCAAATGTTAACGGGCGGACGGACCCCACGACATATAAATATACTTTAACTATTGTTTTTGTCTGCTGCTGTTGTTGCGGTGCTCGTCATACACAATTCAGTCATTGTACCGCCTGACAGACATGACCCAGACAGGAATGCAAAATATACTTATCTCTAACATCCCGTCTGGTTTTCAATTTGTGTATTTTAAGGTGGTGATTTATGGTAAATGTAAAAATCTGCATAAAACCATAAAAATGTAAGGTATCTCCCGGAAAGTTAGCAGACTTCTTATTTTTGTTGTTCTTTACAGTTTAGAATACAAAATAGATGTACATGCTGCTTAAAAAAGTGTTTTTATAAGGAAAGATTAAAGGGTAGTTTTCTGCGCAATAATAAAAAAAAAAATAACATCAATATTGAAAATTTACGTAGTACTGAAGGTGCGTTATTGCATAATGAAGAGCGACCTAGCAATTATTTATTCAAATTGTAAAGTAGACCAGATGAAAACGGTAGCTTTTTCTCAAATGTTCAACCATGTACAAGGTAATGTACACTGGATGCATTTATTAAATATAGGGTAGGCAAGCATACCTATGTAACACCTACAGTATAAATAATACATTACTTACATGATCACTGGTGTGTAGATGAAATTGTTCAACCTTGTTAAAATAGTCTCACCTGTTTCACCTTTGTGTTTTGACAAAAAAATTGGACAAAGACGCATCTTTTTTCATCTGCTCAGCCTGATAATGTGTGAAAGAATTTGAAAAAATAATTGCTAGCTCGCTCTCCATTATGCAACAAGGACCTCTCAGCACTAGGTATATTTTCAATAACAAAATTACCCTTTGATTTTTCCTTATAAAAACACTTTTTAACATTAACAAATGCTGCAATTTTGGAGTCTGAATTGTCAGAAACAACATAAAAAGGCATATGCTAAGTTTTGGAAAGATCAGTGTTATTTTGAGTATTTTATGCAGATTTTTGTCTTTGCCCCAAATCAGTAATTATCAACACCTTAAGAAACAGAGAACAAGGGGATCAGATAAAAAAGTAAAGAGGAAAATTTTCAGGAACTGACACAATTCCAGATCCAACCAAAGACACCATGTGGGAAAGAGATAACACAAAACTAGTCATCACCAAAGACAACACCAGGGCAGCCATGTGAACAGCAATTTCCCATGTATGTGGTCAACGGGCTAGCCTGAACATCACAAACAATATATCAATAACAGATATAGCAACTAACAACATATAAAACAATCAAGAATATCCAAAACAGAAATGCCGCCTTGGGACGGCCAGTAGTGCAATTACTGGGAGGGGGCTTAACCGGTAACGGTCTTAAGTGTTCATCACCTAATACCCGTGACAACTATAGTTCCGTGACGATATCGTTACGGGTTTATGGCAGTCATCTGAATTGTTGACACACTACTGACAGATGTCTTACCACGATGCAAGGTGATTTGAGCGGCGACACGACAAATCCAACAAAGAGGCATATGCACCGTGCGAAGAGAAGATTCAGATATTAAAGGTTAGCGTAGGGCCTAAGCTACCTCTATGCTGACAGTGAAGACTCAGATCAGACTCGGCCGATGCCTAGTAAGAAATAGTATGTTTTATCTATATACTGAATTTGTCAGTTGTAAGAAATCCTGCAGTATGTCACCCTACAACAGTTTTTTCTTACAGATTTTCAACATCAAGCGGGGTCCATACCATATATGTGACCAGTCATCCCTTGATGCGGCATATAATGCTGTAAAGGTGGTATGAGCGTTTGTTGGTTGTTTGGGGTTTAACGGCCCTTTGAGACAGTATTTCAGTCTATATCGGGCCGTCTCCCAAAGAGAGACAGAATGAAAAGAGAAATGACAGACGAGAGAAAAAATATCCAAACAACCCCCACCCGCACCTACTGCAAGCACAGTAAGTCCTTGCCCTACTATTATCCAAATCAGTAGGACGCCCCAGCACTGTAAGTTACACCCAGCATCATCGCACCACCCAACCACCCCCATGAGCGTTTGTGGTGCAGCCCGTAGTTTTGGTGTGCCTGTGACAACTCTAAGGGGCAGGATAGCAGGAAGAATCAGCATTGACATTACACACACGGGTCATCCTACACAGTTTAGCCAGGAAGAAGAGGCATTACTGGTTGAACATATTAAAAGCATGGCAGAAATAGGCTACGGTTATACCTGGGCAGAAATGGTACAGCTTGCCTCAGATTATTCCCATGACATTGGTAATAAGGGTGAAAACTCACATATCAGTCAGGGTTGGGATTGCCACTAATTAAAACGATGGTCAGAATAACATACTATAAAACCTGGCAGCTTATCACTTATCAGAGTTACGAGCAAACGCTGCATCTAAAGAGTGTGTGTCAAATTACTTTACTGAACTTGAGAAAATTCTGTCAAAGTACAACCTAAGCACGAACCACAATCAATGTATATGAAAAGAGGATAAATACTGGAGGAGGAAAACCACCTAGTATTATTGCTTCTAGAGATAAAAGGGCATAAGTTGTGATCTTAGAAGGGGCACTCACTGTTACTGTTCTTGGTTGCATCTAAAGAGTGTGTCAAATTACTTGGCTGCATCTAAAGAGTGTGTCAAATTACTTCACTGTACTTGTAAAAATTCTGTCAAAGTACAATCTAAAAGACAAACCACAATATATTTACAATGTATATAAAAAGAGGATAAATACTAGGGGAGGAAAACCAACTAGTATTTTTGCATTGCTTCCAGAGATAAAAATGTACAAGTTGTGACATTAGAATGGGCACAGACTGTTACTGTTCTTGGCTGTGGAAGTGCATCCGGGTCTTTAAATCAACCCTATTCTGTTTTCCCTGGAAAGTGAATGTTGCCAGAAGTGCTTCAAGGGGCAACACCAGGGTGTGATGGGACTGTTAGTCAGTGCCAGTACAGACTGTTACTGTTCTTGGCTGTGGAAGTGCATCCGGGTCTTTAAATCCACCCTATTCTGTTTTCCCTGGAAAGCGAATGTTGCCAGAAGTGCTTCAAGGGGCAACACCAGGATGTGATGGGACTGTTAGTCAGACTGGCACTGGTACATGTACATGTCGCATAGATGTCGTGAGCGGTCATTTGAAATAACGCAAACAAGGTAGAAGAATGTAACGTAAGCTACAGATAAATGAATGACTTGGTGATTTTACGACCTTCTAAAGTGTCTTTCAGCTATGGAATGGTATGATACCTACAAGTTACACCCGTGCTTGAAATCCACGAATGAAGATTTAAGGCCGGCTTTTGAGATATAAACAAAAGTCTGATTTTAGCTTTCTGGTTTGATAAGTATCAACTATTAACGGATTGCTTAACGTAGACCAAGCTTTCTGTTAAAGCTATACTTGTTTGTTTTACCACCACATTGCAGCCATATTTTGCAACCCATGGATGTCGGCTGCTTTAGTCCATTTGAAAATTTATACCAAGAGAAGGCCAATTAATTCATGCGACTCCATCACAGGGTATGATGTTTGTGGACTGGCTTAATGAGCAAGCCCTCAGCCCATCTCACTTACGTTCAGCATTCAAGAAAACAGGTATTTTCCCTTTTTTGCATCATTAGTAAGAGAGGACCTTACTGCACCATCACTGCCTTATATCTCTGTCTAAAGAAGAAACTGCCAATATGAAGTCGATATCTGACTGCCGCATGAATTCCGAGTGTAGTCCTGTTAATACAATAGTTAAGTCAACAGAGAATTGTGCCAGATGTTTAGACAAACGTGGTGGGCCTGTCTTAATGCAGGTCAAAATTGCTAAAATGCCAAGGAGAAGTATACACAAAGTTGATGGAGGGAAAGCAGTGACTAAAGACATTGTATTCAGTCAAGTACAAGACTATGTATCTGAAACAAGCAGTAAAGGAAAGCAAGATAAACATAATATGAAACAAAAATGCAAAGATAAGAGCCAACCTTTTGCAGATTCTGTTCCGTCGAAATGCACCAACAAACCTAGGTACAAAGGTACTTCATCTGTTGCAGACCCTGTCCCTGGTACGTCCGGTATGTCAATGATTTCAAAACCAGATCAGTCAGTAATAAATTCTAAAAGTGACTGTGATTCAACAGAATCAATAGATGAATCAGCAAAATGTTGTGTTTGCAATAAATGGGAGCCTGATGCCCTATGTAGCATTTGTTCAGTGGGGTAAAAGTGATGACTATGGTCCCTGTTGTCATTTGAGCCGCGACACGACAAAACCAACAATGTGGTTGTGCGCCCAGCCCAGACTCAGATCAGCCTGGGCATCCGCCCAGTCTGATCAGAGTCTTCGCTGTCCGCATGGAGATAGATTAGACCCTAAGCTACCATTTGAGCTCTTAACAAAGACTCTGAGTAAATTGGGCGGATGCCCAGGCAGATCTGAGTCTACCTTTGGCGCACAACCACATTGTTGGTTTTCTCGTGTCGCGGCTCAAAAATTTTATCTTTCTGTGTCCCTGAGAAGGTTATCGGGCGAGGTGACAAGTTCAAATGTCCACATTACAGAGGCACAGATCAACAAGTAACTCAGTGATCAAAGCTATTATTAGTATTTTTCTAAGTTATTTTACTTCAATTTCAAATGATTTTAATGAGAGGATTTCATTTTGTCTTGAACATATGAAAATTATATCATTTTCATACAATTACCTGCTTCAAAAACATACTATGTAAATGGAAATTATGTTGTCATTATTTACCTAACTTCATTTCAAATTACCGTATATGGAGCTTCTCATATCCATGGACGAATCGAAAGCGTCGAACTTGTTGAATGCTTCAAAAAATTATGTTTTTACGGGTCACTGAATCAAAGGTAAGAGTTATGGAGTTCTGCTTTTTATTCTTTGCATTTTTCTATGACATTTTCATATGGTTCATCAAAATTTTTCAGATCCCTCAGTCTCACCAAAATTATTTTTTCCGATCCACCCCCACCGCGATATGTGACAAAAATTTATGACCCCCTGCCCATCCCAGCTACCTATCACACACACACACCATATTACCTATTTTATGTCAGAATGACCTCAATCAAAACCTTTATGAAACACAAAGAACATTTTCTTATTCTAAGAAGTAAGTTTAAACTTTGTCTGCATTTCTTGCACTTTTTTTTAACTTATGACCATCTACAGAAATCTGTTGTTGAATGCTTACTAATTATAGCTGTTATTAATATTAATTGGGATAGTTGGGGGGGGGGGGGGGTCGTGGGGCGAAGCCAAGCCCCCAGAAGCTACAGTAGTTTACACTGGGTGGGAGCGTACAGTACAAGTGACCGGTTGTCCCGATCTGTATAGTGGACGCATCTTTGTCCCAATATGTCGGGCAAGTTTCAAAATTGTTTATTTTTGTGTTTTAAAATCATTGAGTGTAGGTAGAACAGCTTGCTCGACAAGCCTTAATACAGATCTTTTCGACATGTAACCTTAATTTTCTGTAAATTGTTATGATATGCTTTATTTTCACATTTAATTTGAGAAAATCACTACTCTACTTTCGATTTCGAAATCTGCGCCGGTACCATTTCTTCAAATTTTGCCATCAATTCTATATGAAACAACCGTGTTTTCTTTAGAAATATTTTATGGTGTATTTAGGTTCAGGATTAATTAATCTTGTTAGATATCATGCTAGGTAAGGGCAATTATTTTCAAAGAAAACAAAAGAGGGGTCAAACACTATTCTGTATCGTGGGTCGTAAAACCGATTGTCAGTGAGACATCCCATACAGTCAGAAAAATTTGGGGATGCTCAACTTTGCTTGTCTTGTGGATTCGTCCCGTACTTAAAGGATACTTATCATGGGTAAATCTCTTATTAGATCATTAATCTATCTTAAAAAGGGACTAACTAACATTTTTTTCGAATTAAAACGCTAACTCGGCCGATTTTCTGGTTACACGTGACGTGATCTGATTACAAACACCAGTGATTTGCAGATGAAAATACGAATTTAGAGCAAAGAAAGCAACATCTAGCCATCTCCAAAGATGACCATAATGGAAAACATAAATAGAGAAAACACTCTTACCAAGTGGTTTACATCCAAACAATAAAAGAAAACCGTTTCACACAAACACACCCTGAAGGTCATAACAACGGACAAAGATTTGCCCACTATACACATCGGACAACGGTGCACATGTACTGTACGCTCCCAACCAGTGGTTTAGTTAATGAAAAGGCACCTGGAGAGCTGATATCGCAGACGCAGGCATTAAATTTAATTGAGAACAAAATCGTCTACTCGACATTATTTTATAGACACTTTCCTACTGTTCCTCTAGCAAGTCAATGAAAACGGATCTGTTTTGGATACGAAGCTGCCCAAGTTTTGTGCATCATTTCCATAAATGTATTTAAGTTTTGAATTTGAAAGAAAAGAGTCGGAAAAGGTTGAAGTAATGGGAGGCTGGGGGCTTTCACCTCCCCCCTCCCCCCCCCCCCCCAGAAGCTGAGACATTTTTAAAAATGAAGACTGATGGAAGAATTAAAATATATGCCTCCCCCCCACCCCCCGCTGCTCAGAGGTTTATCGATTTCTGGTCCCGTCCCCCCCACTCCCAATGTACCCCCGCACCGATAATAGATGACTGGTCCCTTAAGCATGTTAATTGCGAAGGGTTTAGAGACTTAATGTTAGTTGGTTGCAATAAAGGTGGCGCCTATTTCATACGGGAGTGGTCGTGGTGGGGCGATAGTGCCGGGTAACTTTCAGTGCCTGTGCATCCTACTGATTTGGATAATTGTAGGGCAAGGGTCTATCGTGCTTGCAGTATGTCCGGGTTGGGGTTTTTAGGATATTTTGTCTCTCCTCAATCATATCCTTGTTTTTGTCTCCCTTTCTCTGGAAGACTGCTCGGTATAGAATGAAAAAATCTCTCAAAAAGACATGAAATTTGTTACAACCAACAAGCGACTATTAAATATATTGTAGATACAAGGTTCATAGCTTCGATAAAAATACAATGTACAGAACAGCGAACAACGCTTGTGTGACGTAATACATTTGAGCAGATGACGATCATTTGATTCGTAGGCTCTTGTGGTTGTGCGGTGTTGTGGCCCTAAAAAGTCTCCCCCGTCCCGTACTTCATATAAATGTTCTTATTATTCCAATTCACAGGGATTGTTTGCTATCACTTTTCAGTATTCCTGTCTCTGATTCCTTACCATTTTGATATTGTTTTGAAAGGTCATAAGTCAAACGACATTCGTATCCCGTTGTTTAACTGGTAGATCTACTTACTTTTTGTCTGTGGACTTGAATGAGCCATTGATACGAATTATGGGATCTTGTTATACCGTTCCTATAACAACAGGGCATTTAAATACACGACTGATTGTATGCTTGTTTAATCTTAAATCAACATGGCTTCTTCATTAGTTTCTCTTTGTTGTGCTCTAATAGTTTCCTTTATTTTTAAATGTTCAAAAGATTGTTCTTGTTTCTTGATGTTATTTCAATAAATGTATAAATTTGTTAGTAGCTACCTGATTTTGATGTGGATGAATCCTCGGGGAGTTTGTTTAAATGGTAAGTCCACTGGCACTTGACCAATACTGTGTATGTATGTTTAACAGCGTTTCTACGAAAAAAAAATGTTTCCTTGGGGACCGACCATTTGATATTCTGGGGTGGGGGGGGGGGGGGGGGGGGCCTGGTATTCTTGATGGAGACACATTTTATTTCACTGGCCTCTGGAAACAATTTCTTTTTTTTTTCACCTTGTGGAAGCTAATTTATTTTTTTTACAAACTAACTCAAACAGGTTATTTTTTTTATTATTTTATAGCTGAACTATCAGATCCTTGTTTACTTGATCTTAATATTCTTTTATTTTACCCACATCAGTATTTTTACACCTTTTTTCTCACAAAAAGAACATGGTGCTGTCTTTAACCAAGCGAAGGGCATGGCTTAGCTTGCTTTTGCAAACCAGTGCCTGGAGCATGTTACTCTTTTCATCTAAGGTACAGATACAAACATCCCTGTATGAGTTTGGCAAAAATTAGGCCTTAAATTAGGGATATTTTGGCCAAAATTTAGGGCTATTTTGGCAAAGTTTTAGGGCTAACATTAGGAATTTAAGGGTTTTTGTCTATCCCAATATATGCCCAAACATGCTTTATTCGTCCTTTAGAAAGTTTGATAAATACTTACTGATAGAGGCACATTATACATGAATGGCAATTAATAAAATGGCTGAAAGTTATGTGTTAAGAAGTTAACAAAGGGGGCTCTTGGGGCAACGCCCCCCAGAAGCTAAAGCAATTTCCAATTTCAATGGCAATTTTAAGACTGTAAACAAGAGAAAAACAAGGAATGATGGTAAAAATAAGGGTTTTTATATTTAGACTTTTGCCTTTTAGAGTGTTTATTTTGCCATAATGGTTTTGTCTCCCATAAGCTAGTGACTCTTTTGCAATTCAGTTTTAGTGGAAACATTTACTTAGTAATGTGGCAGATCAATGATACATGTATGTGAATGTTGTATAGGATGTTTTTGTAAATGTATGCACATGCGGGCCCGCTGGTGTAAACCAATTGTAGATAATATTAAAATATAACTATAAATATGGGGGTCTGGGGGCGCAGCCCCCAGAAGCCAGAGAGATTATAAAGACTCAATTCCAATGGAATTATCTGCAGACAATATTTTTTTTTTTGAAATGTTGGGTGGAGACTGGTTATTTTTTTCTCTTACTTTTGAAGCCAGATTATTTTTTGAACCCCCTTATGAGCCAGGTTATTTTTTTTTTTGCATATCCAAAGACGGAATTTTTTGATAAATATACCAGCCCCTCCCCCCCCCCCCCCCCCACCCACCCCAGAATATCAAATGACCGGTCCCTTGCTAATAAAAGTATAAGACTATGGTCAGGCAGCACCTGAGCTCGACCCACAGACGATCACAAACCTGGTTCAAAATTCGAGTATCGTTCGCGTTCCGACAGAAATCTTGATAAACCCATCAACAATGATTCTCGAGGCATAGATAAAATTTCTGTGCAGCCTTCGAATAATGAGAAAACTTGATTTGATTGTCAAAACTTTTTCATGCCTTCGTTCAGGAGAAAACGTCTGTCATTGTTTACTTCCGGTAAGGGAAATAACACGTGAGATTCACGCGCTAAAAGACGGTTCTGATCCGGTAATTTGAAAAGTAAGGTTACACACCACCAAATCACAGCGGTAGAACTGCAGCGCGGAGAGTCTACAACGAGGCTGTAAAGGTTTTCGGTTGATTTCAAAGCAGTATTCATGGTTGTGGCGACATGTAAAAGAATGAGGTGAACTCGTCAGATTTCTCGAGAAGCATACAATGGTTGTAGTGAGTGTGAAGACCGAACAACGGCGTAAGCCGGTCAAGGAGCGGCGCATGAGCCAACGAGATAAACGGGTACCAGAAGAGCCCGGATGAGACAGTTGGCGGGAGACGACGGAATTGTAAAGACCACGAGTTGATACAACGAGAATTATAGAAGTGTTTCGAGCGTGCGCTACCACTGTAATTAAATAGGTAAGCCCCGAAACACTTTACTGGTGGCAGCTTATTTCGAATTCACGCTGAAATTGCTTTGTATAGCAGCAATTGTTGTGCAAAGTCGCGTAGAATCTGATTCAAATTTGCAAACTGCAAAACAATTTTTGCGGTTTTCTCCCGCTTGAGTGCTTCTGCAGCGCATTACTGCCACAGTCCCTGTATATTTGCACCATCTGTCTGATATTTATGTCCCGGCCTTGCACTTTGTTGACATTTCAACTGTGCTGAAGTGATTCATACCTGGAGAGATTGCACCTGGAAGGCACAGCCAAACTTGCTAACTTTGGTGGATCTATGGTGTGTGGAGTGGGACAAAATACAGGTTAGTGCAAGATTCTGTCGGCTACATCTACTCTCCCTATACTCTTTTGACGTCTTAGTTGAAGCTCACAATGGCTCAAATATCTGTTAACTTTGCGTCACCAGAGGAATTGAAACTGATACCAGGGGTGGGGACTAAGACAGCGGATGCCATCGTGGCCATCAGCAATATTACGCCAATATTGCTCACTGGCATTATGCGGAAACCAGTTTCCCCGGCAGTCTTAGCTTGTTTAGGTTTTACCCCTAATCCGGAGTATTATGGTGAGGGAGAGGGTGAGAATCTGGGGGAGGAGCAGTATGAAGATGACTCAGATTCAGAATTAAGAAAATCCCAAATTAAGAAACAAATTGAAAGTACATTATGGCCTCACAGGGAGGGCCATACTGAGCCAAGCAAGAAGGGTGCTTATGGTGGTGTAGGAGCAATTCCTGGATCATCATCAGTCACCAAAGCTAAAAAAGCAACAGCCGCAAAGGCTGACCTTAAAGGGCTTGACTCGGCAATTATTCAGACTAAGAGCACTGTTAAGTCGCAGGCAACAACAAAGGACATTACAAAGAGTAGGCGACGGCTCCAACTTGGGGACATTTCCTCAGGTGAAGAAGAGCCTTCGGAGCGTAAATCAAAACAAGAGTACTTCTAGAGACAGAAGCCTACCATCTGCAGATAAGACCAAGAAATCCGAGCCGCAGGACTCTTCAGAGGGGGGAGAAGACTCTGACAGTGACCAAGGCCTTAGCCTACATACTGCGAAAACAGTGTCGAGGCATACCGGCGTTGAGATCTCTTCCCAAAACTCTTCAGTATGATGGCAAGACTAAGTGGCTATCGTTTAAACACAAGTTTACACGATACGCTGATGCATGTCAGTGGTCAGCTGCGGAATGCCTGGACTGCCTCTGCTGGTGTCTCACGGGCAAGGCTAGTGATTACTGTGCCACCTTACTGCAGAGGTCAGAGCATCTGTCCTATAGAAAACTACTGTCAAGGCTTGAAGAGCGGTTTGGGGACAGAGAATTGATTGCCTCAGCTCAGGTTAGGTTTCAGCAGGCAACTCAGAAGAAAGACGAGTCGCTGGAGGATTGGGCTGACCGTGTATTGGAACTGGCGGGAAAAGCTTTCAAGGAAGTGCCAGAAAAATACAGTAATTTGCAGGCTGTGACACGTTTTTGCCTAGGCTTGAGGGATCTGGATGCTGGGCACCATGTCTGTATGCGGAAGCCAAAGACCATGGATGGTGCAATGAATGAGGTGCGTTTGTATCAGCATACCAGAGATGCAATGTATGGCCGGAAATCTGGACGGAGTATTTCAACAAAAATCACTGCAGAGGACTACGAGACAGATGTACCACAAGTCTGCTCTGTAGCTGAGAAACCCCGTCCTAGTACATCAAGTGCTTTGGAAACGGCAGTTGCCAAGCTGCAAGAGGATATGGCCAAGATGTTCCAAAAGCTAGATAAGATGCAATCACAGCCGCAGACTCAGGGAGCTAGTGGCAGACAAGCCAACCCCAGGGTAGAAAGGCGAAGATGTCACAACTGCCAGGAAGTAGGCCATCTGCGTAAAGATTGTCCCAAGCCGAGGAGCAAGGATTTAAACAAGTCGGGGACGAGCCAAGGGGCCGGGGCTCGGGCCCAGACAAAAGAAGGTCCAAAAGGCGGAGCTCAGTAGCATTAAACGATAGTGGTCAGGTGGTTGGTAATGAGAAGACAACTGAAGAAGAAAGAGAAGACTGTCCATTGCATGTTGCATCATCGCATGATGGTGCAACGTCAGACGTGAATATCAGTACATCGCAGCAGTGCGGTGCAAGCACAGATGTACAAGAAAACGGCACACCTGAGACCCAGTCAGAAAACAGGGAGATTAAAAAGGATCATGTCCCAAGCGACGTCCCACCAGTGAAAGTTTGTATGCTGAAATCAGTATCTAAGTTCACTGCTCCAGTGCAAGTGGGAAATTTAACAGTCGAAGCAGTCATCGATACGGCAGCAGAAGTCACCATAATATCTGACAGAATTTATGAATCATTAACAAGGCCTCCAAAAAAGTTGCATGATGTGCGACTTGATACAGCAGGAAGGCAGATGTCCATGAAGGGTTTTGTAGCAGGGCAGATGTCCATGAAGGGTTTTGTAGCAGGGCCACTTAAGTTGAAAATTGGCAAAAGTTACTACAACGGTCCTGTGCATGTTGCCCCGATTGAGCAAGATATGCTGTTTGGAGTCGACATTATGAGGAAGGGTGCTGCAGTTATTGACATGGGAAAGGGTACCTTGACATTCAACGGCCATGAGCTAACTATGAATATTGGCAGTGAAGATGGTACTCCACAGATAGCCAGAGTGACTGTGGCAAGACGCTTGGTGATTCCGCCAAACTCAGCGGCTCAGGTGAAGTGTAAGATGAACCAACCCATGCCTGACTATGTTATTGAACCAACACACACAGAAAAAATCTATGGACCTCGAGTAGTGCGTGCTGCTGGGACAGACCCAGTAGTGTGTATTGTGAACTGCTCAGACAGATATAAGTTGTTAAAGAATGGAAAGGAGATAGCAAGAGCACATTCAATCCAGGAGTACCTACCAGACACAGAAGAGGCAGGGGATGTGACGCAGCTTGAAGACATTGGGGTTTGTGACATTTCACAGACACCAGGCCACATTGATGCTGATGAACCACAGGTACCAGACCACCTGAAGGAAACCTTTGAGGCCTCGGTTGAACATCTGGCTTCAGAAGAAAAGAATCATTTAGCAGCATTGCTGAATGAGCATGCAGATGTTTTTGCAAAGGATGAGTTTGACCTGGGTACCTTTACAGACATAGAGCATAGCATCAATACTGAGAATGCCAGACCGGTGAAGCAGAGGATGCGCCGAACTCCAGCCTGTTTTGTGGGAGAAGAAGAGGCTCACCTTAAGAAAATGTTAGATGCTGGTGTCATCCAAGAATCCACATCGGAGTGGGCTTCATCCCCAGTTCTTACCAGAAAGCGTGATGGTAATGTACGGTGGTGCATTGACTACCGTGGTTTAAATCAGAAAACGGTAAAAGATGTCTTTCCATTACCGCTAGTAGATGACTGTTTAGATACTCTATCCGGGAGTATCTGGTTTTCAAAGCTCGATGCCAACTCAGCATATTGGCAGATTAACATATCGCCCGAAGACCGCCATAAAACTGCTTTTCATACGCGTTATGGTCTGTACGAGCATGTAAAAATGGGATTTGGTTTATGCAATGCGCCAGCGACGTATGCCCGTGTAATGAACCTCGTGCTTCGCGGATTGAATTGGAAGACGGTTCTTGCGTTTCTCGATGACGTCTTGATAATGAACAAGACCTTTGATGATCATCTAGCGAATCTAGGTGATGCATTAAAGGCCCCATTGCTCTATCAGCATGAAATATTTTATCATGAGGTATCGCTGCAAACTTCTCACTACAGTTTCGCCATTGATTATTATCGTGATTGGCCGGCTTTGAAAAATCAAAATGTTCTTTAGTTTACCATAAAACAGATTTGAAAAAATAACTAGGTCATTTTAGTTGCCAACCAAAATGACCTACTTTCGATTTCACAAGCTTTATTTCATGATAAAAATACAACGTACAGGCGGTAAAAATATAAGGTACAGGCGTTCAACAGGTGATAAAAATACAATGTACAAAAAAATTAGGCAAGGATCCCATTGATTGTGCCGCTGTTGCATTATTGCATTGCTTAACGGGGAACCAGAGACGATATCCGTATTTTTATGGAGACTTAGCATTTTTTAAAAATACCTTGTTCCTTCTTTTTTGCCAGTTGTATGCTACAATTAGCACATCAACCGACATATTTTCATCAATTCTGAAGGCTGTACAGGTTTCTTAATGATTTGTATTTTGACGGTTTTTACCTTTGATAGGACTATGGAGACTTTAAAGCGGTTCCGTCAATATGGGCTAAAGCTGAAGCCGAAGAAATGCATTTTCTTCCAGCGAGAGATTGAATTCCTTGGAAGACAGATCAGTGGTGACAAGCTATCCATGACAAAAGCAGACACACAGGTCGTGGCAACATGGCCTGTACCAACGTGCTCCAAAGATGTGGAATGTTTCATGGGATTGGCTAATTACCAACGTACCTTTGTGAAGAACTTCTCGCAGTTAGCTGACCCACTTTACAGTGTCATAGGGAAAAACAAGTTCAAATGGGGAGAAGAGCAACAGCATGCCTTTGACACTTTGAAGAAAGTATTGACAAATCCACCAGTGCTAGCGCTTCCGAATCACAAAGATAATCTAATTTTGGACACCGACGCCTCCAATGAAGCTATTGGAGCCGAGCTGTTGCAAGTCCAAGATGGTGTGGAGCGAGTTATCGCATATGGTAGCTATGCTCTTACCAAAGAACAACGGGAGTACTGCGCAACCAGGAAAGAATTGTTAGCGATTGTTCGATTTTGCAGGCAGTATCGCTATTACTTACTGGGAAAACCATTTACTGTTAGAACCGACCACTCAAGCTTGACGTGACTATTGCGATTTAAAGAGCCACAAGGACAGTTGGCCAGGTGGATGGAGGAACTGTCACAGTACAACATGGTATTAAGACACAGGGCGGGGCAAAAGCATTGCAACGCTGACTCTCTGTCAAGAATACCATGTGGGGATATACGCTGTGATAACTTCATTCCTGGAATAAGGCCTACGGATCTGCCTTGTGGGGGCTGTAGCTACTGCGTAAGGGCTGATAGCCAGTGGGGAACCTTTACCCGGGAGGTTGATGACGCAGTCCCATTGAGTCGCTGAGATCTACTTCTGGTGTTGGGGGCGGGATGCATACCGCTTGTGCGCCAGGAGCTGGGGGCGGCAGTCATGGGGGCTGGGGGACCCATTGGTTGAAGATACTGTGCTGGATGTGAAACAGAATCCAGTGGAAATGTAGCAGTCGTATCGGGATATATCAGCAGAGACATTTAGTGTCAGGGCGAATGGTCAGGTCAGAAGCGAGAGTGGCAAGACGGTCAGCAGTGATGTTAAAACCAGTAGGGTTTGTTGTCTGTCAGAAGAGGCACACTCTTCGGTGAAGCATGGTGACTGGGTAATAACCAGTTCACGATCCAATTTGCCAGAGGAGAAACTGTCAGAACAACAGACATGGGACCCTGGTGGTGACGTCTTTATTGAAATTGTTTCTCAGAAAGGTTCTTCGTCAGTTTCAGTGGTTTCAGCGGAGGTTTCGGCTTGCGTCTTCAATGTGCAGCTACAGCAGCCTGTCCTTGCATGTTGGGGATTTGATGTGGCCTACATCCAGAAAGCACAGCAGGAAGGTTCAAGTCTCACCATTATTTTAGACTGGTTAGACTAAGCAGATGTTCCAAGTGAAAGGGACCTGTTCCTGTCCAGTCCAGCTGTGAAGAATTACTGGCTGACAAAAGAAGAATTCCTTATTATAGATGGCGTTCTCTACCATCAGCGACCAGATGGATCAGAGAAGGATCTTGTGATGCCAGAATCCTTGAAACAGGAAGCCATGAGGTTGAATCATGACTTGCCGTCAGCCGGACATCAAGGAATTGAGAGAACAAAGGCAAAGATAAAAGAAAAATTCTACTGGTATGGCATGGGCAAAGATATCACGCAATATGTGGTAACTTGCTCTGCATGGAACCGGAACAAGAAAGCAAAGGCATACGGTCGGGTGCCTATGCAAGAATATCAAGCCGGAGCTCCAATGGAGAGGGTGCATATCGACTTCTTGGGTCCACTTCCGAAAACCCCAAGAGGAAATGAATATGTACTGATGATGGTTGACCAGTTCACCAAGTGGGTTGAGTGTGTGCCTTTACCGTCCCAAACAGCTGAAGTAACAGCAAAAGCAGCTGTCGATGGCTTCTTTTCGAGGTTTGGATATCCTTTCCAGATCTTCTCGGATCAGGGTAGAAACTTCGAGTCTAAGCTTTTTGCAGCTCTTTGTGAGGCACTGGAGATCCACAAGACCCGTACCACTCCGTATAGGCCATCAGCCAACGGCCAAGTGGAAAGGTACAACCGGACCTTGATGAACGCGGTCAGATGTTACATCAAGGACTCTCAGGACCAGTGGGACTTACACTTGCAGCAAATTGCAGGTGCACTTAGGAGTTCCAGCAACAGAAACACTGGTTACACAGCAAACAAGTTGATGTTGGGTCGTGAGGTAAATACTCCTGCTTACCTCATGTTTCCACAACCTGCAGTTCAGGCGCAACCAACTGATCAATATGTAGCTACGTTGACCAGAAATATTCAAGCGGCACATAATGCAGCAAGGTCACAACTAAAAACATCTCTGAAAAGAATGAAGAGGGACTATGACGTAAGGGTCCTCCAGAGATCATATGACAAGGGTGATGTTGTCTATCTACTTGATACAGCAGTCTTAAAGGGTAAATTCAAGAAATTGGGTTCACCCTGGAAAGGACCGGCTGTGGTGGTAGAGAAAATCTCTGCTTCCCTCTTCCGGGTTAAGCTGCGGAAGTCCATGTTTGTGGTGAATCATGATCGCGTGAAACTGTGCAGGGATCGTGAACTGCCGGACTGGGTGGCCAAGATGACCACAGGCTCTGATGCGAACCAGACCATTGATGAAGATGGGTCTGCGGAGTACTGTTTTTGCCGGAAACCTTGGCAGGGCAGGTTTATGATCCAATGCGATGAGTGGTTCCATGGCTCCATGAGTATCTGTGCAGGAGGTGTAAGCCGAACTAAGGGAAATGGACCTGGGGAAAACAGGGGGGAAACCAAATGAGTCTGTTCTTTATGCTTCCAGGATGGCAGAAGACAAAGTTCTCACCCCACGATACATCGCCATTGTCAAGGAGACAATAGAGAGAGGGGAACTGGTTAACCCTAGTGGGTTCATCTACCAGGTGATGATGACCAGGGGAGCCACTAAGGAAATGATGAAGGAAGCTGTCCATGAACAGGCAAATCTGGCTAGGCAGCGAAATAAGCAGAAGTGGCTGCAAACAGTCGCTATTGATGCTGAGAACTACCAGTTCGCAGGCCATGATTGGGTTGCCAAGAACCTGATTTCAGTGAGACGTGCAAGCAAGCCCCCCTCAGCAATGCCAACTGGACCCACCAGGGATCGAAGACTCAAAACTGATCCACAGTTGGAGAGTAGGCGGGAGAATGCTGCAACCTGTCAGCCCATGGACGTAGATGTGTCAATATCTGCGGAAGAAGAAGAGAAACTTCTTGCAGAAACAACGCCTAGTCCAGAAAGGAAGACCTTGGACCAGGCTGCGCAAGGCAGCTTGAGTCCAGTAAAGTCAACATCTCAGACGGAGTCAGCGCAGGCTTCTGGTAGCAGCATAGTTGCTAGTAGTCATGCAATGACAAGTGCTAGAGGCAGGTCACCAGTCCGCTTTCCCAGTCCGGAAACCCGGAGACGTTCACCTAGAAAAAGGCCTCAAGCCGAAGAACCCACCAAGTCATCGGGGAGGGAGCCTTCAAGACCCTCCCGAAGAACCTCTCCCCGTCGACAACCAAGGTCAGGCAGGAGAAATTCACCTCGCAAGAGGCCAGCCTCCACCAGTCGGAACAGAGGTTCACTGATGCCTTCTCGGAGGGGAATGCTCCGTCCAGCTGTACTCGGGATCAGCCAAAGCGCCGACCGAGATCTCCTCAACGCAAGCGGCATCAGGAACAGAGACGTGATGACTCCAGGAGGGAAACTTCCAAAGACCAGGGCAGGAAAGCTCAGGACACAGCAGAGCCAAGGAAGATGGTGGCCGAGGTTTCAAGTGTCGATGACCTTGAAGTGACGGTAGCACGGGTACCTACATCTGGTGCCTGTCCCATTTCAAAGTGCGGTGGAGCTATCACCAGGTCACATGCAGCAACTCATTTGCTTGCCGTCTTTAATGATCAGCTGGAACCCTCGGAAGACCTAACAAGAGGACGGGTGAGTGCCCTGAGGATATGTGAAAGCCTGCTCTTAGGGACAGTCACCAACTTGGATGGTCTGGTGAACTTTGTGAATGACCTGCGGCAAATCCAGAGAGGACATTACCATGTGTCCATTCAACAACGCCGGGCAATGGCTGCAATGTGTCAGTTGCAGGATTACAAGATACCAGAGGAGTTCTCTACAGCGCCTGTGTACTCGCCAGCAGCTCTCCTGCATTGGAGAGTACTGCTGGTCATCTTCGCTTGCCTAAATGAGCGTGACAGACTCTCTTTGGTGGAAAGGTATCCAGTGACTGGTACATGGTCAGGGGAAGAAGGCAGACCAGAGGCTTTCGACAGCCATTTCCATCTTGACTGGAGTAGGAATGTCCTCCGGAGGAGGGATGCATCCGTGGAAGAGCTGTGCGAGATGATGCCTCCAGATAGGGATTATGCTGTCAAGCTTACTGGTGGTGTTGTGGTATTTTGTGACCCCACAACATACCCAACCAGGGAAGATGTACAAACCCTCCAACAAGCGGGATTTCACATCGCCATTGGGATGCACCCCAAACAGGCATCATCATACACGGACGCTGATCATTCTGCCCTCCAGGAAGCTCTGTCCTTTCCCGATGTAAGGATTCTGGGAGAGATCGGCCTGGAATACAGCGTGGAGCCAGCCAGATGGGCGAGCCAGCATGTACTTCTGGACAAGGTACTGAAGCATCTTCAGCCTTTCCACGTACTTGTTCTACATGCCAGAGCCATTCAAGGGGACCAAACGGGTGTTGGGTACATCTAGCTTCTGTTTCAGTTAAAGTGTGTGGTGCCACCAAATCAGAAGATACATCTTCACTGCTTCGAGGGCACCACAGATGTCATGAACAGATGGATTGTGGAGTTCCCCAACACTTACTTTGGCTATACTGGATTGGTAGGAAGCTTCAACACAGCGAGCAAGGAGGCACTGAGATCACTCAGTCCAGACAGGTTGTTGTTGGAGACCGACTCGCCCTACTTCCACATTGGTGGAAGACGTCATTCTTCGCCAGGTTTGATAGGGATGGTCGCCAAGCTGGTAGCGGACATCAGGGAGGAAACCTGGAGCCATGTGTTAGAGTCTGCTTCGCGCAATGCGAGGCAACTCTACGAAGATCCTCAATAGATGCAGGTCCACCTTCTCAGCATTGAGGAGGGAGAGGAGTGTGGGGAGAAATCCTGGCATCAGGGTGACTCATTATTTTTTGAAAGACACCAACAGTGGTTTTACAGACAGTTGGCACTCCTTCAATTAAAGTGGGGAGGAGTGTAGTGAGTGTGAAGACCGAACAACGGCGTAAGCCGGTCAAGGAGTGGCGCATGAGCCAACGAGATAAACGGGTACCAGAAGAACCTGGATGAGACAGTTGGCGGGAGACGACGGAATTGTAAAGACCACGAGTTGATACAACGAGAATTATAGAAGTGTTTGGAGCGTGCGCTACCACTGTAATTCAATACGTAAGCCCCGAAACACTTTATGGTAAATGTTAAATCCTTCAGTGGTAACCCCACCTCCTCCCCCGTCACAGTCCCGCCCCCACCCCTCTGATTAAAGGTTTACAGATAAATATCAACGATTTAAAGATTTAAATAAATATCAAAGATTTAAAGATAAATATCCTCCGGAAATCTGTTTTTTTTTCTGACCCACCCATAGTAAGTTTTTACTAATCATGCATAAACGGAGGTGACTGAAGCCTGATTTCTCAGGAAGCTTGTGTATTTCATATTAGCATACACTTTATTTATTAACTTATTTGTTTGTTTGACCTAGTGAATTTCTTACCGCCACCTCACCCTATCCAACTTCCTCCACCCTCTCTCCAGTTCTACCATAACTGAAAATAAGAATCTAATGTTCTCCCTTCTCCCCCTCTCCCTTCCCCCCACTTACCGCCCCCACCATTCTCAAGCGTCTTCCCAGCTAACAAAATAACGTTGCTGCAACGTTATATTTTGGTTATGAAAACGTTTTGAATTTTGGTTTTATGTAGGGTTTTTTGGATGGTTTTATTTGGGATTTCTAAACGTTTTCATAAAACGTTGCAAAAAACGTTGTTGCAACGTTGGCTAAACGTTGTGTTTTGGTTATAAAACATTTTGATTTGAGGTTTTATGTAGACTGATTTGGATGGTTTCTTCTGATTTCTACGTTCTCATGTAACGTTGCAAAAACTTTCCTGCAATGGTACCTTTTGACAACCTCTCAGCTACCTTGCCACAACCGTTTAACAACCTCTCAGGTAACTTGCCACAATTTTTTGACAACCTCTCAGGTACATACACCTTACCACAACCTTTTCCAACCTCTCAGGAACCTTGCCGCAACATTTTGACAACTCTCAGGTTTTGACAACCTCTCAGAGGAGACGTCAGACGACGGATACGTGCCTAAACTATAAGCTTCTCTATGAGCCTATGGCTCAGGTAAGCAAATAAGAATAGTTGGTGTGATGAATATACGGTTTAATGCCCACGGTATCAGCTATGGTCATGCCAGGACGGTCATTTAACCTAACCACACTGTTCCTGAGCAGGCTTAGACCTCCCAGGCGGTTAAGCCCCGGTCCCACAGAGCTTGCGACCGCGCTGCGACCTATCCGCGACTAAAAAAACTAACAGTCGCAGAGCGGTTGCAGAGGTCGCGGAGAGGTTTTATAATGGTTGCGACAAGGTTGCCGAGCAGTCGTCGATCAAAAGTAGTCGCATCCAGTCTTTTGATAAAGCACAAAAGACAAGCCGCGACTGATTTTGATCGCCGACTGGTTGCAATGGTTTTCTGGAAGTTGCCGATCATATTATTTCAGTCGCCGATCAGTTTCAGCAACACTTTGGCTCTAAAATGTTTTGACCATGCTGCGACCTATAGGCAATCTGTGGGCGACCTATCGGGGACTGACCACTGGTGAGACGGCGATTGATCGGCGACCGGTCGCAGACAGGTTTGCAGCGTGTGCCGATGGATCGCTGAACAATCGGCGACTGGTCGCCGACTGGTTTCAGCGTGCGCCGATAGATTGTCGAAGGTTTACAGTGCCAGCTTTAAAACGAAAAGATGTCTTCGCATCCTGGCATCATTTTATTATCATTTTTATCCCCCGACCGAAAGGTTCGGGGGATATAGCGATGAGCCTGGCGTCCGTCCGCCCGTCCGTCCGTAAACATTTTCTTGTCCGCCCTATATCTTGAATACCCTTTGGAATATTTTCATGATACTTCACAGTTATGTAGAACAGGTCATGACGATGTGTCACGTACAAGAATGGTAACTCTTGCAATTGTACTTTTTGAATTATCTCCCCTTTGGTGATTTTTTTGGCAGATTCGTGTCCGCTCTGTAACTTGAATACCCTTCGGAATATTTTCATGATACTTCACAGAAATGTAGAACAGGTCATGACGATGTGTCGCGAACAAGAATGACAACTCTTGCTCTCTTACTTTTGGAGTTATTTCCCCTTTATAGTTTTAGGTGTGATTTTTTTGGCAGATTCGTGTCCGCTCTATAACTTGAATACCCTTTGGAATATTCTCATGATACTTCACAGATATGTAGAACAGGTCATGACGGTGTGTCGCGAACAAGAATGACAACTCTTGCTTTCATACTTTTTGAGTTATTTTCCCCTTGATCCTTTTAGGTATGATTTCGTGTCCGCTTTATAACTTGAATACCTTTTGGAATATTTTCATGATACTTCACAGATATGTAGAACAGGTCATGACAATATGTCGCGAACAAGAATGACAACTCTTGCTGTCTTACTTTTTGAGTTATTTCCCCTTGATGGTTTATGGTGTGATTTCCTGTACGCTCTATAACTTGAATACCTTTTGGAATATTCTCATGATACTTCACAGATATGTAGAAATGGTCATGATGATGTGTTGCGAACAAGAATGACAACTCTTGCTTGTCTACTTTTGGTTTTATTTCCCTTTGATGATTTTAGGTGTCTGCTCCATAGCTTGAATACCTTTTGAAATATTTTCATGATACTTCACAGATATGCAGAACAGGTCATGACAATTTGTCTCCTACATGAATGATAACTCTTGCTTTTATACTTTGTGAGTTATTTCCCTTTGGTAGTTTGAGCTGCTGTTTGAGTCTCTGCTCCATAACAGTATAACCCTGGCAGCTCCAGAATTTGAATAACCGTGTACCTTTTAAAATATTGATGATCATGCGGTGATATCTTATCAGTGTTCCTAACCCTCTCTGAACCCTCCACATTCCCGTGGCCCCTCCCGCACCCCCCCCCCCCCCCCCTCCCCCAAAAAAAAAAAATATTTTTTTTTTCCAGATTTGGATTCTTTGTCCAATTACTAGAGAGCTCAAAATTAGGTTTGTAGGACTTGTACTTTAGAAGTTATTTACACATTTTGAAAGTTGAATGTATCGTATGCTTTACATTTGTGTTTATGGTGGCTGTTTGAGATATTACCTCTTTTTAGCAGTCAAGCATACTGTTTTAGTCTGAGTGTTAGATAATCATGCATCTGTTAATAGTTAATGTCAATCATAAGCATAAAAGAATGACAATATATTACTAATATGTGTTTTGAAGTGCACCCTTTTTACCAAGGCCCATGGGGGGCTTCGGTCGGGGGATTTGCCATCTCCTCTGATGGCTATTTTTCTTACCCGCGATAATAATTATTTCAAATTGAACGGAGAACTATTATTTCATGCGAACGTGTACAACTGTAAGTAGTACAACCGTGTCAGCCACATGGCTCCTGGTGTGAACAAACAAGTAATAACTGCTTAACAGCATTTTCTCTTCCGACTTAATTTGTGACAAATCTGCATTTTTGGAATTTCTAATTGAAATTCATGATAAAGAGCAAAATTTGTATTATGACGACTACAGCAAGCACATGTATCTCAGGACGCAAATTGTGACGTAACGTCAATGTTATTTCAAACGTCAGTTGGTAACGCCTTCAAAATGACGACACCCTCGACATCGTTTGTGTGAAACATTGCCTATGTCGGATTTTTTGGCGACGTTAAGACATAGAAACAGATAATGATGGAATTATAAAGAATGATTTTCGTTCTTGGGATTTTATTGAGGAAATTCATTGCTTAAAAAATATAGAATCGCCGAGCTTATCGCATTCCATAGAGCGAGTAGTGATACACGGAATTCAAGCGCGTGAGAGCAGTCCCAGCCCATGGGCAAGATTATAAGTACCTTTCATGGGTGTGAGGTGTGGATAGAAAAATCCGTCACGAGGGTCACTGTTCGGCATCCCGAGGCTTGCCGATTGATGCCGAACAGTGATCCCGGGTGACGGATTTTTCTATCCGCACCTCTCACCCATGATAGATACATTTTCTTGCACACCATGTTTTGTATTATCTTAAAAATTTGTTAAAATGCGTAATTTTAGTGCCTCATAGATTTCTATTTGTTTTTAAAAGAAGGCGCTGCTTTCAACGATCGCCATTCGGTTCTTTCCGTCAACGTCTGGCATGCATTAACTGATGTCAATTTGCCGTTTTCGTGACGTAATCATCTAAAACGCCAACGTCGCTTGACGACGCAGATACGTGACCTCCATAATTACAACCAATGCGTTGAATGCTCGTGATTTTTATCCGGTCCTGGGTGAGATAACATGGGTGAGATAAGATTTGTAGGTACAGGGGAAGCACGCGGATATCCTTATCCGGTGTGCAAGAAAGAATTTTCTTACCTACGAGACAGAGTTTGTTCTATTTTTAGCGGTGCTGGAAAATTCTGTCTTGCCCATGGGCTGGGACAGCTCACACGAGCTTGAATTCTGTGTACCACTACGCGCTCCTTGAAATACGGTGCGCCCGGCCTGGCGATTCCATACTTTATGCATTATTCTTTCATAGGAATGAATTGCCACATCGATAAAATCCAACCCAAGAAAGGTTTTTCATTCTTTATGGCCCCATTATAGCCTGTTGTAAGGTCTTAAAGTCGGAAAAAGATCCAAAATAGTCAATGTTTCACTGTGACAAACATTATCGAGGGGGCCGCCATTTTGAATACGTTTACCAACTGACGTTTGAAATAACGTTGACGTTACGTCACAATTAACGTCATACACGCCCTTTCTGTAGTCGTCTCAATACAAATTTTGTTCTTTAATATAAATTTCAATTAGAAAATCTAAAAATGCGGATTTGTCAAGGACCTATTTTTTACTTGTCTGTTCACTACGGCAGCCATGAGGGTGACACGGTTGTACTACTTACACTTGTACACGTTCGCATAAAGTGGCCTATTAGTTCCCCATTCAATATTTTAGTAAATATTATCGTAGGTAAGAAAAATAATCAATCATAGGTCTCCGATGCGGACAGAATAAATCCCAACCCTCGGGCACACGGGGTGTGTCGGAAACTCGGCAAGCCTCGTTTCCGACACCCCCCATATGCCCTCGGGTTGGGATTTCCCTGTCCGCATCGGAGACCAATGAAATATTCTATTTTTCAGCACCGCTAAAAATAGAACACCCTTTGTCTCGTAAGTAAGAAATAGAGATTATTACACGGTTGTTTTGATCCCAGCCCTGATCTCAGCCCGAGTTGACGGTATCGGCCCGAGCCCGAATCTCAGCCCGAGTTGACTGTATCGGCCCAGCCCGAAGGTCGCGGGCAGATTCCGTCAACTCGGGCTGAGATCAGGGCTGGGATCAAAACTACTGTGTAATGATCTTTTAATCATATTTTTTTTTTTATAGATTTAACTTTTGTAAGAAAACGTGCATTTTTTGTTCCAATAAAATATGTCTGTTTTCTCTTTTTTATTTGATGAAATAACATGAAGATGATCAAGTCGGAAGATCATGGTTGGTGAGCGC
The DNA here is from genome assembly GCA_963989385.1 of Ctena decussata. Classification (NCBI taxonomy): domain Eukaryota; kingdom Metazoa; phylum Mollusca; class Bivalvia; order Lucinida; family Lucinidae; genus Ctena; species Ctena decussata. The sequence goes on from OZ022508.1 coordinate 37,540,723, forward strand.
CATTTTTCTTTCACCTGGAAATACAACTGAGTATAAAATCAAGAAAACACAACACAATCGTTAGGTATTTTAATCGTAAATGGGTCAAATTACAACATAAAACTTACCGAGAATGATTTTCTGGTATTAGAACAAGCAAAACAACCTCTGTGTGTCCACTTCCAACCAGTCGACGTGCGGTAATAAAACAGGGCGGCAGACGTCCTTTTGCCCGCTGAGTTGTTTTGATGACGTCAGCAACAGCACTTGACGTTAGCGCCAAATTTGAGGACTGATACAACGGCTGAGATTATAAGTATCCTTCATGGGTGTGAGGTGTGGATAGAAAAATCCGTCACACGGGTCATTGTTCGGCATCACGAGGCTTGCCGAGTGATGCCGAACAGTGATCCCGAGTGACGGATTTTTCTATCCGCACCTCACACCCATGATAGACACTTTTTCTTGCACACCACATTTTCTTTTAACTTCAGAACTTGTTAAAATGCGTAAATCTAGTGATTGAGAGGTTTCTATTTAATTTTGAAAGAAGGCGCCGCTTACAACGACCGCCATTCGGCTCTTTACGTCAACGATTGGCGTGCATAAACTGACGTCATTTTTGCCGTCTTCGTGACGTCATCATCTAAAAATCCAACGTCACTTGACGACGCAAGTACGTGGGCTCTTATACAACCAATGCAATGACTGCTTGTGATTTTTATCCGGTTCTGGGTGAGAACATGGGTGAGATAAGATTTGTAGGTACAGTTGAAGCACGCGGATATACTTATCTGGTGTGCAAGAATATAAGTATCTTTCATGGGTGTGAGGTGTGGCTAGAAAAATCTGTCACGAGGGTCACTGATCGGCATCACGAGGCTTGCCGAGTGATGCCGAACAGTAATCCCGAGTGACGGATTTTTCTATCCGCACCTCACACCCATGAAAGATACTTTTTCTTGCACATCACCTTTTGTTTTAACTTTAGAACTTGTTAAAAGTCTAATTTTAGTGCTTGAGAGGTTTCTATTTGATTTTGAAAGAAGGCGCCGCTTTCAACGATCGCCATTCGGTTCTTTATGTCAACGTCTGGCGTGCATAAACTGACGTCATTTCTGTCTTCGTTACGTCATCATGTAAAAAGCCAACATCACTTGACGACACATATACGTGACTTCCATTACAACCTATGCATTGAATGCTTGTGATTTTTATCCGGACCTGGGTGAGATAACGGGTGAGATAAGAATTGTAGGTACAGGGGAAACACGCGGATATTCTTATCCACAGTGCAAGAAATTTCTGTCCCGCCATACAAGCGATGTGATCTCGGCCCTACACGTGGTCTTTGGACAACAGGGCTGGACAGCGCTTTCTGACAGGGCTATATTGGTTTAGCCAAATATCTAGTATCAAGGGCAATACTAGTAAAAGTATATGATAAACGTTTCTCCATTAGAAATAAGTTTTGCAGTAACGTTGCAGAAAGGTTTAGGAAACGTTTCTCCAGTCTAAATCTTAATTATAACCTTTAATTAAAAACATAGCTGGCAATAAAGAGTTTAAATTTTCAGATCTTTTTTGAAAATTAAGAAAAGAAAATGAGTGGAACTTCCGATGATGAGGCTCCTCTGTATCCCGTGTATTTGGGATGCTGGCATGCACGCAATAAAGGGTCGCGGAAATGTGTGACAATATTAAATGATATAAGATGAAAACGTTAGAATCGGCATTGCAGCTAAAATTACCTTACAAGCAAACAGGTCGATCGGGAAATATGCTTATTCATATGCTTATTCATAACCTACAATCTATTAGAGTACATGCTACTGGAAAGAATACTCGCCTAAAATAGCTAATTGTGTACCTGATTTGAATTCCAATTTCGAAATTTGGAAAGAAGGAAGTCGGTAGTTTTTGGTTATCCCCTCGGGGATAACCATATTAAGTTAGGAATTCATACTCGATTGTAGTCCGCCGTTTCCTTTTGCTGAAACAGGTCCCACTATTTCCCGGACCTCCTACATTTGGCACACCCAGCCCGGCACCTAGCTGCAAGATTCCCTCCAGCGTCGCCAATGCATGATATTTATAGCTTTTCTTGAACACTTTATTTCACCCTATACAAGCAATTACCCGAGAGTTAAGTACAGCTACCAAGAGTTGTCGTTAACAGTACAGATCAATAACAAACAAGCTGTACTCGATTATGCGCTGTTGGTTTGGCTAAATGCCACTATTTTCCGGTATTCGCTCCCATATTTTGGCGCACCCAGCTGCAGGGCTCCTCCAAGCATTGCGAAGGCATGAGCTATAAAATTTGTCCTCATACTACAAGCATCTCACCTAATACAAGCAATGACTTAGGAAGAGCTGTCACTAAACGGTACAGGTCACCTAACAAAAGTTAATACATGTAGTACTGAAACTCACCTGTTACAAGCAATCACTAGACAAAAGGAAAAAGCTGTCAAGCTCGCCACTTACCTACAGCTTCAACAAAGTCCAAGAATACAATAAAATTAACTTGTATTGCTGGCAATTTTCTACTTTACCACTTGCATCCTATATAGATTTATTGCTAAAGGATAACCTCTCAAGCTTTTTCAAAAGCTAAACTTGTGTATTATTAATTTCGGCTTCAAAAGTAGATTTTCTTGGCACGCTTGTGTTAAAATAAGCATTATTAAACGCACTTGATTTATCTTAGTAATTAAATTCGATATATCAAAATTCAATTTGGAAATGAGAAAATTTTGAAATACGAAACCGTGGTGAAATTATCTGCCACGTGCTCTAAAGGATTTAGCCACGTGCTCTTAAGGATTTAGCCAACGTTTAAGTAATTAAATTCGATATATCAAAAATCAATTTGGAAATGAGAAAATTTTGAAATACGAAACCGTGGTGAAATTATCTGCCACGTGCTCTAAAGGATTTAGCCACGTGCTCTTAAGGATTTAGCCAACGTTTAAAATACGTTACGAAAACGTTGTGTCCAGGGAGATCGTATTCAAATAAAATCAGGGATAAGAGCTGTCCTTTCCCCTCTCTGTCTCTTTCAAGACTTTTGTTATCTTAAGCAGACACCTTTAGATGACCTATATTTACATAATTAAGAAGGCTCGTGTAGCTTATTTGGAATAAGTTGGTACCCATCGAAAGCAAGGAAATACACATTTCAGAATAAAAAGGGGCATTAATTATGCAATAGTCATCAAAATGGCATGAAATGTGGCCCACACATTATATCACATATTCATAATATTGCCAATGGGATACGATTATTAGGGCGGAAAAATATAACGTTGGAGCAACGATCATAAAACGTTGATTCCAACTATACCGTAGAGCGTTGAACATGTTCGAACGTTGAAATAACGTTTACTAAACGTTGGTCTCAAACAAACCTTCATACAACCAAATACAAACGTTGCGGAAACGTTTCATGTTAGCTGGGTTTCAGTGAGAAAGCTGTATACAGAAGTTACATAGCTATATATTTGGAATTTTTGTGTAGGCCCCTACTGTTTACTCAGTGGGGTAAATTGGGGTAGCACTGGGGTAACTGAGATATACTTTATCCCAGCAGGCACATGACGTTGAAATGACGTCGTACTCACGTCGATGCGACACAGTAAAGTCGCATCGACGTCATTAGGACGTCATTTCGACGTCATGTGCCCGGTGGGATATTTTGCACGCCATACCCCGCATATGATTGGTAGTTATATATAGTGCCAACATGTTTGACTCTCGCTATGTCATATCAGCCCGTAACATACAGGTGCTTTTCCATTAACTGTCCCACTTGCCCCAAAGTCCCATACAGCGACATTAACTTTGTACATGCACATGCATGTATGCTGACTGTATACTGTGCACTGTCTGTGTACAACTTACTGTCTACGTCCACGGTCTACTGCATACCGTGACATTCTACGCATGCTGCTAACTTTTTGCTCTGCGCAATGTTAATGTCACAGTAGACGATACGCAGTACACAGGACGAACTAATAATCAGTGGATAGTAAACAGTATGTAGTGCAAATACGTCGACTCAACGCAATGACGTGGTTACGCCGTTGTGACGTCAATTGAACGTCTATTCGGCGTATTTTCAACGTTGACTTCTTGTTCGGTATAGGGAGAGGGGCCAGAGAGTACTAAATTCACTGTGACTAAATTCCTTACAGTTACATCTACTTCTAATTGAAATGCTGGCTGAAATGCATATCGGGGGGGGGGGGGGGGGGGGGGGGGGATGGGGGTCTGTTGGTTGTGAATCAGTGCTTGAGTATCTATCTATTGATCTATCTATCTGTTGATACTGCAACACCCCCTCGCCAGGATTACGTGCAGGACTGGATGCGCGCCAATGCAAGTTAGTAAACAGTGACAGGAAGACATGAAATAAAAGCGTGACAGTGTTAGTTAATTAAAATAGAGTGAAAAAGTTAAAAACAGGTTAAAAACAGTGTGTCTCATGTTTAAGGCATTGGGTGGTCAATTGACCGAACTGCTACACTAAACTGATCTAGTGTAGGCAGTGTAACAATTCTTTCAGGTAATCTGTTCCATTGTACAACAGCCAATGGGTAGAAGGAGTACTTATAAAAATTAGCAGATGTATGGATTTGGCGCAGGGCGAGGGGGTGGCTATGCCTTGTCAGTTTGGTAGGTTGCTGAAAGTATGGTGGCAGCTGAATGGCCACTAGACCATTTATAATCCTGTACAGCATTGTTAGTCTTGCATTTGCCCTCCTCTGTTCAAGCGACCGCCAGCCTAGGGTTGACTGCATAGTACTTACTCTGAGTCCATCTGATGGCTCGTCTCTGGACCATCTCTACTATGTTAATACCCTGTTTGGTATATGGGCTCCAGATGGAGGAAGCATACTCGAGTTGGGGTCTCACGAGAGTTTTGTATGCAGCCTCACGAACACCTGGATGTTTTGTCCGAATATTTCTTTTCAAGAAACCAAGAGTGCGGTTGGCATTAGAAGTGATTCTATTGATATGCGGACTAAAATTCAGGTTATTAGAAATCTCAACACCCAGGTATCTGGCGGCATCAGCTGAGGCAAGAATCTGGTTATGGAGAGTGTATGTGTTAATGATGGGAATTTAATGATGGGATTGCGAGCCCTGGTAATGTGCAATACTTGGCATTTACCAGGGTTAAATTCCATGTCCCATTGTTTTTCCCACTGCTGAAGGTAGTCAAGGTCATTTTGGAGAATGGCTGAGTCCCTGCTGTTCCTGACAGAGATGTACTGCCGTGTCGTCCGCAAAGAGCCTTACTTGTGACTGAATATTGTTGGGCAGATCATTAATATACAGCAAGAACAGTATAGGACCCAAGACCGATCCCTGGGGCACACCAGACGAAACCGGGAGCTCCTGTGAGCTCTCGCCCTCAAGGACTACTGTTTGGCTTCTACCAAGTAAAAATGCCTCAACCCACCTTAGAGTTTTACCATGGACACCATGCACTCTGAGTTTGTAGAGAAGCTTGTGATGGTTGACCTTGTAAAAAGCCTTGCTGAAATCAAGGAGTACAAGGGGCGATGGAGCAGAAGAGAGTTAATAAAATCATCACGCATTTAATTTTCTAGAGAATGAATGATTGTGTGATGTTAAAGTAATCAGATTCAGACTATACTCTACCTGTGCACTGTCTTTGCCCCTTCTTCCAAAAACTGGAGGCACCCCATACCGGTGGTACACAGTAAAGCAACCCGCCTAGACTGTTCTTTTGACTTTCTACATATTTCTTTTATCAGGAAGGTTTTCCCCGTACCCGCTTGCCCTGTTAAACACAGGTGATGCCCTGCTAAAACAATCTCCTCCGCTCTCTGTTGCCCAGCCGTCAACATGGTCGGTGACCCTCTAAAACAGTTTGGTGGTGCGCGACCTATCAAGAATTTCGTCGCGTGCGTATTACTTCCCCTGCGCGCATAGCCAATAACAGAAAGCCGGAAACCAAGCCGGAAGTGAAAAGTGACAGATGTTTTCTCCGAAATCCAAAATTCACAAAACATGTTTCGTTTGGACTTTTTCCTAGTTCGTCAGGAGGATTTCAAGAAAATTACGTATGCACCGAACAACTCCAATGATGTGGCTTTAGGGACCGACCATTTGATGTTCTGGGGGGGGGGGGGGGGGGGGGGGGGGGGGGGGCGCTGGTATTCTTGATTGAGACACGACATTTAATTTCACTGGCCTCTGGAAACAATTTCTTTTTTTTTCACCATGTGGGAGCTAATTTATTTTTTTTACAAACTAACTCAAACAGGTTATTTTTTTTAATCTTATAGCTGAACTATCAGATCCTTGTTTACTTGACCTTAATATCCTTTTATTTTACCCACATCAGTATTTTTAGGCCTTTTTTTCTCACAAAAAGAACATGGTGCTGTCTTTAACCAGGCCAAGGGCATGGCTTAGCTTGCTTTTGCTAACCATTGCCTGGAGCATGTTACTCTTTTCATCTAAGGTGCAGATACAAACATCCCTGTATGAGTTTGGCAAAAGATTAGGCCTTAAATTAGGGATATTTTGGCCAAAATTTAGGGCTATTTTGGCAAAGTTTTAGGGCTAACATTAGGAATTTAAGGGTTTTTTTCTATCCGAATATATGCCTAGCCATGCTTATTCGTACTTTAGAAAGTTTGATAAATACTTACATGATAGAGTCACATTACTTACATGATAGAGTCACACATTATACATGAATGGCCATTAATAAAATGGCTGAAAGTTATGTTGGTTGGTTGGTTGATTTGATGCTTAACGTCCACGGTAAACAACTAAGTTTATGTCGGGACGGTCAGTTAACCTAACCAGACTATTCCTGGACAGGCTTAGACCTTCTAAGCGGTTAACCAGTACTAAGTGAACATACTTTCGCCAGTAACTGACAACTGCCCTTCTTGAATCAGCGGAAGGAGAAACGAAAGTATGTGGCAAGACCGGAATTCAGACCCAGGACCTCGGACTTATGAGTCAGGTGCACTACCGATTGCGCTACCCGGCCGGCTGAAAGTTATGTGCTAAGAAGTTAACAAAGGGGGGTCTGGGGGGCTGCGCCCCCCAGAAGCTAAAGCAATTTCCCAATTTCAATGGCAATTTTAAGACTGGAAACAATAGAGAAAAACTAGGAATGATTATAAAAATAGGGGTTTTTATATTAGGACTTTTGCCTTTTAGAGTGTTTATTGTGCCATAATGGTTTTGTCTCCCTTAAGCTGACTCTTTTGCAATTTAGTTTTAATGGAAACATTTACTTAGTAATGTGGTAGATCAATAATACATGTATGCGAATGTTGTATAGGATGTTTTTTTGTAAATGTATGCACATGCGGGCCCGCTGGTGTAAATCAATTGTAGATAATATTAAAATATGACTATAAATATGGGGGTCTGGGGGGCACAGCCCCCCAGAAGCCAGAGACATTATAAAAACTCTATTCCAATGGAATTATCTGCAGACAATATTTTTTTTTTAATTTTTTAGGTGGAGACAGGTTATTTTTTTCTCTTACTTTTGAGGCCAGATTATTTTTTTTGAACCCCCTTATGAGCCAGGATATTTTTTTCTTGCATATCCAAAGACAGGGAATTTTTTTGATAAATATACCAGGCCCCCCCCCCTCAACGTCTGTTTTTAGACAGGGAAGGACCTAATTTGTTATGAAGATGAAATAATCCAACACATTCTGGGTAGAACTCGAACCCCGCTACCAGAGTTCAAGAACGTCTGCCAGTATTGGTGGTATTGGTATTGGTGACTGTTCTGTTCCAAATGGAGAAAATCCTTTTCTCTATGTTATTGGTAATTGTTTGTTTATAAATCTACTTCAAATCTCAGAATCTACACACCATGGTATTATTTTTAGAGACAAAGGAAGTTGAGAGAAAGAGAAACAAGTTGGATTTAGACTTTCGAGATTGATTTGGAAGGGAAAAAAAAAACACCTTATACCTACAGAAAAAACAGTATATTGTAAAGTAAAAGTTCAAACTTAAGTATGGGAGTTGTGTTAGATTTAAATTAAGGCGCATGGATACAACTCAAAGGGAGATCATTTATGTGTTGGTGGGACATTAAATCTGGGCTTCTTCAGTCCCCCTTATGTTCAGATATATTTAAGGTGTATCGATACACATGCATCTTTATAACAGGTCGACTTTATCAGAATAGTAGTGTTTTCCTGTCGAGTAAAATCTCTCGAGAGAGGGAGCAAATTCTGTCTGTTAAAAATATACCCTTATAAGAAGGGTTGTAACATATTCATAATTTTTATTATATGTAAGTTTTTAGCTCACCTGAGCCAGCGGCTCCGAGGGAGCTTATAGGATGGTAAAGCTCCGTTCTCCGTCTTTGTCCGTCCGTCGTCCGTCCACAATTTCAAACGACTTCTCCTCTGAAACTGCTGAGCCAATTGTAACCAAATTTCATATGTGGCCTTCAGAGGAAGGGGGAACAAAAAGTTATTCAAATAATCTTGGTCACATGACCAACATGGCTGCCATGCCCATATATGGTAAAAACCTTTAAATACTTCTTCTCCAGAACCGATAGGCCAATGGCCTTGAAACTTGGTATGTTGCATTGGGTACACGAGTACTACCAAGATTGTTCAAATTATGACCTTGGATTGACCTTGACCTTTTTTACGGTAAGGTCAAATTTGCTTCCTTGTGCTTTCATATGGCAAAAAGCTAGAACATCAGATATCTTGGAAACTGTTGAAGATTTTGGGCTAAAATTTGGTATCTACAGTCATCTTTATGAGTACATGAAGATTTATGAGTACGAGAGGTCAAGGTCATACTTTGACCTTTGACCCAGAACTCTCATATTTTGACAATTTCAAACAATCTCCTCAAAACCCACCGGACCATTTCTAACCAAATTTCATATAAAACCTCCAGGGGTTAAGGAAACAAAAATTTATTCATACGGTCAAGGTCACATGACGAACATGGCCGCCACGCCCATATGTGGTAAAAACCTTTAAAAATCTTCTCCAGAACCAATTGACCGATGGCCTTGAAACTTGGTATGTAGCATTGGGTACTCAAGTACTATCAAGATTGTTCAAATTATGACCTAGGGTTGACCTTTTATGGCAAGGTCAAATATAGGAAAATGCCAGAACATAAGATTTCTTGGAAAGTTTTGAGGATTAAGACCTAAAAATTGGTATACTCAGTCATCTTATTGAGTACTTGAAGATTTATTAGTACAAGAGGTCAAGGTCATTCTTTGACCCGAAGCGCTCATATTTTTACAATTTCAAACAATTTAATCATAAACCACTGGGCCAATTGTAACTAAATTTCATATAGAGCTCCGAGGGTTGAGGGAATGAAATTTTGTTCAAACGGTCCAGGTCACATGACCAACATGACCGCCACGCCCATATATGGTAAAAACTTTTAAAAATCTTCTTATCCCGAACCAATTGACTGATTGCCTTGAAACTTGGTATGTAGCATTGGGTACTCCAGTATTATCAAGATCGTTCAAAATGATGACCTAAGGGTGACCTTGAATATTTTAAGGCAAGGTCAGATATGGGAAAATGCTAGAACATAAGATTTCATGGAAAGTATTGAAGATTTAGGCCTTAAAATGGGTAAATACAGTCATCTTTATGAGTACAAGAGGTCATGGTCATTCTTTGACTTTTGACCTAAGACTCGTAGTTTAACAATTTCAGACATAAGATAAAGCCATTTTTGCCAATTGCTCGGGTGAGCGGTTCAGGGCCTCATGGCCCTCCTGTTCTTGCTTTATTACAGGTGGTGTCATTGTGTTGTTGGTGGTGGGGGTTGTTGTTTGGTGTAGGTGGAGGAGGAGGAAAGGACGGGGGCAGGAGGTCGAGGTTATGCAGATGGAGGAGCTGAGATTTGAGGAAGAAGAATTATTTGTTCGCAGGCCCGTGACCAGAACTATGTCACGGGCCATTTCAAATTAAAATAAATGTTTCACATGTATTTTCGTTTTATTCCTTCTTTCAGAAGGTAATTGAGTTCAATTTATCTCTTCCGTATGGAACGTGACGTGACGTCATCTTTTTACGCCACTTTGTGACGTTATCGAACGTTCAGCAACCGCCATCTTGTCGGAAGCATTAGCAGAGAATTTGTCACAACAATATTTGGTTTGTTCAACTTTATTTTATTAACAATTATCATTATTTTATAGATGAGTGAGGGCTCTGCATTCTTTTCCAGTCTTGCCACTGGCAAATGAATTTTCATTCGTTAATTAACAAAAAGAAAATTCAACAGGCTGCTTTACCCACCCAACCATGAATGCTACAGACAATAACTCATTCAAGAATATAACAATCCATCATGAGTGTCCATGTAGGATAGGGAAATCTCACCCGAGGGGTCGGAATTTCAACCAGGGACGAGGCTTGCCGAGTTCCTGGTTGAAATTCCGATCCCGAGGGTGAGATTTACCTATCCTACGTGGACTGGCTCATGATGGATTATTTTTCTCCCACTGTTAGCGGATTTTAAACCTAAAGTCGGATTAGACTTCAGAACAGGAAAATTCTAACTTTTTAACCAATGATCTGAAGTAAATTTTGATCAGCCCAGTGTGTTTATCGGACCCTAAAATGGGTGTAAACAGAGTTTGCACCTCAAAATTAGATGGAAAACACGATATGTGGACTATTTTATCTTCCAGAGGACGAATCAAAATGCAACTTAGCCTCTCACGTCACGCGCGTCAAGTCTGCTGGCGACGTTTTTAACCGGTTTTAGTGACGTCATTAAAATTGAGTGACGTCACAAACCCATGATCTGCTATCAAACGTCATCCGACATGCTTGCGTGTCCATTTTGTTCATTTAAAATTAAAATATTAGTCAAAAAATGAAAAAGTCTGGTTGCTAATATAAGAAAGATGTTGCCAGGTATAAGATAGAAATTTCTTATATGAGCTGAGAGCCTATCTTATATAGGCAAAGGTGGGAGAATTATTCTTTCTTTTATGTTTCTTTGTTGTTGTTTCAGTTAGAATGAGAAAGTTACCTGTTTTATGAAATACAGTGGCTTTTATAGGATATGATTAAGTAATATTTTGTTAGCACACTTTGAAGAAACAAATACTTTTTTTTTTCGTTTTATTCAAAGGGATAATCCAAATAAATAAGTAACTAATATATAACCAAACTATATTGTTGATAGGTTCATTAATCCCTACCCTTATTTATTGGTATGAAAATAATATCTTGTCTTGGTAAACTGCATTTGACGACTGACAAAATCACTGATGGAACTGTACTGCCCTTGAAGCTGAGAAGACAAAATTCCCTGACTTTTCTAATTTTTTCCTGACGTTGAAATCATAGTATTTAATAAATGTTTAAATTAAAGAAATGTCAATGTAGATATTTTATAATAATTTTAAAATTCCCAATGTCAGAGCTGTATAAACATAATGCTGGATGTTCAGAAGAAATTATAATTAAACAAAATAAAATGTAAATGAAAAAAATAGAGTGAAATGATAAAGCATGAAATAAGTTATGAGTAATGAAATACTCATTTTTCTGCTGTCGTTACTCATAATTTGTGGTTTCTGTTTGGAGGGGTTTCTTCTTTTCATATATAACTATTTTGGTTGTTAGTACTGTTTGCTGATTGAAGCAGGGACTTGAAGATTGGGACGGAATTTTATCAAGGGATTGAAAATAAAAACAATACATTAGATTGTTTTTTAAATATATTTTATTTTCGAAGACACGTACAATGTAACAGCATATGAATGATTAAACATTTTATGTTGTATACAACTCATTGACTGATAATAATTTTTGTAACTTCATATTCTCAGCAAAACAGTTGTTTTAACAGTTTCATTAGACACCAGAACTCCGAGACTTTTAAAGCAATTCCAGTTTTCGTGGGATGCATTTGTTTCGTATGAGGTATCGCCCAGAACTGTCTAATATCTACACAGTTGTATGGGTTCTGAATCGAAACGTGGATATTTTCACCAAGATGTTGTAAATATCGCAAATCTTTCTTATACTGAAGTTCCAAAATACAGGCGTTGATTTCAGCTTCGAGTTTCATCAGTTCTCTCAGTTCTTTTTCCGCTATTGTCAAACGGATTGTTCCTTTTTCAAGCAAGTAGAAATCAATTTGATCATTCTTTCTCAATCTGACTCTTTCACTCAGGCCAAAGATAAGTTCTGTCGCAACCAGACAAGGAAAATTTCCCGTGTCTTTTGTCGTATCGGCATCTTTGTATTCCACAGGACTTCCCTCTGGGTAACTTGGAGTGAAACCCACAACCTCAGTTGAATGCTTTGAAGCTTTGTGCTTAGTGAGATGATGTTTCTTTCCGTATCTTTTTCCGCATTGATCGCAAGGGAATGTTTATTCTTACAGTTCCATCTCGAAAATGTATTTGCGAGAGAGGGAAACTCTTCTTTATATAGAATTTTGGGTACAGTATGGTAAAACGCTCTGTTTTGATGGGTCAGAAACTTCAGTCTTGGGATGTTTATATCACGTATCGTATAAAATCCATGACGTATCCGCTGGAATTCCCATTTATCCATAATGTACCAGTTTTATCAATTTTCAACATGTCATTTCCGCGTTCTTGAATGAAACCAAGCAAAGCTCTTGCTTTTTTTGACTAGATTTGGCTAAAGTTGCTATCACTGTTTCGAAATCCAGCGTATCTTCTGACGTATCCAATATTTTCATTTTTCTTAAGTCAGAGAGTTCGTTTGATTCAGATCTATTTTTTCGCAAACGCTCGAAAGTACTCTTGGGAAGTAAAATCATTTCTTTAAAGGCCCCATTGCTCTATCAGCATGAAAATTTTTTATCGTGACGTATCGTTGCAAGCTTCTTGCCATGGTTTCGTCATTGTAAATGTCCGCGATTAGCCAACTTTAAACCAGTAAAACATCATTGAGTTTCACATAAATAGAGTTCGAAAATTGATTTGGGTCATTTTAGTTGCCAACCAAATAAACAATGGTAAAAATACAATGTACAGCTGTGGAGTCCCATTCACTGTACCGCCTTTGTGTTTTTATTGCATCGCTCAAAGGGGAACCAGAAAAGGAAAACCGTTTTTTGTAGATCGATTTGTCGTCTTTCGAAAATGCATTCCCCATGCCTTTTGCCTGGTAAATGGATAAATTTATGCACATCAACCCATATATCATCACCTAACGTGAAGATTAAAGCGCTTTTCATAATGATTTGCGTTTAGACGTTTTTACCAGTTATAGGACTATGGAGACTTTACCCGAACTCATTCTTAAAGATGACTTACGGGTTCTAACACACTTTTAAGAAAATCCGTTTTTGATGATTTAATCAAAAGTTTTCTTTTCTCTGCAAGACTCTTACTTTTAACGAGAAGAGCTAGCAGTATATCTTTGTATTTATACAATTTTGCTCTTTGCAGATCTGTCAAATTGACTTTATTGTGATGTAAATTGTAAACAATTTCTACAATAGCTTTGGTGCTTCTGATATTTGCCTTCTTTATGCGACTGGAATCTGTCAGCAAGGATTTTAAAAAGACAGCTTGAAATTCAATCAAGTCACTCATTTTGATTCTTCAGTTACTAATGCATGTCGATTTTATTTACAGAAGTCGAGTGGTACAAACACTCAAGTAAATTCCCCTGGAAATATATCTGTTCTCAGTCTCAATTTATCAGGACTGCAAGGATTTAGATCTGTAAACAAATAATTTGAAGAAGTCATAGCTTTGTCAAAAGCATCCTTAAGAATATGACTATTTCGAGGATACATTTGACTTCCTAAAATGGTGACTTGTTTTACGTCTCTCAAGTTTTTTAATAAAACGATGTAGCACATCCGTCTCGATAAGATAGTAGAATATTTTCCTTGCGGAAAAATGGTTTGAGATATGAAAATGCATGGCACTAGTCTGTGGTGAGAGGTCACAGTAAATAAATGTACGCAATCTTCCGACGCAGTGACTTTTAGAAGTAGGTCGTCTAATACCATTAACAGACGCTCTCTGCCATCCCGACCACTCTTCTATTTGAGACAAAGGTGGTAATCCCTCGTAAAATAAAACATTTTGGAAAAGATCTCTTGATAATCAGTATAGCAGTAAACTATTTTAAAGGCCCTACCGCTCTATAAACATGAAAATTTTCATCAAGAGGTATCGCTGCAGCTTCTCACCATAGTTTCTTCATTGTAAATGACCGCGATCGGCCTACCTCAAACAAATAAAACATCCATGAGTTTCACATAAAAAAGGTTTGAAAACTTATTTGGGTCATTTCAGTTGGCAACTAAAACCTACTTTCGATTTCATGCCCTTAAATAAAATGGTAAAAATACAATGTACAAGGGTGAGGCCTCATTCACTGTGGCGCTTTTGTTTATTTTGCATCACTCAACCGGAAACCAGAAAAGGAAAATCATATTTTGTTAAGCGATTTGTAGTTTTTCAAAAACCTGTTTTCCATACTTTTTGCCAGCTATTTGGACCAATTTATGCACATCAACCTATATTTTATCATCAAACGTGAAGGTTGAAAGGGTTTTCGTAATGATTTGTGTTTGGGCGTCTTTTACACTGATAGGACTATGGGGACTTTAATAGGTGGAATTTCAAACATGTCCTTTGCATGGTCTATTAATTTCAAGGCAAATCCAGTTTTGCCCGTCTGTGTGGATCCCGCCAAAAAAAAACTCGTCGACGGACTTCTGAGTTTCATCTTAAGCGTACTGATATATTTTGACTCTCCTTTCTGGACTGATTTCTAACATGCATTGAAAATCTTCCAGAGCCAGACAAGTAATACTCTCCGTGGTTGCGGTTTTGAACGTAATTTCTAGAGATAGTACGCCAGAATTAATCAATCCAATCATTTTTTGTTTCAGCCTATTTATAGGCTTTATGGGGAACGCCAGCACATTATTTCCATTCCTGTAGTAGAACAAGTTTATGTGAAGTCTGCTGTGTCTCAAATCCATATAATCTTGTCCACTGTTTGGAACGTGAAATAAAATATCCGAAGTTTCCAGAATTCGTCACGGGTCTGATAGATTCGGTATATATTTTTTTGTACTGCTGCTCGATTTGCTTCGCATTTAAAAATATGTAGCTCTGATGGAACGTCGCTTTCTTGTATTCTTTCAATAATAAATGCCATGTCGTCATTAAAACAAAGTGTTTTCTCTTTATCCGTGTGGCGTTTTCCCTTTTCGTCGCAGATGATTCTTTTTTTCTGTTTCTTTTATTCTTATTCTTGCTCTTATTTATGCGTTTCTTATGGTATTTCCTTTTACATTTCTTTTACATTTTTTGGGTGACCTTTCGTTGACCGAAGCGCAAGCTTTGCGCACTGCCATCTTTGCCATGTGCTTAATTACGTTGCCACTCTTCTGAAGCAGATTTTGCCATAACGATCGATTTCCAATGAATAAACTCAACATCTTTGAAGATGAATTAAGACGGACACAGCCTGATTATGTAAATTGGCTAATTCAAACGTCTTAGCGTCTACAACAGTAAATTTCACTTGTCTGAAACGATTTGTCACCACTTGAACGAAGGTCAGAACTCCTAAACTAATGACGTTCTTTCTGTGAAGAAAACATCTCAGAGCACCTACTCTTCCGTCTCTCACATAAAAATCTGTAGAACAGATGCTACAGAGTATAATATATTCTTTTTGCATACTGTCTTCAGTCACAAAACTGATCAGTCCGACCTCCCAATCTCCTTTTAATCGAATATCTTGAGCTAACTGTATAGAAAAATTATCATATTTGAAGGATATACATTTAACTGATGGTCACTTCTGGCATAGATGTACATATTTTTTGTAAATTTGTTTTTCATTCACTTTTATTTATACTATTCTGGTGGTGGATCGGGAATCCACGAGTCGTAGCTCTTCGGATAACCTAACCAATGTACTAGTATTTGCTTCTGACCTTTCACAGTGCGTCGCTTTAGAATCTTTTCGATCTTATAAAGAGACTGATCATCTTTGTCCACAGGTTGCAGTTCTGCCGTGTAAAAATTTCCAATGATAGGTTCTGACGAAATTTCAGTGACTTTATAAACTGGAACTACATTTCTCCTGTAACGATGAGATACGATGAAAATCTCTTCCGTCCATTTTTGTTCGTATCCACGATCGAAAGGCCTTTTCAGGTGAGTGAGACGAACTTTCTGTCCAATTTTATACTTGTATTTAAGCCTTTTTAACTTTCTTTCGTCAGGTTTGGCATACATTCTTTGCCATATAATGTACTGTGTATCTTCGTCGATTTCGTTGGGACTCATCCCATACAGAGAAGAGTGATGTCTTTTGTTATAGGCATCTACTAAATCCTGTAATACGTCCAAGTATTTGTAAGTGAGCTTAGACTCGAAATAGCGATGTTTTTCAACTTTTCTATAAAAGATTTGGCAAAAGAGGCTTTGCTATTACTGAGAATACCAACGTGGATGATATTGTTGTCTTTGCAAATTTTGGAAAAATATCTGTTTTTAAACTCCGACCCAAGATCAGATCTAATAATACCTGTTTTTTTCTTCTCAACTATGGGCTTAAATGCCTTTATGATAGAGCTAGCCTTTTTGTCTTTCAACGGCGTCACCAACGCTATTCTTGAAAACAACATGTGAGATTTCAAGTTTATAATAGACACGTCCGCCAAATCCGTGTCCCACATGTAGTTTACTCCATTGACTACAATCTTCCTGTTTTGGAGTCTTCTGACGCTGTAAGAATCTTGATTCTGTAATCATCTCTTAATTCTGTGTTTTCCAAGCTTAAATTTGTTTTCCTTCCTAACCACATTATATAAAGCACCAGGTCCAGCTGTTACCTGAGTAAAGTCAGTTGTCACCACAAACAAAATGTAGATTCAGATATCTGTGTTTTGTGGGTATCTTTTAAAATAATTGGCTTTGAATTACAGCACTTTTACAAAAGTGAAAAACTTTCTGATTTCACAAACCTTGTAGACCTTGAGCTGACCATAGACCCCCCACCCCCACCCTCAGGGGGAATTTCGGACACTGATTTTCTGAAACTACATTATATAAGAAACAAAATGACACATGTTAGCCCTCTCTGTACGTTGGGACATTAACGTGTAACGTCAACGTCAATTACACAACCCAAATTTACATATCCACGTTATAATAGAAAATACACATTGGTATACAAATGTTAGTATTCGCCCTAAATAATGTTGGGCTTTGTCTCCTAGTACATAAATCGCTGTTTCAAGGTAATTGACATTGTCAACGATAAGTTGACTAACCCGTATAACGTAGTTTACGTTGTATTTGACGTTTTTCCCCTTCAGTGTCTAAATAATGTAATATAAGGAGAAAATTGTAAGAATGAAGTGAAGAGAAAAGTAATTGTTATATATATGACTGTTTCAATAGTCTGGTATAAAAAAACAAGCAAACTAAAGTCTTACAAAACTCATCACCAGTCACGATAAATATGTAACGTATATAACCACTACAAAAATTCGGGAAAAAAAACAACCAGACTAAATCTCTGAAATGGTGGACTGAAGTTTATACGGGCTCCATCAATCTTCTATGATTCATGCACAGCTTAGATAATTTAGGCAGCCGTTAGCAGTGGATATATTAAATGTGGACAGAAACTTATTTTTGAAGAATTTAACCTACAAAATGACGAGAAAAGCTAAGAAAGCCAACATCAGCTGCATTTCATTTTTAATATTATCTATATTATGTCTTAAGTAGACACTGTTGTATATGTAAACATGAAGAAACGCCCGTTTTATATGTCCTCAAACTATAAAAAAATCATTGGATAGTGTATATTTAAAATCAATCTAACAGTAATGTTACGTTACATAATTGTAATATGTTGGGGGATAAGATTTGTGAGTCATCTGTTATCAAAAATTTAGTTCCCGGGCAATATGAATTATTCATTGCTGTAGTATTAGCTTACCACTGGTAGTCAGATGGCAATTTAGCTCTTTGAAATACACAAAAACTCAGCAAGACCCACATAGATTGTTACAGCTCAAGCATTTCGACCTTGCCTTCAGTTCAGTTTCACTTAAAAGTGACTTCATAAAGATGATTTTTTTAATTTTATGCATAGAATGAAATAAGTAAGAGTTGATATATGCTGCAACTGATTTATATTTAGGTTCTCGTCATGATGGGGATAAAACCAATTTCGCGACCTGTGCTGTTGGCTGAGCCATTCAATTACCCTACATACAAATATGCAACTGTGACTGCCAGCCGAGGCAGTCAAAAGCAGTACCAACTCTCCCAACAGGGATAAACACCATTTTTCTATGCTGTCAGTCGAATCGTCAGCCACGAGCCTTTTCGCACAGTAACTGCTTTACATAGATTAGCAAATATGTGTGGCTCCCGTGATCATAACTTACATATTAATTTGTGATCTACATGATCTGTTTATGCAGCTCCCGGCCATCAAATACAGTACAAACTATTAACAATGTGAAAATTTAAGGCTGATAGAAAGTGACATACTTTATACCGCATACATCATTCTGTCATCAGCTTGTTCAGGAGTTCTATTTTTCATTATGTTGTTACAAATATTTAACTGGTCTGGTAATTTTGCAAACCCCATGGTTTTATTCCCACTTGTTGTTACTATCACGGACTATGGGTGTTACGAAATACAAATTTCAGTCAGACAATTTTTCAATATGTAAGCAACTAAAAGTGTTGTTTGGATATTGCCAAAATGCTGTATTCCCTAACAGTATTTAATAAATGTGGACAAAGATGATAAGATAAGCGCAGTAAGATGTCATAAATAAGCAGTTTTCAACCATATTTATTACTAAAAAGTAAACAATATGGTAATACAAGGTCACAGAGATCAAATGCAGTAAGTTATTTAGGTTAACCCTTCCTTGGCATGTATAGGTATCCACTATTTCTATTGTTTGATTATTTGCTCTTTAGAAATACTGTTTTGCTAGTTTAGGATATCGGAAATGAAGAATCCACAAACTCGCAATGAATACGTTGTATACGTTACTTGTTCCGCCTTTCTTTTTTTTTTCTTCTCAATATTATGCTGCAAAGCATAACTACAGTGTAGGCGAATACATTCTGAAGAGGAACAACTCAGATTTGCACAGAGATATATGAACAGCGAGGACTAACATTAATATATTCTGTCATTTTCATTTGCCATTTCATTATGTGTGCAGAGCTACTGGAACACTGTCCCTGAAACATTTTTGTCCAACTAAACGTATCTTTATGTTCTTTGGTGAATAGATGCTTTAATAGATGGTTGAATGTAGTTAGATTCTTTAAGAGATTATCCAAAGTATTTAGACTTTAAAAAGAAAGAAACAAAAGCATAGAAATATAGATCATCTTAAACATAGCATTAATAGATTGCTAAAGTATGCTAGTAAACTGCCAGTGTCTCTTTTCTGTATTGAATGTTTCTGATACTATTCTCCCAAACTCCTGGTTGACACATTATTGTTAAATGCATAAATAAGCTAAATAAAGCAATGTATTGTCACTATCATTAATTATTTTCAAAAGTTTGTTTCTTAACTGTAACTCAGCAATGTTGTTTCCCTTGATAACGTAAAATATACGATAGTCTTACAACAGTAAGAATACGCTGCCAGCAAATATCTACATTAGCTTTGATGCAGAACTGTATTTGGCTTAAGTCTTCAAACTTCAGGTTTACTGTTCTGCTTTATAGTTTTTTCAGTGTGCACGTAAAAACTATACCAAATCCTGTCAGTAAACAAGGTGGTACTACATTTGCATTGTTAATTACTGATTATTTTATACTAAACACGTCAAAGCGCTTAGGTTTTAATGTTATCATACTGATTGTATATCATTTTATTCGAGCCCTATATGCAAAATCTATGCTGGCTTAGCTGCGGCTTTATCTTTTTTATCTTTTCTGGTGTGGTATTTTGTTTATTTTTTTCGGTTGTATATAACAAAATTTAACGTATGTTACTGTCTTTAGAACTCAAATGTACAAATTGTAAAAGAAACAAACTGGGCAACGCCATTATGAAATACTTTTATCTTTGATATAATAACAAAGTTGCCAGCAAAAAAACCCGTTTTACGTGTGCTGAATATATCTATGCCCTTAACATTACAATTTGTGGTATACTG
Organism: Ctena decussata; assembly: GCA_963989385.1. Lineage (NCBI taxonomy): Eukaryota > Metazoa > Mollusca > Bivalvia > Lucinida > Lucinidae > Ctena > Ctena decussata. The sequence continues at coordinate 37,560,920 of OZ022508.1, forward strand.
GTTTTAATCAAGTATAAAACACACCTCATGAATCCCTAAGAGAAATAACTGAGAGAAGTGTTGCTAGGTCCAAGTACACAGTATATCATAAGAACACCCAGACTTATATATGTTATTGTTTTTTATGTGACAGTGGGAAAAAACCTGATTAGAGGTATTATAATGAAATATTTTATATGTTAATGTTATTTACGTTACTTCTAGTAATGACTTATCATAGAAAATAAACCAGAATGCATTTTTTCTTTTATATTTAAAGATTATTTCATGAAGAAAGTGCTACCAACGAAAATAAATTGATTCTATCATCAAATTATGTGAGTTTAACAAAATAGCCCTCGGTAAGGTATATAATCGATCATTATGGCCGACTAAAATGCGTTCAAAATATTGTGGAACTGTTCCTTGCTGTTTAGATAGGCTGGCATATTCAATATTACCTTTTCCTGTTGTTTTTTAATTCATACAGTGTAGTTCAAGCACTTGAATTATACAGAAAGTGATAATTGTAATATGGAACATTTATAAGGGGGTACTGTGTTAAACATCCTATTTCTCCCAAAGTGTACAAGATAGGATAATAATTTTTGCAGATCTGAAAAGGTCAATAAATTGTCTTTAATACAGTAACAAAGATATGGTCTAATAATAAAGGAGTAACTTACAAAAAGAAAGTATTTTGGATAGAAATAGCAATTTTAATGGAGTGTAAAGACAAATGTCACGTATATGACACCATGTGAGCTAAAATGACCTGTCAAACATCATAACTTTTAGCTACTGGATTGTTCTATTAGACTCTACTATAACTTTAAACATAGGAAAGTGATTTCTATTTTTTCATGATTTTTTTATTACTTTTATTTTATGTTTATTTTTTTAATGGGTAACGTTTGTAACAGGCTGTTACAGCTTAACGCCCCACTCGCCAAAGAGCTAACATGCTGCAAAATACTTCTAAGATGCTGGGCTTTAAGAAAAGTATGGTCTACAAAATTGCCCCTGGGGGGGGGAGGTAAACCATTTCTGGCTCATGGCCTATTGTAGAATGCACTGGTAGCTTTCATATATAGTGTGTAAAAGCGCATATAAACATTTATGAATAGATATGAAAGAACCAAGAAATCTGGTTACCTTCAGAAATGAATGTAATGCATATTCTAAGGGGTCTAAGTACCCCACCCACTTATAAAGCACTGTAAAATCAATGAGAAACTTAGATGGTTAGTCAAAACTAGCATGGCTAAGATATGGCTTGTAAAATGTGTTAGAATTTATTTTAATTCAAAATGTAACTGAAACAAAGTATGTATAGTGTCTTTTAAAACCGTTGTCATGGTAACTGAGATAACAAATTTTGAACAAAAAACATGTTATTCATTGGTAAAAATCTACTTTTTGGCATATTTTCAAGCCAGCGTCTACTTATACAAAATATATGGCTTACTCTAAAGATTGTTTATACCTTAACTTTATAAATGTACATATGAAATCAATTTTATCACAATCCAGATATAAAATTAGATGTCTGTGTATTTGAGTAATGTTTACTGAATAAGTGGCCGTGTTATGTTATTTATTATATTTGAAAAGTTTGAAAACTTGTATATTTCTCAAAATTTAAGAACTGGACAAGTATAGTGCATGTTAATGTTTAACAATTGCATTTAAATAGTCATAAATAATTCCAGTAGAACTATGACTGCTGATAGCCCTCAGAAAGGAATGAATATTCTTTGGGGTCTAACTATCCCACCACCCACTGTAAGTACTACACCAATGAATGTGATCCTCAGTCAGTCAGTGTAACTCAACATGTTTCAGCTATGGCTTGTGTGTCTGCCACTTGACAAACCATTTGCAAAGTGTAACTGGTTATTGAATATAGAATAACTTTTTATATGGGCTTTCGTGACCATGCAGGATTATTTCACTCATTTTGAGCCGAGTTTGTTGTTAGGTGGTGAGGAAACGGTCCCGAGATCCCGAGAAAAGCCACCTGACTACTCGCAAGCAGAACTTACTTGTCTCGTATATGACCAGAGTTTGGCTCGATTCCGCAGCGGGGAGATTACAAGCGATTTAAAGTACTAAAGCGGCCTTAAACTTCTTCACATTTTTAAGCAATGGTCTTGTCCAGACTTCTTCATCATTTAAAGCAATGGTCTAGTCCAGAACAACCATACTCAGAAGAATTACTTGTACTCTGTAAATATCTGATGCATGAAGATAATACATGTATTCAAATTTTAACCTGTATCAATCCTTGTGTTTGATTCAGGCAATACTGTATCAAACATGGTTTGTTCGATTTTTTTTTCAAATAATCTCTAAAATGATTTTAGCATTTTTACTGCGTTTTTACGTCTGTCAGGCAATACAATAGCAAAAGTGTAACTTTCCGCAAAAGGTCAGTCATCAGAAATATAGCTTATTCAGATTTCTGTGATTCTGAGAAAACACACACACACGAAAAGTATAGTTTCATTTGGCTAAACGGTTTAAGCTTTGACAAAGTCAAATATGGCCATCTTTGGCTATCAAGGTCAATAACTCTGCGTTGGCGGAATGTAAGTTGTTGTAGACTTAAAGGTAGGTTCCTGGGCTAGCGATGTCAATTATGTCCACAAAATAATTTCGTCTTTTTCTGAGCAGTATTGAATTCTCTTATTATTCTGAATTTGTTGCTACTGAGATACTCGTCAGATGTTGAAGAAAATAGTCGTTTTCTCCTTTTCTTTATTTACTTTTGTTGGAATTCCAGCTCTAAAAATAACTATGTTTATTATGTCTTTAAGTGCGCAATTTCTGATGCCATTCTCCAAAGGTCACTTTTCCCTTGACGTGAGCTCTGCTAGAGGTCCTGGCATGGCGAATGGGTTACAACTATCCCAAAATGCAATGCAGCATGACATCAGCTGCGTCATCTATATTTGGCGTGAACTAAAAATAGCGCTAACTGGTGTGCGAAGCAGAGTTAGGAAATCCCTTGCAAAACAACTTTTCTAATATTTTTTTTTATTTACACTTTTTAGTGAAACTTATTAATTCCCTTTTATAAGTGCTTTCCAACAACTTGGATGAAAGTTCATCAAATTATGATGCATTCCAAAGTACAGGAACCTACCTTTAATGCATGTTCTGTTCATCTAAAAGAATGGTGACAATCAAATCAAAGATGAATGAGATATCTTTTGAGACATTTCCCTAACTATAAAAAAATGTCAGTATTTTTATGAAATGAAACGGCAATGCTTTTAAGCCGCTACCATTAAATTCCTCATCTTCAGTTAACAAGGCTGGAAAGGAACAAAATCAATTAAGCCACCAGCTTTGCCCCCCCCCCCCCCCCCCCCCCCCCCAAACTCAGCTCTTTCCCAGCATGTTGCCATAATGTAAATAGCCAAAGACTACAAGAAAACGTATGTATAGGAAAGGTTGGTCGTTGGGGGGCACCACAAATGACTTGTCAACAATTCCCTTCCACCTAGTCCTGCCTTGAGCTGCCCTAGTTGTGCTAGCAAAGTCCATCTCTGAACACTCCTTAATATTGTCTTCCCATCTCTTTCTAAGTATACCTCTTCTATTTCCGTTCACTGTGCCCTGTAGAATTGTCTTTGCTAAGTCAGAAGACATTCAGATGTAGCAATACCACCTCAGTTTTCGTTTCTTGACAGTAGTCAGGAGTTCATCACTTTCTAAATGGATCTTTCTTAGCATTTACTAATTTGTTGCATGGTCAGTATATATGATGCTCAGTAACCTTCGGTAGCTTCTTATCCCAAAGGCCCGCATTGTTTTCACTAACTCTGCTGTCAAGGTCCATGATTCAAAAGCATACAAAAATATGGATATGACAAGGGAGCACATAATTTTCACTTTTGATTCCAGAGATACGTTGTTATCTCCAATATTGGCTTCAGCTTTGTCAGAGCTGCAGTGGCTTAGGCAATTCCTGAGGAAACCTCGGGTTTCGAGCGATCATCTTGGACATTGCTCCAAGGCATTAGAAGCGTTTTACCATTCCCAGCTTCTGTCCTTTTACCTTGATCTCTCTCTGGATGTCATTGGCGCTGTTTGTCATTACTATCATGGAGACCTTCACTTGGAACTTTAGCTTATATGGTAGTTGTTCCCACCCCGTATAAAGAACTGACCAATCAGATTAAATTCTGGTTGTCGGCCATTACACGCTTCAATGAAAGGCTTGAAACCAGCTACAGTTTCAGTTTTCACGGCTCGATGCATGGTAACTTGAGCATGGTCACGTGATATTACTTTAGTCCGTACTGCTGGTGTTCATTTGCAAATGTACGTACTAAAGGACGAGCTATAGTTCGAAGTTAAGTCAGCCCATGGTGTATCTTGTGCAAAATTCAGGCTGACGGAGCCTACCCCTCTCCAGCCTGTTTATGTTGACAGCAGCCGAAATCCATCGTAACTATATGGTTCGCTTTGTTCATAAATTTATGGCCTTTGACTTAAGATTTCTTCCGCATTGACCGTTGACTTCTTCTGACCTCTACGGTTGGGATCTCGTGTAGGTGCGAACGTCTTATTTCCTCCCAGCAAGTCACTGACTTGATCACTGCCTTAGACACTAGAAATGTTTTTGACAAAAACAGATGTACCCACCTGTGCTTTCCCAGCAGTATCATTTTTCCTAAATACTGCCATGTTAAGACCTCCTGTGACCTTGAAAAACAGGGTCAGGGCACCACAATTTAATAAGTTTTTTGATCTCCGGATTATACACTTGTCTATGTTTGGTCATAATACATAAATCCCTTCTGGAGGTATCTTGCAGACAAGCCATTTATCAACATCCTTTGACCTCTTGTGACCTTAAAAATGAGGTTAAGGTCACCAAAATTTTATCAGTTCTCTTCCATTCCCAGTGATATATGGTGCGAGTTAGGTTAAAATCCACCCATCCATTCATGAGATATGGTGCAAACAAGCCACTTTTAACATTCTTTGACTTCCTGTGACCTTGAAAATAGGGTCATGGTCACTAAAATATAATCAGTACTTTTGCATCTCTCAGTGAAATATCTGTGAAAGTTTGGTTTAAATCCATTCATACATTCAGAAGAAAAAGGGCAGACAAGGCATTTTCAACACTCTTAGACCTCTTGTGACCTTGAAAATGAAATCAAGGTCACCAAAACCTAATCCGTTCTTTTCCATTTCCCAATAAATTAATTATGCAAATTTGGTTTAAATCCATCCATTCATTCAAGAGAAGTGCAGACAAGCCATTTTCAACATTCTTGGACCTCCTGTGATCTAAAAAAAAAGGCTCAAGGTCACCAAAATTTAATCAGATTTTCCCCTTAGCAAGTAATATATCTATGCAAGTTTGGTCAAAATCTACTTATACAAGAAGCTACGCAGAAGCTTACGCCGACGAGATCTGCACCAAAACAATATGAAAAAAATAAATAAATAAATAACCAAACTCAAAGGTTCCTGATGATTGGGCCTTTCCCTACCAACATTGATCCCTGAAATCTAGATGGTATACCAAGCTGGGCAAGCAAGGCTCGCTCGAGTCTTTTCGTAACATATGACTGTTGGACTCAAGTTTGAGGTCTATACAGGCCACTGACTTCTTCTAGGAAGACTTCCGCATGGTAATGCTATCTTCACAGTTGATCAAAAGGATGTAACTCTAAAAATTAGGAAGGAGGAGCAAATATTCATAAACTTGACATACCCTCTTAACCTATTCCACTCAAGTTTCACAAGGTATACCAAAAGCTTACGTATTTATGGTGCCCACGAGAAAAGCCTTAAAACTAGGCAAAGGAATATAACTACAAAAAATAAGGAAGGGGGAGCATTTATATATATGTGACACACCAATTCAACCTAATACACATTTCTATAAACTTTCATCAAGACATTCCATACAGTTACCTTGTTATCACGTTATTCCAAAAATAAGTAAGACAAAGCAATCATTGTTACATGTGACATCGTCTTAATCTCACATACATTGCTGTCTAGTTTCAATATGACTACCTAAGGGTTTCTTAGTTATAAGGAGTACAAAAATAGTCTAAAAATAATCAAAGGGGTGTCACTCCGAAAGTAAGTAAAGGAGAGCAACAATTCTTGTATGAGACACACTGTCTATACCCAAGCTTCATTATTACATTCCAAAGAGTAACCTACTAATGGAATGCACAACAATAACCTTACAAACTGCCATAGTCCTTTTTATCCCCCGACCGAAAGGTTCGGGGGATATAGCGATGAGCCTGGCGTCCGTCCGTCCGTCCGTCCGTAAACACTTTCTTGTCCGCTCTATATCTTGAATACCCTTTGGAATATTTTCATGATACTTCACAGAAATGTAGAAAAGGTCATGACGATGTGTCGCGTACAAGAATGGTAACTCTTGCTATTGTACTTTTTGAATTATCTCCCCTTTGGTGATTTTTGGCAGATTCGTGTCCGCTCTGTAACTTGAATACCCTTTGGAATATTTTCATGATACTTCATAGAAATGTAGAACAGGTCATGACGATGTGTCGCGAACAAGAATGACAACTCTTGCTTTCTTACTTTTTGAGTTATTTTCCCTTGATAGTTTTAGGTGTGATTTTTTGGCAGATTCGTGTCCGCTCTATAACTAGAATACCCTTTGGAATATTCTCATGATACTTCACAGATATGTAGAACAGGTCATGACGATGTGTCGCGAACAAGAATGACAACTCTTGCTTTCTTACTTTTTGAGTTATTTCCCCTTGATCATTTTAGGTATGATTTCGTGTCCGCTCTATAACTTGAATACCTTTTGGAATATTTTCATGATACTTCACAGATATGTAGAACAGGTCATGACGATGTGTCCCAAACAAGAATGACAACTCCTGCTTTCTTATTTTTTGAGTTATTTCCCCTTGATGGTTTAAGGTCTGATTTCGTGTCCGCTCTATAACTTGAATACCTTTTGGAATATTTTCATGATACTTCACAGATATGTAGAACAGGTCATGATGATGTGTCGTGGATAAGAATGACAACTCTTGCTTTCTTACTTTTGGAGTTATTTCCCTTTGATGATTTTAGGTGTCCGCTCCATAGCTTGAATACCTTTTGAAATATTTTCATGATACTTCACAGATATGCAGAACAGGTCATGACAATTTGTCTCATACATGAATGATAACTCTTGCTTTTAGACTCAGTGAAATATTTCCCTTTGGTAGTTCAAGCTGCTGTTTGAGTCTCTGCTCCATAATTGTATAACCCTGGCCAGCTCCAGAATTTGAATAACTGTGTACCTTTTAGAATATTGATGATCATGCTGTGATATCTTATCAGTGTTCCTAACTCTCTCTTACCCCTCCACATTCCCGTGACCCCTCCCGCACCCCTCCCCCTCCCCCCCCCACCCACCCCACCCCACCAAAGAAATTTTTTTTTTCTCTCCAGATTTGGATTCTTTGTCCAAATTCACTTACTAGAGAGCTCAAAATTAGGTTTGTAGGGCTTGTAGTTTAGAAGTTATTCACACATTTTGAAAGTTTAATGTATCATATGCTATATATTTATGTATATGGCGGCTGTTTGAGATATTACTTCTTTTTAGCAGTCAAGCATACTATTTTAGTCTGAGTGTTAGATAATCATGCATCTGTTAAACAGATAATGTCAATCAGAAGCATATAAGAATGACAATATATTACTTATATGTGTTTTGAAGTGCACCCTTTTTACCAAGGCCCATGGGGGTCTTCGGTCGGGGGATTTGCCATCTCCTCTGATGGCTATTTTTTCAAAAGGGTGTAACTCTTCTAAAAACCAAATGCCCTACTCCACATCGTAGCTTGATTATTTACAAAACTTAAACTTGATATTGGATAAAAACTGTAAGAGAAGTTGTCCGGAAACGAACATGCTAAAAATCCAAGTAAAGAGCTATATTTACAAAACTTAAACTTGATATTGGATAAAAACTGTAAGAGAAGTTATCCGGAAACGAACATGCTAAAAATCCAAGTAAAGAGCTATAACTCTGCTGTAAATCATTGGAGCATAACCTCGAACCAATATGCACTGCTCCATTACATAGTCTTACCATGTACAAAGTTTCAGCTCAATCGGATTAAACTGTAAAAGGAGTTATCCAGAAAAGAAAAGTCGAGACGGACAGACGCCAGCGCCATAGCATAATACGGGACGGCACAAACATGTTTATTTTAGTGGTCCTCTACAAAATATACCGTTTACTTTGTAACCACTTAATTTGGCCAGACAGAAATTTCCCACAAGAAGATGTTTTATGAATGGTTATGGCCGGACAACAAGCAAAATGCTTAACCGAAATTCGCCTATGCGTACAAAATGTTCGGGTGTGCTAAACAAAAGTAAATGTCATATGTACATAAAATGGTAAAGAAGTGACTCATAATTAATGACATGACTTTGTATGTTAATCTAAATATTCATATTTCAATTTTAAAGTATTTGAGTAAGTGGGTGGGGTATTTAGACCCCGTTGCATATGTACATGTCTTAAACATTGATAAACACAGGTATACATATTCTTCAGATATGTTTTTGCTTATTAATACTTTAGGAAATGAAGAAATGTGTTATATTATCTGCTTTAATTTGCACAGATAAAACTGCTAATGCCTCTTAAACTGATATCCATAATCTTTTTGAATTAAACTTAGTTCTCTGAGGCAATACGGCCCCGATTTTTATAAGTTCCCATTTAAGTAAAGTATTGGTTGTAAAGTGTCTGAAGTCAGACTACCAAATGACGAAAACTGGCTTCTAGTTTGTATCAAAATTGATAGGTTAAAGGATCATTGTATCATGCTTAAGAGGTATAATGCATGTGTATTCCATGGTTACCATGGTAACGGCATTTACACTGTACTGTACTAATGTTTAAACCCACCTCCACGTTAAAGTGGTTCATGCATAAAATGTCATCAGAAATGAAAACATCATTTTTATTAATATATTCCGGTATAAGAAAGTGGGTGGGGTAATCAGACCCCATTTCAGGCCATTTTCATGCATTTTTGAAGTTCCCAAAGAGTAAGTATTCTTAAACATGTATTAATAAATGTTTATATGCATTTTTACACATTCATCATATAAAATACCTATGAATCACCTAAGGTTAATAAAAAATGAGATTTTTATTTCTTAGTTATGGTAATAAAATGCAAGGGGATAAAATGCAAGGGGATTTATCTTTGAACATTGACCCAAAACACAGATATCTGAATATGGTCCTTATTTGTACTGAAAACTGACATTTTGCGTATAGTTGCCATTTTGCTGTGTTGTGTTGCTGACGGAAGATAATGTCGTTTAAAAACATTACTTTTTGTGATTTTTGAAAATGTGCTGACCCCACCAAATTCCAAACTCTTAGTACACTCAAAGAGAATGATGGCTGACCTTTATTTTAATTTTAATTTTCACTCCATAAATCAACTATTTACAGGAGACAAATCATTATTTTTAAGGATGGGATGTTAAGGAGTAGATAGTTGCTTAAATATGTCCAAAAAAGCGATTTTTCGAGTAACAAAACCTAGATTTTTCTGAAAAATGTTTTATCTTGGTTACCATGGCAACGGTTCAAAAGAACCCGGAAATATTTTGCTTGAGTTACTTTTTCATCAAAAGGCAACCATACATGGAATATAAGTCAAATCTGAGAGATGTCACTTTCCACGGTTTTCACTACAGCTGCCTGAGCCTTACTCGGAATGCTACTTAATCAACGCTTTTGAGGCCTATTTGTATAAGATTGACTGTTGACTGTTTGTCTCTTGGCTTTACTTCTACATAAAAAGTGCTGCCTACAACGGCAGGGCTTTATTCTCTCTACAGTAACGTCTTTTTTATTTAATTTATCTTTTTTGATTCTTTTATATGCTAATTTTCATGTATGCTAGTGTCATTAAAAGGATGGCAAAACGGGTGAGTAGCTAGGCCAGTACGTCATTAAAAATGTTGATTAATGCCAGAAAATAGTGATTGCCTTTAGAACTTTTCATTTCTAGAAACATTATTAGTTTGCAGTATCCTATTTTTCGTAACATATAAAACACACGCCATGACACCCTAAACCTAACTATTAAAGTGTCAGAGGTCTCAAGAAGCAAAGTTTCTTAAGAACTCCATGAATGTCATTTTTGAGACACAGTGAACAAAGTTCAAAAGTGGTATTATAATGGACTATTATAGCTCAATGTTATTTACGTTACCTCCAGTAGTGGAAAATGATAAAAAATCAAACAGACTGTAATTATTCCAATATTTAAAGATAGGGAAAAAAGGGAATAAGGCTGACAGAAACAAAACGAAATGTTATGCATTCAAATTATATGGTTCTATGGAAATATTCATAGTTAACATATAATCTACACGTATAGGCTTAACCCATAATCAGAAGGTTTACAGGTAAAAATCAGCATAATTTTAATAGGAACTTCTGCAAACACTACTCTCTATAATTCCTCCATATGACAGAGGGACTTTTGTCAGCTCAAAGTCTATCTAAAATGTAATGGGCTCTGATCAAAATAAAGCTTACCTGTAAGGCAGACGCCATTTTGAAAATCAAGATGGCCGCCGTAAAAGGCAAAATTCAGCTTGGCATCCACCCTGAAAATTCATATATTGGTCCAATCTAACTATGTACCAAATTCCATGCTTTTATCAAAAAGTGCACAATTCGGCCAAAATTTGTTACATATCTGCCCTGCTAGATGTCATAAAACCATGGATAGTTCCAGAAAATCGGTGCACGATTGTAACGAATGGTTTTGTTCTGCTTGTGAGATGTTTGTCGTGGTAATCATCTCTGTTATAGCCATAGAACCTAGAAAAACTGAGCCAAAGTTTATCTTCTATGCTGTGAAAACAACTCAAGAAACGAAAATTGAATGTTCTGAAGGCTACTTGTCATCAAGTCCAGAAGGATGTGAGAAGAGTATACCCACAACTGTGCACCTCTTGTCATGGATGTCAAAATTGCAAAGATTCTAGCTGCGGACGTTTCAAACACGAAGCCAATCTCATTGTAGCTCAGACGGTTTGCTCCAGCTGCATCGATAATGAGGAAGAGACGTGCGAAGAATGTGGCCAGAGATGTCCGACTTGTAAAGAAGTGTGTCCTAATAGTCCTTTAAACAAAGAAGTGATGTTTATCGATCCAGGCTCTTCCAACCAATTTTTTAGGTGGCTGATATGTCCACAGTACGAAGATTTCACTTGCATAGCACACAATGCAAAGGCATTTGACGGATACTTTCTTTTAGATTACCTGACAAGTCAAGGCATCAGACCTAATAACATCATTTTCAATGGCACAAAGCTAATGTATCTGAAAATAGAAAAGGGACTCAATATTAGATTTTTGGACTCTCTCAATTTTCTACCCATAAAATTGGCAGCTTTACCAAAAGCGTTTGGAATTTGTTATTGAAAAAAGGCTATTTTTGTTACTTTTTGAACAAGAACGTCAACTGGAACTAGATAGGATCATATCTTGAGCCCCGGATGTATGGTGCAGACCAGATTTCTACAAAAGACAGAGAAGAGTTCATGAAACGGTACAAGACACAACAAGGCAAAATTTTCAATTTCAAAGAACAAATAGCATATTGTAAGAGTGATGTTCACATTTGAAAAGAAGCTTGCTTAAAATACAGATCTTTGACGTTAGAATCTGTAGGAGTAGATCCCTTTCAGTGAATCACGGTAGCCAGTGTGGCCATGAAAGTTTTCAAAACTAAATTCTTAGAAGAAAAGTATAAAGTCAAACTTCAAGATGATCAGTGGTACGACGCCGTATACAAGGACAATCAAATGAAAGTGTTTGTCAACAGAGAAAAAATTCAAGGAGCCTCCATTAAAGAGAAAAAGTTTGTGTCTTCGTCGATTGCACAAGTACCATCAAACGGATATGTTAGTCATGTCAGTTACAGCAAGTCCAGCATACAGTGGCTAGAATGGATGGCTCATTCGGAAAACATCCAGATTCAACATGCACTAAATGGTACAGGAGAATTTAAGGTTGGTCCATATTCTGTGGACGGTGTTTGTCAACATACTAAAATGATCTACGAATACAACAGTTGTTTCTGGCACGCTTGCCCCACCTGTTATCCCAAAGACAGAACGAAGATCAAGAACCCACGCACGGGACACTGTCTCAACGAAATGTATGCTCAAACACAGTCCAAAACAAAATATCTCGAGCGTTGTTGGTATCAGGTCATAACAAAATGGGAACACGAATTTCAAGAAGAACTGAAAATAAATCTCCAGCTGAAGGATTTTGTATCCTCTTTAGATTTGCAAGAACATTTAGATCCCAGAGATACGCTATCAAATTACATCACCTGATAGAAGAGGAGGAAGAAATGAGATATGTTGACTTCACGTCTTTATATCCAAACGTATATAAATACAAGACATACCCGGTAGGACACCCAGAAATTATCACCAGAGACTTTAAAGATTTGAACAATTATTTCGGCAAAGCCAAAATTAAGATCTTGGCACCAAGAGGATTGTATTTACCTGTACTACCATACAGATCGGGGGGAAAATTTAAGTTTCCCTTGTGCAGAAGTTGTGTAGACAAAGAGACGCAGGACTGTTGTATGTGTTCGGAGGACCAGAGAGCCATGATTGGCACTTGGTGCATTCCAGAAATAGAAAAAGCCATAGAAAAAGGCTATACAATCCTAAAGATTTACAAAGTCTACCATTTTCCAGAAACTTCAAAGTAGGACACAGAGACCAAATCTGGAGGACTATTTGCAGAATATATTGATACATTTCTGAAATTTAAACAAGAGAGCAGCGACTGGCCAGCTTGGTGTGACTCTCAAGGAAAGAGAGAAGAATACATCCAAGCCTATCGCAACAACGAAGTTGTGCAATTAGATCCATCTAACATTTGTAAAAATCCAGGTCTGAGATCTCTTGCCAAACTGAAATTGAATAGCTGCTGGGGAAAGTTTGGCCAACGCCAGTACTTTGTACAACCGTCGTATTCCACGGTGGATAATTTACCAGAATTTTATCAACTGCTATCAGGTTTCACGAAAGAATTAAAAGATTTTCACATCATCAACGACAAACTGATTTTGGTAGAATAAAAACACGCCTACTTACAGACTCTTGAAGATCAAATGACAAACACATTTCTAGCCACGTTCACCACCTGTTAGGCTCGTCTGCATTTGTATGATGTCATGAATCAACTGGGAGACAGAGTGCTTTACCACGACACAGACAGCGTCATTTATGTACAGCTGGGAGACTACCTGGGCCAGTTGACCAACGAACTTGATCAAAACGCCTACATAACTGAGTATTGCAGTGCGGGTCCGAAGAATTACGCATACAAAACAAACAAGGGAAATAACTGCTGTAAAGTGAGAGGCTTCCGACTAAATTTTCCTAACAGTCAGCTTATTTACTTTGATTCCATGAAATACATCATTACTAACAACCGAAATAAAACCACACAGACACATTCTTCAAAGATACTGAGAGACAAATTGACAAATACCTTATACAACAAGCAGGAAACAAAAACCTATCAGATGGTATATGATAAGAGAGTTTTAGATCCATTTTCAAATCAAACGTTTCCTTACGGGTATGAAACCTTACATATTTTTTTTTTAATTAATTTTATCAGATGAGAATACAGATGCTACCTCGAGAGCTCCAAGAAATAATTCTGAAAGAACATATCAATACGCTAGAGATTGAACCATATCTAAATATAAGAACCACTTGGTGCGATGATGACCTCATACTGAGGGGCATCGAAGAAAATTGCATATATAGTTTCCATTATTTTGAGACAAACAGCTCACGCTGCAGTGTCAAATCATTCTGCCAATGGGCTTCTTGCGTCCGTTTTAAGGAAAACGGAATATTGAATATTGAAGATAACATATACAGGAATTGTCAATGTACACCTTGCAAGTTTATACAAACTTACATAGACTTAGTCTTAATGAAAGAATTCTATTCATAGATACATGCAAAACACCTATTTAATACTTAAACCAAAATAAGGTTGGCTGTCTTTGATTATGTTTAGATGTATTATTTAATCAAGGCATTGACATTTTCCTAAATAAATGATGGAGAGTTAAATTTTGTTTGCTTTTTTTCAGTTCATGATAAGGCATCTACCACTTGAAGTGAAAACAGTTATTTATCATTTCTTTGTTAAAAGTCAAGTAAAAAGACTGAAAAGATTGTGTAGTAATGTATGTTTGGTTTAAAGAGTTTATAAATAATTTCTAATAAGAATGATGATAGAATGTCTTTCTCTAAATTTGTGAACAAAAAATGTGAAAGTATTCATCTATTATTGTTAGGAAGACGGCTGTTAATTTGTTAACAAAAAGTGTGAAAGTACTCATCTATTGTTGTTAGGAAGACGGCTGTAAATTTGTTAACAAAAAATGTGAAAGTACTCATCTATTATTGTTAGGAAGACGGCTTGAAAATTTGCTAACAAAAAGTGTGAAAGTATTCATCTATTATTGTTAGAAGACGGTGGGAGATTTAACAATCTCTAACTGTCTTGTATGAAAGGGTTTGTTGTACTGTCATACATGTATGTATTTTCTTTGAAACAAATAAATAAATAAAAAAAACATATAAAAACATATATAAAAACATATATAATAAAAAAACAATAAAAAAAAGAAAAAGAAACTGCGCCGCCGTTGGCTCCCCCAGTCGCAAGTGCGAAAGCAGGAGGGCTGTTTTAATCTACGGAAAATAAAAATACAGATCGTGTTTTCAGCACTCTAAGAAGGGGGTTGGTTTCTCATTCCTTCCATCATTCGTCCATTTACGCATTTCATTGTCATTCAGTCGTTTCATTTTTCACTCATTCCAGCATCCATTAGTGAACCAGATATTGTTTTTCAAACAATAGTCGCGCTTCTCAGCCCTCTAGCACCACAAAATACGCTTTTTATCAATAATATAACGCTCAACAGAGCAAAACGCAGAAAGAAAACAACTTAAAAACAAAACAAAACAAAAAATACGGAAAAAACTACCATTCATACGTTTTTAACTTTTTTTCCGCTAAATTGCACGTGCTCATTCATCACTAATATTGACATTTACAGACAGCCATATGACGTCACAATAACGTCATGTCACGTTCACGGTAGTCATTGGCGTTGACGTTTACGGAAATGGCCGAAGGACATTTACGGAAATTGACGATCCTGGGGCCACGTCCCCCCCCCCCCCCCTTTCATCATAGATCATACATTTTCAATGTCACGATCCTTTATTCCAGAATTACGGTTCATGATCTGTCCATTTACATCCCAAATGTGGCTCGATGATCACCAGTGGGTATGACACCTGTAAGAGCTTTTAATCGCCAGTAATTTTAATTCAGACTGTCCCGAGGCGGTGCTTCTGTTGCAGTTCATACTTTTTTTCTGTTCATACTTTTTTCTGTTCATTTGGTCTATGCTTTTGTGTTTCGGCGAATCCAGCTGTCTTTAATGTTTTCCTATCTATTTGGAGGATGAGCTGGGTTGTGTTCTCTATGGACATCTTTATTTCTAATTTAAGTCATCACAACTATACTAGAGAGCCGTGATTAACATTGCAGTAAGGTTATTAACACTTAACGTATACCTGTGATGTACGAGGTATCTCCTATCATTCAATATTTATTTGGAATAATAACCAGTGTTACAAAAGCGAACATCCACAAAAGCTTTCAGCAAATGGAATGGATCTTATTGTATAGCTCCAGTAGAGAAAAGTAATGGGGATGATTCAGGAGCAGCTTCTAATTTTCTTAGAAAAAAATGGTGTGTTGTGGTTACTAATTAGAATTGCGTCTTCGAGATGATTCTAATGAGTACGAACAACGAGCCTTTTCAAGGAAAGAAAAGCAAATTATCCTCAGTTTGTTTCCTAAATCCACGTTGTATGGATTCAAGCCGTTATTCTTTAAAGCACTTACTACTTCACATTGCTGATTACAAACGGAAAACGTTATTCCCCTCACAGACCTATCGAGTTACCCATAGTCATCATTGTCTCTTGTATTTTACCTTTTTGGACTGGCAACCCGTTTTGCAATATTATGCAAACTGAGACTACACTGTTTGCTTACAGGAATTTCTATGCAAAATACAATAGAAATGAAAACGTTCACCAGAAACCCTAAAACTAGATATGAGTTCATCCAAAATGATATGGATGGACAAGTCCACTGGTCAAAAAATGTAAAGGTTTTCGCATTTTGTGACGATTGAAGATGATGTTCCTTGCGCTATTGAGCGAGAAGACAAAGCCAAAGTTTTTAGTTTTTACATTCCATGAGATTTCTAATATTACTTATCAAAGAAGTAGTATAGGACTTGGAAACGTTATTACTACGTTAGTTTTGCTGCAGTTAAG
This sequence comes from Ctena decussata, assembly GCA_963989385.1. Classification (NCBI taxonomy): domain Eukaryota; kingdom Metazoa; phylum Mollusca; class Bivalvia; order Lucinida; family Lucinidae; genus Ctena; species Ctena decussata. The sequence goes on from OZ022508.1 coordinate 37,577,390, forward strand.
AATTTTTGAGATATGAACATTCTAAGTGTGCGTCGCAAAACCGACTGTGTTCACACATATACCTTTTTCTACAAATGTCTGTATTTGGACTTTTGTAGGCATTACTACCAAGGAATACCTAGAGGTGCCTGTCTTACAGCTTATAAAGCAGTATTTATGGGATTTAGATGCCGTATTGATATTTGATCATTGTCTTTTGGACTAGTCATAGTTTGTTGCAAAGGCATTTCCTTTTACATCGTAATTTTGTTTAAGTCGTTTCGGGTTACTCTACAGAATTTGATATAACATTAATTACAAATAATTGTGTTCGATACAACGTCGCAAACGGTTATTTGCTTCTTCTCCAACCAGTCGTCTCATTCTCCTATAGGAAGCTCGTGAATGCATATACAACATTCCACATATTTCTTTTGAACAAAAGCCGTTGTGACTCTGTTTCAAGTCTCCTTAGGGACCGACCATTTGATATTCTGGGGGGGGGGGGGGGGGGGGCCGTATATTTATCAAAAAAATTCCCTGCCTTTGGATATGCAAGAAAAAAATAACCTGGCTCATAAGGGGGTTCAAAAAAATAATCTGGCCTCAAAAGTAAGAGAAAAAAATAACCTGTCTCCACCCAAAATTTCAAAAAAAAATATAGTCTGCAGATAATTCCATTGGAATTGAGTTTTTATAATGTCTCTGGCTTCTGGGGGGCTGCGCCCCCCAGACCCCCGTATTTATAGTAATATTTTGATATTATTATCCCCCGCCAAAGGCAGAGGGATATAGTTTTCTCCATGTCCGTCTGTCTGTCTGTCCGTCCGTCCTTCCTTCCATCCGTCCGTCCGGAGCCATAACTAAGTAACCACTGTACAGAATTTCATGAAACTTAAAATAAGTATATATCACTATAATGCGCTGCGGCACATGAAGTTTCATCAGACTGGCTTCAGTAATGCATGAGTTATCCCCCTTTAATTTACTTAAAATCAGTGAAATTAGCCATAACTAAGTAACCACTAGACGGAATATCATGAAACTTAAAATAAGTATATATCACTATAACGCGCTGATGCACATGAAGTCTCATCAGACTGCCTTCAGTAATGCATGAGTAATACCCCTTTAATTGACTTAAAATCAATGAAACGAGCTATAAATAAGTAACCACTAAACGGAATTTCATGAAACTTGAAACAAGTATATATCACTATAACATGCTGATGCAAATGAAGCTTCAGTAATGCATGAGTGATCACCCTTTAATTGACTTAAAATCAATGAAATGAGCCAGAACTAAGTAACCAATTACCAAAACTTCATGAAATTTAAACTGAATATGTATCACCATAACGTGGATATGCACATAAATGGACGGACGCTCGGTGCCCCGTTACTGCAGCTATGGATTCGTTCCGTTGAGGCGCGGGGGCAACGTCGATATGAGAATTGAAATACTACTACAATATGCACATAAAGTTTTATTAGAATGGCATCACTAGAGCATGAGTTATTGCCCTTGAATCAGTGTGAAATTGCCAATTTCAGCCATAACTAAGTTATTAATGAATTGAATTCTATGAAACTTATATTAAATATGTATCACCATAACACATTGGTCCATCTTACTTTTTGTCAGAATTTCTTCAGTAAGCAATGTGTTATTGCCCTTGAATTTGTTTAAAATTACAAATGAGTCATAACTAAGTAACCAATGAATGGAATTTCATGAAACGTATAATAATTATGTATTGTCATGACGCAGCAGTGCACATTAAGTTTTGTCATAATCGCTTCAGTAGTGCATGATTTAATGCCCTTGAATTGATTTGAAATCCACAAATAAGCCATTAGTAAGGTAACGATGAACAAAATTCCTTGTAACTGAATTAAAAATGTATCATCATAGTGCAGTGATGCTGAGGCAAGTGTTTAAGAAGAAAAACAGCTTCGGCTTATGCCTTACTTATCCCAGAGTTATTGCCCTTAATTTTATGTACAATCCACAAGTTCAGCCTTAACTAAGTAACAAGTGAACAAAATTTTATGAAACTTAAAATCACCAATAAACAAATCGGGGCAACATCGGCGGGGGATATAAATTCACCGAATTTGCTTGTCTACAATTGGTTTACATCAGCGGGCCCGCATGTGCATACATTTACAAAAACATCCTATACAACATTCACATACTTGTATTATTGATCTGCCACATTACTAAGTAAATGTTTCCACTAAAACTGAATTGCAAAAGAGTCACTAGCTTATTGGTATGGCAAAATAAACACTCTAAAAGGCAAAAGTCCTAATATAAAAACCCTTATTTTTATCATCATTCCTAGTTTTTCTCTATTGTTTCCAGTCTTAAAATTGTCATTGAAATTGGAAAATTGCTTTAGCTTCTGGGGGGGGGGGGGCGTTGCCCCCCCAGACCCCCACTTTGTTAACTTCTTAGCACATAACTTTCAGCCATTTTATTAATTGCCATTCATGTATAATGTGACTCTGTCATGTAAGTATTTATCAAACTTTCTAAAGTACAAATAAAGCATGTTTTATTGGGATAGAAAAAAAAAACACTTAAATTCCTAATGTTAGCCCTAAAACTTTGCCAAAATAGCCCTAAATTTTTGCCAAAATAGCCCTAATTTAAGGCCTAATTTTTGGCCAAACTCATACAGGGATGTTTGTATCTGTACCTTAGATGAAAAGAGTAACATGCTCCAGGCACTGGTTTGCAAAAGAAAGCTAAGCCATGCCCTTGGCCTGGTTAAAGACAGCACCATGTTCTTTTTGTGAGAAAAAAAGGTGTAAAAAATACTGATGTGGGTAAAATAAAAGGATATTAAAGTCAAGTAAACAAGGATCTGATAGTTCAGCTATGTTTGACTTGGTTTGTAAAAAAAAAAATGGCTCCCACAAGGTGAAAAAAAAAGAAATTGTTTCCAGAGGCCAGTGAAATAAAATGTCGTGTCTCCATCAAGAATAGCCCCCCCCCCCCCCGAGAATATCAAATGGTCGGTCCCTTAGTCGAATCAGTGGGGAAAAAACGTCCAAACTCAAGTTATTGTAAAATGCGGTTCAGCGTTTTGGTAATAAAATGTGGGTTGGTGTGCATATTTTGGGTCATAAAACTGATAACAAATAGAAAAAAGGAAGTTTTTGAAAAATAAATCGCTCCACAAAATACAATTTCCTGTTTTGGTGTCCGTCTAGCGATGCTATATAAACATAAGCGGGATAGTGATTGGGGCTCCACGCGTGTACATTGTATTTTTACCATTTTAATCAACTTAATAAAACCGAAAGTAGGTCATTTTAGTTTTAGTTGACACAAGTAAGTTTTCAAACCCTTTATATGTGAAATTCAAGTATGTTTTATTCGTTTAAATGGATAAGCACAGTTATTTACAATGACGAAACTATAGTGAGAAGCTTGCAGCGATACCTCTTTATAAATTTTTTCACGCTGATTGAGCTATGGCGCCTTTAAGATACAGTGAACTCGACAGTATCGGATCATCGACAGTATCGGATCACTCGCAGGTTATCACCCATTTTTCTCACAAATGAAACAAATATTTTTTACCATCATATTACAGTCATAAAGTTCGACCAATGGCAAAGTGCTGGGTGAAAAAATCGATCGAAATCTGCGGCTGAGAAACAAATCAGAGTTGTTGAAAGGCTTGGCCCCTCTTCAGCGGCGCTTTCATTTTGCCTGTTGCTCGTTACCCCCAAAATAGATTTCGGTTATTTAAACTATTTTATAATTAGGCGATTGAAACCAATTTTGCTTTGCAATGTGTCCTGGCATCCATAAAACTGCAGACAGTCATTATTTTGTGACATCCCAGTATTTGATGAAACTAAAGACTTTAAAGTCTCCATAGTCTTATCAGCGGTAAAAACGCCTGAATTTAAATCATGGTAAAAAGCTGTTCAACCATCACGTTTGGTAATAAAATGCGGGTTGGTGTGCATATATTGAGTCATATAACTAGCAAAAAGTAGGGTTGGTTGGTTGGTTGATTTGATGCTTAACGTCCACGATAAACAACTAAGGTCATGTCGGGACGGTCAGTTAACCTAACTACACTATTCCTGGGCAGGCTTAGACCTCCTAAGCGGTTAACCAGTACTAAGTGCACATACTTTCGCCAGTAACTGACAACTGCCCTTCTTGAATCAACGGAAGGAGAAACGAAAGTATGCGGCCAGACCGCGATTCGAACCCAGGACCTCTGACTTACGAGTCAGGTGCCCTACCGATTGCGCTACCCGGCCCGGCCAAAAAGTAGGGAAAACAAGTTTTTGAAAAATAAAAAAATCGGTACACAAAATACAATTTCCTGTTCTGGTTTCCCGTCTAGCAATGCTATATAAACATAGGCGGGATTGTGATTGGGACTTCATGCCTGTACATTGTATTTTTACCATTTTATTAAATCGAAAGTAGGTCATTTTAGTTGCCGACTAAAATGACCCAAATAAGTTTTCTAACCCTTTTTATGTGAAACTGAAGGATGTTTTATTTGTTTGAAGCCGGCCAATCACGGTTATTTACAATGACGAAACTATAGTGAGAAGCTTGCAGCGATATCTCATAATAAAATTTTTCATGCTGATAGAGCAATGGGGCCTTTAAAAAAGAGGCACGGATGTGCGACAGTAACGGCTCATTATATAATTTGAAATAAAATACAGGCCTCAGCTGGAAAACTGCATGTTGGATTTATGGTCTGATGCTGAAAACAAGTCATAAATCAACTTCCTGAGTGGCTGCTGTGTCTTCTTTCAAAGAAGATCAGTATAAAACTAAGACAACATCCTTTTTGTAAAATATCCCCCATCCCACGCCCCACATTCTAGAATATGATTTTAAAGCTTCTGGTAAACATTATGAAGAAACATTCGAGATCAGCTCGCATGTATGTGAACCCAATATGACTGGCGTTCATCGGATGGATTTGTACACCGTGTAGACTCAGATTAATGCCGGAGAACTCGTTGAATGACCATGTAGTGTTTATACACTGATTGCACTGTAATATCGTTAAGGCGGAAAATCACCGTAAATTTGTTGATCATGGTCAGACACTACGGTCTCATCAGGGACTACACTTTGCAAAGGCAGTTTATGATCTTTACTGTTTGAGTAGTTCCATGCTATGGGGCGCAGGGGATTACTGAGTTAAGAATTTTTGGCATGCTTGTCCTTTTGTATACATTTAACAGACAAAACCGTTGCTAGTGAAGGACTACATAAAAAATATCGTTGAAAGGCCGTAAAAGTTTTCTCTGTGAGTTTAATAGGTCCAACTGTTCATGTAGCAAAATTATTGGAGCTGAAAAGGTTGTCAGAATGCCTCGGAGAAACTCTCTTATTTTGGTTGTCAGAATGCCTCGGAGAAACTCTCCTATAAAATAATATCATATGATCCGATACTGTCGCACCTGATTCGTTACTGTCGTAAGACCCTCCTGTGAGCCTCGATAGGTTATCTGCCCTTAAAGGAATAAATTTCGTACATATTTTGACATGGATAGATAGAAGGGGTATTTTGCAATTGTTATGTGTCATAACATACATACTTTTAGCATTCACATACAACAAACAGGAGTTTTATTGAACTTGATCCGATACTGTCGAGTCCACAGTACATGCGTGAATGGAGTGTCTCTCTAAACGAAGCTCGCTTAGGGCCCAGTGTCACTGTCACGTTTTAGGGCTAGGTTGCACTACGTTTCTTACCCTACGTTTGGCAAAGAATGTATCCCGTTTTGTATGGATCTAGGTTTTATTTAAGGAATGAATTTCATTTTTCTGAGGTTTATCGAAGTGTAAACTACATTGGGTCACGTGCAAAGTGAATGAACCCCGAAGGGGTTCATGTAAACTTTGCTAGTGACCCAATGTAGTTTACACTTCGATAAACATCAGAAAAATTAAGTTCATTGCTTATATTTACATTCGTTTCAATCAAATCTTGCATGAAAAATCTTATATAAGCGCTAAAATTGAAGCAGTAAAACATGTAAACGCAGTTTTTCTGCTAACAGCAGAACGGCATGCATGACGTCATGACGTTGCTGACGTCCAATCAGGTTGTACAGAGCCATTGTTTATCTTTACGTCACTGACGTCGCGTGTCTCAATGTAATTATTGGAATGTAAACTACATTACGTTCCAATGGTTTACTATAGGGCTTTTCAGTAAATACACCAAGAATGTAAATATTACGTATTTAGTAAGTTTCCAATACGTTTAACTACGATTTACTTCGTATTACCTGGTTACCAAACGGCTTAGTACCACACTTTCAGAAGGGATGAGAACAGTTATTTACCTACTACAATTCCGTACGTTTTACTAGGGACAACTAGGTAGTGATCGGGATAACTACCTAGTCAAAGTCACGTGTCAGTAAGTATCGCAAACGAACCAAATCGTAATAAAACGCAGAATTAAACGTAACAAAGCGTACTAAGACGTGGTATAGCGTATATAATGCGTACTAGTACGTAGAAGACCTTCACGTAGGGCTACGCATTTAAAACTTTTTTATCTACGTTCTAGTACGTTTAGACTACGCTTCAATACGCTTTTACTACGCATACAGTAAGTATTTCGAAATGCTACATTTAAGCTGATTTTTCAAATCAAACGTAGATAGGCCACGTATTTAGCTGTTTATGTCCGTATATAATACATATTTACTACGTATTGATACGCATATTCCCGTTTTGGTACATTTTAAATACGTAGAAAAACATAGTCTTCAAAACGTGACAGTGAGACAGAGACTTTAACTTACAAGAAAGATTTAAACAACTACATAACAAGTAGATTAACGTGACACAACTATACAAATACCTGAGCAGCTATTGGTTTAAATTATGCTCCCGACTTCGGAGAAGTTGAAGGGGCACGTTGGTTTGGGCTTGTCCGTTCGTCTGTCCGTAACGCTTTTTGGCAGCTGAGAAACTTAAAAAACGCTTGTGCTTGTTTTTAGATGAGTTATTCCCCTTTTTCGGACATAGGCATTTTGTATAGGAACAAGGTTGTGAACAAAATATCTGAAGAACTGCATAAGCTAGGATCTTTATATAGATGTGCCATGCAGGTTTGGCCCAAGGTGTACATTAAGTAATAAACTTGTGTGCCTACTGTTGAGTAATTCCCCTTTTTGAGACAGGCATTTTATACAGGATTAATATTGTGAACAAAATATCTAAAGAAGCGCATAAGCTAGCATGTTTATATCTAGCATACGGTTACAGGCTAAGGTGTAGATGATTGGATAGACTTTAAAGCATATTTCGTCAATTTTCGATTTAGTTATTCCCCATTTTTGGACATAGAAATAGTCTTGATAACAAAATATCTGGACTAGCGTTTAAGCTGGCATGTTTATATCTGGCATACGGTTACGGACCAAGATGTAGATGAAGTGATTCATAACTTTTGAGCTTATTCCGAAAGTATTTGATTCAGTTACTCCCCTTCTTCGGACCCAGGCATTTTGTAGTGGAACAAGCTTGTGAACAAAATATCTGATGAACCGCATAAACTAGGGTCTTTATATTTGGCATGTAGGTTTGGACCGAGGTGCAGATGAACTGATTAATTTTTGTGCTTATTTCATATCTTTTTGGTTGGGTCATTCCCCTTTTTCGGACATAGGCATTTTGTATAGGAACAAGCTTGTGAACAAAAAATCTGAAGAACCCCTTAAGCTATGATCTTTATATTTGGCATACATTTACAGGCCAAAGTGTAGATGATCTGGTTAGCTTTTTTTGCAAATTCTATAAATCCTGGCTTCAAGTATACCTCTCTCTGACTTAAACATAGGATGAACCTTTTTAGAGGCAAGCATATGGTTGGGGACAAAGTGCTTCACATCCTTTATAATAAATAGTTCATACTTCACACTAACGTTACACTTCATTATTAACCGTTCAAACGTCACAGGTCTTACTTCAGACTTCACAGTTTGCACTTCATACTTGTTTGGATTTTTTTTCTCTCCGTTGTCATTTATCTTTTTTCTTTCTCTTCTCTCCTTTAGTATTTATCTTTTCTTTCTCCCTCTGTCTGGGAGACGGCCAGATGTAGACTGAAATGCTGTGTCAAAGGGCCCGCCAGCCCGCTGGTTTCATCGACGTAAACCCACTGGGAGGGGTTGGTCCGGTCGCGCAATGGTGCTGGGTAATTTTCAATTTTGGGGAGTCCTACTAATTTGGAAAATAGTACGGCAAGGGCCTCCTCTGCTTGCAGTAGGTGCGGGTGGAGGTTGTTTTCGACATTCTTCTCTCATCTATCATTTCTCTTTTCTTTCTCGCTCTTTCTGGAAGACGGCCCGATTTAGACTGAAATACTGTCTTAAAGGGTCGTTAACCCAAAAACAACCTACCAAACCCGCTGGGCTCAGTGCCGGGGCGTTTTACTGGTTAGGTGGTTTCGGTTTCACGGCTCTTTGACCTTATCGATCCGTCTCCAAGAAAGAGGGTGAAAAGATACAATAGGGGAGAGAAAAAATGTTGAACAACCCCCACGCGCACCTACTGCGAGCACATAGACCCTTGCCCTACCATTGTTGAAGCTAGTAGGACGCCCCAGCACTGAGAGTTACCCAGTACCGTCGTCCGACCGCATAAGCCTCATACTAATTTGAATAATAGTAGGGCAAGGGCTTACTGTCTTTGCAGTAGCTATAGGTACGGGTGGTGTTGTTTGGCTATTTTTCTCTGCCTAACTGCGAACTTAACTCTTTTCTTTCTCCCGCTCTCTGAAAGGCAGCTCGATATAGACGGAAATTCGGTCTAAATCCAAAGCAACCAGCCAAATCACTTAAAATTTATTCCCTCTGAAACAAAAAAGAAAATTTATGAACATGAACTGAACCAGAAATAGGACCATAACTATTGCTCCCAGTTTCTTCTTGAATTCGGTAGGATTCAGTGATTTTCGAAAAATAATTTTCAGTTGTGCGAGCATATAGACACAACATGTTTGGATATGCATAATGTTCTAGAGAAACATATTTGAGCCGCGACACGACAAAACCAACAAAGGGGTTGTGCGCCCAGCGCAGACTCGGATCAGCCTGGGCATCCGCCCAGTCTGATCAGAGTCTTCGCTGTCCGCATAGAGGTAGCTTAGACCCTTAGCCACCCTTAAAGCGCTTAGCAAAGAGCCTGATCGGACTAGGCGGATGCCCAGACTGATCTGAGTCTGCGCTGGGCGCACAACCACTTTGTTGGTTTTGTCGTGTCGCGGCTCAAATATGATTTTGTTGGTTTTCTCGTGTCGCGGCTCATTTCTTCCCCATAATGAAACTTAAACAGTCTGGTTAAAGTTCATGCACATGCTGTGTGAAACAGCGGTAATAATCGGCTGACGCCACGTCGCTTTTCTACGTCATTTATTTCGGTTTCACGTTGCGTGTCATAAGATGGAAGCTCATTTACTGTCGAATCACATCAGACACTTAAAAGTTATTTAGCTATTACTCCTATTTGTTACAGGATAACAAAGCAACAAGAAACGTGTACTCGCTACATTGCCAATATTATCAATTAAGCAGTTTTTTGTGAAGAAATTACATTCATCAGGACCTTCGCCATAAGTAACGCTTTTTTACACCATAAGAAAATCATCATATTAAGTTAGTGTTTCAGTTTTTATCCTTATCATATTAAATTTGTGTTTCAGTTTTTATCGTAAGTAGGTGAAACAGCGAAAAGAAACAGAAAATAATAACTCATTGATTTCCTTAATGTTCCAAATCAGTTTTGACTGGCACATTTTTAGCTCAACTGAGCCATAGGCTAGGTGAGCTATTGTGATCACCCATCGTCCGTCGTGCGTCGTGCGTCGTCAACAATTTGCTTCAAATGACATCTTCTCTGAAACCGCTAGGCCTAGGGCTTTGATATTTGGTATGAAACATTGTCTAGTGGTCCTCTACCAAGTTTGTTCAAATGGTGGCCCCGGAGTGCAAACTGGCCCTGGGGCAGGGGTCTTTGGTTCGAATCTAAAAAATACTTAAAAATCTTCTTCTCCAGAACTGCTAGGCTCAGATGCTTGAAATTTGATATGTAGCATTGCCTAGCGGTCCTCTACCAAGTTTGTTTAAATGGTGGCCCCAGGGTCCAAAATGGCCCTGGGGCAGGGGGTCTTGGGTTCGAAACTAAAAAATACTTAAAACTCTTCTTTACCGGAACTGCTTGCCTCAGATGCTTGAAATTTGGTATATAACATTGCCTAGTGGTCTTCTACCAAGTTTGTTCAAATGGTGGCCCCAGGGTCCAAAATCGCCCTGGGGCAGGGAGTCCCAGGTTTGAACCATAGAAATACATAGAAAATATTAAAAAATCTTCTACTTCAGAACCGCAAGACTCAGATGCTTGAAATTTGGTATGTAGCATTGCCTAGTAATCCTTTACCAAGTTTGTGTAAATGGTGGCCCCAGGGTGCAAAATGGCCCCGGAACAGGGAGTCAGGTTTGAACCATAGAAATATATAGAAAAATCTTCTACTTCAGAACCACTTGGCTCAGATGCTTGACACTTTGTATGTAGGTTTGCCTAGTAGTCTTTTACCAAGTTTGTTAAAATGATGACCCCAGGGTCTAAAATGGCCCCACCCCAGGGGGTCCTGGGTTTGAACCATAGAACTACATAGAAAAATATTCAAAAATCGTTTTCTTCAGAACCACTTGGCTCAGATGCTTGAAATTTGGTATGTAGCATTGCCTTGTTGTCCTTTATCAAGTTCGTTCAAATGAAGCCCCCAGGGTCCAAAATGGCCCTGCGGCAGGGAGTCCTGAGTTTGAGCCATAGAAATAAATAGGAAACTATTAAAAAATCTTCTCTTGCAGAACCATTTGGCTCAGATGCTTGAAATTTGGTATGACGCATTGCCTGGTGGACTCCTACAAAGTTTGTGTAAATGGTGGCCCTCAGGATCCAAAATGGTGACTGGTGGACTCCTACAAAGCTTGTGTAAATTGTGGTCCTCAGGATCCAAAATGGCCCTGGGGAGGGGAGTCTTTGGTTCGAAATTAAAATGTACTTAAAAACCTTCTTCAACAGAACCCCTTAGTGCAAATGCTTGAAATTTTGTATGATGCATTGCCTAGTGGTCCCTTACCAAGCTTGTTCAAATGATGGTGCCAGGGTCAAAAATGGCCCCGCTCGAGGGGGTCCTGGGTTTGAACCATAGAAATACATAGAAAAATATTCAAAAATCTTCTTCTTCAGAACCACTTGGCTCACAGGCTTGAAAGTTAGCTTTTAGCAGTGCCTAGTGGTCCTTTACCAAGATTATTTAAATGATGGCCCCAGGGTCCAAAATGGCCCGGCCCTGGGGGGTCCAGGGTTTGAACCATAGCAATACATAGAAAAACATTCAAAAATCTTATTCTTTAGAACCATTTGGAAATGGTTGCAAACTATCAGGGTTGTTCAAATTATGACCCTAGTTTGACCTTTGACCATTTTGTTCAGGTGAGCAATTCAGGGCCTCATGGCCCTCTTGTTCACGATACCTTCTTTCCTTTTACAAGTCAGACATATATTTACAGACTAAAGAAATAGTGATAGAAAGATTTTTTTCTCGGCCCAATTACAAATACGTCCAATTTCTGCTGTTACCAATATGAGCCAGAGAACTAAAACAGCAGCTCAAACACTTACATGTACATGTATAATTAAATCTCAAAAATAAATAAATGTGTAAAAGCACTTCAGACATATGTATTATCAGTAATTAGGCTGACCTCAACTTCATACCTGTGATTGTCAGTTACTGGCGAAAGTATGTGCACTTGGTACTGGTTAACCGTTTAGGAGGTCTAAGCCTGCCAGCGAATAGTGTGGGTAGGTTAACTGACCGTCCCAACATGACCATTATACATGTAGCTGTTTACCGCAATCGTAAAGCAACAAATCAATCAGTCCATCATACCTGTTTGTGAACGAATTTCGGGTTCTACTTACTGGCTTGCACTCTTTTAGTCGAGAACAGCAACAAACCATAATCCGCTCATTCCCACATTTGTTACGGCGGCTTATTCTCTAATTTAATTTTATTTCTATTGTAAAGTGTTATAATTACCGTTTATTCCGGCTTTATTTTCATACATTCCTTCTGGCAGATTCATATTAGGTGCAGTTCTCTTACTGCCCTTTGTTTTCTACTTTTAAGTAAATATACATACTTCCAAAGGGAACAACTCTGTTATTATCATTTTGCCTCCCTTCTTGATAGGGTCAACTCTTAAAGGAAAGTATTTGCTCCCCTTAGGGAGCATATTTTTAGAGAGCAAATACTTTCCTTAGTAAATACTTTCTTTCAAGAGGAGACCCCATTTTGGAATTTGTTCCCCTTTGTAAAAATGGCAGAAAATAATATGAAGGTGTCCCCATCAACTGAGGATGTATGCAAAAATCATGGTTTGGTCGCCTTCTTTTACCAGCAAAACAACTTCTAAAGTAGCATAACACGATGTATGTGCGTCTAATATGGAAATATACAGCATTCATCAAGGCTGGTAATAGTTCATTTTCAGCCGGGTCGCATAGCGGAATCGGGAGGGCACCTGACTCATAAGTCAGAGGTCCTGGGTTCGATACCCGGTCTGACCACATACTTTCGTTTCTCCTGCCGCTGATTCAGGAAGGGCAGTTGTCAGTTAGTACTGGTCAACCGCTTAGGAGGTCTAAGCCTGCCCAGGAATAGTGTGGTTAGGTTAACTGACCGTCCCGACATGACCATAGCTGTTTACCGTGGTCGTAAAGCAACAAATCAAGCAATAGCTCATTTTCATTCCCTCCTAGAAATTAATGTCAAAAGCAAAGAATTAGCCTAACTATACAATGCTTTTCCACTCGTATGTACGTTTGCCTAGCTATTTTTGCAAAGACGGGAGTGTTCGAAATCTTTAGAAGTCAAATGGGTTTGCAAACTGTATTAGAACGTTCTATTTTCACGTGCAATTATAGACTAATTAACTAGTATCAAATTCCTCAAGCCAAAGGTGTGGCATTTAACATAAACCTAAAAGCTCATCAAAATTTGAACCTAAGACATACAAACATAAACTGCAGTACACTAAGATGTTTAGTCTTTCCTCATCTATACTCGTATCACTTTCTACCTCAGCCGCACTTCAAAAAAATGGTACTTCAGCATTTGCATTCAGCTGAAATATAGTCAGTAGCTGCAGATTAGTTCAACCCTCCAGTTTTCGCCATTCCGATTCGTTTAGATATGAGGAGCCCCAGTAGCTCAGTGGGTTAATCGCTGGCCTGCTGATCTAGCGGTCCCGAAATCGATATCCGGGGGCAGAAATCCTTTCAGTCGTTAACGGGTTCCATTGCACACAGCCTCCCATTTTCACCCTCCCATCGTCGTGATAAGACTGAAATACTGTTGAAAATGTCCTCCATCCATCCTTAAGATTAAGAAATAGATTACATAAATTCGTAGGATGATCTGAGAAATTGAAAGTTTTTACATGTCCATTTTTATACGGCACTCAAGGTCCTTGCTCATCTTTCCTTAAAGTCAATTGAAACACTTCCGACACGAAAGTTTGAGAAACTCTGAAGTTTCTGTAGACAGAATTTCAGTTTGTAAAGAATTGAAAAGTTAGTGGAGCATGGCGTACACTGAGTCATACTCCGATACCAATAACGTCATGGATATGTTACCATGACAGTTAAGACTTCATATTGATGTCTAAGTGACGTCATCGATACGTCATTCTCCCAAGGTACTAAACACAACATTTTGTTATTCCATAGTTGCAATGGTAACAAATCTATGACGTCATCGCACTTAAATTTCGAGAGAAACATGACATACTTTGCATGCCATGCTCCTCTCGAATTGTAAGTGAGACGCTACCTGAAATTCATAAAATGAAAAAGTGTGAATAATTCATTCTCAGATAATTTCTCTGTTTTTCATGCTTTTTCTGCCATTTTATAGCCGAACCGCGTAGCGCAGTCGATAGCGCGTCTGACTCATGAGCCAGGGATCCCGGGTTCGAAACCCGGTCTCGCCACATACTTTTGTTTCTCCTTCCGCTGATTCAAGAAGGGCAGTTGTCAGTTATTGGCGAAAGTATGTGCACTTAGTACTGGTTAACCGCTTAGGGGGTCTAAGCCTGCCTAGGAATAGTGTGGTTAGGTTAACTGACCGTCCCGGCATGACCATAGTTGTTTACCATGGACGTTAAGCAACAAATCAATCAAGAAGGACAGTTAGTTACTGGCGAAAGTATGTGCACTTAGTACTGGTTAGACGCTTAGGAGGTCTAAGCCTGCCAAGGAATAGTGTCGTAAGGTTATACGTACCTGACCGTCCCGACATGACCATAGCTGTTTACCGTGGACGCAAAGGAACACAACAACAACAAACAACTGCCGTTTTCACAAATGGAGACATTTTTTTACTTCCTGTTGGCTTCCCTGGCTGATGAAAGCCTTGCAAAAAGGACTCTACTATTGAAGGAAAGAATTTAATCATAGATAAGGAAATTCTTTCTTTTAATCTCTTTGAGAATGGAGGCAAAAATGAAACAGCAGAGTTTCGTCCCCTGAAAGTGTACACGTTAAATTAGTAAACGTATGTACATATTTTAATCTTCGAATAATTCCAATGCTTCGAACCTATTTGTTATGTCAGACTGTTAGTCTAAATTTCAAACAGAGTGGTGGTCCATGGTTGACTTTCCACAGTTCGCTCATAAGCATTTCCATCTCACTGCCTTGCCAGGCTTTAACAGGGAATCTTTGGTTTTACTAGCACACTGTTTCCTGTTAAAGCCTGTTTCAGTGTGCTAGTAAATCAAAGATTCCCTGTTAAAGTCTGTTTCAGTGTGCTAGTAAAACCAAAGATCTCCTGTTAAAGCCTGTTTCAGTGTGCTAGTAAAACCAAAGATTCCCTGTTAAAGTCTGTTTCAGTGAGCTAGTAAAGCCAAAGATTCCCTGTTAAAACCTGTTTCAGTGTGCTCGTAAAATCAAAGATTCCCTGTTAAAGCCTGGCAAGGCAATTACAGATATATTGATGGATGGATGATATGCGATTTTACGTCCTTTTTGAAAACATTTCAGTCATATCAGGACGATGGGTGGGTGATAATGAAAGGCTGTGTGCAGTGAAAACCCGTTTACGTTTAGGTAATAACAGTAAACAGCCTAAACCTAGGTACGCCCCAGATCAGATTACTCGTTAAAGGAGCAGCCTGATTTTGTATCCGCAATGTTTGTAATTTAGCCAGCAGTTTTTTGTTCGTTTTTATGCCCCCGCATCATATGCCGGGGGCATATAGTGTTCCGGTTGTGCGTACGTGTGTACGTTATTACGTACGTACGTATGTCTGTACGTTCGTCCATACGTACGTGATCCTGTTAAACTCAGGTTAACAGTTTTGTAAGAGGTAGAGTTCGGGGTTCCTTTAATTGTAGCAACCTGAAATTTTGTATGAGGATATATATCAATAAGTACAACAGGAATATACAAGAATCAGGGTATGATGATCCATATGTAACGGTCCATTGACTTCGGACTTAGGCTAATTTTGCAAGGTTAAGATTTTTGTAAGAGGTAGATTTCAGGGTTCCTATTATTGTAGAGCCATGAAATTTTGCATGCAGATTTATGTCTATAAGTACAGCAGGTATATACAAGAATTAGGGCTGAATGATCCATATGTCATGGTCCACTGACTTCGGACTTAGGCTAATTTTGGAAGGTTAAGATTTTTGTAAGAGGTTGATTTTAGAGTTCCCATTATTGTAGCAACCTGAAATTTTGTATGATGATTAATATCTATTAGTTCAACAGGAATTTACAAGAATCAGGTCATGATGATCCATATGTCACGGTCCACTGACTTGGTTTCTAACCATGTTCTGTAATAGACAGTATTTTCTATTTTGGCCATACAGTGACTCTGAAACTGTATAGAGGGCTGCAGTTTGTGTCACATTTCAAACGTTGGGCAATGCTTTGCCTGTGGCCTTTTATATTATACAAGTCTGCCTCAATGAACCTACTTATCCTACAAGTGCCAGTACCTTAATCAAGGCACCGACTTACTCAAGGCACTAGGCGGGGGAATCTGTGTACTATGGGCACATATCTAGTTTGTTGTTTTTACATATAAAATTAGCTCTTTAAAAACTAGCAATTCTAGGGCCATTATAAATGCCAAAGAATGTTGATAATTCAAACTCCTATAATTTAAGGTAATTCGGTTATGCTTGTATAATATCATCATGTTAGTTGGTACAGTCAGCTGTCGACATCGCAAAGTCTAAGTTCATTTCAGACTACCGGTATCTCGATGTAAATTTCCTGGACTCAAGAAAATTTACTTCGGATAGCGGTATTTGGAGATAAGAAGAATTGAAATGTGAAGAAAAAATAGGAATTGCATTCAAACAATATTTTTATATTACAGGGTACTTTGAGACATTAGTGTTTGAGATAAAGAGAATATCAATCAAAAAGGGCAGGTCTCTTGGACATTGAAGGAGCATTAATATGTAGAGCACAGAGATTAAACCGTCTATGTTGAGATCTACACAACGTAAAACAAGCAAATTCGTTGAATTCACATCCTCCGCCATAGTGAATATTTAGTTTTCAATTTATTTTAACTTCCCTAAAATTTTGTTGATTGGTTCTATAGTTATGGCTAAACGTGCGAATTCTATATTGATTCAAGGGCTTTAACTCCCTTTTCATTGAGGCCATTCTGATAACTTTGCATGTGCATCAAAGCAACATGGGGATACATGTTTTATACAAGTACATGTATTTTGTTTCATGAAAGTTGGTTCACTGATTCCTTAGTTTTGCCCAAGTTGCAGACATGGACAGTAACACAAACATTAGTGTTGCCATTCTTACAAACTTCATGTGCACCATTATATTTTGATGATACACATTTAATTTAACTTTCATGAAATTCTCTTCGTTGGTTACTTAGGCTCAATTGGTTTATTTTACACTGCTTCAAGGGCAATAACTCAAGCACTGCTTAAGCCAACCTAACAAAACTTAATATGTTAACCTAAATATACTGATACATAAGGTTTATGAAATTCAGTTTGTAGATTTTACACCGCCTCAATGGCAATAACTCGTGCACTATCTAAGCCGTTCTGAGAAAATTTTATGTACTATCAATTCAAGGACAACAACTCGTGCAGTACTGGTTCCATTCTCACAAAACTTGACCTGTATCAGCGCGTTATTGTCACATATATTTAAAGTTCATAAAATGGCTCCGGACGGAGGTGATGGAAGGACGGACGAGCGGACATGTAGAAAGTCGGGGGATAATATTCGATGTAATAAATAAAACCTGCAGCTTTTTTTACATTAATGTATGCTCTTTCGATGGCAAAAAAAGAATGTTTCAGAGGGTATGTCTTTTCAATCTCAACCGACAGTGCAGCGGGATGAGACAAAAATAGTTCACTTAGTGATACAAGTATACATGCTCCTTAATTGTGGTGCTTAGAAACTGCCTGATGTTTTATAGTGGTTGGTTTGGAAGGCTCTTTGAGACAAAATCTGAGTCTATATATCGAGCCGTCTCCCAAATATTATGAGATACTACAGAAGCGATAAATAAACTAGAAATATTTTTCAGAGAAAAACTGATGTCCCCCACCCCCAACCAGCCCATTTCCCATCCCCTCTAATGAATGAAAAGCCCGTACAAATAAAATATCTATGCAAGTTTGGTAAAAAATCCATCTACTGGATCTATATATCCTACATAGACGACTGTGTCCTTGAAAAAATGGGTCAAGATCACTAACTACAATATATTTATGCAAGCCTGATGTCGAATATCCGTCAATTGGTTCCAAATATATTTCGTTTTTAAGTGAAAAAATTAAGCATTTGTAGGTTAGCTTTTGACCTTGAAAACGGGGTCAAGATCATCAAAACATAATAAACTCTTGAGATTGTCCAAAAGGTATATCTATGAAAGTAAAGTGGAAATGAAGCCAAAGGCTAATGAGATATATCAATTTTAGTGACCTTTTCACATATCTAAGTCCTCATGTGACCTTGAAAATAAGGTCAAGGTCACCAACATCAGATCAGCTCTTAAGCTAGTCCCAGTGATGTATCCACGCAAGTTTGGTGCAATTCCAGGTACTTGTTCATGAGATATTATGGGTACAAGAAATGATCATCTTAGTCCTCCAGTGACCTTGAAAATGATGTCAAAGTCACCAAAATCTAATCACCTCTTAAACTTGTCTAAATAATGTATCCATGCAAGTTTGATGAATATCCACCAATTGGTTCAAGATATAGTGTAGGCACAAGAAATTGTCACCTAAGTTCTCCAGTGACCTTGAAATTAAGGTCAATGTTACCAGAATCTAATCAGCTCTTAAACATGTCCCAAAGATGTATCCATGCAAGTTTGATTAAATTCCATCCATTGGTTCAGGAGATATTATGGGTACAAGAACTTATCGTCCAAGTCCTCCAGTTACCTTGAAAATAAGGTCAAGGTCACCAAAATCTAACCAGCTCTTAAACATGTCCCAATAATGTATCCATGCCTTTTTTGTTACATTCTATCTATTGGTTTAGGAGTTAGCATGGGAACAAGAAATTATCATCATAGTCCTCCAGTGACCTTGAATAGAGGTCAAGGTCACCAAAATCTAATCAGCTCTAAAACTTGTCCCAATTATATATCCATGAAAGTTTGGGAAAATTCCAACCTTTTGTTCAAGAGATATCGTGGGTACAAGAAATTGTCAGGCGAACGCAGACGCATGAAAAACAGTTAAGTCTGAGGCCTCCTGCGACCTTGAAATTGGGTCAATCTCACCAAAACCTAATCAGCTCACTGGCTTGTCCCAATGATGTAACCATGCAAATTTGGTAAAAGTCCACCCACTGGTTGAAGAAATATACAGACTACAAATTGTCACGCCGACGCCGACACAACGCACTGAAACCATCACGCCCCCCTCACCTCTGGTGGGAGGACATAATGACTGAGATTGTCCCAAATGTATATCTATGAACGTAAAGTGGAAATGAAGCCAAAGGCTAATGTGATGTATCAATTTTAGTGAACTTTTCACATATCTAAGTCCTCGCGGACCTTGAAAATAAGGTCAATGTCTCCAACATCTGATTAGCTCTTAAGCTAGTCCCAGTGATGTATCCATGCAAGTTTGGTGAAATTCCATCTACTTGTTCATGAGCTATAATTGTGGGTACAAGAAATTATCATCTACATCCTCCAGTGACCTTGAAAGTGAGGTCAACGTCACCAAAATCTAATCGCCCCTTAAACTTACCTCACTTATGTATCTATGCAAATTTGGTGATTTTCCACCAATTGGTTCAAGAGATATCACGGCTACAAGTAACTGTCATCTAAGTTCTCCAGTGGCGTTGAAAATAAAGATAAATTCCATCTATTGGTTCAGGAAATATTGTGGGTACAAGAAATTATCATCCAAGTCCTCCAGTGACCTTGAAAATAAGGTCAAGATCACCAAAATCTAATCAGCTCTTGAACATGTCCCAATAATGTAGCCATACAAGTTTGGTTATATTCCATTTATTGGTTCAGGAGATATTTTGGGAACAAGAAATTATCATCTAACTCCTATAGGACCTTGAAAATAAGGTCAAGGTCACCAAAATCTAATCAGCTCTTAAACTTGTTACAATAATATTACCATGAAAGTTTGGTGAAATTCCACTAATTGGTTAAAGAGATATCGTGGGTACAAGAAACTGTCATCTAAGTTCTCCAGTGACGTTGAAAATATGGTCAGTGCCACCAGAATTCAATCAGCTCTTCAAAATGTCCCAATGATGTATCCGTGCAAGTTTGGTTGAATTCCATTCACTGGTTCAGGAGATATTGTGGGTACAAGAAATTATCATCCAAGTCCTCCAGTGACATTGAAAATAAGGTCAAGTTCACCAAAATCTAATCAGCTCTTAAACATGTCCCAATAATGTATCCATGCAAGTTTGGTTATATTCCATTTATTGGTTCAGGAGATATCTTGGGTACAAGAAATTATCATCTAACTCCTCCAGTGACCTTAGCTCACCAAAATGTGATCAGCTCTTAAACTTGTCCCAATAATATATCCATGAAAGTTTGGTGAAATCCCACTAATTGGTTCAAGAGATATCATGGGTACAAGAAATTGTCACGCTGACGCCGACGCATGAAATCTAACAGTCTAAGACCTCCTGTGACCTTGAAAATTGGGTTAAACTCACAAAAACTTAATCAGCCCACTGGCTTGTCTCAATGATGTATCCACGCAATTTTAGTAAAATTCCACCCACTGGTTGAAGAAATATACAGGATACAAATTGTCATGCCGACACATTACACTGAAACCAATATGCCCCCCTCACCTCTGGTGGGGGGGGGGGGGGGGGGGGGGGGACATAAAAATGGCAAAACAGCCCAACCCGCATCTACAGCAGGCACAATACCGAGTCCTAAGCCCTTGCCTTGCTTTCAAGTCTGAATAGCACTGCCAGCGGCAAAAACATCGAAAAACAAATTGAGAGCGGTTCAACCTTCATGTTTGGTGATAAAATGTAGGTTCATAAGTGGTAAAAATACATAGAGTATCGCTGCAAGCTTCTCAGCATAATATCGTCATTGTTATTAAACGTGAATAGCCAACTTTTAAAAATAAAAAACATCAAACATTCCTGAATTTCAAAAAGAATGACTATATTATTTCGGTCATTTTAATCGGCAACAACAATGACCTTCTATTCAATAAAACGGTAAAAATAAAATTAGCCTGCATAGGGATACAGTCATTGCCCCGCTTTTGTTTGTATGGCATCGCTCGAACGAAAATCCTATTTTGAGAAGAATTTTGACAGTTTTCAAAAACCTAGTTCTATGTTTTGCCAGTTATATGACAATATCAGCATACCATCCCATATTTTATCACCAAAAGTGAGTAATGTCTGTGCATTGTATTTCTACCATTTTATTCACACTAGATATGGAAAGAAGAAACTTGGATGACCTAAATCATGTTTTATTCAAAACTATCTATGTAAGACTCGATGGTGTTTTAATTGTTCAGTGACGATGTGAGAAGTTTGCAGCTTTACTTCTTGATGTTGTTATTCTCATAACGGTGTTCCTCAAGTGGCTCAGCGGTGCGTAACCATAGTTGCACTCACCTTGCGCCGAGTGTCCGTCTCTTATACTTCTTGATTAAATATTGCATAAATTGATACAACTAAAAGAGTATTCAGGAGCCCCAAATATTTCATCGTGAGGTTTTGCTACAAGCTTCTCACATAGTTTTGTCATTGTAAATGACTGTGATATACGTCAAACTACAAACAAATGAAAAATCATTTAGTTTCACATACAAAAATGTTTGACAAAACGATTTGGGTCATTTTAGTTGACAACTTAAATGACCTACTTACGATACCATAAACCTGACTAAAATGGTAAACATACAGTGTAAATCCATGGGACCCCATTCACAATCCCGCGTTTAATAATTCATCCAACGACTGGAACTGTATTTTGTGGAGCAATTGTGGTGTTTCAAAACCATATTCCCTACGTTATACCAGCTATATGGTTGCTACACGAGGGGCGTTCGGAATGTTTTGCAAATGACGTAATTTCTCGGTAACCACCAAAAATACAGAATTTCTGATTGCAAAAGCAAATAAAGCTATGATAAGCGCAGAGAAATCTGCAGACACTATGCATTTATTAAAAAAGGACGCTTTTTTAACTTCTTTGAAAGAGGTATACCCTAAAGACACTGCAGAATTTTACTTTAGTAGTCCGTAATTTATATATCAGCAGTCTTTGGGAGTTTTTTTTATCTTTGTAACTTAAAGACAGTGCCCAGACAGTGTTTTCCTGTAAATATCGCAGAAACTATTTTTAATCTAGGTTCCATACTGGCCCGGGAATATGGATTATCCGTACTTTATGTAGTAGCAAATTTTCCTTTCTACTAAAATTAGATGATTTTGTAATGAAAACAAGTGTATTAGCATTCAAAATCTTGTCAGCAAGAGCATGTACATGGGTCAACGAACACCTGTCAATTATTTCAAATTGATGCCAAAAATGAAGCCTCTACAAGCTTTCAAAATGACGTTGACGTATATTTCAGTAACGTCACAAGAACTGCGCATTGCTTTGCAAGGAATAAATCGATAACAGTTGCCACCCTTCTAACTTTTGTATGGACTAGAAAAGAGCCCGCGCGAGCGCGGTCATCCCAGGGTCATCATTTATATAAATTTTATTGAGCTTACGAGTCCTTGATGCGACATGCTAAGTTTCAAGATCATAGGATTTGTGGTTCTGGGGGAGAATTAGTTGATTTGATGCTTAACGTCCACGGTAAACAGCTAAGGTCATGTCGGGACGGTCAGTTAACCTAACCACACTATTCCTGGGCAGGCTTAGACCTCATAAGCGGTTAACCAGTACTAAGTGCACATACTTTCGCCAGTAACTGACAACTGTCCTTCTTGAATCAGCGGAAGGAGAAACGAAAGTATGTGGCCAGACCGGGTTTCGAACCCAGGACCTCTGACTTATGAGTCAGGTGCCCTACCGATTGCGCTACGCGGCCCGGCGTGGTTTTGGGGGAGAAGATTTTTGAAATTGTTTACCATAATAAATGTTTGCCATCTTGGTTATGTGACCTGTCTTGGGTATTTTTTTTTCTGGAAAAATTGGGTCCTGGGACGTTTTGGGGGAAAATATTCAAGCCCTCTGAAGACTAAAGGCTTATTTAGCTTCGTTGAATCATTGAAATTGATTTGTCTGCTTCGCTGGAAAAAATGCCCTTTCTTACCTGGCGCCTGTGTGTTAACCTTAGACATTTTTAATTTTTGTCTTTTCGAAAGTTCAGTTCCGTTTGAATTCTCCTAACGATGTTCCCCAAGTTGCTCAGCGGTACGTAACCATAGCCGCCGTGTGTCCGTCCAACTTTTCGAAAGACCATGTGCGTTGAGCTTTATTCTTCAATGGGCGAGTTCGATTGGCTACTCGTATTGACTATCGTTCTGGAAGAAAATGGGTCGTTTCGAGCCAGGGCCGTCGGGACTATGACCATTTAGTTCTTCATCCGTTTAGACATATGAGCAAAAATACAAATATAAATCGTTATTTATGGGGAATGACGTACATTCATGGGTCGGATTTTTGCATTAGAACCTGCTAAATTTGGACTTGCTAAGCAGCGCGCCGATATAACGACGCAGAACCGAAACGACCGGATTAATTTAAAACGTGTATTCGAGTACACGATAATTTCACTCGAACGCACCCATTGTTGACAAAAAAATCGATCAATAGTCGAAGTTTCTAGAAAAATACTTGGGAGAATTTAAAATGAAAGACGAATTTAATTCTCAAATTCTTTAAACCTACGTGAAACTAAAACACATGCTAACCGAAATTATCAATGATAGCAATATGCGAAATAACCAGTATAGAAATTCCGCTTGAAAATGCCACCAATTTTGCAGTTTATGCGTTACTTCGTTTATTTAGTATTATAGATATTGTAGGCAACGATAGACAAGCAAATGACAAGGATTAATTTTGTATTTACAAGGATATTTGACTTGAATGCCTAACACTAAAAAGATTTTACATATAAAATTAGCCCAGTGGTATGACTGGGATCTATTGAAATGCGTTGTAACTCAATAAGGTAAAGTGTCTTTGTGTAGTGTTTGGTATCATTGTAAAGACAAAATGTAGTGCCTTCAGTACATACATAGCAGTTGTACCCAGCGTGTCCATAAACAAAGTCATGAGGTCATTTGCCAAACTTTTCGAACGCCCCCTCGTATACCTCAGCCCACATTTTATTACAAAACGTAAAGGCTGAAGCGTTTTCGATAACGATTTGTGTTTAAATAATTGGACTGAATAGAGTTTAGTATTCATATAAAAAAACCAATGATTTTAGTATTTTTATTTTGTTATGCTTTGCTTTTTCAAATAGAAACTAAACTATTTTATTCTTAAGGAAATTTTTGCTTACGTAGCCTCAGGGATTTATAAAATTTGAGCCGCGACAAAACAAATAAAATGGCATGTGCGCCACGCGAAACCTCAGATCAGCAAGGGAATCCGCCCAGTCTGGCCAAAGTCGTCGCTGTGCGCTTTACGGATAGTTAAGGATCTAAGCTACAGCCATCCTGACAGCAAAGACTGGTCAGACTGGCGAGATACCCGGGATGAACTGAGTCTTGGATGGGCGCACATGCCACATTGTTTTGTCGTGTCGCGGCTCAAATTTTATTCTAGGATATTATACGAGGGTGTATGATCACGTCACAGAAATACCGGGATTTCGAGTACAACGATCAGCATCGTGATTACTTTTTTGTAAAATATTTTTTTTTTTTAACTATTATTCTTGTCTCTACTGAGAGTATCCCATTTTCGTAGCAACAACAACATTCACGGAAATCTAGAACACCAAAGCCTACGTTCGGGAACAATTAAATACAAAAACTTTAGAACGCATAATAAAATCGCGACATCGTCTGAAAGGTCTCATTACTAAAACTCTGCGCTTCCATTTGCAAGAAACAGCGAACAATAATTTCACCAATAACAACAACGGAATTAGTAATATGTGGAGAATGCCCGGTGTTTCCTCTTTCACAATGAGTAAGAAAATCCCTTTTATATATACTTGTCAAAAGTTCTAACCGACCACTTAGTTTTTATCATTTTTCCTCAATGCTATTAGCAATCTCACAACTCAGTTTACAGCCACAGATAGGCGAATGGGTCGGTAAACCATGCCACTAAAAGGTTTAGCAATATTCAGTACATTGTGTCCAGGAGGCACAGATGAATACGGTACCCCCATTTTCAAAATTAACAATAATTTGCATTGAGTGGTGGGGTAAATTATAACATTTTGACCCAAAGCGACCACCGTCGTGCAGGAAGTGTGTTAATTTCTGCATAAATCTGTTTCTTTAATTATTTGCTTTAGTAATGAAGTGGTTTTGCTCAGGTAAATTGGATATTTCAAAAAATGACTTTTCACAAATTGTGACGAAATGCTTGATTTTGTGAATTTTAAAAACGGGGGTACTTGTGTTCATCGGCGCATCCAGGATGTGAAATTAAGAATTTTGTCAAATCTTTTATAGGCTAAGTTGATTGACACATCTGCCTATTTGAAGATGTAAATAAAATTGCAGGATTGTTTGGGGCTTTGAAGAAAATAGATAAAATGTAAGTGGCCGGCTCGAACTATTGGCTAGTATATATCATACATCTCTATCATAAATAAAACCAAATGTGAGAAACATTTTAAAGGTAGGTTCCTGTACTTTGGAATGCATCATAATTTTG
Organism: Ctena decussata; assembly: GCA_963989385.1. Taxonomy (NCBI): domain Eukaryota; kingdom Metazoa; phylum Mollusca; class Bivalvia; order Lucinida; family Lucinidae; genus Ctena; species Ctena decussata. The sequence goes on from OZ022508.1 coordinate 37,602,821, forward strand.
GTCATCTTTAATCCAAGTTGTTGGAAAGCACTTATAAAAAGGGAATGAAAAAGCTTCACTTAAAAGAGTAAATCAAAATATTATCAGAAAAGTTGTTTTGCAAGGGATTTCCTAACTCTGCTTCGCACACCAGTTAGTGCTATTTTTATTTCGCGCACAAGATAGATAACGTTAGCTGACGTCATGCTGCATTGCATTTTGGGATAGTTTTAACCCATCTGCCATGCCAGGACCTGGCAAGAGAAAATTTACCTTTGGAGAATGGCATCAGAAATCGCGCACTTATAGACATATAACCCATCTATTTTTAGAAGTGGAATTCCAACGAAGGAAAATAAATCAAAAGGGAAAATGACTATTTTCTTCAACATCTGACGATTTTCTCAGTAGCAACAGATTCAGAAAAATAAGAGAATTCAATACTACCCAGAAAAAGGCGAAATTATATTGTGAACATAATTGTTATTGATAGTCCAGGAACCTACCTTTAAGAACGTATACGTGCTTGATAAGAGTGATTTTATTGAAGTTCAATCGTAACAATATATATTTTCCATATGAATATTCCTAACCATCTAAGACTTGCAGCTTTCCGACAGACACGCATCGTTGAAACAACACTAAATCAACCTTGATTAAATACCGTCACGTTGAATCCATTTTGATTCTACGTTGTAGCAGGCACCCTTTAAATCAGCTGTTGCACACAAGGTTGAGATAAAAACATAGTGGAATCAACGTATAGGGTAGAAGCTACGTTGATTTAGTGCTGTTTCAATCGTGTGCCAACTGACTTGGTTTGAGAGCGTCGGTATTACATGTATCAACAATTATTTTCACTGGCTTGCCAAACATACATGTAAATCGGGTGATAATAGGATGTGCAACAACGACGACGTCTAGCATGTGCGTGCGCATTGTCTGATAAGTCACTCTACAAATAGAATGGACATTCTGGCAAAAAGATTAATATTAACTGTTCAGTGAAGATCGAAGCTGTCTATCCGCAGGCTGATATTCTTCTTTTCTGTCCCCATTTGCCTGTATCTTCATACCCAGGCTGTGAGCTGCGACATACCCAGACTGGAATGTGCGCCCAGTGAAGATCCATATCAGCCTGGGCATCCGACAAGTCTGATCAGTGTCTCCGCTGTTGGCATGGAGGTAGCTCACACCCTACGCTACTTCTTGATATTACAGCGAAGACTCTGATGAGACTGTGTGGATACCCAGGCTAATCTGAGTCTTCGCTGGGCGCACAAACCACTTTACGCATTGGGAAAGATAGGACTGACCCAGGTTTGACGGTTTTTCAAAACAGACGTCTGAATAGCCTATGGTTTTTACTGTTCGCCATTCCATCTGCATCTTCGAGAAGCGTAACTCAATTAAAAAAAAAACGATTTCTTCAATTTTTATAAAGTTATAATCTTTATATCAGGTGTCCCAATTTTTTAAGAAGCTTTACGGTAGCTACTCTCGAAATCCAACCATAATGCCAATCAAGAGACTTATATGCCAGATAATTGCCGTCCACAAACAAAGCCGATCAAATGCACGTGAGGCTGTAGCCCAGGTGACGTCAGATTCCGACCAGCATGCTGTCGCACTTGGGTTATTCTCCGATCTCAATGAATCGTCCAATAGTGGATTTCCATTATGCTGGTCATATTTTGTAGAACGTCCTTTCTTGTTGTGTTGGCAACAGATTTTGCTGAGAATTTTAAACAATAACGGCATGCGCTGTGACTCGTCTCTGTTATATAAGCACAAAGAAATTACTGTTGTCAAAATGGTAAGTGCGCTACCAAGAAGCTGCAGTCCGACATATACACCCAGTATGGAAATTTCATCTGAAGATTCCGGCATGGAACTGGTAATTATTGTTAAAAATACCGCCAGTGTCAAAAAGATAGAGATACTTAACGTGATCTTTTCTCCACAAGACGCAGGGAGCATGAAGCATGTAAGATTTAACAATGAAATACACACGATTGGTGCTATTATGTTCAATACCTGGAACAGCCACTTTCTTCTTAATGTGAAAATATATTGTACGTGGGCCCAAGCAGTGTTGCCATACGGCTGTAAATAGTATAATGTTTCATGCTCCTCTAGAGCCCACTCGGCATTTTCACTGTAGCGCCCAAGATCCATCGTTTCAGATGTATTAATATTCAGAGTGGTCACAGGGTTAGTCCAGGACAGAAAATCCATTTTACAAGTTTGTACGTCAAAAGGAAAACGACTTATCTTTATTTTACACCCCACCGTGTACATTTTATAAGGCCATATCGTCACAGTTCCGTTATAATCAATCACAGCTCGTCCGTCCTTTTGTCCGAGGTCTATCAGACTGTCATATACATCCAGTAAAGCCATGTCGGGTAACCAGATGTTGGTGTTTGGCACGTTAATAGTTTCCACCCCGCCATATTTGGCAGGAACCCAGGCGAGAAAATCGTCTCTCCAAGTCAGTTCCAAAAATGCTCGAATCGAAAATGTTTGTCGTTTTTCGTCAATTTTGTCGATTGACATGACGTATATATCCATGCGCACGTCAATTGCTTCTGACAAATTCCTGCGCGGTCTAACATCTGGCTTGTAACCTTCAAAGAGGGTTGTTAAGAGATCTGACTCTGACAATATTACGTTTGTATTAGCTAACACTCCAGAACAATAAAACATAAACCAAACAGTCCAACCCATTTTCACAGAGCCTTTTAATGTCTTGTCCTCCGTGTTTGTAAACTTATTTATCCACTTTTATATAATTTTATTATTGATCATGCATTTTGTTCTTCAGCATGGAGAAACCCTGAAAGTTATCAAAAACGGATTATGCATAACTTGACATTTCTATTTTCAACACAATGTGAATATCCAGACTAATTGTTTTGTTTTTATTGAAGACAATTTCTCTTTAATAATTGATGACGTATCGGTTGTTTTCGAACTATTCCGTGTGGCTTGCATATCAAAACAGTTATTTTTACGTATTACTCCATTTTTATCACAGTACTTGAACCAAACCTCACTGAGCTAGCACTAAAACTCAGTCAGTTTTTATAACAATAAAAAATCTGTGCGCACCAATCAAAGTTCCGTATGATATAATATGATGGCAGATTGTTCTGACTTCTGCCAATGAACGATTAGTTTACAACACATTAAAAGCTCCAAATCAATTCATCAACTGGTGCTGAATTCGGCAAATATCTGCTTCATAATAGAGTCTGATTTGATGATCGATATCAATTATCAGTGTGAAACAGTACTGCTCGTATGATTACTGACTGCCTAAAAGCTCACTGTTACCTCCATAAATATTTCCGGTGTCTGTTCTGTAGAGTTGCTTTATAGTACGGTCCCGAGCTACCAATTTCGTTAGCGTGATATACTTCTCAACAGGCACGGACTACGCTGGGTATCGCGCTATAACTGAAATAGAACATGTTTCGCCCGCCTGTATAATCGAAAATCCACTCGCTAAAGTTCATGGATTATCTCTTCGTACAGGCGGACGAACCATGCTGTAACACAAATGTTACTAAGGTTCGTTGTAATTTTAACACTTAAAGCGCCAGTGATGAAAATGGCAGAATTTGCAAACAGTGCAGATCCTGTTGAGGTGGCTCATAATGAGCCACTTCATCTTTATCTACCTTATTTGCCCTCTAGTCTTTGAATTTTCAATATGATATAGCTTGGATGAAACATATTTTGAAATTTTTGCAGACGTAAATTTTGTCGTCTGCTTTTTTGGCGCTTGAAGGGCTAAAGTAGACTTTTGTCAGCCGAAGATGTTGGATTTTTCCTTTTTATTAGCTTATTTATTTTTTCCCTTACTTTTGTACCTGACTGAACATCTTCGAAGATGTTGAAGCCAGGAGTATATTTTAGAGAGAAGTAAAATTTGTAAAATATGAATATACGGCTAAGACCCTTAGCTACCCTTTAAGCGCTTAGCGCAGTCTCTGATCAGACTGGGCGGATGCCCAGGCTGATCTGAGTCTGCGCTGGGCGCACAGCCACTTTGTTTTCTCGTGTCGCGGCTCAATTATATTGTATATTAAGTGGTTAAACAAAAAAATAAAACACATAAAAGTTTTCCGTAGCCGAATGGCCATAGGGGCAATGGGGGTTAGAGTCCTATAAACCTCTTATACAAATTTTAAGAACAGGTCTGATGCGGAACCGACAAGTCCACTTTTTGCTTAGGTTGGCTGCCCATTTTAGCACAATTTAAACCTATTCTGCTACAGCTGACTGCTTATGCCTGATATAATACCTTATCATAGCAGCTTTAATATTGACAGAAGCCATCTCTGCAGCAGATGCCATTATAAACCTAAATCAAGTTGATTTTACCAGAAGCTTCACTGATTTGACTATCATCAATAAGGCACAAAGGTGCTGGTAAAATGGGAAATACTATATTGCAGTCCCTGAACAGTCTGGTCTTGGTCTACAGTGTTTGTCCCGACATTCCTGTCCCAATATTTAGTGAGGTGGTGCAAGTTTTACTAATCATTTTGGAACTTTATTTGCTTGTAAGACCACATTCACACCTGTGTTTATATATCACTTTGAGTAAAAATCCAAGTATAATGCATGTATACATAGTAAACAGTAAAATGAATAAGATGAAGAGGGAAAGATATCAGAATCCAAAGATGTCTATGCAAAGAGATATATTAATAAGCATCAGTTCTGCAAAGCCTGAACTGCCATGGCGAAAGCCAGTCAACAAGTTCATATAAATAGTTTGAAAACTGTTTCTCAAGACCTTCAGTATTGCATATGGCCTTTATTCAAGGTCTTCTGAATAGCTGTTTTAGGTCCAGTTTCCACAAATATCTAGTTTTAGTTAAGAAACCAGTTCAAATATTTCAACAGTAGAGTATTAGCATTCGAATCATGAAGTTCAAAATTTGGCCTTTCTAAGGAGTCATAGGATGCATGGCTTCTAAGCATGTATTAACGCACAATTAGCAAGGTAAGAAATTTTGAACAGTGCATTGATTGCATATGCATAGTATGCTAAATCAGACAGGTGTGACATCCCTTATTCAGTGAATAAACCTTACCACCACTGAACTAGAAAGTGTAAACAGTTTTTAAAATTCGTAGATCTACACTACTGTATCTTCGGCACAGCATAAGACAAGCGGAGCCCTCCTTTAGCTGCCTTATTCTTTCCTTATTTGAAGAAGATACCCACTACTACTGGGTCCACAGGGAAAGTTTTCCAGTCGCCAGGTGGTTCAATCTGGATTCGAACCCGCGACCTTCTGCACCATATCCGAGTCGCTCTTACCACTACAGAACAGGATAATGCTGTTCACACATGAGATGCAATGTAGCAATTTGCTGAAGACATCTGGAGAACGACAAGTTCATTGGCGCTTAGACTAGTTGCAGACAAATCCTTTTTCCAAAGCAATATGGTTTTTTACTTTTATTGTTTACTAGTTTACGAGTCTGTTGTGTTCTTGCACAGCTCTGCTGTATCCAGCATTTTATAAATTATTAAAATCTTGCGAGCTTTATCATTGATCTTCGTCGTTTCAATCAGTCAGTGAAGTTCCCAAGTACCAAGGGACCACTTGTCTGTTTTCCTAACTTGTTAATAAACTGTTTCCAGCAGTCAGATAATACATCATTTCCTGAGAGTAATTCGTTCTTAATTCCTTAATCCGTGTACATTATTGTTTTTGTCAGATTAAATTTCATTGAGCTTGGCAGTGCTGAAGTTCTAAAATTGGTTTTAAAAATCAAGATTGATGTAATTTTGTTTTTGCTGAAGCTGCGAAATAGTTCTATGGGTACCGTTTCTATTGATGTCTACATTTGAGCCGCGACACAACAAAACCAACAAAGTGGCATATGCGCCTAGTAAAGACTCAGGTCAGCGTGGGCATCAGCTAACTTTGCTGTCCGTATGGAGCTTACTTAGCTCTTTAGCTACCCTTTAAGCGCACAGCGAAGACTCTGATGCCCAGTCTGATCTGAGTCTTCGATGGGCGCACATGCCACTTTGTTGTTTTTGTCGTGTCGCGGCTCATTTGTACGTACATAAAAAGTAATTTAAGCTCACCATCGAATTAAAAATTAAAAGATGACCTTCTGTTAACCTTTTAATTGCTAGATGTGAACATGTAGATTAATAAAAATTTTTAGACCAAGACCTGACTCTTCCTTACTTTCAAGGTGAATGGACATCCCTCTTGTTTTCCGACATTTTTACAGAAGGGTACAACCTTTGGGACTACCTGTTTGTCTCCCTGGAAGACGAAACCCCTTCAGAAAGGGGAAAACCTCCTAAAGCAAAGATTTTCCCCAAGGAATAAAAGGTATTATCATATGACGTCGCATCTGAGAGTGTAATAAAGCCATGCGTTAAATACGATAATCCACTAGTGGATTAAATATGCAGATTACGTCGTAACGTTATATGTTGACGTTCATAAAAAGCCGCGTTTTCTAATGGCTAAATCGTGACGTTTTAATGCAAGATTTGCTAATAAAATGCACTTTTAGTGTCATATGATAAATAGAACCTTGCATTCGTGCTCATGTATTATTGAATTTATTAAACTCGTTGGGGAAAACCGATAAGATGCTCGACAGAGCCTCGCATCTTATCCTTTTCCCCAACTCGTTTAATAAATTCAGTAAAACATGAGCACTCATGTAAGATCCTCTATTTATTACAGGAGTAACCATGCACAGTACGGGACCGTCATGGTTTACTTCCCATGAAGCGCTGGAGAAGTGCTTGTTTGTGACAGGAAATTGGGAACATGATTGATATTTTTGATGAGAAAGGCAGAGTAGAGTAGACGTGTACTCCCTTCTAAAGGTCTCAAAGTTAAGGCTACTTTACCTACAAGTGACCGCGACCTCTACTTGAATACCCGAAACTTCGAAGTATGGCCCATTTTCCTTCTTTTGAATGTGTCCTCTGCTCTTGAAGGAACTCTTAGATTTTAATTTGACTTCACTGCAGCTGGTGTTGTGCCGTGTGGCGGCCGTAAAACGTCTCTCCGTACATCATCCGTTGTGACGATTATATTTCATAATTGTCTTTTGAGATCAGAGGATGTGTTCTGAGAAATCAGCAATTTTTGAGTGATCTAGACGATCACTTTTTAGTTAAGAGTTACCTTACATCTAAAACATTGCTGTCTGGTTGCCGCAACTATAGCAAGCGGATTAAGTAAACATGGTAATACACTTCATTCATATTACTTGATAAAACCGTATGGTTGTTTACTTTTAGTCTTCGGTAAAGTAATTGATACTAATTTGTGCCAGCAAGGGGCGTTTCATAAGTAGATGAGAAACAGTAAAAATCCTGGGCTCACATCGTCTTGGAATAGGATTTCATTTTCATTTCACGTGAAGATGGTCCTTTGGATGCAAGATGCACCAAAGAAACGAAAATAGCGGATTCTGTTATATTCAGTGTTTTCATTGGCAGCATCGAGTTGTGCATCATTGATCTCACCTCATGCTGCTTTCCGATCAGGCCTCGGGGTTATAAAACCTTTTTCATGCTCAGCTCAGCTGAAATTTTCTCTGCTGATAAATATGAATATGCCAACTTATGTTGGCATGTTCATATTCATAAGCAGAATAAAATTACATACTCAGCTTGGAAACAGTTTTATAACCTTGGGACCATATATTCAGTGTTTTCATTGGCAGCATCGAGTTGTGCATCATTGATCTCACCTCATGCTGCTTTCCGATCAGGCCTCGGGGTTATAAAACCTTTTTCATGCTCAGCTCAGCTGAAATTTTCTCTGCTGATAAATATGAACATGCCAACTTATGTTGGCATGTTCATATTCATAAGCAGAGAAAATTACATACTCAGCTTGGAAACAGTTTTATAACCTTGGGACCAGGCTGTGATTGAAGAGCGAGTAAGCTCGATTTGCTCTTTCTTGAATATATGATCCGTGACTCAAAAAGTGCCCTACCTCAAATGCTACAGTAACATCAGAGCCCTGTCAATACAGACGGGTCACTGGGTCGCTGGCTCGAGTCCCGTTGGAGGCAAGATTCTGCCCTATTTAGTAACCTAAACGGCTCCTTTCATAATTTACCTTCCGTCGTCCTGACATGACTAAAAGACTGCTGAAAAGCACGTACACTCGCCAAGTCATCCCCATCCATCCGTTCTGTCAGTACACCAAAATCAGTTAAGACTTAGATCAGCCTGGACATCCGCTCAGTTTGACCAGACTATTCGTTTAGCGCTCAGATGGTAGATAAGAGTCTAAGCTACCGCCATGCGGACAGCGAAGATTCTGATCAGACTGGGCGATGCCCAGGCTGATCTGAGTCTGCGCTGGGCGCACAACCACTTTGTTGTATTTCTCGTGGCGTGGCTCATATATAAACCTATGTCAGGTCGACCCAAGTGTTTATAAATCTTTTTACATAGAATCATTGTTTTAATGTACTTCTACTTTAAACACATGTAAGGTCACTTGGTTAAAGAATCACATTAATTGAAACTGAGGATTTGCTTTCATAAAACCAGAATACGGCTTCAAAGCCTTGGAAGTAACTGTCGGCATCATTTATTAATTACCTGTACAAATAAACACTCTTACATAAATACGGAGTTCACAAGAAATTGACATAAGAATACACACCGCTATCACGTCATGGAGAGCTAATTAGCCAAGAAATGCAGTAATAAACGTTATGATTTGGAGCAGGTGCAATAAATATAGTATTGCATAATTACGACAGGTTAACATTGACTGCTGTCAGAGATTATGGATAAGTAACAAGGCCAAGGGAAAAAGTGCTGTCTTATATGAAGTAAAAATACCAATAAAAAATGAAAAAAAAAATGATAGTTTTGTTTTTCGACATAAAAAAAATCCAAAATAAGACCCGATAAAAGTTGGCTTTGAAAAAAATAAAATAAATAAATAAATAAAAAAAAGAAAAACATACAAAACGAAACTTGAAGTCTGAATCGAGACTCTTACAGCAAATTCCATGTTATTTGCAACGCCGTATACGGCCTAATCTAGTAAGCTTGACTGATACGCTATTTTCAAAGTTTCAAGCATAAGCTAGATGATCGCAAAGGGAAGATCTACCTTGATGAAGCACGACAAGACTCTCTACAGCCACCGCAAGTTAAAGATTGTCTCCCTCGTTTATTTCTTGTTTTCAGAAACAAATATTTTAACAAAATTTCGTTAGACAATATGTAATAGTCTCATAATTAGCCGTAAAAGTTTTGAGAAAATGCATGTTTATTCGATAAATGTGGAATGAAAAATAATCTTCAAATTAAAATGCAAATTACCTATTTCCTCACGGCCTGTAAGAATATCGATTTTGACCACGTGTGTCATGTGATCATATTTAGGTATTCTTCTTATTCGTGCACGTGATTGTGACGTATAAATAAATTATTTTCGTCCAATAATGCGATTTCAACCGTGGTCCGCGACTGTACAAAAATTTATTTTTTGTTTAAAGTCACTTTTATTAAATATTATTATCTAAACTCTAATTCAAATGTATGCTTAGACCATGTCGGAGGTATTGCATGAAATATTTCATCAAATCATTTTTGTTATTATTATAGAGGGAGTAAATCTTTAAAATGGAGCGCTATTCACTTACCGGACTTTCATTTTCACTGGCTTTTCCATCAGATACATTGACATGGCGGGTGTGTTATAATAGGCAAGTGATGCTTACTACTCGCATGCACTTAATCACACTTCATGTTTGTTGGGTCCATGTTTCTGTATAAAAAATGTTTCGGACTGTCGATGATTATATGTTTCTTTTCTTTATACGTTCTGGCTTATCATTTTGGTAATTTGACCGTTCTGTTCTACTATTACAATTAACATTATTTAGAACATGTCTAAAATTATTATTCAATTGTTCGTCAAAAAAGGGGGGGGGGGGGGGCTGAAGTTTAAAATCTGTAAATATCTTTGTTTATGCTTGAAGACCCGATTTGATCTGCTAGAGCAAATATAACCTGGTCCCGAGGTTATAAAACTTGAGTACATTCTCAAACTCAAAATAAAGCACACTGATTGGCTGCTTCCGAGCATGTGCTCGGAAGCAGCCAATCAGTGTGCTTTATTTTGAGTTTGAGATTTTACTGTCACCGAAAATTAATCTCTTGGTTACCGTAAATCGCGTGTGCTGTAACAGTTCCATTCTTGGTCGAAGTGGAAACTGGAGTACTCACGCTTATACCTTGCGTGTAAGATGTATGACCAAAAAATGTTCAAGAAGAAGAAGAAAATAAAGACAGAAAAAGAATAACAACCATCTATTCACAGAATAAATTTTGTACCTAGCTTCACACTTGCTATCGAAGCATGCAGCAATTTATACGCCGAAGCAAGTGATATGATACAGCTATGCCAATGCTGATACAAGTGCAATTATAATGTCCCTTGGGTAATCCTGGTCTAGTCTCGTCGGTCAAGGGGTTAACACTTTCGATTCTCGATACCGTAAAATTCTAAAATTTGGGCCACTTAAAATTACCGTAATTGTAATGATATTGTGTATATAATATTTAATATATGCCACAGTCTTGCCAGCTGCCCATTGGCACGATGATCTGATAATTCTGTTGTGTTTATTTGTTAACTATAGCCACAGAGGTAGCCTGTGAGCTTATGACCTCAAATATACTCGAAAAAAATATTAAAGGGTCAAATTTTCAACCCGCGATTTCTGGAACATTTCAAACATTTGGTAAAATTAATCATTTTCACCTTCCATTTTATCCACTTTGCAAGTTTTGTACACATGAAGTTTGAAACTATAGCCTTTATCTTGACCAAGTCCAGATTTCAATTCACGCTACTCTCAAAATCAAAGTTGTTAGAAGTCCATAAGGAAAAAAATCAACAAAATTTTCGATTTCGCCAGTTGATGAACTTTTTAAACAATTCCTCGATAGTCATCAAATTTAATCATTTTTAAGGTCAGCAAGCTATAAGAAGTTTAAAACCAATTGCATTTTTAGAAGTTATTCCCGACTAAACTGACTCACTATCAATTCTTTATGGGAAATCAAACAACTTTCCTTTAAGAGCCATTCTCTGTAATGACTTAAATTTTTACATAGGGCCGTGGCACGCATAGTCACCGATTTTGCTCAAACTTTCCTATATTACTTATTGTGACACAAAAACAAGAAAACAACATCAGTTTCATTCCAAAGCATGCCCGTTGCCATGGCAACAGCAGCTATTCATTTTGGGAAAAAATGTGCTAAAAATGTCCTAAAATGGGCAATTTTTCAACAAATATATTAACTTCCAACTGCATTTCAAGCTCTAATTTCTTTCTACCTACAAATAACTTGTTCACACTAACTTTAAAAAAGAAATTAAAAACTTATTTGGAAAACCTCTTTGGTCATCAGGCGCAAGCAAAGTGGGTGGGGGTTTCCATATATGACAAAAATCCAATTTCACACATCTTTAAGGACATTTCTAGAATTCTTGCGCCCTCGTCAATATATGTGTGCACCGTCCGCCTACAGAACAGTGTTCTGTGAATATGTTTCTGGAAAAACATGCTTGGGAAAGTATACTTCCGGAAGTGTTACCATAGCAACAATAAGTGTACCGTTGCAAAAAGCAAGTTCTTAGGGGCACAGTCCTTGTAATGTCAAATCATCATAGTTTATAATCATATACTGAAAGGATTTAAAAACTTCCACTTTTTATTGCTGGCTGCTGATCTGTTCACTCATGACAGTGTTGAATATCTAACGACAAAAGGCTTGAAACTTATCAAATTTAAAGATTACGCAGTTTATTTGTATCATTTACTTAAATGACGTCAGTAAAAGAGCGTTACGTCACTGAAATTCATAAGGTGATACCGGCGTTATCTTATGCAACACTCTTTTTGACCATCCATACTGTCTTGATATTGTGACGTCATCCACGTTGATTTGCAAGTATCACTGCGGATGATGCTGTCGCGCAAAGCCGATTACGGAGACGGTGTCGACGTTAGTTAACGTCATGACCTCTGGTTTTTAATCTCGGTTAGGTGATTTTCTGTCGGTCTTATGACCTTCCTGTAAACAGTGCACGTCGTCTGAGATTGTAAATTGCCGTGCTTAATACATAAAATTGTACCGCGACGTCACTTTTTGAAATTTCAGCATTTATCTGGCCCAAAACTCTGCGCCTGATTGCGATATTTAGGCGCGGTATGTTAAATAAAGCCACTGACCGAGTTTAAACTTTTAAAATTCAATTTGATATTGTAAGAGAAATGTTTCATCAGAAAACTGTATACGTGAAGCTATTCATCCTTATGTAAACGATACTAAGAACACGAGGAGCACGTGCTTCTTCCTGGCCGATACGGTTAAACGATTTCAGATTCGGTATATTGATATAATTAGGTATAAGAGAATATATATGCTGTAAAATTTTGGTGGCCTTAGCTGCATTCATTTTTGAGATATTCAAAATTAATGGGTGGAAGTTTTTAAATCCTTTCAGTATATTAGGTTTTTAATTTTGAAACTCATTTTACAATATATTTATCTTCTATAAACTATGGACATTATGTTGGTTTCTCTTATCAAGGTCAAGGTCAAGGTCACAGAAACAATAAAAACTGCTAAAAATGCATATTTTTTTCATATTATGCGTTCTGTATCAACCATGTATTGCAGCAATGGCTTTGAACCTGGTCATTATCTGACATAAAATCTATGTTCTAGCATTTTCCCATATTTGAACTTGCTGTAGAAAAGGACAAGGTCAATCAAAGGTCATAATTTGAACAACCTTGGAAGAACTTGAGTACCCGATGCTACTTATCAAGTTTGAAGGTCAATTGGTTTTTACGAAGAATTTTTTAAAAGGTCTTTGCCATATTTGGGCATGGTGGCCTTGTAAATTATGTGACCTGAATCGTTTGAACAACTTTTTGGTCTCTCAAGCCCTGGAGGCTCACAAATGAATTTTGGTTACAATCGGCCCAGTGGCTTTTGAGATGATGTTTGAAAATGTCTAAATATAAGAGACCTGGGTCAAAGGTCAAAGAATGACCTCGACTTTTTGTACTCATAAATTTTCATGTACTCATTAAAATGACTGTATTTACCAACTTTTAGGCCAAAATCTTCAAAACTTACCATGAAACCTTATGTTCTAGCATTTCCACATATTTGACCTTGCCATAAGAAAGGTCAAGGTCAACCTAAGATCATCATTTGAACAATCTTGGTAGTACTTGAGTACTTTATGCTACATACCAAATTTCAAGGCAATTGGTCTATTGGTTATGCAGAAGATTTTTGAAGCTTTTTACCGTATATGGGTGTGGCGGCCATGTTGGTCATGTGACCTGGTCCGTTTGAACAAATTTTTTATCCATCAACCCCTGGAGACTCTATGTGAAATTTGGTTACCATTGGCCCAGTGGCTTTTGAGGAGATGTTTAAAATTGTTGAAACACGAGAGAAAGAATGACCTTGTACTCATAAATCTTCGTGTACTCAGTAAGATGGCTGTACACACCATTTTTAGCCCAAATTTTTCAACGGTTTCCAAGATATCATATGTTCTAGCATTTTTTCATATAAAAGCACAAGGAAGTAAATTTGACCTTACCGTAAAAAAAAAAACAGTCAAAATCAGCCCAAGGTCGTAATTTAAACAATTTTGGTAGTACTCGCTTACCCGATGCTCCATACCAAGTTTCAAGGCCATCTGCCTATTGGTTCTGGTGAAGATATTTAGGGTTTTTATCATATATGGGCGTAGTGGCCATGTTGGTCATGTGACCAGGATGTTTGAACAAATTATCGTTCCTAAGACTCCTGGAGCCTGCATATGAAATTTGGTTAAAATCGGCCCAGAGGAGAAGTCATTTGAAATTGTGGACGGACGAGAGACGTACGATGGACAACGAATCCTACCTATACTATAATCTCCCCTGGAGCCTCTGGCTCAGGTGAGCTAACCAGATGACCATTGGTTCTGTAGCTCACCTGAGTCCATTCACCCTCAGCACTCAGGGGTAAGTAACTGAAAGGTAAATTGTACAATATGGCCTAATTTCAACTTTGACTGAGTTGTTATGCTTGTCCTAGTTAATATTAGCAAAATTGATGAAGTTACAATAAAAAAACATGTTTGTAAAACTTTATGCCTAAATATTGCAGTAACACTGAAATAAATGCCAATTTGCACTTTTCCCAATACAGTTCTACAGAAACTTTAAAATGCCATAGCAATGAAACCACGTGAGCAACAATAAAAAAAGAACAACATTTATGTAGTGGCTAATGTCATAAAAATGAATGTAGAGAATCAGCTTCATCCCCATATATGGATTTTGTGGGAAAGATTTTTTAATACTATTTCAAAAAAAAAATCCTTTATGTTGCCATGGCAACGAATCGAATTCAGTGATTTGGATTAAATTAATATGAATCATAGAGGACTAATCAAGAAACATTTCTATAGAAAAAAAATTCAAATAACTGCAGTGAGGTAGCAAAAAATTGCCAATTTCCATTATTCCCATTATAAGTCAATTGAAACTATAAGTTGCCATAGCAACCTAACTGCTGAAGCAATTCCCATGAAAAACATTAATTCTATATAGGCTAGTACTAAGATCCTTTCTGTAAAGTTTGAGCTTTATTGGCCTTATAGTTTCTGCAAAAATGATATTTTAATATATCTCTACTTTTAACATTTTGGTTGCAATGGCAATCAGCCAAATAGTGCAATTTGCATAAACTGAATGAGGGTGGTTGAGGACTACTCTGGGAACATTTCTATAAAATTTTGTCAAAATACCAGCAGTGACATTTCAATAAATGCAAATTTACTATTTTCACATTATAAGTCAATGGTAATTTTAAGCTGCCATAGCAACCAAACTGCTATAGCAATTGCCAACAAAAACAGTACTTTTATAGAGGGAAGTAATAAGACCCTTTCTGAGAAGTTTCAGCCTTATTGGTTGCATAGTTTATGAGGAGATGATGTTTGAACATAGTTTATGAGGAGATGATGTTTGAATATTTTTTCCAGTTTTAACCATTCGGTTGCCATGGCAACCAGCCAAATTGTGCAATTAACATAAATTTCATGTTATGGATAGAGAGCTACTCAAGGAA
The DNA here is from genome assembly GCA_963989385.1 of Ctena decussata. Classification (NCBI taxonomy): domain Eukaryota; kingdom Metazoa; phylum Mollusca; class Bivalvia; order Lucinida; family Lucinidae; genus Ctena; species Ctena decussata. Next base: position 37,618,005 of record OZ022508.1, read on the forward strand.
CATTTCCGTTAAAGATTTGTCAAATCATCTGCAGAGAAATAGCAATAAATGCAAATTTTCAATTTTTCCCATACAAGTCAATGGATACTGTAAGTTGCCATAGCAACCAAAGTTCTCAAGTGAGTTGGATGAAAAACAGTTTTATTCGTTCCCCCTGCCTATAGATGCTAGATATGAAATTTGGTAAGAATGAGCCTTGTCGTTTAAGAGGAGATGTATACTAAATAAAGACCAAGCACAAATACATTTTCTACATTTAATTTTGATACCGAACACAAAATATTAACAAAAGGTGCATTTTTAGCATTTTTTTTGTTTTTATGGCCTTGACCTTGACCTTGGAAGTTTTTGGAAGAAACGAACTGTACATGTATTTGAAAGCTATTGTAATATGTATTCCAAATAAAGACAAAGTTTAAATACACATTCTGTATTTACTGTTGATACGGAACACAAGATATGAATTAAAAGTGCATTTTAGCATTTTTATTGTTTTTGTGACCTTGGTCTTGTAGGTTAATGGAAGAAACAAGCTATATGTGCATTTGAAAGCTATAGTAATATATTAAATAAAGGCTAAGTCCAAAGCCATTTGCTCTATTAAGTGTTGATAAAGAACATAAAATGTGAGAAAAATGTGCATTTTAGCATTTTTTTGTGTTTGTTACCTTGACCTTGACCTTTGAAGCTAGTGCAGGAAACAAGCTATAGGTGCTTTACAAAATTATTGAAATATATTAGATAAAGACCAAGTACAAATACATTTTCTGTATCTACTGTTGATACAGAACATAAAATATGAACAAAATGAGCATTTTTAGCATTTTTCTTGTTTTTGTTACCTTGACCTTGACCTTTGAAGCTACTGCAGGAAACAAGCTATAGGTGCTTTACAAAATTATTGAAATATATTAGATAAAGACCAAGTACAAATACATTTTCTGTATCTACTGTTGATACAGAACATAAAATATGAACAAAATGAGCTTTTTTAGCATTTTTCTTGTTTTGTGACCTTGACCTTGACCTTGGAGGTTACTGGAGCAAACAAGCTATATGTGCATTTGAAAGCTATTGACATATACTAAATAAAAGCCAAGTAGAAAGACATATAACTTTACTGTTGATACAGGAAAAAAATATTAACAGAAATGTGCATTTTTTAGCATTTTTCTTGTATTTGTGACCTTGACCTTGACCTTGGCTGTAGCTGGAGAAAGCCAGCTATATGTGTATTTGAAAGTTGTTGCCATTCACTAAATAAACTCCAAGTACAAAGACAATGCTGCAATATTTTGTTGCTAGAGAACACAAAAGTATAAGGAAAAACGTATTTTAGCCAATTTTCGTGCTTCTGTGACCTTGACCTTGACCAGAGAAACTAGCAATATGTTGATATTTTATAAAAGACCAATTTACTATTAAGTGTATTTAAAATCTAGGAAATCAGATATTTATAAGATATGATGATTTGACATTATAAGTATTATTACCCTACATTTTGGAATTTTGCGACGGTCCACTTATTGTTGCTATGGTAACGCTTCAGGAAGTATACTTTCCCAGGCATGTTTTTCCAGAAACTTATTCTTGGAATGTTGCTTTGTTAGATGAAGCTGCACACATATGCTGGTATGGCTGCAAGAATTCTACAAATAACCTTAAAACTGCCTGAAAATAGCCTTTCGCAATATAGCACTACCCCCACCCACTTTGCCCAAGCCTGATGACATTACAAGCATTCCAAATACAATTCAAAGTTTTGGTACCAACTCTATGTGAACAAGACATTTACATATGAGAAGCATTCAGAGTATGTCATTCTTTTTCTAATACATAAATTTGTTAGAATTATGTCTATTTTAGTACAATTTTTACCTCAGTTTCTGACAAAATATTCAACAGCCGTTGCCATGGCAACGGACACATGTAGGAATGAAATCGACATGGTTTTCTTGTTTTGGTGTCACAATAAGTAAATAAGGAAAGTTTGAGCAAAATCGATGACTATGCGTGGCGCGACTTTTTAAGTGGTTACAGAGAATGAGCTCTTAAGGGGTAGTTTGACTTAAAGCTTGGACTTAGTCAAGGCAGAAGCTAAAGGTTCAAACTTCATGTGTATAAAACTTGCAAAATGAATAAAATGGAAGGTAGAAATAATTTATTTCACCAAATGTTTGAAATGCTCCAGAAATCGCAGGGTAAAAGTTTGACCCTTTAATATTTTTTCGAGTATAGTTTGACCAATATGATTTCATGGTCATAGTCAAATGCTACTTCCAGGAGATGACTTACATATAAGCGTTACGCTTACTGTCAGATTCTGTATTGCTTCACTGTATTATTTATATGTATGTATAAAATATTTGAATAAATAGAGGATATTTGAATTTTTCAGCGTAAGATCGATTTTTATTTCACCGAATGAACACCAAAAGCAGTATTTTCACGAGTGGCGAGGCGAAGCCATGAGTGAAAATATCACTTTTGGTGTTCATGATTGAAATAAAAATTCATCTTACACTGAAAAAGTCAAATTTTCTATTTCTTTTATGCCTGAAAATCGCAATAATTCTGTTTATTCAAGAGCGTCAGCCATCACGAAAGAAACACAACTTTTTATCTAGCCGTTTTGCAACAAATTTGATGCTTCCAGCGTGTTTATTGGGTATGATATTGGTAGTTTGCAACTGAAAAATAGCGTCAAATACCATTTTGATAAACAGATCGCAAAAAAATTGCCAAGATAGAATGCCTACCAGTTGGAACGCAAACCCTCGAAAAGCGGTGATTGTATTTACAACGGTGCATCCTTCCACATAAAAAATAGGCCCTAAAAATGGCGAACATGGTTCTTGACGAAATTTCCCATTATTCTCAAATGTATTTAGAGGTATTGGCTACATTAAAATGATTAAACACATAAAAATATTTTGCTAACTAGTATTAAGCAGGCTTTCTCAACAAAATTCAGGGCCAAAATTGCTCGAAATGCTAAAATATTCATCGTCAGAGTACAATACTCTATCTTGATTCTACCGAAAACTTGCATCAACATAAAACATAATTTACAGAAAGCTGAGACTTTCTCCAATGCGCACACCCATGCCATCGAAAACTTTATTATTTCTTCTTTTTGCATGTGAAATTTCAAGCAATATCGTTTTGGAACATTTTTAAATTGCAAAATAAAAGATGGCATATGTAGTTTTAACGCTCAGGAAACGGTCTTGCACGTGATATGAGCACCAGCAATACTTGCCGGACAGCCACAATTTGGACAGAAAATTGAGGTCGACAGCTTGTCAAACATTAGCTCAGATTGCTAAATACTTGAAGAGGAGAAAAATTACGGAGTTTAATTGAAATAGACTACAAACTGGTAGAACCTACCTTACCTAACTCCTGAACTGATTGGCATTGTACAAATCTGACGTTCTGCCGCTCAAATTTGTGGAAATAATATCCTTTTCTAATACATGTATTATTTATCTTTCAAACAGTCATCTGTTTTCTGTCAAATAAGTTATTAGGTCACTGTTGTGACGTAATAAAAGAAAATGACGTATATTGCCTCGAGCTAGATTGCCAGTCCGCATGCCATGTAAACCGATTATAAGTCGAACATGAAATGCATCAGTACGAAATAAAGAGTTTCTTACTTGTCGTTTAGTTTGTTTAGTTTTCGAAAAATTTACGATCTGATTTTATAATTTGCTCAACAATTACAGAGAACATATAAGCCGCGACACGAGAAAATCAACAAAGTGGTTGTGCACCCAGCGCAGACTCAGATCAGCTTCGGCATCCGCCTAGTCTGCGCAGTCTTCCCTAAGCGTTTAAGGGTAGATAAGGGTCTAAGCTACCTTCACGCGGACAGCGAAGACTCTGATCAGACTGGACGGATGCCCAGGATTATCTTAGTCAGCGCTGGGCGCACAATCACATTGTTGGTTTTCTCGCGTCGCGGCTAAAGTTACTTAGAAAGAAACAAGCCAGGTGGGGATAGAAGGAGGCGGTTGGTGACGAGGGTGGGGGTGGGTGGGGGCCAAGGGAGTGAGCGAATTCGTCTTGACTGATGCCTGGAGTGATGTATAGGTCCCAAACATGACTTGAGCAGTCGTTGCTGTGACAGCGTACTCTCTCTCTCTCTCTCTCTCTGCCCGATTTGGCTTCATTGTTGTTACACACACTTCTCTCTCTGCCCGATTTGGCTTCATTTTTGTTACACACACTGAGATTTATTACAATCATTTGAATCTTACCAACAGTTAAGCCGCAACAGGGAAAGAGGAATCTTGTCGGATATGATAACAGCAAAATCTAACAAGACCGCTTCAAGATACAAAGCTGTATATACACTGCTCAAAATATTTAAAGGAACAGCAAGTATTTTACCATAGATGTTACTACAACATATGCCCAGTTTAACGGCCCATAAATTTGACCGTCAGTGAGCAAGAATTTCTATCTTTTTGCAGCGCTTTTAAGAAGAATCGAAGTTTAAGACGATCAAAATTTAAACACAACAGATGCCCTGCTCATTTCCATGGTACATGTACAAGTTTTGCAATTTTCTTCTTTTCTGAAAATGAGTAATTTTGTTGAAGTCTATACAATCTGATAAACTTCGGTTCAAAGGGATCTTCTCATTAAGGTTCATCTTGAAAGACATTCATTTTCATAGACAAAATGGTTCTTTTGATTTTGGTTGAAATTTTTACGCTTTTTACCTGTTCTGAAAATTTGCAAATTTTTTAGCAAAATTCCAGTTTTACTTAAACCTGTGCATGGATAAGGGCGGGACAAATATCGGATCGGAAATTGTGCAGTCAGTAACCTGGCCCCTCTTTGAAATATAGCGAAATAAATGGAAATTCCGTGTCTTTATCGATCGAAAATATATAACCTCAAAGTGGGGATGCGTTGCACTGTCGTCTATGGAAAAATATCAGGTGTTCCTTTAAATATTTTTAGCAGTGTATATAAGCCAATAGCAAAACCCTAATTGGCAAGCAAACACTTTCCGTTATGAATTAAGATACGAAGAGCATTTCGTGTGTTCGATTATGAGCCTGAAAATGTGTCGGGGTGTGCGGATGTGGGAGGTGTGGGGAAAATTTCGAGGCTTGCTACGTGCCATCCGACGTTTGGCACGTGGCACAAAAACAGCCATTTATTCCGTGGAAGCAAAGCACTGTACATGAACTTAAACTGTATACAAATCGCTCCACTTTGGCAAATTCCACATCCCGAATAAGCGTAAAGACCATTGACAGTATATTTAAATTTATGCTTGAAAGATGAAAACAGCGGGCGCGTGACGAACTGTTGAAATACGCATGAACCTTGTATACTTATTCAAGCAACCCATCATTGCCTTCATTTAGCAAAATGTGCATGAACAAAAACGCTACCAGCCAAGATCCATTATAGAATGCACACATGCAAGCTGTTCATCTTAACTTTTATAACAATTTTAGTGCAGGCTATCTTAGTCTTGGCTTGTAGCTTTTTTGTTCATGCACATTTTGCTAAATGAAGGCAATGATGGGTTGCTTGAATAAGTATACAAGGTTCATGCGAATTTTGGGATTCTAAATTGTGCAAAAAAAAAAATTCTATTAAACGTTCCAAGTGCCAAGCATTTTATGAAACGGGTGAACTGTCGGACCTAAGTCACTAGCGAAATACCTCTAATAAACAGAATGGATATACATTCAGAGGAAGTAACTATTATCATTATAGTTTGTCTCCCTTCTTAGTAGGTTTGGGGGCCATCTCTTAAACGGATACAGTTTGCATCCCAAACCCCTTTCAGATGAAGTGCATAGCATCTTGTTCCCCCCCCCCCCCCCCCCGACACACACACACACACACACACACACTTTTTCTTCCCCCGCCCCTCGCGTTCAAAAAAGAAAAAACATCTAGAAAAATACTGAATCGCGTACCTGACAGGGTGTGAATTTCAGTTTGGGGCGTGTTATTTTTTCAAACATACCACCTGCAGAGTGCACCCCACCCCTTCTAACTGTCCCACCCAGTAACTGAAATGCAGTCGATAATTTAAGTTTTGAACTCAAGCGCGTGATCTGCTAATTGAATAAATTTAAGTGTCAAATTTTTAGGTATTTAGGTTAACAATGAGCGGTAGCATGAGCTGTGCCTAAATAAACATTCAATGCTGATTAATTAAGTCCGTCTTCTAAGGTACTAAACAAACTCCTTATTGATTCAAATTTACGTCAGAAGTTTGTCAATACTTAGTCGTGTTTACAAATTGCAAGGGTCTGTATGGAGGTGAGACTTGAAATTATTCCTTCTCAATAAAAGAATAACATATATTTGCTTGACTGTTTTATTCTGTCTTGGTCGGAAATTAATTTATGTTACGTGGTAAAGTTTCTTCGGACAGGCAGAGTTTCGATATTGTTGTTTTTGCAATGAACACAGCGCGCGATGTCACATAAACCTGGCATGATTTCGACGCCATTTTGTTTTTACAAACTGAGTAGCTGTAAGTTATTTTGCAATTTTAAAATGTTCCAAAACCAAATTTTCTGAAATTTCACATAATAGTAGAGTATATATCAGTGTTTATCATGGCATAGGTCTGCGTTTTGGAGAAAGTCGAATAAGCTGTAAATCGCGATTTTTTGTTCACATGTTTGACGCTGACGCAAAGGGCACTGTTTCGTCAATAATTACACAGGCAGAAAATGATGTCTTGGAATTATTTTAACAGAAATATTCAATAATGGAAGTCAGAAAAGTGCTCTTAAAATTTCAAGCGGTGAGGCGATTTGATTAATCTGTTTGGTGGTGTGAAAGTACAATGGGGTTCGTCGATAGCCATTTTGATGGCGACAATTTCGAACAAAAATTCGTTGCTATGTGTTTGATTATATCCCTACTCCTTGGAGCTGCGTTCCAACTGTACAGGAGGCATAGGCGGCCTGACGTCGCGTGCAGTAACGATGTTACGTTGGCGCTTTATGTGACGTCATTAACGTCGTAATGACGTGCAAGCATGCGTGACGTAATTTTTGTCAAGGCAGATAAGATTTAGCCAATTAATCAACAAGAAACTTTAGGCTATTTCACAAAAATCCTATTTCTGAAAAAGTGAAATCGAGAGTGATAATTTCACAGTTCGAAACAGTGAGATTATCAGTTTTGATTTCACTGAGAAATCTCTATAATCCATTGGAAAGTATAAAAGATAATATTGTTTAAACCAAATGCTACTTCAGGAGCTGTTGAAACTGCTAATCAGCCATCTACGTAATATTAATAAACACCCTTTAAGATGGGTTTCGTCCTCCTGGGCAGCCTTCAGGAGGTCACGTAATCTGGGTCCGAGGTTATAAAACTTGAGAATAATCTCAAACTCAAAATAAAGCACACTGACTCAAAATAAAGCATACTGATTGGCTGCTTCCGAGCATGTGCTCGGAAGCAGCCAATCAGTGTGCCTTATTTTGAATTTGAGAATGTACTCAAGTTTTATAACCTTGGGGCCTGTTTCCCTTTGTTAAAATGGCGGAAAATATGGAGGTGGACACTCAGTACAGCACAAAAATACACAAACAAGAATGCATCAGAAAAGAAACTGGCTGGGAGAGATGAGTAGTAAGACCCTTACCCTTCCCTCGCCACACACACATACACACACCGACAGGTCTGATGTAGAGAATGTTTCAAACAGTCACATGAAACCGTATGCAAGCCTATTCAGAAATTAAATGCCAAACTGCATTATTTTCTTTTCAGCCTCCGTGTCTGTAAGGTCTCATAAGCTGATTGTTTTATTATTATTGAAGATCATACTATACTGCAACATCCCACATTATCTACCTATAACATGGTAAAATCTTACACATGCCTTGCCATTGCAAGGAGCGCTTAAACAAGAAAAAAGAAAGTAGAAATGTTCATTTTACGCAATAAATAACAAATTCATCTTCTAATTTAGGAAATAAACTCAATGCATCATCGCGCGTTGAGGTACAAAAGTAACAGTATTTATTCTTATGAATTGGCTCTAGATTTTTGGGTTGTTTTGGAAGAGAAAAAAGACTATATAACAATAGAATTCACACAACTAGTTTACATTTTCGGGGGTACTTTTCAAAATAGTGGAGACAGTAAACTCCGTCATTAGCTGAATAAATAGGGTAAGGTTTACATGAAGGTTTTCCCTGTAACAACTACAAGAAATGAAAGCGCGCAGCATTGTCAGTCCTTACTTTTACGCGATTTTTTTTGCCGGGGGGGGAGGTGGGGGCAGGGGTCTAGCCGATACAATAGTACAGTCAACTCTCGATATCAAAGTCAATGTTTACCCAAAACTACTGATATCTCAAAGTAAATTTTCTGGTCCCAGAAAATTTACTTTGAGATATCAGCAGTTTGAGATAATCGGAGTAGAAATGTAAACAAAAATAGGATATCTGTCCAAACTATATTTTTTGATATAAAAGGGTACGTACGTTGAGATATTATAGGTCGAGATAGCGAGAGTTGACTGTATATATCTCGTCTTGCCTATAACATAAAGTCGGATTAATTTCACTAATGGGACAGTTTGTATAGTTCCCATGGGAAAGGATGTGCATTTGAAAGGATTTGTTTGCCAATGTTGCAGCATGATATGCGTTATTAAAACGCACTTGAAAGGAATGTATTTGCACAAAACTGCATGGACACTTGAAACAAATAGAATATACCGTCATGGCCGAAAAGATTGATTCAGAAATACCTAATGAGAAAACAAAATCCAAAGTACTGGGACGGAAGGTCTTTAACAGTGTCAGTTACGTGTCTACCTATACGCAAATACGCAGGTGTGTATTGAAATTTAGATAACTTGACAAAATTTCAATACGCTTCATTGTATTTGCAAAACAAAATTTTGTAAACTGGACAAAATTTGATACAAACTCCCAGCAGACATCACAGTATGAACTACCTTTGAGGCTAGAACCCGAGACTTGCCCTCACATGATTTCTGCGTATCATATCAGTGCTATCAGCTACATCCCTGAATGTAAAGCCTAGTCAGACTGTTTTTTAAGAAGCAGCTAGACCAGGCTCTGCATGGCATCTTTCCGTTAGCTTTATCGATACAAAGGAAGGTTAACAGGTATATTTTTTGCGGAAGAAAACTACCACGTTTTTCCTTACCTCTTTTTTTTCAATAAGGCTGAAGAAGCGAGTTCTCTCTATTCTTTTGGAAACGTATTGTTGCCCAGAGAAGCAAATGAGAAGCCACAAAAGATCCCCTAGTCTGGCTACATCTGCATAGGAACAAAGAATCTGGCCACCAAAGATCCCCCTCCGATACAACGGCGGAAAACGTGGTGGTGTACTCATACTTTTAACGGGTCTAATGTAACAACTCTTCGTTTAAGGAATGAATTTCATTTTTCTGGTATTCATCGAAGTATAAACTACATTTGTTCGCTACCACAGTTTACATGACCCCCCCCCCCCTAAGGGGTTCATGTAAACTTTGATAGCGACCAAATTGAAGGGGTTCATGTAAACATTGCTAGCGACCAAAAGTAGTTTATACTTCGATAAACACCAGAAAATTAAGTTCATTGCTTAAATTTACAGTCTTTTCTATCTATAATTTGACCACAAATCGTCCGCAACTTTCTACGCCACCTGGAGTAATGTGTGAATTCTGTTGGATATTTGCGGCCAGCATAGAAAATAAGGGTGCTGATCGAAAATGTAAAAATGACCGCAATGTTTTACTTCCTATTTCAATAAAAAATTATATCAGTGAAATGCTGAATAATTGTAGTTTTCGGAATGAACACAGAAATTTATCATTTTATGAAAAAAAAGAGACATATGCGGGTAAAAACTTTGATCAACGCAGTAAAAAAGTCATGATTTACTATATATTCTATACATTTTGAGGGTAGTCAACTTAAACTAAAAAATGACCGCGGTATTTCTTACGCAATCTTTTCAAAAATTATATCTGGCTGTTCGCAAATTAATGCGGTTTTCGAAACGGAAGAATGGATTTGAATATAAGGAAAAATAAAATAAGAAGGAAAAGATGACTTGCCCATAGCTCGTAGTGAATTTCATTACCTGCTCGATTCGCGAATATCGATTATCGATTTTTAAACAGTGGCGTGGATTGGTGGGGGCTACAGTTGAAGCAATACGCAGTGTTTCTACTTAAAGCGGAACAGCGTCAATGATGTAACAACAACGCTATAATGTCGCCTACGTCCAATCAGATTGGAAAACCATGGTTTATTTTGACGTCACTTAACGTCGCGTGAACCGATGTAAGTATTTAAGTATAAACTACATTACGTTCTAATGGTTTACCATAGGGCTATTCAATAAATGCACGGTTAATGTAAATATTGTCACAACTGTTCATATGATACTGTTATTTTCACAAACAGTGAGCAGAATTGGAAATAAACACTATAATGCAAAGCTTATGTACCACATGTGAATATTTCACACTAAGGAAGGGGATATGATGATCAATTCCATGTCAGAAAACATTAATTATAAAATATCCGCAACACCTGACTGATCTGGAAGAATCATCGTCGGCGACACGATATTTCTGAACGTAATTAATTTGTCGATTCGATAAATGTCGTCACATCATTGCTGGTCATGTCAGCTCCAATTTGGTTTTGCTGATTCAGAAGGATTATGTTACTGCTAGACATGGCTATTTCCCGCAGACAAACTATTTAAAACAGAAATATGTTACTGTTCCAATTCTGGTACCGATACGAAATTGATCCATGGCTTCATTTTCTGCCACCGAGGCAGTCCAAACAAGAGGCCAGGAATTGGAGTTCTCACCCATTGGACGAGAATATCCGTTTCTGCAGCTGTGTGAGATTTTTGTCGCACCTGCTTTAGCAAGGTGCGATATAGGAGTTCATTTTTCCGTCCGTCCGTCAGTCCATCCGTCCGTCCGTCCGTCAGTCCGTCCGTCCGTCCACAATTACGTCGACCCTAGCGTTCGGGTCCATTATTCTCACTCTATGATACCTACATTCATCAAACCTGATATAAAGTTTCTCCTTAGAATGGTCTCGAGGAACCTTGAACTTATTTTGACCTTTGACCTATTTTTCATGCTCTAATGACTTAGTAAATTTCTGTGCCGTCCGTCCATCCACAATTACGTCGACCCTAGCGTTCGGGTCCATTATTCTCAATCTATGATACCTACGTTCATCAAACCTGGTATAAAGTTTCTTCTTAGAATTGTCTCAAGGAACCTTGCACTTATTTTGACCTTTGACCTATTTTTCATGCTCTGATGATTTCATAAAATTCTGTGCCAAAATTACGTCAACCCTAGTGTTTAAGTTCATTTCTCTCTATCTATGATACATGCAATCTTCAAACCTGGTATAAAGTTTTTCCTTAGGATGGTCTAGAGGAGTGTTGCCTTTATTTTGACCTTTGACCTATATTTTATGGTCTGCTGACTTAGTAAAAATGACGTCAACCCTAGCATACTGGTCCATTTATCTCAGTCTATGATATTATGGTCATCAAACCTGGTATAAAGTTTCTATTTAGGTTGATCTAGAGGATTGTTGCACTTATTTTGACCCATATTTCATACTCTGCTGACTTCGTAAAATTTTACTTACAAAATTAAATTGACCCTTTCATTGAAGTTCATTTCTCTCTGACTATCTATGAGAGCAAGAATCATCAAACCTGGTATAAAGTTTCATCTTAGAATGAACTCGAGGATTAATGCACTTGTTTCAGCCCTTGATATATATTTCATGTGCTACTGACTTTGTAAAATTTCACATCCAAAATTGTGTTGACCTTAAGGTTTGAGTCCATCTCTCTTTAAATACAATGGGTGTAATCATAAAACCTGGCTTGAAGATTGTCCTGGGATGCTGCTATTTTTTGTACCTTTGACCTTTATATCATGCTCTATTGACCTTATAAATTTTATGTCAACCTGGCATCCATGATTATGTGGACAAGAGCATTCAAGTCCGTTTCTCACTAACTATACCACCTACGTATACAATCATCAGACATGGCATAAAATGTTTTCTTAAGCAGGTGTCCTCTATTGATGCCTTTAACCTATATTTTTAACTCTGTTGACTGTAGAGCTTTATGCATAGAACTGCATCTTTTCTAGTTTGTAAGTCCAATTTGCTCAAATTTCTACATAAATTCATCAGACCTAGACTAAGTGTACACTTTCCTCTAACCATGGTATGTACTATGGGAAAGCATAAGGCAGGTGCGACATAGCATTCCGCGGAATTCTTGTTTTTTATCACGGCCTGCTTTCTCAGCCTTAGCTCTGAAAAGTGCCTTGATATGTCAATTATTACTTAGCACAGCCAAATCATGTTATTTTCAACATATCCACTTGTTATAATGTCATGTAAACTGCATGCAGATTATAAAATTGAAAGCCAGTGCTGTGCAAGAAATGTCACTGTAAATTTCTGATTAGCCGCCAGCCATGAACATGCACGCAGAAGATGAAACTAACATGACAGAAGTATAAATAGAAAATTAGTTTTAATTTACTGTATATAACAATGGCCTGAACAAGTTTTAGAACCCAATGGGTATCTATACGTGTATTTTTTATTAAATACAGAGGGTGAGAAAAATAATAAATGATAACTTTTAGGCCTCAACCAGGAAATGTCAGACTCGTTTCCAAGTTCTCGACAAGCCTCGCATAAGACTAAATAATCTGAAAACTAGCCTGAGATTTTTCTTGTCTCCGCCCCAGCCCTTTCATAGATTTTAATAGTCTCTGGTGTGGTAAATGGAATATATTCGCTGCTGGAGCCACTGTTCCTTGTTAAATTTCTTTTATTCACACTGCATGCCTGAGCTGCATAATTCATGACCGTAAATTTCATAGGTGAACTTCGCCTCCAGTTCTTCACCCTGTTACCTCGAGCCCTTAAAGTTATGCTCAATTTGTTCCGCCAAATTGCCCGTCAAAATAAAAATGAATCTCAGTGTACCGTGGGGCCCAAATTGCTAACGTTTCCCTCTTTTCCTGACATGTGACACTTTCTCCCCTTCGTTGTATCATACTTTCATGAAATAACTGTTTTAAATTTCCGATTTCAATGCATATCAAATTTAGGGTTAGAGTGTATGAGAGGTTGAGGCGCAACATTCCTCTGTGGGCTCTAAGGCATACATTTCACACGCTATGCCTACTATTCATGAGATTTAGTATGCGACATTTTGTTTAAGTAAGCATTATGGCATAAAGTGGGATGCCACATGATATTATACATCAGTACTTACCCAGCAGGCACACAATAATTGAGCCGCGACACGACAAAACCAACAATGTGGTTGTGCGACCAGCGCAGACTCAGATCAGCCTGAGCATCTGCCCATTCTGATCAGACTCTTCGCTAAGCGCTTAAAGGATAGCTAAGGGTATAAGCTACCTCCATGCGGACAGCGAAGGCTCTGATCAGACTGGGCGGATGCCCAGGCTGATCTGAGTCTGCGCTGGGCGCACAACCACATTGTTGGTTTTCTCACGTCGCGGCCCATATTAAAATAAGGTTTGAATCAACAGTGATTCAGCATCTTGATGTTAGACTTCTAGCTGAAATTAAAAAAAAAAACAAGTAAAAAGATGGGCTATGATCAAGAACCAATACAATCAGGCCCGGCCGCCCTCAAAAGCAAAAGGGAAAGAACTTCAAAGAAGCATATATACTGACCATCAAAAGAAACGCCTACAAGTTTAAGTTCGATTTTCTTCTGCCAGCTGATTTACAGTTTAAAGTCACATATAGCAGAAAATTCTACTGGCGTCTGCCAACAACATAAACGCAACTTTTTGCACAATCAAATCTTGATTAAAGAGTTATCTTAAAGGCCCCATAGCTCTATCAGCATGAAAGATTTTGTCGTGCAAGAATCTCATTGATTGTGCCGCGGTTGCATTATTTCATTGCTTAACGGGGAACCAGAGACGAAATCCGTATTTTTATGGAAAGACTTATCATTTATTCAAAACACCTTGTTTCTTCTCTTTTGCCAGTTATATGATACAAAAAACCGAAATATTTTCATTAATTCTGAAGGCTGTACAGGTTTCATAATGATTTGTATTTTGACGATTTTTATCATTGGTAGGACTATGGAGACTTTAATTAATAGTAATACATTCAAAGTTAATTGATGTTAGATTTGTCTTTCCTTTCGCAGCATAAAATTTTGTTCCCAAACGAGGCTCTGGTGTGTGATTATGAAAAAAAAAGAGAAAAGAAACGTCGAGCATATTTCTCTTGTATTCTACTTACGAACACGACAGCAATTTGAAGTTTAACGTTCGTCACTTTATCTCCTTGCCGTGAATTAAACAAAGAGCAATTCGGGAAGTCCACTAACATCAAACGTTCTGCAGTGCTACGAAATTTTCATTTTGCTCTTGTTAAATCATTTATACTCTTCGTATGAACCGTTTCTTTTCCGATTTAGAAATCCTGGGTGTTAAGGGTCCCCGGAAAAGGTCTGGGAAATCCAGTGGTAAGCAACTATTACTGTTTCCAATGCAACTTTCACCCGATGTTTCTCCGAAACGCAAGGCCCGATTGCTTTGATTTTTTTCACTTTTTCTTACCCTTACTGCGGGCATTAAATCTGGAGAAATTATTGGCAGAAAATTTTATGAAATTGAAAATTCAGCTTCTGAAAATATGGTAACTTTAAATTAGACCCGATTACAAAAGCAAACGTTCTGGTATCTATAGTTTATGATATATTGGTGTGCTAAGGTGCTCATTCTGTCGGACTAGCATAGAGTAAACAAAGTAGCTTACAATGTCTAAATAAAAGCATACACCTATACACTCAAATATATTGGAAGTATACATTGTGGGGGTTTCTTCTAATGTCAACTATACATAAATTGACAAAAGAGCACGAAAGACACCCACGGTAAACCGAAAGAACAACTCTTTTTCCAAACAGGTTGTCATTCGGCTATCTCGAGTTGAATCTATTCTGAATTGCCGGGCAGCGTAGCGCAGTCAGTAGCGCGTCTGACTCAAGAGCCGAAAGTCCCGGGTTCGATA
The DNA here is from genome assembly GCA_963989385.1 of Ctena decussata. Lineage (NCBI taxonomy): Eukaryota > Metazoa > Mollusca > Bivalvia > Lucinida > Lucinidae > Ctena > Ctena decussata. The sequence continues at coordinate 37,633,124 of OZ022508.1, forward strand.
CCCTGTCCGGTCACTTTCTTTCGTGGAGATTGATTCTTACCCTTCCGCTGATTCAAGAAGGGCAGCGAAGGTATATGCACATAGTACTGGTTAACCGCTAGGAGGTCTAAGCTTACCCATGAATGGTGCAGTAAAGTCAACTGATCATCCCGACATAACCGTAGGTGTTTACCGTGGAGGTTAAGCAACACAACCACAACAATAACAACCATCTCTTTTAAATAACAAAACAAAACAGAAAGCAATGTGGGCAGCTATACCGGCAGCATCATTTCGAATGCAACTACGAAGAACCTCGTATAAATGCTAATGCGGGACTACGTAATGAAATTTTGGTTATGTTTACGCTTGTGAAGATGCACATATAATTAATCCGCGACACGAGAAAACCAACAATGTGGTTGTGCGCCAAGCGCAGACTCAGATCAGCATGGGCATCCGCCCAGTCTTGTCAGAATCTTTGCTAAGTGCTTAAAGGGTAGCTAAGGGACTAAGCTACCGCCATGCGGAAAATGAAGACTCTGATCAGACTGGGCGAAAACCCAGGCTGATCTTAGTCTGCGCTGGCCGCACAACCATATTGTTGGTTTTCTCATGTCGTGGCTCATATATACCAAACGTCAAAACTGATCAGACAGAGATAAACATTTGGTAGTCAATAGACTGCCCTTATCGCCAATTATCTAATACTTGGAGTTTATGCTTGCTGAAGCAACTTCTCTTCGAATATATTTATTTTACTTTCCTGAATGTACATACGTCTAATTGGTAACTTGGTTTGGTCCTAAAGAATGCTTAAAGTCACTATAATTTAAAGTCACAGTGTCTCAAGTTCTCAAAAATCCCTGGACTCAGGATTTGAAAAAAACTTTTATGCTCATCCGTTAACTATTCTCTAATAGCAGAGGAAAACTGAAAACTCAAACTGCTTGGCTTTTATAACACTGCACGATGCACATAGTGACAGTTACAGCTGTTTGTCAGCCATCAATTAAAAGTAAACAATTCCATGTTGAAGGATTCTGCAGAATATGGAACTGTAGGCTCTGAACAAAAATGTTTTCGGTTAAAGCGAGTAATGTAAAGTAATGAAAGTATTATCTCGCTGCAAGCAGCTTTTATAAAATTCTGTCCTTTTCACCAAAGGTGAGGTGGGGGCATATTGGTTTCAGTGCGTGCGCGTCTGCGTAGCAGTTTAACCCATTTGTTTTTACTTGAAACCGTGAGCGTATTTTATCAGACTTGCATGGATACATCATTGGGACAAGCCAAAAAGCGGATTACGTTTGGGTACGTCTGGCCCCATTTTCAAGGCTATGGGATATCTTAGGCTGTTTAATATTCTGCCTCAGAATCGACAAGAAAATTTCTTGTACCCACGATATCTCTTAAACTAATATATGCAGTTTTCTGTGACCAGAACATTTTTTTTGAAATATCCAAAGTTTGAGATAACAGTTGAAATGTAAAGGTAAAATGAAATGAAATGTGTCCATACTTTATTCTGTAATGTAAGAGGTTACATTGAGGTATCAGTGTTCGGTATAACAAGCGTCAACATTATCGATTGCGATGTTCAAATATTGCAAATAGGTCTCCAACAAGATTTTTCTTCTTCTTTTTTTTTTTTTTTTTTTTTTTTTTTTTTTTTTTTTTTTGTTTCGTTTTGGACGGTTGGCTAGAGTGAAAAAAAGTGTGTAGTGTTAGAGTTGCAGGCCTTTCGATTTCGTGTCTGCTTGACCAAAGTGTTCTTAAACTCAACGAACAAGGGACTGTCGCATTACCAACCAGGGGCCAGTTGTTCAAAACTAACGATGTCGTTAGTTAACGTTTTGTTAAAATTTAAAACGTTAATATCTCAAATATGGCATTTTTTTGTTGAAAAAATGTAAAAGCTTCTTACACTTTTTCAACAAAAATATCATTGTATTTGGTTCTGAATTCATAAAACACTTAACGAGTTGACCTCTTAACGAGCTTGTTAGGCTAACGATGCTTTGAACAACTGGGCCCTGACGTGTGCTCGAACAACAGCTTACATGAATAGATATGCGCCAAAAGTATATGGATTTCAATGCACTATACAGAGAACAATTCAGATGTATACATGTGTGTGCTTGCGTACATATGCACATGTGCGTGTATTTCCCATGAATTAATCAGAGTACATAGAACTTTTTTTAGAAAATGTCCTCTACTAAATCCATTTTCCTGATTATTAGGAAGGAGATGTATCCGCGGTGAAGTTTCAGACAAGTCTTCTAAATGGGCGGACTGACCAAGCTCTGTTCTGTTTCCTGTTCAGCTTATGTTCAATCTACAATATTATCTAGTCATAATAATTTGAGCCACGAGACGACAAAACAAAACAAACTGGCATGTGCGCTTAGCGAAGACTCAGCTCAGCCTAGGCATCCGCCCAGTGTGATAAGAACCTTTGCTGTCGGCAACGAGGGACCTTAGACTCTTAGCTACTTTTTAAGCGTAAAGCAAAGACTCTGATCAGACTGGGCAGATGCCCAGGCTGGTCTGAGTCTTCTCTGGGCGCACAAGCAACTTACTTCCAGTGCCGGGGCGTCCTACTGATTTGGAACATTTTAAGGCAAGGGCCTACTGTGCTTGCAGTGGGTGCGGGTGTTTGGATGTTTGGATATTTTTTCTCTTGCCTATCATCTCTTTGGTTCTCTGGCAGACGACTCGATATAGACTGAAATACTGTCTCAAAGTGCCGTGAAACCCAAAAGAACCAACCAACCAGCCGACTAACTCCGTTTACAATATCACCTTATCATATAAGTGGAATATAGAAAAAGCTTTATCAGAAAGTAAGAAGGTATAGATCTATATATCAGAATTTTGACTATTTCCCATTATTATGGTATAATTATACTCATATGTTTGCTTGCTATTGGTGACTGAAACGATTTCAAAGACAACCAAATGAAGGCATCTTATGGCATATGTCACTGCAAAGATCCAGATAACACGAGCATCCGTGCTTCTTGTAAGTGTTCTTTCTACAAGCCCACATCTACAAGCTATGGATCTTGAGGAATTTGGCGATTCTGATCAAACTGTGCAGATAAGCAGCCTTGTCAGAGGTTTTTACTTCTTTCTGATACTCACAATTCCTTTGAAAGAATCACCATGATCACCCGGTCAATATTTATTCTGACATTAAATTGTTAAAATAATAAAGGGATATTGTAGTCGATTTATTCTTAGACATCTTTCATATCTTATCGATTTGGCTACACAGTTTCAGAACTTTGAATGTCCTGAACTGAAGTGTTTATATTGGAGCTGTTATATTTCGATCAAAGTAAAAAAATAAACACTGCCACTAATTACCCGAACTAAAAAGCGTCGGCACCTCTAAAAGGGCCTTAGGTCATGTCCAAGCAGTAAAGCCGCGTAGCGCAGTCGGTAGCGCGTCTGACTCAAGAGCCAGAGGTCCCGATTTCGATACCCGGTCCGGCCACATACTTTCGTTTCTCCTCCCGCTGATGCAGTTACTGGCGAAAGTAAGTGCACTAAGTACTGGTTAACCGCTTAGGAGGTCTAAGCCTACCCAGGCCTGACTAGTGTGGTTAGGTTATCTGACCGTCCCGACATGACCATAGCTGTTTACCGTGGACGTAAAACAATAAAACAACAACAAATACTTAAATCGGCTTGAGCATATTAGCAACAAATATTATGTCATAATTTCTAAGGATTCACAGATTGTTTATGCTTATAAACTTTTCTCTTTTTTTTTTTTTTGGCATCCCTTCTCAGTAGAGATCAAATCTTAAAGTAAAGAATATGCTCTCTTGAGAGCTAATTCTTTTCCTTAAGCGTTGAACTCCATTTAGGAAAAGTTTTCTCGTCCCAGAGAAACAGACATAAAGTCATAAAAGTTATACTGCCAGTGCAAAAATGACAGAAAAACATGAACGCGTACATATAAAGCACAGTGATATAAAGCTACAGACACCTTTTTTGAGTGACGTAGCCTAAATGTAAAGGTAAGGCTGCTCCAGTAGTATTGTTGTGGATCATAATTTGAGCCGCGACATGACAAAACCAACAAAGTGGCATGTGTGCTCAGCGAAGATTCAGATCAGCCTGGGCTTCTTCCCAGTCTAATCAGAATCTTCGCTGTGCACTTAAAGGGTAGCTAGGTGTCTATGCTAGCTCCATGCTGACACCAAAACCTCTGCTCAGATTGGGCAGATGCCCAGGCTAATCTGAGTACTCACTGGGCGCACATGCCACGTTCTTTGTTTTGTCTTGTCGCGGCTCAGTTATCAATTTCGGTCGTTAGCTTAACAGCTCTTGAAAGGTAAAGGTCAATATTTTAATTATCATAGGAATATAATACATGTAATCTATAGGAACGTAATTAGATCAGCCATGTTTATTTCAGTAATATTTAATGAAATTGATTGGGCTTTCAATTAAGTTTTATCCTGACCACGTTGTCCAGTCTCTTTGGAATAAGTACTTGCATTGTTGGTCGATCACCATGACGCAGGACTCATATTGATGTCCATGTTATCCATCACTTTTTCATTGTTGGAAGCGGAATTATTTGCGTAAAGACTTGAACTGTTGGACATAAACGCTACATAGCACAGTTGGATGTTCGTACATTTATGCCAAGTGTGGAGTGTTTGATTGATTGATCAGATAATATACATTTAAACATTATTGCGGATATACATTTAAACATTATTGCGACTTTTTAGCACTGCCAATAATAGTAAAAGACATCCCAGGTGACGCATGACCTCATACTGACGTCGATTTGACATCTTGACGTTTTGATGTCAATACAACGTCATGTGACTGCTTGGCTATATCGATGTAACGTCAGTAGACGTGCTCAGATAAGCTACCTGACACACGACGTTAGAATAACGTCGTATCAATTTAGACGCAACGTTACACTTTGTGTATCGGCTAGATATTTAGCGGTGATTCCATAGAAATTGATGAAAACCTTCTTTAGCATTATCTGTTGAATATGGATGAAAAAGAACACTATTTCTGTTTGTTCTTGCTTACGAACTTTCTATTTTGTTACTGTGAGGCAGCAACTTTACAAAACGTCACAAATTTACGACGTCACTTGTTCGAGACAAACGAGTACGACAAATTATCTCGGCCTATGCATAACCAGTCTGTTCCTACTCGAGTCCGGATTGGTCTATCCCTCTCCGCCATTTATAATCTCGACGAAGTCTCGCAGATGCTGAAAACAGCGGGCCATTTGCACGTTGAGTGGTTGGACGAGGCTTTGATGTGGAACTCGGAGGATTTTGGAGGAATTACGTCGGCTATGTACCCACAAGGGCACGTCTGGTTGCCAGATGTCAGTCTTATGAATTCGGTTCAAGATTATCAAGTATTCGGACATCCAACCCTGAATATATTTGTAACAAGTAATGGAACTGTACAGTGGCAGCCTTATCAGGTACATGTGAGCCACGACACGAGAAAACCAACAAAGTGGTTGTGTGCCCAACGCAGACTCAGATCAGCCTGGGCATCCGCCCAATCAGAGCAGACTCTTTGTTTAACGCTTAAAGGGTAGCTAAAGGTCTAAGCTACCTCAATGCGGACGGCGAAGGCTCTGATCAGACTGGGCGGATGCCCAGGCTGATCTGAGTCTGCGTTGGGCGCACATGCCACTTTGTTGGTTTCCTCGCGTCGCGGCTCATGTTCAATAGAATACATTTTGTAGCAAAACCCGGTTCTCATTTTTTAATATACATGTTTATACAGTGTAAAGATCTCAGCTGTGATTTGAAACTAAACTTCGCGATACTTCAAGAGTTCGTCTGTGCTGTTGTAACCCAGTGGGTAAAAACTTGAGACTACGCTGACTCAAGCTGATTCAACATCAGTTAAAAGCACAATGCTGTTTCATCAGACATGCAATGAGCTTGCTTGGAAAGACTAAACTGTATACATTAGGAAGCGAAACTTACTTTTTCCAATGAAGAGCGATTGTTGATGAAAATTATGAGTTCTCCTCTTGCGTTAAATTTAAACCCGTGGAAGAAAAAATGGTATAGGGGTGAAATGCTGTAAAAAGACAAAGCAGACTCCGATACCTTTGCGGCATGAAAGCCATGAACCCATCACCCAGGCACAACATGATCTGAAAAAAATAAATAACTGTGAGTTAATGTTTAAGTGCCATTAACACATTTTAAAAAGAGTAACCCTAAGGTGAATGACAGAATTACAGACATTAATGAAAAGAGTAGATTCGACTTTGAGAGCTTGTTCTTTTTTTTTTTGTATATTTGTAAAATATTCTAAAATGTTTTCATACTCTATTCTAAACACATGAATAACATGAATATTAAGGCGTAAGGATAGCCCCTCCTTAAGGTTCTGCCTTATTTGCTATACTGACTCAACCTTTCTGCATTCCTGCTTAATATTTCCATTGACAACAACATACTTTTAGAAAGGGGCCCACTCTTAAGGAAAAAAATGCTCCTGCAGGCGCAAATTCTTTTATTTAAGTGTTGGCGTCAATTGAGAAACGGCCCTAAAAGTAAACAAATTTTCAACTAAAATTCAACATTTTATTCTTCAGGTATTTATGTCTACATGTCGAGTGGACACGAACTATTTTCCTTTCGATACCCAGACCTGTGGCATGACGTTTGTAACATGGAGCTATTCTAACAGCGGGATTATGTTTGATATTCCTCGGTTTTCTCCGCCTGTAGACCTAAGCACGTTTCAAAACAGTTCCGAATGGGAGGTTGTTGACACATATTATGAGATGAATATGGGGGAGAAACCGTCAATAACATTTTTCCTGAAACTGGAACGCAAACCAGCTCTCGTCATATCAAGTATTGTACTGCCACTGATCATACTATCTCTTCTCAACGTTTGTGTGTTTGTACTGCCTTGTGAGAGTGGGGAGAAAGCCAGTTATTCTATCACGGTGTTTCTGTCATTTGTTGTTTTCGCTACTCTACTACAAGGAACTTTACCAGAGTCCGCAGAAACTAGCCAATCATACCTCGCCATATATATTAACATACAAACTGTACAGAGTGCAGCAATTGCAATTATTGCTCTGGTTTGTATCCGTATTCACAACCTGACAAGACCTGTTCCAAGATGGCTGGTAAATATTTTCCTTCCTGGAAAGGTTACCAGCGAAAGCAGACGACAAAGCATGTCTGACGTCACAGCTCTGAAACCGGATGAAAAAAATGTGGATGCGTCTTATCAGCATCCAAAACAATGCTTTCTTGACCAGTCTGAGAATAGAAACTACCAAAAGCCAATGGAGAAGAAAGCACCTGATTTCGGTCTGAAACCTGAATCCGGATCCAACGGGACAGAGACATGTAGGTCAAATGAACAGTCGTTTGTGAGAGTTACATGGAAGGATGTCACTGACAAAGTCGATATGGGTTTATTTGTGTTTTTCTTTGTTGAAGAGATGATCGTCACATTCGTATTTTTCCTGGTTACAAACGTCACTAAAATGGCGTAAATGACAGAGAACCAAAACAAAGTTACGTTTCAGCAACCAGGCCCCGAGGTTATAAAACTTTAGTACATTCTCAAACTCTAAATAAAGCACACTGATTGGCTGCTTCCGAGCACATGCTCGGAAGCAGCCAACCAGTGTGCTTTATTTTGAGTTTGAGATTATACTCAAGTTTTATAACCTCGAACCCTGTTTTGTATTACAGTTACCCAGGTGTAATAGAAAACTTAATGAGTGGCGACATCAGATAGGCAATTTACACATGTAACCTGAGAACCTCCGACAGAAATTTCGCATGATGTACGTCAAACAATCTTACCAGCTTGGACTATTTAACAACTTCCATTATCTATGAATTCGAGACATGTTTTACGAAACTTTTAAATATGTTCACAAACATAAGATTGCAATAAATGAATCAAAGGTTCTTGGATTTAAAACGATGACAGAAATGTTTCAATACCAGAACCAGTGTGTATTGTCACACAGTAAGCCTTGTTTACCCCAGAATTATCTATAACCCATTCCATTCGGGATACCTTTTCAGGGGTATCTGGGCGGACAGTTAAGATCCAGATCAGGCCCCACAAACGTGGGGCCTGATCTGAGATCCAAACTGTTTGCTGCCTATACATCATTCCTACGAGTGTTGGTTAGGCCAATATTGTCAAAAGATTCTTGATTTTTGATGCAGATGACAATTTCAGCAGACGACAAAAAATACCCAGAATGCAATGGGATAAAGGAGTGTCTGTTCCAAGGGCCATTTTTCCTCTTAGAGCAACTCCGGCCAACTGTAAACATTGGACATAAGGGAGCCAGAATAAACTCCAAAGATACTAAAGAGGTAACCAGCCTGGTTCTGGTGTCGTTTATTGAGTCGCGACCCGAGAAAACCAACAAAGAGGTTGTGCGCCCAGCCCAGACTCAGATCAGCTTAGATTTGCACCAAGTCTCATTAGACTCTTTGCTTAGCGCTTTAAGGGTAGCTAAGGGTCTCAGCTACCCCCATGCGGATAGCGAAGACTCTGATCAGACTGGGCGGATGCCCAGGCTGATCCGAGTCTGCGCTGGCTGCACAACCACTTTGTTGGTTTTGTCGTGTCGCGGCTCATTAGATTCCCAATCGCAAGGTGGGCAAGCACGGCAGTCGCAGAGTTGAGTTCATGTATAATCATGTAATAATGTTGCCAGTTCGGCGCGTATGTGTGCAGTATCTGTGAGTTCATAGTAAGCTGTCCAGCTGCATTGATCTTCAGATGGCGCAGATCAAACCTTTTTTTTATCTAAACATTGTATTCTTTTTCACGTAAATAAAAAATCTAGAAAGACACATGCAATTGATGTAAGAGTCTTGCACTGTATGAATTCTACGATGGCATAAATAGAGGATCTTACGCTAGTGGTCATTTCATATAAAATTTATGAAACGAGCCTTCGGCGAGTTTCATAAACTTCATATGAAATGACCACAAGTGTAAGACTCTGTTTATCATATGACGCTTTGAAATGGGATGTTAACGTCTTCAAAGTGAACATTATTTCAATACGAAGTCGCATTGTTGACATCCACTGAATAACAGCGACGTCATATTATAAAGACATCAGAGGTATGGGTATGGCATGTCTGATTCAGATACGGAGGAATTTATTGTTATATTTGCAGAGGCTGAATGAAGTCATACTTTAAAGTTCGTATTATATGCGTAATCTGTGTACCGAAATATTGACGACCGCCGAAGTTTTATTGCTGATATTAATCTTAATGATGACACTTACTGTCAAACATTTATCGGAGGTGTTATTGTCATAAGTCCGTTGAGAATATTATTCCTGATTTTAGCAGTAACTCAAGCAATATTAATTGCGGTAATTGAAATGCAACAAGTAGGCGGCGTTATTAAACTTGTATATGAGCGCAGTTTTAGTGCGATCTTTGCCTTGCCGCTATTATCCTAAAACCTGGCATACCCTGTCTCAGCTAAAAGTATGAATCAGGCTCGGCACTGTTTTCTGACTCTTTAGATTGTAACCTAACTTGTTCAAATTTTAGAGTGATTGCAATTATTGGTAAAGCTGTCCCGCTTTTTCGGGTAATTACTGTAAATCCTGTTTGTCATGTGAGGTACCAATATGATATTGCTCCTCAAGTACTGTTTTCGATAATGGTAAAATGTCATTTATATTGAAATAAAAGGACATGTAACCATCACTAATGAACGAAATGAGCATTTTGTCCCAAACGTGTTTCTTCTACATTTGAGGAGTTATTGAATATAGCTCAGTACTTTGGGTATAGAGAATCTGATACTTTGGGTATAGAGTATCTGAAATAACATTTTCTCTAACAGGTTAAAGGTCCTACAATTCTTTAGGCAATAACAACAGTTACATGTACTGTGTTTGTGTTTGCAAACACAATCACTAGTTACATAATGATCAGAAAAGCGGAATTAAAGCATAAGAAATACCTATGGGCGTATGCGAAGTAAGGTCTTTTTACAAGGACTTAACATTCCTATAAGAATTATAACCAGTACTTTAAAACGACTGTTTAATTTTATTAAAATGCATTTTTACATTAAGGTAAATGAGTACACTTTCAAAAGAAGTTACTATGTCATTTTTTATTTTGCATCACTTTTCAGTGGGACCCAACTTTGAAAGGAAAAATGCTCCCCTTGAAACAAATTCTTTCTTACAAGTAGAACAATTTTTGAAGAATTACGTTGTCCAGCGGAAGCAAACAGGCCCCAAGGTTATAAAACTTTTTTTCATGCTCAACTCAGCTGAGCATGGAATTCTATCTGCTAATAGATACCAAACTATTGATAAGAACAGTTGTTTTCTTGCTCAGTCTATCTGAGTATGAAATTCTCTGCTTATGAATATGAAAATGCCAACACTAGTCGGTCTTTTCATATTTATCAGCTGAGAAAATTTTATGCTCATATGAATTTGAAAATGCCAACACTAGTTGGCATTTTCATATTTATCAGCAGAGAAAATTTCATGCTCAGCTGAGTTGAGCACAAAAAAGTTTTATAACCTCGGGGCCAGTTGTTCCCTATCGTTGGTTAGTTGTTTTTTGGGGGGATTAAAGGCCCCATTGCTCCATCAGCAGGAAATATTTCATCGTGAGGTATTTCTGAAAACTTCTCACTACAGTTTCGTCATTGTTTTTTTTTTATTATTATTATTATTGATTTGATGCTTAACGTCCACGGTAAACAGCTATGGTCATGTCGGGATGGTCAGTTAACCTAACCACACTATTCCTGGGCAGGCTTAGACCTCCTAAGCGGTTAACCAGTACTAAGCGATACTTTCGCCTGTAACTGTAAAAAGATTTTAAAAATATCTGTCATTCTAAAATGACCTACTTTTACTTTCACAAACTTCATTTACATGATAAAAATACAAGGTACAGAAGATAAAAATACAATGAACAGGTAATAAATAGATGGTAACAATACATTATAAGGCAAGGGTCCCATTCATTTTCTCGATGTTACCTTATTCTATTGCACAACGGGGAACCATAAACGAAAACCGTATTTTTATGAAGACACTTGTCATTGATTTCAAAAAACTTTGTTTCTCCTTTTTCTGCCAGTTATATGACACTAAAAAGCACATCAACCGACAAATTATCATCAATTCTGAAGGTTGTATCGGTTTTATAATGATTGGTGCTGAGGTGATTTTTACCACTTATAGGACTATCGAGACTTTAAAACAATAATCATACAAAACAAAAGTTACTGGCGAAAGTATGTGCACTTAGTACTGGTTAACCGCTTAGGAGGTCTAAGCCTGCCCAGGAATAGTGTGGTTAGGTTAACTGACCGTCCCGACATGACCATAGCTGTTTACCGTGGACGTTAAGCATCAAATCAATCAATCATACAAAACAAATAAAACAACTATTTTCCCACTATCTATATTTTTAGCAGAAAAAACAACAGAAACCAAATTGGTCAGCTAAACAGGTGATAGGCCATGAGCCAAATATGGTTTACCCCCCCCCCCCCCTCCCCACCCCCCAGGGGGAGTTTTGTAGACCATACTTTTCTTAAAGCCCAGCATCTTAGAAGTATTTTGCAGCATGTTAGCCCTCTGGCGAGTTGGGCGTTAAGCTGTAACAGCCTGTTACAAACGTTACCCATTAAAAAATAGACATAAAATAAAAATTATCAAAAATTATAAAAAAAAAAATAGAAGTCATTTTCCTATGTTTAAATTATACTAGAGTCTAATAGAACAATCCAGTAGCTAAACGTAAGGATGTTTGAACGGTCACTTTAGCCTACATGATGTAATATACGTGACATTTGTCTTTACACTCCATTAAAATTGCTATTTCCATCCAAAATACTTTCTTTTTGTAAGTTAGTCCTTTAATATTAGACCATATGTTTGTTACTATATTAAAGACAATTTATTGGTCTTTTCAGATCCGCAAAAATTATTATCCTATCTTAAATACTTTGGGAGAAATAGAATGTTGAACACAGTACCCCCTTATAAATGTTTCATATTACGATTATCACTTTCTGTATAATCCAAGTGCTTGAACTTCACTGTATGAATTAAAAAACAACAGTAAAAGGTAATGTTGAATATGCCAGCCTATCTAAACAGCAAGGAACAGTTCCACGATATTTTGAACGCATTTTAGTCGGCCATAATGATCGATTATATGCGTTACCGAGGGCTATTTTTGTTAAACTCATACAATTTGAAGATAGAATCATTTTATTTTCATTGGTAGCAGTTTCTTCATAAAATAATCTTTTATTATTAAAGAAAAATGCATTCTGGTTTATTTTCTATAATAAGCTATTACTAGTAGTTATGTAAATAACATTAACATTTAAAATACTTCATTATAATACCTTTAATCCGGGTTTTCCCACTGTCACATAAAAAAAACAATAACACATATAAGTCTGGGTGTTTTTATGATAAATTGTGTACTTTGACCTAGCAACACTTCTCTCAGTTATTTCTTTTAGGGATTCATGAGGTGTGTTTTATACGTGATTAAACACAGTATACTTCAAATTATAATGTTAAGGGCACTGACATATTCTGCACATGTAAAACGGGTTTTTGCTGTTTGCTTTGTTATTATATCAAAAATAAAAGTACTTCATGATGGCATTGCACAGTTTATTTGTTTTACAATTTGTACATTTGAGTTCTAAAGACAGTAACATACGTGAAAATTTGTTATATACAACTAAGAAAAAATAAAATAAAAAATTGCAAAATACCACATCAGAAAAGATAAAAAAAAGATAACCCGCAGCTAAGCCAGCATAGATTTTGCATATAGGGCTCGAATAAAATGATATACAATCAGTTTGATAACATTAAAAGCTTAGCGCTTTTGGCGTGTTTAGTATTAAATTATAAAGAAAAATCCGTAATTAACAATGCACAATGGAGTACCACCTTGATTATTGACAGGATTTGGTATAGTTTTTACGTGCACACTGAAAAAAGTATAAAGCAGAACAGTAAACCTGAAGTTTGAAAACTTAAGCCAAATACAGTTCTGCATCAAAGCTAATGTAGATATTCGCTGACAGGGTATACTTACTTTTGTAAGACTATCGTATATTTTACGTTACCACGGGAAAGAACATTGCTGAGTTACAGTTACGAAACAAACTTTTGAAAATAATTAATGGTAGTGTCAATACATTGCTTTATTTAGTTCATTTATGTAACTAACAATATGCACTGTGTCCATTCGTGTACGCCTATAAATGCGAGTTGGAGCAGTGTACGCCGAGTTAGAAGAAAACAAGTCTCGGAAATGTCATCGTGGCTCTTAAGTAAGTTAATTTAACAGGGCTTTTCATCATCTAAATGTAATAAACTATTATGAGTGTATCTGTAACTGAATAACCTTTCAGACGGATATAGTTTCACGTAAATGCAATGTTCGATTTACAGAATATTTAGCCAAATCAGTACATCCTTTCAAGTGAGAGTGCCTTTACTGAAAAAAGAATTCAGTATTTCTTAACAAATACATGTATTTTTTTATTGATAGGGCCCTTGCTAGTAAGGCAGATATATACTGAAGCTATTGTAATACATGAATTTGTCAAAACCTGTCCGCTTTGAATATAGAAATCATTTGTAGGCAGGCTGTAATCGTTTGAAGTGCACGCCGAGTTGCAAATACATAATTAACGAAATTACGGCGAGTTGGAGAACCCATGTACGCCGAGTTTAAGCTTTTTTGTCAAAAAAGGTGCACGCCTAGTTGGGGTAAAGTACTGCTCTGTGTGTTTTTGTTTTAAAAAAATGCCACTAAATTTAGTTGCAACTGTCTAGCTGAGCATTTACTGACATTGCTTTGTACTGATAGTGTTTAAAATACCAAAGTCAGTTAGTTGTTGTTGGCTGTCCGATTACATGTATGAAAAATCATTCTGTTAGTAAATTCGACAGAATGATTGAAAATATTGTAAATAATTAAGAATCCACATTTTGTTTGTCTTCCAGATAACTGTTTACACACAATACTCTCACTTATATTTTACTCCACCGCCCGTTTTATGCAGAACGGTGTGTCCGTAGAAACCCTGGTAGCATAGAATGTTATGCGCTGGCCTGCTAAGCTAGACCTCCCCGGTTCGATGAAGGGTTCAATTTTACACAGCCTTTCATCATTATCATCATCCCATGGTCCTGATATGACTAATACTGTTAAAAATGACGTAGGGTCGTAAGTCATCATACCATCAATCCATCTGTGTCCGTATATAGAGGCATGGAAATCTATACATGTGCCATAATACAGTATGAACAAACAGCGCAGACTTAGCGCAACTTTGCATCCATGTAGTACGTTCAGAGTCTGCTCCCATTATATACAAACTGTATTTGAAATGCATCGTAATGATTCTGATTATCTTGCTGCTGCGCGTATGTCAATAGCTTAATGTAACTGGACATTAAGGAGTCTGGTTACACTGTTTTTCCGTCACTTTAATATAGAGAAGTTACTTTCGCGACTTTCTGTTTGTTTTTCCCAGATGAGGAAGCATTTCTAAAAGGTGCTCTACTCTTAAAGGAAATAAAATGCTAAAAACGGAGCAATTTTTTTCTTTAAAAAGTTGACCCATGTCGAAAAGGGAGGCAGAATTGCTTCCCATGAAAGGGCACCTTAAGGCGATTGTTGTTATCATTGTACAAAGGGGCACATCTTCAAGAATTTAGAAGGGCGGAAAGAATGAAAATGACATAGTTGCTTCCTCTGAAAGTGTATTCATTCACCCAAGCAAAGTATCATTTTCTAAAGAAAATGAAAGTTATTGTTCTGCTAAGGAAAAGGACAATGATTTATTGACTCTTTTGCAAGACTCTTTTCTGACTGAAATAGCTGTGATGAAATCTCTCACATTCGCTCTTAATTGGCAGACGCTTCTCTAAATCAGATGGGTGGAAACGCGAATAGTTCTACATTTACTTTGCTTTACTCCTGGTCGGGCCACTCTGATCCCTCAATTCTTCAAAAGCAGCCCTTTTTCTGTTATTTTCGTGTCCGTTCCAATTTTCGTCTCTCCGCATATTTTCATAGAATATAATTGTCCGTACGTCTGCACAGGAGATAAATATGTTAATTGGGAGACGGTCTCGCAGATAGAATTATGTTGCAGGCATGTGCAGGGGTATTAACATTGTGTCCGAATATACATGCGCAGAAAGGCAAAGCCCTTAAAGTAGCGACTACATCCGCTTAACTTTTGTGCTTATTACTGGGCTTGAAGGAGTGATCACCTGTTTGTTGTTTGCCCATTCTTTCTTGTTTTAAGCAGACCACAGTGCCTGGTAACAAAACCATATCAGCCACACTGACTCAGTGTGTGTTGCTGTTTTGCGTGCACATTTACAGTTTTGTCGGTTTTATAAGGCGGACGCATCTCCGACGTTCAATGACGCTGTAAGCACCAGCTGCCACTCAAATGCCACTTATTTCAGCTCAGAACTGTGTATTTTCTGGTCTATTGGAAAAATGGATCGGACATGTGCCGTCCGTGGGAGTCGAACCTTCGACACTTTGCGTGAAAGGCGAATATTATCCACTAGACAAGGCCCTCCACATGGTTGGGCGGCGGGGTGGGGGTGCTTAGGTGTTATACCAAATGAGTTGTGTCAAAAGGGACTGCAGATTATAACATACTTATCAGCCTGTGCGTGTGGTTATGGGTATAACCATGGGCAGACTGCTTTTGCACTATGTGATACGCAACCTTTTAACTCGCAGCTCAGTCAGCGTTAATGGTTGGTGCTTGCTTGTTTTAGCTAGGATGCTTCGAAATTTTCTTCAGGAACAGTTTATTTATTTTTTTCGTATTATCACTGTACTTAAATGCAAAATGTACCTTCATTATTGACTCTGACTCTCTGACTATCAGTGGAAGAGCGTTCATATTGACGATTTCCTTTCAACATGTACAAAATTTGTTATTTATGTCAGGTCTGTATCAAATAAGGCTCATCAATACAGACAATGGTACATGTTTGGTCACCAGTCTTTGAGCTTGGCGTTTATGTACTCCAACTCGCGGTACATTCTTATGTCAATAATGATTAAACTCGGCGTGCACAAGTCCTGCAACTCGGCGTGTACTTTGGCAACACCCCTGGTGCAATCAAATACAAACAGCTCTCTCAGTTTTACGATCTGCATTTTGTGACTTCGCTCTGATGGTCACAACTGGATCATTTCTTGTTACGTTTTATAATTTTGGTAAATGAAGACAGTGTTTGCGTATATTTAGTACAAATTAAGACCAGTAGTAAATATTTTGACATGTTCTGCAGGGATTTGCGATGTTTCTTGTGTTATTACAAGAGGGGGTGCTTTGAAACTTTACCTGCGGCTGTAGATGATGTCTAAGACGAAAACTGTCAAGAAGAGAGGGACATAAACCTTAGTTAGCTGTTAAAACACATGACAAACACTTACCTCTCGTCCGCGAGCATTCTCTGAAGGTGTTCTAACTCGGCGTACACTGCTCCAACTCGCATTTACAGGCGTACACGAATGGACACAGTGATATGTGTCAACCAGGAGTTTGATAGAATAGTATCAGAAAAATTTAATACAGAACAGAGACACTGGCAGTTTACTAGTCTTCTGTACAATCTATAAATGCTATGTTTAAGATGATCTATATTTCTATGCTTTTGTTTCTTTCTCTTTAAAGTCTAACAACATTCAATCATCTCTTAAAGAATCTAACTACATTCAACCATCTATTAAAGCATCTATTCACCAAAGAACATAAAGATACGTTTAATTGGAACAAAATGTTTTTCTTTTCAGGGACAGTGTTTCAGTAGCTCTGCACACATAATGAAATGGCAAATGAAAATGACAGAATATACTAATGTTTGTCATCGCTGTTCAGATATTTATGAGCAAATCTTTGTTGTTCTCCTTCAGAATGTATTCGCCTACACTGTAGTTATGCTTTGCAGCATAAAAGGATTCCCATAGCCTAATAGCCGTAGGGGCAGTGGGGGTTAGAGACCCACTGTATCTTGGGCACAGCTGATGAAAGGCGGAGCCCATCCCTCTCCTTTCGCTGCCTTATCCTTCCCTGATTCGAAAAAGGTACCCATTTACTGCTGGGTTGACAGAGAGAGTTTTCCAGTCATCGTATGGCGACAGTGAGCCGCGAACTCACGACCTTACGGTGACTTTCTGCACAATAGCCGAGCCACTCTAACCACTCGACTACCGCGCCTCTCTATTTGCAGCATAATATTGAGAGAAAAAAAAAGAAAGACCGAGCAAGTAACGTATACAACGTTTTCATTGCGAGTTTATGGATTCTTCATTTCCGATATTCTTAACTAGTAATACAGTATTTCTAAAGAGCAAATAATCAAACAATAGAAATAGTGCATACCTATACATGTCAAGGAAGGGCTAACTTAAAGGTAGGTTCCTGGACTAGTGATAACAATTATGTCCACAAAATAATTTCGCCTTTTTCTGAGCAGTATTGAATTCTCTTATTTTTCTGAATTTGTTGCTACTGAGAAACTAGTCAAATGTTGAAGAAAATAGTCGTTTTCCCTTTTGGTTTATTTTCCTTCGTTGGAATTCCAGTTCTAAAAATGTCTGTAAGTGCGCGATTTCTGATGCCATTCTCCAAAGGTCAATTTTCCCTTGCCGTGAGCTCTCCTAGAGATCCTTGCATGGCGGATGGGTTAAAACTATCCCAAAATGCAATGCAGCATGACGTCAGCTGCGTTATCTATTTTTGGCGAGAACTAAAAATAGCGCTAATTGGTGTGCGAAGAGAGTTAGGAAATCCCTTGCAAAACAACTTTTCTTATATTTTTTTGATTCACACTTTTTAGTGAAACTTATTCATACTCTTTTATAAGTGCTTTCCAACAACTTGGATGAAAGATCATCAAAATTATGATGCATACCAAAGAACAGGAACCTACCTTTAAATAACTTACTGCATTTGATCTCTGTGCCCTTGTATTACCATATGGTTTACTTTTAGCAACAAATATGGTTGAAAACTGCTTATTTATGATACCTTACTGCTTATCTTTTCATCTTTGTCCAAATATGTTAAATACTGTTATAGAATACAGCATTTTGGCAATATCCAAACAACAATTTTTGTTGCTTACATATTGAAAAGTTGTCTGACTGAAATTTGTATTTCGTAACAGCTTTAGTCCTTCATAGTACAACAAGTGGGAATAAAACCATGGGGTTTGCAAAATTACCTGACCAGTTAAATATTTGTAACAACATAATGAAAAATAAAACTCTGAACAGGCTGATGACAGAATGTTGTATGCGTTATAAAGCATGTCACTTTCTATCAACCTTAAATTTTCACATTGTTAATAGTTTGTAATGTATTTGATGGCCGGGAGCTGCATAAACAGATCACGTAGATCACAAATTAACATGTAAGTTATGATCACGGGAACCACACATATTTGCTAACCTATATAAAGCAGTTACTTGCAAAGAGGCTCGTGGCTGACGATTCGACTGACAGCATAGCAAAATGGTGTTAATCCCTGTTGGCAGGGTTGGTACTGCTTTTGATTGCCTCGGCTGGCAGTCACAGTTGCAAATTCGTATGTAGGGTAATTAAATGGCTCAGCCATCAGCACAGGTAGTGAAATTGGTTTTATCCCCATCATGATGAGAACCTAAATATTAATCAGTTGCAGCATATATCAACTTATACTTATTTAATCATATGCATAAAATTTAAAAAAAAAACTTTTTAAGAAGTCACTTTTAAGTGAAACTGAATTGAAGGCAAAGTCGAACTGCTTCAGCTATAACAATCTATGTGCGTCTTGCTGAGCTCTTGTGTATTTCAAAGAGCTCAGTTTGCCATCTGACTACCAGTGGTAAGCTAATACTACAGCAATGAATAATTCATATCGCCCGGGAACTAAATTTTTGATAACAGGTGACTCACAAATCTTACCCCCCCCCCCCCGATATATTACAATTATGTAACGTAAGGTTACTGTTAGATTGCTTTTCAAATATACACTACCCGATGTTTTTTATAGTTTGAGGACACATAACATTGGCGTTTCTTCATATTTACATATACAGCAGTGTCTACTTAAGACATAATACAGATAACATTGAAAATAAAATGCAGCTGATGTTCGCTTTCTTAGCTTTTCTCGTCATTTTGTTGGTTAAATTCTTCAAAAATAAGACAGTTTCTGTCCACATTTAATATATCCACTGCTCACTGCTGCCTAACTTATCTTAGCTGGGCATGAATCAGAGAAGATTGATGGAGCACGTATAAACGTCAGTCCACCAATTCAGCGATTTAGTCTGGTTGTTTTTCCCGAATTTTTGTTGTGGTTATATACGTTACATATTTAGCGTGACTGCTGACGAGTTTTGTAAGACTTTAGTTTGCTTGGGGTTTTTTATACTAGAATATTGAAATAGTTATATATATGACAATAACTTTTCTCTTCACTTCATTTCTTACAACTTGCTCCTTATATCACGTGTATTTAGACACTGAGGGGAAAAACGTCAAATACAATGTAAACTACTTTATACGGGTTAGTCAACTTATCCTTGACCATGTCAATTACCTTGAAACAGCGATTTATGTACTAGCAGACAAAACCCAACATTATTTAGGGCGAATGTGTAACATGTGTATACCAATGTGTATTTTCTATTATAACGTGAATATGTAAATTTGGGTAGTGTAATTGACGTTGACGTTACACGTTAACGCCCCAACGTACAGAGAGCTAACATGTGTCATTTTGTTTCTTATATAATGTAGTTTCAGAAAATCATAGGGTACAAAACTCCCCCTGGGAGTGGGGGGGGGGTCTATGGTCAGCTCAAGGTCTATGACTGCAATGCTAGAATTATAACAACCAATAACAAACCACACCAGAAGCACCGCCTTGGAACGGTAAGAAATATATCAATGTGGGGTCGTTCAATAGATTTTTTGTATGCGCACAACTCCTCGTCCTGGATTCTGTCACCGGATCATGTAAATAATTCGGTCCGTTTGAAGCACTTCTAACCCAGGGATAAATACTAACAATTTTGACTTAGGGGCCCACACTGCAAAAATTGAAATTTTAACATTAGGGGTATGGGCATTTTCTCCAAAATTTCAGGAGCCCAGCCCAAAATTTAGGTGATGTGGGCTACTGGGACCCTGTTAGTCTTTTTAAATACCGGATGAAACTGAGCACTCAACGGCAAGAACAACACTAAAACGCTGGAGCCAAAGAAATCCAACAGTTCAACCCCTTTGCGCCCAAAGACCAATATCCCTAGATTTTGCTTTCGTTCAATCCTCATATCGATGTTCCCTAGGAGGATCAAGGAAAATCCATAACTCGTCTGGTCGTGACCTCTCCGATTCGAATAAGACAGTTTAATGTCCTTTAATGTCCTACATCATTGAATTATATCTAGATCTAGTGGACGTTCATATTGAATTAATATTCTAGAGACATAGGCCCAAGTTCAGACAAATTCCCATTTGACTCTCGCGTTCGCGTGTATGCTTTCTAGGCGCTAATTTTGTCTTTAAATCCTATTAGAAGTTATAAATAAAATGTGTCGTGAAATAACTTGTCTGAAGCGGAATGGGAACACGTTCAGGGGAGATAATATTCACTGTAAAACACATAATCTGCGATATCAAACATCTGCGGTGTAATAAATATGACAGACTTGGCGCAGATTAAGTTTGGCGTTCATGATATACCATGGCTCAAGATAAAAATAAAGGGCTTGGTATGATTTGGGCCATATTTGTCCCCCATATTTTCAGTATAGTATCTTTTAACCTCTGTTAATGATAGATGAGTGGTGAAACCTTTATCTATCTATTATTATTCAAATTTTCTACAGTTTTGCTATTTTTTTCTGGGGGTTTTTTCTGTGCGTCTAGTTGCACCCTACTCAGCTGATTTTTTGGCATTTTCGACCATTTTTAGCCCGCATCTGGGCCAAAAAAATGTCAGCACAGTCAAGTGCACAGCTACTTATTGCACAATGATGCATTTCAATAATGTCAACATCATGTGAAAAATTCAGCTGTGCACTTGACTGTGCTGACACTTAATGTTTTACTTTTTAAAAAAAAAAACAAAAAAAACTTGCAGTTTCTTGGACATTTTACTAGTGATCTCAACATAAAAAGGCCTCTATCTCCGCTCATAGACAAAATAAACATATGTTGCGGGTATCCATTTTCTTAGTTAGAACACAGGAAATCATTTGGTACACATACTATTTTGATCCTTCGAATTTTTTATGGTTAGCGTCTCTCTACTTGCTAAGTTGAGTGGGTGGGGTACCTGGACAGGCCTTGAACAATACATATCTGTTTAGCAGTGTTGTACCACTTATTAGTGTACAACCAAAAACCTATTATCAAGTGGTCTCTTAAGCTGTATTAACTAGCTTATTTCATTAACTCTTTCGGCGCCAAATTTTTCAGACGACAAATTTTCGTCTGCTCAAATCATCAGACGACAGATTTGTAATTGGAAATTTTAACAATCTAAAGACATTTTTCATAAAATCAGGCTTTTTAAGTTCATATTTGAATGGCAAACAGTGTAGATCCTGATCAGACGGCTCTTTTAAGAGCCGGCTGATCTGGATATACGCTGTTTGCAAAGTCGCATTTTTGCGACTTTGGCGCCGAAAGAGTTAAAGCACAAGTTTCTTGCCGTTTTGTTTAACATTACTGAAAGAAAAAAGGTACATGTACTGAAACAAAACAGAAATGACCGAAATAGAGGATCTTACATGAGTACTCATGTATTATTGAATTTATTAAACAAGTTTGGGAAAAAGATAAGATGCAAGGCTTTGCCGAGCATCTTATCGGTTTTCCCCCAACGAGTTTAACAAATTCAATAATACAGGAGCACGAATGCAAGATTCTATTTATCATATGACACAAAAATCGTATTTTATTTGCAAGATTTGCACTAAAACGTCACGCCGGGCCGGGTAGCGCAATCGGTAGGGCACCTGACTCGTAAGTCAGAGGTCCTGGGTTCGAATCCCGGTCTGGCCACATACTTTCGTTTCTCCTTCCGCTGATTCAAGAAGGGCAGTTGTCAGTTACTGGCGAAAGTATGTGCACTTAGTACTGGTTAACCGCTAAGGAGGTCTAAGCCTGCCCAGGAATAGTGTGGTTAGGTTAACTGACCGTCCCGACATGACCTTAGTTGTTTACCGTGGACGTTAAGCATCAAATCAACCAACCAACCAACCAACCAACTAAAACGTCACGATTTTGCCATTAGAAAACGCGACGTTTTAATAAACGTCAACGTGTAACGTTACGACGTAATTGGCATAGATCTAGTTAATCCACTACTGGTAGGCTACCAGTGGTGGCCGTTTTTTATTACACTTCTTGCCGTTTTATTTAAGATTACTGAAACAAAAAGGTACATGTACTGAAACAAAACAGTCATGACTGAAATAGAGGATCTTACATGAGTGCTCATGTATTATTAAATTTATTAAACAAGATTGGGAAAAAGAGAAGATGTAAGGCTTTGCCGAGCATCTTATCGGTTTTCCCCCAACGAGTTTAATAAATTCAATAACACAGGATGCAAGATTCTATTTATCATATGACACTAAAATCGTATTTTATTTGCAAGATTTGCACTTAAACGTCACGATTTTGCCATTAGAAAACGCGACTTTTTAATGGACGTCAACGTGTAACGTTACGACGTAATTGGCATAGTTAATCCACTACTGGCAGGCTACCAGTGGTGGCCGTTTTTTATTACACTTTTTTTTATCTTGTAACCGACATGTAGTGTTTAGTGGTTCTATATTTCAATTCAATAAACTAGGCGTTCTTGTCGCTATAATACTGATTTATTTTTTGAAATAGACAATAACATGTGCCTGTGACAGACCCTCAAACTAGGTCACTGACAAACATTAAAATACGAACCTAGCGTACCAGTGGTGGCCATGAGGATTGTCCTGGGTTGAATAATGCATTTTCCAAAAACTTGTTGTGGGTTTAAACTCTGATGATATGTTGTTGTTAGTCTGTGGTCTTTGTCACATTTTAAAGTTTTAGCGCATTCGGCAGAGATGAAATATAAGCAACAGAAACAAGTCTCAGAAACGGACTTTAAAATTATAACGTAGACATTTCGTAGGCACACGCTACACATTACGTCGAAAACAACCATAAATAATGGTTACACGTGTGCTGCGATTTGCAAGAAGTTAGATGCTTTTGTTTTTGCAGGTTGGTTGCAGGTTATACCTTTTTCGTGATCTATTCTATTTTCTATTCTATCCCATAACCTTACTAGGTCGTTGGGGCACCACAGATGACTTCAGAAATATTCCTTTCCACCTTGTCCTGTCTTCAGTGCCCTAGTTGTGCTGGCAAAATCCATTCCTGTCCACTCCTTGATATTGTCTTCCCACTTCTTCTTCTGTCTACCTCTTCTTCTTTTTCCTTTCACTCTGCCCTGAAGAATTGTCTTTGCTAAACCAGAAGACCTTGAGACGTGGCCAAACCACCTTAGTTTCCGTTTCTTGACCAGCGTCAGGAGTTCATCATATTCTCCAATGGCTACTTGGATCTTCCTGCAAACCTCCTCATTGGTTATATGGTCCTTGTACGAAATGTTCAGTAACCTTCGGTAGCATCTCATCTCAAAGGCCTGCATTCTTTTCTCTAACTCTGCCGTCAAGGTCCACGATTCACAGGCATACAGAAATATGGAAATGACAAGGGAGCGCGTAAGTTTCACCGTTGATCCAAGAGATATGTTGTTATCTCTCCAAATTGGTTTCAGCTTGGCAAGAGCTGAAGTGGCTTGTGCTATCCTTGAGAGAACCTCCTGTTTTGAGCCATCATTTGAGACAACTGCTCCAAGGTATTTGAAGCTGCTTACAGTACCCAGCTTCTGCCCCTTTACCTTGATCTCCCTCTGGATGCCATCTGCGCTGTTTGTCATCAGTTTGGTCTTCTCAGCACTGATCTCCATCTTATACTTTGTGCAGGTTTGGTCGAGACTTTCAACTACAGCTTCTAGTTTCTGCTCTTCCTCAGCTGGAGCGTCTATGTCATCGGCAAACCGCAGGTTGGTAAAATTTCTGCCGCCTATGCTAACCTTTCCGTCATGTTCTTCCAGAGCATCAGACATGATCCGTTCGAGAAAAATGTTGAAGAGGGTGGGTGACAGAAGACATCCTTGTCTTACTCAACTGTTGTTCTGAACCATTCTCCTGTGCTGCCATTTATCAGCACTGCACTTGTAGCCTTGTCGTATAGCTGCTCAGTGGTGCGAACTAGGTTTGCACTGATATTGTACTTCCTCATGGTGGCCCATAAGGCTGCAGGCCATACCCTGTCAAAGGTTTTTTTTGAAATCAATGAAGACATGGTACAGATTCTGCTGATGTTGGAGATACTTTTCACAAAGGATTCTAAGATTGAAGATCTGTTTTATGGTGCTCCTTCCTGCTCGGAACCCAGCCTGTTCCTCAGCGATTATCTCTTCGGCTTGTGGCTTAAGCCTGTTCAAGATGACTTTCAGCATGACTTTGCTTGAATGACTGATGAGGCCGATGGTTCTGTAGTCACTATCCTTATGAGCAAACTTCCCCTCAAAAGAACATCCTAGCTCGAGGGGTTCCACTAAAGGGAAACATACAGGAAGCCACCTAAGTGTTTCCCCTTTGTAAGAGTGGCATAAGAATATATAGGTGCACCCACACACCCTAAATGCCATAAGTAGTGATAACCACCATAATCAAGAAAAACAGTGGCACAAGCTTTTTTTTCCTTCAAGGCATAAATTACTGCCTATAACACAAACTCAGTATATTGTATGAAGATATCCAGTTGGTAAAAGCGAAAGAGTATGTTACGACATGAACGAATGGTGAACTCAGACCAGCTTGCGCTACCGTGCAGTCTGATATGATCTCTTCGCATAAACTATGAGTCATTATCATTGCAAATGGGCAGTAACTCAGAATTTAGGTTTATCGGTACATCGCTGTATTTCAACCGTTTCACAAGGGAGAGTAACCGTTACTCTCCCTTGTGAAACGGTTGAAATACAGCGATGTACCGATAATTTATAGCCTTGCAAGAAAAATGTTTCATAGCAATTTTTTCCCATAGCGATTAATCCTTACACTACCACGGTTACGCGAAAATCTTCACCATGATTTAGTTTCTTACATTTTTTTTTTCGACAGTAATATCTTAAGAGAGCAATACAGTGTATGTATCTTCGTGTCTCCTGATTATGAATGAGCAAATCTGCCAGTCAAAAATATAATTCTATGGATTCTACCCTGGGATACACAAAACATATTTCGGTTTCTTTGATAAAAACGCCCCACCACACTCAAATAAATTTCAATCAAAAATGTTAGAACAAACATTAGCAATTATGATATATAATTAATAGACTGATCGAACATTACCAAAAAATATGTAATTGGTTTGCAAAGTTTTTTTTTTTAGCTTATAAAGGGATTTTTAAAACTAGAAGTAGTCGATTAACTGTCTGTTCATTTTTGATGGTCACGTGTAGAAGTTACGTGACTTCTTTCTCTTTTTTTTCTTTCTTGTGTCCATTCGTTTATTCTTTCTTTCCTTCTTTCTTTCTTAATAAGACAATATGAATATTCTTCCTTTCTTAGTTAGACCATAAAAGCACATATATAAATACATAAACAAAACACGAATACCAAGAAATGAAGTGTTAAGCCTTTGAGCAATATAGGCGGATTTGGACTTAAACTATTTGAAACTATTATGAGCGAGGTTGTTTCGAAACGCGATTTTCTGTATGTTTAGAGATCGATGGAAGAAACTTATAGTATACTTATTTTATAATGAATAACATCAATGTAAACCTTATAAAAATCTCTCAGTGGTGATAACTTATAAAAGTTTTATAGAAAATCCGATCATTTTCAAATTTTAGGCTGAACATAGCTTCTTAGGCATTTTCGATATTATTCTTATATAATTTCATGTGACTGAAGCTTCAAACTTCAAAAGCCGATGGAAGTATCAAAACATGAAGTTAATTTGTATATTTTTATACCATATTAACGGACAAAGACTGAAGTTTATGATCATAACTTATAAAAAATTGTCGTAGTATCATATATGTATTTAATTTCACATTTTATATTATATTTCTATGTAATTGCATATAACACTCGACATTATTTAAACAGGTAAGCTCTCGGATAAACCCGTAAGTCGCTATCGGTAGTTTCCGCCATATTGAAGCATTAAGTTCCCTATGTCTGGCAGAGCTGTAGGTTGCCCTTTCTAGGGAGCGTAATAATCAGTGACTGGGTCCATGGGGTAGGCCATTCTCCTGTTCTCCAGATCCTGTTACAGAAACCTGTTAAAACATCAATCATGGTCTTCCCTCCAGCTTGAACAAGTTCTGCTGGTATATTATCAACTCCGGCAGATTTTCCCTTCTTCAGTGCTGCCACTGCAATCTCAACTTCCTCACGAAGGATCGGTTGTTGATCTTCTTCTGGGGGCTTCCTGCAGTCCAGAACCGCATTGTCACCATTAGTCTCATGGTTGTATAATTCTGAGCAATATTCTGTCCATCTGCTGAGAATCTCTTGTTCTTCTGTAAGGCATTTCCAAGACTTGTCCTAGATAGTTGTGGATCTACCCTGTTTCTCTGAAGTTAGATCCTTTACCAGCTCAAGCTCCGATCTCCTCGCACTGACTAGCTATCCAGTCCTCCTTCGCTTTCTTCACTGCCTTCTGAATCCTCTTGTTTTCGTGATAGGTGAATATTAATACAGCAATTTATACATGTTTATTTCTGTATTTATTTATATGCGTGTCAAGTGTTGTACAAGTTCCCGGGAAAGGCAATGATGTTGATATGAGGGTGGCCTGGGGAAATTGTTTACATTTGGCCTCCCATGCAGAGAGTTCTACCCATCTTTTTTGTGGGCGTTTGTTTTGTTTCCTTTTACAAAATGGCCAAATCTGAGACACAACAAATACGTAACTGCGAGTGCAGAGCGCAAATGACCTCCACTGGTACGCGGCCACCACTGGCGATTATCTTTTTTAATGCATGGCTTTATTACTCTTTCAGATGCGACGTCATATGATAAATCATGTTTTTCTGAAGAATAACGAAGAAGAAACATAATTATCATTTTTATTTGAACCTGTTTACTCAGATGATGAGCAACAGACACCATGTAACTTTAAGTGAATTTGAATGGGGGCCTAAAACGGCCCAAATCATTAACAGTTTTCCTTACTTTTCTATCAAACTTTACATAGTGACACGCCTTAGGATCGCCTCATCCAGGCGATTCTAACGCATGCCACAATGTATACATGTAGTTTAATCGAACGGTATAAAAATATCTCAAATACTCATCAGGTTCTCATTTTTTCCTGAACTTCTATTACGCTGTATGTATGTAAACAAATGTATTGATATCAAATAATGGCGAATTTCAGCGCCTTTCACCTCAACCGCCAATATCAAATAACCGTCAGTGCAAATCGTCTCCAATTTTATTGAGAGCAACTCTTAAAGGAAGGGATTTGTTTCATCCAGGATTTGAGGAAAGTCCCTATTTTGGAAGGGCTTCGTCGTCTAGGGAAGCAGAAAGTCACACATGTTTTCATTCCTAAAATGGCATTACACACTCATTTTGAAAATTATAAATTCAAGGGCGTAGCTACGTATACGGCAAATACGCAAGTGCGTATTGAAATTTTGTCAAAATTGACAAAATTTCAAAACGCACCTGCATATTTGCATGCTGAAATTTTATAAATTAGACAAGATTTCAATACCAGTTACCAAAGTGGCTGAAATACTAGCTTTCATTTCAAGAAGTAGAGCATAAAAAATGGTTGTGCGTATTATGAAATTGCCCCTAGTTACGCCCCTGAAATTGGCTTGGTCGTGAGACTCAAATCCCTGTCCCGGTAGCTCATGGGTTGGTTAAAACAATATGTATTCAAAAAGAAATAGCACAATGCATACATGTATATAGACAGTAGACATATAACTAAGCGAAGAAAAGTATACATGCATACTATATTCAAACACTGATGACTAAACATGGATCTGAATGGAAGCCTTCGGCTTATAGAGTTCATTTAAACACAGCAGCAAAAATTTAAACATGGCATGACATTTTGAATTCGTATCGTTCAAATCGGTCATTTTTTATTTAAGAAATATGTATCAAGAAGTCAAGAACAAAAGTGTGTTAGCAGTGGAGGACGTTTACAAACCAGTTTGGACCTTACAAGCTGAGATAGATTGACGGTTACATTGGGATTGATTCTAATTAAAGTTGAGTATAAACTCAAAGCTCATGGGTTTAAAACTGGTCTGCTAGCTAGCAATATGGGTTGGATTTCCTGCAGGCCCGTAAACGGGATTCTATTCCACATCGCCTTCCTTTGGCTCGATGTGACTAAACTACTGTAGAAAATGCCGTAAAACCGCTAGTCATCAAGGCATTTATGCGCCACTGAAAACTTGTCTGAAGGCAGAAACGAACTCCGGACAGAAGACGTCTAGTCAGGACAGGCAGTGTTACATTACAAAAAAAAACAACATGATCCTGCTGTCGTTGACCTCTGACAATACTATGCAAGTGCACAGGTTAGGCAGAGCATACGTATCTTGTATAAATACCGGTAGAGGTTATCTCAAGCCGCGGCTGAAATTGTCTTTATCCATAAAGAGTACTTAGCTTGCTACCTTTGTCCTTGACAGTGAACGCTGTTAAGTGATAGCATTGTTTACGTGTCGATTTTATGTGCTGAGGGAATCCTAATGGATTCAGTTTATATAAGTGAGCTGCGACACGAGAAAACCAACAATGTGGTCGTCCGCCGAGCGCAGACTCCGATCAGCCTGGGCATTCACCCTGTCTGATCAGACTTTTTGCTAAGCGCTTAAAGGGTAGCTGAGGGACTAAGCTACCTCCATACGGAAAGCGGAGACTCTGATCAGACTGGGCGGATGCCCAGGCTGATCTGAGTCTGCGCTGGACGCACGACCACATTGTTGGTTTTGTCACGTCGCGGCTCAAGTTGCTGTCTCCGTAGGGACGAGCCTTATGAAGTCGAGCCGAATCAGCAAAGTATCTAGAGAACCGCTAGAGCTAGGATCCGGGCATGTGGTACAAAGTTTGTAATCGATTTGAACAGGCAAAATGACCTGGCTAAGTTTGGAAGCTATTCGGTATAAATAAATCATTTCGGTCTCCGACATTTTGGCTATCTGCTAGCTAAAACATAACTTTGTCGACAAAATATCTAGCGAACCATTTAAGTTATTATCCACACAAGAAGCATACAGCTGAGGGGAATATATATGCAGATGTACTAATTAACTATCGGGGATTTTTTATAACATAATCACTGAATTATGCCCTTTCAGATTAGACATTTTAGAGATCGTCGCCTTTAGCGGCAAGCATCTAGCTGGGGTATAGTATATCGCAAACACATTTTCTATTGCATTACTCTCATGCATTGATAAGAGATGTGCAGAAGTCGAATGATCACATCTTGTTTGTGCACTGCTTGCGCATGTAATTCTATTTCATGACTGTGTTCAGTCTGCTTACATAAGTGCAAAATTGTATCAATTGTTGAATGTGCTATGGCTTCGCGACATTCTGCTCTAAAGTACTTGGCTTAGTTTTTAATGTTTCCATGACGACAGTCAGGGTTTTCCGGGGGGGGGGGGGGGGGGGGTTGCTCCTATCTATCAGTTGGTCCGTCTCGTCCGTTCGGCAGACTTTTTTGTAAAGAGTTTGTGTAATCAACTCTTCCCATAATTTTCAACGGATTGTATTCAAATTTAATTTAAATTGTAACCATGATAAAAATGTGCATATGATTTTTTTTTTGATGCAGATAAAATTAATTTTGACAGAATTACTTTATTTTGGACAATCATTTTGGGCAGCTGTTTGCGTGTCAGGGTATAGAGAATTAGGGGATAAGTGTATTCAAAATTGTCATTTGGGGAGGTAAATCGTCGGTTTTGTGGTCGGAAATTTCGTTTTACGGCGACGCGCCAGCGGAGCCGTAAAACGCAATTTGCGATCATAAAACTGACGATTTACCTCCCCAAAAGACAATTTTTAATATAGTTATCCCCATTCTAATGATTTTTTTTTCACATTTTCCCCTTTCAAAGTCTACTTCTTTGCACCCATTGCAAGCGCTTTCAGCAGCGTAAAACCAAACGTTAGCCGATGAGAAGCGACGTTTTATAATGACGTCGGATTTGCGACAGTATATCGTAGAATATACTGTCGCAAATTTTTGACGTTATCCAATCAGACGTCGCGTTATATTCATAAGTGCATTAGAATGTTTGATCAACTCCTCCCAGAATTTCCAATGCGTTTTTTATAACTATGTGTATATCTTGTGAACATAATTAAAAATATGCATGTGACTTTTTGATGAAGATAAAGTTATTTTTGACGGAATAATGATCTTTTGAACTTAGTCATTATGGGCCGGGTTTTTTTTATTATTATTTTCAGGGTATAAAAAGGGGGGGGGGGGTATCAATATGGCGGGTTTTCTGCATCCTACCAAAGTTTTTTTTTAACTGATGGTATACTCCAATGTGTCTAGTTTATTGAACCATATGTGGCTTTGGTCGGAAAACCCGTACTTACTGAGCTATGGGTCCACAGAAGTGGGTGGGGTATTCCAACATGGTTTTAGCCTGTCTTGTAAAAACATTCTCATTTGGTAGAAGAGTACAACAGACAGACAGGATTTAATAAAATGAATAACAGAACATCTAAAATATATTTCCATATCATTTTATTTGGTTTAATTTGAACATATATTGTCAAAAAAGACTTCCTTTGACATTGAGCCGTTTTTGATATTTTTGTTCTCAATTTTCAATATTTCTTGGCATTATTGTTAAATAAACAGACCAGTTATCATCAAACTCATGTCAAGGGAGCAACTTGACCATGACATTCGGATGATGTGATCAGAATTTCACAATGACCTAGTTTTCATGGTTGACTGAACACATAAACTTGCTTGGAAGATGGTTTTTTATTCAATTTTGACCTAGAATTACGAAACTTTGGTAAAATTACTATTTTAACTGCTATATTATGCCCTACACCCCCGCCACTAAAGGTGAGAGAATACATATTGGCTTTAGTTCGGATCTCCTTGGCGTCTGCATCTGTGTCTATGTCACATATTAAGTCCTTCTATGACATTGGAATCAAGGTCAAGGTCAGATTTTGATGACCTTGACCTTGTTTCCAAGGTCACAGAAGGACTTAATATGTGACACATACACAGATGCAGATGCCAACGAGTTCCGCACTGAAGCCAATATGAATTCCCCCACCTTTAGTGGCGTGGGCGTGGGGCTCAATATAGCAGTTAAAATAGCAATTTGACCAAAGTTTCGTAATTCTAGGTCAAACTTGAATGAAAACCATCTTCCAAGCGAGTTTATGTGTTCAGTCGACCATGAAAACTAGGTCATTGTGAAATTCTGGTCACATCATCTGAATTTCCTGGTCAAGGTGCTTCCTTGACATGACTTTGATGATAATTGGTCTGTTTATTTAGCGGTTATGCCAAGAAATATTGAAAATTGAGAACAAAAATAAAAAAAAATGCTCAATGTCAAAGGAAGTCTTTTTCGACAACATATGTTCAATTAAATCAAATAAAATGATATGGAAATACATTTTAGATGTTCTGTTAATCATTTTATCAAATCTTGTCTGTCTGTTGTATTCTTCTACCAAATGAGAATGTTTTTACAAGACAGGCTAAAACCATGTTGGAATACCCCACCCACTTCTGTGGACCCATAGCTCAGTAAGTAGGGCTTTCCGACCAAAGTCACATATGGTTTAATAAACTAGACACATCGGAGTGTACCATCAGGTAAAAAAAGAAAACTTTGGTAGGATGCAGAAAACCCACCTTATTGATACCCACCTTTGAGCATTTTCGAGTTGCCAACTCGTGTTACTCGGGTTGAAATTTGGCGCATGCGTACAAAGGTACACGAGTACTGCCGTGCCGAACACTTCGAGTAAAGAACAAAATGGCGACGACCATCGATCTTTTTACCTTTAAGTCCAGAGTCCTATTCTCGCAATTTTCTTTTAAAACTCAGGTGTTTAATATTCACAAGAGTCAGGACTCACAAGAATTTTTAAATTGTAATGGGAAATTACAATTCTGAAGTCGTTACTGGCCCCGCTCGAAAACCCTGCTGAATATGGCAAAAGCACACGCAGGAAAATTATAGTCATCAGTATGATGAACATTCTTATCCCATTCTCACTATTATTAAACAGAAAAAGGGCAAATCATTGGCGTGGCAATGTGTCATTATGAAGGCAAAACCAAAAATTGGCTTCTTTTACAGAAGTTCACTTTCAGCCATCTTTAATCCAGGCTACCCGAGGTTAGGTGGGGGTTACGGTGGTCGAGTAAATACGAATATGTGCGCAGTACTGCGCATGCGTATTGCGGTTACTCGTGTTGTTCGGTCAGTAACTCTAGTTACTCGAGTGACTCGAGTTGACATACCGAAACTGCTCTTTGTGAAATCAAGTTCTATCACCACGGGAGTAATACCAATTCGGCTAACTGTGCTTTCGACCGAGTCTGTACTATTCAAAATGGCTTTCGATCGAGAATACGATCGTAAGCATTACCAATAACGGTAAATGGTACTATTGTTTATGTCTGTCGACAGAGGGGCTACTGCTGTCGATTGTCTCGGTCGACAGCCACTTTTGCATGTATGGTAATTGACTGAAAGCACAGGTAGCCAACTTGGTAATAACCCCTTGATCACAGTGTTCAACGAATTCTGTTCAAACTTTGTGCAGAAGTTTTTGGACATAATGAAAATGTGCATGTGACTTTCTTGATG
Source organism: Ctena decussata (assembly GCA_963989385.1). NCBI lineage: Eukaryota > Metazoa > Mollusca > Bivalvia > Lucinida > Lucinidae > Ctena > Ctena decussata. The sequence continues at coordinate 37,666,188 of OZ022508.1, forward strand.
GAGATAAAATTAATTTTGACAGAATAACAGCCTTTTGAACCTATCATTTTCGGCAGCTTTTTGTACTTCATGGTACAGAGATTGTATGATCAACTCCTACCACAAGTTTCAATGGATGTTCTTTTTCAGTTTGTAAACTACTTGTGATTCATGAACACATAAACGAAAATAAGCTTATGGCTCTTTGATGGAGATTAACTTTATTCTAAAAGAATTATGGCTTTTGAACTTAGTCATTTGGGGTAGCTCCTTGACAGTTTAGGGTACAGAGTACATATTATCATCTCCTTTCACAGATTTCAATATATTTTCTGGGCATTTGCATAAACATTGTAGATACATCAAGGATGTGCATTTCATAGATTTCATTTTGACAAAATTACAGCTTTTTCGACTTAGTTATTTTGGGCAACTTTGTCACACTAGTTACAGACCCTCAGACGTTATAGAAAATGCTGGCCCCGAGGTTATAAAACTTGAGTACAATCTCAAACTCAAAATAAAGCACACTGATTGGCTGCTTCCGAGCACGAACCAAGATTACAAATAGCTCTGTAGTCACTACTATAATCTCTGAGTGTCTGCAAGAGCACTGTGAGCATAACTAAAGCATGTATAAAATATTTGACTGGGATAAATACGTTTGATTGAACAGTGGCTTTTGAAACATACTCCTTCCGAGCAGCTAATTTTCAAGACAGACTTTGTATAACAACGTCTAGATTGACTTCAGACTCTGTAAGGGGTGGTTGGTTGGTGCGATGGTGCTGTGTATAACTTCCAGTGCCGGAGCGACCTACTGATTTGGCTTATAGTAGGACAAAGGCCTACTGTGCTTGCAGTAGGTGCGGGTGGGGGTTGTTTGGACTTTTTTCTCTCTTTGGGAGACGGCCCGATCTAGACTGAAATATTGTCTCAAAGGGCCGTTCAACCCAAAACAACCAACCAACCAACCAAATCAGACACTGTACAAATGTAATGACGAAGTTCATGTAACATTTATAGAAAATAAATTATCTTTGTTAAAAATGCAGCATTTGGAGAGTCATACCAACAGGACACCTGTTTCAAATAGAGCTTCATTGATAATTAATGGCCGTTTCCGCGCTAAACGGGGGCATCGTTCGTGACTCATCGACATAATTTTCTAGTTTTAGCATATTCGGGAACTCCAAACAAGCATTGCCTTCAGTTACTGGTAATAGCCATTTTACGTTGAAATAGCTATTGGCAGTCGACTGGCAGTAGCCATTTTACGTTAAAATTGTTATCAGTCTACTGCTAGCAGCGAAAAAGCGTTTAAATCGCTTGTTGACTGGCTTAGCGATTTTAACGTGAAACTGGCAATAGCGGTTGACGTTTAAATCGCAATTATCAGTCAACTGGCAATAGCTATATAAACGCCTTTTCGCAGCTTTAAACGTATTTTCGCTATTGTTGGGCGACTGGTAATAGACACTCCGTTTTATATTTCAATAGTTGCTCTTATATGTTTGGGTCATACCGTGTGTCGTTAAACCAATCATATGCAATGAATGGCAGGACATGATATCAAGCGTGACGACACTTGCATTGGTCGGTCACTTGCGTTGTCCCTTAGTTTTATATCCATTAAGTCCATAACAACGTCGGGTATATCGGTGGCAAAATCTTGACGTGTTGGTGGATTATCGCGAATAAAAACCAGTTTTAGAATAAAGAGATTAATAGAATCTTAACTAGATTCGTGCTCCTTATTGTTGAATGTATCAAACTCGTCGGCGAAATCGTTAGGATGCTCAGCAGAGCCCCACATCTTACCTTTTAATTAATTCTACCTATCATGGAACAAAGAAATGCACTGTCTGCAACAATTCTTTTCGAACAGAAGATGTCATTACCTTAATACCTTGTGATACGTGAATTATGTTAGAATTTAATCAGGTCCTGAGGTTTTAAAACTTAAGTACATTCTCAAACTCAAAATAAAGCACACTAATAGGCTGCTCGGAAGCAGCCAAACATGCTAGGAAGAAGTCTATCAGTGTGCTTTATTTTGAGTTTGAGAGTATTCTCAAGTTTTTTAACCTCGAACCCACCTTTGCCAGTAGGCTTCGCATTCCCCGTGTTTGCGTAGTGATTCAGTTGAAAGAAAATATACTGTGGTGGAACCACGTTTGGATCGGAAACACTTAACAGTTTGCTGTTCAGGTAATCAAAGCAGCATTCTAACGCTCCGCAGAGACTGGTCAAGTGTCCCTGCTTAATGATGTCTAATGATATGTATACAAAGAAAGCTTTTAGTAAGTACTCTGCAGTCAAGTGTATAGAATTCACTTTTATTGAAAGGCGTAGTAATTTAAAAAGTGGTTTTGAACAGCCATAAAATCGTTTCGCTAACTTTACTTTAAACAAATACTAATGAAAGCTGTGGACAATGTCATACATGAACATAAAAGTAAGGCCATTTAATATTAAGCACAGCTTTTACTAGTTTTGTAATGATGTTTGACCTGTAAACATTCAAGCCCTCGTAATTTCCTTGCTTCTATCTAAATAGTTATCTTGTCTGTATATTTGCATTTTCCTGTATCAAGTGGTACAAATCAAAGCTACAGATTGATATTTGGCCTGGCTTCCAGGCTAAATGATTGTATGTATTCAAATGATACAAGTTTAATGTGGCTCTTTCTATACTGAAGGCCTACCGCTTTTCTAGCCAGTCTAACTGGTATTCTAATTATGAGCATTTTTTTCGTTCAATGTAATTTTTTGTCGAAGAATACGTCGACCGTATTTGATCACTACTTCACATAAAAGTGCCAGATAAAACAGTAGAGAAAATACCAACGGGCACATGACGTCGTTTGACGTCGACGCGCATTTGGCACATAACGTCGAAATGACGTCCTATTATATTGAAATCAATGCGACGCCATGACGTAATGACGTCGCATCGACGTCATGTGCCTACTGGGCAGAAGTGTCTGATCAAGAAAGCAGTTGCTTGGAGATAATCAAACAAAGCAACAACGACAGAGCTACACCTACCCGAGATACCGAAAGACGATGATATGTGAGGAACAACATATAAATAAATAAATAAAATGACGGAACAGTACAGTGCAGACATTCAGGACAGACATTCAATCTAATGATCTCGAAAGGACTGCACGGGATTCAAGTCCTGAGATCTGGTCAGAACCACAGTGCCCAGCACAGAGCACCATGTCAATTCCTGGCGGCAATTTCATTTAATCGAGTATTGATTATTTACTATCTCCTCGCATAAGGCAAAGGGAGATATGGTAATGGTGTCCGTACGTCCGTAGCGATTTTGTCCGGAGCATAGCTCCAAAAGTGTAAATGGGATTGTCTTGAAATTTCATATAATACAAGAGGACATTAAGAAAAAGTGCAATATACAAAAACCATAACTCTGCCTGGCTTACTTTCTGAAATATCTCTCTTTGTCAGTTTTTGCTTATCCGGAGCATAACTCCCAAAGTATAGATGGATTTATCATGAAACTTCTTGTAATGATAGAGAACATTTAGGAAAAGTGCAGTGTACAAGAACCGTAGCTGCTTGGCTAACCTTTCCGTATGATCTCTCTTTGTCAGTTTTTCTTGTCCGGAGCATAACTCCAAAACAGATAATGGGATAGTCTTGAAGCTTCATATAATGATAGAAAATATTTAGGTAAAGTGCAGTGTACAAAAAACCGTAACTCTGCTTGGCTTATGTTTTGAATTATTACCCTTTGTCAGTTTTTCTTGTCCTGAGAATCGATTGAACTCCAAAAGTATTAATGGGATTTCTTGAAACTTCATATAATGATATACGTTGCGATGTTTTGAAAGGCGTGATACGAAAAAGGATCAACTTGAACTCAACGCTGCAACGGCCCGACCAATTCGGTCTGCTCAGTGTCTTTTCTGTTGACATGGACACACTATCTTACCTGTAAAAAATGTATTGTCTGCTACACTTTCTCATTAGAAATAGTTACGCGTCATGTACCAAGCGTCAATAAAATTTAATTATGTTCGGTATGATGATTACCTTAAAAAGAAAGAAGAAGGAAAAGAAATGAGCAACAATAACGTGCCCTCTTGAACAACAATTTTCTAGAAAGTATTAACAGTTGTTGTAACAGCCATCTAGAAATAAAGCACCGCTTGAAAGTGACCATAAGCCATATTCCTGTAGAAAACGCTCAGTCACACCAGCTCCGCCGAGTGACCTGAAACTTCCCTATTCACTTTTTAGATTTGACAGGCACCATAAAGGGTGTGTGCATTAAGGGAAGCGGCCTGATTCTCGGATGCGCAGACTGACCTGAGCCTCTTCTTTTCATACATGCCGTAAGGCACATTTCACGCAACATCAATCAATTTTGAAATCAAGGCTCTTTCGTTGCCATATTTTTGAAGAAGATGTCAATAAAATTTAATCCAAACGAAGGCCTCAGAAGTATATGACATTGTTCTTTAGAGAAACTGAATTTGATTTACCATTTTTTCAAAACATATGGACTGTATCACCGATGAAGCTGTCGAGACACTGAATTGAACGATTCAATAACATTAGCTGAAAGTACCGATGTAAAAGTTCCTGGCATCAGCCAAATGACCTGCACAATTTTGACAAATTTAAGGGGAAAGATGAGGACCTGATAAGTTCATATAGTATATATCACCATATTGAGAACACTATTTTTTCATGGCGAGCAACGCTAATAGAAGTTTACCTCTTAAGCCGAACATGAGCGATGCCTTTTCGCCTTCACGGTCTTGTATCATTTATTGGTCAATTATAAAAGCTATATGACAGTTCATACATCAAACGTGTCCATTACACAGTCAGATTCGTTTTTCCCCTGTTAATTCCGGGTAACTCAGGGCAATACAATAGCGTACATAAGAGCTTTTAGTTATTTTCAATAATATGACCCTCGTTCCATTAAGGTTGATGACGTTATGAAATAAATCCAATCCTCCGTGGACTTGTAATGATGGATAAATGAACATTACTCGATTCCAAAAAAAATCATTCAGGCCAAAACAATTTTCATTAGTTATATTAGCGGCATTTATATCAGTGTTACAGATCACAGCGACTGTCAGTTTAGGGACGAGCTATAAAACTCTTAATAAACCTATCTCACTTCATTGCGTGGTAATAAATGTGACATAATTAAACATTATGAAAAAATTACTTGAATTAATACCAAAAAAATATTGTATTTATTGTTAGACATTACAAATACAATCATAAAAAAGAATTATAAAATGCCATAATTTGCCTTGTGAGTGACCCTGATACAATTTGAGGTTTCATTAACCCATTTTATGACCATGATTGATTGACTGATTCATTGATTTTAGGTTTAACGGCCATTTGAGACAGTATTTCAGTCTATATCGGGCCGTCCCCCAGAGAGAGGGGGAAAGAAGAGAAATTATAGCGGAAAGAAAAAAATGTCCAAACAAACCCCACCCGCACCTACTGCAAGCACAGTAGGCCCCTGCCCTTCTGTTACCCAAATTAGTAGGGGCGGCACTGGAAGTTATACGCAGCACCCTCGCACCACCCAACCACCCCGCATTTTATGACTAGTGTCCCATACAAGGGGATTTGGCAAACAGCGCAGACCCAGATAAGACGCCGCCAAACGCGGCGGCTGATCGGTGTCTACACTGTTGGCATAAAACAAATGGATATCTATCCTTAAAATAAAACAAAAATGATTAAAAACACTAAACCAGACATCCGTTATTGATAAATGGACCCATCGAATTTTAAGGGAAGAACAGTCCACAAGCCATAATTGGGCTAAAGAAACGTAGTTATGATGAACAAGTTTTTTTTTCAAAGATTGTTTAGGTTTTTTTTTATTGATTTTTTGCTTAACGTCCACGGTAAACAGCTAAGGTCATGTCGGGACGGTCAGTTAACCTAACCACACTATTCCTGGGCAGGCTTAGACCTCCTAAGCGGTTAACCAGTACTAAGTGCACATACTTTCGCCAGTGACTGACAACTGCCCTTCTTGAATCAGCGGAAGGAGAAATGAAAGTATGTGCCCAGTCCGGGTATCGAACCCAGGACCTCTGACTTATGAGTCAGGTGCCCTACCGATTGCGCTACGCGGCCGATTGTTTAGATAAACATGAATACATGTATAAGATTGGGCCGGCAGTGGCGGCTGTTCTTACGGGAAAATGACTGTGTTTGACAGCGTTTTTTTCTCCCGCTAATATTCGCGAATCTGTTGGTTCGAGAAATGAAGGTCTCGCTATTTTTAAGTAGTTTTGTCTAAGAATCATGCAAAGGGTGATTCGTGCGTAGTCAAGAAATTGAATTTTATGTACACCAAAGTAAATCTTACTGGTACAGATTTTTTTTGGATCTAATGTCAGTTTCTATGGCAACAAGGGAATCGTTTGTTTTTTTTTTTTTTTTTTTTTTTTTTTGTTCGCTTTCTGGAGCAAAATAGCCTTAAAAATGGGAATAGGGATCCCGATACACAGATGTCCCGTGTGATCAGGTGATGGCGAGTAGTACGCATCACCTGTCTGTTATAATGCACCCGCCATGTCTATGCATCTGAGTGGATGTCCGGTAAATGCAAGCCATACTATGTTTCGGCCATGGCCATCAACGGCCACGTGGTAGGGATTAACGAGGTCATGGAGTCTCCCATACACGTTTAACGTGTTGGCACAAGCTTCACTCTCCGATAATGTTCACAACATTTTATTAGTGAGTAGTTGCCCTCTGTCAACAACTTAAAAGTCTTGAAACGGAAACAAACGGCTTTATCTTCCATTATGATTTTTTCTTTTGAGACAGTTTCTTTCCAAAGAAATATGATGGTAAACAGCCCCGGATCCGGGGGATGGGCTTTGGGGCTTCAGACCCGCCACCTGGGCCTGGTTAGATTAAAATATATGTTGTGACGTCTCATTTGAATCGCCTCGGCGAGGCGATTCTAATGAGATATCACAACATATATTTCAAGGCAAAAAGGTCATTATCAAAAATTCTCATCAAAATTGATCCCTAATTACATGTATGTTAAATATTTTCAAGCCCCACTCCCCCCTCTGCCCCGCACCGCCTCGGTCCTTTACCCTTCACTCCCACACAAACTGCATATCGGCACCTACAAGCCCCACCAGTTATCCAGAGCCCCACCAGTATGTGGTGCTCTGGATCCGGGCTTGGAAACACAATCAAAGCGATAAACTGAAATGGTTGGATGAAAGCTGTTATATATCAAAGCAAGAGTTTAAAACCGCTTGTAACTTGTTTTGAATAAATCAACTGAAAATCTTCATTCGTGAATGCCCGAACAAAATATAATAGAGCTCGCTACAAGGCAAAAAAGCGCTTTAAATATAATGAAGGTAAAAAACTTGAAAATATTGCCAACGAACAGCCTCGCAAGTTTTGGAAGTCCTTAAAAAAAGTATAAAAAGCCACAAACGGGAAACAATAACATCAAAATCGATTAATTATATGGTCATTTTAACACACTGTTAAGCCAGGAACCGGAAAATTTTACAAACGATACAGATTTTGGCGATGTTCAAGATGACGACTTAGATTGAATGATAAACTTATAACAGAGCAAGAAATTAGACAAGCAGTTTTTAAGCAAAAAAAAAAAGAAAAAAAAAGGAAAATCCTGCGGACCAGATGATGTATCAGCAGAATTAATCAAAGCTTCGTTTGACATTATATCGCCATATTTAGTTTTAATTTTCAACGATTTGTTTAATAATGGGCAGTATCCGCAGTCACGAGGTCTAGGATAATTATATTGTTCCACTCTTTGAAGGGGGGGGGGGGGGGATCCTACATTACCAACGAATTATCGCGGTATTACACTTAACAATATTTTGGCAAAAATATTCTCACAAATCTTATTGAACCGACTTACGATAGGGACTGAACAATATGAAAAAAAAATTGAAATGTCAATTTGGATACCAAAAAGGCAAGAGCACCACTGACTGTATTTTTATATTACATTCAATTGTACTGAAAGTCTTAAATAACGGCCAAAAACTGTACAGTATATTTATTGATTATAAAAAATGTTACGACAAGATTAATCGTCTTTTTCTTCCGCAAAAACTAATAGCTGAAAATGTCAGTACGAAAATGATGAAAACCTTTAATATTAAAGCTGTGTACTCTTCTGTACGATCGGCCATTAGATATAACGGCGTAACATCAAGCTACATTAACTCTTACTTAGGAGTAAAACAAGGAGATCACAGTTCTTCTCTCCTTTTTATTATGTTCGCGAACGATATAAATAGCTAATATGAGCCGCGACATGAGAAAACCAACAAAGTGGTTGTGCGCCCAGCGCAGACTCAGATCAGCCTGGGCATCCGCCCAGTCTGATCAGAGTCTTCGCTGTCCGCATGGAGGTAGCTTATACCCCTAGCTGCCCTTTGAGCACTTGGGGAAGAGTCTGGTCAAACTAGGCGCATGCCCAGGCTGATCTGAGTCTTCGCTGGGCGCACAACCACATTGTTGGTTTTCTCGTGTCGCGGCTCATATAAACACCGACCTACAAGGTATCTTTTCAACTGATGAGATTCAACTTTTTTTAGTTCTTTATGCAGATGATGAAGTTTTGTTTTCAATAGCACCCACAACTGTCTCATTAATGCTTAATGACATTGAAACATAGAGGATCTTACATGAGTGCTCATGTATTATTGAATTTATTAAACGAATTGGGGAAAAAGATAAGATGCGAGGCTTTGCTGAGCATCTTATCTGTTTCCCCAACGAGTTTAATAAATTCAGTAATACAGGAGCACGAATGCAAGATTCTATTTATCATATGACACTAAAATCGCATTTTATTAGCAAATTTTGTACTAAAACGGCATGATTTCCCCACTAGAAAAAGCGACGTTTTATGGACGTCACGCATAACGCTACGACGTAATTAGCATATTTAATCCACTAGTGGATTATCGATTTTAATGCATAGAGGATATTTGACTTTTTCAGTGTAAGATCGATTTTTATTTCACCGAATGAACACCAAAAGCAGTATTTTCACGAGTGGCGAAGCCACGAGTGAAAATTCCACTTTTGGTGTTCATGAGTGAAATAAAAATTCATCTTACACTGAAAAAGTCAAATTTTCTATTTCTTTTATGCTTTAAAACCGCAATAATTCTGTTTATTCAAGAGCGTCAGCCATAACGACAGAAACACAACATTTTTTCTAGCCGTTTTGCGTCAAATTTAATGCTTCCTGCGTGTTTATTGGGTAGGATATTGGTGTAAACAAAGTTTGCAACTGAAAAATAGCTGTAAATATCATTTTGATGAACAGATCTCATAAAAATTGCCAAGAAGGAATGCCTACAGGGGACTTAGGCGGCCTGACGTCGCGTGCAGTAACAATGTTACGTTGGCGCTTTAAGTGACGTCATTAACTTTGTAATGACGTGCAAACATGCGTGACGTAATTTTTGTCAAGCCAGATAAGATTTAGACAATTAATCAACAAAAAATTGAGCCTACTTCACAAAAATCCTATCTTTGAAACAGTGAAATCGAAAGTGATAATTTCACTGTTTGAAACAGTGAGATTATCAGTTTAGATTTCACCGAGAAATCTCTATAATTCATTGAAAAGTATAAAAGAAATGGCTTTATTACACTCTCAGATGCGACGTCATAATTATGATAAAATTCTTTATGCAGATGATGAAGTTTTGTTTTCAATAGCACCCACAACCGTCTCATTAATGCTTAATGACATTGAAACATACTGTAATGCATGGAGACTCAAAATAAACGTGTCAAAGACAAAACTTCTAATTTTCGAAAAGGGAAGTCGGGATACAAATTATGATTTCTATTTATATGGAGAAAAAACTAGAAGTTGTAACATCCTTATATATATTTTGGAATTTACTTTTTTCAAAAATGGCGGTTGGTATAGGACCCAAAGATGTATAGCCGAGCATGCATCTAAAGCCATGCATCGAATTTTTTCTGGTTTTAGTCATTATGAATTCAGCACCCAAGAAAAATGTAAACTGTTTGATACTCGTGTGTCAACAGTACTGAATTATTTTTCAGAAGTCTGGGGGTTAAATAAAAGCAAAGATATAGAAACTATTCATACAAATTATTTTTTTACGTAAAACCCTATGTGTTAATAAATCAACCAACTTAGCGGGTCTGTACGGGGAATAAGGCAGAGTTCCTTTACAAGTGATAAGAAAAGTTGATATGTTTCGTTACTGGGTTAAACTACTACATTTAGACAATAGTAACATAACAAAGCGAATTTATTTCCTTTTGAAAGAAGACGCTGATAACAATATCACATATAACAACGTGAATTGGGCACATCAGATAAAAGATATGTTAGACACCTTAGGTTTAGGAAATCTATGGCAAAACCAAGAAATAGCCAACATCTACGATAAAACAACGGATACTAGATCAGTGCTATCAAAGTTGGTATCCCAGCAGGCACATGACGTTGAAATGACGTCGTACTGACGTCGATGCGACGTAATGACGTCGCATCGACGTCGGTGTGACGTCATTTTGACGTCATGTGCCCGCTGGGTAGTAACAGTAATGACTCGCAAAGGCTTTCTGCTTATAGCCGATTTAAACATTCTATTAACATACAACCGTACCTTGATATCATATATGAAAGAAAATACAAAATCGCTCTTACCAGATTCAGATTATCGTCACATCAGTTAGAAATTGACAGAGGACGTTATTGAAATATACCCCGAATAGAAAGAAAATGTAAATTTTGTTCACAAAATACGCTCGAAAATGAATATCACTTTTTGCTTATCTGTCCGTTGTATAAAGATCTTTGCAAAAAAAAATCTTTAAAGCTGGCCAACACTAAACAAGTTTGACAGTTTGATGACGACAACCAATAAAACTGAAATATTAAATCTGGCAAAATACGTATACTTCTCAATGAAGTTACGAAATAGCATTTAAACTTGATATAAAGAATAAACGTTCTTCCAACTGTATCTTTTTCATACAGCTCTCTTTTGTATGTTATTAAATAACGCTCTTACAATTACTTTCTATGTTCTTCACACTACTGTTGAGACGTTCTCAGTTAAAGACAGGACTTCTCTGCCGGGGGGGTCTGGTTCCCAGCAATAGCATATCTTACCTGTACAGGTAAAGGTGTGAAAATTCATTCAACCAATCAGTGGACCAGAATTACCAGTTATGATAATTTCATTGGCTAAAGGGAGGTGTTGACACTATGCGATCAAGAGACAGAATGACACTGTTCTGTTCTGTTCTGTTCAATTCTCGTATCGACGTGGGTGTCCGTCCAAGAATGACACTGTGGAAGTTAATCCTCTTTATATAGTACCACTCCTGTCTTTAAGCTGGGCCATTCGCGAACAAAAATGGCCATATATATAACCATTCCAGAATTCAAGAAAAAAACACGACCATAATGCTCATTATATCTGCTTCAAAGCTTTAAAATATTTTCAGATAATAGTTTTAGATTATGGAACACCAACCACGTTTAGAGACATACCCTAACAATTAGAAATGGCGTATTTCATGACGTTATTTAGATATATTGAAAGACGGATGTCGCATAGGATTTCTTCGACGTGCGTAGCATTGCACATTTACTAACCTACTGACGTTTAATTATTTTGGCTGGTTTCAATTTAAAAAGTTTTTCTTTGCTTTTTTGGAAGAAAGGGGTTTTCTATGAAGCGCTGCTAAATCTAATGACGTCAACGCTTTCAAAACGTGGTCTTAGTGACGTTGTGACGTAGGTTACGTGTGACCGGTAGGTTACAGTACACACTTTTTAACGTTTTTATACCATTTAATGGTTAAGTGCATGAAATCTAAGCACATCATCTTGTAGCTGTTACTAGGCAGTATTTTGCACATGAGTTTCAGAGCGATTGCTTTGCTCAGTCTTAAGTAAAGCCCATGACGTAAGGTTACATTCTTACAGAAAAATGCTGGGGTAATGTATTTTGAAGTCGAGTGAAATATACAAAATGGAGCAAATTTGCACAAATGATATAAAATATTGAGGAACACATATTACTTCGTGTGATCTTGTAAGTTTTATGATGCCGGGCCATTTTAGTTAATACATGTATCATGAATTTACCACTGTGACGTAGGTTACATAAAATTTGCGACATTAGTTCCCAGTCTCATTTCGTTGCAAAAACTACCCTTTAGATATTGTTTAAGCGGGGAAATATGTAAGAAATCACCCGAATTTAATAATGGAACTCGATTTTAAGCAGTGATTTATCTTTTTTTAGCCGTGCGGCGTTCATATCTATGCAACGGCAATATTGCGACATTTAAAAACGTCGCTTTTTTAACCAAGGTATCATTATTCGAACCAGTGTTAAAAATGTCTAACAAAACGCATGCATGTCTTGGTACTTTTATCTACTTCTTTAGACAGAGGGCAACTTGTTAGAGGGTAAACAGGACCGCTATTTTGTAGTTTAAAGAAAGGTAATACGAAGGACAAAATTAATAGCTAATGGCCCAGCTTAACTGAGAACGTCTCTGTTTCATGTTTTTGTAGGCTAGAAGCATTGTGTTGTGCTTAACTGCCAAATAAATATGTTTGTTTGTTTGCTTTTCAATCGTAAATGGGGCACCTTTGCACACAGCCATTCATTATCACTCTCCCATCGTCCTAATATGACTGAAATACTTTTGTAAAGGAAGCGTAAAACCGCGCTATCCATCTGAATGTTCAGATTAAGGTATTTGGATATACTTCCGTGATTTCCGCCAATCAAAGTTTACAAAGGGAAACAACGTCCATGCCTTTCTGTTTGGTTCCCATAATGAAGGAGATCTTCTAAAAGAGGGTGGATGGGGGGGGGGGGAGTAAATTCTTTTCTTTAAGAGTTGATCCCCATTTAGAAGGGAAGCAAAATGAAATTGGTAGAGTTTCTTCCCCTGAAAGTATATCCATTCACATTAAGGGCCGGGTAGCGCAATCGGTAGGGCACCTGACTCGTAAGTCAGAGGTCCTGGGTTCGAATCCCGGTCTGGCCACATACTTTCGTTTCTCCTTCCGCTGATTCAAGAAGGGCAGTTGTCAGTTACTGGCGAAAGTATGTGCACTTAGTACTGGTTAACCGCTTAGGAGGTCTAAGCCTGCCCAGGAATAGTGTGGTTAGGTTAACTGACCGTCCCGACATGACCTTAGTTGTTTACCGTGGACGTTAAGCATCAAATCAACCAACCAACCAACCATTCACATTAAAATGGTATTTAATATAGGCCCACTTCTAATCGAACTATAGTAGCTACTATATTTACTTTTAAAAAGTTCCAATCAAAGTGCGGTGGTAGCTACTAAAATGACGTCATGAACTTACCAAAGATAAACCGAGGACTGGACCGCCGTTACTCTAGTAGCAAGATGGCGGCCGTTGAAGACTCTCGCAATTTGTGGGTGTACAACAAGTATTTGTTTTACTGATTTGTTTCGTTTCAATTATATTAGGGTATATTTTATCATTTAATCTATAAATCATCGTTTTTAAAGACTACATGCACGGTAAAGGCAATGAAATGCACAGTATTTATTTCCGTTTCCATGACAATCTACTATTGTAGCAACTTGGCGTTCGATTGGTAATGCGAGTGCGCATGCCCAAAAATACTACTATGGTAGGTACTTTAGTTCGAATCGAAGTGGGCTTTTGTCGTAACCGGGTAGCTATCATAATAATCCAACAGTAATACACAATTATCTATATTCCTTTAGTTCACCTACGCAAAACATTGAACTTATCATGCGTACCAAGACACAACAGTCACATTCACTGCTTCCGCAAATCTCAAGCTTTATACACATACCGAGAATGTTTATTTAGTTGCCATATATATACCCGGATATCATTTTTGTTTGTTTGTTTTTAATTTTATTTGTGTCCTCTAAGACAGTACACTTTCATACTCTATTAAAAGATGTTTAGAGGCCTCTTCTCATTTTCAGACCAGTTCCTGGATCTGTTTTTTATTTTATCTTATTTTATTTATTTTTTTTATTTTATTCATTATTTTTTTATTCTATTCTTATTTATTTATTTATCTATATTTTATTATCATTTTTTCCAGCTTTTGCCAGATTTTTTTCTGTTGGCAACATCTGCATTGTGGAACATTTCCAACAACAGCAGTTCCAGCAACAGCAGTTTTCCCTTTCGTTAACTAACATTAGCGGTTTTGAGTAGCCGAAACTTCTAAGTATGACAAAAGTTTCAAAATTTCACCATTTCCCAAACCATTATAATTGAGCCGCGACACGAAAAAATCCAACAAATTCGCTGTGCGCCCAGTGTAGAATCAGATCAGCTTCGCATCTACCCAGTCTGATCAGAGTCTTCGTTTTGGGCTTAATTAGGATCTAAACTAACTCCATGCGAAAGCGAAGACTGATCAAACCTGGCGGATGCCCAGGCTGATTGAGTCTTCACTGGGCGAACATGCCACGTTGTTGGTTTTGTCGTGTCGCGGCTCAATTATATCCTAATATATGTGAAAACACAATGTATAGGACTCTGAGTTGTTTCTTTTTTTTTTTGTTTAAAATGCATCTCTCGTCGGGAGCCAGAAAAAAAAAACTAGCGACGTTAAATTGGAATCTAAAAGAGTTCCTTTAAGAGCAAAAAACACATTTGAATGAAGGAACATGGGAATTTCTGTTATACGAAGCGTCCAAATAAAACAAAGACCCCAGTTTCCTGTGTTTTCAAGGGCAAATCTAAATAGCTTTCTTTTATTATTATCAATTTGGTGCAAAAAATGATCCAAATAATGTTTCAGAAACTCAAGGTAAAGCAGGCCTATCAAGGGCATTTACAATTGACAAAACTATAGTGAATAACTTGCAGCAATACATTATGATAAACTATTACACAATATTATACCACTAGTAGAGCAACAGGGCCTAAGTTGAGGTCAAAATTCCTACTTCTTGCACAAAAGCAATTTTTTACATTCGTTTCTGAATTTTAAATCCATGCTAGCGTAAATAAAAGGATTTATCACATTATTTAGGAAAAACGAATAAAAAATTATTTGATATAAATTGTCTTTCGGAAATACATCGTCCTTATCCGTAAAAACATCCCATAACATTAGCGAAAGATGTGGGAGATAACTCAACACGAATGTTACCGTAACGACCACTAACAGTCGCGTGATCCGTATTGTTTTATCATTAGCTCTAGACATCCGCTTAAATATTTTATTTGTGAGCTGAAATGGAGAAGAAAACCTTCGCTTTGTTTTTGTCGTGTTGCTTTTGCCAGTCTCGGAATTTTTCCGCGTGCTGGAAGGAAACTGCGGGAGTGATTTAGACTTTGCTCTAGTTGTTGAGGTACTGGGCATCGGTGAAGAGTTTATTTCGCTGCTTTGATTGGCTATTGGTATTTTAATACCAATAGCCCTTTGATCTGTGTCAGAGTTTTCCCGAGTTTTGCTGGAAATTCGACGAATTATTTTACGCGGTAGCTGCAGAAGGGAGTCACTATGCTTTTGCTCAGATTGTATCGCACTTTCCTGAGATAATGTTCCATTTTGTACAGTTTTAGAACTTTCCGGTACACCGTCACTATTTTCATCATCTTCTGTGGAACATAAAGTGGTAGTGCTTATCCCTGTATTATCACTGCTCATTGAATCCTTTCGGTCTCCTTCGATGTCAGTTTGGGACGAACTGCTTGACGGAAGTTCAGAGTCACCAGTCGCGAGATACTTCGATATATTAACTATTGTTGATACATTTTGTTGAGTTGTCAGTCGTTTGTTGATATTTTCTGCACCACTTTTTGCAACTTGCCGCACCACAAATACGTAACAAACAGCCATGCATGCGGTCGAAGCAAAAGCAAGACACAATAGGTATATGTTGAACACTGTAGGCCATATTGTGTTTATATAAGCATCCGAAATGAAGCATTTTGTTCCAGTTATATTTGACACTCCAGTGTGAATCGTATTTTGTCCAAATAAAATCAACGCCGGTGATGCCGATATAAAAGATATGCCAGCGTTTACTACAAACAGAAGCCGTTTCGCAACGACTACAGACATCTGGGGTTTGCGATGTCGACATATTTTCCGAAACCTCTCAAAAGCAATTAAGACGAGAGTCAAACTAGAACAAATACAAGTGTAATAAAGCACGAATCTAAATATTCTGCAAGATACTTGTTCCATGTAAGTATAGGCGTGAAAAGATTCAGCTATAGTAAACGGCACTCCTATTGCACATGCGAAAAAGTCGTATGAAGCCAAAACTAACACAAAACATCGAAAAGTCGACCGGTCAAACCTTAGGTAATATGTGGTGACTACTAACAAATTGCCAATAACCCCTACTATCATCAGAAAGAACAGATATACGATAGATGGTGTTAAAATGACGGCTCTCTCATGACTAAGCTCTTCTAGTGTCCAGTTTTGGTTAGTCCTGAGAGAGAACTGCGAATACATATTGTCGCTTTTAACTGCTTGAATCTTTTGCAACTTTTGCCAATGCACTAAATATCAAACATAATCTTTGCGCAGAAAAATACTGTTTTTCACTAGAATGTTTCCATGTCGTCTAACGAGTCTGATATAAATTGTCCAAAACAAAAACCAGTCTTGTATCATAGACAGATATATTGTCATACATTTCATGCATTTCCTTGATAATTATTTTATCTAGAAATTTCTTATTTCTACAAAATATATACATCTTTCATGGGCTGACACATTTTATATCCATAAAAGCATATTTCCTAGAGTATTGTGTAATATCCGTGTTTAAACAGCCAAGGTGTCATTTTAAGTCCCTGAATAGTTCTACATAAACAAGTTCATCTTAGCTCTTTCACAAATACAGAAAGTACTAATATAACATGTGTTTGAAAATATTAAGTTTGAATTTTCAAGCCATCTTAAGTATATATAAGGTGTTCCAATTTGTTGTCTTTTCTTTACTTAACAAATATCTCTTTTATATCGCGTGATCATGAAACATTTAAAATAAGTCATTCAAAAAGATTTATAAGGACACTGTTTCACTTTTCTATATTATTTCCCCTATGCAGTACTAAACTGTTGACATTAAACCTCGCACACAACATGTATCTATATTATTATCCAATTTTAAGTAGTTTAATGTTCTAAATATAATATGACAAAAAACTTGAGTATAAATTTAGTATTGATAACATCACGCAATTCCCTTTCACACTTTGTTAGTTATGTTTTGTCACTTTTTATCAGATATATTTTTATATATTTTCCTCTAATTTTCATCTACCTACATATTTACATGTACTATTTACCTGTGGTTTTAATATTTTCAAAGCGCCAAAATAAAAAAACAGTTGCATTTGCAAACAGCGTCGATTCAGATAAGGCCGCCTCAACTCTATCTACACTGTTTGCCCTCCAGTCTTTGAATTCTTAATATGATATAGGTCGAATGAAACATTTTTGAAATTTCGCAGAAGTAATTTTTATCGTCTGCTTGTTTGGTGTGTGAAGAGTTAATGTTTGTAATTACATGTCCCATATCTCTAGCTGGGCTGTATCTGTGATAACTGGCTGGTTTGTATATCTTTATGTATGGGTATCCTCATATTATTTAATTTTGGAATTCAGTCATAATACATTGATTATTAAATTATTCATTGAAGATTTTGTATCACATACAGCATATATACATACATAAAATAGACATACATGCGTAATATATACACACATACACCCATGTGCCAGGGATTGGACTTAAGACAAGGCCTATATTTGCCCTCTCCTAAAATAACATACATGTAGTCCATGTACTGTACAGTAAAGCGTAGACAAAAACAAATATATTAATGAATGAAATTACAAGGGAGAGTCAAAAGGCAACCAGTAAACCTTACTTCAAGTCAAGATCGACCCTTTCTTATGCAACTAACATCTTGACAGTCAAAACTCATAGACCATGGATTTAATCCTTGATTTAAAACATTCAAGGTGTGGCGAGTTACTAAACTGGCATAAGATTTAAACCTAGATTTGGAAGATCAACTTTTCGAAACTGGGTTCTGAAAACTTAAAACAAATGTTGATTGAAAAAAAAACGAGGTAGATTGAATTTTACCTGAGATTAATAATTTGAAGCATATAACTGAAGCTCAAATCTGGTTGAAGACATGTTTTGGCTGGCCATATTTACTTGACAGCAAAAGAAATGCCTATTTTTACTGTGTCGTTTTGCCTCACTGAAAATATTGTTGTTTTTTTTCATGTTTTTTTTTTTAATTTCTACTTAGTACGGGGATATGCCTATATGTGGCCATTGGTTTTGCAGCATTGTCTTGTTACAGTGCAATTGTTCGAAAAAGTATGCAGATTTTTGTCAAATAGTCCAAAATCACAAAATTCTCGCTCACAATATCAAAAATTGAATTATCAACTCAACCTTACTGCACGTGAGTTCAGCATGATGTAATCAACTGGAAAACGGAATAAAACTTTAAAAATATTGACTCTTGCACATTTTAATGATCCCACATGCAAAAATCTGCAATTTTCATATTTTTCCAAAGTTTTTGAAGATCGTCTGATACATTAAATTATTAGAAAAATCTGCATTTTCCAAATTTTCCGAAGTTTCCGAAAATCGTCTGATTCATTAAATTATTAGAAAAGTCTGGTAATTTTGGATTCAAAATGAGTAAAGCTATGGTCGAGGGACCAGTTTAAAACAAATTTTGGTTTGAAATGAGCCAGAAGTTAAAGGCTGATAAAAACATTTCCTTGAAAAAAATCTTGTGTCTCGATTCGCTAACCTTAGACTGCTGTTCGTAATAAAGATGCAGTATGATTTTGTTCAAGTTTGTAAAGTAATTTCAGGGATCCAGCGGCCAAAAATTCCATCTATGGTTGCATTGTTTGAAGGACGTACAGAGTTACTGCCCTTTGTTAGCATACGCCAATTGATTATGACCACTTACCCTTTAATTTAACTTGAACGAGAATCCAGCTCCGATTCGGTTAGCTGAAAAATCCACAAAACTTTTTGCTATTGCAAAAATTGATTACTGACGGCATTGCATAAAGGGGCTTAACTTTGTTTGTAACGAGTTAACAATGCTGAACATTCTTGATAATCTTTCTGAGATGTTGTAACGTCCTAGACAAAGAGGGCAACAGTTTTGAAGCCAGATACAACTCTGCTCTAGATAATAAGTTAAATGATCAGAATCTGTGAATTTTCAGTTTAGTTTAAACAGTATTTTATTCAACATATAAACATACACAATCAATTCATACATGCATAATATAAAGGATTCGATATCAAGCTAACTAGCTTATAGACATCGTCTCCTATAACTTTTCAGTTTGACCCCTTGACTGTTTGCGCTTTCGTTACGCATGAATAAACAAACAAATTTACAATAATTTTGCGACAAAATGGGCAAAATACATTGATTATACTTTTCCTATTTTGTCAACTTCAGCAGATGTTCATTTTGACACAAAAATCCAAAAAAGAAAAATATGCGTTATTTTTGCGTTTGAGTATATAATTCTAACATGCCGCGGCTAATAGACTGCTAACAAATGCTATTAAGATAATACTGGTTTTAACTCAAACACAACGTCGCTTGGTGTCGATGGTGGCAGCGGTTCAGTAACTATCGTCTTAAATCTCTTGGTCTTCTTCAAATAGATTTCCACACATCGATCACAAAATCTTTTCATATTTACTATACACATACGCTTTAGATGTCTCCTTACTGTGGCCAGATCCAAAAGAATTATGCCAAATACTATGGCGCTAAGAATTAGAATGGCTATAACGCCAATTGTTTCGCTTTTGTCTCCCTCCTTTAGCTTGTAAACTGGCTTCTTTTTTATTGTCATTTCCTCAAGAATCTCTTCAAACGTCATTTCTGTTGTAGTTTGCGGGGGTACTTCTTCCACGATTTCCGTCGTGCTTGCTACGGGCGTACTAGTAGTCTCTTGAAAGCACCCATCGATTTCATCCTCTACAAAGATATAAAAGAAGAAGAATAATAGTGTTAAAACCTGTATTTTTTTCGGATAGGAATTCGGCGCCAGCAAGATTTAACTTACAAGAGCAGTGTAATTTAAGTCAACATTGTTTGCGACTGATTCAAGAGAACCAGCGTAATCATGGCCCTCACTATGTCTTTGCATGTTCCCAACAGATTTATTCATTACTGATTCTTTGATTTAACAAAAGTTTTGACTTGTCCCAATTCCACTTCTGGTCAGATTACAAAAACAGAATTGTGAAGCGCTACCTATGTACTCTTACATGACGTCATCATATCTGTAGGGGAGACCGGGGATAGTTGATGCACGGGACAAGTTGATGCAGTGGGAATAAAATTTCCTTTTAAAAAGAAGGCTTGCCCAGCTAAGACAGTGAAATTTTCATGAGTTGTTATTGAAGTGAGCGCGATTGTTAGTGCACTTTCTGTTGCTAACTTTTATTTAGCAAAGTATTGAATTTCTAACTTATTGAATGGTGGCATTATCCACGGGTGTAAGGTAAAAACAAGTGTAGAATTTATCTGAAAAACAAATTGAAGAAATATTTAAACACACACACACACACACACACACACACACACACACTCACAACAACAACAACAAAAACAAAAAAAAGTTTTCCAACGTCTTGGCCGGCCGTATTAGTCATGTCTGAAGGAAAATAACTAAATGAACCTATTTCAAGTCTTTTCTTCACGGCTGTTGAGTCACATTTAATCTGAATCAAAATTTTAGGAAAGACTGTTTTAAAACCATGTCTATGGAATCTTGGCACATCTGAACTTGGCATCAAAAGAAGACAATAAATTTATATTTACTGAAATTATTTTTGGTTTAAGTGGCATCAGTGGCAGTGACTGGAACAAAATTTTGACACTCTGAGAAGAAAATGCATGCTGCTGTTGTTTGGGACAATAACTTGCTTTACACCATTTGGGAACAACGAAGCACGGAACCCATTGCATTCGTATTTTCCATGAACTCCCGACAAATCAAATTTATCTTTTATATTTATGCTATGTTTTCACATCAATTTTGTTACTCATTCGTGAAGTACTGACTAATTTAACGCCAAGCAAGGGACGAAAAATAGTTATTAACCAACATGTTTGGTAATGACGTACAGCAGCCGTCACTATGACATGACATATGTCAAACGTTACGTCGGCCAATCATCTATCTATCTGAATTATCCGTGACGTTGCTTACGCGTAAGATTGCATGAATGTGTGTTGTTCGTGGATGTATGAACAACGTCAGCCCAGAATAGGTTCATCTAAGGAAATCGTCGAAGAGTGTAAATATTTTCTGTACATTTGTATAGCATAGCTGAAGTAAGAAGGCAACATTAGAGAGTGTTATAAAAGCAAGAAAAGTGTCCACACAACCCCCACCCGCACCTACTATAATCCAAATCAGTAGAACGCCCCGGCACTGGAAGTTATACCCAGCATCATCACACCATCCAACCAACCCCTCCATTGTCATAAAGCTGTCAATGAATCCCTAACAGTTTCAAATTTTAACAATTCTGAATTGTCCCCTTTTTCTGTACCTGTGTCATTGTAAGAGGCTTCCAGTTCATGCTATTCATGAACATGTTGATGGCCAATAGGAAATTTATCAGATGCTAAAAATGTGTACATAATATATCGCTTTGTGCCATGGAAATGCCTGTTGCAATGCGTATGCGTTAATTACTCACCGACATTACCGACTTTTACATACATAACACGGTCCGTTTTACATATAAGCCACAAACACAGATACATGGGATACAATTTTTTTTTCAGTAAATTTGATAAGGGAAGAAAATTGTCAAAAGCGCTTGTTTCTAAATTTAAACAATAAATTTGAACTCTGCTCTTTCAGCGGCATAAGCGCAGTCTGATCAGTCTAGCCTCAGCATGAAAGATGAAGAATATATATATGCCGAAAAAGACTGATCAGATCCAACGAATGCATCGGTGCTGGACAGTGTGCCGGCTACTCTGACTAGTCAGATTATGCGATGTCCTAAGGCCTGTTTTTCGCGACGCCGCTGCATGACTTTTTGGAAAAGCTAATGCTTTGCGCTAAGCTATATATAAACACTGTTTCTTACACAAGTTTTGGTCTATTTCTTAGGATGTAAAGCCAAATACTTTGCATTGCATTCAGAGTTTCATTTTTTATGCAATCAGTTTATAAAAAACAAAAGAAATGTGGCCAAGTTCAAGGCACTTGTAAAAGAAAAACGTGCTTTCTTAACGGAAATATTTAAAAAAAAAAAAAAAAAAAAACATGTACTATCAAAAATAGAATAAAGTTTCCATCTGTTATATTTAGCAGATGAGACAAATCGGATATGGATAAAATAGACAAAATCGGACGAGGTCTTTGTTTGCTATGTCTGTAAAGAAAATAATGAAGAAATGCTGTTTCAAACCGGAACGTACTTTCCGATCTCTTTGGCTTAATTGCGGCCCTAAAAAAAGTTTAGAACGAATCATTGCAGTACACAATCTCCTGGTATTTTCCGACTAAGCGTGACGTATAGTTTCTTCCGAAAATAACTCGGTATCACTAAACCACTTGAATACTGGCTTGCGCCCGAGAGCGCAAGCCAATAAAAAGACAATGACGTTATTATGGACGTCAGAAATGACGAATTAAAGTAATCATTGACAGTCGCCATCTTTTCCTGAAGTTTTGCGGAATTTCGACAACAAATGAGAATTTGGTGAAGAAAAGTTCATTTTTGACACATCTAAGTAAATTTATGGTATTTTGCAATTTTTCCTTTTGCACGCATTTGAATCTGGTTGTTCATAATTGTTTTATGCACACAGGTAGAGAAATCTTTCATCTTAAAAATCATACGCTCTTCTGAAGTAAAACATTGTGTTAGTTGTCTACCTTGCTGAATGTCACGTGGGGCATGCTTGGGGCAAGTCGATGCAATGAGCATGGGGCATGTTGATACACCATAGAATCCTCCTGTACTGCATGAGCTGTTCACAATAATTGGATGGACTTAATCACTAACTGATGTAGAACTATGTACACTAGTTAAAGCATTTCGGATTTGTATTATTTTAGAATACGATGTATTTTTGGCTTGCGCTTTCGAGCGCAAGCCAGTATTCAAGTGGTTTAGTGATACCGAGTTATTTTCGGAAGAAACGATACGTCACGCTTAGTCGGAAAATACCAGAAGAGTGTGTACACAGTGAGTGTGTACTGCAACGATTCGTTCTAAACTTTTTAGGGCAGCAATTAAACCAAAGAGATCGGAAAGTTCGTTCCGGTTTGAGACAGCATTTCTTCATTATTTACTTCACAGACATAACAAACAAATACCTCGTCCGATTTTGTCTATTTTTATCCATATTCGATTTGCCTCATCTGCTAAAAATAACGATGGAAACTTTACTCTATTTTTGATAGTTCATGTATTTTTTTAAATATTTCCGTTAAAAAGCACGTTTCTCTTTTACAAGTGCCTTGAACTTGGCCACATTTCGTTTGCTTTTTGTAAACTGATGGCATAAAAAATGAAACTGTGAATGCAATGCAAAGTATTTGGCTTTGCATCCTAAGAAATATACCAAAACTTAAGTAAGAAACAGTGTTTATATATAGCTTAGCGCAAAGCATTAGCTTTTCCAAAAATCATGCAGCGGCGTCGCGAAAACTAGGCCTTAGGGCATCACATAATCTGACTAGTCAGAGCAGCCGGCACACTGTCCAGCGCCGATGCATTCGTTGGATCTGATCAGTCTTTTTCGGCATATATATATTCTTCATCTTTCATGCAGAGGCCAGACTGATCAGACTGCGCTTATGCCAGAGTGGGCTGATCTGTGTATCAGTGTAAAATCTGAAAGAGCAGAGTTCAAATTTATTGTTTAAATTTAGAAACAAGCGCTTTTGACGATTTTCTTCCCTTATCACATTTACTGAAAAGAGATAAATTTCATTTGTCGGGAGTTCATGGAAATACGAACGCAATGGGTTCCATACTTTGTTGTTCCCAAATGGTGTAAAGCAAGCTATTGTCCCAAACAACAGCAGCATGCGTTTTCTTCTCAGAGTGTCAAAATTTTGTTCCAGTCACTGCCACTGATGCCACTTAAACCAAAAATAAACTTCAGTAAATATAAATTTATTGTCTTCTTTTGATGCCAAGTTCAGATGTGCCAAGATTCCATAGACATGGGTTTGAAACAGCCTTTCATAAAATTTTGATTCAGGGGGTTTGAAACAGCCTTTCATAAAATTTTGGTTCAGACTAAGTGTGACTCAACAGCCGTGAAGAAAAGACTTAAAATAGGTCCATATAGTTATTTTTCTTGAGACATGCCTAAAACAGCCGGCCAAAACGTCGAAAAACTGTTTTTTTGTTGTTGGTGGTGTGTGTGTGTTTGGGGGGGGGGGGGTTGTGGGTGTGGGTGGGGGTGTGTTTAAATATTTTTTTCAATTTGTTTTTCAAATAAATTCTACACTTGTTTTTACCTTAGACCCGTGGATAATGCCACCATTAAATAGGTTAGAAATTAAATACTTTGCTAATTAAAGTTAGCAACAGAAAGTGCACTAACAATCGGGTTCACGTCAATAAACAACTCATGAAAATTTCACTGTCTTAGCTGGGCAAGCCTTCCTTTTAAAAGGAAATTTTATATTATATTCAAACAATTACATGTATATACAATGGGATTCGAGCCATGTCACAGCAATTCCTACAATTTATGTGTGCGCCCAGCGAAGACTCGATACATCCGCACAGTCTGATCAGAGTCTATGGATAGCTAATACCTTTTCGTGTGGCCAGTGGAGACTCTGACCCGAATGTGATGATGCACAGGCTGGTCTGAGTCTTCGTTGTGCGCATATGTAAATTGTACGAATTGCTGGGCCCCGCCTTTTCAATATAGCATCTATGACAATGAAATGTTCTTTTCCCGTTTAAAATGCTCTAAAGTTTCAGAAAAAAGAATAGAATGTTTTGATCATTTTATCGTACAATTATTCATATATAAACATCCCTTCTAGAGATCTTTTACTGGAGATACATGTAACTCCAATGCCTGAAATAATTTTGATAAATGCATCTACCTAGAAAGCAAGGGACCCCCAATTTATCCATAAAAACGGTCAATTTACTGTAGTATTCGTTGCATGGACTTGTAAAGGCAAGAAAAAAATCTGTATCAACTTGCCCCAAGCGTTGCATCAACATGCCCCACTACTGGGGCAAGTTGATGCAGTCGACCTACTAAAGAAATCTACTAAAACGGAGGGAAAATATACCGAAATTCAAGGATTACTATTTGATTTTAAGTGCAAAAAAGACAGAGCTTTTACTATTCACAAAAATGATCAATATTGGACAGACCGGTCAAGAGATATATCAAGAAGTCTAAAAAGTGCATCAACTATCCCCGGTCTCCCCTACATTACGTCATCAAGTCGTAATACAGGTTTCAAAGCGATGTTGTCTACATTCTTACGACGCCAAATGGAGAGTAAATAGTGTTAAAGAAAGCATGTACCCCAAGCTTTCAGCAATCAAGAACTGCAGGATGGCTCACGAATGGATCAGGCTTGTCCTGCTTTGATCAATGTATCTTCTTTTTGTTGATGAGTTTGCATCTTCATTATTTATAACGACCATCTTGGACACTTTTCCGAAAAAACCGAGGTCGAATTGAAGATGGCAGCCATTTTGAAGTCAATAGCTTGATGCTCTCGAACCAGGAAGCCGGATATCTAATGATATCTAATTAAAAACGGTGACAAAATGTAGTGCCATATTTTAACGCAAATTTTAACGAATAGACTACTCCGTTGAATTTATGCAATAACAACGACCAAACATTTTATCAATGCATCAAAATTGACGTTCGCCATGTTGAAAACCTCGACCATCGGCCTCGGTTGTCAACAACTCCCTCGAAAACCGGCAAACGTTAACGCATGAAAAACCATGTTTGATCCCTGTAGTGATTCCTAGATATGTGCCCCTGGGCAGTTCGTAAATATAGCAGAGGAATCATACTTACTGAGTTTCTTACAGATGAAGTACAACAAAGAATATTGACAACTGCCTTCATACCATCCATGAAACATGTATATACAGCGTTCTGGAACAAAATAATAAATAGCATACACCATAGAATAATCCGTGACACGACAAAACCAATAAACAAGCATTTGCGACCAACGAAGACTAAGATTAGCTAGAGTCTTCGCTGTGAGCTTAAATGGTGTCTAAGGGTCTAAGCTACCTCCATGCCGACAGCGAAAACTTTAATCAGACAGGGCGGATGCCAAGGCTGACCCGAGTCTTCGCTGGGCGCACATGCCACTTTGTTGGTTTTGTCGTGTCGCGGCTCTGATTTAGTCACGAGGACAAAAAGGTATATGGGTGCACCTCTTTTTTTCTCTCTTTTTTTCTTGTTTTTTTTTCTTTCTTTCTTTCTTTCACATTTTTCAGAGGAGAATCCAGTCTGTTTCTCTGGACATTAAAGCTTTTCTTCAGCATGAAGGTAGCTTAGACCCTTAGCTCCCTGTAAGTGCAAAAAGAATACTCTGATCAGGCTTAGTGGGTGCCCATCTGAGTCATCGCTGGGCGCCCATTTCCACTTTATTGGTTTTGTCGTGTCGCGGCTCATTTATGTATTTCATTCAACTGAAAACTTAGTTGAGTTATTTGTGTATTTATTGTTTAATAAATATGGTTTATATGGAGTTGATTGAAATGCTAACAAACTAGGTGACAACTGATATTTCAAAATAATCATTTACTTGTCGTGCAGCAGTTTGCGATTTGAGTCAGAGTGGATAGCTTCATATTTTTTTCCCTATCCACCTCCAATCCCCACCACTACTCCATCATGTGAAAACTGAGGAGGACCTGCCCAGTTTATGTTTGTTTTGTTTCCCTATGATTGACTGTTAGATTCGGACTGAATTATTTTTCTAGCTGGGAATTGGTTAATTTTTGGCTAAATTAACCTATTTTCCCCCCAAGTAATCAGTCTGTGCAACCACAGATGACCCTTACATCTACCTTTAGGTTTTCAGCCAACCCCGCCTGTTTACATAACTTGCCAGTCAGGGATCTCCCCGCAGGGAATCTAACTACTCCTCCGCAGAGGGGTGGCTCACTGCCGCTGCAAGACTTTGTAAAGCACATCAGGCAACCAACTTATGGCATAGGACTGCGCACAGTATCTACTGACTGAACCATTACGGTTAGCTTTTCAGCATTGCGCCGCCTAAGCATTAAGGCAATTAGTAGCCCTGTGTGAGTCCTGTTCCAGCCGCTTTGCTTCTCTCAGTGGTTGGCTGGAATGCTCCTTAGCTGGCTCGGCAGTGTCGCATGGGCCACAAGACCCTTGTGACATCTGAGCTAGTCTCATACATTTCATGACTGGGTTGGTTCTTAGTTGCCAAATTGTTAATGAGGAGGTTTGAGTGAAGTATATAATAAACTGATATAAAATGCACTTTAGTTTCTTTTTCTGCTGCCGATTGAGATTTCTCCATATAAAGTTCATTTTGATCTTATGACGTCGTTTACTAACAGATTTGCTGGTTCCAAGCATATAGATTTTGATATTAAACTCTCATTCTTTCTTAATTTAAATTCCAATTTTCATAAATTTTTTGGCAAATCTATGTTTTATTAAGTTCTATATCAGAAACTGTACCATATATTATTGTGTTTATTTGTATAGCAATTTATCTGAATGAAAAAAAAAATTAAATAACTTAATCCTATTTTATCAGACGGAATGGAGTCCCCTACCTTTCTCACTGCCACGTTCGTATTCGTCATAAATGTAGTCAATGCCCGTCCCGTCTGACCAATCAAAGTTATCCCTACTCCTGTGTAAGCCAATCCATGTTGGTAGACCAACCGGCTCGCTGGATAAAAATTGTTAAGATGACGCTTCAGAAAATTGGTAATTATAGTTTCATAAAAGACGGAATTAAATGTATAAGTAATTGTTTGAGAAAATCAGAAGTTTCTGTTGACAATTTCAGTTTGTAATGTCACTGCGCTAATATCTATGACGTCATAGCTTTGTTATCAAAGCAACTAAGAGTTCACAGTGATGTCAAAATGACGTCATTAAGGTGTCCTAAGTTCTGCCAAAGTACTAAGCACAACAGTTAGTAATTCCATAGTTGCTATGGTAACAGACCTATGATGGCATGGGTATCGGAGCAAAGCAAACAGTGTGTGCCATTCTCCCCTCGAATCTTAAGAGAGTCTACCTGAAATTTATACAATGCAAATGAAATGAAAAAGTCTGTTTTTCTCAAACCAAATAATTCAATTTTCTGTTTTAAGAAACCGAGCCAAATGCGGCAACGAAATAATTACGCTGAACATTGATGGCTTCCATTGGAAAACCATCTTCGCAAGCCAAGGGTACTAAGTCCACTTTGTTCATAAGGAACATAACGGACTTAGTAGCAGTGGCTTGCGAAGATCAGGGAAACCCCATTCTTTATATTTTATCAATGTTTAAAGTTATATTGTCTGCAAGTTTCAATCATTTTGACAAGCAGGGCTCAGCCTAGAGGCCAATTTGGGAGAAATAGTCTCCCTAAGCTGGCTGACTTCTCATTATTTTGAGCTCAGGGAGAAGTGAAAATGTATAGAACTTATAGGAAAATCCAAAATTTAGGTCAAAACTTGTCTCTTTAGTCCTGAAAATGTCGCATAACTTCTCTCTGTCTGAAAGTTCTAGGCTGTACCCTGACACGTTTAAAACATTTATTTTAACCTATT
Organism: Ctena decussata; assembly: GCA_963989385.1. Lineage (NCBI taxonomy): Eukaryota > Metazoa > Mollusca > Bivalvia > Lucinida > Lucinidae > Ctena > Ctena decussata. Next base: position 37,695,097 of record OZ022508.1, read on the forward strand.
GTAAAAGTTGAGTAAAAGTAAATTTTTATCATAAATCTATTCATTACCTCTGAAAAATGCATGAAAATATACTAGCCTGTGTGAAAACGGGAGCCTTTAGCTTTCAAGTAATTTAGATCGGACCGAACGAAATTCCAGACAGTTGATAGTTTACATAAATTACTGTTGTTTTTGTAGCAGTAACTGGGTTAGGTTTGATTTCACCATGAGGGTTTCATGGTCATCTGGTCTCCATTATTGTATTCTTGAATATTATAAACTTATTTCCAAAATAAGTTACTGAAAGTTGCAGACCATATAACTTTAAACACCGATAACCATAAAAAGGTATATTCAACTTTGTTCAATTATTTATCCGCGCAATTGAATACAAAAAAATAAATTCATTATATGGAAACTTGCATTTATTGTTTACATAATTAAACGTTATACTGAATCGCACATCAATATTCCTATGCGGAAATATACATTGACATTAACTTCCTTATAAACTCTCGTTTATTCCTTTACGAGCCCATTGTAAAGTTCATTATAATACAGAAACTCGCATTAATTTCATATAAAATATAAAACCTTATATTCAACTATGACAAAGGAGCTCTGACAGTTTCAAAGCAAAGGACTTCTATGCCTAAGGCGTGAATTTTCCCCACGATTGAAAAGTTATTCGGATCATTGACTTCTGCTTTGCATTTATGACTATGAAATGTAACTTGCATGACCAAAGAATTTTCAAGTGTTTGTGTCTATGTAAAGTACGTTAAAAATACGTTGACGTTGACGTCATTGTTGAGACAAATTGTAAATTATCCTCAGTCTGATCGTTGAAATAATGATTTATTGTATGCATTTCACCCTTTTTGACTTACATTACTTACATAACAGATAACACTGGATAGTTTTGACTATATGTATGTGACCTTGACCTCATTTCAATGTCATGGTCCACAATATAATCCTTGAAGATCACAGTGCTACTGTTGACCATTCTTCTTCTTTGGCTTACTGAGTTTCGTTCCCCCCGTGACCCAGCTTCCCACTTATATATATTGCGTACTTGCATTGCATAAATCTGCTTCATGAAGGAAATGCTGGGTCACGGGGGGGAAGTACTTGTATTTTAATTATAGTGAAGCGTTCTCTTTTGGCCGCTTTTGCCGGAAGTATAACTGTAATTTTGCATGTTTAAATGCCAGTCAGGCGTAACAAAATGAAAAGCATTGCTTTGTATTGTGATATGCGTGTATTTAGCATGCATTTATGACAAAAAATTATGGAATAAATGACTGATTTCAATTTTTTTATTACCTCAAAAAATGAGGTATGCGAAAAACTTGAATTTAGGGTAGGTAGGGTCGCACTGGATTATCTCCCCGTGTCTTTGGGTCTGAATCACAAATGATCTGATTTCATACGGTTTACATATATGTGGAAGCTCTGCTAAGAAAAATCTGCACAATTTATAGTTTTGAAAATTCGGACCTGTCGCGCCGGTCTAATGGGGAGAATCCTCGCCTTAGTCATAGAAGTCCTCTCTCTCTCTCTCTCTCTCTCTCTCAGGGAAACACTTTTTTATCTCATGTTCAGGGAAACACTTATCTCTCTCCCTCTCTCTCTCTCTCTCTTGCACCATATATACTGCTCACAAAAAGTAGGCGATACTATGACATAGAAGCGTGTACAAAAATTAATAATAATGGCTGGGTTAGTTTATTGTTGTATATTGACAGAACACTATTCAAGTAACAATATTCAACTAAAACAGAAACAGTCAATACAGGTCATGTGACCTAGAGCAGCACGTAAATTACTATGGGGTCCACACCTCAATTTCACATCGGCGAAAAAAAAATCTTTTGAACCCTGAGATTTTGTGAATAACAAAATTCTCCATAATTTTTCGAACTGAAAACACCCACTTTGGTAGGCTTTATTGCGATATTTAAGGTGTAGGGCTGTTACAAATGTCACCATATTTGAGACAATTCACCACACAATGGTATCTTTTACGGCTATCATTTTTTCCTGTGAAAAAAACCCGCATAAAACAAGTATCTGTATCTTGTTAACTGAAGCATTAGGCGCCTGTCTTAATAAGGTTTGCATAAAAATTATTAGCCATTGCTGCGCTGGATTCGTGTGAAATTTGGGTGTCGACCCCTTGTCTACTTCCAATTTACTCTAGGTCACGTGACAAGCTTAATCGTTTCAATATTCATATTGTTTTATGAATTATAACAGTTTAATATTCATTCACTTATTTTCCTTACTCCTGCTGCCTAAAATGTCTTAATACCCCTTACTTATTTTGAGCAGTATATATAAGACATATTCAGGGAAACACTTTGTATTTAACGAAAGTTTTTTTCTTCTCGTTCATTGAATAGGCAAATAAACATTACAAGTACTCAAAGGTCCTTTGGAATTTCCTTCTTCCGCGATCATAAACAGCTTAAACAGAAACTTACATCAATTCCCAAACAAAATCGTAATTATCTCTGCTATGAACACTGGCTAAGGAGGCGTTTTCCCGCCGACAAGCCGCTTCGGCGTTGTAGAAGTTCTGTGCTTCATAATGCTTCATCATGATGTACTGATGGTCTCCAAATGCAGCCCAGCATTTCTCTGAAATTTACAAGTTAGGCATGTACAATGAAACTTGAACGACGTTATGTGAAAAGCAATGTGGTCATGAGCGTGTCACAACTTTTAAAATCAGTCTGCGGGCGCACAGTCTAATCTGAATCTTTAGTTTTTGTATACGGCTTAAAGGCTGTTTTCAGGCGACGCCAATAATATGAAATTGAGCTAAATCTTAAATGCAATAACATCTTTTTGTTCATATCAAACCATATCAGTATGGAGACATTTCTATATCGACACATCATTTTTCACATTAACGGGAAAATAATAATAATAAATACTGTGTTTTCTGTCTTGCAATCTTGAATGATAAATACCCGTAGGTAGGTAAGGTTAGGATAGGGTACATGTAGATTAGAATTTGGTAGCATAGGGTAAGATGTGATAAAGCAGAGAAAGGTATGCTAAATAAGTAGGTTATAGTAGGGTATGATATAATAGGATAAAGCTTTCAGGTAAGATAGATAAGTAGATTTTGGTAGGGTAGGGTAAAACATAGGCCTGCAACCCGACTGTAGATATTCAGACAAGCAGAACCTACGAGGGAGACTCGGTGAAAACCGGAAGTCGACCTCACGGCACCGGGGTTAGGTAAAACAAAAAAGATATACTAAAATAGATAAGTAGAGTAAGGTAGGTAGGATAGAATGTGATAAAGCAAAGAAAGTTGCAAGATAGATAAGTAGTAAATGGTAGGATAGGACAGGATAACGCAAAAAAGATATATAAAGATAAGATAGATAAGTAGATTATGACAGGGTAGGATGGAATCAAACAAGGAAATATAAACATGTATTAAGTATGATAAGTAGACTGTGCTAGGATAGGATCACACAAGGAAAGCCCAGGTAATAGGAAGATGTACAGACAAGCAGACAGATAAATGTTCTTACCGCTTTCTTGAACAGAATAACGGCACATCGTCGTCATCAGAATCATGTATCGTATCAGTTCATCTATAGTCATTATTCCAAGAGTATTCCAGTTTCTCTTAACTTTCATAAACCTGAGTAGCAGCCTGATTAGGGTTTGTACTGTTTACCATTCGGCAAACAATTGGATAGTGATAAATTGCAGCACAACTTGAATTGTCACCTTCGAATATTGAAAACTCTACGACTGAAACTAAGACTGCACATAATGATTAAGGTGTATTGCCACACCTCTATCGGTAAGCCTCTATTTCGAAGGGAGAAAACTTTAACAGGACAATGTTTACTTCCATGTCAGGTTGACGAATTCTGTCTTCAGTTGGAGCTACTATTGAAGGAAAGAATTTGCTCTAAGTGAGAGCAAATTCTTTTGTTCAAGACTTGGCCCCATACCCACCCCCTTGTGAAAGGTCCACAGACACCTCCAGATCATACTGATCTCCCTTAGAACTGAATCCATTGCAGCTTAAAAGAGTCAGACGGCATTGGTAAATTGAATACTGCTTCTTAAAAATCAAAGAAATCGCATTTGGCGGTGGACATTTTCTACAAAGTTTATTGTATATAAATTACAAAATCAATTTTATAGCTTAATTAACATCTCAGTGGCACCTAACGAGGTGATCAAATGAACCGCCATCCGCCATATCGGTAGTCGATCTCGACCATTTTTCACTTCGACTTAACCTGAAACTGGTGGTAGGATAAGATATATAGATTTTTTAACGGCCCTTTTAGAGGGAGAAGATAAAAACTGTAAATAACTAAAAGATATAAATAAATAAAAGATATAAATAAATAAAATACATCCTACATCTGTAGTGTAGCATGCACAGCAGGCTCTTGCCTTACATTAGGACGGCCCAATGCTGAAAGTTGTATCACACCTTGGAGCAACAGACAGAACTTTTATAAATTGTTGCTTGGTAGTTTCATTGGGGTTCAATTAGCTGTAACAGGAAAGTATTTACACTTGCCACTGACTTCCCATAGGCGAACCCTTTAGAGCAACTAGCTTCATACACCGATGAAGGACCATTGCTCGTGTGACGTGGTCGTCAAGCGACGTCTTATGTAAACAAACGTTTTGATTGGTCCTTGTAACGTTCGATTGACGCCACGTCAGGGCGACGGCTGTTTAACGTTATGGCCAAACACTAAGTTTTCTTCGACCCATATTTTGACTATTCTACACCAAATTACCATGAAAGCGGCACAGAGAGGTTCACAAACAAAGTGTACATATAAGAATAAAAATTTAATTTTTCAGCATTCATCGTGTGAAGAAGCCAGTGGTCGTCGCTAAAATTCTACTGACAAGAAGCGCTTCGTGCTTCATGAATTTTTAGCTCTGCCCACTGGCTTCATCACACGGTGAACGCTGAAAAATCAAATTTTGATTCTTAAATGACAGACGGATTATAATGACGTCGCGCCACCGAAGAGGTTTTAATAAAGTAACGGGAGGCTCCAATACAAAATAAAGCATTTTCCCAGAAAATCTGACGCTTTGCATGGGACGAATCCAGGAATTTGGGATAGGGGGGGTCAAATTAGCTGAGCGGGGAGGGGTGGTGGTTTCCGATTTGTGCAGTTTGATCAATTTTCCTGAAATTCCCAATGAAAATTAAATAACTAAGGCTGAAGAGGGGGCTCGTTTAATAAATACAGTCACCAGAATACTCACAGCAGGTAAATACAGTCACCAGAATACTCACAGCAGGTAAATACAGTCACCAGAATACTCACAGCAGGTAAATACAGTCACCAGAATACTCACAGCAGGTAAATACAGTCACCAGAATACTCACAGCAGGTAAATACAGTAAACTGTCCTTACCTCCTGTGAGTATTCTGGCCAGGGTGCTCTGTTTGTCATTCTGCCCCCATTTCCTTAAAAGGTCAATTAAGTCCGGTAAAGATATTGGTTGGTTACTGATCATGGTGTCTTAATACATATGAGCCGCGACACGAGAAAACCAACAATGTGGTTGTGCGCGTAGCGCAGACTCAGATCAGCCTGGGCATTTGCCCAGTCTCATCAGAAGCGAGGCGCTTAATGGGTAGCTAAGGGTATAAGCTACCTTGATGCGGACAGCGAAGACTCTGATCAGACTGGGTGGATGCCCAGGCTGACCTGAGTCTGCGCTGGGTGCACAACCACATTGTTGGTTTTCTCGTATCGCGGCTCAATTATACTTACTGCGGTCACTTTAGATGGATACACTTTCACGGGACGCAACTTTTGTCATGTTTATTTTTGCCTCCCTTTTCAGAGGGGGAAATGATTAAAGGAAATAATTTGCTCCTCAAGGAGCAAATTCTTTACCTTAAGAGTTGACCCCTTTTTGAAAGGGTTTCGCCGCTAATGGAAACATACATGAAGTCGCAGAAGTTGTCTCCCTTCGAAGACATGGTGGAAAACGTGACAGTGAACACCTTAATTGGGATGTTGTTGTTATTTTATTTTTTTATGTATTATCTAATCAGTTTTAATTTGTTATCACTAATAATTACATATATATGACAAGACGTACTAGCCACTACACGGGGTACAAAAAAGGTAAGCTCAGTTTAAATACGCAATATTGGTCACAGACAATGGGTGGACGACTTAAGATTTTACGTCCATTTTACAGAATTTCAGTCATATCAGGACGATGGAAGGGTGATAATGAAAGACTGTATGCAATGGAATCCCGTTTACGGCTGGAAATATTTCCGCCTCCAGCGGGTCTCGAACCGTAGACCGCTGGTCTAAGCGGCTTAACTTATTGAGCTACCGAGGCTCCAAGCAAACAGGAAGTTACAAATTTGTTTCCCTTGGGAAAACGCAGACAAACATGGAGGTGTACCCGAACATCTTGAGAATACATTTTTCTTCTTTCTAACAACTTACTGACTGAAACTTCCTGAGAACCTTCTGTTAAAGTTTGACTCGGATATTCACGCTTTCCAGAAGAACTGGGTAGTTTTAGCCTAATTAGTGTGTGAGTTAACTCTGGTTTAGCGTCTCCATAGTCCTATCAGTGGTAAAAATCGTCGAAGCACAAATCTTTATAAAATTGGTGTAGCCTTCAGAACTGATGATAAAATGTCGGTTGCTGTGCTTTTTGTGTCATATAACTAGCAAAAAAGAAGGAAAAAGGTATTTTCAATAAAACTTGACAAGTACGGGTTTTGTTTCTGGTTCCCCGTCGGACAATTAACTTACATGCCTTACATTGTATTTTTATCAACTATTAAACAACTGTACATCGTATTTTTATCTCCTGTACCTTGTATTGTTACCTCTTGTACCTTGTATTTTTACCATGTTATTAAACGTGTGAAATCGAAAGCAGGTCATTTTAGTTGCCAACTAAAACTGACCTAGCTAGTTTTTTTCAAATCGTTTCTATGAGAAACTCAAGGACGTTTTAAATTTTCAAAGCCGGCCAATCACGATCATATACAGTGAGAAGCTTGCAGCGATACTTTTTGATAAAGTATTTCATGCTGATTAAGCAATGGGGCCTTTAACGTCCAATCAACACATAGGTTACACGGAGACGGAACCTCCGTTTAAAGCGACCTTACCATAATCAGAGTACTTCTTTAAGAGCATAAATCTGTCATACCATTGGCAAAATAAAGTTTAACAGCATAGCATCTCTCCAATTACTCTTTTTACCAATCGTGATGTACGTCTTAACATGGTACAATTACCTCTTTTCTGATAACTTTAAGGTGAATGGGTACACTTCCAGGGTAGGTAAGTCTTACAAAATGAATTTGTATCCCATTTCATATGAGGTTTCTTTTAAAGAAAAGAATTTGCTTCCTGAATGAGCAAATTCTTTCCTTTAAAAGTAGCCCCATTTTAGAAGGGCTTCTTTGTCCAGGAGAGCCAACAAGATATCCCAAAACTTGCTTACCCAAGGGCGTAGCTACGTATACGGCAAATACGCAAGTGCGTATTGAAATTTTGTCAAAATTGACAAAATTTCAAAACGCACCTGCAAATTTGCAAGCTAAAAATTTATAAATTAGACAAGATTTCAATACCAATTACCAAAGTGGCTGAAATACTAGCTTTACCTTCAAGAAGTAGAGACTAAAACATGGTTGTGCGTATTATGAAATTGCCCCTAGTTACGCCCCTGTTACCATTTCGAAAATGGCGAAAAACTTGGAATTGTATCCGTTCATCATAAATTTAATTACTGATTTCAGAAACATGGATACCGATTTTGACCAGGATTGGCAACTGTTCACAGCATCAGCTGTCCATTATGACCCCCGCTGTGACGTCTGTGATGGAGACGGTATCGACGTAAAACCTGACATTTTCTGCCTTGACTGTGAGGAGTTCTTGTGCAAGCCCTGTCAAAAAGTTCACTCACGCTTAAATGTGTCCAGAAAGCACAAAGTCCTGCGTGGAAATGATATGCCATCAAGCAACGAAGAATGTAAAACACTTAAGCAATTTGGAACATTTGAAGACTCAGAGAAAGAAACTATATTTATTCCTCCAGGGTCTGGAAAAGACAATTGTCAATGTGGAGCAAACCAGTTAGGCAAGTTGACAAACAGGTCCCCTCTGGAGTTATGCTGTTTGTCACAGATCAGTGCATCAAAAATGCCTCCTGTTAACGCAAAATCTGAATCAGACTTCAGTAATTGTTGTCATATCAGCAAAATTGCAGTAACGCCGGCTGGTCACATACTACTACTTGATGCGTTTAACAGTAGTGTGAAACTCTTCTCGACAGATTGCACTATGTTGTCAACTATTCGTTTTGGTGTTGAAAGTTTGGGAAGCGTTTGTGCAGTTGATAATACAACAGCGATAGTAGGAGTGAATCCGCTAAAGAGGTATGCAGATCAGGCAACCTGGACACTTCATATTTTAAACATCTCTGATTCCACTTCTTCCATGTCAAAGAAGGGCACGATCGTTTTAAGATTACGTTCCAAAGACCGCATATTGGACATGACACTATGTGGAAACAACATATGTTTCGCAGCCTGTGGGTCACATGACAAGACCGCCAAAGTCACAATGACGTCAATGAATGCTACGGAATTGTGGACTGTTGAGAAAGATAAAAATGGCCAGAAACTATTTCAAATGCCGAAGTTCCTAACAGCAATGGCCAGAGACAAACGAACAAAAGTGTTTATCAGTGATACAAGTGTTGAAATTATAACGGCTATAGATGGAATACATGGAGAAGTTGTAAATGTTTGTAAATTACCAGGGATGGGACCAACGGGAATAACATCAGATCAGTTTGGACACGTTTATATTTGTTACAGTAAAGAACGAAAGATCGCGATTTGGTCTGAGGACCTTTCCGAGTCTCATATAATCATACCCAGTCTTCAAGCGGGGCCTGGTGCCATTGCGTGGATCTTTGACAGCTCCCAATTGCTAGTCTCATATAAGCATTGGATAATGAGATCCAGGAATGATGAAAACGTAGATCGATTTCAAGTCTTTGTATCTGTTCGTGACCGATGCTCGATTGCATAAAGAGACGATTGTTTGGCCGGTTGTTTGGTCTGACGATTATTTACGAATTGCTTTCAAATGTAATTTGAAAATGTCGTGACAAATAAATAGACGTATTCGCTAGGACCACGGCACACGGGAGGTTCAAAATACATGTAGTGTATATAACTTACGTCTTCTGTGGAGTATTATATTGCATGCCAGTCCCGACCTCTAGTTTTATGCCTAAATTTACCCGTTTACAAATACCTTTCCTAATAGGACAAATGCATCCACCGAGGGCTGTCTCTAAATGCTATGCTTAATTCTTTTCCGATGTTGTGTTTATTTTTATTCTTTTTGTGTGTGTGTGTTTGTGTGTGTGTGTGTGTGTTTTGTTTTGTTTTGTTTTCAGAAGGGAAGGGGTTTAATGAGTAGCTGCAATAACATAGCTCCGACCTGGTCGAAATATATTGCGATGCCTATTATGGCAGTGTGGTGACACAAAGTACTACCGGCCCCGATAGCTCAGTGGTAGAGCGTCCGTTTCGGGAACGGGAGGTCGTGGGTTCGAATCACGGCCGCGCCATACCAAAGGCGTAAAAATGGTTCTAGGAGCTCCATTGGCTGACGCTCGCCTATAAAGGGTAGTCCCAGGAAGATAAAGTGAAGTCATCAGATAGGTATAATTTGTTACTGGGTACCTTGTTTGTAGCAATAAAAGCTCTACAGAGCATATGTTGTCTGTTTCTAATATGCGACGTTAAATAAAGCTTCTTTATCTTTATCTTTTATGTGACATATAATTCTGTACTAGACGTAAAACTGTCAAAAGCCAACATATTGTGAGGCGCATTATGTTCTTAGCTCACATCAGCTGAAAAATAAAGTGAGCTTATTGTCCCCTGACGCATTTGCAGTATGCATTCGACTATAGCAATGGGTTCCGTCTGTCTGTCAAACTGTCCGTCCTATGTTTAATCTGATTGTCATGAAACTTTTAGGATATTATTATCACTGCTTGACATGGGTCATATTAAAGCTTCGTCATGATCAAATCCTTTGACAGAGTTACGGCTTTATCTGTCAATCTAATCAAATCTTGTGACCGCAAATCCTCATTCAATTTTCAGCCGATTATCATAAAACTTTCAGGATAAAGTTATCACCATTTGACATTTATGATCGGAACCTTTCAGAGTTGCAGCCTTTGATCTGTCCACTGGGATTGGAATCTTGTGCCCATAACTCCTCTTTTCATTTTCATCCAATTTTCATGAATCTTTCAGGATATTGTGATCACTTTCAGGATATTGTGATCACATTGTATCGGAGTTATGTTGGAGCCCTTTCTGCCAGAGGTAAAGCATTTTTAAGTCCTGTAATATGTCTTGTGGCCACAACTCATCCTTCATAAAACTTTCAAGATATTGTTATCACCATCTGAATTAGATCATACATGTAATTTATTGGGGGGCCAGGGTCACACCTTTTCTTTTAGTAAAATTACTGCCTTTGATCAATCCAGTAAATTAAATATTGCAGCTGCAACTCATACATTTTGAGCCAATGTTCATAATTGGACATTCAATTGTTCAGAAGTAAATCTCATTACATCAAAGTTATGATCTTTTCTTCCAGAGTTAAGGTCCCTGATCTGTCCAACAACTTATAACTTATGGTAGGCACTACTACTTACTTGTATGAAACTTACCAGAAATTAAGTTCAATACTTGTTTTAAGTTGGTCACATGATCACACGATTTTGCCTGTACTGGAACATTTGAGCACATCACTCAACATGTAGTCACGACTCCTTTCAAAATCAAATAATGGGCACAGCAAGCAGCCTATAGGCACTAATTGCCTACTGCTTTCCTACTCCTAACAAATAGTAGGCAGCTCCTCAAGTGCATGCGTGATGACACTATGTTTAAATACAGCCCAAAGGCAGTCTAGGAATGACTGTTGGCAACTGTCTCGATTTTTTTTATTATAAATAATGGTCTGATAGTAAAACAAAACAAACAGAATGAGCTTGACTCCAATTTATTAAAATTTTATGACCTTTTTTCAACATCACATGATAATGTCTAGTTTTACATTTGCAAGTATGAACAATAAACATGTATAAGTTAGAGTTTCTACATGATGATATTAATGTATAGAGGCATATGCTACACAATCAACTGATGTGAAAACTGCATTTGTTAGAGACCTAAATGTCTGCAATATGTCCCTTCTCCGTTTTCCAATTTCGTCTGCAGATGTGTTTGAAATGATGAATTTTTGTGCACAGATCACAGTGGGCTATTGGTATTTTGCATAACAGAACAGCAACTAGCCACTTCCTCTCCCATAGGCACCACCCTCCTGGTTTCCTAAATGAGTAAGTATTGATTATAATTAATTTGGTTGCTAAATTTGCATATTATTTCACAGAATAAAATGCAATGATTACATCCCTTGTATCAATGCAATTTATTCCGTAAATCATCTCTGTTCCATTCTGTTCCACAAAATACCAATAGCGTCAGAGTGTCCATATATTTTCTGATATAAGCAACTTCTTTGTCCGCATTCTCGATGAAAATATGTCCTCAAGTAAAATATTTATGAATAAACTTCCTTCTCCTTGTGTTTCTGACATTTTACACAGGGGTACAACTGTTGTACTTTCTGTTTGCTTCTCTGGATGGTGAAGCCCTCCCAAATTGGGGCTCACTCTAAAAGGAAATAATTTGCTCCTAGAGTAGCAAATTATATTAAGATTTATATAAGAAAGAAGGCAAAACTGAATACAATATTCACTTTGAACAAGGGCTTCGCAAGCGGCGCATAATACGCCCGTTTTAATGTCATAAAGGAGTATGGAATGAACAAGATTGTTTACAAAAGGATGGATAGGCAGACAAACAGGGGCAACCACTTTATAACTAATGACGGCAACATTATTCAAATATTTAACACATCAAATACTATGAGTATACCAAAAATCAGCTTCAAAGTTATTGTGGCTCAAAAGTTGAGTAATGCCATAGTTGAACAAGGGAGATAATTCATAAACTAAATATACTAGATTCTTGGCTCTACTACATTCCCCTGACAAAATCACATGTAGGGTTAAGGAATCACAGAGGAAACAGGAAATTTATGCAAGGGCAGATAATTCAGTAAGCCAGAGTTGTGGTTCTTGCTCGGAATACATTGCCCCATTATTATACATATTCCTACAAAGTTCCATTCTAATATTTCAAAAGGTTAAGGAGATATGGAGTGACTGAGAAATGCCTAAAATTACTTATCAAAGGGAAGTAACTCCAAAATGAAGAAAGGGGGAGCAACCATTCTTGTATGCCACGCATCGTCTTGTGATCATGCACATTGCTATAAAGTTTCATCATGATATTCCAAACGGTTACACAGTTAAGGTATGCACAAGATATGTATACACAAAAATAACCATAATCAACTAATGAAAGGGATGTAACTCTAAAATGAAGAAAGGGAGAGCAGCCATTTTTGTACGCGACACATCTTTGAGACTTCATACACATTGCTGTGAAGTTTCATGAAGATATCCCAAACGGTTATCTAGTTATGGCGCGCACAAGACTGGCAGGGAAAAAATTAATCAAAGGGGCATAACTTGGAAACTAAGGAAGGGGGAGCAACCACTTCTGTACGCAACACGTTCCCCCAACCTAATACATATTCCTACCAAATATCATGAATATATCCCAAACGGTTAATGAGTTATGGAGCGCACAAGAATGTTTACGGACGGACGGACGGACGGACAGACGGACGGACGGACGGACGGACGGACGGACGGACAGCGCCATGACATAATACGTCCGTTTTTTCAAAACGGGCGTATAAAAATCTGAGCCACGACACAACAAAACAGACAAAGTGGCAGTGCATCTGCCCAGTCTGTGCTGTCACCATGAAGTAAGCTTAAACCCTTAGTTATTCTTTGGGCAGAGTCTGTGCTGTCACCATGGAATTAGCTTAAGACATTTAGTTATTCTTTGAGCACACAGTGAAGACTCTGATCAGACTGGGCAGAGTCTTCGCTGGGCAAACATGCCACTTTGTTGGTTTTGTCATGTAGTCTCAATTCTGTGGACAAAGAAACTGGACAGGAAGCTTAATGCCAACAGTAAGCATTTTAACATATATTTGATAAATAGCTATAATATGCCAAAAGGATTCTTATTGTATCTGGGAAGAGCTAGACTCAGATCAGCCTGTGCATCCCCACTGTCATGTCAAAGTGTTTGCTGTTTACCACACTAAGTTAGGGTCAGAGCTCAAGTTTTCTTATCACTAAAAAAAAATGCTAAGCAATAATATGGATATAATCCCTGAATAATCCCTTTTAGCCCTTCTTATTTAGAACACAACAAGGGCCAACAGTTGTATCTTATCAGACTGTGTGAGCGGGCAAGCTGGAAGAGTCTTTGCAGTTTTGCATCCTTTTTGCATGTGGCTGCTATTTTTACAGCATGTCATATTTTGCATGGCTTCATTCCAGCTAAACTAAACCATTGAGAATTAACTGACAACATGATGAAACAATTACTACCAATACTTTTAATGAAATATTCCCCCTTTTGAGTACAGCTTTAAATTGAAATCAATGAAGTGTTCACTTGCATGAGCGCCAAAAATGAGAATAGTTGAATTTGCAACAAGCATAGATCCAGATGAGGTGGCTCATAATGAGCCAACTCATCTGGTTCTACACTGTTTGCCCTCTAGTCTTAAATTTCTTGATAAAGGCTAGCATGAACAATTTCTGGTATGTTGAAGATGTAAATTTTTTGGTCTGCTGTTTAAGCCCTAATAGGTTTAATAATCTGTATATCAGGGCCCAGTTGTTCAAAGCATTGTTAGCCTAACAAGCTCATTAAGAGGTCAACTCGTTAAGTGTTTTTTGATTTTATAGCCAAAAAACTGATATTTTTGGTTGAAAATATGTAAGAAGCTTTTGCAATGCAAAAGCTTCTTACATTTTTTCAACAAAAAATATTGGCATATTTGCAATATTAACATTTGAAATGTTAACGGCTTGCTAACTAACTATGTCGTTAGTTTTGAACAACTGGGCCCTCAGTACTTTTACAATGTTATTACGGTGATAAAATAGTGGAAGCCTCAAAATCTAGCTGCCGTATGTAGCTTTGACAAGGATTTCAAGATGAAATGAACGATCTGAAGAAGTACAATATCTGCAGAGAAAGTTTTCAGATGACAATGACCTAGGCTAGGAGCTGTACAAATTATGCTGATGTTAAAAACTATGTATGAAATTCTAAATCGACCAACTTAATCAACAAATGACTGAGATTTACCATATTATTCTGCTATAACACTGTTTTTCTATCTCTAGAAAGACCCCAAATATCTAAATCAGTCATAAAATTCAGCTATGAGATGGGGTTTTCCTTCCAAAAAAAAGTCCCAAAAATCTAGAAATCTAGATCCATCTTATACAATCCCCAGAATCTAGATCCATCTTACAAGATGGATCTAGATTCTTTGAATTGTTTTGGAAGGAACAACCCTCCATCTTATAACCAAAGAATTGAGGTATGCAGTGTAATGGGTTTCTCCATTTTCTCACGAGAGAGTCAAGCAATAGCTAGTCACCCTGTTCATCTAACGGGACATCTAACATACTAAAATATGTCTACAGTATGACTGAAAGTTGATGAATATAGCAAGGTAGAAAAAAATATAGATTTTACTATGAACTCTAAAAAGTATGGTTAATGGAAAAACTACAGGGATGGGACCTCTGCACTTTTTTTACAGGAAAATAAAAATTTATCTCAATCTTTGCCATAAATATGATACTAGAAATATCTAGGCAAACAATGTAGATCTGGATCAGACTGTCTGATCAGGATCTGCACTGTTTGCCATTAAGCTAACAAAATGGATGTAGTTTTATAAAATACCTCAAAAAATAATAATAAAAGATGGTAGAGAAGTGAATATATACAGACAATTCACTGAATGCTTGTCAAATTATTTTGAGTGGAGAGTGGATGTATTTACATGTCATTAATGAGTAAAACTCTTCATATCTTAAAAAAAATTGACCATAAACAAAACAACTTACTGTGTACTATAAAAATATGCATATAGAGCAGTGATTTTTAACTTGTGTTCTATATAAGCATAGAAGGTATTGTACAACATTTGAATTATGTGCAGAAGAAAAACTTCTAACTATACAACTTTGAAATATGCACCTATGGCTAAACTAGGTATCTCTGACACCTTAACTCTCATTCAGAAACAGATGACTCAGATTAATCTTTCATATAAACAACACTGACTGAAGTGTTACACAATCATGTATATAAGCACAAGCAAAAATTAATAAAAAACATAGCACAAATTGGCTTGCAAATGAGAGGTTTATATCCATTAGTATACAAATACGCTGAGTATAGTTATGACTTTTTTATGTACTTTAGTTGAGCATTCATACACTGATTGATTGATTGATTTGTTGCTTTACGTCCACAGTTAACAGCTATGGTCATGTCAGGATGGTCAGTTAATCTAGCCACACTATTCCTGGGCAGGCTTAAACCTCCTAAGTGGTTAACCAGTACTAAGTACACATACTTTTGCCAGTAACTGACAACTGCCATTCTTGAATCATCGGAAGGAGAAACTAAAGTATGTGGCCAGACCGGGTATCGAACCCAGGACCTCTGACTTATGAGTCAGGTGGCCTACAAATTGCGCTACGCAGCCTGAGCATTCATACAAGAATTCGACTAAGTTAAATGTAAGCCAAACTGTTACTATACTCTTACTAGAAAGACAGAAGCCAAGCTATCAATACTAAATGCACTATCTATTTAAATATTGTATTTATATTGTGGTAAAAAATCTTAGCATTAGGACAGATAGGCTGACCCAGACCAGACTGCTTCCATGCTGTCTGGTCAGGGGCTACACTGTTTGCCATTCCATCTGCATCTTTTTGACACATTACCATAAAAACTCTATATATTGGGACAGTGAGGTCTGAGCAAATAGTGCAAACCCAGATAAGACCAGGGTTTACACTATTTGCCATCCCATTTGCATTTTTTGCACACATTACTGCACTTTAAAACCAAACTGTTCCAATTTTACGACAGTTATGGTAATTATTTTTGGTGTCCCAATATTTAGAATTTTTACGGTATTGCAATGAAAACTGAACTGTTCCGTTTTGAAGACAGTTACTTTAGGTGTCCCAATTTTGTTTACGTTTTCATGGTAGATATAATTCAGATACCTCTACGGCTCTAATGCTTCTATTCAGATGTGTACATTTTTTTAAAGTGCCTATTTGTGGGGGATATTTTGCAAACATACCTGCATACATTGCAATCCTTCATTTATTGCTCCATAGGAGCAGTCTGATCTACAGCTACACTGTTTGCTAAATCATTTTTGTTGGAATATTTATGAGATATATAATACGATATGTGCCTCATTACACAAAATGTTTATAAAGTCCTGTAGAAGAGTTTTGTAACAATATAAAGGCAAAATATTCAAACAGTCACATTAAGCATGGAAATACGTGGTCCCAAAGCACACTAACGTTAGCATGATGCAAACAAATCAAATGGGAGAGAAGCATTAAAGCATAATTATGCATTTACGTACAATATATTTTTCTACGCCTGATAACATGAAATGGGACATAACATTATATATTGTATATTGCACAGCAAAAGATCTAATATTGTTATGAAGTAAGTGTGTTACCAAATATCATCTTTCATCTCACTGTTATTGTGAAGTATATGACATACAGTAATGTGCGTATATCTTGGGACACGTAAAAAAAATGAATTTTCCATTTGGGACAAATGGAAAATTTATTATTTTAGGTGTCCCAATACTTAAGCACATTAGGGCACTTGCTAACAAGCATATCTAACAAATACCATTAATATTAGCATTAACATTATAGCCTTGTTTCAATGATTTATATTTGAGCCTTGACACGACAAAACCAATAAAAAGGCATGTGCGCCCAGTACAGACTCGGATTAGCCTGGGTATCCGCCCAGTCTTATCAGAGTCTTTGCTGTCCACATGGAGTTTGCTTAGACTTTCAGCTACTCTTTCAGCACACAGGGAAGACTCTGATCAGACCGGGCAAATGCCCAGGCTGGTCTGAATCTTCGCACGGCACATATACCACTTTGTTTGTTTTCTCATGTCCAGGCTCATGTATGCCAAGACTAAAATTTTCATAAAATCTGACAACGTTTTGTTAAAAATTATGTATTCATTGCAAATTCTGACACAGATGCTGATTTCTATATGATCTTAATTGTTCATAAAGATTATGTAAAGAAGCTGCAGAATACGACAAGGTTATGTGTCATTTGAAATTATAAAGTAACGTAAGTTTATACCTATAAAGAGAAGCATTTCTCTGTACATGAGGAGCAGCTGTAGGGTAGTGGATAACACTCCGGACTACCAATCCAGGGATCGCAAGATCTATCCCCCGCTTCTCCGGTCTTTCGGATGAGACTTTAAACCAAGGTCCCGTTTCCATATAACCTCATTGTTGGTGGGACGCTAAACCCGAGTTCACTCACTCACTCACTCACTCACTCACTCTGTAATGCTAATATCACTCAAAAATAAGCTTCAAAGTTTCTCAGTGATGCTATCTACAACTGACAATAATGAAAACCTATTGTATCTTGATAATGATATATTAAAGCAATTTAACTAGGTTTAAGATGGGATCATGGATAAATGTATGGAAATGGAGATCATAGACATTTTAAACCTGTACCTCATTCACCTTTCCCAGTCACAGCTAGAATGTCACTCAAAATTGAGAAGCCCGGTGGCTCAGTGGTTAGTGTACTTGACTCTGAAGCTTGATGTTGTGGGTTCGATTCCCACCCCAGGCAAAGTCTTCCTATGTCCGAACGCGTTTTTCTAGCATCATTTGCAGGGATGATGTTAACAAGTGTGCCGTCCTTTGGACTGGAATGCTAACTGGAGGCTCCCTTTGCAGGGAGACTCATCCCCTATGCAGGTTAAAGATCTCTACTATAGCTACATGTATATATGTAGGTTTTCATCCTGCAACACCGTAGTGTACACAAGTACACCATCTGTGTCCCACTCGGGGGGTTAAGACGTAATGGTAGAAATGGAAGATAGATTGGGGGGGGGGGGGGGGGGGGGGGGGGGGGCCTTCATCCTGCAACACCGTAGTGTACACAAGTACACCATCTGTGTCCCCCTCGGGGGGGTTAAGACGTAATGGAAGAAATGGAAGATAGATTTGGGGGGGGGGGGGGGGGGGGGGGGGGGGGGGGGGGGGGGGAGGGGGGGATTAAGATAGATAGATAGCTGACAGTGTATAACTGACAAATGCAATGACAACCTAGCATGTGACTCAGTCCCACAAATAAATTCGTCTACGTTGAATGTCCCACCATATGTCCATGTCTTTACAATTAATGAAGTGATGCATACCTGTTTAAAGAAGGTGTGACTTTTAAAAAGTGAATTATACCATTGTTGCGGTCAAATTCAATTTTCATGTAATTTCTATGAAAATTTTATACATATACAAATAATTACTTGGGAAAATGAAATCTCTCTGTTATATTCCAGGGGCCGTATTTACAAAACGACTCAAGTGGTGGCTATGCTGTTGCTAAGGCTGAATTTTTATGAAGGAGATTCCCTACAACTATGAAATTTGCTCTGGAGGAACAGTCTGAAAAAGACTGTTCCTCCAGAGCAAATTTCGTAGTTGTAGGGAATCTCCTTCATAGAAATTTAGCCTTAGCAACGACTTAAGTCGTTATATAAATATGGCCCCCCTTTATCTGTATCAAATCTACTGCCAGGGAAGCAAATAGTAATCTGTTGAAATGTCTCTCTTGTAAACCAAGAAAACAAACTGTGGAGATTATCCTATTCACCGGTCTATTTATGATTTCCCTTTAGGTTCATCTAGATCCTACTACGAATAGACACATCAATCAACATGCATATCCTGGTACATCAGTGACATAGGGCAGTCTACTTAATTCTATAGACTGATCACATTCTTCATTTTTCCGCATATTGCTCAGGACCACAATGTCTCATTTGCAGCTAGATGCTGGCAAGAAACAAATACAGACGATCTCAAAATTACAGTTTTCTGTTCATACATTATTCAACCATGACAATTAATACTGACTATCCAACACATAGTATCACAATATACCTGATTGGTCCTACAAAGCATCTCCTAAATAGATATATTTCTACATCATTCTATTTATTAAGTAGTTTCTGACAATCAGAAACAGGTTTATTGTATAAAATATTTTTCATGATTCTATTAAACAGTATTTCTGCTTGAAAAAATATAACAGTCAAAGTTATCCTGCACAAACACCTGAATAATGAGATGGTTATCAGTCAGAACACCTCTAGACTGCATACTTAAGTATATATAAATGCCCCATTCTGCTTTCACTACCTCTGTTTTAAGGTTATGATACCCTCTATACTGACATACAGAATGGACCTTGGGCTTTAGCAAATCCCAAAGAGAACAGGATTTGATATAACCAGCAGCATTTTATCTAATTAGCAATCGGACAATGAGAGTATTTACAGATGATTCTGAGATCATTTTCTTAATTCTCCATAAAGTTACTGTAATGTGCCTAAATTTTGGGACTCCTAAAATGATTAATTTTCCATTTGGAGCAAATGGAAAATTAATTATTTTAGGTGTCCCAATACTTACACACATTATGGTATATGTTGCAGCATCTCACTGGATCATCACTACGAGATAATTCTAATATGATGTAATAGTGTATATAGTAGTGGAGAATGTAAGTATATACCAGTGTATGTATATAAGTGGAGAAATAAAAGTATATATCTATGCATCTCTTTAGAATCGTCTCAGAATTTATTTCAATGAGAGGCTGTAACATAAATAAGAAAATAATCTATTAATCTTTCTAAAATACTCCTCTTGTCTGAAGCTTTCCTGTTTCTATTGGGTGTGACTGTAACTTTACTTCCTTGCTCTAGACTAGGTGAATATCATCGCCACCAGACATTATATGCAACCACAGCACCTGCAGCTACAATACCAGCTCCAGCAACTAATATCAGCTGATTTCTAGGTGTACCAAAATATTCTTCTATAGCTTCCTGCAATATTAAGAAAAATAAACACTATTCATCTGGGCCCAATTGTTCAAAACTAACGACGTTAATAGTTAACATTTCGTTAAAATTTCAAACATAAATATTTCAAATACACCAATATTTTTGTTGAAAAAATGTGAGAAGCTTGCACTGCAAAAGCTTCTCCTATTTTTACAACAAAACGTATCAGTGTATTTCGTTATAAAGTTCTGAAACACTTAACAGGAGTTTTTGTTTGAGAAATCTGAAGTTTCTGTTGATAGAATTTCAGTTTGTAATGTCTTTAAAAATTTGGCAGAGCATGGCATCAATCAGTTACCACAGCAACTATGGAATTGCCCACTGGTGTACTTAGTACCTAGGCAAAATGACATCTCAATGTTGTCACTTTGAAATCAGTATGACATCTTAATTGCTATGGAAACAAATCTATGATGTCGTCGATATAGGAGCATGGCAAACAGTGTTTACCATGCTCCCTCATTTTTTCAATGACATTACAAACTGAAATTCTTTAGCAGAACTTCAGATGTTCTCAATAAATAATTATTCTCAAGTCATATAACTCTGTGTTTACTATGACTGAGGGCATAGGAACAGACCATGTGTAAAAAAGAGACAGCTTTACAAGATAATTGTATGAAAATGACCATTTAATGATTAATGCTTTAATGATTGTGAATATACTGAAAAGAAACTTACCCAACCACCTCTTTCTATTATCCAAGGTGCCACTGAATCAACTATGAAATTTATAACCCAATTTATAATTGCTCTAATTAGTGGTATTTTGTCTAATGCCTGCAAAAATAAATATAGAAATATATCAGTGTTGCCATGTACAGTAAAAACTTAAATAATCATGAAACAGTTTTCTTTTTTATAGCTCTCTTCAAAGAGTCTCATTACTTGCTAAAAATTGACCAAAAAAAGCAGCTTGTTAATAAGTAAATCAAAATTTCTAAGTAATATATAGTCTAAAATTCATTCCTGACAATTCAAGATGGTTTGGCAATATTTATTAAAAAATCCATTTGAAAATTTAATTACTACTTCATTTCAATTACATCTATATTTGATTCATCATCTTTTCACTGTATAATGTTTTAAACTATTCATTCAATTCAGACATGACACACCAACAAATTAAATGGAGTAAACTGACCAGTTACATTTTTGCAAAAAGAACCGCCATTTACAGGGAGAAAATACAAAAGCCAGTTATACCTTACAAACCATTTTATAACCAAAATAAAATAGAGCTACAATTCTTCCCCATGTTATTATACCATCCCTGAAAAAATCGTTGGCGACGTTGAGAAATGTCTGTTGTGGAGCGTCTGGAGGCACTTTACTGATTATTCTGAAATGAAGCATAAATGAGACGTATGGTCTGCACAAACTGCAAACTATCTGATCAGACTACACATACGTGCAGTCTGATAAGAGTCTTTATTGTTTGCTATGTAGATGCATCGGGGTAAAAAGGTGGGAAGGCTCTTTATCTGGCTGTGCAAGAGCCAAACAGGTCTTCCCTATTCATGCAATTGATTATGAAAGTTTGGTAATATTATGTACAATAAATGTATAAATGTATTACCGGTATATGCACAAACAGCAAAGAATCAGACCAGACTGCACATATGTTCATTCTGATCAGAATCTTTATTTATGCATAATTACTAAGGCTCCAAAAATGGAAAAGCTTTTGTTCTGGCAGCACAGCAGATCAGGCTAATAGTGGACATACAAGTAATCATGGAAGTTTGGTAATATTAAGAAGGCACTGCCTTCTGCCTCCATTCCGAGGAAATAAAATAATAATTTCTGTAGCAACAGGTTAAGAAGAAGTGAAAGACTTTTTATAAATTTACACGTGTTAATTACCATTAAAAACTAATGTAGTTAACCAGTTATACCACCCTTACCAGAAAATGCCAACTTTAGCACAAAATACTTTGCAATGAGCAAGGTCTACACTGATAAGGTTGGTATAAAATAGTTATACCATGGTTTGTCCAAAGCTTGTGGTTTATCACCTTGAACAGGCAGACAAACCATGGTATAAATATCACATCATCAAAGCTTCATGATCAGATGGAAACGTATCTCAGTCTGAGAACAATTTCTGAGGTTGTCCCAATCCCATTTCATCGCTTGCTGATTAATAATGAGGTGATACCAATGTATTTCCAGCAATATATAGATTATGTATTTTCATCCATTTAAGCACTTAAGACAAACTGCAATAAGGATATCTTAACCCTTAATGCGCCAAAAAACAGACGACAAAAGTTACGTCTGCAGAATTTCAAAAAATGTTTCATCCAAGCAATATCATATTGAGAATTCGAACACAAGAGGGCAAACAGTGTAGATTCAGATGAGGTGGCTCATTATGAGCTACCTCATCTGGATCTACAATGTTTGCCAATTCAACAATTTTAATTTTTGGCGCTTTAAGGGTTAAGTAACAGCTGCAGATCACCAGAGCAAAACTGGGCTCCTCAGGGTAATGATGTCATTATGGTGACCTAGAAATGTCTAGAAATCTCTGAAGTGAAAAAGTTAAGTCTGGACATAAACTTAGCTTCAGGAACGTAAATATATATAGAAAATGTATGATTGTATGTATGTAGAATTGTTGAGACGTTAATAAACTAATAAACTTGCTGAAACATCAAGACGCCAAGAAACACCAACTGTGGCCATACCTTTGCATTTTCTGATCCTGATCAAGTTCATCAGCTATACATCTTAAAGCTCTGGCTATCTCCTTCATGTGTTCCATAGGTGGACCTATAGAAATAGAAAGATTAAAACAACATTGTATTTAACTCACACTGTACAACCACATAAAGTGATGACAGATTTTTAGTAGTATAGTCTATTTTTACAAGCAACTTCAGATATCTTAAACTGGAACAGTTTGGTTTCACAATGCACTAATACATCCAAAAGATGCTCAAAGTAGACCCTGATAAAGAAGCAGTCTCATTTGGGTCTCCACTGTTTGCCCAGACCTATCCGCACCACTGTTAGCTACCTCCATATAGCTCAAAAGCAAAACACGATAAATGTATGTCAGAGGTCCACTGCAAATACATGAGTTAAGGCACTGTCTTTTTTATTCTATTTTTTTTCTTCTAATGCTCTCTAAAAACAGGTTGTGGTCATACACATCAGGCCAACCTTAAAAATACCTTTGTTTCCCCATTCTCAATCCTGTCAAAAAGAATAGGGTTTGTCGAAAATAGTAAAATGAATTTAAAAATATGAGAAATTTATCATAAACACCTAACTATTCAAAACAGCAGAGTGTTTATGCAAGAACTGCAGTGGAATGTTGTACTGGAAAATAACATTTAAAGGAAACTTCTCTTATAGAATGTATAAATTTTGGTGAAGGAAACAATAATTTTTGGACAGGGCCTTTTTTTAGGATCAGTCACATAAGAGAAAACAAAAATTATTTTATTTTTAGCCTTACTGCACAAAACTCATACAATGTATGTTCTTTTTTGCCTTTTTTTTTTTTATTGCTTTCCTTTTGTTTGTTTAAATGGAGAGTCAACAGAAATTACATCAAAATATTATCACAAACCTGCTGTATTTGGCCCTATTATTATTGTTACAATGTCAAAGTGTATGGGTATACCGCCATATTTTTCTGCCATTTTTACAAAGAAGGACAACTTTTATGACTTTCTGTTAGCTTCCCTAGACAAAGAAACTTTCCAAAAATGGAGTTACCTTTAAATGAAAGTATTTTCAGGTAGGGGTGCAAATTATTTCTTTTAAGTGCTGACTCCCATTACAAAGGGAGGCACACAACCTTTCATAATCACCCTCTTGATGTCCTGATATGACTGAAATACTGCTGAAAAGGACGTAAAATTGCAAGTCATCTATCCATCATTTAATAGTTGACTACTAAAATAAGCAATTGCAAAAATTTCCTAGTTTACACTGTCAAATGCCATAAAAATTCTAAAAAGTTTAAACTGAGACACCTAGGTAATTACCATATCTGACCTTAAATAGAATAGTCTGGTTTACAATGTAATTACCATAATTGACCCATTTAGTGCCCTGTGCGCTTAGCTTTTTCAAACTGACGGTAAATAGTTGTAGCAAAATTTCTTTCTTATAATAAGCACACATTTCAACGATTTATTATATATTCAAAGAAACAAATTTAAAGGTATCATCGGAGAAAAGCTGCTTATGGTCATAGAAGGATAGCGAAGCTTCACAAATGAAAAATGAAAGATTTTGTAGCATTTTTCAGCATTTGTAAATTAACAAACAAAGGGATAAAGTCATAAAAATATACTATGCACAATAAATATAGCAATTTTTTTGTATGTGTCAGATCCACCATATTAGAATTTTATTGTCACTTTACTGCATAAAGATATAAAGGCCGATCATTCGAGATAGACTGGCAGGTAAAAGATTCAAAATTGCTCAGTTGTAGCATTTGAACTACCATGACGTCAGTTTTTGAGACCATTGTATCTGAAGGACATTTTTGATCATATACAAAATCCAAAACTATAATGAGGCGGCTGGTTTGCTGTTAAAACAAAGGAAAACACTCTAAAACATTTGAATATGCTACGAGTATGAGGTTTACAGAGTTCCAAAATTTGACGTTTTACCTTGTTTTTACGTTATCGTCTTAAAAAGTTGTTTCTAATCGGTATTTCTTGAATCCCTTTCGACTGAATGATTGTTTGGTATCCACAAATATGATAACGTAAACCATTTAGAAAGAAAATTCTTCCCGGATATGGAGCATAAGTCAAAATTCTCAGACTAACATCATCATTTTCTCACAGTTACGCTACACTTTAACGAAGAAACTTCACAGTTAAATTAATCATGGTGTGACATTTAATTTTAGCCTATTGGTTTTTCTCGGGTTTTGATTCTGCATTGAACTGAGGAACCTGTAAACCCGTGCACATTGGACCGAATTATAACGTTTTTAACGTCAACTGCGCAGGCTAAGATTCGTCAGTTGTTAAGCTTAACCCTATCTTTTACACCTTCAATAGCGTTGGCAAAAAACTGGGCATAAAAATGACGAAAAAGACCATACAAAAAATTACATGCTTGCCATTTTTATGTTGCTTTTTAATGGGTGCGAATTTCGGCTAATGACCAATTCCATGCTTATCATTTTTCCCCAATATTGTTTCTAAAGATGGCCTCTGTAATCCCATGGTATCTTAAGCACCAAATACGGTTTCTTTCAATGCAATTTAATTTCGCTCAAAGTTTCACTTTAGTAATGAGAAAAATTGCAGAGTATAAAAATTTGCTAAATATATTTTGCATAGAATATATCACTTATAGTCATATGCCAAAAAAAAACTCCATGATGTGTGCCTATAGGGGCACATGCTATAATTAGGTCAAATACGGTATGCACCCAAAAAGATGCAGATGAAATGGCTAACAGTGTAGGCCATGATCAGACTGCAGTCTGACCGGGATCTACACCGTTTGCTCAAACCATTTGTCACAATACTTAGAATTTTACAGTAGTCAAGCTACTTCAAAATTCTGCAATAAACATCTAACTTTCCAAAGGGCAGCAAAAAGCAGATAGTAACTGCTCAAAACAGATGATCAACAAACACTAAGATCACAACTTCATCAAGTGTTCTAGCAAAACTGCAAACAAAGCAATGTAAATTGTCCCATGATCAAATCAACAATTCCAGTTACATGTACTACATGTATCTCTTAACACTAAAGCATTCTTAAGCACAGTGAGTAACAGTGTGCATGTTAAGTGCCAAAAATGAAAATAGTTCAATTTGCTAACAATGTAGAGTCAGATAAGGCAGCTCATATTAATGAGCTGCCTAATCTTTCTCTACAATGTTTGCCCTTTAGACTTAGAACTGTTAAAATAATATAGCTTGGACAAAAAATTTTTTTTAGATATTGCAGACATAAATTTTGTTGTATGCTGTTTGGCACTTCAAAGTTTAACTTGAAAAGGGAAACACATTCATACAAATTAAAACAATGAAGAAGATTAATTAAATATCTGTAACAAGTTATTTCATACTGGCCCCTAGGTTACAAAACTTTTTTCGTGCTTAACTCAGCTGAGCATGAAATTTTCTCTGCTGATAAATATGAAAATGCCAACTAATGCATAAGCAGAGAAAATATCATACTCAGCTAAATTGAGCATGAAAACAACTGTGCTCATAAGTAATTTGCTATCTATTAGTAGGTAAAATTTCATGCTCAGCTGAGATGAGCATGAAAAGTTTTATAACCTCAGAGCCTCATCTGGAGCATGGAAACAAGGGGTAGAAGTGATAATTATTTAAGATTAACTCATTTTATCAACAACAACAATTTGTTCAAACATATCAAAGCAGCCTAACTGAACTCCATCATGCTGATCCCCTCTAGCTCCATACAAGCAACACACACTATAGCCATAAATAATCTAGGTTTTGGGATTGATAGTTCTGAGCAACACAGTACAGACCCAGATCAGGCACTATCTGCCATTCCATCTGCATCTTTTGGATGCATTATTGGAATGAAAATCCAAAGTATTCCATTTCTTAAGACAATTACCAAAATTATTTTTAGCTGTCCCAATTTTTAGAATTTTTATGATACCCTAAATAGTCAGACATCCAAAACATTTCTATTTTTACAGTCTCTACCATCTTTTAATGCTTAATCACCAGAGATTAAAAAAATAGGTGATTTTGCAAACAGCACAGATCTTGATGAGGCAGCTCATAATGAGCCACCTCATCTAGATCTACACTGTTTGCCCTCTAGTCTTTGTAACCTCGATAAGATTTAGCTTGCAGGAAACATTTTTTTTTTAATATTGCAGATGTAAATTTCTGACGTCTGCTTTTAGCACTTACAGAGTTAATATATGAGCTGCGACACGAGGAAACCAACAATGTGGTTGTGCGCCCAGCTCAGACTCAGATCAGCCTGGGCATCCCCCCAGTCTGATGAGAGGCTTCGCTGTCCGCATAAAGGTAGCTTAGACCCTTACCTATCTCTAAAGCAGTTAGGAAAGACTCTGATTAAACTAGACGGATGCCCAGATTGATCTGAGTCTGCACTGGGTGCACAAACACATTGTTTGTTTTATCGTGTCGCGGCACATATAAATATCCCACTTGTTGCATCAGACAGTGTTTCAAAATGTTGTGAAGCAATGCAGAACCTGATCATACTGCTCCCGAAGCAGTTTGTATAGGAGTTACAGTCCAAATATTTAGGGTAGATGCAGAGTTGCCACTCATCATTCACTTCAAAATTCCCTGACTTAAAAAATTTCCCTGATTTTTCCCAGACATCTGACAGTGTGAGTTTTCCATTCCCTTTCAAGGATCCAAAAGGAGTCATCCAAAAGTTGATTTTGCTCTTTACTTCAACTATGCTAACAGTATCATTTGAAAACAGTAAGTTACTCATAAAGGAAAGAATTTGCTCTCCTGGGGAGCAAATTCTTACCTATATGAATAGCCCCCAAAGAGGTGACAGATGTGCCCGAATTATCTCTTTAGGAAGTAAATCTTCTCCCCTTGAATATAATTAATATATTTTCTGAAGACAACCACATTTTCAAATTCCCTGACTTTTTCTTGACTTTTCAAGTCTTTTCCAAATTTCCCTGACCAACCACAAAATTCCTTGATTTTCCCTGACCTGCAAAAATATTCATTTTCCAGATGATTTTCCCTGTCCATGGCAACCCTGAGACATGGGCACACCCTTCTACAAAGCCATGCAGAGTTTCAGCTCAAATATTAACCTAATCCCTTCACATATACTGCAGTTCTATAGTCTTCCTCTTCTGCAAAGAAATACAACATAAAATCCTCTGAAGCTACAATTAATTTCCTATACCCTAAATAGCAGTGTAATTGGGATCTTTGTTTTGGTTTAGAGACTCCTGCTTTTTTTCACAAAAAAGTTAAGAAACCTGACAGAAATGCAGGTTGCCGTGGCAGCCAAATTGCTGAAAGAAATAATACAAAAATATGTGTACATGTAATATATTTTTAGGCTTACGCAGACCCATTCCATTCAGAATACCCCTTTAGGGGTACCTGGGCAAACAGTTTGGATCCAGATCAGGCCCCACAAACGTAGGGCCTGATCTGAGATCCAAACTGTTTGCTGCCTAGACATCGTTTCTACAAGAGATAGTTAGACCAATATTGTCAAAATATTCTTGATTTTTGATGCAGACGACAATTTTAGCAGACAACAAAAAATACCCAGAATGCAATGGGCTAAGAGCATGTTTTCAAAGTTTCAGCTTTTCCAGCCTCATGGCTACTGACAAATAGGTTTCTCTTCAGGTTGAAAAACCCATTCAAGAAATTAGCATGATAAGGGTTAAAGTGTTTGGATATATACTGCCATTAAAGTAAGCATATACATGTACCATATTTATTTGGTTGAAAGAAAGACAGGGGTAAATCTGCTGTAAGATGGGTTTTTCCTTCTAAAGCAATACAAAAAAAATCTAGATCCATCCATTTTTGTTTTGGATTGAATAGAAATGGAAAAACCTAAGACAGATGTAGACTTTTTTCTTTTTCCTTTCTTTCTTTTTTTTTACAGGGAAAAATCTGTTTTATAACCAAATAAATGCAGCACTAGCCCATAGCAAAATCCAACCTTGCTTTGCAAAAGAGGCTGTGAATTTGCCCAAACCTTTTCACTAGCAATATTGGTGTTGGAAAAGTTAGAGCTAGAGCTTGGCAGTCACGATCTTGAAGTTAGAGCTAGCAGTCATAATCCAGAGGTATATGTCTGAGTCTGGTACCAATGTTGATTCTTCTTTAGTCATTAGGTAATTATCATCATCGTCTCACTGACCTTTAATTACTAAAATACTGTTGAAAAGGCTGTAAAACACCAAATCATGAACCCATCAACCAAAGCATGAAAGCATATATGTGCAAGAGCTTCACAGAATATTGACCTTAACTACTGGGACAAAGAGTCTGAGCAAAACAGTGTAGTAACACACATCAGACTGTAACCTGGGCCTACACCATTTGTAATTCTGACAGGATTTTTTGACATACATGTACTAATGCAAGGTAATGTAGAACCGCTCTGTCAAAACTTTTATGATATTTACAGACATTGTCAAATAGTCCCAATATTTATGGCAATAATTGTACTATCTAATAGAGGTGCTCCTGATAGATGAGACTCCTGAAAAAAGGCCATCCATAAAAATGTTTGCTTGCTGTGCTTTCCTGGTTCATTCCCTAATAAATTTGGCCTTACCCAAAATTTGTTGGTCATTCCAGAAAGGACATATTTCAATCCTTGGTTTTAATTCCATATTAAATTATTTCAACTTTGATCCCTGCATCTACTCGTAAAAAGTCGTGCGTCTCAAAAGACTTAAATCCCTTTCTTAGATGGCAAACAGTGTAGACCCTGATCAGACTGTTCCTCAGGAGCAGTCTGATTGGAGTCTGCTCTGTTTGCAACTATAAATAGTTCCTCAACTTCTGAGAAAAAAAATCTATCCGCTTTAATATCTACCTATCCAGACTATGAATTAGCACAGCAAACATGGGATTTTTTAAGAATGGCCTAACTTGCCTGTGTAATCTGATTCCATAAATGCTGTACAGTAACGATTAAAAGTTAAACCTCATTAACATACAAATGAGCCACGACATTACAAAACGAAGAAAGTGGCATATGCTCCCAGCAAAGACTAAGATCAGCATTGGCATTTGCCCAGTCTGAACAGAGTCTTTACTATGCACTTTAAGGGTAGCTAAGGGCCTAAGCTACCTCCATGCTGACAGGGAAGACACTGATCAAACTGGGCTTTCCCCTTCAAAAGCAATCTCAAACAATCTAGATGGAGGGGACACCATCTTTCAACCGAATAAACAGGCTAATACTACTCTGTATTATACCCTAGATAAACTAGACACACACTATTAGAAATAATACTATAATGACCCTATATACTGAGATCTAATCAGGTCTACACTGTTTACAGGTTTGCCAGCATTTTTGACAAATTCTGACTGTAAGATGTTTAAATCAACTTGTTGAAATTTTATTTTCCTATATAGCTGCTACAGGGCCCAAGGCTCAGTTTATGGACAATTTGGGAGAGGTTTCCATAAAGCAACTGGCTTCTCCATATTTTCTGAAACTTTGTCATAAATAAACCCCATCATGTGATTCCAAACAATGTGGCATTGGTGACAAGGAAAGGCTCTGATCAGACTGCATTACAGCCTTGACTTGTCACATCAGCCATCTAAGGAACCGGCCAAAACAATAAGCAAAAAGTATGACCTTTACAGATACGGTGTAAATGATAAGAATGATTTGAGTATCACATGACAAAACTGTCACATTGTTGAGAGTCACATGATGCGGCTCATATATCTGAAAGCTCTAGACTAAGCCCAGGACAGGAGTTCCAATATATAAGGAAGGTTTGACATAAAATTTTTGCTTTGAGTATATGAGCCCTGGGGCTGAAGTTTACCTGAAGGCGTGCCTGGTTCTAACAATTCTTCCTGGCGAAGATCGCTCTGAACGTGGTCTCCTTTTAAACGCTCGACAATGAAGTCATTCAGCAAGACCCGACCCTGGTTCCCTATATCATCTCTGCTTAGCTGCCTGTTCATCCTCCGTCCTCCTGATATAAAGTTAAAGATGTATGGTCACTATATGAATCAATCATGGTTTTTCATACATTAACAGTTGCCAGGTCCCGAGGGAGGTGTTGGAAACTGAGACTGAAGAAAAATAACAAGTTTGAACGTTATTATTGCATGAATTCAACCAAAATACTATAAAAATAACAAAAAGGCAGAGCTCTAGATAAGAGGGAGTATCTGATGATATTTAAGGATAATTTTTCTTGTTTCTCATCGAAACCATATGTTGTACCCCTCATCTGAACCGTCTCGCTGAGACGGTTCAGATGAGGGGTCACAACATAGGGTTTTATGCAGAATTAACAAAAATTATCCCTAATTATCATCCAATACTCCCTCTTATCTAGAGCTCTGAAAAGGTTTAGGCACTATCTTTGGCCTCCTTACCATTACCTATCAGATTCCTACACACACTAAATATTTTCATATAAATCCTCATTTCAGACCATGGTTAGCTGTTAGCTGTCACGATTTTTTCCAACCTTTAGCAGCAGGTTATAAGCCAAAATCATGTTCAGTTAATTTTTCACTTGATGGCGCCTGCTCTTCCATTTTGACAATATCTGAATCTGTATAACTCTTGCATACAAGTCTTTATTGACATCTGCAACAGCAAACTTTCCACTTGCTTCTGTATTGATGGAGTATTGCCCTGAATCTTGCATATGAAAAGCTGCAAAGCCAGTCATTATCAGTGCATGAAGCCTCTTGTAAGTACACATGGTTTTGTCTTTGTTAAAACATGCCTGTCACTAAAGTGTGACACCGATACCTATGCAATAATTAATAGAAAATCAGACTGTAGAAGCGTCATGATAGTAACTGTCTTGGCAGCACTCTTATGATAGTGTTTTGGACTATAAATAACTACCACCTATTATAAGAACCTAAATTAGTGAGAATTTTGATACTTTTTATTCCTGAAGAATTTTGCTTTCTATGATGTCATTTTAATTACATTTTGCAACAAGATGCAGTGGCTGCTGATGAGGAGAGATATTTCTGTCAAAAATAAATAAAACAAGAGGGCCATGAGGCCCTGAATCGCTCACCTGCGCAATTGGCAAAGTGGCTTTTTCCTGTGTCTGAAATTGCCAAAATATGAGTTTTGGGTCAAAAGTCAAAGAATGACCATGACTTCTTGTATTCATAAATCTTCATGTACGCATTAAGACAACAATACATAGCATTTTTAGGCCAAAATCTTCAAACTTATCCATGAAATCTTATGTTCTAGCATTTTCCCATATTTGACCATGCCGCTAAAAAGGTCAAGATAAACCCAAGGTCATCATTTGAAGTCTTGGTAGGACTCTAGAACTCCATGCTACTTAACCAAGTTTACAGGCCATTGGTGTATTGGTTCTGGAGAAGAAAAATATTAAAGGTTTATACCATAAATGGGTATGGTGGTCATTTTGGTCATGTGACCTGGACTGTTTGAACAAATTTTTGTTCAATCAAGCTCTGGAGGCTCTATATGAAATGTGTTTACAACTGGCTCTTTGCCTTTTGAGGAAATGTTTGAAAATGTCTAAAATATGAGAGATTGGTGTTAAAGGTCAAAGAATGACCTTGACCTCTTGTACTCATAATTCTTCATGACCTCATTAAGACTACTGTATATACCAATTTTTAGGCCTAAATCTTCAAAACTTTCCATGAAATCTTATGTTCCAGCAATTTTCCACATTTGACCTTGCTGTAAAATGGTCAAGGTCAACCCAAGGTCAACATTTTAAACAATCTTGACAGTACTCGAATACCCAATGCTACATACCAAGTTTAAAGGCCATCTGTCAATTGGTTCTGGAGAAGGAGATTTTTAAAGGTTTTTACCATATATGGGCATGGCAGCCATGTTGGACACGTGACCTGGACCGTTTGAATCAATTTTTGACCCCTCTAACCCTGGAGGCTCTATATGAAATTTGGTTACAATTCTCCCAGTGGTTTTTGAGGAGATTGTTTGAAATTGTCAAAATATGAGAGTTCTGTGTCAAAGGTCAAAGAATGACTTTGACCTTTTGTACTTATGAATCTTTGTGTACTCATTAAGATGACTGCATACTCCAATTTTTAGGCCTTAATCTTCAAAACTTTTCAAGAAATCTTATGTTCTAGCATTTTCCCATATTTGACCTTGCCGTAAATAAGGTCAAGGTCAACCCAAGGTCATCATTTGAACAATCTTGATAGTACTTGAGTACCCGATGCTACATACCAAGTTTCAAAGCCATCAGTCTACTGGTTCTGGAGAAGAAGATTTTTAAAGGTTTTCGCCATATATGGGCGTGGTGGCCATGTTGGTCATGTGACCCAGACCGTATGAATAAATTTTTGTTCCCTCAACCCCTGGAGGCTCTATATGAACTCTGGTTTCAATTTGGCCAAGTGGCTTTTGAGAAGATTGTTTGAAATTGTCAAAATATCAGATTTCTGGGTAAAAGGTCAAAACATGACCTTGACCTCTTGTACTCCTAAATCTTCATGTACTCATTAAGATAATTGTAGATACCAATTTTTAGCCCAAAATCTTCAACAGTTTCCAAGATATCTTATGTTCTATCATTTTGCCATATAAAAGCACAAGGAAGCAAATTTGACCTTACCGTAAAAAAGGTCAAGGTCATCCCAAGGTCATAATTTGAACAATCTTGGTAGTACTCGCACACCCAATGCTACATACCAAGTTTCAAGGCCATCGGCCTATCGGTTCTGGAGAAGAAGATTTTTTTTAGGTTTTTACCATATATGGGCATGGTGGCCATATTGGTCATGTGACTGGGACCGTTTGAACAACTTTTCGTTCCCCCTTCCTCTGGAGGCCACACATGAAATTTGGTTACAATTGGCCCAGTGGTTTCAGAGGAGAAGTTGTTTGAAATTGTGGACGGACGGACGGACGACGGACGACGACGGAGCCTTACCATCCTATAAGCTCCCCCGGAGCCCCTGGCTCAGGTGAGCTAATAAAAAAAGAAAGCAGCTGTGCCTGCCCTACCTAAAATTTTCAGACCCGTTACCCTAATCACACTTTTTTTTATTGGCCTAAAGGACCCTCGGCAACAATAGCGAGCATCGCGAGCGGGCCCGCTAGCCCAAAGGGCGAGCTCTTATGGTAGGCCATTAGTCAAAAGAAAATGTAGGTGATGTTGCATATGTTGCTTCAGAAAACCATGGTTCGATTTCTCGACCGGAATTTACCTCCATATGGGGGCTGCCATTATGATTAAACAGGAAGATTGATCGATTTCAACAAATAGTCTCTCTGTTTTGTCTCTGACCACTACTCATGGTTGATAACTTGCTATTCTCCGTAGACACAAAGATAAACACATTCTTATTCACAAAACCTGATATGTGTATGTAAATAATTTTAACGTTCGACTGGAAGCTGAAAAATAAGCTCTGATGCAATCGTAACACTTGGGTCAATTCCATAGGTGAGGATGTCCGATTGCTGCGACGTTGACGGGTTACTGTAAAAAAATCCTGCATCGACATAGAACAGAATAGAATATACGGCCCTTCATAGGGGCTACAGCGATGCTCCCCAATAGGCGGTGCCTATTTTGATATTAGTATTGTGATAGTTGTGGCTATTACAGTGATATAGAGGATATGTTTTGGGGTTTTTTTTTCAATTTTTGTTGTTTGTTTTTTGTTGTTGTTTTTTTTTTTTTGTCAGTGTAACATCGTATACTCATAGACAGTACTCCATCAAATGTTTTCGCAAGTGGCAAAGCCACAAGTGAAAATACCACTTTTGATGCTCATGAGGTGATAGCACAGGATAAGATAGGTGAAAACTTAAAATAGATAAACATGGGTTAATCAAGCCTTTCAGCAGGAAGTTGAGATAGTGAAGGTCTCTTCACCAACCATCAAACAATAAATTGTAACTTTTCTTCATATTTCTAATTCTTTGTACAGTAACTGACAGGCTACACGAACAAGTTGGCTAGTTTCTTTGTTCCAAAGCTGCAAGTTACTTCATTTTGCCCTTGCATTCCCCACCCACTATTGAGACATTGTGTACGTTGACTGAATGGGAAAAATTAGACTGATAAAGCCTTTATGAACCGTAACATCCCTACGTACTTGGCCCAAGAGGATGATCTGTTACGTTCATGCTTTAAATTCTAATTAATGTCAATGCAAATGTCTGATTTCAACTGAATATTTCTCATTGGCAGATTGAGATTCTTTTTCCTTTTTCTAATGGAAAGCTTGATTGATCAGCTGACTGGTTTGTGTAAGCCAGTAAAACGTTAGTCAGGGCTAAACCGCGTTCCCGCTGGTAAGATAGAACAGAACAGAACAGAAGTTACGCCCGAACTCACATGAAATCGTATGAAACAAAACCTTATCCCAGTCTCCTCTGGCGTCCCGCAGGGCTCAGTTCTCGGACCAATTATCTTCCTTGCATACATCAATGACCTACCAGAGCAGGTCAAATCAAGAGTAAGGCTCTTTGCAGATGATACTGCAATGTACCTTGCTCTTAGCTCATCGTCCGAAGGCAAGGTCCTCCAAAAGGACCTACTCAGCCTAGAACAATGGGAAAAGATGTGGGATATGAACTTTAACCCCTCTAAATGTCAGGTCCTTCATGTCACTCGTCTTAAAAACCCCATTCAGACTAAATACTTCTTACATGATATTGAGCTGGATAGTGTTTCATCTGCAAAATATCTAGGGGTCACCATCTCGGATGACCTAACTTGGAGTACCCATATTGATAATGTAACCAAGAGCGCTAACCAGACTCTTGGATTTCTGAAAAGAAACATTCGGGTCCATAATAAGGACCTGAAATCAGTAGCCTACAAAACACTAGTAAGGCCCCAGTTGGAGTACGCTTCAACGGTATGGTCCCCCCACACTGCCACTGATATACATAAAGTGGAAGCGGTCCAAAGAAGGGCTGCCAGGTGGGCAACAAGAGACTATAACTACACATCCAGCGTCACTGCTATGTTGAAGGACCTAAATTGGCGCCTCCTAGACCAACGACGTATAGATTGCCGTCTTATAATGATGTACAAGGTCACATATGACCTTGTTGCCATTCCTGCATCTGAGTACCTTGTTCGCAACACTAGACAGTCAAGACATATTCATCCACTTTCATATCGACAAATCCCAACTTACAAAGACTACTACAGGTTCACATTCTTCCCTAGGACTATCATCCATTGGAATGCCCTCCCACCCTACATACCGGTCCTTCCTACCTTGGTGCAGTTCAGCAGTGCTGTCTGCCAGGTAATCCATGTCTCTCCCTAAACACCAATTTCTGTTTTTATCTTTTAACTATACTAACACTCTTTATCGCACTGTACAAACTCATTTCACACACTTTCCTATACATTTGTTCCAGCTAACCCCCTTCAGCACTTGGTTCGCCGGAACCCGTCTGTTGTCCCCCTCTGAAAAGAAACATTCGGGTCCATAATAAGGACCTGAAATCAGTAGCCTACAAAACACTAGTAAGGCCCCAGTTGGAGTACGCTTCAACGGTATGGTCCCCCCACACTGCCACTGATATACATAAAGTGGAAGCGGTCCAAAGAAGGGCTGCCAGGTGGGCAACAAGAGACTATAACTACACATCCAGCGTCACTGCTATGTTGAAGGACCTAAATTGGCGCCTCCTAGACCAACGACGTATAGATTGCCGTCTTATAATGATGTACAAGGTCACATATGACCTTGTTGCCATTCCTGCATCTGAGTACCTTGTTCGCAACACTAGACAGTCAAGACATATTCATCCACTTTCATATCGACAAATCCCAACTTACAAAGACTACTACAGGTTCACATTCTTCCCTAGGACTATCATCCATTGGAATGCCCTCCCACCCTACATACCGGTCCTTCCTACCTTGGTGCAGTTCAGCAGTGCTGTCTGCCAGGTAATCCATGTCTCTTCCTAAACACCAATTTCTGTTTTTATCTTTTAACTATACTAACACTCTTTATCGCACTGTACAAACTCATTTCACACACTTTCCTATACATTTGTTCCAGCTAACCCCCTTCAGCACTTGGTTCGCCGGAACCCGTCTGTTGTCCCCCTCGGGGGTTAAGACGTAACGGAAGATAGATAGATAGATAGAAAATAATATGTATTTTGCTCATTCATTTTATTTGTAAATTTAATAAAAAGTATAAATACCACCCTAAAATAACAAAACATAACTCTATCTGTATCTGCCAGGTACTCCAAACGCCTCTAAAATAGTATTACATGGAGTGCGTGCGCGAATGGCCGGAATCTCAACAAGAAAGATAAAAAAGTTGATGTTGTTATTTTATTTAGATTTAGGTTCAATTTTGAATTTTGTGAGTATTGTATCATCTGTGAAATTTGCAAAAACATTGATGTAGCCTACCAGTGCCAGACCCAGGGGGGGGGACAAAAGGGGCAGTGCCCCCCCCCCCCCCCTCCCCCGAAAGCAACCGCGAGTCATACATTGCCCCCTGTTAAAAAATCTCTACAATTTCGCCCATTTTCAGCGCGTAAAAGTACGCCAATTCGGTGCCCGGTGGTGCGTGATAATTTCAAATCAGGTGTTCCGGCGTACGCCAATATTCAGAAATTATATCATCCTTCAATAAACACCTTTGACACGCGTCCTGTGAGCTTTGTGATTTACCGGTTGACCGAGACTTGTCAGTAAGAATCATGACTACGTATTTAGCTCCGCCTTTTGTCCAATTGGAAGTATTAATATTACAGCGACAGCCTAAGCCCCGCCCTTATTTAGAAATGACACCGCTGGGTGTAAACTAATGCGACCCTGTAAGTAAACATAAATTGACAGTTTTAAAGACAGGACTTCTCTGCCGGGGGGTCTGGTTCCCAGCAAATAGCAATGTTACCTGTACAGGTAAAGGTGTGAAATTTCAGCCAACCAACCAGTGGACCAGAATTAACAGTTATGATGATTTTATTGGATGATTGGAGGTGTTGACACTATGAGATCAAGAGATAGAATGACACTGTGGAAGTTAATCCTCCTTATATAGTCCCATCCCTGTCTTTAAGTAATCTTTTGATCTTTGGGCCTGCTTTGATGCACCACTGTCTGACTGTAAATAATACTTGCGCTTGCGAAAAAATGAGGACGCCAAACTGAAGTGCAACTCTAAACTAGATATTACTGAAACAGTTTATTTCAGTACGCCGTAATTTTTCCAACCCCGGTTAATTTATATCTCACATTTTATCTCCGTAACCCACAGCTACACTTCTGTCCTACTTCCATGATCATTACGATAAATTCTATCGGCGAAATTAGAAGGGTATGAAAAGCGTCGGTGCTACTTTGATCTAACGAGTTGACCAATTTCTTTCTGACCGTCGCAGCTACTTGCAGTAAAGTTTAATATAACAGTACTTTATTTCTTCCATAACTTTCGACAGCCGTTGCGTGGAGCGGTAGGAAGTCTGGGACTTCCTGAATCTGAAAGTTAATCGAAACCCTGCACAATCATTGATTAAATATTTGCATGCCAGGTCCAGTATCAGTATAAGCAGAAATTGAAGAAAAATATTGCATAAAGTATGTCAAACTGGCTTTCAAAATCAAGTTTGAAATCTGAAATTTTGACCAAAAACAGGCTTAAACAGCTTTTTCTAAATTTTATCGTAGACACTTTGAATTGGTTTCTAAATATAATACAGAGTTAAGGTCACTTTTGCAACAAGGCCTATCGGAACCTGAATTTTATGGTGACTTAGATTACGCAAAATCGTAGGGAAAACAGAATTTCCTGATTAATTTATCGAAATTAACATGCGATTTAAACGCATTGGCTATAACATAGATGTAATGCGACAGTCTGCACGCTTAGTGGTTAACCCAATCACGGTTGACAACTTTGCTGTCCTCTTTAATTGCACGCCGGTGGGTCGGGGTTCAGACTCTATGATATAGCCCCTACATAAAGCTATATATTAGTTGGTTGGGGCCGGGTGTTTGTCTGTTTCTTGGCTCACCGGGGTGAGGGTGAAGGTTTGGGCCCAGTAAAACCGGTTTAAACCCCCAGTAGTTATTACTGACCGTTCCAAGGCGGTACTTTCGTTGCGGTTGCATTTGTTTTATGTTCGGTGCTGTTTAATTTATTGTGTTCTCATTTTAACCCTTCTATAATAAAAATAGAAAAAGGTAAAAATAGTTGTTAAATGTTTTTCGTATAATTTGCTTAGTCTGTTGTAACCCTTCTGTTGGTCTAAATTATTTAGTTCAGTAAAGATAGCTGAGTTACCACCTATTTGGGAAAGAGCTGCTGACTCGGCTTATCACTTGTGATTTATTGTTTGTTGGGATGTCTTTGTCAATCTTTCCCTTTGATGTTGGGGATAGGGTTCGGGATCTGATTCAGTCAGTTCCTGAAGTGTAGTTACTCTTTAAATTTAAAAATGCTTCTCCGGCACTAAAATTTTCAAAAAAAAAATTCCGGGGGAGGCCCCCCGAAACCCCCAAATGAGAGGTGGGACCTCTCATACTCCCCCCACCCCTCGTGGCTCACTTCGCTCGAATCATGCCTTCCGCATTCTGTGTCCCCCCTCCCCCGTCTTCAGGCGCTCTGGGTCCAGCCCTGGTAGTGTGTGATGATAATTATGAGGGATGATATGATGAATAATGACGTATGAACAGTCCTCTGATGTAATGATCAGATATGATCGAATCAAAGTATGAAGGAAAACAAAACAAAACTAAAGAATGATTATTATGACTTTGTGGCGTAAGTCAAGGTCTTAAGACGGTACCAGTACTTTGTGGAGTAGAAAGAAATTTTCAGGGTTTTTTTCAGGTACATCAGTAACAGTGTCATTTCAACTGCTGTGGTTTGACATCTTAATTGAATTGATTGGCTAAATCTAAGTTACTTTATATAAATAAAGCTCTGAAGCGAAAAAGTTGAAAGGGCTTTAAGTCCAATTAGCATAAGCTTTATTCGTCAAATTTTACACCATGATGTAGATAATTTTTATGTGGTTTTAAGCACTCTGTTTTCTCTCGTACAGTACATACATATCAAATTAAGAATATTTCTGGAATACGTGAAATGAAAAATCAGAAGAAGCCGTTTATGCATCCAGTATTCGATCAATGTGTGAATAAACATACAAGCAAAATGTTGTACTTAGCACCCCTTCAAATGAACTGTAATTATGATGTGCATGTATGTGCGTGAGGGGACGGGATGGCAAGACTATATATGACATACATGCGTACTTGTTAATTAATGCTTACGGTCAATGTTGACTAACATTCAAATATTACATAATACTTGTTAAATGCACATAAACGAATTACGAGCATCGTTGTTTAAATTAATACTTAAAGCCAAAATTTGCTTTACATTCATATTAAGGTGAGTAGGTACACTTTCAGGGAAAGTAACTCTGCCATCTTTCATATTTGCCACCCCTTTCAATAGGGCTCAACTCTTACAGGAAAGAAATTGCTCCTTATGAAGCAAATTCTTTCCTGACAGACTAGACCCCATTTTGAAGGGCTACGTCGTCTAGAAAAGCACTCGTGAAAAGCCTCTTTACAAAAAATGACGGACACATGGAAATGTACTAAGGTAAAGGTTTCCCATAGCCTTATAGCCGTAGGGGCAGTGGGGGTTAGAGGCCCACTGTGCATTGGGCACGACAGATGAAAGACGGAGCCCATCCCTCTCATTTCGCTGCCTTAATGTACAGCGAATACACCATATAAAAGTAAAAAGTATGCAAAGACCAGGAACTGAAACAATCAAAATCCAAATCTGGAAACCTGGAAACAGCATCCGCTTATATCGGAATTGCCTGCTTGGATCTGGAGACAATGGAAACTTCAAGAAACTAGTCGACAAAATTGGCTGAATACATCAGGGTCTCAGGAAGATTCACAGCTTTTCAAACAACTCTCGGAGTCTTCCAAATCCGTGACAGATATTTTACAATACTGTCTTGAGAAACCTGCGCATGAGTATAGTTACCTGACGTATTAAGATGACAGGGAAGAGCTCACTTACCACGGAGGTCATGAATAGGGGAAAAGAGCAGTTACATTCATCATAAAGGGTATTTATGTTGTTTGAATTAAAAATATCAGTTACAGCAGATAACTTGAATGAAAGATGAAAGAGCGGCAGTTTTCAACAGGGTACAGATTTAACGCTGATCAAAATTAAATGTTCATATGATATGTACATATGATATATGGTCAATCACACCCTGTCCTACCCTGAAGTCGGCGAAACGGTCGAAACGCCGGTTAAACGTGTTTGTAACGCCGGTAAAAGGCTGTTTCGCTCCAAATCTGCAATGGCGGCGCCCATGCCTGGTAAGGAATTTCTTTGTTTCTTTGGTGTTATATAAATGTTTGCAATAATGAAAATGGTGCCTCAGTCGGTAGAAAATAAACTTATTTTACCAGACCTGATTGAATGAAAAGCATTATTTCTGTCTGATTTCTCCAAACATTAAATCCGAAATTGGTAAACAAGGTTCGGTCATAGGCTGTTCGGCAGATATGTCCCCAAACATTTATATAACAATAAAAGAAACAAAAAATTACCTACGGGTATGGGCGTCGCCATTGCAGATTTGGAGCGAATCGGTCGTTTACCGGCGTTACAAAAACGTTTAACCAGCGTTTCGACCGTTTCGCCGGCTTCTGGGCTGGACAGGGTCAATTAAGAAAGCATAATGTTTGGAATTTTTAGATGGGTTAAGGTGTTTCATATACAATTTAAAAAAGAT
This sequence comes from Ctena decussata, assembly GCA_963989385.1. Lineage (NCBI taxonomy): Eukaryota > Metazoa > Mollusca > Bivalvia > Lucinida > Lucinidae > Ctena > Ctena decussata. The sequence goes on from OZ022508.1 coordinate 37,736,884, forward strand.
AGTTTCTTGACTGCTCCCATGTGATACTGCTCAGGAAAAGTTCTCGTTACCGTATTTAATCGGCTATAAAACAAGGGTGTTCCATCTCGAGAATGACCTCCATCCAATGTCTAAATCATGGAAGTCTTATGAAATTCTGCTTTGAGATGGGTGTTTCCCTTCTAAAGTAATCCAAAAAATGTAGATCTTATAAGACGGATCAATTTTCGAATGGTAAACCTCCGTCTCATAGCATTAGAAAACAGTAGGAGACAAAAAACTGAGACAGACTGAGAAGAAAATTTATCGAGAAATAAATGCGTAAAATACTGTATGAATTATGCACTGTCTGAGAGTAGAGGTCGGTTCTTGATTTCTGATAACAGCGAGTTGTCATTGGTGGCTGTATCAAAGTATCAAACATCTGCACCCCGCCCCCTCCCCAACCATGGTGTACCAAGTGGATGACACCGATACGGGTCGACCCGTATTTCAGAAATTCAGAACCGTATCGGTGCTTTCGACCCACTTGGTACATAATGCTCCTTGACCTTATTTCATCACAATGTTATTTCTTTATTTATGTATGTATGTGTTTACTGTTTCACGAGGATCGAACCAAATGTCACATGAATAATGATGGAATTGGGCCTCCTTAAAATCGACTTAAGCCCCCGCCTCCCTCAAGATTTGTCCCCCCGCCTCCCTCAAAATATGTAGAAAATACTGAACATTACCTCATGCATTGCCAAATCTATCAAGCACAACGAGCAGAACTTTCACAAACAGTCTCTCAGTACTCTCCCTTTACACTACAAACACTAATACTCTCTCATTAAATATTAACACTCTTATCTTTGACGCTGTCCAGAAATACATAAAAGATACAAAACGGTTCTAATCTTTGGGAAAACTGCAGTCATATATATATATAAGTAGGATACTTGCAGAATACTAACCTGACCTCTATCCCCGATCTGCTCACCCTTATGATCTTTTCTATAAACTACACTAGTATGCTACATAAAGTTGTCGTAGAGTGTGGGCTGGTGTCTTTTATTTAAGAAATAGATCAGCTCTAGCAGTGAATTGTTGAGTAATAATTCACTGTTTGGAGGTCAGTTGTAAAGTAGATCATATCACGAGCGCGGAGCGCGAGTGATATATCTACTTACAACTGACCGATAAACAGTGAATTATTACTCAACAATTCAATGCTAGAGCTGAACTATTTCGATTCTAACACTCAAAAACGCTGAAAAACTATCCTTTTCATTCAAACTCTCCCAACCTTCCTGCCAGCGCGTTCATGCTCCCGCCAATATTCTGAAGTGTATCTAAGATAAATGTACGTTTTTATGGCGATTTAAGAAAGAAAAAGAGACGTTACACCGTCTAACATCTCAAAACGTTACAAAATTACGTCAGTTGTTGCAGTGACGTCAGCAGGTAGACTCACGCGCTCCGTAACAGTGAATTGTTGCAGAATAAAACACGGCAACTTTCCATTGCTTCTATAGGCGCACTATGTTAGAATGCACGTTCAGTTCAGAATTGAACTGAACTGAACTGAACGTGTAATGAGCTGAACTGAACTGAACGTGTAATGAGGGACACTAATCTACATTTTGCGATGACTTTGTGGTCGTTTCTGTAAGATTCTAAAAATTGGGACACCTTATATAGGGCGATTATCGTAATCGTCCTGTAAATGTTGGGTTCTAGGGATGCAGATGAAGTGTAAAACAGTGTAGACCCTGATCAGACTGATCTGTGTCTGTACTGTCGCTCACTCTTATCCGTCCCAATAGATAGATTTTTTTTTGCTGTCCATTTTTTCTAATTATCACTAGTCTGTTTATATATTACCAGAATTATCACGTATTACTGTATTCTGTTTCAACATACTAGTGCACAACTCATCCGCCATTTCATGTGTAATATCATGTATGCAAGGAGAAGAACCAAATAAGCTTGTAGCTTCCGTTCTTATCCTATTAAATATTGTATTTTGTAAAATACTGTATGTCTATATTTTGTTGAAATAAATATGTTTAAACTAAGATTTATAATTCAGTTATCCACAGCAGTGCTTCCGTTCTGGTTTATGGATGTTATTGTTTCTTGTGTGCGCCTATCCGTGGTCTTTGAACATTCGTTTCGCTTCTCTCTCTCTCTCTCTCTCTCTCTTCTTGTGTAAGTTGTGTGCCTAATATATTTCAGTTTGGTTATGTCTTGCTTTATAACCGCCTACCTGGAAACTGCACATTTTATTATGTTTTCATTGTGTTTTTAATTTTTGTTGTGTTTTAATACCTCGCACGATGAAGGTGTAGAAAGAGTTCTCCTTTTGTCATCGCTCTAACTTCACTCAAGTACCGGGTATGGCTACAGGAGCAGCGGGTTGTTGTCAAAGGAGCTACTTAGTTAGTCAGTTTGGGTTCATACGTTGACCGGTAAGCCACAATGCACTGTCCGTCGTCTTTTGCTCTTCTCTTTGTTTAAACATGACATCACTGCTGGCACTGAATAGAAAATTGCTACTGAATAATCGATAGCACAGACAAAGCAGAAACACTACAAAGAGACTTGCACTGCCACAAACTCAGGTATTGGGATAGAAAATGGGACAGGTCACATGGAAATAATATGATGCAACTGACTCGGAAGAGGGTCGAATAGATCCGTATAGATCATTTATTAGAACGGACACTTCTAGAAGATTTTGGTAGAATTAAGTAACTTGGTGTTACAATAATTTAGGATTTGAAATGGAATGCTTATACTGGAAACGTTTTAGGAACAAAACCAAACAAAACACTTGGCTTCCTTACAAGAAACATTTTTACATGCCACAGGGATGCTCATGTGTGTTTGTAACAAAGAAAATAGCCATGAGGATGAAGACAGAAAGCCTTGCATGAACATGATAAAATTAGTTTGAGTTGAACAAAATATATTTAATGAAAAAAAATGTGGCCCTATTGGCCATTTACACAGATAAATGTTATTTTTCCGGGTAGCTTTGACGAGAAATCTTTGTTCGTGCGAACACTGCACCATATATCTCTTTGACAAATTTTCAGAATCAGAATTGTTTACTGGTGATACGTCTAAGGACAATCATTCACCAGGACCTGTGATCGGGGAAGTTAGTCCTTTGCCTTTACAAGAGAAGTAAACTTATTACATGTCACTGAGTCCTCTGCACACTCAGAAGCAGAAATGGGGGGAATCTGCCAGAGTTCCAATCTCTAATTCTGGACACAGATTCTTATTCATATATTTCTATGGCAATCAAAGCTTAAGCTTCCTTCACACCAGCAAAGTTTCTTTGTCAGAAAAACTATAACACCGAAACTTAGCGAAACATTTTGCGTTCCCACGGAGGAATTTATTTGAAACGTAAAAATAAACGTATATGCAGAACCATATTGTCGAAAATATTGGGGTTGCGGCCGCCGCCCTTGTCGCCCTAGTTCTGACTCCCATGGTTACTGAAACAATGGGCAAGGGCTCAGTAGTGTGACCTCACTTGGAATATAGGTGTGCATGATGCCGGACCCAGTGTTTTTATTCTTCTTGGCATTGGCATACAGGCAGCTTGGGATGAAAAATGATGATAGCAACAGCTGGGCCCAGTTGTTCAAAACTAACGACATCGTTAGTTAACGTGACGTTAAAATTTCAAACGTTAATATAAAAAATATTCCAATATTTTTTGTTGCAAAAATTTGAGAAGCTTTTGTATTGCAAAAGCATCTCACATATTTTGAACATAAAATATAAGTGTATTTGGCTATAAAGTCACAAAACACTTAACGAGTTGACCTCTTAACGAGCTCGTTAGACTAACGATGCTTTGAACAACTGGGCCCTGGTTTGTATAACTCAACAGAATTTTAGTGAAATATGGACTGCCAGATTTTAATACTCAACTGAAGCAGCCCTCAAAGAAAGCCTCTCGGAAGACCGCAGTATATAAAGCAGTGTATTCTTACTGAAAAAGTCATATAGTTAACCATGCTCAGGTGTACAATGTGCCATTGATATGCAACAAAGAATTGGGGAAATTTCTCTAAAGAAGAACAGTTAAAAATCCTAATGGACCCCAGCTTGTTACAGACTCTTTAGTAAAGGAAAGTGACCTGTATACTCTCGAGCATCATACAAGGACGCTTCCCAGTAGGCACATGACGTCGTAATGACGTCATACTCACGTCATACTCACGTCGATGCGACGTTACGACTTCGCATCTACATCACTGCGACGTCATTTCGACGTCATGTGCCCGCTGGGTTAGATTCTCACTCAGTACAGAAAGACATAAACTCTTGTTAACGCATAATAAACTACTCAAAAAACCAAGCGTAGAGGCATCGGCATTTAAAGGTGCTACTAGTCTCTTTTAAACAAGGCTCTTAAACAGTGTACATAATGAGTTGTTCACGAACAGTAAATACATAAAGATGAACCTTTTTTTTTATCGTTTGGACATTTTAAACCGATGAACTTTTATGTATATGAAAACTGGACTTTACTCAAGAAGAGGTTCCTCAACATTGAGGGGATATATAGACACATAAGACAAGACAAGGCTTAGAAGGGCTAAACATGAACGTCTAAAATCACTGAAGCTTCGTCTCTGGAACCTATAACTAACCCGTGACACTGATTGTGCCCTTGACTAGAAATCTAAACGGTGTCTGAAATAGGATAGACGCATAGCTTCAGCCAAGAGTCATAGCTTCATCAAGGCACATTTAGGGTGAGTGAGTGAACTCGGGTTTAACGTCCCACCTACAACGAGGTCATATGCAGACGGGACCTCGGTTTAAAGCCTCATCCGAAAGACCGGAGAAGCGCGGAATCGATCTTGCGATCCCTAGATTGGTAGTCCGGCGTGTTATCCACTACACTACCGCCGCTCCTGGCAGAGTTAGGGGTTTGATTACACTAAGTTTGATCTCCAAATGTAGGTGCTCCCCTACGACCCCTAGGTTAATCATGAAATTCTTATTAACTTATGCATTCGTAAATTTATGGTAGTTTTTCACATTTTTTCTTCATAATTCACAAATGCATGTTCTTTTTACCCCCCCCCCCCCCCCCCACACACACAATAATTGCATGTTGTTGTTTTTACCCCCCCCCCCCCCCCCCCCCCACACACACACACACACGCATTTTTTATTCATGATTCATAAATGCATGTTATTTTTTTTACCTTCCCTCCCCCCTCCCCTCATACTGTTTCATTTATAATTCATAAATGCATGTTATCTTTTATACTTCCCCGCTCCCCCCCCCCCCCCCCCCCCCCCCAATCCCCACCCCACCCCACCCCACCCCAAACTAGGTGTTCATTTTGAAATTCTTGTTAACTTATGTATTCGTTTCGTAAATTTATGGTAGTTTTTTCGCATTACTTTGTTTTATTCATAAATGCATGTTATTTGTCATTTATTTAATTATTTTGACAGCTACCACGTGCATTTGTTTATATTTAACAGCTGTCGATAGGTGGCGCGACCAAGTCAGCTGACAACAAAATGGCGGAAGTACAGGTAGGTTTTTCGAGTTGTCATTTATTTTCCAGTGTTTTCTTACTTCACAGTCGAATTCAGCCACTCTTGTTTAATCAGACAGAAGAAAGACATGATTTTAATTGTAATTTAAACAAAATATAATGAAGGTAATGTTCTTTGAAGGCTGCAATAACATACAAAATACGCCCCATTTTACTCCGGAAATACAAAAACAGAGCTGTCAAAGTGGGTGGGGTTAGTCTGAAAAATATGATTCATTAGTAACACATATTTTGAAACAGTATAGTCACCTTCTGCTATGCATTTTGAAATAAGTATTAGACATAGCTAAACAGAAGTGGTGGAAATCAAGACTACACTGTTGTAAAGGTGTCTTGGCTAAAAATTACGAAATCTGCATTTCTGAATGGAAGTGTCTCCGGGTACGGTACCGTATCCCTAGACTTTGGGTCTCCAGGTACGGCACCGTACCCCGAGACTCTGGGTCTCCGGGTACGGAATCGTACCTGGAGACAGTCCTATGAGGATTGGCTCCGGGTACGGCAGTAAGTTTTTAATACTATGTATTAAGTGGTTTTACCCATTTAATATATAGTTAATCCAACAATAAAATTACTCCTTGTAAAAACTTTATTAAGTCGCCATCTTGCCAATAAAATTACTCCTTGTAAAAATTTTATTAAGTCGCCATCTTGCTAGGGAAAATAATTAATGACAATTCGTTCAAAACAATGTGTTTATTTTGCATAAAAATTAACATGACGTTTTCGCGGGATAACTGTAATCCTTGGACCAAATCACTTGGACCGTTGGACCTTGGACTGGTCCAACTCGGACTGCACTAGTGTAATCCTTGGACCAGTTACCTGTTGGACCAAATTTATACAGGTACTTTGGGTGATTGGAGATGCAGTGATAATGTTATATATGTAATAAATAATAAATGACTACCCGAGAAGCCCACTAGGCCTGTCTTGTGAGTTACTAGACCTATAAATTTAAAGTCTGGTAAAGTAAAGAAGTTTACAAGAAACTTGTTATATCAAATAGTAAAAAATATGATTTAAGTATGAAGAAATTTTTTGCAATTCCCAACTTTAATTCATGTGCATTTAATAATTTTAATCCATAATTCTAGCTTCTTGTTTACTTTATGAGAAGTATTTCTTCACAGTGAATTTGATTATGACAATATTAATAAAATCACCCTAAAATTAATTTTTCAAGAGTTTTTCTGAGTCTTCTTGATAAAGCAATATTAATAAAAATAACCCTTTATTTCAAATTTCCTTCTGATTCTTCTTCATAAAGGCCAGGAGGCCTAAAACTTGAAATAAAGAGTGATTTTGATTAACATTGTCTAAATATAATGGCCTTAACAAGGAAAAGCTACCGTCTGGATTTGAGCCTATCCGGTACTTTAAAAGTTCAGTTTGGCATTCATAATTTTTTTTATTTATTTTAGTATAAATGGTACAGGATAATGTTATGGCCCAAAAAAATATGTTCAGGGTAATAGTTTTGAAAACTGAAGGCAGGGTATAAACAGCTTTATTAAATTTTTTTATTGGCTTAGTTTTTAGATTTTTTATCTATTTATTTTTTGTTACTGCATTTAACAAAAATTTCAATTTTCCTGCATTTAACAAAAGAAATAAAATGAAAAATATATTTAATTGATGGGGCATGCTTATGTATATGATTTCAGTATAAACTACAACATATGCTACAGAATTAAGAAAAAAATCAGCATTTTATTTCCTGACTGAACTATGTTGAAGTTAAAATATACCAGCTGGCATGGTAATGTTGAAGTTATTAATTTCCCTGAAAGTTTGGTGGGTTTGTTGTTTAATGGCTCTTTGAAACAGTTTCCACACAACCTAATAGAGCTGCCTCCCAGAGAGAGGGAGGAAGAAAAATAATAGAGCCATCCGATGACTGGAAAACTCTCTGTGTCAACCCAGCAGTAAATGGGTACCTTTTTCGAATCAGGGAAGGATGAGCAGCCAAAAGAGAGAGATGGGCTCCGCCTTTCATCAACTGTTCCCAAGATACAGTGGGTCTCTAACCCCCACTGCCCCTACTGCTATTAGGCTATGGGAAACCCTTCCCTTTTTTTATGGTATAAAAATGTAAAAAAAATAATAATAATAATAATAATAATAAATGCTTTAATTTCAACTGTTTCAAAAATTTAGATCAGAAATTCAAGTAAATAGAAATGTTTATATTATGAATAGTTCAAATATAAAGCCCAAATACATGTAATGGCAATTATGAACAAACTTCGAAGCATTTTTTGTGTGTGCTCTGCTCTTGAAGGAACTCTTTAAGATTTTAATTTTACTTTGAAAAAAAAATATGTTGTTGTTAATATAAGTTTGCAATACATCTTAATTAGCATGGCAAATATTCAGAGAATGGAATGCAGTATATTTCCTTCTTGTAAATCTCAGACAATTTTATGGCATTTTTTTTTCAGTTATCTTCAGGTTTCTTCTTTTTTTTTCTTCTTTTTTTTAAAATCAATTTATTTATTTATATTTTTTGTTTTCCTTTGTTTTATTCAAATGTTGAACAAACACTAAAAGAATATGCTTATATATGTGAGGGAGAGGGCAGTAGTACCTAAACTTTGAAAATGTTTACTGTATATATGGTAATGTCTTTTATGGTTTGACTTTGAGAGACCCCTACTGTTTATTGGATTTGTTAATTCAGCTACTGTTAGGAAGATATCAGTGCAATAAAACTGCAATATACACTCCTAACAGGTAGCTGTTGAATCCTAATAACTCTATAAATGAGTCAAGTCAAGTCAATTTGCATAATTCTGTGAATAATGATAACTCCTACTGTTTTTGGAGATATAAATTAATCTTATGCAAATCAAGATATAATTGCCTGAGAATAATCAGGGACAGCCCACTAGGACACAAATTCAATATTTGTGATCTTGTACACTGAACGCCAAAAGAAACGCATACAAGTTTAGGTTCAGTTTTCTTCTGTCAACTGATTTATGGTTTTAAATCATATATAGCAGAAAACACTACTGACATCTGCCAACAATATAAACTTATCTTCTTGCAAAATTAAACTTGGATTAAAGAGTTATCTCAATTTATCGTGAAACATTCCAAGTTGTTGTAAGAGTTGTCTTTCCTTTGGCGGCATAACAAATTGTTTCCAAAACACGACTCTGATGTGTGGTTATGAAAAAAACGTCGGTTTTATTACCATGGTATTCTTCTTATGACCATGACAGCAGTTTGAAGTTGAGCAATTGTCAAATTATCTCCCTTGTAATTAAACAAATAGCAAAATGGGAAGTCCAATAACACCAAAAGTCCTGCAGTACTACGAATAATTTCTTTGCAAATATTTTTATTTTACTCTTGTTAATTTATTTAACCTCTTCGCATGAATGGTTTCTGCTCTTTTAAAGAAATACAGGGTGTTAAAAAGTCTATGGAAATCCAATGGTAAGCCAGTGTTACTGTTTCTACCGCCAACTTTCACCTGATTGTTTCTCTAAAATGCTAGGCTCGACTGCTTTGATTTTTTCACTGTTTCTTACCCTTGCCGCGGACATTATGTCTGGAGAAAATAATCAGCTGAGCATTATATGGAATTTAAAATTCAGCTTCTGAAAGTATGGTGACTTTAAGTTTAACCCCATTACAAAAGCAAGCGTTCTGGTCTCTAAAGTTTATGGAATATCGAAGCGTTAAGGTGCTCATTCTATCGGAATATCAGAAACAAAGTAACTCAAAATGTCTAAACAAGAGTGTATACCTATACCTTCAAATAATTTGGGCGTAAACATTGTATGCGTTTCTTTTGACGTTCAGTATATTTTATTTCTGTTTACCATAAAGGTTCTGAAAATTGGGACAACTAAAGTAATTGTCCTAAAAACGGAACTCAATATGTACAAAAGATGCAAATGCCGGTAGCAAATGGTGCAGCCCCTGAGTCTGATCTAAGTCTACACAGTTTGTTCAGACCTGTCTGTCCCAATAATTAGATTTTTACGGTAATTTGTACCATTGATGTTTAGTGGACTCTTCAACCTTGCTTATTATTATTTTTTTTTTTTATACCCCCCGCAAACTGTGTTTGTGGGGGGTATACTGTTTTGATGTTGTCCTTCCGTCCGTCTTTCCGTCCGTCCGCAACACATTAAATTTGCTCCGATTTGTTTCAAATTTTGACCATGGATGCAGCATAAGAAAATAGTGGATACATATTTTTCAATTTTTCTTGGAAGGTTTTTATTGCGGAGTTATGCCCCTTTGAATTTTTTGTGAAATAAGTTTGTTATCGCAACTCCTCCTAGACGGTTTGACAGATTTTCTTGAAATTAAGTATGTGAACAGATATTGGTATGAAGATGTGCATTAGGGTTTTGACTTTAAATTCTGCCCCTTTTTGCCTGAGTTATGCCCCTTTTTGATATTTTTTGCCCTATTTTAAAGGGTTTTTGCATTAAATTTGCTCCAATTTGTTCCAAATTTTGTCCATGGATGCAGCATAAGAAAATAGTGGATACATATTTTTCAGTTTTTCCTGGAAGGTTTATATTGCGGAGTTAGGCCCCTTTGTATTTTTCGTGAAATAAGTTTGTTATCGCAACTCCTCCCACATGGTTTGACGGATTTTCTTGAAATTAAGTATGTCAACAGATATTGATATGAAGATGTGCATTAGGGTTTTGATTTTAAAATCTGCCCCTTTTTGCCTGAGTTATGCCCCTTTTTTATATTTTTTGCCCTATTTTATAGGGTTTTTGCATTAAATTTGCTCCAGTTTGTTTCAAATTTTGTCCATGGGTGCAGCATAAGAAAATAGTGGATACGTATTTTTCAATTTTTCCTGGAAAGTTTTTATTGCAGAGTTATGCCCCTTTGTATTTTTCGTGAAATAAGTTTGTTATCGCAACTCCTCCTAGATGGATTGACGGATTTTCTTGAAATTAAGTATGTGAACAGATATTGGTATGAAGATGTGCATTAGGGTTTTGATTTTAAATTCTGCCCCTTTTTGTCTGAGGTTTGCCCCTTTTTATATTTTTTGCCCTATTTTATAGGGTTTTTGCCTTTTTTGCTTCCATTTTTACTCAAATTGGGTTATTACATGCTGCATATGGAAAGAGCTGATACATATTGTTCAGTTTTTCCAGAAAGGTTTTCCTGCTGAGTTATGTCCCTTTGTAGTTTTCGTAAGAAAAGTTTGTTATCGCTACTACTCCAAGACCATTTGACAGATTTTCTTGAAATTAAGTATGCGAACACATATTGGTATGAAGATGTGCATTAACCCTTTTTGCATGAGTTATGCCCCTTTTTTATATGTTTTGCCCTAGTTTGAAGTTTGTTTTTTTTGCCATTTTCACTTCCATTTTATTCAGATTTGGTGCACAGATACAGTAGAAGAAAGAGTTGGCACATATTGCTCTGTTTTTTCTCAAAAGGGTTTTCCAGCTTTGTTGTGCCCCTTTGTAGTCTTGGCAAAAAGAGTTTGTTGTCGCTACTTCTCCTAAACCGTTTGACTGATATTAAATATGTGAACAGACATTGGTATATAGATGTGCACTTGTCGTTGTCATAACATGTATGCTGTGTAAATGTAAAACTTGAATGACAAAGCTGCATGCCTATCTGTTAAAGGCGGGGGGTATTTAGTAAGCCATGCTTACTGCAACCTCTAGTTTTTTTTGTTTTGTTTAATGATAAGTTACAATGTCAGTGTAGATAGTGTATATGCTTTTGAGAGAGGACCTCAGGGAAGATAGGACTTGTCTTACTGAGTTACCCTCTATAAATAAAGTCATTATTATTATTACTACTCTTGGGGCTCCAATTACGCCCCTCCCCCTTACGTAAAGTCCCCCCCCCCCCACACACACACACACAATAAATAAACTCTAACCCTCCAATTTGGTAAAATAAAGCAAAAACCATTTTTAAGAATTCCAAATCTGTCTCTGATCTAAACAAGCATTATGAATCATTTTAACTGAGTGGAAACTGGTAACTGATAATTTAGTAATATGTAAAAATGGATTTATTGAATCAGAGCCAAATACTGCAAGTTGTAGTTATACATGTTTTGAAGAAAATAAATTAACCAAACAATTTAACTATGGATGAGCTAAATTTTGTTTATCATATATATGTTTTTTGTTTTTTTTGTCGCACCTGCTTTAGCCTTGCTATATAGCAAGGTGTGTTATAGGCGTCTGGTTTTCCGTCCGTCTGTCCGTCATTCCGTCCGTCATTTTTTTTTCTGTTTACCATAAAAATAATAGAACTTGGAAGAGCTGAAATTATTTTGCTTGTTAATATCCGGAAATTTGTTCCATGATAATGATTTGAAGGTTAAAATAGCAGAAATTGGTGGCCATGAACCATTGCAGTTTGATCTGTGTCTTCACACTTTGTCCCAATATTTAGGGTTAGTTTGGTTGACTGAAACATGACCAGTCTGCATGCTCCTCAATCTATCCTGGAAAAATTGTGCTTCCCAGTCTATGCACATGACCACCAGCTTTAAGTAGCCTGACCCCCAAATAGTTTAGATTATTAGGTTGTTCTTTAAATGAACTGACATACACATTGTATCATTGCTGCTGTTTCATTTTGAATAACATGCATATATGTTGATTTGTGGCAGTCCAGAAGAAGATCTATAGATATCCGTTAATTGATTTTAGGATAGAAATTTACACACACAAAAATGTAATAGTGACAAAATTGTATGAAAGCTTTGGTAGCTAAAATCATGATCATATGTTTTTAAGCAGCCCCGGATCCAGTGGGGTGGGCTTTGGGGCTGCAGCCCCGCCATTTGGCCTCTGTGTTATATTTGATATGTAGGCCTCCAGATAAAAAGAAGTATCTAATGACAGTTTGAGAAAAAATATCCAATGTGGTTAGATCAAAATATTCAAAATATATGTTGTGACATCTCATTAGAATCGCCTCGAGGAGGCGATTCTAATGAGATATCACAACATATATTTCAAGGAAAAAAATAAATCAAAACTTCTCTTGAAATTGAAACATAAATATGTCATATTTTCAAGCCCCCTCCCTCACACCATGTTATAGAGATTAGAAGCATTGCAAATATAATCAAAGGGCTCTGAAGCCCTGAAATGACAGATTCTACCAGAAAGATGAAATGCTAAATCTAGAAAAGTAACTCATCTGCCAGCATTTACGACTGTCTTATCAGAGTCTCCCTAATTCATATTTGCGGACTTTGCATCTTGAAGACAATACCTCACCAGTTTCTGGTCCATACCTGTATCCTCTGCATCTAGAAACCTTGATTTGATTAGAACGGTGATGTCTCTCTTATCGGTTAAGAAAGGAAGCAGACAACATAGTGGGACGATATATACGGTTTTGCTATATTATGCGCTGTTTAACACTCTATCAAAAGCTATGGATTAAGTAACTTATTCAGTCAAAAGTCAAATAATGGTGCCATTCTGATTCAGAAACTGTAAAGGTGTTGAACTTTGTAATTTGATTTTTTATTTTTCTTCTGAATTTCCTGTAATTTAAGGCCAGCAGTATATGACCTGACTAGACGCTGTTTTCTGTGACGTCTGATCTTGGTATACACGTATTCCTCAAAACTTCTTCTATTTGACGATATGCGTTAATCTTCAGGGTGCTTTTGGCCGACTGCGGACAAGTTGAGTTACCATAATGACCCGAAATGCTGGAACAGTCGGTGTAGACCCAGATCTGAGCAGGGTGTTTTAGCCTACTGCCCACAAGTTCAGTTGCCGTAATGACCCAAAATGCTGGAACAGCCGGCGAAGACACAGATTAAACCAGGGTATTTTTAACCTACTGCGCACAAGTTCATTTACCGTAAGGACAAAGAATGATGGAACAGCCGATGTAGACCCAGATCCGTGCAGAGTGTGCATTTGTACATTGCTTTGGCAATATATCAGTGTAGACCTTGGAGGATCAGTCTGAAAGACAGTGGAGATCCAGATCAGGTTTCAAGATATGTAAACTCTTGAAGGCATTACAGTTTATCCTCTGTTGAATATTGTCTTTGGCGTATATTGAACACAGGGTAGTATATATGGCATTCAGTGTTATTAATAACTGGCGTAGTGATATACACACATTCATGCCGTACTATATTTCATTTCGGATGTACCATGTATACTTGGCGGTGAAAGCCAGTTCCAATATTTGGCCTACGACAGCTAGAAATGACAGATAGAATCTGTCATTAAAAATGACATCCAATCAGATGGGAATCTCTTCTTTTTTGGTGGACCAGAAATTCAGCATAGTGCTTTGAGTTAAGCATTACTAATTCCATGGGTGATGATGAAACATCAATCTTACATTTTCATGCAGCCCAAAGGACTGGAAAGTCAAAAAGATGGCTAATTGGTATGGTTATCAGCACAGTTTTGTGAAATGTATGCTGAAAATTCAGTAATCAAAAAATGTTTGCTGAAAATTCAGTAATCAAAAAAATGTAACACAAAAAGTGTTACTCTCCTGATTTGAAGGTTAAAATAGCAAAAATTGCTGGCCATGAACCATTGCAGTTTGATCTTAGTCTGCGCTGGGCACACAACCACATTGTTGGTTTTCTCGTGTCGCGGCTCAAATGAGACTGATGTGTGTATGCTGAATTGGCCCACTCCAAAAAGCTTTGTATTTGCTGATCCAATAATGGATGCTTATCTCCACAATCAATTTTTTGTAAGTTGATCTCTACAATCACCACATTTACAAAGAATAGGACAATTGGCATAATTATGCCTAGAGTGATTTGAAGCTTATGTGTACTTGCATTTAAGTAAAAGGGCTGAATAATAGCCATATGCTTGATTTCTTAATTCAGGTGATTGTGGAGATAAGCAGCCTGTTTAAATTGTACAATTATGTACCGACTTTTCTGCCTTTTTATTTGCATGTGTCAGTCAGTATATTTTCTCACAATTCTTGATGACTTACATAATGTTCATATTTTATGATAAACAATGGTGCAGGATAACTAGAGCAAAAAGTGCCAGGATAATACTACTCCACCAAGTCTGATCAGGGTCAGCACCTCTCTTGATTGTGCAAGCAGGGCAGGTCAGATATGAAGATAAGCTGTGGTGTCAAAATATATGTATTTAGTGTAAATATGATCTATGAAATGTTATATCATATTTTTTCTCATAAACACCTTGGGGTTGTGAAATTCACAGGTGACCAAAGTGGCTTTTTTCTGGAAACATTTGGCAATTTATTACAAAAGCCATGCTCTTTCACTACAGTCATAATAAAATTTGGCCACTTTTTATGATGACTGTGTGTCTTTGAAGACTTCTTATAGAGAGGGGTTTTATTAGAAGAAACATGGTACTGATAGTATGTAAGAAGTCACTGCCATAAGCTTTCTATCTTATGTCCTTTCACATGATTTACCAATGAACTTGGAATAAATATGATTTGTTATTTACAAGACATATTTGAATAAAAAATAAAAATCATAAAACTCATAGCTGTTGTTTTTCAACATTTTTGTTACCATTTAAGAGGGTCTGGATTGGGTCTAACAATTAGTCATTAATGACATTCTTCTCTGGTGATTAGCAGTCTAGTAAGGCCTTAAATTTATAGTGATTAGCAACAATAACCTCTGAAATACTAATTTTTTGATGACTGATTAAAGGGCTATAAAATTTAAAAAAAAAAAATACAAAAATAAATAAATAAAAGATAAGCATTAATTTCTGGTACCCATCATCCAGACTCTCATGTAATGCAAAGTCTTTTATGCACACATATGTTGTCTCACTCATAGCTGCCTGAAGATTAAGTCTATCCCAAAGTTTTACCTGAAAAAAGGACGGAACCCCTCCATTATGCCTCATGCAAATGAAGCATATAATAGAATTTCATCTTTTTTTTCACGCTAATTACTGGGCTAGACTAAAAGAGTTGACCACCATTGAGACGGAAGGCAAAAATGAAAATGGCAGACATTCTTCCCTGGAAAGCATATCTATTCATCTTAGTCCACTGGGCCAGGCACTCCCATGTTAGCCTGTTTTCTTTCATAAGAAATATAAATCTTGAAATAATAATGAAAACAATAATTTTTTGTTTTCCAACACTATCTAAGGTCTTAAAATTGGTCCAAAAGGTAGAGAGTTAAAGGGGTTATTTTTGTTCTCATGATGCAATATTTTTTGTCAATTTCTATTATTTGTTTTCATGTATGAAATACTGACCTGTTAAAATAAAAAAAAATAATACTTAAGGGTACATTAACAAACAGTGTCACAGGAACAGATGAATTTGCTCCAAAAGTTCTTGATATGATTAAAAACATCTCATTCTGGTCCAACAGGTATTTGGTCCAAGTATTACCCCATTTCAGTCCAAGTTCAAACAGTCCAACTGACTTAGCACAACAGGTAAATAAACCCAGTATACTGTATTATGTAATAAATGCCATAAAGTCCTAACAAATTGTTATTTTCGCTTTATCATGCTTTAATGCTTTAATATATGTGAGAATAGATTACATATTTTTTTTACTTTATTCCATGATGTTTTTTTTTTAAATCTATTAAATGCTTAACCTTCTAAATATCTGACATTTAATTGCCTGATGATAAATAAATATTATTTTCACCAGCAGTCACCTTCCCTTTCTTGTTTCAGCATACTAGCTCATACAATGTATCTTTTCAACTGTCATATTCTAATATATTCTGCAATTAAATTTTTTCTTTAATTTCTTCAGCAGGTACCTTCCCTTTCTTCTTTCAGCATAACTCATTACAATGTATCTTTTCAACTGTCATATTAATTTTATCATATATTAAAAAAAATCTTAAATGTCTATACATGTATAAAGTTTGGCCCAACAGGCAACCAGTAAAGTAATACATTATTAATTTCATGCAAAAAGGTTTTTTTTTGTTAGTAGAGTTGATGGAATAATATATAGTATATAGATGCATGAATAAATAAATTGAAATACTGTACATGTACATACTTATAAATATAAAATTGGATAATGTAGATATTTATTTTTTCTTCTTTTTCAATATCTTATTCTTTTCTGCTTTTTCAATATTTTATTTTTCTTATTAAACAGCAGGTAAGTCTTAAGTATTATTCTATCACAAGTTTCAAGTGGTTCTCAGGTGTGAAATGACACTTAGATTTAATAATCACTGTATATTGAATCACCCAAAGTACCTGTATCAGTTTGGTCCAACAGGTAACTGGTCCAAGGATTACACTAGTGCAGTCCGAGTTGGACCAGTCCAAGGTCCAATGGTCCAAGTGATTTGGTCCAAGGATTACAGTGACCCGTTTTCGCGTTCACACCAATAATTGTTGTTTTTCACACCTGTTTCGTCCAAATTAATAATAACATTCAACAATGAGTAACAATTTTTATTCATGGACAAACCCGTTACTACGGCTATGGATGTGTTCCGCTGAGGTGCGGGGGGGGGGATGTCGTTACGAGAATTGAAATACACGTCACACAGTTATTATTAAACGGACGGACGAACGACGCCCCGGTACTGCGGCTATAGATACGTTCCGCTGAGGTGTATTAATCAATTAAATGTCTTCCTGTAACGTTAGTAGTTGTGTGTCAGTGACTGGGTGACTGTTATTTTGTTAGTGCATATACATGAAATGTAAAATCAGACGGTAGATTTTCAGTGGCATTTAAAAAATTACAAGAGCAAGATACTCATAACCTCACTTTATCTTTTGCATCGTAGGCATATGAACATCTTATAGACAGCCCTATGAGGATTGGCTCCAGGTACGGCAGTAAGTTTTTAATACTAGGCGTCTGTTTTGGGTCTACATTGCTTATCGCAGAATTATCAAAATATAGACCCCTTTTTAATAAATGTGAATGCCTTTTTGTACTGATTATAACGAGATGATAGATGTTTGCACTCTTCAGAAATCATTTCGGCGAGCAATTAGCGGGCGATCAAATAAGGCACCTCGGCCGTGTTTTTCGCAGTTATGTACATCAGTCAAAATAATGCAAACGACTGACTTACGTTATAATTTTCCCTAGCAAAATGGCGACTTAATAAAATTTTTACAGGAAGTAATTTCATCGCTGGATTAACTATATATTAAATGGGTAAAACCACTTAATACATAGTATTGATAACTTACTGCCGTACCTGGAGCCAATCCTCATAGGGCTGTCTCCAGGTACGGTTCCGTACCCGGAGACCCAGAGTCTCGGGGTACGGTTCCGTACCTGGAGACCCAGGGTCTAGGGATACGGTACCGTACCCGGAGACACTTCCTTTCTGAATTGGCAATACAGAATAAATAAATCAAACTGCTCACTCAGAGTAGCTTTTAAAATAAGCAGTCTTTACTAAAATATTGTGTCTGATAAGATATCATTTTCAACTGATCAGTAGACGCTTCATATATGTATTTCCAAAAATGTATGCAAAGACATTTGTTCTGATTTGTTTCATAGCCCTTACTGGCCATGTGTGTCCCAGGAAACACCCCAAACCACCACCAAAACACCCCAAACCAGCCTCTCCGGATTCACATCACCCCCTTTCCCCTCCACACCCACACATACACTGCTCCCACCCAATCCCGAACAGTTTCTATATAGATTCAAAATAAAAAGAACACGTCAATAAGTGGTTGCCGCATGATATGTATGTACATAAGTATGTAGGTACAAGCATGTGTCAGAGGGTATTGGTTAGGTATATAATACTCTTGTACTGCCTGCTCATGTGAGCCATCATCAACACTTGCTAAGAGGGTTCTATTGAGGGTATGTTACAACATATGGTTTCATAGAGAAATATGAGAGCTCTATGAATTATCCTCAATACACCCTCTTATCTGGAGCTTTGCTTTTATGATAAAATTTCATTGAAGCAAATATCATAATATTATTTCCACAACACTTGTGTTGTTTGATGACCATACCTACCTCTTTGCTGTTTTGAACATTGCCAAATTTATGTATACGGCTTTGTTTAGCTCGAATTCCTTAGACTGCTGGATGGTTTGTTTGTAACTTATTCAGCCTTTACATAATGACATGACAAATATTTGTTTGCAGAATTTGACATGCTTTTGCACTGTGTCAAGTCTGATGAACCAAGCTAGCTAGATTCATCTCTAACCACTTCGTTTAGCTCCAATTCTCAGTTAATACAAAACCTTGAATCTTCATCCAAAAAAGCATCATGACTTTGTCTGTGCATGTCTGAAGTCCAACATCATCATTGCTTGCTGACCTTGATCCATTATTCATGCTACCTTTGACATATTAAATCACATCCACATCTACCCAGTGTGTCTAATTCTAGTCATAAAAGGCTAAAATCAATAAGTAGTATAATGGACAAGTGGAGTGATCCAGAGAAAAGGGACTTTTTGTAGTTATGACAATTCTTTTATTACAGGTATTGTGAAATCTCTTTCGGTAGCTTTTTTTCAAAGTCTTGATTGTGGTGTTGGTAGGATAAACTGTCACCAGCGTATTTAATTTAGCTCAGTTTTGTGATAATGAGTAGACAGGGACAGGGTTTTCCCAGACTCAAGATTGAGAGTCTCAGACCCCCAAAATGGTGTCTGGTACTCCCAGAAAAAAATCTGTGCATCCACTGGGACTCTCAAAACAAATTCCAAGTCCCAATTCAAAGTAGAGTAAGGGGACATGGCTTCACACAGGGCATGGCTTCGCACACCTCCCGGATTTCTTAGGATGTGTCAGGCATCAGTTGTTGGAACATAATTTTGTTCTGCCAATATTTCAAGGTTGATAAATAAAGTCTTTTGAAATCACTTTTGCGTGCAGTGCATCACGTGCATTTTGGCGCCAAAATAATCAAAACATTCAGATGAAAGTCGGCAAAGTTTAACAGTTTAAGAACAGGCAATATTATTGATAGCACACTGGAAATTTGTCTCCTGAAGTGTAAATGAAAGAGGCATTTGCTTTCTTAAGAATACAAAGAGCACAATGATCAAAAACTATGCCGGTTATATGAACACAAAAAGATTTTCCATGTTATGGGGTGTGAATTTTGTCCCTCGCTTTCATGTGAAAAGTCCGCATATTATTTTTAGCTGTCATCCTATCTAGTAGTAAGTCCACTGTAATATCACAAAGTCAAGATGTAATGGATACAACAACAAACTGTCAGCCACTTATTAACCAGTTTCATAAAACGGCACTAAATTCTGAAAATCGCTGAAGTTCGTCTTTCCCTTTATGGAAGACGCATGGACATTACACTATTACCTTGCAAACTATGAATAATTATAGCATATTAGCTCTTGCTTTATGGTTTTCATTTAATGGTCGTAAGGTATATGACAGAATATTCAAAGACACCTAGAATGCTTCTATTTCCTGCTAGAAGGGGTGTGCGAAGCCATGTCCTCATATACCCAAAATATCACGTAGGACTGCAGTACATATTACGGCACGTGCTACATATGACGTCAGAGTCTGAGACCAAATATTTTTATGCTTAATTTTCAGAAAGGGTCAAGGTATATTATAATATGGACAAACAGACATTATGTTACAAGCTTAGTCAGCTAATGCTGCAAAAGTCATAAAAGTGTGCGAAGCCATGTCCCCTTACTCTAATGAATTATATTATTCTTGGCACAATACAGAGTAATGGTTTTTATGAAATTCTGATATATGATTTGGACATTTTATAACATTTTTCAGAGTACAGGACCCTTTACTTTTGTCAGTTACTGGCGAAAGTATGTGCACTTAGTACTGGTTAACCGCTTAGGAGGTCTAAGCCTGCCCAGGAATAGTGTGGTTAGGTTAACTGACCGTCCCGACATGACCTTAGTTGTTTACCGTGGACGTTAAGCATCAAATCAACCAACCAACCAACCTTTACTTTTGGCATTGGACTCTTAAAAAATTTGTATGCGGGTCCCTAAAACTCCTTAAATACAAGGCTGGGGGAATACCTTGCAGGGAGACATCGTCTTCCATGGAATTCATGTTTAGTTCATGACTGTAATTTTTGGGATAATGGTTTTAATTCTCCATAAAAGCATATGTTGTGGTTTGTCTTTGAGCTGCCTCACTGAGGCAGTTCTAATGAGGAACCACAACATGTGCTTTTTATGGAGAATGAATAGACTTTTTAATCAGTTATCAACATGCTCTTTGACCTTTATCCTAGTACCTGAAATTACCATATTTATTCCGCTATAAGATGGGGTTTCCCCCTCCAAAATTATTCCAGCTCACGTAATTCAGTGACATGTATACAAGATTGGGTTTTCTCTTCCAAAACAATCCCAAAAAATCTAGAACATTCTTATAAGACTGATTAGATTTTGGGATTGTTTTGGAAGTAAACCCCCATCTTATAACAGAATAAATGAGCCACAACGCGAGAAAACCAACAATGTGGTTGTGCGCCCAGCGCAGACTCAGATCAGCCTAGGCATCCGCCCAGTCTGATCAGAGTCTTCGCTGTCCGCATGGAGGTAGCTCAGTCCCTTAGCTACCCTTTAAGCACTTAGCGAAGAGTCTGACCAGACTGGGCGGATGCTCAGGCTGATCTGAGTCTGCACAGGGCGCACAACCACATTGTTGGTTTTCTCGTGTCGCGGCTCAAATACAGTAACTGTAGCTCAAGGCCTTCAGTTTCTCTTGCTTATTTAACTGTTGTTATCCTGCTTCAGCTGATTGCTTATCTTTTTGATTGATTAGTCCTTTAGATGTTGCATATCAGCCTGCCTGCTTACACATGTTCAATTAACCAGATAATGCAAATATACGGACGATTATCAGGTCAAACATTTAAGTTTTATAATCTTTTTTTTTTTTTTTTTTAATCACAAAAAGACCTGAGAGAGGAAGGCTTAAGTACCTGAAAGTGAAACAACTAAGACAGACTGATAGAAGTCCACATCCACTTCAGATGTGGAGTTAATAGTAGTTATACTCATCTCTATAGATGACCTTGATGACCTTTTTTCCCTATATACTCTATGTAAATGATGTCATCACGCCCGGTGCAGTCAATTTTCGGATCTGGTCGGAACAGATTGAAATTAGCCAGGTGTGACGGCTATTGGAGTTTTCTCTCGCAGATCGATCGATAACGGGCTGATTCAATAACTTTGCACAACGTGAATGAAATACTCGACTTTTGAGAGAAACTCACCGTTATGGAAATGTTAATGGTGTGGTCAAGTTTCAATTTCAATGAGGCCACTAGGCTCCTTCTTTTTTGGACTTTTTGAGGCGTAAACGCAATATCGCAATGTTATGATACATGTTTTAAATCAACACAAGCGGGCTTCTCGAAGTATACTAGCTCATATTTCTTATGCGATTGTGCCACTTGTTATGAATTCATTCAAACCCCCTTTTTTTAAAAAAAGAGGAATGTAAAAACGGGATATAAGTCACAAAAAACCAGGAGCTATATAATATTTTATTTATAAAGGTACAAAGACAATATTGTATAAATACATATTAACAACACTTATTTACAGTTTAAAACACTTATTCATATAAAAATCGTGTTTTACACATTAAATGATACCAGTTCAACTAGAAAAAACTAATTAAGAAAGTTCAGAAATTGATCCAGTAGGATACATAAATGCTGTTTTCAATCTATCTACCATGAAATTTCAGATGTACTAGAATCCAAATGGGTAAGATACATGGTTGTCTCTTACAACACGTTTGTCAAACACTAACTTATAGTCTTTCCGTTCACATTTGGTCACCAGTTGTGCATTGTCCCTGTCTCTTGAGATTTTGAGAGCATTGACCACAGATACTTTAGCATCGGAGCGTTTTGTCACAAAAAGCTTAAGAATATCAAAATTCACATTAAGCATGTTCTTGTAGTCGAGTGTGATTCCTCTTATTTTGCAATGCATTTTGTTTCCATCTTTGTCTGGCTGTTGTAATTCGTAACCATAGTTTTTAGGTCCGCCGGTCACAAACGTTTTAATACAATTGTTTGGGATTTCGTCAGTCAGGTCCCCTAAATAATCACCCAGGGATGGCTTCGGTTCTCCTTGTTTTGTGGTAAAGATGATGGAGTCTGTATCGGCATACAATGCCCTAGGGCCTAGTTTTTCCAAATAGCTGTACAGTTTTAAACGTGCTTGACCCGTTGTATAAGCTGCAATGACGACATTGGTTTTGGAGTTGGTTTTGACAAAATCCTCTTTGTATTTCCATCGCATTTCTACAGCTTCGTCAGATACAAAGTTAACAGTGGATACCTCTTCTTGGTCTGACGTCAATTTGTCGAAATAAATGTGAGGATCTTCAACTATGTCGACTTGCTGCATGTTGCATCTTTGTCCAAATTTACCCCAAAAAGAGTTTAACATGAGCTTGGCTAATGCTCTCAAACCTGGATTCTTTTTTATTTTATGGTAATCGAGATGGATTCCTTCTTTTTGTTCATAGAGATCTATGTATTTTCGTTTGTCGTATTCGGTCTTACACCAATCAGGCCATCCACTGGCTTCCTGTTTTATTTTCAGAAATGTGTTTACGTACTCAGTAAATAGTCCACCAGTCATGGTTTCAGGATTATATTTCGATATTTCTTTGAAATGCCAGACTTCATAGAGTTCTACAACTTTATAGCCCAGTTTAACAGCTTTCTTCACTTCGTCTGTTATCCAAGTACCGACAAAAGCTCTTTCCTCATCAGAATGTTGGCAACAATCCTTTTGTTCCCTACTGGCGCAGAAGTTGCAAAGATGAAACAACAACTTGCCGTTCATTTTACATGGAAGAAGCGGATGAAAAAGACTGCGTGGTGGAATTACTTTGCATTTGACAATGCCCTCGTAGTCTTCTAACGCACCGAAGTTTTCTGTGATTATTTCGGGATGACCGACGGGTATTTTTCCGGTTTTATTCACCCAGGGATAAAGGGACGTCACGTCGTAGTAGTTAATTTCTTCATCAGTAGAGGCCTCTTTATATAAAGTATACGCTTCTGTACGCCCTCCATAAAATGCATCTCGTGGTTCTAACGGTGTGACCATGTTGAGATCTTCGATAAAAGATTTCATGTTAGGGTTTTCCTCGCACTTTCTATCAAAATCAGATTCCCATATGGATTGGTAAACATAGCCAAGACCTTCCAAGTACTTCCTCTTCTCCAAGGTTTTGTCATATAGTTCCCCCATAGTCATCTGATTCACAGGATTAACTGTACTACGTGAGTATTTAACTGGATTTCCGTGCCAGAAATCACCATGAAATTCTAACACTACTTTTTGACCGCTATCCGTTTCATAATAGCCATCAACTAGATACGGTCCAATAGCCATCTCTCCGCTATTTCTAGCATGTTGAATTCTGTGTCCTTGATTGTGTGACAAAAACTTAATCCATTGTAATGCTTTGACCGATTGCTTTTGGTCTGGATTGTAGCCATGATGGGGAATCACAGCAATTGTCTCGGGCTGGAGAAAATTGGTTCTAAACACCAAATTACAAGCCGATGCTATAGTTATAGTCTTTTCAAAAGGGTCAATACCTGTGATGTCTAGGAAATTATTTCTAAATTCTAAACAACATCTTCTCAGAATGTCCACGTCAGACCGACAATATTCCAATAGCTCAGATTGAAAGTCAAAGTATGTGCCCTTATGCTCTTCATACCAATGAAGAAAAGCTTTCCGTTCTTTAGGTTTCATTGCATCAGGGTTGTAATATGATATATTCGGTAACCCAGACAATATAGCATTTTGATTTTCCTTTTTATTGAATAAATGTGGAAAATAACCTTTCTTCAACTCTTTTAAACCAAACATGTCTGGTAATTTTGCCAATGCCATAGGAAGGAAGTTAATGGAGTCTATCATTTTGATTTTACATGCAGGTACAGTCAAACACATGATTTTAGCTCCATTTGGTATAATGATAGGAACGACAGCATTTTTATAAAGGTACTGTAGTATCGGGTACGAATCGTAACCTTGGAAGTTGTGACAAAGTACAGTTGCCTGGAAGTTTTCTTCAGAAAACAACCACTGACAGAATTCTTCTAAAGTATTTTTGCCCCTGAAGATGTGCTCCTGCTGGCCACAAGTTTCACATTCTTCGTCATTATCCATACATAATGTACACACCTTCTGAGCAACACATAAATTTGGTTTATGTTCGTAAGAGCCACAACCAGACTTTAAACAGTGTCGACATTTTCCAAAAATGTCAGGTGTATAACCATTTTCACACTGAACCAAGTCTTCCTGAGTACATTCAAAGTCAAAGAAAATTAATGTCTTAGCTTTCTCAGTCTCATAGATTATCTCCTCCTCTATCGACATGGGCTCATCACCTTTTTCTTCAGGCACAATGTAGCACTGATGACTATCAGGGAAAAAGTCTTTACATGTATTACAATATATCTGTCCACACTTATGCGCCTTATCAATCTTTTTGTTGACCGTTTTTCCACAGTCACCACACCGACGGATACAGGTGCAGGTTGAATTTCCCTTTGCTGTCGATTTTATGTGAAGGTCAAAGCACTCCTGACCACGGAAGAACCGATGACACGTTTCACATTGGAGCCACTCCCCTTCGAAAGGTTCGTGGATTTTACGACATGAGTGACAGACTTTATGGCATTTGTGGTCTTCTTTGTGATCATACCCTTTGTTACATTTTGTGCAAAAGAAGTTTCTTGAAAGGAATGCAGACATACTGGTGATGATATCATAATGATTTTCATGGTAGTATAAATAAATTTTCTTTTCGTGTTCTGGACCTTTGTAAATGATACCATTGAAGTGCTCTTTGGAGATAACATGAATCTGATAGCCAGGCAATACAGCCTGAAATTTCTTTATTTCTTCGATACCGCATATTCCTTGTATAACATCGGCCTTTTTGTGTAACTGTTCTGCTAGCTGTCTTTGAAGGTGACACCCAGCTCGTATACTGTTCCATTTCTCGTGCTTATCAAGTCTCGCCATTGCTGTTACAATTGCCCTAGCGCAGCACAGGTTATCATTATTTTGTACACGAAGTATGCACCGTTTATCTACCATAAATTTATCTGTGTTCACGTATTTGCATCGTTTTCTTGTGCCTCCATCAGGCATATTGACCAAAGTGACCTCAAATATCAACGACTCGTCGATCACGAAATCCTCATTAGACTGAAGAACCCTTTCTATTTCTGCCAAAAAGCGATCCACACTGAGTTGAGGCAGTCTCAGAAAAGGAATCACAATAGGATAGTCCAAGGATGGGCTTTGTACTGTTAGTCTAACTAAATCATCTGATTTCGCATCCTTGGTTAGACGCTGGAAAATGGCTTGAAATAGTTTCTTTAGGGTGTTCATTATATCTTCTGTGATCTCTATGTCTTTAAAGTTGACCTTGTAGGTGGAGGCTGTTGTCTTGAATTTTTCCATTCGTTGCTCTTTGATTTTTTGAATAGTGAAGAAATCCTGAGGGTCGACACTTTTTCGAATACGTCTAGTTGTAGCTGGCTGATTGTTTTCATCCTCGGGCCTCCTTTGTCCGCTTCCCACTTGGTGAAGACGCTCCTTGTGTCTGTTTAGCGAAAACTGACGACTAAACATCTGCCCACATTCATCACAGTGTAACTGACTGTCTGCATGTTTCTTAATGTGTTGGAGTAGGTTGTCTTTTCTGTTAAAAGCTTTCCTACATATATCGCAGACATATTTCTTCCAATGGTTCTCAACCCGCCTGTGTTGCAACAGTTGACTGAGCTTTGGGAAGCTTACCCCACATTCTTCGCACTGATAGGCCATGACTGTGGTGACTACTCTGAAATGGGACATGTAAGAGACATATGTAATGATAAGTAATGAATCATTGCATAATCAGAGGAATTACGACTGATCATAGTATTGTTTGTTTTCAATTCTTCAAAAAGATAAACGACCTACTTAAACAGGAAAAAAAACAGGCGAGACTACAAAGACCAGACGAGACTAAAAGTTACATGTAATAAGTTGTGCTTATTCGTAAACAATTACCTATGTTATTTTACTCTCTATGTTTTAATAAATATCTTCTTAACAATGTCATATATCCGACCATGACCGTGTTTAATCTGGAAATGAATTTTTAGTATGAATACCAGCGTATTAAGATCATCGCTTAGCGCATGCGTACTACGTTTTGATTGAAGGGATTTGATTGGTTCTCAACAATAGAAGAGTCATTACTAAAACGATTAAACATCAAGAATGTGGTACGCGTCATCATTTTGAAACTGGCCGTCAGCGAGACAACATGAACAACTGTCCAGTCTGCAAACAAGGATTTTCTAGGACAGACGTGATGTTAAGGCATAAACGCCATAAACATGGGAAAATCAGTCAAGCATATCCGCAGAGCAGTGGAGCGTTTCCACCGCCGCCGCCGCCGCCGCAGGGAGGCATACCATCACTACCGCCGCCGCCGCAGGAAGGCATACCACCGCCGCCGCAGGAAGGCATACCGCCACCGCCGCAGGAAGGCATACCGCCACCGCCTCTGGCGGTTGGCAAAGCACTGCAGCAGCAGACGCGGATAAGCGTGTCATCACTTCCTCATGAGGAAATGCCTCATCCTGCTTTACCGGTATGTCAGAGTCAACCACAACAACCACCAGTTGAGGCTTGTAACAGATCTGTCATGGTGTTTCAACACCCTTTCACTATGATGATTTCGGGGCCTACAGGTATATATTTTTCTTAGTATTTGTTTTGTTAAGATTCGTTAGTGCAAACATTGAAATATTGCTTTAAGTGTAGCTCATATAAATGTGTAAAAATAAACGTATAAATTGATCATTTCATAACTTCTTCTTTCAGAGACTAAATATATATACGCTTAAATATGTTTTGAAAGCTGTTTATTTATCTTAAGTCTTGATCTTTTTCTATTTTTCAGCAAGTGGAAAGACTACATTTGTGAAAAAACTTCTCTTGAATCATGGCCAAAGAATCCGACCTAATATACAAAGAATAGTATGGCTCTATAAACGATGGCAACCCTTGTATGATGACATTCAAAAGAGTGTTCAACCCAAAGTAGAGTTTATACAAGGAATACCAACAGATTTAGATGATGATGACTTCTTTGATCCCCAAATTAACAATTTGCTCATCATGGATGATTTGTTCCAAGAATCTGGCAAAGACAAAAGAATAACAGATTTATTCACAGAGGGGTCGCACCATAGGTCACTATCTGTGATAACAATTAATCAAAACATATTTGGAAACAAAGATCCCACTCAAAGGAGAAATTGTCACTATCTGATATTATACAATAATCCTGTGGATCGTCAATCACTGATGACCCTTGCACGTCAGATGTACCCAAAAAATAGTGATAAATTTCTGAAAGCATTTGAAAAAGCAACCAAATACTGTTATGGCTATTTGCTAGTGGACTTAAAACCATTCACAAATGAAAGCGATCGATTGAAATACGATTTAGAATGGCAGCGTTTTGATAGCATGACTTCCCATAAAAACGAAACAGCCAATCAGGTGCAAGAACCACAACAGATAACTATAAAAGGAGACACGTTTACTGAAGGACATCATTCCTCAATTGGACTACAAACTGTTCACTTCAACGGAAATTCGGAAATAGAAGATACCATGGCAGATAAAACACAGGCTTGTGACGGCTGTGGATTGTTATTTGACACAGCCCATGATGTGCAAAGGCATTTAACACGAGGATGGTGCCCAGAGGGAGAGGAAGCAGGCCTAAAAAGAAAAATGTCTGACGATGATGAAACCTTTGACTATCAGCCTAAACACTTTCGCAAAGAAGGAAAAGGAGGACAAGTACCGGAAGATCTAGAGAGCAAAGCTTTTGAAGACATATATATACGTGCAAAGCAGATGAATAACCGCAAATGGAGCGAAAAGTATGATGAATATGTCGAACGAGGGCTAACTAAGCAAGAAGCTAAACAAAAAGCTGACAGAAAACTAGAAACTGCTGTCAATAGACAATTTATATGTAACTACATGATTTTAATTACATATATACTTCAGTTAACAAATGGCCACATTCATAAGAAAGTTATGCAAAAGGTGAATGCTTTATTAAGCAAAGGTTATGCTGAACAGAAAGCTGTTAAAATGGCTGTCAAACATTATCAACACAGCCTAGAGGCCTACTTAGATGAAAGTGATACTGAAAGTGAGGAAAGTGACATGGATTCTGATGATGAAAGCGGCTCAGTCAATGAAAGTAGTTCGGTAGATGAAGATGAGATGGAGGATTCCGAATAAAACTGTTTGACATTTCAACTTTTTCTCATTTCTTGTTTAGACACTCAGCTGTTAAGCCATGGCATCCTGGCAGGATTACTTAAAGAAAATATATTATGATCCAAAACACCCAGCAAGTTTTGCAGGCCCTCAGAAGATATACAAAGTGATAAAAGATGAAGGCAAATTCAACATTGGAATGTACAAAATAAGAAACTTTTTACACAATCAAGAATCGTATGGGCTTCACAAACCAGTTAGGAGACGATTTAAAAGAAACCACGTGGTCAGCGCGGGCAAGGATGACCTTTGGATGGCAGACCTCATAGACATGGTGAAATATAAGGACTGGAATGATGGATATAAATTCATAATGCTTGTGATAGATACGTTTTCGAAGTACGTTTGGCTGAGACCGCTGAAACAGAAATCAGGACACGACGTAGCAGAGGCCTTTAAAAATATATTCCAAAGCTATGGAAGATCACCTAAAAAGCTAATCACTGACAAAGGTAGGTTGATAGCCGTTTTAACTTTTGTGATACTACAATAAAATTCTTATTAATAAAACTTGCCTTTAATATTATCAACTTTGTTGTTTACTTTGACAAAACAATGAACTAGTCTTATGTTGTTGTTTTTTCTAACAAGGTATATCTTTCAACCTATCAAACTTTATTATATACAAATATTTTATTCGGTTGGGTTTCTCTTTTTCAGGTCAGGAATTTAGATCCAAAACATTGCAAGCTATCATGAAGACAAATGGCGTCAAATACTTTCCAACACAAAATGAAACAAAGGCCTCTACATCTGAAAGAGCCATTTTAACAATTAAAATGAAAATCAGTCGTTATTTTACTTACAAGGATGGCTACAGTTATTTACCAATTTTACAAGACATTGCCCGCAGCTATAATAAAACGTATCACAGGACTATCGGGATGGTACCTGCTGATGTGAAAAACAACAATGAAGAAGAAGTTCGTCTCTCAACCTACTTTGCGCAGAATAAGAATAAACTGAAACAGGAGAAATCACCCAAGAAAAGACCTTTCAAATATAAGCTAGGACAGTATGTGAGAGTCAGTTACCTTAAAGACAGGACTTCTCTGCCGGGGGGTCTGGTTCCCAGCACATACCAATGTTACCTGTATAGGTAAAGGTGTGAAAATTTAGTCAACCAATCAGTGGACCAGAATTAATAGTTAAGATGATTTTATTGGCTGATTGAAGGTGTTGACACTATGAGATCAAGAGACAGACTGACACTGTGGAAGTTAATCCTCCTTATATAGTCCCATCCCTGTCTTTAAAGGTGCATTCACCCGCGCATATGATCAGACTTATTCTGGAGAAATTTTCCAAGTGTCAAAACGGTATTACAGAGGAAACCTGCCTGTTTATAGGCTGACAGACCTTCAAGGTGATGAAATAAAGGGCGGGTGGTATACCAGCGAACTAATTCCCTTGGATATTGATCCCGCTAACATTACTTATAAAATAGAAAAAGTCTTGAAAACTAGAGGGAAAGGACGAAATAAACAGTACTTTGTGAAGTGGAAATTTTACCCAAAGAAATTTGATAGCTGGATAAAAGCTAGTGATTTGCAGTGATGTCAGATTAGTGTACAAAATTTCATTGTTTTGCATGTTGTTTTTGTCTTGTATTATAACTCTTGAATGCTTAGATGTATCATTGGTTTACTGTGAGAATATTGTAAATAAAATGAAGTAAATATACACAGTTTGTTTTCATTATAATTCCATAAGATAAGCATGTAGGTAATAGTACCATTCTTTCTTGTATGATACTGTGTCGTTTACTATAAACGAAACATGAATGCAACATGAAGTCTCCTCGAAGTGTTCATAACAACCTCTTCGTTTTGCAGTAGAAGTTTGCTTCGTATACTCTCCTACATGGTTAAACCATTTTACCTGTCTACATCTGGCAATTTTCAAGGTGCAAGAAATGTTCAACAAATTGCTCACCTACTATATGTTTACTTAGGCACCGTCTTTCTTCTTTCAAATTCAAATGAGAAGCCTAACAATCTGAAATAAATAAGCAGGCTCGACTGAATGAAACAAACTACAGGACTGCCCACTTTTTATAATCACCAGCATCCCGATAGCTGTTGGCTAAATATTAGATTCAGATTTAGTCAAAGGGGAATAATCCAATTTACTTGGTTTATTTATACAGCTTATAGTTGTCGGTCTTATCAGCTTTATAGCATTGTTAAATTAATAATACACTTGCCTTTATTATTTTGAAAGACTTAAAGCAGGGGGAAAAGTGTAAATGTTATGATAAATAATGGCATTCAGGTTTTAATCGCAACAGAGAAATAGTTTCTCTGAGAAGTCAAAACGAGCCTTATTCTGTTGTCAAAAATAATACTGCAGCAAATCTCTTGAAAACTAATGCACCATAAAACTAAGTATAAACTGGTGAACTTACAGTAGCTTAAGGGATCATTTCCTACAACAGACATTGGTCTAAATGACTGTACAAGAAACATAATATGCTGGTCTTTAAAGTTTAACTTTTTTGTCAATAATCATTACAAGTGTTAACAATGCCCTGAGAGTTTTAAAGCTTGACATTTTTCGATTGAATTTACCATTATGCACTTAGAAGAAGAGAGGTTACTTTTATTTAACTGTGTTGGCTGATACTAGATAAATGCAATCGGGAACCAGTATACTATCTGTCGTCTGCTAAATAACTGTTCTACCTGTCTGCTCAAAATAATCCCCTAATGTAAGACTATAGTAGGTTGTTACTCTCAGTTTTGTTTAGCAGTCCAACTTTGTTTAATTAAGACAAACTTCTTCAATAGAATTTACACTAAAGGCATAAGGTCGTTTAACTTTTGCTATCGCTTGAGTGCCACAGTCCTTGGCCAAGTACATGTAATACTATATCTGTCGAATATCTAAAATACCATACAAAAGAGTGAAAGACAGTAATGTCTTACTATTGAATAAAGGCTGTTCAGTTACTTCAGAACATGACAGAGCAAAACATATATTAAATCTGTAAATACTGGTGAACAGATACTGTGATAACTGGGTGAAACGATAAAAACAGGGAACCAGGATTACCTGTAATTTTTAATCCTATCTGTTAAATAGTGAACCTCTTACTTGGCTGGCATAATTGAATGGCAAAAATTATGAAAGAAAATTTTATCGTCTGCTAACAACTTGACTTACCTGTTTAAATGTTTAATGATGCTTTCAGGTGGATGGTCTGCTGTCAAATGAATTATGTATCGGAAAACTGATAATATAATAAATGAAAAGGGTTATTTGATTGGCTGTTGACAAAATATATAGTTCTCAAGTCTAAACTTGTTTTGGATTTCACAGCAACATTAAATATTGCATCACTGCATCATCGATTAATTTTCTAAAAATAAAACATTGGTCATCACCGCTGACCTTGACGCGGACCGGTTCTGACTGGTTCCGAAAATTGACTGCACCGGGCGTGATGACATCATTTACATAGAGTATATAGGGAAAAAAGGTCATCAAGGTCATCTATAGAGATGAGTATAACTACTGTTAATGATGAGACTGCAAGAATTAAATGTGAATCTAGCAATTGCTGAAACAATGGGCTATAACATATCTGTATTTTATTTTTATTTTTTTTTTATAGAACTTTTAAAAATGCTCAATTTAATGCACAATTTTTGTTTTGGAGGAGCTCAGCCTCTGATATTTCACCTGTATTATATTTTTGTACATATTTTGACAGGGAATCCTACTGTAAAAGGGGTTCCAATGCACACAGCCCCCCCCCCCCCCACCATCCATTGTCCTGATATGACTGAAATACTGTTGAAAAGGACGTAAAATAGCAAGTCATTCATCATTCTACTGACAGCGAGACTCAACCATTTCTAAAGTTTTCTGTCCTCCTTAATTTGGACATATGGGATGTTGTTTTATAAAACTGTAAACATTAAAGGAGACCCTGATTATACAGCTTCAGGAGCAGTTTAGCTTGGATCTCTTCGTTTTACTGAGACTTTTCTTTCTGGATATTTAGAGTGAATATACCAGCAATGATCAAAAACAGCTGCTATGGAGCAATAATGTTTTTAACTCCAACTGTGCCCATAATACATCAGAATGCTACAATGTAAAACTTTGCTAATTTCAAAGCAGCTTACAATTTGAAAGCAGTGCTTTAATTAACTCTTTCAGTACCAAAAAGCAGACGACAAAATTTACGTCTGCAAAAATTAAAAAATGCCTTGTCCAAGACATTTCATATTGAGAATTCAAAGACTAGAGGGCAAACAGTGTAGATCTAGATGAGGCAGCTCATTATGAGCCACCTCATCAGGATCTACGCTGTTCGCAAATTTTGCTAATTTCGTCACTGGGGCTTAAAGAGTTAAAACATTTTGCGCTCCTCAGAGTCTTTGCCAAAAACCTTTGGGTTGATAAGTAAAGATGAACTCGACATGGTTGAAATTTTTAAAGAAAAGTTCAAAAATATTATTAAGGCCTGCAGAGATAGGCAGGGGCATGGTATCAATTGTTTTTGATGTGGATCCTCTGATCTGCTGACTTTCATCAACTTTTACCATAAAAACTCTAAAAATTGGGGCAGGTAAATAACTATTGTAATTTTCCTAAAATTTAAAATTTTAATAGACAGTTTGATTGAACTATTCAGTAGTGCGTCAAAATGGTGCAGATGGATGACAGAATCTGATGATGACTAGTCAGTTCTTTGGAATCTGGGTCTGCACTGTTTGCTTAGATGTTTGTGTCCGAATGTTTAGAATTTTACGGTATCCTGGAAATTAAAGAGACTTGATCTTTTCCTGGGCCCTGGCACTGAGAAAAAGTGACGTATTTCATATACTAAATGGAATAATATTCATGTGCACGTAATACAGAATTACCATATTATTTGCTTTTAAGGATACCCCTTCATGTCTTTCTGCTGGTTTTTACCAAGGGAAACCACTTTTGTGACTTCCTGTTTGCTTCCTTGAATGACAAAGCTCTTCCAAAATGGGAGCTAAACCAAACTGTTTCAGTTGTAGGAAGCTGGGAACTTGTGGTAATTTTGTTAGGGGTCCAAATTTTTTGGAAATTTTATGGTATTCAAGCCAGCTTCAAAAATCATAATTGAGCCCTGACTCGACAAAACCAACAAAGTGGCATGTGCACCCAGTGAAGACTCAGATCAGCCTGGGAAGCCGTCCAGCCTGATCAGAGCCTTTACTTGTGCTTAAAGGGGAGCTAAGGGTCTAAGCTACCTCCATGCAAACAGCGATGACTCGGGCAGCTGATTTGAGTCTTTCCTGGTTGCACATGCCACTTTGTTGGTTTTGTCATGTTGAGGCTCATTTTTAGAATTTAGTGGGTTGAGACTTTTCAGATTTTGTTTCTGGCTGGCATTTGGTGCGTTCGGTAAGGTCTACAATGGATTTTTTCTGCTCCAAAGTGATATTAGGTTTTAATTTGGTAAGAACATTTTTGGCTTATTTTCAGGTAATGCATTATGTAATAGAGCTAATGACAGGCTGAAATGTTGGGGGTGGAAGGTTTGGCATATTACAGAGCTAATATGCTATAATGGCATCATGATATTATGGTGTATGTAGGGTTTTCCCAGATACAGGATTACTCCCTAAATTATTCTATGGGACTCTCGGAGTTAGATCAGAGATTTTTAGGTTATGATTTTTTTATTTCAGAAAAATGACTGCTTGGTTTTATGTGTGCTAGAAAACAAAACAAAACAAATCCTTCACTCATAACTTTGCTGATGCTGCTATAATAAACAATTCAATCCTGAATGATATGGCAACTTTT
Organism: Ctena decussata; assembly: GCA_963989385.1. Taxonomy (NCBI): domain Eukaryota; kingdom Metazoa; phylum Mollusca; class Bivalvia; order Lucinida; family Lucinidae; genus Ctena; species Ctena decussata. The sequence goes on from OZ022508.1 coordinate 37,771,593, forward strand.
TGAAGCATTATCATGACCGTAATAAAAAAAAATCACAGAGCTCTAGATAAGAGGGAGTACTTGATGATAATTAGGAATAATTTTGTTATTTCTGCATAAAAACATATGTTGTGACACCCTCATCTGAATCGTCTCAACAACACATAGTTTTGTGCAAAATTAACAAAAATTATCCCTAATTATCTCAACTACTCCCTCTTATATAGAGCTCTGAAATCAGGCTCTGAATAGTGAGGTTGATCAAAAAAGGGGTCTGAATGGCCTAGGGTAAGGTTGTATGTGGTATAGCTGATATTTTAGCATATAGGGTAAAGTCGAGTAAAGTTGGGTAAAGTCGGACAGCGAGTAAATTGGGACAGTGACATTGTTTCCTTTATATGTAAGTTGTTTGGAATCAAAACAAAATTAACTGGGCAAACAGCGAAAATCCTGATGAGATGGCTCATTATGAGCCGTCTTATCTGGATTTTCACTGTTTGCAATGGTATGTCTGAATTAAGTTACTTGACTCAAATCTATGGGTTAACAAATACCAGACAGAATAGTGATAGTGTCTGTATTAGACAGGGCTTGGGTTGGGTAATTGAAACGAAAATATGCAGACCAATTTAAGTAGTTTGGTCCATAATAAATGAGACTCATATAATCCAAAGGTGTTGTTGTGAGACTGCTCAGGAACTAGTGTTTCTTCTTCACAGGGTATAAACCAGTCCGCCAATTTTCACTTCCTGCAGAGACTGTCATATTTGGCTTCCGCCAAGACTGTCCGAGATCTCTTGCTTCCTGCTGAGACTTCTGTCCATGATAAATGGCTTCCTGCAGAAACTGTCCAGTGTCCACATGATTCTGCTTCCTGCCGAGAGCCTCGGCACAAAGCAGAGTCACGCGGACAGTCTCGGCAGGAAGCCATTTTTTTAGGACGGCAGTCCCTGCAGGAAGCAAAGAGATTGTACACAGTCTCGGCGGAAGCCAAATATGATGGACAGTCTCTGCAGGAAGCGAAAATTGGCAGACTGGTTTATACCCTGTGTTCTTTGACTTCAGAATTTTTGTTTTCGTCATCATATCTCACACACCTAGTGTGATCCCTGACACAACAACCTTTGTTGGTTCAAAATACTGGTCACTGAATTGCTGTTGAGAGGCTGTAAAAAATTCCAACTCGTTAGCTCTTGTTTCGCTGTGTTACCTGGATTTAAGATAAAGAGCATTTTTCAAGTTTTGGGGGTTTAATGTTTTACCAAAATACCTGATTTCGAGCTCGAGTGTCTCTTCATTAAGGGTATTACTTTCATTATACAGAGCTCCAGATAAGTGGGCTGCTTGGATAATCTTTCAGAGTCTTCTATGTACCATATTTCATCTCTAGGCTGGTATTTTTTCCCTTCAGTGAAATGCAGGCTTGCTGATCCAGCAGTCCTGGGTTCGAGCCTGGCTGTAGGTGGGAGTTTCCGACCATAAATGGGGCTTCATCTCACACAGCCTTACATAATCACCCTCCCATCATCCTGATATGACTGAAATACTGTTAAAAAGGATATACTATCCATCCATCTAACTTTTCCCCTTCCAAAACAGTTCCAAAAGTCTAGATCCAGCTTATCGCAGAATTACACAAAACTTATTTAGATATTTGGGGTCTTTCTTGAGGGAGAAAATCCCATCTTATAACCAGATGAATATACTTATAGTATAAACCCATTCCATGCGGGATGCCCTTTAGGGGTATCTGGGCAAACAGTGTGGATCCAGATCAGGCCCCACAAATGTGGGGCCTGATCTGAGATCCAAACTCTTTGCTGCCTAGACATCATTTCTACAAGAGTTAGTTAGACCAATAATGTCAAAATATTCTTGATTTTTGATGCAGACAATTTCAGCAGACGGCAAAAAATACCCAGAATGCAATGGGTTAAAGTATAAATAGTGGAACCTCTTTGAATTATAGGGTTATTGTAAGAAATGACAAAAATTATTGTAACAAATTATCCCTAAAAAAACATGTATCTGGAGCTCTGTTTGCATGTAAGTATAGATTGAGGAAAATTTGATAGCATTTATGACAAAAAATGTGACAAGAGTTGTCGTAATAACAGTTTTTATTTGGACATGTTAAACAGTATTGGTACAAATCCATGTCCTTTAAATGTTGTGTCAAGAGATATTGATAAAACTTTTCTATATAGGTACACAGTGCAGACCTTTGTTAGTGGTCATATGTCGCAAGCAGATCTGTGATTACCCGGTACTCCCGCCAGCATCTCTGTCCCAAAACTTTGGGATGCTACTACAACTAAATTCTCTTGACATTATATTTAATGTAATGTCAGCTGCTAATTAAGTTAGTGCATTTGTTTGTTTGAAGATAATGGATATGCATCATAAGGTTTGTTTTTAACCTATTGTTACTCCAGGTTTTCCGATAAATTTAGTTGAGTGATTACTCATTTGCAGCATCTGCGTAATTGATCAAAATTTGCCATAATCAGTAAGCAGCCTTGATATACTGTTGTGTCCAGTTTTGCTCATACGACAGCAAAATTGTTAGAAAGACATTATAAGCATTTTAAGAGTTCATTTTTTCTAAACCATATCAGGGATTTGATTCATATTTGGTATGATGATAGATATAGGTCCAACGTTTCTTTCAGTAATACCCTTACCCAACCACACACCCCCACCCATGCCCATGATCTTAAGTTCAAGGTCACAGGCTTTGAAACTTTAAATTAAAGTTTTAAAGTTTTTGAAGTGCTCATATTTTTCCAAACCGAATGACAGATATTGGTCATATATTTGCATGATGATAGATACAGGTCCAATGTTGTTTTTTTTGAGCAATACCCTGCTCATGCCCATTATCCTAAGGTTAAGGTCACAGACTTTGAGTTTTGTTAGAAATCATATTTTCTAAACTATGTGATTAATTTGGTTCAGATTAGGTGTGATGATGGATATAGGTCCAGAGTTTTATGAAGGTATACCCTCATGGTCACCTATGCCTATGGCTAAAAGGTCAAGGTCACAGACAAATTAAAGCATAAGTTTTATGTAAAGCTTTAAAATCTCAAATTTCAAAACCATATGATGGATTTGGTTCATGTTTGGTTTGATGATAGATATGGGCCAAAGTTTTATTAAGCAGCAAGAAAGAAAGAAAAAAAGAAAAAAGAAAACTATGTATTTAAAATCAGTTCTATAGGATTTTCCTGAAACTTGCAACAACAGATCAAAGGTATTAAAGGTTTCTTCTTTGTCACAATTTTGTCCTAATTGGTGGCTGCATGTTACATATAACTCAGGTTTCACTGTTACAACAAATTGTCCTCTTAATCACAGGGTATAAACCAGTCCGCCAATTTTTGCTTCCTGCAGAGACTGTACATCATATTTGGCTTCCACTGAGACTGTCCGCCAACTCTTGCTTCCTGCAGAGACTTCTGTACATGAAAAATGTCTTCTAGAGACTGTCCGCGTGATTCTGCTTCCTGCTGAGGCTCTCGACAGTAAGCAGAGTCATGCAGACAGTCTCGGCAGGAAGCCATTTTTCGAGGACAGTAGTCCCTGCAGGAAGCAAGAGTTCCCGGACAGTCTCTGCAGGAAGCGAAAATTGGCGGACTGGTTCATACCCTGTGTTACTGCTTGCTGAACTCAATGTTTGAGGAGGTGACTTGCTACAGTCTGAAATACAGACTGCTGGTTCCCAAGACCCTAAGGTTGGTTCTTCAGGATGGGCCTCCATTGCTCAGTAGTTGAGAGTGCTGACTCTTTAAAGACAGGACTTCTCTGCCGGGGGGATCTGGTTCCGATCTCACAGCATATTTACCTGTACAGGTAAAGGTGTGAAAGTCTATTCAACTAATCACTGGACCAGAATTACCAGTTATGATAATTCTGTTAGCTGACTGGAGGTATTGACACTTTGTGAGCAAGAGACAGAATGACACTTTCAGTTCAGTTCAGTTCAGTTCATTTCTCCTAACAACGTTCCCCAAGTGGCTCAGCGGTACGTAACCATAGTTGCATGCACTTGGCCCTGTGTGTCTGTCCAAAAGAATGACACTTTTGAAGCTATTCCTCTTTATGGCAATACACTTGAATTCTGGTGCAACTCGAATTTCGGTGCAATGTTTACATCTCGTAATTTCTCAGCTTACGAGAAGCTTCCCTTAGCAAAAAGAAATGCATTTAATATCTATTCAGTTTCCATTTCTTTCTAACCATTAATTTTTCATTCATTCATCATTTCATTGCTAGGCTTAGCAATGGAAAGTTTTCATAGAAGGCAATTAGTCTTAATCATTGAACTTCCATTGGATCACCCTTATTGCAGCATTGGACCACCATTGAAAATGGACGAAATATGCAAATTAGGCTGCTATTGAAATGACATCATGGAAATTGTGAAACAATAATTTCCATTTTGCATTGAAACATTGAAATGACATCATAAAAATGGCTAGAACAGTAGTTAAAATGGTTTGCTACCATTTAAATGATGCAGTTATAGTGATGAAGTAATACTTTTCTCATGGCATCATCATGTGCTATATTCTAATAAAATATATCTTATGTAAGTAACTCAGACAAGCCTGCAAATTCGCACAATCTGTAAAGTGTCCTTGTTGTGCACTCTGTGTGAAAATTAAGACTCCAAAAGTCCTTCATGAAGATACTAACAAAGACCCTGAACCCTTGCTAGAGGCAGCATAAAGTACATTTTCCAGAAGCACTGACAAAAACCTTAAAATTTGGTGAATATGTACCTGAAGAATTCTGTTGGTTCAAGCATCATTTCTCGTCTCTTCATTAAAAAATAAATTAAAAAAATACCAAAAAGATTTCAGCTATCTGGAACAGATAGATCAGAAAATAGTGCAGACCCAGATCAGGTTGCTCATAAAATGAACAATCTGATCAGGGTTTACACTGTCTATCATTCCATCTTTACCTTCAAATCCAAACTGTTCCATATTTAATTAAGACAGCTATGGTAATTATTTTAGGTGTCCAATTTTTAAATTATCGTTTATACAGAGTAATAATCATTTATGGTTATAATATACACTTGTTTTAATTATGTGGACCAAGCAGTATTAAAACAAGGTGCCCTTAAATTTCCAGATCTTTACAAAGTATTTGTACAAATGTATCATGTTTGCTGGGGCAGTCTGATCTGGTTTTGCACTGCGCTGGCAGTCTGATCAGATTGTACTCTATTTATTTGGGAAGCAGTCTGTTCAGAGTCTATAATGTTTGCTCATGGCAGACTTAATATCTTATTTGTTTCTAGTACAAACAAATAAAAATAATGCATTAAGTTTGCAGGGTTATAAATTTGGTCAACTATTTTAGTTGAAGTAGGTCACCACTTATTACAGCTAAAAATTAGGCCGGATAATCTGTTTCAGGTGCCATTAATAGAAATCAGCAGCTTATTAGTTGTTGGGGTTCAAATTTTTCATTCATCTTTTTCAGCATAAAATGTCATAAAATTCCAAATGAATAGGCCAAGAAAGGAAATTCTACCTGCATAACAGTCTGTTTGTCTGCAGACAATATTTAATAACGTCAGAAACGACATTTCTAAGTCACGTGACTGCCTAATTTACATGTAATAAGGTGAAACGTAGTCCCACAATTTCCCGCCATTTTCATTCCGGTGTTATATTAGATTGTTCCACTGACAATTTATCCTAAGCATGCATAAGATTTTTCTAAAAATGATGTTCATACTTCTATCCAAGAACATGTATACATACCAGAAACTAATATTGCTGCATCAAAATGATTATGATCATGTATCTTCAAATGAAATTTTACAAAAATACCTTTTTTCTAATAGATAATGGATAAAGGTAAATTTCCTGACCAAGTCTCTTCTTTATTGTCAAAATCCAACTCCTCTTTTCTGTAGATGACTTCTATCCCAATTTGTTTATCAGTGTCAGACTGCCAAATAATCCCAGACATTTTTGCTTTTATCAATGTTTACATATACACCGAAATTTGAGGGGAAATCTATGTACGTTTTGAACTCTGACCTGACCTACTTTGAACTGAATATTTATCCCTGAGCCAGCCCGGAGAACCACTGTTGTATTATTATTTGGAAGTATAAAAGTTAAATTGGTTATACCCAAAAATTGTTACATGTTTAAATTTCAGAAAAATATTTCTAAGCTGTTGAATTTTAAATACACCGGAATTCGAGGGTACCAGTATATATAGTGCCGCCCCTGTATTTAACAGTTAATCTCCCACCACTGTGGGCTGTGGGTTTGAGCCATACCACCCTTACATTGTATCATGAGATACAGTATTTGACAGATGGATTTGAAATTTCGTGTGTTTTCTCTTTTCAGGCAAAAGCACTGTATGACTTTGATGGAGATGTTGAAAATGGTGAATTAAATTTTAAATCTGGTGATACCTTATTTATAGTGGAACAGGTAGGTGTGCAAAATTGTGACAGGCTCATTTGAGCTGTGACATGACAAAACCAACACAGTGGCATGTGCATCCAGCGAAGACTCGGATCAGCCTGGGCATCCGCCCAGTCTGATCAGAGTCTTCGCTGTCTGCATGGAGCTAGCTTAAATGATAAGACTCTGTAAGTGCACAGTGAAGAGTCTGATGAGACTGAGTGGCTGTCTAAGCTCATCTGAGTCTTTGCTTGGTGCACATGCCACTTTGTTAGTTTTGACATGTCTCAGCTCATTTGTCCTCTTTAGAGGTGTTTTAATAGATAGTGCAGGGCTCAGTTCAAAAGTTGGGGTGTCGTTATTTCATGAGACACTACGTTTTCAAACTCCTAAAAACATTACCATTTTTGCTGCAAAAATGTGAGGAGCTTGGAAAAGCTCCTCATATTTTCTTGGCGTAAATATTAGAAAACTGGATGTTATGTGCACTAGAAGATTTAACTGATTGTTTATTTAATGAATTAAGTGTACTATGCTATGAACAATGGTGATAGATATGATGGTGATCAGATTTTGGTAGTCCACTTCAGTACATTTCCATTCCCACCTGGAAAAAAAATTACAGGTTTCTGCAAATGATAAACCCAAATGGGGGATCCCTTGCAAAACAACTAATTTAATACTTCACACCTTGTACTGTTTATTAGTGAAACATGTTAGTTTCATGAAAGAATTTCATGAAAGAAATATCGCCAAAGTTATACTGCATTCAAAACTTGGTGATCAACCTTTAAGCTGACAATGCTTTGAACAACAGGCTATGGAATAGAAAGAAATATTAACAAAGGTAAATTTAATCTAAATTGGATTCTCAGAATTTAAAAGATTTGTATAATTCCCATATCATGTTACTCTTCTGACAGATTTGCCTGATCAGACTGTGTAGACCCAAGGCCTTTCTTGAGGAGTACTTGAATTGGGGTCTGTGATTTTGGCATGAAGAAAAACTACCCTTACAATGTCAAGTTGACATTTCAAAATTTAAAGATATATGAGCCGCGACACGAGGAAACCAACAAAGTGGTTGTGCACCCAGTGCAGACTGATCAGCCTGGGCATCAGCCCAGTCTGATCAGACTCTTTGCTTTGCGCTTAAAGGGTAGCTAAAGGTCTAAGCTACCTCCATGCGGACAGCGAAGACTCTGATCAGACTGAGCGGATGCCCAGGCTGATCTGAGTCTGCGCTGGGCACACAACCACATTGTTTGTTTTCTCGTGTCACGGCTCATATGATTTCAGAAATTAAAGATTCTATAGATTAGGGTGCCAAAATATTTATAATGAAAATGGCTAATTATAGTAAAAATTCTAAAAATTGGGACATCAAAATTAGTTACTGTAATTGACCAAAAAATGCAGCAGTATGGGTTTTACAGTGCAGTGATGCAGCCAAAAATGCAGATGGAATGTCAAACAGTGTAGACCCACAAGAGACTGCTCCTGTAGGAGCAGTCTGTTCTGGGTCTGCACCGTTTGCTCAGATCTACATGTTTGTATACTTGGAACTTTTTCGGTACTTGTATTGGGAAAGATAGATGATTGCTTTCCAAAAGCTAAACAAACTGTACAACCTTGAGACAAAATGAAATGTTTTGGCAAAGAATAAAGATTGTTAACATTGTATGTTGGATATCTTCCTGGTTGAGAAAAAAAAAGAAAAGCAAAAATTCCATTTAGGATTAGGGGTATCTTGGCAAACAGTTTGTATCCAGATCAGGCCCCACGTTTGTGGGGCCTGATCTGAGATCCAAACTGTTTGCTGCCTAGACATCATTTCTACAAGAGTTGGTTAGACCAATATTGTCAAAATATTCTTAATTTTTGATGCAGACGACATTTTCAGCAGACGACAAAAAATACCCAGAATGCAATGGGTAAAGGTGTGTATGAACACCTCCATGTTTTTCTGCCAGTTTTACAAAGGGAAACAACTGTTGTGACTTCATGCTTGCTTCCCTGGATGACATAGTCCTTCCAAATTGAGATCTACTCTATTTAGGGGAGCAAATCTCTTCCCTTATTAGTTGACCCCTGTTGAGAAGGGAGGCAAAAATGAAAATGGCACAATTGCTTCCCCTGAATCTGTACCCATAAACCTTAACATTTTCACCGGACAGACAGGATTTGAAAACTTTACAAACAGTAAAGATGCAAAAGAGAAGACTTGTAAATGAGCAATCTCAACAAGGGTGATAATTCAGGATAATTTCTAGGAAATCTTCGCTGAAACTTACGTTTTGGCCACCTCATTATGATCGTAGACTGCCTCAGTCAGGAGGTTGGTCGGGTGGAGCAATGGTGCTGGGTAACTTTCAGTGCCGGGGCATCCTACTAATTTGGATAATAGTAGGGCATGGCCTACTGTGCTTGCAGTAGGTGCAGGTGGGGGTATTTGGACATTTTTTCTCTCGTCTGTCATTTCTCTTCTTTCTCCCTCTCTCTGGGAGATGGCCCAGACTGAAATACTGTCTCAAAGGGCTGTTAAACTCAAAACAACCAACCAACCAATGTCTCAGTGAGGCTGTAACTGTAAGGATCAAAACACTTTCGGTAGAGAATTAAGAAGTTCTTCCAGAATTAACCTCAAAACCTCACTTTATGTCTAGAAGTGGCTTGTAAACTAGAGTGCAAGGTACATTTTCTGTACGACAAGTATCACTGAACAATAGCCAAGAATTTCAAGATTGTTTTATTTGATCAGACACTTTATGAAGCTTGTATGGTATTTGATTAGCTTGTTTTTCTCATAATTATCAAAAATATTGGGACACTTCGACTTATTACTTTATTTATTCTAACATTGTAACAAGTTGATATACTTGAAAGGACATGTCAAAACTCACTAGTTGAATGGCAGACAGTATGGGCACTGTTCAGGCTGCTCTGTTTTGAGCTGCCTGATCTGGATTTACAAACAGTTTGACTAAACATTTAGTTCAAATATGAATGGTACATGTGGCATATCATGTAGTGGACAGAAAGAGATACATGTAATTCAATAAGATATTTCTATATTAAATTGCGTCATTTTTTTGCTAGATGGGGAGTAAAAAAGTTGAGTGAAACTGATTTTATTTCTTACCTGCATGGGGTCTGCTTTTAAGACAAGAAGCAATCGAGTTGAGGTTCAAAGCCCTACCATCTCCATCTTCTACATGTACAAGAACTGGACACATATTTTGTCGAATAAAGGGTTTTAGGTAAAGCTGTAAGCAAACAGACGTCTTTGCTTCAAAAAGCAAAGTTTGCTCACATTCAGTTTCACTGTCCTTATCTTTTTGTAGCATCTTATTACAGCTGCCAAATGTCACAAAAATATGTTTATATAGCTCCCACAGAATTGTCTGTGTGAACTTTCCATTTGTATTACCGGTTAAAGTGCCAAAAAAGCCAATAACAAAATTTACGCCTGCAAAATTAAAAGATAGTTCCTTACAAGCTATGTCATATAGAGAATTCAAAGACTAGGGGGCAAAGAGTGTAGATCCAGATGAGGCGGCTCTTTATGAGCCGCTTCATCAGGATCTACACTGTTTGCCAATTCCAGTATTTTGTTTCTGGTGCTTTTAGTGTAACTTTTTTTTCTAATTTCTTATTTTTTATGTCACCATTCACAGGATGTTGGAGATGGTTGGTGGGAGGCCAGGAATTATGTTGGAGATCAGGGACTTATACCACAGGCTTACGTTCAGGTATGTCCGTAATTATTATGGACAGTTTTTGTGATAGTACATTACACACGGCTCAGCCTAGAGCGCAATTTGGGAGAAATAGTCTTTCTTAGCTGGCTGACTTCTCCCTATTTTGAGCTGAGGGAGGAGTGAAAATGTATAGAAGTGAAAATGTATAGAACATATAGGGAAATCCAAAATTTGGGCCAAAACTTCTCCCAAAAGTCCAAGAAATGTGGCAAAACTGCACCCTGTCAGAAAGCTCTTGGCTGACTCCTGATAACACTTTCAGATCTGCCAAACTTTTATTTCCCAAAATTAATAAAATGTTAGGATAAGTTGATGAAGTTTAAAATTGTGTATTATTTTTGATGAGATTAATTGTAAAGTCACACAGAAAATGAGGAACACTGAAGAGATCTTCTTTGATGGCTAAGCGGCAAATGAAAATGGCAGAGTTGCTTCCCCTGAGAGTGTACTATTTGAACTTAAGAATGCCCAAGTAAATTAAGGCTAAGCTACAGCAGTTTTAAAAATCATAAGGATTTTAAGTCCAGTTTAAAACTGCTGTTTATCTGTCATGTATACCGTGGAAATTGGGACATCTAAAGTAATTACTGTAATTTTCATAAAAATGAACAGTTTGGACTTACTGTGTAGTAATGTGTCCAGAAGAGCAGATGAAATGGCAAACATTGTAGACCTAGGTCAGACTGTTTTAACTCCGAACTGAGTCTCTACTGTTCAGTCATATCTGTCCTTGTGATACACAGAATTTTCAGGGTAATTTGTTCAAAATATATGTTTTGTTCTTGCAACATTTTAACTTTTAAGAAATGTTATTCATAATATCTTCGAGGTAATATGGTTTAATATTTTTTTACCGCCCTTGATTCATGAATGATTCTATTTATTCTTACTTACAGGTGATAGAGCCACCAGAGCCAAGTTTTCCCCCACCCCCTCCACCCATGCCCTCAGCCCCTCCTGATGTCAGTCAGAATGGTTGGGATGATGGGCAGGGCTATAACTATAACCCGCCCCCTGATAAACAACAGAGCTTTGATGGGTGGGATGAAGATTTTGATGACGACGATGATGACAGATCCAGTAATAGTACTGGAGGGGCGCCACAACACCAGCAGGTAGGTTCACCAGAGCCCTAGATAAAAGAGGGAGTATTTGGTGATAATTAGGGATAATTTTTGTTAATTCTGGATAAAACATATGTTGTGACCCCTCATCTGAGCCGTCTCGGCGAGACGGTTCAGATGAGGGGTCACAACATGTGGTTTCATTGAGAAATAAAGAAAATTATCCCTCAATTATCATCAAATAACTCTCTTATATAGAGCTCTGTTCACAAATTTTACTGCTTGTAACCAGGGCAACAGCTTACATCATTAGGCTCATAACCTACATCATCTGGTATTTATTACATACCTATCAATGATACACCCTTTGAACTGCCTGTTTTCTGCCCATCTGATACAGAAAGCCGTATCAAACTGACATTTTCTGACTCCGAATCACTATCCCTTAAAACAAGGCTATGTCTGAGTTCCAGCGTCAGGCGCATCATTTTTTAACGTGCCTGGTACAAACGAGAACCAGAGAAACGGGACTAGTGACGTAACGTCAAACAACATGTCAAAAGGTGCGCCTCCATAGCTCAGTTGGCAGCGTTTGTCTCACAACTAGCCACATACCGCTGCGGTGCAGGTTCGAATCCGGGTCGATGCATTAGGGCTGGCAAGTATGAATTGTTTGCTTTTCCCTAAAGTTTGTAATAAATTATTGTAATAGTAACTTGATCTGGCGTTATGCATCACGTCTAGTGGATGAGATCATACCATTGGATCACCCTCGACGCAAGCGTCACAGGTGATCCGATGGTACTAGCTCATCCACTTGAAGTGATACAGTACGCCATATCAGGTTACTATTACTATAATGTGTATGTACCAAATAGATCAAAGCACACTCGCCGGGCCGGGTAGCGCAATCGGTAGGGCACCTGACTCGTAAGTCAGAGGTCCTGGGTTCGAATCCCGGTCTGGCCACATACTTTCGTTTCTCCTTCCACTGATTCAAGAAGGGCAGTTGTCAGTTACTGGCGAAAGTATGTGCACTTAGTACTGGTTAACCGCTTAGGAGGTCTAAGCCTGTCCAGGAATAGTGTGGTTAGGTTAACTGACCGTCCCGACATGACCTTAGTTGTTTACCGTGGACGTTAAGCATCAAATCAACCAACCAACCAAAGCACACTCATTCAGACAGTCATCTGTTCAGACTGCCAAAGAAATCCCTATATGAGCCGCGACGCGAGAAAACCAACAAAGTGGTTATGCGCCCAGCGCAGACTCAGATCAGCCTGGGCATCCGCCCAGTCTGATCAGATTCTTCGCTGTCAGCATGGAGATAGCTTAGACTCTAAACTACCCTTTAAGCACTTAGCGAAGAGTCTGATCAAACTGGGAGGATGTCCAGGTTGATCTGAGTCTGCGCTGGGCGCACAACCACATTGTTAGTTTTCTCGTGTAGCGGCTCATATGTTTTAATTGATACTCTTCATAAAAAGAAAAACAAAGAAAAAGAAAAAATACATGCACCAAATCTTTTCACATTAGGTATGTAATTTTGCCCTAAAAGTGACCCCTATAATGTTGTAGGTATCACAAACAATTTAACCTACAGTACACGCAACGTGAAGACTTGATCGGACACGCTCTCGCGTGACACTTAAAATCGCGTGGAAGGGATTAAAATCCACGAGATTCACTCCCAACTCTCACGCATTTCACACTAAACTTCCTCGCGTGTTTGAAAATCGCCACGTTCCACGCAAGAAAATTCCTCGCATCTCGCGTGAAATTCATAGAGTGGTGTATGCGAGAAACTTTCTCGCATCACGCGTGGAATTTTGTCCAGATAGGTACATGTACAGTAAACAAGTACATATACCTTTACGGACAAGGCACATGATTCGCAATGCATTTTTTTTTCGGCGCTGATAACGGTTCAATTAATACATTGTAAGCGTGCGTGAAAAACCTAATTGATCGCATCCTCAACGCAAGTATTGTTTGACCGTACGGTATTTACATTTACGAATTAAGGATGGGTTGATAAACAATCATGATCAGCGTAATTTTGTTGCAGTTATACGCGGCGAGTTAAGGGTTCATCACAATGTGAAGTGGGTGGGGTAGGTTGAAAAATGTGAGTTACATTTTTTTGAAAATAACTGGGTCTGTCACAAAGCTTTCAAGCCTTCAATGTTACATACCACCTGAACACCATTCTAGGGTATAGCATGTATAATAAAAGCAATTATGAAGAAAATTAGCATACTTGAGACTTGTCTATCGGAAGGACGCCAGAAGTCCATGTGGATGAAATTCTATCCAAAAATAATTACCCTGATAAAATCTCCAAATACCCCTCTACAATGTCCCAGAATGAAATTGCACAGAAACAAATAACAAATACAAAAATCAATTCAACAGACACCCACTACTTGAAAAAAAAATCTGAAATATCCACCATGTTTTAGTCACCAAATAGTTCCAAAATAAAGGTATGGTGGACATTATAAGCAATAAAATAAATTTTGGGGAGATAAAGTCAGAGCATGCTTTGAGTAATATACTGTTTCCTGCACAACTGTTTTGGACAGCTATAAATATTATTCTCCTATCCCTTCCCTCCATTCCTCCACGCTCTTTCCCTCCACAACACACACACATACATAAATTAGCAGTCAGTGAAGATGATTGAAGGTTAATACATGCAAATCAACCCAATTAAAAACAAAACAAGGCAAAAACAATATGCCTCTCTAACTTTGAAGAAGAAAGAAAAAATATTGTATTTTTGAAATTTTCTTCTTCCTCACTGGTATTGACTTTGTTCCAAAAAGGGCTTTAAAGTGCCAAAATTTGAGGGTCTCTGAAAATGATAATCCACTCAAACAAAATATGTTGGAAAAGCCAGTAACTGAGTAAGCTTATAAGTACATTATAAATCAACATGCATGCCCCAACTAAGACAGTATTCAACGACATACATTTTAGAGGCAGCTCACCTACAAAATTGAAGAATTTTCATGGATACAGTTGATAACAGTTCATTATGAAGACTTGATTTTGGCCTTCAAATTCTGTAACCATCAAAAAATGTGGATGTGTAAAATTAATTCAGGGCTCCAGATAAGGTGGTTTTTTTTTGGATAATTCTCAGATGCTTTTTCTTATTTCTTAACAAAAAATATGTTGTGACCCCTCATTAGAACTGTCTCAGTGAGATGGTTCTAATGAGTGGTCAGAACTTATCTTTTATGCAGAAGTATCAGAAATTATCTTTAAATTATCCCTGTAACCTCCTCTTATCTGGATCACTGTGCAAAAATCTAATGTAAAAAAGTCAAATACTTTGTACCTATAGTACACAGTTACAATATTTTTCTTCCAAAAAATTAACTTCACAAAAACATCTTTATTTTTTATTTATTTTTTTCCATGAAGTTCACATGAAATGGACTGAAACCAAGTATAAAATGAATAATTCACTCGCAAGGAAATGAACGAATGGCTAATTTTAATTTAACCAACAGACAAATTTCTAGTGGCGGAAATGTAATAATAATTCCAGGGTTGACGGTATTTCCCCTGTCATGGCACTGTCATAAAAGAAAGCTGAATCAGAAAAGTTGACAAAAGTTTAGGCTGCTGACACTAATAATGCTGCCAGAAAAGTAATACTTATGTTTGGACTTATACTTATGTCTCACTTCTGATAGCCGCAGGTAAGACAATAAAATAGAATCTCTCTGTAAGTCTCAGTTGAGCTTTCTCACTTTCTATAAGCGCTTCTGACTTTTCTGTCCTGTCCTGTTTGTTGTGGGTCATGTAGCCTGTGCGATAACATTTAAAAGGATGGTTATACCAGTGAATGTTCAAACTATTCTTGAACACGTTAATATTAAAGGCTGCCGAAACAACAATCTGGCAATGCCTTCCAAATGTCAACAATATGGTTTGAAAAACTGCTAGACCATATGATTGTGGAGTCTGGCACAAGACTTATGTAACAGGAATGGGAATGGCCTCTGGTTGCCTGATATGATGATATTAAATGTGAAAAATTTAATTTATCACTGTCAACTTTTTTCTTTTCGATGCAAAATCTTCAAATGAAAGATGTGTCCTTGAACTGCTGCCCCGAAACATTGGTTTTATTGTGAAAAAACATCAACAACAACAAGAACAAAAAAATACACACACACAAGGGTGTCACTGACACATTCAGATTTTCTTATACAGTTCTCAGACCCAGATCCAGACCACGCCGTACTGGTGGGGTTCTGGATAACTGGTGGGGCTCAGAGGTACCAAAATGTGTGTGTGGATAGGGGGGGAGGAGGGGGGGGGATGGGAGCTTAGAAATATATGACATTATAAGGGATGACTTTGATGAGGTTTTTATGTCAATTTCGCCTTGAAATAGATGTTGTGATATATCATTAGAATCGCCTCAGCGAGGCGATTCTAATGAGATATCACAACATATATTTGAATGTAACCAGGCCCAAGTGGCAGGGCTGAAGCCCCAAAGCCCACCACAAAAAAATGGGACGAATCGTCCTGGAAGAAACGTCCCGGTACGAACTGGTTGTGGCACGAAACGTCCCGGAACCACCCCCTGGATCCGGGACTGGTTCTGCATCTTCTTTTCCATATTTATTTTCAATAAATTTGCACTGATGTGTCCACAACACCATTATACATTTATGAATTAGGACACAGCTAAACCAAAATACACAGTCACTGCTGTGAGTTGTCCTTGAACCCACAACTTTATTTTCTATCTCATAAACATCTGTTCATTGTATGAATGTGCCACCCTACTCGTCAAAATTCTAAAGAGCTTGCCTAGCACGTGTTTTTTTCACTTTCACGTAAACACGTGTCATTGAAATGTGTAAATTGTTTTAGAAGCTTTAAATACCTTTAATCAACGTAACACAATCACAGATTGTTTTCATCCGATGCAGAACAACTGTCTGTGTTTTTATTCAGCAATACTTTCCTTGATTAACGCTTTCTTCAGAATATATTGGCGAAAAATTAAGTTTCCATCGCTTGTTTAGTTTGTTTATGTTTGGACCGGAAATGCCTAACAACTCATCTTGAAAAAGGTGCGACATAAAATAAGTACCCACCTTATTTCATTGTTTATAACACAGACTGCTTTGCTTGAAAATACGGAATAATCCATGGATAAGCGCTGTAGTAATTAACTATATTTAGTAGCGTTTTATACCTTTTTAATCATCGGAATTGTTTCTCGAAGAGTTACTCAGGATAGCAAGATTAGTCTCCCGTGCAGCATTCTAAAAACCTAGATTGCAAATCAAAAGCCGGGACCCGATTCCGGTACCGATTCCGGTACCACAGTTCCATTTGTAAATCTAAGCGGAAAATCACCCAGTGTTATGACAATATGATCCTACAGCTTTTTCCTAAATATAAATTCAGAAATGTCGCACCTATTTAGGGGTCCCTATAAAACTAGAAACGGAACCAAAACGAAACGAAACGAAACGCAACGAAACGAAACGAAACGGAACGGAACGAAACGAAACGCAACGCAACGAAACGAAACGAAACAAAACGCAACGGAACGAAACGAAACGCAACGAAACGAAATAGAAATAGAACGAAATGGAGCAAAATCTGAAAAATACCATGAAAGTATCACAATAGAACAGCACCACATATTAATGCAAAAGGAAGACTGAAAGCCCCATGTTAAACTGTTAAATTAATGCAAACCATATTGTTGTGAAGTTGGTACCGGGAAATTAGTTCCGGATTTTTGTATCTGGTTCGGGTTTTTACCAACCCCGCGAAATGCGCAAGAATAAATTGTTAAGCGGTTCGTGTGTTCTTGAGTGCAATGTAAACAAGACAGAAACTTATCTGAGACCTTGCAGATTGTACTGCTACAATGTCGACATCTGTGCATTGATCGTCCATATCATGCACATGTTTGCATTTAGAATAGTAGTTGCTTTTAACTGATACAGTCATGCAGTGTGCAATACTTGCTTTGTTGAGATAGGGTACTGAAAGTTTTTGTTTACACTTTTATGAATGAAAAAATGGCGACCTGATTGACTTCATGATACACGAGGCCAACATTGAAGGGGGTTCTTAAAAAGTAGACATTTACAGGCTTTGCAACTTTCGGAGATTGTAGTTCATGCTTGACGCTTTCAACGTGCCGAAATAGTTTTATGCCATTATCTCTGGTTTATGAGGTCTAATGGAAGTCCTGGCCACCTCGTATTTTTCCTCTAATTTCTCATTTTAAATGTTATGTTTAAAGTTACTCTCAATATATATTGCTAACACTAAGAAATTGCATTTGGTATAAGCAAAACTTCATATTTCACAAGTATATTAAAAAAATTCAAAGTCTGATTTCAGACCATTCCCCACCCACTTGGTGGTGTGATGAACCCTTAATTAGAGAGGCCTATGTTTGAAAGAATATTGTTAATAGGTTAGTTAGTAAACGGAGTTCTTTCAAATTCTAGAATGATGACACAGACAAAAAATTTCGCTCAGCCGATAATAGCCCAATCCATGTCAAAACAGTCACAAAGATCAAAGCGTTTCGATCAGCTTTTGAACTCAAAGATATAGCCGCTAGTGGCACGTGCCGAACTTTCTGATGTAAGAGCTCTCAAGTTTCCATTAATAGCGCACGCGACAACAATGACTTGATTAGCAAATGGGCTGTCTCAGCGGTGATTGACGTCCACTTATCCACTCTCTGAAATATGCAAATTTGTAAACCTGTTGGTTTGACCGCTAAAAAAAAATACGTCACAGCTGCATCCTCATAATCAGTTCATTCATGAAATATGGAAAATATGATTTTGCGTCGTGGATCAATAGTCAAAGTGTTTGGATTTTAAAAATGCATCAAAATGAAGGAAAAATAAGAGGTGAGAAGTTTGTTTTTTATTCCGATCTCCGCGTGGCAAAATCACATTATCTATATTTAAAACGAAACTAATTCTGCTGCGCGGAAAAATTCTCAAAGTATTCGGACAAATAAACATAATATCTATATTCATATTTAGAGGTGACTGAACGCATTCAGGGCCTTCGCCATAATAAAATGTGAAGACGGTAGCATTTGTTGAAATACGTGAACACAGCACGTTTATAGGTCAGTCTCGTGCCTTGACATCAAAGGACGCCGCTAAGAGCACAAAATGGTGAAAGGAATCTTATTCGATACACTGATAGTAAATATTAGGATCAGCCTGCGCAGTATTAAATACAATGCGACAAACTGGTATGCTCTACGCGTCATAGCGTGAGTGGTTTACGCTGTCTATTTGTTCGGCACTTTCGGTTAATTCCGGAATGTCGGAAATTGCCGATCGTAATTTTTCCCGCAAAAAAATTTTGAGTCGGCGCCAAAAAAGACCAGTCGGTTGGAAACCGGAATCACAACTTTTTTTAGGCCCAATGTAAAAATATAAATGAATTACCTAGGTACAACATACAGTATAATGACCTGTGAAATTGACAGGAATCGTTAATCCTTTCCACTCGAAAACACGCGTCACGCGTGATTAAGTTTGGCGCCGATGACTCACCTGAGCATACATGGAGTTAATCCTTTCTCTCGAAAGTTGCGTGTCTCGCGTGAAAAGAAATTGTTTTCTCGCGAGTTTAACGTCACGCATCTCGCGAGTCTCTCGCATCTCCCACGCATTTCACACGCAAAAAACCCATTAAACTTTCGTGGAAAAGATTAAAATTTCTCGCGAGAGCATGTCCGATCAAGTCTTCACGTTGCGTGTACTGTAGTGCATCACATTATGAAACATGTTTTGTTGAAGTATTCGCCATGTCATTGAAATTTCAGAATCTGGCTTTTATATAATAAAGTTGCTTGCCTATTAAAAATTTTCGGTGCTTCTGATGGCTTTTTGGGGACTTAAATTTGATAAATACAAGATTTACAGTGAAATTCCAATCACTGGAATTAACATAATGGTGTAATTTGGAGAGATTATGTCACATGCTGATGACATAGGTTGTGATGGGTGTGTGAGAGGTAAAGGTAAAGGTTTCCCATAGCCTAATAGCCATAGGGGCAGTGGGGGTTAGAGACCCACTGTATCTTGGGCACAGCTGATGAAAGGCTAAGCCCGTCTCGCTCCTTTTGCTGCCTTATCCTTCCCTGATTCGAAAAAGGTATCCATTTACAGCTGGGTTGACAGAGAGAGTTTTCCAGTCATCGGATGGCTATGGTGTGTGAGAGCCATTTGATAAAAATAACAGAACATATTTTCTGGGCACTGCTCTTTGGTGTATAAAAAACATGATTTGGAATACATGCTGTGAATGAATTACATTTAGGGTCAAGTTGGGTAAATTCGAACAGCGGGTAAATTCAGACAGTGACATTGTTTCCGTTTATGTCAGTTATTTGGAATTAAAACAAAATTAACTGGGCAAACTGTGAAAATCCTGATGAGACGTCTCATTATGAGCCGTCTTATCTGGATTTTCACTGTTTGCAATGGTATGTCGGAATTTACCTGCTGGCCTGTTACCCAACTCAACACTAACCCATACACATTTAGCAGAGTTTTTGGTAATTGCTTTCAGGACTTACAAGGCAATGGAAACTTTGGTTTATCGCAAGTAAGACCAAGGCGGGAAAATGCTGCTGGCTCCCCTCCTGGTGATATGTCCAAATATGGAACTGTCAAAAAATCATTCAACAGGTAAGGTCCTGATCAGACTATTCCTATAGGTCTTGGCTGTGTTGTTTGCTCAGTTATGTCTGGCTTGGTACATAGACCTTGCTTACTTTTAATATTTAATGATGAAGTTTGATTGAAATCTTGAGTGTGAAAAACGGCAGGATGAAATTATTTTCCTGAGAAAAAGTGACTGTTTTGCTTTGCACAGGGACATCACGTGGAAAGTGCCTTCTTAGATGCAGATGGAGGGCCAGAAAGACAAATACATTCAAAAAAAAGACAAAATCTTATTTTTAAGACTAGTGGAATTATCAAAAATGATAATCAGAGCTCTAGATAAGAGGGGTATTAGATGATAATTGAGGGATAATTTCTTTCATTCTCAATTAAACCATATGTTGTGACCCCTCATATGAACTGTCTCATTGAGACGGTTCAGATGAGGGGTCACAACATATTTTTTTATGCAGAATTAACAAAAATTATCCCTAATTATCACCAAATACTCCCTCTTATCTAGAGCTCTGGTTTAAATCCAAAGTAAGTCCGAACTAAAAGAGTCTGGCAGAAATGAGTGGAATGTCATAAAGGTTAAGGAAAACATGGTGTTATTCCAGTAAGGTGATGTTGAAATTAGGTTACGGAACAAGGAAATGAATGGTTTACATATGAGCCATGTCACTTGAAAAAGGAGCCGTCTAGTAGATGACAGTGACTCATATCAGCCTTTACAGCTGTGCAGTGTGATCAGTTTTCCTTTGTCTGCGCCAACAATCTTTTGATGTTTAACCCCTAAAGGGCCAAAAAAACAGATTACAAAATTTTCTTCAGCAAAATTAAAAAAATATTTGTCCATGCTTTATCATATACAGAGGGCAAAATGTGTAGACCCAGATGAGGTGGCTCATCATGAGCTGCCTCATCTTGATCTGAGCTTTTTGCTAATTCAGCTTTTTGCATTTCTGATTTCTGGTGCTTATAGTGTAAAGTATCAATCAAGTGTTCATATACAGCAAACAAGATTAAGACTTTGATCATATGGGAACACTAGATATTTGTCGTAAGGTTCCTGTTGTTGTAGTGTGGCTCATAGGCTTTTATCTGTTTGACAGTGAGGAAATGTGTCGAGGACACACTTGAATTATGGGTACAATATAATTGAAAATTTAAGTGGCCTGAATATGAAAGTAAATTAGTACGGATCAGATATCTTCAGAAAAATAATTATTTTTAGGGAAATAATAAAAGACCCCATTGCTCTTCCATTGATGCATGATTTTGTCTTTTTACAACAGTTTCCGCATTGAAGCAGTTAAAACATCCCTGTGTTTCTCATAAAAGGTGTTGAAAAATTATTTGGGTCATCTTATTTGGCATGTCTGAATATCAGATATAATTGAGCCGTGACACGAGAAAACAAACAAAGTGGTTATGCGCCCAGCGCAGACTCAGATCAGCCTGGGCATCTGCCCAGTCTGATTAGAGTCTTTGCTGTCCGCCTGAAGGTAGCTTAGACCCTTAGCTATCCTTTAAGTGCTTAGCGAAGAGTCTGATTAAACTGGGCAGATGCCCATGCTGATCTGAGTCTGCGCTGGGCGCACAACCACTTTGTACATTTTCTCGTGTCGCGGCTCATATTATTGTTTAAGTCAAATAGGTATACCTTCATATTTTAACGACATTTTTGCTAGGGGAAACAAGTTTTGTGACTTCCTGCTATTTTCCCTGAATGACAAAGTCCTTCCAAAAAGGGGTCTACTCTGAAAGGAAAGAATTTGCTCCTCTAGGAGCAATTCTTTCCTTTTAGCATTGACCTCATTGACAAGGGAGGTAAAAATGAAAATGGAAGAGTTTCTCTCCCTGAATGTGTATGCAGTTTATGCAGCTTACTAACACTGACTTATTCTGATAAAACTAATGTTTTTAGCGTTTTTAATTCGTAAGTCTAACAGTATATAGCCCAGCACTGGCCATTGTCCTATATGTTTCCATACTTCATTGATATCAACTACACTGACTGTATACTGTCAATTATTAATATCTTGGACACTGATATCTCAAAGTACCCTCTTATATCAAAGAATATAGTTTGAATATATCCTGCCGGACCACGCAGTGCAATAGGTAGGGCACCTGACTCATAAGTCAGAGGTCCTGGGTTCGAAACCCGGTCTGGCCACATACTTTCGTTTCTCCTTCCTCTGATTCAAGAAGGGCAGTTGTCAGTTACTGGCGGAAGTATGTGCACTTAGTACTGGTTAACCGCTTAGGAGGTCTAATCCTGCCCAGGAATAGTGTGGTTAGGTTAACTGACCGTCCGGACATGACCATAGCTGTTTATCGTGGACGTTAAGCCACAAATCAATCAATCATTTGAACATGTCCTATTTGTATTTACATATCAACTCCTGTTATCTCTAACTACTGATGTCTCAAAGTAAATTTTCTGGGACCAGAAAATTTACTTTGAGACATCAGTAGTTTGGCATGAGCTTCAAACTTTGAGGTATCGAGAGTTGACTGTTTATAACTGGCATCATGTGAAAAAAGGCACCCTAAAGCATAGGCAAACTGGAAATACTAAGATTAGCCTGCGCATCTGTGCAGTCTGATCAGAGTCTTCCCTTCTTTGCTTGCCGGTACGCAAGAATAGGAAGAGGTATTGTTGTCACCTTGGCATCAGCATCAGCTTCCGCACTGGATGTTATGGCTAAAGGATTTTAGATAGGCAAGGTGTTGTTCTGTATTTGGACATGTCTCGTTGCATAAACAATGATTCCTAGAGAATCGAAAAAGCGAAAAATAACACTCAGTCTGGTTTGAGCAGATGCATTAACAGGTTTAAGAGTTTACTGTTCACATATGGTGTAAGGTCCATTTTCATGAGATGCCAATCTTCAGTTTACAGAGACATAAACTGTGACACGACAAAACCAACAAAGTGGCATGTGTACCTAGTGAAGACTCAGATCAGCCTGAGCATCTGCCCAGTCAGATTAGAGTCTTCACTGTCTGCATGGAGGTAGCTTAGACACTTATCTACCCTTTAAGTGCAAAGTGAAGGCTCTGATCAGACTGGGTGGATGCCTAGGCTGATCTGAGTCTCCCTATGGGGTACATGCCACTTTGTTGGCTTTCTTGTGTCTCGGCTCACATTTCTGCCTAAACATTTAAGGTAAATATAGTACCCTCCCATTATCTCTTGCACCTTATCTACCATCAAAGAAATGTTAGGAGCAGACATGCACAGCCATCAAGTTATTTATGCTTGTACTATGCATGCAGGGTTTTATCCAAAATTTGGCCATTTAGCAGGTGAGGTCATTTTGTATGCATTACACAATTGTTGAATTTTTCAGCATTTAATTTACTGTATTTGATCTTTTTAGTACACTGTGCACTTTTCAAAATGGCAAGACATAAATGTTATTTATTACCATGAATGTCTTATTTTGAAGAATTTTAACAAACTTTAATGGTATTAGCATTAGGGAGAAGCACTGCTACTGAAAACTGATTTAACAAGCAAACAAAGGAATAAACCTGTCAAAGTGTGTACTTAGAATCATATATCTCAGTAGTGCCAATACTGTGCACTTAATGGGGCGTGTGCGCTAATTAGATCAAATATGGTATGTATCATACTCTACTGGGCATTAGTTTTAAGAATAATTTGGGCTGGGTGATAGTCAACAAGAAGTAAGTTTACACATCATGTGCAAAACAAGCCCATGAATTCATTTGAAATCATTGCAAAGAGCTAATCATGTACTGAATTGCAAAACAAACCTTGATAAAAATCCACAGAAGAAATACATTTGCAGTGGTGGGGTATCATGCAGTCATATGTGATTATTATACAGTATATCTAAAACTTTGCAGTTTAGTTGGTAAATGTTGTGATACAACAGATGGAGGTCTAGAATCCTGCTCAAATTATGCACTGATACCTCAGACGGGGTAACATTCTGTTATCATAGGTCCAGATAAAGGGTTGTTTGTTTTGTTTGGTGATTTTTCATTTTTTCTCCCTAAAACATGTTTGAAACCCTCATTAGAACCACCTTGGTGAGATTGTAATGAGGGGGAACAGCATCTTCTTGTCTCCCCTGTGACTTGCAGAAGCTAGGCATAAGTATATGTATTACTACTACCTTTCTGGCATCATTGTTGTCAGTGGCATAAACTTAATATCCCAGCCTTATCTGGACTACTGTGCTATGTTAAGATTTTTTTCTGAATTTTCTTTTGAAGTCAGAGCACCAGGGCCTAGTTGTTCAAAACTAACATCGTTAGTTGAGAAGACGTTACATTTTCAGATGTGTTGTGCACAATAACATATCCAGTTTTTGCTGAAAAAAAAAGAGGTCCTTTTTTTTTTCAGAAAACAGCACTAGCAATTTTTGTGTGCGTACTTGTAGACTTGCCAATTTCTTCACTAATGACAATTTTTGCAACAGCCGGCCCAGATACATAGTTAGATTATTAAGGAAATAATTGAGTTTGTTTACTTTGAAAAAAAAAAGTCATTGGACCTCCTCATTAGAGTTCTAAAGAAGTCCCTGTAGTGAATAAATGAAAAGAAATGCAAATGTATTTAAAAGATTCTGCTTTGAAAACTTGTATTTCCTCCTCTGGCACTTGTGCTCTGCTTGTTTGTTTAAATTTAATTTGTTCTGATATTAGTAGTTTTGTTGACTTCAAACAGTCTGTTCTTTACTTTAATGAAAAAATGTCTCATTATTATTATCACAAAATACCACCCATACAGTGACGAGGACCATGCCTTTGCCTTGTAACATATAGATGTGATATCCATTTTGTACAAAGACATTCTTAATTTCTTACTCATATTGGATGTGAAACTATATCTTTTATTTTGTATAAGTGACTTTGGAAAAGAACATGAAAATATACTTAAATTTTGGTATTCATGGTGAAAAGTAAGAGTGTTGAAGTTTTCTTGATGATACTGACATAAACAAGTTCAGATCTTGCTAGTATATAAGATATGAGCCGCGATACGAGAAAACCAACAAAGTGGTTGTGCGCCCAGTACAGACACAGATCAGCTTGGGCAACTGCCCAGTCTAATTAGACTCTTCGCTCAGCGCTTAAAGGGTAGCTAAGGGTCTAAGCTACCTTCATGTGGACAGCGAAGACTCTGATCAGACTGGGTGGATGCCCAGGCTGATCTGAATCTGCGCTGGGCGCACAACCACATTGTTGGTTTTCTCGTGTCGCGGCTCATATGATCTTGCTGGTATATGAGATATGATTCGTGGAAATGATCTTATTGTTACATGATATTTACAGATTCTCAACATTTGCCAAAGCTGGAGGAGAGGCCTTTATGATGGGACAGTATACAGGCAATGTGTCAGAGGCTGATCTCATCAAAATCATAGTAAGTTATTTCAATTGTAATATTGTCTTGCAGTAAATTTTCTGAGAAAGGCCTGGCCCTGAGGTTATAAAACTTGAGTACATTCTCAAACTCAAAATAAAGCATGCTGATTGGCTGCTTCCGAGCACATGCTCGGAAGCAGCCAATCAGTGTGCTTTATTTTTGGGTTTGAGATTATTCTCAAGTTTTATAACCGTGAACCCTGATAATTACACTTGACATGCTCTAGAGGTTAAACAATGTTAAACCTTGCTGAACATTTGCTTTGTAATGCTATAGTTGGGTATACAAAGGCATACTGTGTTATATTAGATTAATGCTGTTACGAGATTCAAAGTGCAAATTAATATGAGGCAATGCATTTGGGAGCCATGAAGTTTCCAAGGATTTGTATTAGTGTTAATTTTGCACTTGAATACATACCATATTTCTTGTAATGACTTCTTGTGGTGGTGTGGATTTATAAATGGCATTTTAAAGACAAAATAGGGCAATGAATAATGAATTGCAAGGTCTGGAGTCAATTTCATGGAATTTTGCCCCTTTTTGCATAGAATAGTTGAGTATGGGTGTAATTAGAGAGGGGGCTATTATGTGGAGGAATGCAGTAACAGATATAACATGCCTTTGTTTTGTTGTAGGAAACAGAAGATGGCATAGAATGGGCCAGACTTGATGCTCCATACACATGTGCAGTAAAATCACCAAAGAAAGAGAGCAAATTGAAAGGCTTAAAAAGTTTTATAGCCTACCAGATCACCCCTTCTGTAAGTGAATCTTGTGTATATTTCAGGGAATAACTGTACTTAAAATTGTCATTTGGGGAGGTATATTGTCAGTTTTTTGGACTCAGTTTTGTGTTAAAATGCAATTGTGACCATAAAACTGACAATTTTCCTCCCCAGATGACAATTGTCAACTGATGTCCCTATTCTAATTCACTGTTTCACATTTCAACCTTTCAAAGTGTTTGCACCCATTGCAAGCACTTTCAGCAACATAAAACTGAACATCAGTCCATGAGAAACAATGTTTTATAATGATGTTAGGCTTCCAAGAGAACATCATTGGATATACCAGAGCCCTAGATTAGAGGGAGTATTTGGAGATAATTAGGGATAATTTTTGTTAATACTGTATTAAAACATATGTTGTGACCCCTCATCTGAACCGTCTTGACGAGACGGTTCAGATGAGGGGTCACAACATATGCTTTCAATGAGAAATAAAAAAAATTATCCCTCAATTATCATCAAATACCCCTCTTATCTAGAGCTCTGATATACTGTCACAGATTTTTGACATTATCCAATAAGATATTGCATTGTATTTGACAGTGCAACAGAATTATTCTTTATAGTTGGTACCTTTTGTGAGATTTCTACTTAAGCAAGAGAGATCAAAAGGGACCAGGCCCAGAGGTTATAAAACTTGAGTACATTCTCAAACTCAAAATAAAGCACACTGATTGGCTGTGCTCGGAAGCAGCCAGTCATTGTGCTGTATTTTAAGTTTGAGATTACTCTCAAGTTTTATAACCTCGAACCCTGTTTTGCGAATATACAAGTTTACAAGACACATATTGTCCTGCATATTTTTGTATTACAAAAATGCTTTGAATTTGCTTTTAGAGACCAAAAAATGTGAATAAAACTGACTTCATAGTGCCTGCCTGGGTAAATCAAATTCCTAATTCATCTTCCCCCACAGAAACAGCCAAAAATCTGAAATTTTCATAATCTGTTATAGTTGTAGGAGTTATTCAGCTATTCAAAGGTTTATAGCAGTTTGGTAATCTTCTAAAAATATGCAGACCCAAAAGTGCATTTTAGAGACATTGGACTGTAATAAAACTAATGTATGTTTTCATTACAGTTCAGTAGTGGGGTAAGTTTATCAGATTTTGTTCTGTGTGAATGCCTGCTGCTGCTTATAAATTCGGTGAAATATTTTTTAAGTTATGTTTCTGTACAGAATTGGATTTGAGTGGCTTACATCAGTTGTATGCACCTTGTGGATGAAACTTCTGGGAGGCTTTGGAACTTGTTCATTGAAACTTAGTAGCTTTCTTTCGCATGGCCTGAAGATAATATGGGTCTCAGTATCTTAGTTTCCTGCTTATAATATTATAAAGGTAAAGACCCTTTGCAAACTTCCACTTTCAAGTTGCGAAAAGTCAAATATAAAGAAGACGAGAAGGCAGTTATAAAGAACTGATGCAGCCATATTTCTTAAACTGACCCATA
Source organism: Ctena decussata (assembly GCA_963989385.1). NCBI lineage: Eukaryota > Metazoa > Mollusca > Bivalvia > Lucinida > Lucinidae > Ctena > Ctena decussata. The sequence continues at coordinate 37,799,201 of OZ022508.1, forward strand.
CAGATAATTTGAGAGTGCAGCTCCTCAAAGTGGTTGTAACTGTTTCAATTGAAACTTGGTGGGCTACTTATGCATGATTTAAAGATGTGCATTTCATTTTACCAGCTTTTAGCACGAACCGCTTTACAAATAATGTCTCTATGCAGATTAAGATTTTTTAGATAGATGCAGTCATGTAGATGTACCTTGTTGATGGCAACTCTGCAGTTGAACATTCGTACACTTCTTTGTCTATGGCATGGTCTGAAGGCATGCATGTGTTTTTGCTATGTTTCTGCATGTGATATTTTGCAAGTTGTCCTGTACAGGCAAAGAAAATTAGGAATTATCTTGCTTTATTCCTTTGACCCAGTAAAAATGAGGTGTAACTGTTGCTTTAGAAAAGTAGTCTGAAAAATTATCCCCTCTTATCCTCTTATTGCTTTGACAATGGAAATTACATTTTAATCTTCCTTGCAATATGGTTGCATTTGATCATACAAAATAATAGTTTGTGCCTTAATATACCTTATCAAAATACCCTTAATTCCTGTTTTTGCGTCTGATGTCTTGTAGTTACCCTATTTATTCTATTTTGTCCAGGTCCTTAGCCTTATCTTTTCTCAGGAGGGAAAGCTTATTAGTTCTTATGTCATAATAAAAACTTCATTTTCATTACAGTTCAGTAACATACAAGTGAGCCGGCGATACAAACATTTTGATTGGTTACATATACGACTAGAAGAAAAGTTCACATGTATACCGATACCTCCTTTACCAGATAAAGCTATTTCAGGTAGGTCCTACCAGCAATTTGCAGAGGTCCAGACAAGGATGGGTTTTGATGTTAATTTGAGCATAATATCAGAGCTCTAGATAAGAGGGGGTATTTAGTGATATTTAGGGATAATTTTTGTTAATTCTGTATAAAAACATATGTTGTGACCCCTCATCTGAACCGTCTCGACGAGACGGTTCAGATGAGGGGTCAAAATATATGGTTTCAATGAGAAATAAAAAGAATTATCCCTCAATTATGATCAAATACCCCTCTTAATTAGAGCTCTGGCAGAATTTATTTCTTGCCTGGAACTAGAAGAAAGTGAGATACCGGTATTTCATTGTCAGCATAAACTTTTATCCAGTTTTCTGGTTTAACTCTGTTTTGTGACAATGTGGAGACAGACAAGACACTGTCTTTTGATGAGTTCTTGTTCTTATTTGTTGATGAAAACGCACACGTTTTGATGCTTTTAAGAACCATTTTGATATGGTAGTTCTTATAAAAGTCAGAAAGTATGTTCCTAAACACACTTTTGTGAACCAGTCTGACTGAGATGGTTCTAATGAGGTCACAAAATATGTTTAAATGGAAAAGTAATGGAAATAATTGTGTAGAAATTAACATCAGAACCCCTTGTCTGGAATTCTGAATTACCAGGAATGATAGCTTTCTTAACACAGAGTGTGTCTAGAGTGTTTAGTTCTGGTACCAACTTACGCTTTACCTGTGCTCATTATTACTGTGTAATGTTACTTATAGACTGTGTTTTGTCAATCATTATCTCTGTGTAATATTACTTATAGACTGTGTTTTGTCACCTTTATACTGTAAATCACTTTGTTTTTGCATGTTCTTTATTTTGTGATTTTCTGATACTGGAAACATTGGCAATTTATTGAATTCACAACCAAGTAATTGCCTAACGGTAATATCTTTCATGCATGGTTTTCCAATTTCAGTAACATCTTTGTTATCAAGATGTTATATTTTCAAACATACTATTGCATAAACACATTCATTTGGAAAAAATATGAGGAGCTCCTCACATTTTTTTTCAACCAAAATTAGCTCAATTTTATATGCATTAGAATACTCAACAAATCCATAATTGAAAACTTTATTAGGGCCCCGCCAGACGAAGTCTGCGGAGGCCCCCTAGTAATCACCTTTTCCGTTCGTCTGTCCGTCCGTCCGTCATCATTTCGTGTCCGCTCAATAACTCTAAAACCGTTAGAGATATTTTCACGAGACTTGGTACAAATGTAAAGCATCATCAGACGATGTGCAGAGAACAAGAACTATAACTCTGCCTACAATTTTTACTGAATTATGCCCCTTTGAAATTTTGAGTACAGAAATCGTGTCCGCTACATAACTCTGAAACCATTAAAGATATTTTCACGAGACTTGGTACAAATGTAAAGCATCATCAGACGATGTGCAGAGAACAAGAATCATAACTCTGCCTACAGTATTTACTGAATTATGCCCCTTTGTAATTTTGAGTACAGAAATCGTGTCCGCTCCATAACTCTGAAACAATTTTTACTGAATTATGCCCCTTTGAAATTTTGAGTACAGAAATCGTGTCCGCTACATAACTCTGAAACCATTAAAGATATTTTCACGAGTCTTGGTACAAATGTAAAGCATCATCAGAAGATGTGCAGAGAACAAGAATCATAACTCTGCCTACAGTATTTACTGAATTATGCCTCTTTGTAATTTTGAGAACAGAAATCGTGTCCGCTCAATTACTCTAAAACCGTTTAAGATATTTTCATGGGACTTGGTACAAATGTAAAGCATCATCAGACGATGTGCAGAAAACAAGAACCATAACTCTGCCTACATTGTTTACTGTATATTGCGCCTTTGAAATTTTGAGTGCAGAAATCGTGTCTGCTCTATAACTCTGAAACCAATAAAGATACTTTCACAAGACTTGGTACAAATGTAAAGCATCATCAGACGATGTGCAGAGAACAAGAACCATAACTCTGCCTACATTATTTACTGAATTATTTATGCCCCTTTGAAATTTTGAGTACAGAAATTGTGTCAGCTCTGTAACTCTGAAACCATTAGAGATATTATCACAAGACTTGGTACAAGTGTAAAGCATCATCAGGCGATGTGCAGAGAACAAGAATCCAAACTCTTCTTACATTTTTGACTGAATTATGCCCCTTTGTAATATTAAATATAGAAATCATTAGCGCTCTATAGCTTTAAAACCATCAAAGATATTTTCATAAAACTTGTACATAATATAAAGCATCATCAGACAGTGAGCAGAGAATAAGAACTGTAACTTCATCTACATTTTTCCTTGGTAGTTTACAGTCTAGAAAATGTGTTTGCTCTCTAACTTTAAAACTGTTTAAGATATTTTCACAAAACTTGGTACAAATATAAACATCATCAGACAATGTGCAGAGAAAAGGAACCATAACTACACCTTCCCTTTGTTATTTTAAGTATGGAGATCTTGTCCGGTGTATAACTTTAAAGCCTTTGAAGATATTTCTTTAAAACTTTGTACAAATATAAAGCATCATTAGATGATCTGAAGGTGTGCAGAATGCAAGAATGGTAACATCAGTTTCCTGCTTCACAGAGTTGTTGCCCATGTTTTAATCAATCATGATTGTGTATTTTGTCCATATCTTAATGACACTACCAGAGGCTTAATTTCAAACAACATCTTGAATATGAAGGAACAACATGATAATAGAAAGCTTGTATTGTTATTTCTGGTTGGGCACATATGACTTAAATGCCGTCAACAGTTTCATAAAGGCGGGGCCCTATTAGTTACCATGTTTCTAGTTACGCTAATGATGCTTTACGCTATAGGGCCCAGGTCATCAGATGACAAAATCTGGGAATGTTCCAGAAGTCAGGAAATTCACAAAAAGTAACCAAAACAAATCTCTACATCAATATGAAGCGGTTTACAGTACAAATTCATATCATTTCTGTTTGTGTATAAAATATTGAAAGGAAGTTAGAATCCTGGTCATGGCACCAAATAATACTTGTGTGTGGGGATTTAAATTTATTGTGATAGTAATAAATATATTCATTTAGGTAAAGATAAATAAGCTTCAGGAGACTAGTGTATGTGTAATAGTGTTAACAATATGTTAGAACAAAAAATATGTTTCTAAACCAAGTATAATATAACATGCTTAAAGTTTGCTGTTCTGTTTCTAATGGTCATTGTGGTATTGCTTGATACAAGCTTAAGTTTTAGTCCTTGATAATTACAAGGCAGCATCAATATTACTTCTAATATTGTTATTTGAACATGATTTCAGCAGAAACTTCGAAAAGAGGTGTGATATTGTATAATGTATGGTGAGATTAGTGGTGATAGGATTTTTAAATGGCGTTTTCATACTTTAAAGCTCAAATCGTTGAAATTATTAGCTTTCTATGAAGAAATATAGCTAGGTTTGATAGCAGTGTGATTTGTCATTGTTTATGTACAGTACACCAAGATTATTTGCATGTCACAAAGTGGTGATGCATGTGGGTAATGATAAATGATGGTCGTGGGCTTTAAAATATTATAAATTGCATAGCAAGTATCTGTCAGAGTGTGTCCATTATATCATTTATGAGATTGATGGACATAATCTTGCGCTTATGGCTGTAATGCATGATTGATATAAATTTTGTTGAAGGTTGTTTTGTTTTTGCATGGCATTGCAAGTCGTTTCTGTGTTGGTTTATGTTTCTGCATGAAATTTGATTTATCATTTGTATATTTTTGTATTGTGTGTTAATATTTGGATACAAGTTCTGTCATTCTTTATATGAGTAAATTGTTATGTGCTTTTTAAAATATATTTATCAGCTTACATTTAAGGCTGGTGATGAGAAAGGCCTTTTAAAGGTAAAATGCAATTTTTCAAATGCACATGAATGTGTGTAAGAATAATACTTCAAGCTTAATACATACACATTATTACTACAGTAACTTGATCTGACAATGTGTATCACGTCAAGTGGATGTGCCCAGATCACAGGATCACATGAGACGCATCAAGTGTGATCCATAGATTTGGGCACATCCATGCTACTTGATACACAGGGTCAGATCAAGTTACTGTAGCAATAATAATTTGGTTAGCCTTTTAGTCTGATTTAATATCAATTTCTTAACTTACTGATTTGGACATTAAGTAAAAACGCCCAGTGTCTGGATTGTTAACTTTATGTCTTTCGCATTGTTCCTCGGGTTGTCTCCGCTACTGTACACATTAAAAATTTAGGCTTCTTAAACTGAAACTCAGACATAGCCTGTTTTAAGGGATAGTGATACAGAATCAGGAAAAAAGACAGTCTGTTGATCCAGTTTCTGTATCAGATGGCCATAAAACACGCAGTTCAAAGGGTATTTTGTTGATAGAAAAATGTTGAAATAATTGCATCTAATGTGAAACATCTCTTTAGTAACTCACAGACATTGCATAACAACTTTATTATAAGGCCTTTCTCACAAGCCAGCTCTGTTGATTCCCAATTTCAGCTGCTTTCGGAGCTCTTAACCCTACATCTACTGCTAAGGCAGGTCAGTCTGTAACACCTGATATCCTGACATATATCCCATAATAATCTCAAATATTGGGACACTTTTAGGTGAATGGATACACTTTCAGGGGAAATAACTCCATCATTTTCATGTTTGCCTCCCTTTCTAATAGGGATCAACTCTTAAAGGAAAGAATTTGCTCCTAGGGGAGCAAATTCTTTCCTTTAAGAGTAGACCCTTTTGTTGAAGGATTTTGTTGCCCAGGGAATCAAATAGGAAGTAAACAAAAGTTGTTTCCCTTTCCAGAAATGGCTGAAAAACATGGAGTTGTACCAATACTTATTAACCAGTTACTGTAAAACTCTAAATATTGGGATGGTTTAATGAATTCTATGATCATTATGAAATTTCAACAAGTTAGCATGACTATATGGAAATGTTTAAAGTAGAATGGCAAATATATAAGACCCAGATCAGACGGGCCGGGTAGCACAATCGGTAGGGCACCTGACTCGTAAGTCAGAGGTCCTGGGTTCAAATCCCGGTCTGGCCACATACTTTCGTTTCTCCTTCCGCTGATTCAAGAAGGGCAGTTGTCAGTTACTGGGGAAAGTATGTGCACTTAGTACTGGTTAACCGCTTAGGAGGTCTAAGCCTGTCCAGGATAGTGTGGTTAGGTTAATCGACAGTCCCGACATGACCTTAGTTGTTTACCGTGGACGTTAAGCATCAAATCAACCGCAACCAACCCAGATCAGACTGCTCTTTTAGGAGGAGTCTGATCAGGGTCCACACTGTTTGATGAAGCATTTCTGTCCCAATAAAGGAGCCTCAATAGTCCTGTCATTTTAGCGCTGGTTTTTTGTATGGGATTGAATCCCAGCGGCAGCAAAATTCTTCTTACACAGGGTTCCATTGCACACAGCTTTCATGATCATCTTTGCATCATTTGTATATGAGTGAAATACTGTTGGAAGGATGTAAAACTCAATTTTATCCATCCATCCATTCACCTATCCCAATATTTTGGATCATTATGGTACAGCATACCTTTTTACACACCCCATTGCATTTTGAAAACAGAAAAATGTAGTTGAGTTATCTGTCCTTATCACATTCATGTTTGCGGTGTAAGTTATCCCCTGCTGCATACTGAAATCAGAAAAATGTAGTTGAGTTATCTGCCCTTATCACCCCCATCTTTCCGGAAAAATATCCCCTGTGTACTTAAATCAGAAATTTGTAGTTTGAATTATCTGCCCTTATCGCTAGACTTACCTTCATATTTCAGGAAAGTTATATGGTAATCTGTGATACTTTTCAGCTTATGAGCTGTATCATAACAAAACCCATCTTAATTCATTTATGCCTATTGTCAAATGAAAGGGACATCAGCAAATAGTGCAGACCCAGATCAGATGCCGCAGAATGCGCCATCTATCTGATCAGGATCTACACTTTTTGCGTGAGAAAATTGTAACAGTTCTCTTTAAAGAAAAAATATTGAAAATCAATTGAACTACACAGTCCTAAAATTATGGATGGACTCATTCAATTTATAAGGATGGCAGAGTCCACAGGGCATCAATGGGTTGAAGTGTCTCCCTGACCAGCCTCCACGCATATGCACAATGTTCACCCAAACAGTAGATATGATCTTTTATTTGATGCTTAGCTGGGAATATCAGTTGAAGGAAGTAGTTTTTATAGAAAGACAGGTTTTTCTCAGGATATTCATATTAGGCCGTTAGATATGTTTTGCAGAGGATAAGTTATTGCATTTACATTTGTCACTTAAAGGCGGCATCAAGTGATGTCTGTCTAAACTGATTTTCATAAGCTTACAAAGAACCATTCAACCCAACACAACCAACCAACCAAATGTATCAATATGCTTTAAGGCTTAGTAAACAGAACAAAAGGGGAGTTGATAAGTAACCAGATTATTGCACTGATTACACTAGTTGGTGATGGCTGCTTTTTGATCCTATAAATATTTGCCATATTCATTTACATCATGTTATGGACAGACGTTACTGCAGCTACAGATACAGTTCGCAAGAGGGGGGGGGAGGGGGGGGGGGGGGAGGGGGGGAGGGGGGTGAAGGTGTGCGGGGGGATGTTGGCGATTGGAGGGGGAAATACACTCACACAATACATTGTTTTATTGTGTCTGGCTAATGATTGTGGTTCATCTCCTAGTACAGGGGACAACTCTTCATATAACTTACTTAACCAGATAAGACTGACAGAAAGACCAAGGCTGATCTGCATTGTTGCACAGTTCAGTTACATTGCTCATTCTAAGTTCATTTCACTTCTCATGCTTATTGACCCCTGGTACTCAGCCATGTTTTCCACCATTTTGTCAAAGGGAGACAAATTCGCTTGGTTCTGTAGGTGACATAGCCCTTCCAAAATTGGGTCTGCTCATAAAGGAAAGAATTTGCTCCAAGAGGAGCAAATTCTTTCCTATAAGTGTTGACCCCTATTTATAAAGGAGGAAAAAATAATGTGGTTGAGTTATTTCCCCTGACAGTATATTTAATCACCCTTAATGCGATCTGATGATAGAATGGTTGATGCATTAGCTACATGTCAAGAAACTCACAGGTTCCAGTGCCCTGAAAGCTTTTTATCTTTAATATCAGCATACAACCATACCAAATGAGCCACAACACAACAAAACGAACAAGGTTGCATGTGCACCATGCAAAGACTCAGATCAGTCTGTGAATCTACTCAGTTTGATCAAAGTCCTCACTGTCCCTAAGCTACCCTTTGAGCACTCAGCAAAGACTCTGATCAGACTTGGGGGATGCTCAGGCTGATCAGAGTTTTTGCTTGATGCACATGCCACTTTGTTGGTTTTGTCGTGTCAAGGCTCACTTGTGTTTAAGGTCGTTAAAGTTGGTTATAGACCTTCAGTTGATCCATCCAATTAAATCCCATACACTTCCTTGTTCATGGTAAAAGCTTCCCTTCATCAGTATTGCGTATATTGCTAAAACAGCTGCCTCTTTGTGGTAACCAGGAACCTAAAATTTTGTTTTCAAGGTTTGAAGTATCAGAGTAATCATGAGGTGAAAATTTAATGGCAATTTCCAGGATTGATGACGCTATAATCTTAATCTTTTGAGGAAATGGACTCTATAAGCTTAGAGCTTCGATTGAGACCCTCTTTGTCAATTGTGTAAAATACTCACATGTATATCTTTGAAAAGAATAGTTACTGTTTAACCGATTTTAGATTGGAAAGCCTGTTTTGGGGACATACGCAAACAGTGCATACACAATTCAAACGCCACAGAATGTGACGTTTGATCAGGGTCTACACTGTTTGCTTACAGGAATTTGTATGCAAAATGCAGTAAAAATGAAAACACCCACAACAAACCCTTAAAACTGGAAATGGACTCATTAAAATGATATTGACAAATCCATATGTCAAAAATGGGTTAAACCAGTCTTGATTTGAAGGGAATGTCCTACCTTATTACTCACAATCATAATTAATAACTCACCTTACCTGGAGCTGATCCGAGTTAGGATTAAATTAACAATCCCCAGAATGCTGTCACCCCTTAAAATTCAGAATTGACTCTTCTGAAAAAAATTTGGACCTGTTCATTATAAACGAAAGGGGTAGGATGACCCAATGACCCAAGCACAGACTTGCAGATAGCGTGGAGTCAGCAGAGAAGGCTTATAGTGAGTTGTTTCATCTACATCTCCTGTGAGTAATTTCATGCAATGAAATGGACTCTGTGACATAGACATGCATTTAATAGAAGAGAAAAGAGGCATTTGATGAAAAAAAGTATTATGGAAAACAATGCAGATATAGATAAGATGGCTTTTAAGATGTATGCAAATATTTGCAGGGGAAGTAACTGCTGTTTTTGTTTATGCCTTCCTTCTCAGTGTTTGCCATTATTCTCAGGAGGGGTCAGCTCTTAAAAGGAAAGAATTTGCTCCTTTAGGAGGAAAAAATTTGCTCCTATAGGAACTAATTCTTTCATTTTAGAGTAGACCTTGTTATGGAAGGGTTACTTTCATCTAGGGAAGCAAACAGGAAGTCACAAAAAGTGTTCCCCTTTGTGAATAAGGCATGTATACCTTAAAAGAGCCATTTCAACTGGACCTGCACAGTTCATGAATATTCCTAATCTTGCATGTTTAAAATAAAACAAACAAAAAAAAATCAGGAACTGCTGTAATTTGTGACTTACCGCTATTGACTAACAAAAGAATGCTATGGCTTATTATTGCAGATGATTTGGCTATAAAGTCATAATGGGTTTGCTATGACAAATGGCAGATATATTTGAGCCAGAACACGAGAAAACCAACAAAGTGATTGTGCGCCCAGCGCAGACTTAGATCAGCCTGGGCACCTGCCCAGTCTGATCAGACTCTTTGCTAAGCGCTTAAAGGGGTAACTGAGAGTCTAAGCTACCTCCATGCAGACAACGAAGAAACTGATCAGTCTGGGCGGATGCCAAGGCTGATCTGAGACACTGGGCGTACAACCCCTTTGTTGGTTTTCTCGTGTCGCGGCTCATTTTTATACGCCCGTTTTGAAAAAACGGACGTATTATGTCATGGCGCTGTCCGTCCGTCCGTCCGTCCGTCCGTAAACATTCTTGTGCGCTCCATAACTCATTAACCGTTTGGGATATATTCATGATATTTGGTAGGAATATGTATTAGGTTGGGGGAACGTGTCGCGTACAGAAGTGGTTGCTCCCCCTTCTTTAGTTTCCAAGTTATGCCCCTTTGATTAATTTTTTCCCTGCCAGTCTTGTGCGTGCCATAACTAGATAACCGTTTGGGATATCTTCATGAAACTTCATAGCAATGTGTATGAAGTCTCAACGATGTGTCGTGTACAAAAATGGCTGCTCTCCCTTTCTTCATTTTAGAGTTACATCCCTTTCATTAGTTGATTATGGTTATTTTTGTGTATACATATCTTGTGCATACCTTAACTTTGTAACCGTTTGGAATATCATGATGAAACTTTATAGCAATGTGCATGATCACAAGACGATGCGTGGCATACAAGAATGGTTGCTCCCCCTTTCTTCATTTTGGAATTACTTCCCTTTGATAAGTAATTTTAGGCATTTCTCAGTCACTCCATATCTCCTTAACCTTTTGAAATATTAGAATGGAACTTTGTAGAAATATGTATAAAAATGGGGCAATGTATCCCGAGCAAGAACCACAACTCTGGCTTACTGAATTATCTGCCCTTGCATAAATTTCCTGTTTCCTCTGTGATTCCTTAACCCTACATGTAATTTTGTCAGGGGAATGTAGTAGAGCCAAGAATCTAGTATATTTAGTTTATGAATTATCTCCCTTGTTCAACTATGGCATTACTCAACTTTTGAGCCACAATAACTTTGAAGCTGATTTTTGGTATACTCATAGTATTTGATGTGTTAAATATTTGAATAATGTTGCCATCATTAGTTATAAAGTGGTTGCCCCTGTTTGTCTGCCTATCCATCCTTTTGTAAACAATCTTGTTCATTCCATACTCCTTTATGACATTAAAACGGGCGTATTATGCGCCGCTTGCGAAGCCCTTGTTGCAAAAAGTCATAGCAAGGTGAGAGAAAAGTAAAATGTTTTGGTGTATACCTTCAGGTCGATATGAAGAAGAATTCATAGATTCAAGAATGAAATTATTACAGTTGTGGATTGACAGAATTACCAGACATCCTGTGCTGTCAAGATCAGATGTTTTCAACCATTTCTTAACATGTACAGATGAAAAGGTATGATACTGTAAACTTGGAGCCAGGAAATTCGAGTGACACGACTAATCCAACAAAGTGGCATGTGCACCCAGCAAAGACTTGGATCAGCCCAGGCATCCGCCCAGTCTGATCAGAATCTTTGCTGTGTGCTTAAAGGGTAGCTAAGGGTCTAAGCTACTTCCGTGCAGACAGGGAAGACTCTGATTATATTAGATGGATGCCTAGGCTGATGTGAGTCTTAGATGGGTGCACATGCCACTTTGTTGGTTTTTGTTGTGTTGTGGCTTATTTTTTGCGAATGCTTATTTTACTGTGAATTTTAAAGAAATATTTTACCGTAGAAGTGTTAAAATTTTTGAATCTCATTATGGTGATTGTTCAGCACAGATGACAGTGTTAGTTATCAAGATATATTAGATTTTCAAAATTATTGTACACAAAATCTCTGCCATTGGGGCTGCACAGGTTCTTTTAAACTTCACTTATAACCAGTCAATGCACACCTTCAAAATTTTAAAAATTGATCAACACATGATGTGCAAGTGGTCTCTCTTCCATTTAAAAAACACAGACTCGATGGTGATGTGTCATACAGATTCCTTCACAGAGCTCTAGATAAGAGGGCGTATTTGGTGATAATTAGGGATAATTTTCGCGAAATCGGCATAAAAATATATGTTGTGACCCATCATTAGAACCGTCTCGACGAGACGGTTCTAATGAGGGGTCACAACATATGTTTTCGTTGAGAAATAAGAAAAATTATCTTCAAATTATCCTCAATACCCCCTCTTATCTGGAGCTCTGCTCGATGGTGATGTGTCATACAGATTCCTTCAGCTGAGCCTCCTGGGGACCAATCACTATGACAAATCGACACAAAAAAAAATCCTTTAAATATCATTTAGGCATTTCCATTGAATATTTACAGCCAGAGCCTGGATTTCAGGAAATTCCTAATCTTCAAGCAATCCTCAGATTCCATATTTAGTCATATTCCATATTTAACTCAGAACAGCCATAACTCTATGGAGTTTTGGCTGTTCTGAGTGCAATAGGGTTAAAGAAATCTAAAACTAGAAATGATACTTGGGTCTAATTTGATAGGATGGTTTTTTCTGGTGAAAAAGAAAAATGAGGGAATGAAATTTTTATCTTAATTTGTAGAAAAGCTGTTTACTTCAATCTTCCAATTTTCAGAAATGGAAACAAGGAAAGCGGAAAGCAGAAAAAGATGAATACACTGGTGGAAAATTCTTTCTTACATTACAAACACCACCAAACAGTTTACATATGGGAGATGTGTAAGTTTGTCATTTAGTCCATAGCTTTGAGATATCAGTAGTCTGAGGTAAAAGTAGCTGGAATATAAAGAATACATGTACATACAAATTGAGGACTGGGTTTGAGCCCTGCTTGAGACCAGAATCTTTCCAGCTATAAACAGGGTTCCATTTCACACAGCCTTTTATTGTCATCCTCCTGTCGTCCTGATATATTTTTGAAAAGGATGTACAGTTGCAAGTCATCCATCCATCCTCTGTTTACTTCATAAAGTCTAAAATAACATTCACCCTAGCGTGTGTTTATGTCTCAGAGCTCCAGATAAGAGGGGGTATTGAGGTTAATTCAAAGATAATTTTTCTTATTTCTCAACGAAAACATATGTTGTGACCCCTCATTAGAACCGTCTCAACGAGACGGTTCTAATGATGGGTCACAAAATATGTTTTTGTGGAGAAATTTGGCTAATTATCCCAAAATTATCTCTGTTACCCCTTCTTATCTGGAGCACTGTGTCTGTTACTAATTTTCATGCCTACAATCATCAGACCTGGTGTAAGTCCAGTTCATTCAACATCATACACAATTTCAGCAAATTTGGCTTACACTGTCTTCTCTGCTGCTGTGGACACGCAATGGGGTTTGGTTTAAAATTTGTAAGTCCAGAAATTTTGATATTGAAGGAGATTTTATGAAGAGAAAAAAAAATCCTTTTCCCGAAAGAGTTTAATGAAGCAGTGCTGAAAAAATTCTTAATATTGGGACAGATAGGTCTAGGCATACATAGCTGATCCAGATCAGACTCTTCCGGAAGGAGCAGTCTGATAATGGTTGGCACTGTTTGCCATTCGATCTGCACCTTTAGATTGTATAACTGCCCTGAAAAATTCCAAACTTTTCAATATTTAGGATAGTTATGGTAATGAGGATTTGGGTTGGTTGGTTGTTTTGGGTTTAATGGCTCTTTGAGACAGTATTTCAGTCTATATTAAGCTGTCTCCCAGACAGAGGGATTGAGAAGAGATATGATAAGCAATAGAATTTTTTATCAAACAACTCCCACCTGCGCCTACTGGAAGCACAGTAGGCCCTTGCCTTACTATTATCCAAATTAGAAGGATGTCCCAGCACTGAAAGTTACCCAGTACCATTGCCTGTCTTCAACCCCCCCCCCCCCCCCCTTCCCCAACCCTTCTCCCTCAGCTCCTCTCCCTATCCCTGATAACGAGGAGCCACAGCTTTTAGAACTCTCACAGTTGTTACAACCTTTAAGATAATTATAATACTAAGTTATTGTAATATTTATTATTTAATAAATTTTGTATTTTATATTTAATATTATTATGGAACTGATATTTTTCAGGGATGGTAAAATGGAAAATTTCTGTAAATTTGTACAAAATATGGATCACAATGTGCGAGGGATGTTAGCAGTAGCATACGATAACAGAAAAAAGCACATTGGTCGTAAGTATTTAATATGGATGATCGTATAAGTAAAGTGTACTTTTGATAACTGCAAGTTGTACACACAAAGAGACAAGCCACAGAGTGGTTGCTCCATATAAGAAGGGGATAACAGGGATTATTTTTCTCATTTCTCCATATAAACATATGTTGTGACCCCTCATTAGAACCGTCTTGGTGAGAAGGTTAAAATGAGGAGTCACAAATAGGTTTTTGCTGACAAATAAAAACTTACCTTGAAATTAACCTCAAAACCCCACCTTGTCTGCAGCTATGACAGACTTCTTATTAGACTCCTCTCTTGAAGTTTTTGTCACGCATACATATTGTTTTTCTGCCAGTGGCACTGGAGGTATAATTTTGTCATGCTTGCTAGTTTAGCTATCAAACATTGTTTAGAAAGACAAGACAGAAATGTGCAGAAAGATCAGACACAGCATTCTGCAGAATTATGTTTTAGAATAGTTATTGTCACACGGGGGATGCAAACTTCCTATTAGTTCTCTTTTGTAATTATATGCAGGGAGGCAAGATGCAACCTTCTGGTGAGTTCTTGTTTGAAACATATTTTTGCATTTTTATAGCCAGCAAGTACAAGTAAATTACTGAGAAATTGATCAGCTTTAGTAGTGAATTAATAATTCACTGTTTGAAGGTCAGTTTTGAAGTAGGTCATATCACAAGGGTGGAGCATGAGTGCTATAATTACTTGCAACTGACCATAATGTTTCAGATATCACTGCAATGATGTTGGATGTCATGTCACCCTTGATTTTAATATTTTACCACATGAAATAACTTCCCTTTTTCAGCTTATAAAAGAGAATATCAGAAGATTGGAAACTCATTTAAAAGCTTAGCAACAACTTTTAATTTGGACACAAGACAAAGTAAGTTGAATATTTAATGAGTGTGAGAGCTCTTGTTTAATGTCCCACTAACAGAAATACTTACAAATATTTAGAGAGATGAGCCTGTCCAGATAGAAATCGACCGTATAACACGCGACGTGAAACTGAGATAAGTGATGTCAAAGTTTGACGTTACGTCAGACGATTTTCCCGCTGTTTTACACGGCATATGATTCAACTTTAATATGAATGTAAATAGTGTGGGAAACCACCGTAGCCGCATATTTGTTGCCAGGGATCCACAAATATGATTCTTTGGAGCCTTATGCATCACCAAAATTGCAGTTTGCGTTTATTACCGAATTTAATAAATTGAAAAAATATTTCATTCGCAGATGCGTAAAAAAGTTTGATACTAGCGGCAGTTCTGGTCCCGTTTTAGTTCATGTTCATAAATTTTCAGCTTTGATCTAGCGAAAATAATTTTCAATCTCGGACAACAACAACAATAATGATAATAACTATATTATTAGCTCACCTGAGCCGTAGGCTCACAAGGTGAGCTTATAGTATAGGGAGGCTCTGTCGTCCGTCGTCCGTCGTCGTCCGTTCACATTTTCAAACAAGAATATCTCCATAACCACTTGGCCAATCATGGTCAAATTTTATGTGTAGCATTGTTGGGGTGGGGGATTGCCTGCATAAGGTTTAAGGGCAGATTGGATTGGAACTCTGGTTGCCATGGCAACATATAGCTCCCATAGACTTATAATGGGAAAAACTTAAAAAAATCTTCTTCTCTGAAACCATGAGACCCAAAGCTTATATATTTAGTATGTAGCAATGGTTAGTGGCCCCCCACATAACTCCCATAGACTTACTATGGAAAAATCTTAAAAAATCTTCTTCTCTGAAACCATCAGGCCCAGAGCTTTTATATTTAGTATGTAGCAATGGTTAGTGGTCCCCAACATAAATCCTGCCAATCAAGCCCCTGGGGTCAAAACTGGCCACACCCCAGGGGGTCTTTTGTTTATATAGAGCTATATAGCTAAATAACCTTCAAAAATCTTCTTCTTTGAAACCATGAGGCTGAGAGCAAAGACATTTAGTATGTAGCAATGTTTAGTAGTCCTCTACATAAATCCTGCCAACCATGCCCCTGGGGTCCAAACTGGCCACGCCCTGGGGGTCATTAGCTCCCATAGACTTACAATGGAAAAATCTTAAAAAAACTTCTTCTCTGAAACCATCAGGCCAAGAGCTTATGTATTTAGTTTGTAGCAATGGTTAGTAGTCCCCAACATAAATCCTGCCAATCAAGCCCCTGGGGTCAAAACTGGCCACACCCCAGGGGGTCTTTTGTTTATATAGAGCTATATAGCTAAATAACCTTCAAAAATCTTCTTCTTTGAAACCATGAGGCAGAGAGCAAAGACATTTAGTGTGTAGCCATGTTTAGTAGTCCTCTACATAAATCCTGCCAACCATGCCCCTGGGGTCCAAACTGGCCACGCCTCGGGGGTCATTAACTCCCATAGACTTACTATGGAAAAATCTTAAAAAATCTTCTTCTCTGAAACCATGAGGCTCAGAGCTTTTATATTTAGTATGTAGCAATGGTTAGTGGTCCCCAACATAAATCCTGCCAATCAAGCCCCTGGGGTCAAACTGGCCACACTCCAGGGGGTCTTTTGTTTATATAGAGCTATATAGCTAAATAACCTTAAAAAATCTTCTTCTTTGAAACCATGAGGCTGAGAGCAAAGACATTTAGTATGTAGCAATGTTTAGTAGTCCTCTACATAAATCCTGCCAACCATGCCCCTGGGGTCCAAACTGGCCACGCCCTGGGGGTCATTAGCTCCCATAGACTTACAATGGAAAAATCTTAAAAAAACTTCTTCTCTGAAACCATCAGGCCAAGAGCTTATGTATTTAGTTTGTAGCAATGGTTAGTGGTCCCCAACATAAATCCTGCCAATCAAGCCCCTGGGGTCAAAACTGGCCACACCCCAGGGGGTCTTTTGTTTATATAGAGCTATATAGCTAAATAACCTTCAAAAATCTTCTTCTTTGAAACCATGAGGCAGAGAGCAAAGACATTTAGTGTGTAGCCATGTTTAGTAGTCCTCTACATAAATCCTGCCAACGATGCTCCTGGGGTCCAAACTGGCCACGCCTCGGGGGTTATTAACTCCCATAGAATTACAATGGAAAAATCTTAAAAAAATCTTCTTCTCTGAAACCATGAGGCCCAGAGCTTACGTATTTAGTATGTAGCAGTGGTTAGTGGTACCCAACATAAATCCTGCCAATCAAGCCCCTGGGGTCAAAACTGGCCACACCCCAGGGGGTCTTTTGTTTATATAGAGTTATATAGCTAAAGAACATTCAAAAATCTTCTTCTTTGAAACCATGAGGCTGAGAGCAAAGACATTTAGTATGTAGCAATGTTTAGTAGTCCTCTACATAAATCCTGCCAACCATGCCCCTGGGGTCCAAACTGGCCACGCCCTGGGGGTCATTAGCTCCCATAGACTTACAATGGAAAAATCTTAAAAAAACTTCTTCTCTGAAACCATCAGGCCAAGAGCTTATGTATTTAGTATGTAGCAATGGTTAGTGGTCCCCAACATAAATCCTGCCAATCAAGCCCCTGGGGTCAAAACTGGCCACACCCCAGGGGGTCTTTTGTTTATATAGAGCTATATAGCTAAATAACCTTCAAAAATCTTCTTCTTTGAAACCATGAGGCAGAGAGCAAAGACATTTAGTGTGTAGCCATGTTTAGTAGTCCTCTACATAAATCCTGCCAACCATGCTCCTGGGGTCCAAACTGGCCACGCCTCGGGGGTCATTAGCTCCCATAGACTTACAATGGAAAAATCTTAAAAAAACTTCTTCTCTGAAACCATCAGGCCAAGAGCTTATGTATTTAGTATGTAGCAATGGTTAGTGGTCCCCAACATAAATCCTGCCAATCAAGCCCCTGGGGTCAAAACTGGCCACACCCCAGGGGGTCTTTTGTTTATATAGAGCTATATAGCTAAATAACCTTCAAAAATCTTCTTCTTTGAAACCATGAGGCAGAGAGCAAAGACATTTAGTGTGTAGCCATGTTTAGTAGTCCTCTACATAAATCCTGCCAACCATGCTCCTGGGGTCCAAACTGGCCACGCCTCGGGGGTCATTAGCTCCCATAGACTTACAATGAAAAAATCTTAAAAAAACTTCTTCTCTGAAACCATCAGGCCAAGAGCTTATGTATTTAGTATGTAGCAATGGTTAGTGGTCCCCAACATAAATCCTGCCAATCAAGCCCCTGGGGTCAAAACTGGCCACACCCCAGGGGGTCTTTTGTTTATATAGAGCTATATAGCTAAATAACCTTCAAAAATCTTCTTCTTTGAAACCATGAGGCAGAGAGCAAAGACATTTAGTGTGTAGCCATGTTTAGTAGTCCTCTACATACTGGCCACGCCTCGGGGGTCATTAACTCCCATAGACTTACAATGGAAAAATCTTAAAAAAATCTTCTTCTCTGAAACCATGAGGCTCAGAGCTTATGTATTTAGTATGTAGCAATGGTTAGTGGTCCCCAACATAAATCCTGCCAATCAAGCCCCTGGGGTCAAAACTGGCCACACCCCAGGGGGTCTTTTGTTTATATAGAGTTATATAGCTAAAGAACATTCAAAAATTTTCTTCTTTGAAACCATGAGGCTGAGAGCAAAGACATTTAGTATGTAGCAATGTTTAGTAGTCATCTACATAAATCCTGCCAACCATGCTCCTGGGGTCCAAACTGGCCACGCCCCGGGGGTCATTAGCTCCCATAGACTAACAATGGAAAAATCTAAAAAAAACTTTTTCTCTGAAACCATCAGGCCCAGAGCTTATGTATTTAGTATGTAGCAATGGTTAGTGGTCCCCAACATAAATCCTGCCAATCAAGCCCCTGGGGTCAAAACTGGCCACACCCCAGGGGGTCTTGTTTATATAGAGCTATATAGCTATATAACCTTCAAAAATCTTCCCTTTTGCAACCATGAGGCAGAGAGCAAAGACATTTAGTGTGTAGCAATGTTTAGTAGTCCTCTACATAAATCCTGCCAACCATGCCCCTGGGGTCCAAACTGGTCACGCCCTGGGGGTCATTAGCTCCTGTAGACTAACAATGGAAAAAATTTAAAAAAATCTTCTTCTCTGAAACCATGAGGCCCAGAGCTTATGTATTTAGTATATAGCAATGGTTAGTGGTCCCCCACATGAATCCTGCCAATCAAGCCCCTGGGGTCCAAACAGGCCACACCTCAGGGGGTCTTTTGTTTATATAGAGCTATATAGCTAATGAACATTCAAAAATCTTCTTCTCTGAAACCATGAGGCAGAAGGTAAAGGCATTTAGTATGTAGCAACGTTTAGTAGTCCTCTACATAAATCTTGCGAACCATGCCCCTGGGGTCCAAACTGGCCACGCCCTGGGGTCATTATCTCCCATAGACTTACAATGAGAAAAATCTTAAAAAATCTTCTTCTCTGAAACCATGAGGCCCAGAGCTTATTAGCTCACCTGAGCCGAAGGCTCACAGGTGAGCTTATAGTATAGGCAGGCATCCGTCGTCCGTCGTCTGTCGTCCGTCGTCCGTCTGTCAATATTTTCAAACGACATCTCCTCTGAAACTACAAGGCCCATTGTTACCAAATTTCATATACAGCATCTATAGGCAGGGGGAATCAATAATACTGTTTTTTATCCAAATCGCTTCAGAACTTTAGTTGCTATGGCAACTTAAAGTTTCCATTGACTTGTATGGGAAAAATTGAAAATTTGCATTTATTTCTATTTCTCTGCAGATAATTTGATAAATTATTTACAGAAATGTTCCTTTAGTAGCTCTCTATCAGCCACATGAAATTTATGTAATTGCTCAATTTGGCTGGTTGCCATGGCAACCGAATGGTTAAAAATAGAAAAAATATTCAAAAATCATCTCCTCAGAAACTATGCAACCAATAAAGCTCAAACTTCACAGAAAGGATCTTGGTACTACCCTCTATAAAAATACTGTTTTTCTTGGCAATTGCTCCAGCAGTTTGGTTGCAATGGCAACTTAAAGTTGCCATTGACTTATAATGGGAAAATGGAAAATTTGCATTTATTGCTATGTCACTGCAGATATTTTGACAAAACTTTCATAGAAATGTTCCTTGAGTAGTCCCCAACCAGCCATATCAAATTTATGGAAATTGAGCTATTTGGCTGATTGCCATTGCAACCGAATGGTTAAAAATAGAAAGAATATTAAAAAATCATCTCCTCAGAAATTATGCAACCAATAAAGCTCAAACTTCACAGAAAGGATCTTGGTACTACCTTCTATACAAATACTGTTTTTCTTGGCAATTGCCCCAGCAGTTTGGTTGCTATGGCAACTTAAAGTTGCCATTGGCTTATAATGGGAAAACTGGAAATCCGCAATTTTTGCTATCTCACTGCAGTTATTTGGATTTTTTTCCTACAGAAATGTTTCTTGAGTAGTCCTCTATGATTCATATTCATATTAATTTTGTCCAAATCACCGAATTTGATTAGTTGCCATGATGGCAACATAAAGGAAAAAAAAAATTGAAAAAATATTCAAAAATCTTTTCCTCAAAAACTATATAGGGGGATGAAGCTGATTCTTTGCATACATGTTGATGACATTAGCCACTACATAAATATTGTTTTCTATTATTGTTGCCCACGTGGTTTCATTGCTATGGCATTTTAAAGTTTCCATAGACTAACAACTCAGTCAACGTTGAAATTAGGCCACATTGTACAATTTACTTTAGAGTTACCTACCCTTGAGTGCTAAGGATGAATGGACTCAGGTGAGCTACAGGACCAATGGTCCTCTGGTTTATTTAGTATGTAGCAATGGTTAGTGGTCCCCCACATAAATCCTGCCAATCAAAGCCTTGGGGTCCAAACTGGCCACACCCCAGGGGGTCTTTTGTTTAAATAGAGCTATATAGCTAAAGAACCTTCAAAATCTTCTTCTCTGAAACCATGAGGCAGAGAGCAAAGACATTTAGTATGTAGCAATGTTTAGTAGTCCTCTACATAAATCCTGCCAACGATGCTCCTGGGGTCCAAACTGGCCACGCCTCGGGGCATTTGACTCATAGACTTACAATGGTAAAAACTTAAAAAATCTTCTTCTCTGAAAGCATGAGGCCCAGAGCTTATATTTTTAATATGTAGCAACATTTAGTGGTCCCCCATATAAATCCTGCCAATCAAGCCCCTGGGGTCCAAACTGGCCACACCCTAGGGCATCATAGAGCCTGTATAGCTAATTTAAGAACCTTCAAAAATCTTCTCCTCTGAAGCCATTAGGCAGAGAGCTAAGATATTTAGTATGTAGCAATGTTTAGTGGTCCTCTACATAACTCCTGCCAACCATGCCCCTGGGATCCAAATTGGCCACACCCCAGGGGGTCATTAACTTTCATAGACTAATAATGGGAAAAAAAATTAAAAAAAATCTTCTTCTCTGAAATCATAAGACCCAGAGCTTATATATTATAATAAAGCAAAGTTTAGTGGTCCCCTACATAAATCCTGCCAACCAAGTCCCTTGGGTCAAAACTTACCATACCGAGAGGGGGTTGGGGGTTGGGTCAGATTGTTACTCAGGTGAGCGATTCAGGGCCTCATGGCCCTCTTGTTAATATCAAAAGTAAAATCCGGAATAGAAAAAAAAAACCAAGCCTATAGCTTTGTGTAGGTACATGTATACAAACAGTGTCAGCATTTTCATGCATTCACTGACATTGTTTACAACTTTTCAGTTTAAACTGCAAGACAGCAAACAAAATGTAGATAAAATCTTGTGTAAAAGCAATTTCAAGTTTGCATGCATTGCTTGTTTTCTATACCACAGACTGCCAGATCGAAGGTATATTTGCAATACGATTTTTTCCTCTCCTCCAGTGCCGGGGTGGAACATTGCAGGGCTAGGGTCTACTGTGCCTGCAGTAGGTGCGGCTGAGCGTTGTTTGGACATTTCTCCTGTCTGTCAGTGCTGAATAATGCCGGGTGACAAACGACAAAGGGTGGCATAAAGAAGTGTCGTCTGAACCTTAATGTCTCTAAATGGTGAAAAACAAAAAGCTTTCCAATTTTAACACAGTTTTCGGAGATCCTAAACCATTTTGGTCTACTTACAATTCCCTGTCCAATGAGATGAAAATTGCGAGTTTAAGTCAAAAGTCCGTCTGGTTGTTTTGTGTGTTTTTCCCTTAAGCTTATATAGTTTTAATTTTTTATTTCTTTTTTCCCTGTTTATATTGCTGGTGGTTGGTGGATTATATTTGTAAAATAAATTAACAAATTAAACACACACACACACGCACGATGTTTTACTTTCGTAAATGTGATTTGTTTGCTTTTCCGCGATTTGGTAACAAAGTCCGTACCTGATACCATAGTGACGATTTTACTTTTGTTACGGACACAGAAAATATAAGATCACACCTCTTTCTAAAGAGCCGCCTATATGATCAAGAAATCCATTTTAACCAAAAGCTGGCATAGGTGTGGATGTGGAAAAGCGGGAGGGGAGGAACTCGTAATAAAACGTAACTGAGTTTCACATAAAAAAAGTCTTTTAAGGTGGCAACTGAAATTACCTTCTTTCGAGTGAGTTTTTTTTTAAGCTTGAACAAATTGGTAAAAATACAACGTACAAACCTGGAGCCCCATTTATTGTCTTACCTTTGTTTATATTGCATTGCTGGGCGGGAAACTAGAACAAGAAATTGTGTTTCGCTGAGCAGTTAGACAGTTTTCAAAATTATGTTCTCTCTACTTTTTGCCAGTTATCTGATCAGAGTCTTCGCTGTCCGCATGAAGGTAGCTTAGACCCTTAGCTACCCTTTAAGCGCTTAGCGAAGGGTCTGATCAGACATGGTGGATGCTCACGCTGATCTGAGTCTGCACTGGGCGCACAACCACTTTGTTGGTTTTCTCGTGTCGCGGCTCATATAAACTCAGCCTTTGCATTACTGTCTTTGAGTCCACTAGACCTTTGGGCGTGGTAAATTGTACGGTGAACAGATGCTCCAAAGCAGAAGTGATATTTCTTGTGACGTGGCATATGCCACATGTGTATCCCACCATTTTTACAAAGGGAAACAACTTTTGTGACTTTCTTTTATGCTTCCTCGGACGTAGCACTTCAAAAATGCGATCTACTCTTAAAGGTAAAATGCTGCTTAAGGACTCTTGCACAAAAACAAATTCTTTGCTTTATTAAAAAGAAATGACAATCTTAAACTTAATTGCCTACTCATCTTTAGAAATCAAGGGCGTAGCTACCTATACGGCAAATACGCAAGTGCGTATTGAAATTTTGTCAAAATTGACAAAATTTCAAAACGCACCTGCATATTTGCATGCTGAATCTTTATAAATTAGACAAGATTTCAATACCAATTACCAAAGTGGCTGAAATACTAGTTTTCCCTTCAAGAAGCAGAGAATAAAACATGGTTGTGCGTATTATGAAATTGCCCCTAGTTACGTCCCTGGAAACAGTTGAAATATTTTAAAATATCTAATTGTATGTTTTGCTTATCTTTTGCTTTATGCACTCGAAGCCAAAGGAGCACCGTAGGTATGAAGTTTCCGGATCGTCAGTACGTGCGAACGGCATTACTTAAGCATGTCGGTCAGTCCGAATATTAAAGTCTGCATGGTCCTATCAGTGGTAAAAATCGTCGAAGCACAGATCTTTAAAAATGGTTTAGCCTTCAGAATTGATGATAATATGTCGGTTGCTGCGCTTTTTGTGTGATATAACTGGCAAAAATGAAGGAATAAGGTATTTTGAAAAAAAATTACAAGTCTCTCCGTAAAAATACGGTTTTCGTTTCTGGTTCCCCGTTGGGCAATTAACTCACACAACAGCGAGACAGGGAATGAGACCCTTGCCTTACATTGTATTTTTATCAACTATCAAAATACTGTACATTGTATTGTAACCCCTAGTACCTTGTATTATTACCTCTTGTACCTTGTATTTTTACCATGTAATGAAAATTGTGAAAATGACCTAGATATTTTTTCAAATCGTTTTATGAGGAACTCAAGGGCGCATTAATTTTTCAAAGACGGCCAATCACGATCATACACAATGAAGAAACTGTAGGGAGAAGCTTGCAGCGATACTTCACGATAAAATATTTCATGCTGATAGAGCAATGGGCCTTTTAGTTTATTTCTTGTTATAGCTGCTTCGAAAAATATATTTTTGATAACCGTTCGCGGTAAAGGGATCATACTTGGTATGTCATTATCCTGGATCAAAGCATTTCCATCTTTTCTACCTTTCCCAAGAGGCATGTCCCAGGTCGGGACCAAAGTCCAGAGCTTTGTTACGGGAAAATTTACTCAAACTGATAACATGCGTTTGCTGTGTTAGCGTTAATAATAATGATATACATTTCAAGTGAAAACATTGATAATGGCGTTATCCATAACTGACAGTGAAACGTGACGTGACGTAACGTTATTAATTCTGGCAAATTTCATTAGATACCAGTGTGTTTAAAACTGCCATAACATCCTTAATAATCTAGATAACTTCATATGGTTTTTACCTTTTTGTTCTGTAATGGCATGCGCATTCAGATAACAGAAAACCTAAAAATCGATTTTTTATGTCATAAGGTCGATTTCTATATGGACGGGCTCAGATGTAAACTGGTGAAGAGGGCTCCAAAATGCAACCCAAGGACTTCAGGGAGTGACCACTGAGCCACAGGCATCTTTGAAATACATGTATTTAGATACAAATTTGTTCTTTGTTTTAACAAAAATCTCTGCTGATCCTGGGCTGGGTCATACCAATGTCCACTTATATCTATCTGCTTGCAGGTCTGTATATCAGAATTCACCTTTTCAAAGCATCGTTAGCACTGCAAAAAGCACCTCATTTTCTTGGCAAAAAAATGGCAGTGAATTTACGTATAATATGTTTTAAAATTCAGTGTTTGTTTAACAACGTCATTAGTTTTGAACAACTGGACTCTGAATTTTATGTAGTGTGTTATAGATTAGAATCTTAGTAACCACATTGCCTCTGTTAAGGTGAATGGATACACTTTCAGGGGAAGCAACTTTGCCATTTTCTTTTTTGCTTCCCTTCCTAGTTGGGGTCAACTCTTGGAGGAAAGAATTTGCTCCTTGAGCAAATTCTTTCCTTTAAGAGTAGACACCTGTTTGGAAGGTTATTTTTGACCAGGGCAGCAAATAGGAAGTCATAAAAAATTTTCTCCTGTGGAAAAGTGAGGGTATGCATAAAGACCTTAAGGTTAGCTCCCATAAGACACACTCATTTTCTATGAAAATCCATATTATATTACAGGTTCGCGAGCATTAACAGGTGCCATAGATGTTACTGGTGATACTTACAATGAAATTGGAAATATGTTTGAAAAACAGGTAAACTAAGAAATAGGTTTTTCTGAAGTTCTACAGAGGAAAGTGATATTGCTTTAGCTCTGCTTTCTTTAATTGTAAACTTTGAATTTTTTACGTATGCATATTTTTGAGAATAATGGTTGACAAAAGTGAAGTTGAATTTGCAAACAGCATACATAGATCCAGATTAGGCAGCTCATGACCCTGCTGTAAAGTGGAGATTTTTTTTTCTTTTTTATTTTTCACAGTTAAGAGATAAAAGACAATACCTGTTTCTCAATAGCTTCTCACATGAGCAAATTTTCAGAAAATAAGAATCCTGTGAACTTTTCAGAGTTTGCATAATTCCTTGCATTGTTTTGTGCTTATCAACTGTTTTATCTGTTACAGCCTAGAAATGACCTTGAACCTTTAATGGATACCTTAAACGAATACAAAGGAATTCTGGGACAGTTTCCTGATGTCATGAAGGTGCATGAGGTAAGTTCTGTTTGTCCACGATTTTTTCAATGGGCAACAACTTTCCCGACTTCCTGTTTGCATCCTTGGACCTCAAAGCTTTTTAGCTCACCTGAGCCGAAGGCTCAGAGGTGAGCTTATAGGATGGAAGTCGAGCCGTCGTCCGTGCGTGCGTGCGTGCGTGGGTGCGTGGGTGGGTGGGTGCGTCAACACTTTCAAACATAAATATCTCAGAGACCAGTGGGCCGATCGCAATCAAATTTTATCTGAAGCATCATTTGGGTGGGGGAAAGGCTGCATTAGGTTTTGGTGCCGATCAGCTGAGAACTCTGGTTTCCATGGCAACAGATAGCCCCCATAGGTTTATAATGGGGAAAATGGCGTCATCACGTTTTCTCGACTGTTTTTGATTAGATCCTTATCATACTTGCAGGTAATGATGACATATACAAGAGCTTGGATGAGTTCGAAATTTGGCCGGATTCGAGCACAGACTACGGAGTTAGCTGCCCTTGAGCGTTTGAAAAAAATCCCATAGGGTTATAATGGGGAAAATGGCGTCATCACGTTTTCTCAACTATTTTTGCTTAGATCCTTATCATACTTGCAGGTAATGATGACATACATAAGATCTTCGATGAGTTCGAAATTTGGCCGGATTTGAGCACAGACTGCGGAGTTAGCTGCCCTTGAGCATTTGAAAAAAATCCCATAGTGTTATAATGGAGAGAACAATGTCATCACATATTTTTAGAAAAACTTTGTCATCGCCCTATTGACTACATTTCTCAACGGATTTTAAAATAACTTCACACAAATGTAGGGCATGACAATATCTCAAGCAAGTTAGACTTTCAGGATGCTGCGCCCAAGGTCAAGGTCACTGTGGCTATTTTTAGAAAAACTTTGTCAGAGCTATAGCACCTACATTTCTCAGCAGATTTTAAAATAACTTCACACAAATGTAGGGCATGACAATATCTCAAACAAGTTTGACTTCCAGGGTGCTGAGCCCAAGGTCAAGGTCACTGTGGCTATTTTTAGAAAAACTTTGTCAGCGCTCTAGCACCTACATTTCTCAATGGATTCTAAAATAAATTCACACAAATGTAGGGCATGACAATATCTCGAGCAAGTTAGACTTTCAGGATGCTGTGCCCAAGGTCAAGGTCACTGTGGCTATTTTTAGAAAAACTTCGTCATAGCCCTAGCACCTTCATTTCTCCATGGATTTTGAAATAACTTGACATAAATGTAGGGTATGACAATATCTCAAGCAAGTTCGACTTTCAGGATGCTGTGGCCAAGGTCAAGGTCACTGTGGCTATTTTTAGAAAAACATTGTCATCGCTCTAGCACCTACATTTCTCAATGGATTTTAAAATAAATTCACACAAATGTAGGGCATGACAATATCTCAAGCAAATTTGACTTTCAGGTTGCTGCAATCCAGGTTTTTGATTAGATCCTTATCATACTTGCAGGTAATGATGACATACATAAGAGCTTTGATGAGTTCGAAATTTGGCCGGATTGGAGCACAGACTACGGAGTAAGCTGCCCTTGAGCGTTTGAAAAAAATCCCATAGTGTTATAATGGAGAAAACAACTTCATCACATTTTCATTTTTCATCGGATCCTCTTCATACTTGCAGGTAATGAGGATATGCATAAATGCTTGGATTAGTTAGCATTTTGGCTAGATCCCACCACTGACTATGGAGGACCTGCCCTGAGCATCCAAAAAATCAATGTCGCCACTTTTTCTTGGTTTCTACTTATCCGATCCTTTTCAAACTTGCAGCTAATGAGGAAATGCATAATATCTTAAACAAGTTCAAATTTTGGCCAGATCAGGCCAACCACTACGAGGTTAGCTGCCCTTGACAGCTCTGTTTATTGTGCTCTTGATCGGATACTTTTTAAACTTGCATATATTAAATGAGGGCATACATAATGTTTTGGATGAGTTTAATTTTCAGCCTGATTGGACCACTGACTGTGGAGTTAGCTGCCCTTGAGCATCTTAAATATCCCTATAGGTTTACAATGTCTCTCAGGTGAGCAATTGTTGCCCTTTGGGCTACTTGTTCAGAAATGGAGTCTACTCTTAAAAGAAAGAATCAGCAGATTCTTTCCTTTAAGAGTTAGGAGCGGCTGTAGTGTAGTGGATAACACTCCGGACTACCAATCCAGGGATCGCAAGTTCGAACCCTCGCTTCTCCGGTCTTTCGGATGAGACTTTAAACCGAGGTCCCGTCTCCATATGACCTCGTTGTTGGTGGGACGTTATACCCGAGTTCACTCACTCACTCACCTTTAAGAGTTGACCCCTATTGAGAAAGGAGGCACAAATGAAAATGAGAGTGTTGCTTCCCCTGAAAAAGTACGCATTTACCTTTAACACATAGAATGGTGCTATTTGGAAACACCTCATTGAGTATGGACAGACACCATCAAGACATCTTAGCTGGAGACATCAGTAAATGAGTGAAGCAGTTTCGAAATGATGTTGGTTTCCGGCAGATGTCACAAGATTAATGGGTGATAATTTCTATGTTCTCCAATTACATGCTGCATTATATTTGTTAGTGCATTAGAATTAATATTGTAAGTAAAATAGATAGTTCCCTTGCAATGTGAGCTGTTTTTATAATGCTGCTGAAAGCACTATCCTTAGGGACAAAGAAGTACATTTTGAAAGGTGAAAATTTAAAGAAGTGCATTAAAATGGAGATATCTGTATTGAAAATTGTAATTTGTGGAAGTGAATTGTTAGTTTATAGTTGCAAATTATGTTTTACATCCCTGCTTATGTGTAGCGGTAAAATGAAATTTGAGACCATAAACAGACAGAATGTATCATTCACCTTTAGAAACTGCTGGTTTAGAGTTAGGCAGTGTAGACCCAGATCAGAATACTCCTATGGAGCAGTCTGATCTCCGTCTACACTGCTTGTTAATGCATTTCTGCCCATTGTAAAATCTTTTCATAGTACAATTTCTAATCACAGGGTGCTGTAGGAAAAGCAAAAGAATGTCAAAAACTACTAAACGAAGGTAAAATGGTGGAATCTGCAGTACAGAACGTGACACAACGAGCCGATGTGATATCATTTGGGACAATGGCTGAGATTAGTCACTTTCAGAGTTCGCGGGTAGAAGACTTCAAGGCTATCATGACAACATACTTACAAGAACAGATCAAATTTTACTCAGAGGTAATTTTCAAATGTTACATGACAAAAAGTTTTAAATTTTAGAGAACGCAATTTTAAACTTTTAAAGTATACATAACAGGTAACTGTACCTCTATTGAATTTCCCAGATAGATTTTGAGTCCCTATCAAGTCTAGGTACTTGTTGCTCTGTGATGGTGCAAAACCAGAGATTTCTGTAATAGTCTAGTCTTGGTTGTGAGTCATATTTAAAATTTTGATATGTTCATCCAAATATTTGTTGTTCTGTGATGGTGCAAAACCAGGAGTTTCGGTTGTGTATTTTTGGTTGTGAGTCATATTGAAAATTTTGATATGTACAGCCAAATAGTACACTGTTAGACCTATTAAAAGTCCCAGGCTTGTTGTATTTAACGAAAGGGGGATGTTGTTTTAACAAATCTCAAAATGCATCCAATAAACGGGATAAGTAATTTTAACTGCGTAGAAGTAAGAACTACACTTAGTCATCTTTGTAATGGCTGATAGTTGCAGGAAATATCTCATGGATTGTAGTAAGATGAGCATAATACACCCTCATATGAAGCATATCAGAATTTCTGGAGCTTGCTGCTCTTTCATGTAAGGATTGACACTGTTTTGGAATGGGCTATGGATCGTGGTATGATGAGCGTAATACACCCTCATATGAACCATATCAGAATGTCTATTTCTGGAGCTTGCTGCTCTTTCCTGTAAGGATTGACACTGTTTTGGAACGGGCTTGGCATCCTAGGAAGCAAACATGAATATCTCGCAAGTTGTTTTCCTTTGTAAACATGGCGGAAAAACATGGCATATACCTATGTACCTTCAATTCTTTAAGGGCTGTGCAATTTACAAAAGGAGGCTGTTTTAATAGAATTTGAAGAGTGGCAAATCAGGGAATTTGAGAATTTTACGTTTGCAGTTTTGCAATTTTGTGAAGTTGATATGTTGTTTTCAAATAAAAGAGGTAGGGCATGTTTATTAGCATAGAGGTGATTATTAGGATTAATTGGGATCTATGTTAACCTGTAATACAAAACTGATTTTTTTATTTTCAGATAACAAGCAAACTGGAGAGAGCATTACAACATGTGCAGAATTCCTGAGAACAAGAACACATGTGACAATGAGACACAAATAAGGTGCTAAATTCTTGAGGATTGCAACACAAGAATAGACATAGCGTAGCACTACAAGCACAGCATTACATAGCTTAGACACAAGTTAAACAAAACTGCACTTATGAGCAGCTAGAGCACATGTGCCTATAGAGCTGTGGATAGGAGGGGCATTTAAGAATAAATCTGAGATAATAAAATTTCAGAGCTCCAGATAGGGTAGGTTTTGAGGATAATTTGGAGATAATTTTTCTTAATACTCGGTAAAAATCTATGTTGTGACTGCTCATTAGAACTGTTTTGACGAGACCGTTCAAATGAAGGGTCACAATGGAGGTTTTTATGGAGAAATATGGACAGTTATCCCTACATTATCCCATTTACCCATTTTAATGGAGTTTTCCTTTTTTATCATAAGAAAACATTTTGGTAGTTTTCATTAAAACTGCCTTGAGAAGGCGTGGGTGAGTGAACTACAGATTTAACATCCCACCAAACCATAGATCATGGAGACTGGCGGAGATGGGACCCTAGATTGGTAGTCTAGTACATAAACATCAATACTACCAGTTTTCCAGCCCCTCCTCATCGAGGTGACAGTTATAATGAGTGGTCACAATGTTTTTTTGGCAATATAAATTATCTCAGAAATGCAGAGCTCTAGACAAGAGGAGTATTTGGTGATAATTGAGGGATAATTTTTTTTTTTATTTCTCATTGAAACCATATGTTGTGACCCCTCATCTGAACAGTCTTGTAGAGACGGTTCAGATGAGGGGTCACAACATACATTTTTATGTAGAATTAACAATTATCCCTAATCACTAAATACTCCCTCTTATCTAAAGCTCTGGAAATGTCATCAGATGCTTCCCTTATCTAGAGCTCTGTGCCAAGATAATCATGTAAATTTCTCAAGGATTATCATTTTATATTTTACTACCAGATCAAATCAAATGGGCTAGGGAAAATGAGAACAGGGAATACCAAAATCAAACTGTGCATCTACACTGTCTGACTAGTGTATCACTGGTTAGTTTATTCACTGTAGGTTTGTAATGTGAACAGCAACACTTTGGTCAGACTGGGAATCACCGGCTAATCTTATTATTGGCTACCAATACAGTTATAAAATTCACTGACATATTTTAAAAGTGAAAAGATGACAAAGGAATGGGGAAGTGCCAAAATAATTCTCGTGCATCAGATTTGGAAACCTTTAAACAACTGGGCCCATAGCTGCAGATACATTTGGTTTTGATAATATTTTTGGGATAATTTCTGTTTGTTCTTTATGAAAGTAGATATTGTGGTCTCGCATTAAAACAGGCCGTTCTGTTGAGGGTCAGCGCCTTTACGTAATGTTCAAGTTTTTAGAGAGAAAAAAATATCCCAAAATAACCATTAAAAACCCACCGTACATGCTTGTCCTGTTAAATTGTACCATGAGGCATCAAAAGTCAATTTATGTTCCACAAAAAATTGCCAGTAATACAAACAGAAACAGATCTAAATGCTCTATATATTGATAATTCAAATAATTTTGTCCATATTGCAATGAAATCAGTTATAAATTTGTCATATAGTCATCTGTGAAAAGTTCATATATATATTTCTAACATTTATTTAATTTCATATTTGTTTTACATATGAATGCTCCCATCTTGCAATATTATTGTTTTTGTGTTTGAGAGATCAGAATGACAATGTTGAGAGACAGTATGACTGCAGAGTTACATAGCAGTCATAAATATTTCAGTCTTGTTAAGCCAATGGAATATAGAAGATCTTATACGAGTTGTCATTTCATATGAAATTTATGAAAAGAGCCTTTGGCAAGTTTCATAAATTTAATATGAAATGACCACTCGTGTAAGATTCTGTTTATCATATGACCCTTCAAAATGGGATTTTAACACCTTTAAACTCACCATTATTTCAATGAGAAAACGCATTGTTGACATGGACGTTGTCAATGACATTACATGTACGTGCCAAAGTGTTATTACACGTGTGGTCATATGGTTTTTATGACACGACATTATCCACTGAATAACAGCGACGTCATATGATAAATGATGTTAGAATATAATTATGCAGTTAGTCTCAATAGAGAGATGAAAACATGTTTACATTGACAACATGCTATTGATAGGTTTGCATTGTATGCCCTATTTTCTAATCTTATAATGGGGGAGGGGGGTTGTGCTTGGTTGTTAAAATTGTATGACTTGTTAGTTCATGTCATCTCCACAGCATGTTTATTAAGAATGTTTTCTTTGTGTGCTAGCTGTGAAAGCTTCAATTATGACATCTTTATGGCAAGTTCCTGTTTCATTCGTACATGAATAAAGGTGAAAGGTTATGTAAAGGGAATGGGTATGCTTTCAGGGGTAGCAGTAAATGGGAGTCAAATCTTAAGAAAAGAGTTTGCTCTCCTGGGAGCAAAGTCTTCCATTTACATTAAACCCCTTTTTGAAGTGTCTATCATCAAGGTACGCAAACAGGAAGTCACAGTAGTTGTTTCCCTTTGAAGAAAAAAAAATAGATACAAAATATGGTGGTGTACCAATACACCTTTAACCCTATTGCACCGCAGAATGGCCAAAACTCTATGAAGTTTTGGCCATTCTGAGTGCATTAGGGTTAAAATATCTGCTATTAGCAAACTCAAGCCTGAAAAAAATCTTTGCAGTCTAGCTATAGCCTTCATATCATGGTTGTAGATTTCTCAGGGTCCATATGTAATGTGTGCAAAGGTTCTTTTCAAACTGTTCAGATGTGTAGGGTGGTCCGAGTCTTTGCTGTTCCCATATGCATAAGCAGGCCCAGATCCAGACCACCACGTACTGGTGGGGCTATGGATAACTGTTGGGGCTTGGAGGTGCCGAGATGCATATGTGTGTGTGGGGGGGGGGGGGGGGGGGGGGGGAGGGGGCAGGGGCTTGAAAATATAGGACTTTATGGAATTTTTGACAATGTTTGCCTTGAAATATTATGTTGTGATATCTCATTAGAATTGCCTTGCTGAGGACATTCTTGCCTCGCTGAGGCGATTCTAAAGAGATGTCATGGCATATATTAAAATTTAACCAAGCCCAGATGGCGGGACTGAATCCCCAAAGCCCACCCTATGAATCCGGGGCTGATAAGAACACTTTTTGCATGCAGAGGCTTAAACAATGATCAGTGTATATGGATGAGTATGCCAGTATAAAAGTGAATATAATCTGTGATAAACAAAGGGTATGAAATAGTTTAGTTCTGCAGTCAGATATATTGCTTTTTTTCTTGAGATTTAGTTGTACAGGCAGTAGTGCTGTTGCCATTTATCATTATTACGCGTATGTGTATTTTCATTTGCTGACACAATTGTTAAGTTTGAAACGCGTATAAATCAATTTACTGCTCGTTGGCGCATGTGTATTGATGCATATTTAAGATAGCCGTACTGGCCCGATTGTTCAAAACTAACATTGTTAGTTCAAGATACATTAAATTTTCAAATGTGTTGTATTCAGAAACACTTGTCATTTTTTTGCAGCAAAAATGTCACATATTTGCAGCAAAAAAGAATTAGTGAACCTGATTCTATGTGTACATGTTTCTTGTTCAACTTGTGTTCCTCTGATATCATTGATAGAGCTTCAAATAAGGGTGGATTTGTGATAGTTGGGGAATTGACTTTATTCCACGAAATCTGGCATGTGACCTTTCATTAGAACCCTGTTAAATAAGGTGAATAGATACTTTTTCAGGGGAAGCAACTCTGCCATTTTCCTTTTTTCTTTGTCAGTAAGGGTCAACTGTTATTAGAACCCTTTTGGGAGAGTTTCAGTGTCCAGGAAACCACAGGAAGTATTAATTTAGCCTTTACACTATAAAACCAACAAAGTAGAATGTGCACCCAGTAAAGACTCAAATCAGCCTGAGCAGCTGCCCAGACTAATCCGAGTCTGCAGGACACAAATGCCACTTTGGTTTGTCCTATCATGGCTTATAGCATGTTACTCAGTGAAGTCTCAGATCAGCCTAGGCAGCTGCCCAGTCTGATCAGAGTCTTTGCTGTGCACTTAATTGTCTAAGCTAGCTCCATGGAGACAGTGAAAACTCTGATCACCCAGGCCGATCTGAGTCTATGCTGGACATACATGCCACTTTGTTTTGTTGTGTCGTGGATCATATGTTGCCATATGTTAGTGAGTCTACCTAAACAGCAAGGTGATTGTAATTAGAGACCATAGTGCAGGTTTTTGTCTTGCCTGCAAAAGCAGAAGCGAGACATACATATAGTTTTCCAGAGTCAGTGGTTGTATAAACTATTGTCAAGTATTCTTGGTTAGATCTGTTTTGTGTCAATGCACATACAGGCAATACACTATCTTCCATGGAATTCTTATTAAGAAAACAGAAAATAAAATTTGACATCAAAATCAACCCTTATTGGGAGCTCTTAAACTTATAGGGCTGGCCCCTCAATCAAGAATGTTTGTCAAAAACTAGCTGTTATTTAATTTAATCTGTCAAAAGTTGACTGTTATTTAATTTAATCTTTCACATGAGAGAATGCATGATTGGTGCATATTAACTGTGAAGGACGATACCAGCCATAGTGACCTCTCTGGTCAGAGATAAAGGTAATCATGATGGTCTAGATACCATTGGGCAGACTCAGTGCCAGGAGGTGCGGCCATTGATTCATTCCGCTGGGCCTCCTTGTTATAAGAATTGAACCAACAACATCTGGATACCATTTGTGGATTTTCCAATTTGGAGTATATACTGTATATTCAGACAAAAGTTAAATATCACTTCTGTTTAGCGATAAATGTGTGGTACTGAGACGGATCTAGGTTTTTGAGGTGGTTTTGGAAGGAAAATTCCACTCCTTATAACCAAATAAATATGGTAATGCTGTCATGCTGATACTAAGGATTTGTAAAGTCTCTGTATAACTCTTTGCAAGTTGCTATGCCTGGGAATGGAATCTAGCCTCAGAACTATGTTGAAGAACTGGCAAATCAGTTTGTGAATCCATGCAGTGCCTGCAGATTTCTTAGGGTTCATACATGGTGTGCACAGATAGCAAAGGCTGATCAGAATGCATGGTTGTGCAGACTGACCAGAGCCTTTGCTGTTTATATTTGTTTTGTCTCTTGCAACTCATTTTTAGACTGCTAAATTGGAAGATACACATTGATTTGACTGGAGGTGACACTTAACTTTTGTCTGGACATATATAAACACATAATGTTTCAGACTTTTTAGTCATTAATTAACTTATTGTAATAAAATTTCACTTTTTTCCAGATTTTGTAGAGTAGTGAAGATATAAATATTTTTTATACTTTAATTGTTTTGTAGATAAATATCAAGTCATATAAGTGTTATAGTCTTGATGGATATCAAGTCAGATATGTTATTGTCTTGATATATGTCAGGTCAGATGTGTTTTATTGTCAAGTCAGATATGTGTTACTGTCTTGATATAAGATTATGATACTGCATCTATTAATTTTATTTTTCTCAAATATCGCACATAGTCTTTGAGCTCCTGAGAAATATTGTTAAAATATTTTATGATTTTTCTGGGATAGTTTGTTGTTTCTAGATAAAAAACATATATCATTGCCCTTGACAACAAGTTAAAAATATGAATCAAGATGTATGGCTATACCTCCATGTTTTCTTCCATTTATACAAAGGGGAACAAGTATTGTTTTGACTTCCTATTGGCTTCCCTGGATGACAAATCTTTTCCAAAATGGGGTCTACCCTTAAAGTTAAGAACTTGCTCCAAGAGGAGCAAATTTGCTCTTATAAGAGTCAACTTCCATGAAGACGGGAGGCAAAAAATGAAATGGTCGAGTTGTTTCCTTTGACAATATATTCATTCTTCTTATAGAAGAAAAAATAAAAATTATCCCAGAAATAATCATGAAATTCTCACCCACCTAATGTCTGGAGTTTTTCATAGGATATATCTAGATACTGAATGAATATGTGAAACCTTTTTTCGTGCTGAATTGTGCAAGGCACTGACTCATGAGGAAAGATTTTATAAGCGACCCTGGGCCATATTCATAAAGACACTTAAGTCGTTGCTATGCAGTTGCTAAGGCTAAATATCCATAAAGGAGATTCCCTACAGCTATGAAATTTGGTCTGGAGGAACAGTCTTTGTAAGACTGTTCCTCCAGAGCAAATTTCATAGTTGTAGGGAATCTCCTTCAAAGAAATTTAGCCCTAGCAACAGCATAGCAACCACTTAAGTCGTTTTTTGAATACGGCCCCCTATCTTAAATGGTTTTTGCCATTCTATTCTTTAAGCACTGAAAACTGTGTTGTAAAACATGTTTGTCACCCGACGTAGGCGGAGGGGGACTATAGAAATGACCCTCGTCCGTCCGTGTGTGCGTCCTTCCGCCCAAAAATCTTGTCCCCGCAACTCCTCCTACGTCTTTCATCGGATTGATTTGAAATTTTACAGATTGTATTCTTATGATATGAAGATGTGCATGTGGTTTTCGATTTTTGTTTCGGCCATTTTTGATGGAGTTACAGCCCTTGCTGACTCAGACCTTCCGAAATCTTGTCCCCGCAACTCCTCCTACATCTTTCATCGGATTGATTTGAAATTTTACAGATTGTATTCTTATGATATGAAGATGTGCATGTGGTTTTCGATTTTTGTTTCGGCCATTTTTAATGGAGTTACGGCCCTTGCTGACTTAGACCTTGTCCCCGCAACTCCTGCAACATCTTGTATCAGATTGACTTGATATTGTGCAGAATGTTTCATCATGATCTGACGATGTGCATGTGATTTTGGAATTTCAATTGTCCTATTTTTTACAAAGTTATGGCCCTTTGTCATTTTTTGGCGTTTTTCCAACTCATAAGTGACAGAATTATTCCCCTTTCATAGATAATAGACATTCACTTAAAGGTAAAAGGGATAACTCCAGAACTATTCATATTAATGGGCTGAATTTTCATAAATGCATTGTTCATTTTTCATCAGATTCATATAAGCAGGATTATGGCTCTTGTTATTTTGTACTGGGTATACAGTCTTGATGTTTTGATCATTAGTTTCAGTAACCTGATTTTACACATATATGCCCGGTTCTGAACTTAGGTATTTTATAAAGAGGCTCAGTAATTGGGTATATGTCTTTGCTTATGTTCGGTTATCATTTGCATACCAGGTTCTGTAATATATATATTTTCTGTATTTGGCCATACATTTACTCTGAAACAGAATAAAGGGCTGAAGTTTGTGACACATTTCAAACGTCGGGTGACACTTGGCCGATGGCCTTTTATTCACATAGCAAATGTCCGTAATCAAAGCTTGAAGACAGAGCACTTAATTTAGAGAGAGAAGATACTTAGAGGTGAAAGGTTTTAAAGGTGAATGGTTAAAATCTATGCAGCATGACCAGACTCCTCAAAGTACAATATGAAATAGTGTTTTGGAAATCTATAGGGCAATGAAAGATCTCGGGTAATCTTTACTGAACTGTTCATTATTTATTTTGCATCTTGTATGGAAGGGCATATAGAGCTGTTGTTGTCAGGACGGCATACATAATTTGATGTTTGGGTAGAAATATTTTACAAGCTGCTGAGGCCAGCTAGGATGTACAGTCACAGCTCAGATAAGTGATGAATTTTTCATACAATGATATCATTTTCATTGGATGGCATGTGCTCCTTGTTTAAATATGTATACAAACTTAATCCTGCCCGTTTCATAAATGGGCTTGTATTCAGTCAAGAGTCATTAACAATAACTCTAAATATTCAGTTAGAAACAAATTTCCATGTGAACTATCCAACTATGCATATATAAAAATTAAAAAAAATGTTAAAATGGAAAATTGATATGCCTCAAGACAATTTGAAGTTGCTCCTTTATGGGAAATGAAAAGAAAAAAGATTATTACAATATGGTAAATGAAAAGAAAAATGATTATTACAATATGGTAAATGGAAAGAAAAAAGACTATTACAATATGGTAAATGGAAAGAAAAAAGATTATTACAATATGGTAAATGAAAAGAAAAAAAAAATTACAATATGGTAAATGAAAAGAAAAAAGATTATTACAATATGGTAAATGAAAAGAAAAATGATTATTACAATATGGTAAATGAAAAGAAAAATGATTATTACAATATGGTAAATGAAAAGAAAAAAGATTATTAAAAATGATTATTACAATATGGTAAATGAAAAGAAAAAAGATTATTACAATATGGTAAATGATAAGAAAAAAGATTATTAGAATATGGTAAATGAAAAGAAAAATGATTATTACAATATGGCAAATGAAAAGATAAAGGATTCTTACACAAAGCTTCTTTTGCATATGCCTCAAACATTACAAAAATATGGCACAGGGATGATCTGTGTAACTGACCTAAAAATCAGAACAGTTTGGTTTAACAGCACAATAATGCATACAAAAGATTCAGATGAGAAGCAAATAATGTAGACTCTGATCAGACTGCAGTCTGATCTTGGTCTGCACTGTTTACTGAGATCTATCTGTCCCAATACTTAGTACTTTTACGGTATTTTTTGGGCTGTGACAATAAAAAGTACCTTATAGCGTGTGCAAGCAGCCAGAAATAAGATCAGCCTGCATATGTGAACACTGTATTAACCCTATTAAATGCCCTGGAGGGGTTGCATATTACCAAATGGGGTTATATAGGGTCTGAAAAGTAACAAATCAACCACACTCCAAAACGCTTCCAAAATCAGTTAAAGTGATTTTCACCACGTAAGAATAATAGCTGCACTTTGGCATCACTTAGATAGCTGACATTTGCATAAACTATGATTAAGTACATACAACCATATATGAACTCAAGAATCTGAGGATTTTATAGCTGAAGATTTGCAATTCTGGCAAGTCTAAATAAAGTATCTTCGGAAAAGTAACAGACTAACAACCCTCCAAACCGCTTTCAAAAACAGTTTCGAGGAAAGAATAACAGCTGTTCTTTTGCATCACCAAAATAGCTGTTATTTACACAAACTGCCTTGTGGATTTTGATTAAATACATACAACCATATCAAAAGTCCAGTATCTGAGGATTTTATATTTAAAATTCTGCAATTTTGGCAAGTCAGTATAAAGTGTTTTTGGAAAGAGGGAAGGGCATTTATTAGAGGGGGGTGCGGGTGGGGGGTGTTGTAGGATTAATACAGTATATAGATCAGAATCTTGGCTTTTCTTAATGTCTTCAGGATCCACTAAAAGAGAAGACTTATATCAGACTGGGTATGTGCATGGTGCAAGTTACCTTGATTGTAATGCGGCTCATTTGTTTTGCAATGTTTTGTGAAATTGTTATTGCTAAACAATCATCTGTGTAACAAGTTATATTTTTTAAAGCATGCTTTGAAAAACAAATAAAACAAACATAATCAAAAGCTTTCAATTTTCTATTGCTCCCTCATAAGTTGCGTTTCTGAATGTTTCAGGGTTCTGGACTAGTTTGCATAAAAAGTCTAAGCTGGAATACCTAAAATAATTACAATTATTGTCTTAAAACCCAGTTGGCTTTTCAAAGCAGTAATGTGTTCAAAAGAAGCAGAATGTAAGAAAGGCAAACAGAGTAGACCTGATCAGACTGATCTGGGTCTTGTTTAGATCTCTCTGTCCCAATACTTTGAAATTTTATAGAAATAATGCAGGGTCATGGGTCAGCATGGCTCAGGTTATGATTCTGCTTCAGCCTTTAGGCTCCAGCTCCTGATGATTGAAATTCTGCTGAAAAAGTCATTTATTTACAGCCATGTTTATGTTGCCTCAAGGAGAGAAGAAATTTCTATTTCCCTTTCCAGACAACTGAGGCCAGGCCAGACACTGGGTGTATGAGGGAGAGTCGGGTAACTTCGGACATGGGGGTGACATTGTTTCCTTTATATGTTGGCTGTTTGGAACTAAAACAAAAAAACTGGCCAAACAGTGAAAGTCCTGATGAGACGGCTCATTATGAGCCGCATTATGAGGCGTCTCATCTGGATTTTCACTGTTTGTCATAATAAATCCGAATTTATCTGCCTGTCCAAAGTTACCGGACTCTCCCCTTGATGATACTGAGTTTTACCTCTATATCAATAATATTTCAATCATTGGGACAATAGTAGGATTGTAATGATAGGCTGTTGGCATTGTAACCCATTTATGATTGGAAAAATTTGCCTGCAGCGGGATTTGAACCCATGTCACTTGCTTAGTAACCCACTGAGCTTCCGGGGCTCTACTGGACAGATAGCTTGCCCAATGACACGTTCCCTTATAATACATACGATTGGAGCTGCATGAAAAAGGGACCTTACAGCAAGTGTACAAGTAAAGACTGCTGAGACTGCACAGATATGATGCTTGTGGCAATAGCTCTTCCTGTAGTTTCATAGATTTAATTTACTGAAAAACAACCATTTTAGGGATAGCCCAGATTTACCAGACACAGCAGGCTGGCAGCTTTTGCCATCTGACAATAGAAATCTGCTCCTCTTCCACTGATGAGTCACAAAGTAATTTTAACTTTGACAGATAAGAATTCTTTCAGTGTTTGCAACTAGAACTTCTTGAAAAGTTTCTTTTTGTTTTTCC
The DNA here is from genome assembly GCA_963989385.1 of Ctena decussata. Lineage (NCBI taxonomy): Eukaryota > Metazoa > Mollusca > Bivalvia > Lucinida > Lucinidae > Ctena > Ctena decussata. The sequence goes on from OZ022508.1 coordinate 37,839,783, forward strand.
AAAGCAAATTCTTGTTGGTCAGCAATGGCCCCGCCTGTCATCAGCATACTCTCCATGGCCTGTTAAAAGCAGCACAGAATTATTAGCATTTATGAAAACCAGTATGGCAAGCAAAATATTGAGTCTTCAAACCTAGGTTTATACACTTTCTAGATTTAGGGTTCAAAAAATTGAAAAAAAAAAAATTAAAATCTTCAGTCTTTGGTTTCAATATTTAAACCAGTTTTAACTTTCCAGCTTTCCCTCATGGGGAGCTACTCTTAAAGGAAAAAATTTGCTCCCTGAGGGAGGAATACAGAAGCAAATTCTGACCGATTCATATGCTTCTCATATAATGAAATTTAAAATAAACACAATGCCACAGATTGTGCTCTTTCAGCTATTTTGTCATTTTGGTTTTAAATATGCAGGACTTGTGCCTTGACTACCTCTCTAGAAAGTACACCCTTTCTCCTGGAACAGAATATATATATATTTTCTGAAGACTGCGGTTGCCATTAATTTTCAAATTCCCTGACTTTTCAAGTTCTTTCCAAATTCCTGACCAACAATAAAATTCCCTGACTTTTCCCTGACCTTTAAAAACATTCAATTTCCATATGTTCTCTCTGACTGTGGCAACCCTGGATTGACACTACTTTTGATTTCGCACCAAAGACTGACAATGTGGCTGGCATCAGCTAGGCTACATTGCAGTTTGGGATAGTGCTTGCTAATCTGCCATGCAGGATCTCCGCAAAAGCTCGGGACCAGAGAGAAACTGATCTGTGGTGAATGATATCAGAGGTGTTGCACTTATGGACATGTGACATGATATCAGAGGTGTTGCACTGATGGACATGTGGCATATCAGAGGTGACATGATATCAGAGGTGTTGCACTTATGTACATGTGGCAGGATATCAGAGGTGCTGCACTTATGGACATGTGACAAGATATCAGAGGTGTTGCACTCATGGACATGTGACATGATATCAGAGTTTTTGCACTTATGGACATGTGGCATGATATCAGAGGTGTTGCACTTATGGACATGTGACATGATACCAGAGGTGTTGCACTTATGGACAGGACATGTGACATGATATCAGAGGTGTTGGACTTATGGACATGTGGCAGGATATCAGAGGTGTTGCACTTATGGACATGTGGCAGGATATCAGAGGTGCTGCACTTATGGACATGTGACAAGATATCAGAGGTGTTGCACTCATGGACATGTGACATGATATCAGAGATGTTGCACTTATGGACATGTGGCATGATATCAGAGGTGTTGCACTTATGGACATGTGACATGATACCAGAGGTGTTGCACTTATGGACAGGACATGTGACATGATATCAGAGGTGTTGCACTTATGGACATGTGACATGATATCAGAGGTGTTGCACTTATGGACATGTGATACAAATAATTCAGTCCAGGAGTTCCAATATGTTGTTTGCTCAACGAAAACAAACAAGAGAAAAACCAATGATTTTCAACACATTTCATCAATTTTCTTGGCAGCTAACAACCTTTAACATTTAGAGTATAGCAGTTGTTTACAGGGTCCTGATGCTTTTATAATTCCAACTCAATTTTCAACTGATAATTTAGCGCAATTTGATTGGTCAAGAGCATACAGAAAATGGCGTTTATACTTCGATAAATCCATTGAACCTGAAATCGAGAATACTTGGACTATTTTCTTTGCGGCAGTTTCTAAAATACTCGGTATAGCTGAGATTTTTAAAATAAAAATGATCGAGTTGGAATTATAAGAAATGAATTTTATTTTTGTGGATTTTATGGATGTGTAACGCTGGCTAATCACTCACAAACTGAATAAAGCCCTTTATTTTTGTGGATTTTATGGATGTGTAAATGCCGGTGAATCACTCACAAACTTAACATAAAGCCCTTTGGGCTTTATTCAGTTTGTGAGTGATTAGCCAGTGTTACACATCCATAAAATCCACAAAAATAAAATTCATTCCGATAATAAAATTCAAAACATACTTTGATTTTCAATGATAAGGCATCTCTGTTCTCTTTTGTCACCTCCAGATGAGATTCTTGCTCTTTTATGGCTTCATCAGAGTTCCCCTTGTAATTGTTATCTTTATGATTTTTGTCTGATTGGCTGTTTGTCTCTCCTTCAAAAAAGACAAAATAGATTTAGGGGATAATTGTACTCAAAATAGTCACTTCGGGATGATTAGTCATCAGTTTAACCAACAATTACCTCTCCAAAAGATGATTTTCAATCTACTTTTCCCCATTTCAATGCACTTTTCAATAATTTCTCCTTTTAAAGTGTAACACTCTGCAACCAAGGGCTCACTTGGAGCATGATCTGGGCACATAGAAGTAGCCACTCAAATCTGTTAGAGATTTATCATAGCATGCTGCTTGTAATTCATGTCCTGTGGAGACTACATTCTTGTTCTTTATACTAAATCTTCAAATGTCTTATAAAAGTACTTAAGAATCATAAGAGTTTCTGTCTGTTTATGTGACTTTAATTAAGAGCCTAAATTAAAGTCTGCTATATTCAGTTTTCAGTACAATTACATTGCACAATATACCTTAAATAAAACTATAGTGAAAGTGCAAAAATCAAATTCTGGTAAAACCACCAAAATTTGTAACCATAAATATCAAGTGTAAATTCATTCTTCCCTGCATAGTGCTTTTTGGTTCAGATATGTTCAAAAACTATTTTCCTGTTTATTTATTTCACAATGAAAAAGTGAGTGAACACAGGTTTAACATCCCATCAACACATAGGTCATATGGAGACAGTGATTTCAAAATGAATATCTAATATGAAAGAAAGATATTGACTATACCATCTTTATTTTCCCCATCTTTGCTGTCTAAAGGTTGCATTCCAGGACTAGCAGTATCAGTAAGTTGTGCCTTTAATCTGTCAAACCAATATATAGATTAAACATTGAGTAAATGGCTATTCCTTTATGTTTTCACTTTTCAGCCATTTTAGTAAAGGGAAAAACTTTGGTGACTTCCTGTTTGCATCCCTGGATTATAAAAGCCATACAAAATGGGGGCTATACTAAAGGGAAGAATTTGCTCCACAAGGGAGCAAATTCTTTCCTTTAAGTGAAGCCCCCAATGAAATTTGAGACAAAATCTTTTTAGTACGGGTTATACACCCTGGCAGTAGGAGTTATCTCCCCTGGAAGAATTCGCTTTCACCTTAAAATTCACAACAATTATGATTTAATTACAAAGAAAAATAAAAGAGATGAATAATGTGCATCACAAAAACTAAAATTGCTGAGGTCATTCTATTTACCGATTCTAAATTAAGCATTATGAGCTCTGGTTAAGAATGTCAAGTTTTAAATTCATGTACTGAAATTCTACTTAGTGTTCTCAGAGTCAAAAGTTTGAAATCTAATTAACAAATAATTTACAAAGAATTAATTTTGCACACTAGATTTTACATGTTGTGGACAAACCACTTCGTTAAGCTAACAATGTTTTGAACAACTGGGCCCTCAGATCACAGCCTACAGTGTGCCTGGGCGTTTCTGTACAGATGCATGGCTTCTATGGTTAAATATTAGTAAGGTCAATAGTTTACCGTTATCATACCTCTCAATTTCTTCAAGATAGACTGGTATCACGGCATATTTTGGATCAACATTGATCTTTGGCCTGTTTTTGACATGCTTAGCCCTGTTTGCATATCTGAAAGACAAAAAAGAATGTTTAAAATGTCTCATCTTGAATACCTTTTACAAAATATCCAGATATGGGACACTAATCTAAAGTTCTCGGTACAGCAACATGGTGTTGACTATGTAGTAAAATCATGGAACTATCAAAATAGTCTTACTGACTGCATGTACCAAAAAATATTTACATACTCAGATGGATGGATGCCTTGTGATTTTACATCCTTTTCAAGAGTATATGTCAGTCATATCAGGATGATGGGAGGCTGATAATGAAAGGATGTGAGCAATGGAACCCCGTTTACGTTTGAAAAGATTCTCACCTCAAGCGGGGATCGAACTGGGGACAACTAGATCAGAAGGCCAGCAATTAACCTACTGAGCTACCAGGGCTCCTTTAAATACTGGGACAGACAGGTCTTTGCAAACAGTGCTGACTCGGATCATACTGCTCCTTGTCTTTTAGATACATAAATGCATTCAAACACCTAAGCTGTTCAATTTTGAAGACACTAAAATACAGTAATTATGTTAGGAGTCCCACTTTTCAGAATTGAACAAATACTTCTATGTTCCAATTCTGCTTCAAACTCTCAAACCTTAAAGTTTGCATTGGCATTTGTGCTCATCTTCACTTTAAATTTTCAATGATTTTTCCAGTCTTCCTATGTAAATTTATATGGTTAACTCAATTTCCACCCTACTAAGCCAGAATTTTTTTTCATGAAATGGTAAATAGGTGATCTATATGTATTTTTTCTTTTGACCTCAATCAAGTGTAAATAGGATTCATCAGAAAAAAACACACAAAAAACAACAACAAATCTATCTATCAATATCGGCACACCTCAAGCATTCTGGCCCTGTACTTTTATAGCTTTGAAATCTACTACACTGTTTCCAAAGGCATCTCTATCATTTAGTGTCACAGAGGATGGATGTATGAACTGCAATTTTAGGTCCTTTTCAACAGTATTTCAATTATCAGGATGATGGGAGAGTGATAATGAAAGGCTGTGTGCAACTGAACCCCCTTTATGATTGAAAAGATTTCCAACTCCAACAGAATTCAAATCCAGACCACTGGCTCAGCAAGCCAGCGCTTAACCCACTAAACTACCGAGCTCCATAACGTCACAGAGACATGTCTACTAGTATTTGATTTACCTGAGTGTAGTCACAGTTTCATCATACTCTGCTGGGCCAATACAGGCCACCATTACAGTCTTGGCTGTTCCTCCCAGGGAATCTGCAGGACACATTCAAAATGCACCTTTAAGCACATGCAGAAAAATAAAATATAGAATATATATACACAGTCAACTCCCGAAGTCTCAAACACTGATATCTCAAAGAATCTTCTTATATCAAAGAATGTGTTTCCTATTTTTATTTACATTTCAACTCCTGTTATCTCAAACTACTGATATCTCAAAGTAAATTTTCTGGTACCAGAAAATTTACTTTGAGATATCAGTAGTGTACCAGAAAATTTACTTTGAGATATCAGTAGTTTGGGCTGAAGTTAGACTTCAAGATATCGAGAGTTGACTGTATATATTTTCTTTTTAATTCAAAGTCCTTTCAATAATTCTGCTCGAAGTGAAGTACAAATATAACTTATCAGTCATTAAAGCTCATAATTCCCTGCCCTTTAGAATTATACTATGAACCCCGCACAATATGTAGTCTAACATGATGTATGGGAATTCACTTCTTTTTTTCCAATTTTAGAAGGCAAGTAAATAACTCAACTGTCAGACAAAATACAAATTTATGACATTTTTTTTTCAAATAACCACATAAAATAGTGATAAAATAAAAGGGGAAAATATGCATTTAGAAAAACTGGCAAAAAACAGTTGAAATCGAAGTCTTTAATTTTAATTGATATACGTCAAATACTAAATTATACTATTCTAACAAACCATTATATACAAGTCGTTTGGTTATACATGTAATTTCATAATTCATCACACAAGAGATAATAACCATAAATGTTTTTGGAATTTTCGTTGAGTATAGGATTTTGTATTTTCAATTATGCAATGATCTATATATTTCACTCTGCCCTGCCAATTCACTTCATGAAAATCATGATATCCATAAACAGATCAAAAGAATAAACAATAATCAAAAATGTCAACATAAGGTGACATAAAGTTAGGCAATACAGCAAGCATCTTGTATTCTTAAGGTGTCTGGATACACTGCCATGTTTTCCACCATTTATAGCCCAGGGAATAATTTTTATGACTTTCTGTTTGCTTCTCTGGATTATGTAGCCCAATGAAATCAATTCTTAAAAGGAAGACTTTTCTTTGCAGAGCAATTTTTTTCTTTAAAATTTGATTCCATTGAGAAGGGAGGCAAAAATTAAAAAAATGCCCAATGTAGAAGTGTACCCATTTACTTTAAAAATAATTGAGCCGCGACACAACAAAACCAACACTGTGGTTGTGCGCCCTGCGCAGACTCAGATCAGCCTGGGCATCTGCCCAGTCTGATCAGACTCTACACTAAATGCTCAAAGGGTAGCTAAGGGTCTAAGCTACCTCCATGCGGACAGCAAAGACTCTGATCAGACTGGGTGGATGCCCAGGCTGATCAGAGTCTTTTCTGGGCGCACAACCACATTGTTGATTTTGTCGTGTCGCGGCTCATTATTATGTGTTTTCCCCTAAACAAAGTACAAAGTCAATCTAGGACAATTATGATAGTTATCTAAGGTGTCCCAATTCCTTAATTCTCATGGTCAAAGAGTACTAACCCAGGCTCTGGGAGCAAACTGTAGCCAATGAAATGTACAGTCAAACCTGTCTTAAAGGGTCACTGTATTAAGGGGTCACCTGTCTTTAGCAGCCACTTTTTGGGGGTCCCTTGGACCAAAATACAGTGCAAATGAACCTGTATTAAGGGGTCACTTGTCTTAAGCAGCCAATTTTTGTGGGTCCCATGGGGTGACCCCTTCAGACAGGTTTGACTGTAGATTGTCTTGTCCACTACATTTCAATCACAAATTTTAGGATTACATGTATTAACCCATTCTGGGTATTTTTTGTCGTCTGCTGAAATTGCCGTCTGCATCAAAAATCAAGAAAACTCTGACAATATTGGTCTAACTAACTCTTGTAGAAATGATGTCTAAGCAACAAACAGTTTGGATCTCAGATCAGGCCCCACCTTTGTTTTCCAAACTGTTTGTCCATTTTCAAAATACCCCTGCAGGGGTATTCCGAATGGAATGGGTTATAGTAACTATTTAAGGACTGCCAATGCTCAATAGAATTATGACAAAAGCTTATAACGTACCTTGCAATAATCTTGTAAGTTTAGTATTTCTGTATGGAATATATTTACTTTTCTCATCCACCAATGCTGATATCACAGATCCAAACGCTGGCAGCGACAGTCCAATCTTACTTGCCTCTTTCAGTCTGACTCCCTAAAAATAACCAGCTTTTTAGCATATTCTAAAACCTGAAATGGAATGGTTTGGATTGGAAAAGAATGGATGAGATAAAATACATTCCACTGACTACTGTTTGCTGCCAGAGCTTGGGATGGTACTCTTATGGGAAAGAATTTGCTCCCTCAAGAGTTCAATCCCCAATCAGTAAAAAGAAATGGAGGAGCTTATCAGCTCCAGTCCATTTCATTCCATTCAATTCCACTCAATGTTTCAAACTGTGCAAAGCAGGTTGTGCAAAACAATAACAAGTTTATTTTTTATAAAAGTTACCCATACAAACCTGTGATCACACAATTACAATCCAACAATCTTTTAAGAGTAATCATAGAATGCTCTTTTTCTATTTATTCCTCATTTTTTAGTATCATAAAGATAAACAGATCTATGAATAGCCGAAAATGATTATAGATATCCCTATATAGAATTATGGATGTCTGTCATTTGAATTAATGAGATCCACAAATATGAAATATTCAACCTTACCCAAGATATTCATAAATTATACATGATAACCAAAATTCAGCCAAATACATGGATATACTTACCACAAATTATATAATGATAAAAGAATATCTGCTGAGATGGGAGATCTTTAATAAAGTTTAGTAAAGTCTCATCTTGGTCTACAATGTTTGTGCAGGAATGTCTGTCCAAATAGTAAGGGTTATCATGATTATACTGACCCACTACTTTTTCAGGGCACAGCATTTATCAGTACATTTAAGTACATTCAGCTTTAAAGAGCAAAAAAAGAAGCAGACAACAAAATTCACATCTGCAAATTTTAAAAATGTTTAATCCAAGCTATATCATAATTAGAATTCAAAGACTATTGAAAACAGTGTAGATCCAGATGAGGTGGCTCATTATGAGCCGCCTTATCCGGATCTATGCTGTTTGCAAATTCAACTTGACCTACTTTCAATTTTGCCAGTTTAAGAGTTCAAACTTACAGCTGCTTCTGTTTTGGCCGCCCTTTCACTGCCTGCCATATCCACAAAGTGCAGACGGCCAACTCGAATATGTTTGTCAGCATCTTCAGCTACCTATCATCAAGAAAGAAACAGTAGAATTATGATGATTGTTAAGAATTTGTATCAGTTTACTTTCATTTTTCTGCATTTTTTCAAAGGGGAACAACTTAAGTGACTTCCTGTTTGCTTCCCTAATAAATGACACCCTACCAATTTAAGGGGGTCTTCTCTTAAACAAAAGAATTTTCTCCCAGAGGAGAAAATTCTTTTCTTTAAGAGTTGACCCCCATAGTGAAAGGTGGTAATAATTGGTAAGTTGCTTCCCCTGAAAGCATATCCATTCAATTTTACCTCAGCATTATGGCAAATATTTCACAAACTGGGTTCCACTGCACAAAGCCTTTATTATTACCCTGCCATCATTCTGATATGACGGAAATAATGTTAAAAAGGACATCCAATCCCATCTCATCCCAAACCCAATCCCCATCCATCTATTAATAAAACATAATTCGTCAGTATGGAAAAATATATGACTTATATTTAAAGTTTCAACAAGAATTCCATGGAATTTTCCAAAAATTATGTAATATTAACTTACATGAATTCCTGTCTGCCTCTCTGGATGAGGTAGCTCTTTGGTTGGGGTCTAATCTTAAATAAAAGAATTTGCTCCTTCAGGAACAAATTCTTTCCTTTAAGTGCTGACCCCTAGTGAGAAGGGAGGCTTAAAAAGTAGAGTTGTTTCCTATGAAAGTATACTGGTTCACCTTAATATTGTTTATTAGAGGTATTTTGGCAGTGGCTAATTTACTACATTTTAGGCTCTAAATAACACACCCCTTTAAATTTGTAAAATGCAACATCCCCGAGATGTTAAATAGGATTAATATAGTAAAAGATGAAATATACGCTTAAAGACATGGGACCAACCCAGCAGGCACATGACGTTGAAATGATGTCGTACTGACATCAATGTGACGTAATGATGTCACATCGATGTCAGTATGACATCATTTTGATGTCATGTGCCTGCTGGGGTGTTTAAAGCATTAATGAAATTGTTCTTCATAGATTTATATAATCTGCTACTACAAATAACATCAAGTGTACAAATAATTTTAGCAGAAAAAAGTGTGTGGAGATTTCGCACTGCAAAAGTTCAGAAAAAAAGGCAGTGTTTTTGACTATCATTAGTTTAAAAATATTATGTCTTGTTAACTAACAACATTGATAGTTTTGAATAATGAGGCCCAAATGTAAATTTGATCAAGCAGAACTCAAAATAAGGAAATCTGATTCAACTAGAATTGTTTTCCTACGAAAAAACAGATGTCTCCCCCCTTTTTGATGTCAAAAGGATCAGTCATTAAGACGCCAAGGGAAAAACAATATGTTTCCCTACCCTGAAGCAGGGATTCATAGTAAGTAAAAAGTATAAATGCAAGAGTAGTTGTTATGCTCTGCATGTCATGTAATGTTGACTGATATTCATATTTAGTTTTTGTCAAAAAATATAAATGCAAGAGTTACAGTGCTCTGCATGTCGTCTATATATATGTTGACTGATATTTGTATGAAGTTTCATGAATATAGCTTAAACGGTTTTCAAGTAATAGAGCTTAGACGATTGAGACACGATTTTGTGAATGACAAAGTTCCAAGGGAAATAACTAATAGTATAAATGCTGTGCTCTGCAGGTTGTCTAGTGTTGACTGACATTTGTATGAAGTTTCGTGAATATAGCTTGTCCGGTTTTCAAGTAATAAAGCAATTGAGACACGATTTTGTGACTGACAAAGGTCCAAGGGAAATAACTCAAGAAGTATAAATGCAAGAGTTATGGTTCTTGCACTATGCGATTCTTCTAATGTTGATTGATATTCGTATGAAGTTTCGTGAATATAGCTTGAATGGTTTTCAAGTTATAGAGCAGACACAACTGAGACACGATTTTGTGACTGACAAAGTTCTAAGGGAAATAACTCAAATAGTATAAATGCTAAAGTTATGGTTCTTGCATTCTGCACGTCGTCTGATGTTGATTGATATTTGTATGAACTTTCATGAATATAGCTTGAATGGTTTTAAAGTTATAGACGACCTCGACTGAGACGCAATTTTGTGATGGACAAAGTTCCAAGGGAAATAACTCAAAAAGTATAAACGCCAGAGTTACCATTTGTGCACTCTGCACATCGCCTCATGTTGATTGATATTTGTATGAAGTTTCGTGAATAAAGCTTGAGCGGTTTTCAAGTTACAGAGCGGACACAATTGAAACACAATTTTGTGATGGACTAAGTTCCAAGGGAAATAACTCAAAAAGTATAAATGCCAGAGTTACCATTCTTGCACTCTGCACGTCGTCTCATGTTGATTGATTTTATATGAAGTTTCTCGAATATAGCTTGAGCGGTTTTCAAGTTATAGAACGGACACGATTGAAACACAATTTTGTGATGGACTAAGTTCCAAAGGAAATAACTCAAAAAGTATAAATGCCAGAGTCACCATTCTTGCACTCTGCATGTCGTGTCACGTTGATTGATATTTATATGAAGTTTCGCGAATATAGCTTGAGCGGTTTTCAAGTTATAGGACGGACACGATTGAAACACAATTTTGTGATGGACTAAGTTCCAAGGGAAATAACTCAAAAAGTATAAATGCCAGAGTTACCATTCTTGCACTCTGCACGTCGTCTCATGTTGATTGATATTTATATGAAGTTTCGCAAATATAGCTTGAGCAGTTTTCAAGTTATAGAACGGACACGTTTTGTGACAGACAGACGGACAGACAGACAGACAGACGGACAGACGCCCGGGGAAAAACAATATGTCTCCCGACCCTGAAGGGGGGAAGACATAAATCTGGACAAGTCCATCCATGATATAATGATAATGATAATTGTTGTAATTTGATATAATAATAATAATAATAATAATAATAATAATAATAATAATAATAATAATAATGACTTTATTTATAGAGGATAACTCAGTTGGACAAGTCCAATCTTCCCTGAGGTCCTCTCTCAAATGCATATACAATATTTACATTGACATGGCAATCAATATCAAATTACAGTGAATGTGCAATAAAAAAAATTGTGAATCCTTACCTCACTATATTCAACAGTGACAGTAAAGATGTAGTTGATTGTAGAACTTCTTGGACTTGTATGGGTAATGCTGAAAAAAAGACCTATTGTAGATAATCTTTTAGTTTTGATAATGATCCTAGAAAATTGTAGTTTATATATATATTGTACTGATTACAGCTCTTTACTTCAACCAAATCAATTGATAATTTTTTACAAAAAAAAATAAAAAAATACAGTCACAATATATACTATATCACTGATAACAAGAGCTGTCGCCTGACAGCATAGCTCGCCTGAATAGGTGCTTGCCTATCACACAGTTGCTTTGGAGGTGTGGACTTCTATGCATAAAACTTCAGGCAAGCATGTCCATAATGTCAACACATTTATAAACAAAAGCTATCTAAGAAATAAGTCATAAAATAAAATAAAAATAAAAAAAAACACATGAAATTTCAAAGTCCAGAAGAACTATGAAGTAGGGCTGGGAGTGGGGAATGGGGGGGGGGGGGGGCTAGGATGTAACAAAACCATGAACCATTATCTAACATCAGTCCAAGTATTAGTATCAACTGAGTCCATCGTGGCACTGTGAAATTATGTCTTCATAAAAATAAAACTTTCAGACTAAATTCTAAGTCAATGACCTTGACTTCAAGGTCATCCAGTGGGGTAAGTATATAGTGTTTTGTAAAAACTCAAAAAAAGTGTCTAACATCAGTTCAAGTGTAAACTAAATCTCTGCCAAGCATTATGAATCAGTATGCAAATAGAAAACTTTAATAAAGAACAAATATCCAAAGTCCCTGACCTTGACATCAAGGTCACTGAGCGGGGTTGGGGTAGTACTTGGCAAAACTTTGGACTAATATCTAACTAAAGTGCAAATATAAAAAGAATTCATCACTGGGTTCAGGAGATATGTGTCTTTAAAAGACTTTAACCAAAACATCCAATCAATGAAAAGACAATTTTCTACGTCCATGACCTTGACATCAAGGTCACTGAGGGGGGTGGGGATTGTACCTTGGAAAATTTTGGACCAATATCTAACTACAGTGCAGGTATCAAAGGAATCCATCCATGGGTTGAGGAGATATTGGGCTTTATAAAACTTCAACCAAAACATCCAGTCCAAAAATACTCCCAATTTTCTAAGTCCATGACCTTGACATCAAGATCATGGAGTGGGGTGGGGGTAGTACCCTGTTAAACTTTGGACCAATATCTACCTACAGTGCAAGTATCAAAAGAATCCATCTATGAGTTAAGGAGATATAGGTCTTTTAAAAACTTTAACCAAAATATCCAATCCGGACGCCGACGCTGACGTGGACGCGGACGCCGACGCCGGGGTGACAACAATAGCTCTTCCTGAACTTTCGTTCAGGAGAGCTAAAAACCATAAATAATGGGCTAATGTACATGCAAGCAGTGTAATCCCCAATTAGATGTTCTGGAAACCTTAACCCTGTTCAATGTATTTTTACCACATTTTTACCATGTTTTAATGTTCTTATCAAAGGTGTTATCAAAGGTCATTTTGGTTGCCAACTAAAATGACCCATATCATGTTGGAACAATTTTTATGAGAAACTCCAGGATGTTTTATTTCTTTAATGTCTCCACAGTCCTATAAGAGGTAAAAATGTCTAATTGCAAATCATCATGAAAAGTGCTTCAACCCTCACGTTTGGTGATAAAATGTGGGTTGATGTTCATATATTGCTCCTTATACTTGGCAAAAAGAATGGGGAATGTGTTTTTTAAAGAAGAAAAATCGTCTCCACAAAATGCAGTTTTATTTTCTGGGTTCCCGTTAAGCACTGCAATATAAACAAAAGCGGGCCAGTGAATGGGACTCCATGCTTGTACATTGTATTTTTACCATTTTATTCATTGTTTAGTTCATTTAAGTTGGCAACTAAAATGACCCAAATCAATTTTCAAATGTTTTTATATGAAACTTTAAGATGTTTTATTTGTTTAAAATGGGCTAATCGCGGTCATTTACAATGATGAAACTATGGTGAGAAGCTGGCAACGATACCTCAGGATAAAATTTTTCATGCTGATAGAGCAAATGGGCTTGTAAAGCTGGCAAATAATGGACATTTTATATTGACAACACTGTAGTGAAAGCTTGCAGCAAAATCTCAATAAAAATTTTGAAGCCATCTATACCACTAGAAAAGGTCATGTGGGGTTTGGGACATTTTATAGCCAGTTTCCAGTTCTGCAACCCAGAAAACTATCTGAAATATTTCAAAACCATTTAACCATTGGCAAGTTCTTTACTTTTTTGTGTACATTTTTTTACCATTAATGATTTCTTCTTTTGAAAAAAAGGTTTGCATATTGCCTAAATAATAGTTACTGTGATGCTGAAAGACTTTAAATATCAGATGTATTGCCACTATCCTAATATGCTTAAGTATTGGGACACCTAAAACCAATAATTTTCCATTTGTCCCAAATGGTAAATTAGTGGTTTTTATGGTGTCCCAATACTTAAGCATATAAAAGCTGCTTACAATCTGTCTCTGTTCAGGTCTCCAGTTTTTAACACACAATCCAATTCACCCATAGTCTTGATAATGACTGATGTGAGGTCCTGAAAATATCAATACAACATCAAAGTTAGTCAGTGCACAAACTGGAGCTGATGTAGCACAGTAAGTTATGCATGTGCCTGCTAAGGTAGCAGTTTTGGTTCAAAGCCTCACTTAAACCAGTCACAATGGTATCTTCATGCAAGGCTGATGAATATCCATCCATGTGTTCAAGAAATATCTCTTTTTAGAAAAAAAAAACAAAACATTTTTTTGCATGCTGGCTTTTGACCTTGAAAATGGGGTCAAGGTCACCAAAATGTAGTCAAAGCTTCAGATTGTCCCAAAGGTTTATCTATATATATTTAGTGGTAATAAAGCCAATGGTTCAAGAGAAATATCATTTTTTTTCAGAATTTTTTTTACATATCTAAGTCCACCTGTGACCTTGAAAATGGGTCAAGGTCACCAAAATCTAATCAGGTCTCAAGCTTGTCCCAATGATAAATCCAAGCATGTTTGGTGAAATTCTGTTCATTGGTTCAAGTCAACTATCATGCATACACTAACGCCCTCACAATAAATTTAACAGCCTAAGGCCTTCTGTGACTTGAAAATGGTGCCAAAGTCACAAAAACCTAAGCAGCTACTTTGACTTGTCTCAATGATGTATCCATGCAAGTTTGGTAAAATTCCACTCACTTATTCAAGAAATACAGTGTATACAAACTGTCACCCCGGGATCGGCACTTATCTAAATGGGGTGGCTCATTATGAGCCACCTCATCTGGATCTATTCTGTTTGCAAATTCAACTATTTTTATTTTTGGCACTTTAAGTGATTAATTGAGTCTCAGAAACAGCTTTAACAAAGCATACAACAATACCATGTAAAACTAAGAAAATATTTTGTTCATGAAAAGGCAGACAACTCTGCTACAAACTGAATACAGTGAGACCAACCTTGATATAAACTCCTGTGTCTGGTTTCTCTTTTAGATCACATCTTTGCCCATAGTTTCCCACTAACAAGTCAGTGACCGCTTCCTGTAAAAGAAGGTAAAAATGCAAATTGTAAGTTAAGATTTATTTGTGAGCTTTTTCCTACTTCTGTTTCATTTATTTTTTCTCTTGAATATCAGCAGAATAGTAAGCTCCTCACAAGCTTAAAACTCTTGAAAATAATTCGTGACACCCATGTGAAGTCTGAGTTTTGCTGATTTATAACTTCATTAATGAAATTAATGGTCTACATTGCCAAAAGTATTGCCTTTGTGAAATTTTCTGTATGGCAGGTGATAAAAACTTTTTCTTACATGCAAACATCAGCATAAACTTAAATAGTAAATCCTAAGTAACCTGGCGGAAAGTATATGTAATACTGTAATGACCCTAAATATTTGGACAGACAGGTCTGAGCAAACATTGCAGACCCAGATCAAATTGCTCCTGAAGGAGCAGTTAGATCAGGGTCTACAACATTTGCAATTTACTATGCATCATTTGGATGTATTAATGTATGTAAAATCCACTTTCTAAGAATTTTCGCAAAATAACTGTCTGACTTTTGGGTGTCCAAAATTTTAGGGTCATTACGGTAAACAGTGTAGTCCCAAATCAAATTACTGCCAAGGAGGTAACGTGCCTAAGTATTGGGACACCTAAAACCATTAATCTTCCATTCATCCCAGATGAAAAACAAGAGCTCCACTGAGCGGGGCAATATACGCTCGTTGGGGCTTAAAGTTCGAAAGACAACAAGAGATGACAGAACTTTAGTCAGTAGCTTAAATCTTCAATAATAAGGCAGATATAAAACTCCAAAACAAATGAAGCTTAGTATGAAATTCCTAGAAAAATAACAAAGGGGCATAATTCCATCAGAACTGAAAGAAGGGTCATGGTTCTTGTTCTCTGCATATCGTCTGATATTTGTACAAACTTTCATGAAGAAATCTTAAACAGTTTTCAAGATATGGAGCAGACACGAAATTACTATACAAAAAATACAAAGGTGCATAATTCCATCAAAACTGAAAGTAGGGTTATGGTTCTTTTTCTCTGCACATTGTCTGCTGGTGCTTCATATTTGTATAAACTTTTATGAAGAAATCTTATACAGTTTTTGAGATATGGAGCGGACAAATAATGTTACCTTTTGAACTTTGACCTCTAAGTGTGACCTTGACCTTTGTTGGACATTGTTGAAATACAAGTTCTGCAAGTTGCCTTGATAAGGTGAACATTGGACTCAAGTTTTAAAAATATCTTTCAAGAGGATAAGGAGATATGGAGTGGAAAATACAAGGGTCTTAATTTTGTTAAAAGTGAAAGTAGGGTTATGGTTCTTTTTTCCTGCACATCATCTGATTTTGCTTTATATGTATACAAACTTTCATGAAGAAATCTTAAATGGTTTTCGAGATATGGAGCAGACACGAAGCTTATGTGAAATTACTATACGAAAAATACAAAGGCACATAATTCTGTCAAAACAGAATAGGGTTATGGTTCTTTTTCTCCGCACATCTTTTGATGATGTTCTATATTTATACAAACTTTCATGAAGAAATCTTAAACAGTTGTCGAGATACAAAGCTTATATGAAATAACTATACGAAAAATACAAAGGGGCATAATTTTGTAAAATTGAAAGTATGGTTATGGTCCTTTTTCTTTGCACATAGTCTGATAGTGCTTTATAGTTATACAAACTTTCATGAAGAAATCTTAAACGGTTTTCGAGATATGGAGCGGACACGAAGCTTATATGAAATTACAATATAATACAAAGGGATATAATTTTGTTAAAATTGAAAGTAGGGTTATGGTTCTTTTTCTCTGCACATCGTCTGATAGTGCTTTATAGTTATACAAACGTTCATGAAGAAATCTTAAACGGTTTTCGAGATATGGAGCGGACACAAAGCTTACATGAAATTACTATATGGATAATACAAAGGGATATAATTCCGTCAAAAATGAAAATAGGGTTATGGTTCTATTACTCTGCACATCGTCTGATGGTGCTTTTTATTTGTACATACTTTCATGAAGAAATCTTAAATGATTTTCAAGATATAGAGCGGACACGAAATTTTACCATTTGATCTTTGACCTCTAAATGTGACCTTGACCTTTGTCGGACATCATTGAAGTATGAATTCTGCACATCATCTCGATAAGGCAAACATTTGACCCAAGTTTCAAAAAAATCTTTCAAGGGGTTAAGGAGATATGGAGCGGACAGGAAAAGTTAACGGACTGACAGACAGACGGACGGAGGTCACGACATAATAAGACCCGTCTTCGACAGGCGTATAATTAATGGTTGTTACGTGTCACAATATTTTAATATGCCTAAGTATTGGGACACCTAAAACCATTAATTTTCCATTCATACCAGATGGAAAATAAATGGTTTCTAGGTGTCCTAATATTCAAGCATATTAGAGTAACAACTCTTCCACAAGTTTCATTTTCACAAAACTTAGCATTACTGAAATTTCTCAAAATATAAAATTTTCATAAACATTTTCCAATTTATAGTGTTTCTATACTTACCTGATAAATCTGTATATATGATACCCTGACAAGATACTGTTGATTTTTAGAAAGTTGAATATGTTGAAATATTTGATCCAAAGCTCTTGGTACTACTCCTCTCAGAGCAGGATCAGACTTTGAACCTGAAATAAATGCATTTATCATATGACCTCGCATCTGAGAGTGTAATAAAGCCATTTCTTTTATACTTTCCAATGAATTATTGGGATTTCTCGGTGAAATCGCAACTGATAATCTCACTGTTTCAAACAGTGAAATTATCACTTTCGATTTCACTGTTTCAGAAATAGGATTTTTGTGAAATAGCCTCAAGTTTTTTGTTGATTAATTGGCTAAATCTGATCTGGCTTGACAAAAATTATGTCACGCATGTTTGCACGTCATTATGATGTTAATGACTTCACTTAAAGCGCCAACGTAACATTGTTACTGCACGCGACGTCAGGCCGCCTAAGTCTCCTGTAGGCATTCTATCTTGGCAAATTTTTTTGAGATCTGTTTATCGATATGGTATTTGAAGCTATTTTTCAGTTGCAAACTTTGTTTACAACCAATATCATACCCAATAAACACGCTGGAAGCATCAAATTTGATGCAAAACTGCTAGAAAATAAGTTGTGCTGACACTCTTGGGTAAGCAGAATTAGTGATTTTCAAGCATAAAAGAAATAGAAAATTTGAATTTTTCAGTGTAAGATGAATTTTTATTTCACTCATGAACACCAAAAGTGGAATTTTCACTCGTGGTTTTGCCATTCGTGAAAATACTGCTTTTGGTGTTCATTCGGTGAAATAAAAATTTATCTTACACTGAAAAAGTCAAATATCCTCTATGCATTAAAATCAATAATCAGCTAGTGGATTAAATATGCAAATAACGTCGTAATATTAAAGGTTGACGTCCATAAAAACGTCCCATTTTCTAATGGCGACATCGTGTCATATGATAAATAGAATCTTGCATTTGTGCTCCTGTATTATTGAATTTATTAAATCTGGTCGCGGAAAACCGATAAGATGCTTGGCATATCTTTTTCCCCAACTCGTTTAATAAATTCAATAATACATGACAACTCATATAAGATGCTCTATATCGTAAACTCCATATATCTCCAAAAAATATTTTTCCCCTGACAGAAATAAACTTCCACTTTTTTTGTTTTCTTTTATACAACAAATGGGTTTACAATTATTCACGTTATTTTCACGCTATTTACAGCAAATGAGACCTGTTATTAACAAGTTGTTTTCATTTATATTTAAGCAAACATATGTATTTTTGCTTATATATTTAACAGTTGTACTTCACAATTTAAACTCTCATTTTGAGTGGAACAGCAAGATAAGGGGCTTTACGGTACTGCCAATAGAGAAAACTTAAGATTAGCCTGCACAGCTGTGCCATTTGATCAAATTCTCGCCTAGCTGTTTGAATCAACAATGTCTGGATCCTTAGAACACTGTCTAATGAATTTACTTGATTATAAGATGTTGTTTTTTTTCCTTCCAAAACAATCCAAAAAAATTGTGGGATTGTTTTGGAAGAGAAAAAGCTGTAGCTGAATTGAATATACCCAAGAACAATTTTGAAAGGCGGTATCCTCCCGTCTTATACTATATTATACAGTCAACTCTCGATATCTTGAAGTCGAACTTCAGTCCAAACTACTGATATCTCAAAGTAAATTTTCTGGTACCAGAAAATTTACTTTGAGATATCAGTAGTTTGATAACAGGAGTTGAAATGTAAATACTAGAAGGTTGTCGAGCGACAACTGGTCGAGCCGCTGTTTGCTATAGTGACCTATAAGTATGTCAAGACTAAGTAACTGCTTCACTCTGTATTAAGAAGCCAAACAACGTCATGCTTAGCCAGCATATTCCTTCTTCTTTTTTTTTCTTCAAATTTTCACAAAGGAAAATAAGTAGAAGTGATGACCCGGACAAGCTCAATTTATGACAATTACAATATCTGACCTTCAAGTGTGAACTTGACCTTGGACCTACCCAAACATGTATGTCACTTGACACTGCCACTCATCAAGAAGAAGAATTGTGCCAAATTATTTTGAAATGCATGCATAAATGTAGAAGTAATGGCTCGAACAAGCTCAATTTATCATTTGACCTTCAAGTGTGCCCTTGACTTTAGACCTACTTGAACAAATATTCTAAATGGCACTTCTACCCATCAAGGAGAACAATTGGGCCAAATTATTTTGAAATCCATTTGTAAATGTTGAAGTTATGGCTAGGACAATCTCAAATTATGGCTATTTTATCATTGGATCTTCAAGTGTGACCTTGACCTTGGACCTACCTGAACAAATGTTCCAAATGGCACTTCTACTCATCAAAGAAAACAATTGTGCCAAATAATTTTGAAATCCATCCGTAAATGTAGAAGTTAAGTTATGGCTCGGACAAGCTCAATTTATGGCCATTTTATCATTTGACCTTCAAGTGTGACCTTGACCTTGGACCTACCTGATCAAATGTTTCAAATGGTACTTTTACTCATGAAGGAGAACAACTGTGCCAAATTATTTTGAAATCCATATGTAAATGTGTAAGTTATGGCCCAGACAAATCCGGACGCACGTACTCACGCACACTAACGCATACACCGAACTGAAGTCGTAACATTTATGTCTCGCTCACCGCAAGCAGGAAATATAGAAAATATATTCTTAATACAAGAATATATACTTTGAGATATCAGTATTCCAGATATCGGGAGTTGACTGTATGGCCAAATAAATATTGTCCTGATAAATGATGTCTCTGAAATTTAATCTGGGCAGAGTACACACATAAATCAAGAAATCAGGTACCTCTGATTACGTAAGACTTTCCGGTTCCTGTTTGACCATAGGCAAATATAGTTCCATTATAGCCCTGTAACACACTCTCCACTACTGACTGGAATGTTCCTCCATATAACTCACTCTGCTGAGAGCTGCAAAAAAATACTGTAATGTCCCTAAAATTTTGGACATGCAGAAGTTGGACAATTATTGTTCCAAAATTCTTAGAAAGTGGATTTTACATACGTTAATGCATCCAAATGATGCTTAGTGAATGGCAAATATTGAAGACCCTGATCAAACTGCTCCTTGAGGAGCAGTTTGATCTGGGTCTACAATGTTTGCTTAGACCTGTCAGTCTGAATATTTTAAATAGGGTCATTACGGTAGCAATCAAATATCCAACTGAAAAGCAGCATAAAAGGAATTAGTGTAAAAATCCTAAAAATTTGGACACCTGTAATAATTACTGTCAAATTGAAAAAGTTTGGCCTTACATTATGTTGATATGCATACTTGTAATAAAGCAGTTACAACAGAAATATGGCGTGTCGGGAAGATTTTCATTCTAGTAGTATACTCATATTGACATTTTTCATACTCGTATTACAGTGCAACCTCTCTACAACAGCCAACAGCCAAAATTGGCTGTTGTAGAGAGGTGGCTGTTGTTCGGAGGGTTTAACTCACAGGCTTTCAGTTGGTATTTGACCACTGAGTACCAGTAAAGCAACAGTTAATGATGTAAATGTCTACAAATGTAAACATTTCCTGTAATCTTCACATCCACCATGAGTATACATGATTCCTATAAGCTAAAACATATCAAATAGGAAGGAGTTAGTAGTTAACTCTTCCGTAACTGAAAAAGTATCACCCTCCACCATAAAAACTGGCCATTGCAGAGGTAAATCTGCCTGTTTTACGTCAGAAATTTCAACCGCTGACCGGAAAAAAGAGGTGACCGCTGGTCAGAGGTGATATAGGAAATCAAATGGGGGGGGGGGGGGGGGGATCAACAGTGACCATTGTAAAGAGGTGACCGTCAGTGGGAGGTGACCGTTAGGGGAGGTTAGACTGTAATCCTATTAAACACTATGGGGGCGTTACAATTTATGAAAAGGAGGAAAGGGCTGGTGTTATTTAGAGCCTAAATTGTTGTCACTCAGCCATTGCTAAAATAACTCTGATAAACAGATTTAAGGTAAATGGATATACTTTCAGAAAAAGTAACTATTATTTTTGCCTCCCTTCTTAGTAGGGGTAGGGTCAACTCTTAAAAGAATTGCTCCTCTATATGCAAATTCTTTCAAGAGTAGACCGCATTTCAAATGGCTACCTCATCCGGAGAAGCAAATAGGAATTCATGCAAGTTAATTTAAACATTATTTTAGGAAAAGAAGCAGGAGGCAATTTTAGAGCAGTGGTGTTTATTAAGATTAATATGGTATGCTGTTAGCAAATTCAACTTTTTCACTTATTGCACTTCAAGTGTTAAACATTGTGACTGAGCACATAATTATAGTATCAAAGAAGAAAACTTACTTCCAGTCATACACTGTGTCAAAAGTGAAGGTTTTCTTGTCATCTGGGTGTGATTCAGGTGCCCTGGGATTCTTCACTACCACTGTTCCTTTACTTGCATCAACTTCAACCAAACTGAAATACATGTACAATGTTTTTTGTTGTTGTTGTTTTTTTTTTTAACATATAGGTCTTCTAACAAATGCTCCTGTGGTATTGCAATGCACAAGTCCAATAACTGAGCCATGAGACAACAAAACAAAGTGGTGTGTGCGCCAGGGAAGACTCGTATCAGCCTGGGTATCTGCCCAGTCTGAGCAGTGTCTTTGCTGTCTGCATAAAGCTAGTTTAGACCCTTCCTTTCCCTTTAAGGGCACAGCAATGAATCTGAACAGACTGGGCAGATGCCCAGGCTGATCTGAGTCTTCACTGGGCATGATTGCTACTTTGCTAGTTTTGTCCAGTCGTGTTCAGGTTTTGTAGTGTTGTGACTCAATTTTTGAATGGCATTCTTCAGACAGAATTTGTCAGTGAATAAAAAATTGTAGTGGTCTTTGACCTCTTTTTTTCACAGAAAGAGTGTTCCTGAGCTTTTAAATTCTTACAGGGGACATTTATCAGAATATGGAATTTATATAAGGTGTATCGATAAATCTCTACATTTTTCATTTTTTTACAGAGAAACATACTGCATTAATGTACAAACAGAACTGTTTTGATTTCAGAATAATATTGGTAATTACTTAAGGTGTCCCAATTTTTAGAATTTTTATGATAGTTTAAACAGTGGCTACCATACTGGCCCATTTTGGTGTTTAAGCATAATTTTTCTTGCATAATATGCATAATGCATACCCTTAAGGAAATGACCTAGCAAAAATATCAAGCGTATTTCTGACAAGTGCATATTTGCTATGGGTGGGGCAAGGGTAATTAGTTTGGTAACAAGTTAATAATTACCCCACAAACTACCATAGCTCATCTGTACTTGTAGCATGTGGACTATGGTACCTGTATGTACTTGTACAGGTGGCCAATGGTAGTACATGTAGCAGCACATTGCTCAAAAGTACTAAACCGTTCAGACAAATATAACATGAGAAATCTACCAGAAATAAAATGCGTATGTTACTTTCAAACTTACTTTTCAAGGCCAGCATCAATTTCCTTCTGTTTCATTTGCCGACATCTCACCACAACTTTCAAGTTTTCTGTCTTATCAGGAGGTGTGGACTCTGCTGACTGCAAAAATTATATGAGTTGCAACATGACAAAACCAACAAAGTGGCATATGCACCCAACGCACTCAGATCAGCCTGGGCATCCGCTACGTCTAATCAGAGTCTTTGATGTGTGCTTAAAGTGTAGCTAAGAGTCTAAGCTAGCTGCATGCAGACAGAGAAGACTATGATCAGACTGGGCGGATGCCCAGGCTGATCTGAGTCTTCACTGGGCGCACATACCACTTTGTTAGTTTTGTCATGTTGCAGCTTGTATATACTTATGTAAGCAGCATTAACATGCCAGAGGCGAAAATAGCGGAATTTGCAAACAGTGTAGATCCTGATGAGGCGGCTCATAACCTCATCTAGATCTACAGTGAATTCTCAGTATGATATAGCTTGTGAAACATTTTTGAAATTTCGCAGACACAATTTTTTTCATCTGCTTTTTGATGCTTGAAGGATTAACACATTACATTTAAGGTGTATGGGTACATCGATGATTTTCTGCCATTTTTGCAAAGGGGAACAACTTTTTGTGACTTACTATTTGCTTCCCTGGATGACCTTCCAAATAGGGTTTATTCTTAATTAACATAAAGAATTTACTCATACGGGAACCAATCCTTTACTTTTTGAGTTGACCCATGAAAGGAAGCGAAAATGAAAAATGGGTTGTTTCCATCGAAAGTGTACCCTTTCCCCTTAAGATACACTACTCCTTTCTGTGACTATTAACTACTGCAAGAACATTAGTAGTTTCGGGAATGAATGTTGTTTGTTCTTAATTGCTTTCTAATTTAAACTGTCATTTTTTTTCCCTAACTTATGGTAAGATTCCTCTGAAATTAATAAAAATTTCAGAGTGTGAAGTGAGTGAGCTCATGGTTTAACATGACACCAACAACTAGGTCATACCAAGATTGAACCTTGACTTAAAAGTCTAATCTGAAAGACCGGAGAAGCATCTGCTCAGTCTGATCAGTGTCTTCACTGTGTGCTTAAAGGGTACCTCAGGGCCCTAGCTACTTCCATGCTGACAGCGAACTCTGATCAGACTGGGTGGATGTCCAGGCTGATCTGAGTCTTTGCTAAGCGCACGTGACAACCACAGTAGGTTTTGTTGTGTCATGGCTCATATATTAAATCTGGGGGTGAAGACTACATAGTTAAATTATATATAGTCTGCATACAAAACAATTAAGCCAAGAAATTTTGGATAAACTATTAGTGTTGTGTTGTTTTTTTTCAGTATCAACAAAGGACCTATCATGTTGGGCAAATGGATCGAGCGGGCACATACGGTAGGCTATAGGTATTTATAGCCTAAAATGGTCAAAGTCAACATAGGCTTGATAGGCTATTTTAGTATCTATTAAGTTGACCATTATAGGCTATAAAATACCTATACCTGCAGCCAGCTTCCTGACAACAGCCAATTGCACAAAGAAGGCTTTCTGTATGTCATAGGTTAACTGAATCTTACCTGTGAACAGCTGGGATCACTGGAGTCTGTCATCATTGTCTAATAAAAAAATCTTCTCAACAGTTCTGTTATGGAATGTTTACATACTGGTATTAAAATCTTAAAATAGGTCAGTCTTTAACAATGGCTAAAAATAGCACTGACTAATAATCAATACAGGTACTATTCAGTCAATCACAACAAATATAGCTGGGGTTTATTATGAGCTCTGTCAGGCAAAAATGTGCACAATATATTGTATTAATCCTGTTTAACACCTAGAGGATTTTGCATCTGACAAAATGGAGGCCTTATTAACAGCCTAAAGTTACGATAGTAAATCAGCCACTTCCAAAATACCTCCAATAAACAATATAAATGTGAATGGGTACACTTTCAGAGAAATTTGCCTCCCTTCTCAGTACCAGTCAACTCTGAAAGGAAAGAAATTTGCTCCTGTAGGAGCAAATTCTTTCCTTAAAGAGTAGACCTCATTTCAAAGAGCTACCTCATCCATAGCAGCAAACAGAAATTCATGCAATGTACCATTATTTTCGGAAGAGGCAGGGGGTGTTTATAAGAGCAGGAGCATCTATTAAGGTAGATATGGTATTGGCTAACAACAAAGGGTGAAAGGCTTAAGCAAGTCCAAGAATCTGTGCAGTCTAACTTGTGCCTATAGATTCCTAGCATACATGCTGCCACTCTGATCAGACTGCGCAAATGCCCTAGCTGGTCTGAGCCTTTATTGATCATTATGCATTTGCATGTGGCAGCTCACATGTAATATCATCAACACTGGGACTTTCTTACATAACAATATTAACAAAGTCCATACTGTGTGATACATACATTCCCAGAACCAAAGTTTGAGAGTTGATGGTCTTTATACTGATGGTCTTCATAACCACTAATCTTACAAAAATGTGTCACATACAAAACACCTTGGGAAACAGCTTAGACCCAGACCAGCATCCGACTGAGGTCTTCACTGTTTGCTAACAAAATGCAGTTATATCCATACAAACTACAAAAATAAAATAACCATAATCTAAAAATGTTTTTCAGAGAAAAACATATGTCCCGCCTACCCCACCACCACACCCCCAGCAGCCCATTCCCATCCTCATGAACCCTCCTAAGGTGCATTTGCACCTGCAAATTCAACATTTTGAAGTTGGCTTTTGACCTTTATAATGTGATCAAGGACTTCAAAACACAGTAAACTCTAGGGAATGTCTCATTTTCAGGGAGAATTTTACATTTTTATGTTGGCTTTTGACCTCTGGGCTCAAGGTCACCAAAACATAGTAAACTCCTGGGATTGTCTTAAGGGTATATCTATGCAAGTTTGGAGGCAATCAAGCCAATGGCTCACAAGATATTGCCTTTTTAGTGAAAACTTCGCATATTTAAGTTCTGTAACCTTGAAAATGAGGTCAAGGTCACCAAAATCTATTCAGGTCTTAAGCTTGTCCTAATATTATATATCAGTGCAAGTTTGGTGAAATTCTGCCTACTGGTTCAAGAGATATCATAGGTACAAGAAACCAATGTCCCCCTCACCTTGGGAAAGGTGAGGGGGGACATAATTTGTGAACGGACTCGTCCACTTCATTGGGATAAATAAATAAAAGGAACCACCAAGCGTAAATGCCACACTCAGGTATACACACCACGATTGATGGAAAAACAGAAACAGACCATGTTTTCAATGGTTTCATTGATCTTGCAATTTAACCAGTAAACACATGCAAACATTCAGATACCATCAGAAGCAAACCAATTTTCTCTATGTTCAACAATGATATGGGACATATCAGGGATGTTTTATTCCATCCAAGGTACCTGTAACTTTCCACCACGATAGTTCCTGTACACAATATTTCTTCTGATAAAAGCCACTCTCTCTAATAAACACGCCAAAATCCACTTTTCTGTGAGTGTTTCTTGTTGATCTGTACTTATATTGTAATGATTCCTGACACCGACTGAATTAAATGTCCAATTAATCATGAATGAACCTATTGTGAGGGCTGACACACCAAAGACTGATTAACCCTTAAAGCGCCAAAAATTAAACTTGTTGAATTGGCAAACAGCGTAGATCCAGATGAGGTGGCTCATAATGAGCCACCTCATCTGAATCTACACTGTTTGCCCTCTAGTGTTGGAATTCTCAATATGATATCGCTTGGACAAAACATTTTTTGAAATTCTGCAGACGTAAATTTTGTCGTCTGCTTTTTTGGCGCATTAAATGTTAATGACCTTTCAAAGGCAGTTTTTGTTTTGGTTCATCCTTGTTATCGCTTTGTCTGTTATACTGTCTTGTCTTTGACAATATGATGGTTTTGCTGAAGCAAGCTTGGCGGTCACATACGAGGGATGATCCAGAAATTCATGGACACAGTCCATAAAATCCAATTGCAATAAGTTATTTCTTTTAAAACGTTACCATTGCTTCTCTATATATGACTAAATAATTCCTCACAATATCAGGTAGATTTAATGAATATTGGGTTTTGCATCTATGTTTGAATATACCAGGGGTTGTCTGTGCGGCGCACTCAGGATTTTTTTGCAGGAAACTACAAAATTTCCTTTTATAATAATCATATATACGTTTCATCTCTAAAATTTCGATATATACTTTCAGTCAAAGGCTAACGTAGCATTTCCTGATTTCAAACGATATAAATATGCATTACTGACATTTGACATGGCATTCCATACAAACAAAACAGACCCACCACCCTCAGACATCAAAGAAGAAAATGACGTTTTTGCAACGTCTGCAAGCAAGCAGTTTGTCTAAAGGTCGACATAAAAAGACATAAAACCAACGGAAACAATTAATATTTTACACAAAGCAACACGAGACATACACGTTTCAAAATACTGTGTAAAAGAGTGCAAAAAATAAATTTCGAGCCATATTTTTGGATCTCAGGATGGCAATGATGCACTTATTCGATAAAATAGTAGATTTCACACCTCAAAACGGTGCCCAAGAATGTTTACGCGATTTCAGAAGTTGTACTGTATAAAACCTGATTGAAAACTTGTGATTGTCTTTTTGCTCTAGTCCTCGTATTATATAAATGCTGAAACTGTGATTTTTGTGTCATGATTCCTTTGGTGGCTCTTATCAGCTTTGTAGTTTGAGCACTAGCATATACCAGACATCAACGTGACGTTGCGGCGTGCTCCGGGCAACCTAGGGTAACTTAACAAAATGCATTGTTATATATGAACCATACGAGATATCTGATTCAAAATTTACATGTGTGTTCATCAATGGTGTGGCAAAGGGCATATAAAGTTTCATTGATTGGACTTTTCAGCTTCCTAAGTTATTTAAGGTGTCTACGAATTTCTGGATCAGCCCTCGTATCTGGGAAAGACATGCTAACTTTGCTCCTTGAATGAGTTGTCATGTTTTTATTGCCATCAGGTGCCGAGTCTATTCTTTTGCATTTAGTCCCATGTCAGCAGGACAATGTTCTATCCTTATATGAGCTGCAACACAATAAAACCAACAGAGTGGCATGTGTGCCCAGTGAAAACTAGGATCAGTCTGGGCATCTGATCAGAGTCTTCGCTGTCCGCATGGAGCTAGCATAGACCCTTAGTTACCCTTTAAGCATACAACAAAGACTCTGATCAGACACAGGGATGCCCCGGCTGATCTGAAAGCTTCAATGGGTGCACATTCCACTTGGTTAGTTTTTTGGTGTCATGGCTCATATCAGCTCACAACCTTTTATAATACTCTTAAGATGCCATTCTTTCAAAGGGAAACAACTTTTGTGGGCTCCTGTTTGCTTCTATGAAAGACATCACCCTTCCAGAAAGGGGTCTCTTCTTGAAGGTATGAATTTGCTCCCAGGGAGTAACTTCTTTCTTTTTATGCGTTGAACCCTATTCAGAAGGGAGGTAATAAAAGAAAACAGTACAACAGCTTTCACCGAAAGTGTTCCCTTTGAAATTGAATCTGCAGGAGCCATTGGATGAATGGCGAGTGTGCCCTCTGAAATGGGATCTGCAGGGGACACTGGACAAATGGCAACTAGAGGAGACCTGGGTAGTTTGCTCCAGAAAATTCCAAAGAGTTAAGGTAAGATCATACACTACTGTACACCTTCTTGAATCTTTAACTAGGTTTCATTGCATTAAAGAGGTGCTGCCTGCCATAAAAAGCCAAGTTTTAACTGGCAAAATCCATGTTTTAACAAAGCAGTTCATGTGCTATTATGTATCTGTCATATGAACATATTTGGACAGACGGGTCTGAGCAAACGTTGTAGACCCAGATCAAACTGCTCCTGAAGGAGCAGTTTGATCAGGGTCTACAATGTTTGCCATTCACTAAGCACCATTTGGATCCATTTTCCTGTGTAAAATCCAGTTTCTAAGAATTTTCAAACAATATTTGTCAAACTTTTGGGTGTCCAAAATTTTAGGGTCATTAGGGTATTAGGACATCAAAATGACCAATTTGAACTGTGGAAGCAGAGCTGACGTAACATGCACTGACCAACATGACATTCTCTTGCATAATAGCATTTCTCTATGCACTTTATTCAACATTTATCAAGTATTCTTGCAAATAGAATATTTTCATGCAGTAATAGCTATCAAACATGATTTTTGATCCATCAATGTACATCTGTTCTGCGGCCTCTGCCACTAAGAAGGTGCTGAAAGCCTCGCTTTTCAGGATCAGATTTTCAACACCTCCCTCTGGACCCAGCTGATGTTAATGCATACAAAATTTGGGTTCCATCCCTGTAATCGAAATCACTGGAAAGGGGGCATTCTCAACACCAAGATGAGACTTTCTTGAAAAAATGTAAATGTTACTGAAACGGAACAGGTCATAGAAAACTGTAATGTAACTAAATATTAGGACAACAAAAACAATTTATTTTCCATTTTGGACAAATGGAAAATTAATTCTTTTAGGTGTCCCAATACTTAAGCACATTACGGTGATACATCTAGCACTATCTCATCTTAATTTCTGATAGCATGTTCAGAAAAAAATCTCCTAAATGGCAGAGGACAGATGAATGGGCAGACTACTCGAAAACACCTTTCCACTAATGTGTATTGTAGTTAACAACATAATGCCCGGCCACTAACCTGCATTTAGGGGATATTAAAAATGTATTCAAAACTGTCATTTGGGGAGGTAAATCATCGGTTTTATGGCTGGAAATTTCATTTTACGGCGACAGGCGGAGCCGTAAAACACAATCTGCGACCATAAAACCGATGATTTACCTTCCCAAATGACAACTTTCAATAGTTATCCCCATTCTAATGCTCTTTTCCATATTTTCACCATTCATATTGTACTTGTTTGCACCCATTTCAAGCAGTGTCAGCAACGTAAAACCAAACGTCAGCCAATGAGAAGCGTTGTTACTTACTGATGTCGGGTTTCGACAGTATATCACAGGATACACTGTCACAAATTTTTGACGTTATCCAAGCAGAGGTTGCGTTATATTATAGTGCATTAGAATGGGGTATAAACACAAGAAGTCAGAAGGTATATTAAACTGCAGTATATGTAAATAACATTGAGACAAAAATATCATGATGAAAAATTTTATTGTAAAATAAAGTACAAACATTGTGCTTTAAACTAAAGGCTGTCAAAAACTTAAGCAGTATCATAAAGTCATTATAAATACGTATTACTGAACCGTTAAGGTGGACACAGATCTTCAGATTTCTCATACTTCTTGTCCTTAAAAAATTGTAACAGTAATAGTATACTGCAGACTGTTCACAACATTATTTGTCTTTTTAACCTTTAAAGCACTAAAAAAGCAGACGACAAATTTACTTCTGCAAAACTTAAAAAAAAAATCTTTCATTCAAGCTACTTGCATGTCATATTGAAAATTCAAAGACTAGAGGGCAAACAGTGTAGATCTTGATGTGGGTCATTATGAGCTAGCTGTCTCATCTGGCGCTACCCTGTTTTCAAGTTTTCTTTTTCCAATGCAGACAGCCTTAGGAGCTTAGTAATGGGTCCATGTAACAAAAGCCCTCAATCTAAAGGGGTCTCCTCTTAAAGGAAAGAATTTGCTCCCTTAGGAGCAAATTCTTTCCTTTAAGAGTTGACCCAGATTGAGAAGGGAGACAAAAAATTAAAATGTCAGAGATGCTTCCCTTGCAAGTGTATCCTTTTACCTTCCATTCTCTCCTTTATCTAAAGCTTCTTTGTGAATGAGTGATACGGGTTTTACGGCACATCAGCACAAAAAAGGCTATTTTCGCACTGAAAAAGCTTCCAGAGTCCAAATACAAACTTTTTAATTGTCAGCATTTTATCTGTTGTTCCATACAGTAGAAATATAAAGGAAAATAAATGAGCTAAAATAAACAAAATAAATCTTATAAACAGAAGGACGGATTTTAAAAATAAATAAAATAATGTGCCACAATCATCTTTATGATAATAAAAAAACATGGGACATACACAAATCACTTATCATTTAAGTACATGAAAATAAAGCACAATAATTTAAGAGATGATACACAACATATGATACTTTGTGTTGATTTTTTAAATTAGAACAAGGCAATATAGGCAGTCCCAAGCAAATGTTATATCACCTGTGTGAACATAGAAGAACCTCAATAGCTTGTGCATTTCCAGTCTGAAGAGGGTCCACAGATTCAACAATGTTACAGTTGTTGTTCTACTGTTTAATGTCTGTAGTAATCAGCTATGGTCATGTCGGGATGGTCAGTTACCCTAACCACACTAGTCCTGGGCAGGCTTAGACCTCCTAAGCCGTTAACCAGTACTAAGTGCACATACTTTCGCCAGTAACTGACAACTGCCATTCTTGAATCAGTGGAAGGAAAGACAGAAGTATGTGGCCGGACTGGGTATCGAACCCAGGACCTCTGGCTCTTGAGTCAGATGTACTACCGACTGCACTATGCCTGGCCCAACGTTATAGTGCAAAGTACAGTCCCTGATGAGACTGTATTTATACTTGTAAGCTATCCTAAGACAAGCCTGTCTGCCTAGGTGATAAGACTTCTACTTGGTAATGCCCTGTGTGAGCAACAATTAAGACACTTAATAGACAAAAAAATACCAATTTGCCCAGATAACAACAAGACTTGTCTGCATACAGAATAGCTGGCCTGACAGCACAATTCCCCTCATATTAAAACTTAGCCAAAAAATCCAATTCATGAGCTGATGTGGGCACCAATGCAGGGATGATAACTGCTGCAATTATAGCTCTTTCTGTACTACATGTATTGTACAGACAAGCTAAAAGATGAGCTCATTTTCGATTCCATCTTTTACCATGTAACTCTGGAACCATTAAGTCTAAAATTTCTGTATGATTACGGTATCACAATATAAATACAATCTGAGCTGTGACATGGCAAAACCAGCAAAGTGGCATGTGTGCCAAGCAAAGACTCAGATCAGCCCATCAGCTGGGCATGCACCCAGTCTGATCATAGTCTATGTTGTGTGCTTAAAAAGTAGCTTAGACCCTACCCTAATCAACCTCCATGCTGACAGCTAAGATTGATCAGGCTGGGCAGATGCCCAGGCTGATCAGTCTTAGCTGGGCATACATGCCACTTTGCTAATTTTGTCCTGTCCTGACTCATATACCAAACAAAATAAAAGGCCATCGGCCAAGTGTCACCCGACGTTTGAAATGTGTCACAAACTGCAGCCCTTTATTCAGTTTCAGAGTAACTATATGGCCAAAAACAGAAAATATGTGTATTACAGAACCTGGTCAGCAAATAATAACTGAAGCACAATTACTGGGCCTCTATGAAGTTATAAAATACTTAAGTTTAGAAAGGGGCATTTATGTGTAAAACCAGAAAATAAGTGTATGCAAATAATAGCCTGGTACGCAAATAATAATTGAAGCATAAGCAGAGACATATACCCCAATTACTGGGCCTCTATGAGGTTATAAAATACTGAGTTCAGAACTGGGCGTATATGTGTAAAATCAGGTTACTGAAACTTTAGGCCCTTACAGAATGCCCAAAACATAAGACTGTATACCCAATAACAAAATAACAAGGGCCATAATCCTCCTAATATGAATCTGATGAAAAAGAACAATGCATTTATGAAAATTCAGCCCATTAATATGAATAGTTCTTGAGTTATCCCTTTACCTTTAAGTGAATGTCTATTATCTATGAAAGGGGAATAACTCTGTCACTAATAAATTTAGCATATCCTTACAATAATCAGAATACTCAGTTTACCAAATGCTAATAGCATACCAAATTTCAGCTCTCTCGGTCAAACGGTTCAAAAGTTGGAAAAATACCAAAAACGACAAAGGGCCATAACTTTGTAAAATATAGGACAATTGAAATTCCAAAATCACATGCACATCTTCAGATCATGATGAAACATTCTGCACAATTTCAAGTCAATCTGATAAAAGATGTGACAGGAGTTGCGGGGACAAGGTCTGAGTCAGCAAGGGCCGTAACTCCATCAAAAATGGCCGAAACAAAAGTAAAAAACCACATGCACATCTTCATATCATAAGAATACAATCTGTAAAATTTCAAATCAATCCGATGAAAGACGTAGGAGGAGTTGCGGGGACAAGATTTCGGACGGACGGACGGACGGACGGAAGGACGGAAAGACGGACGGACGGACGGACGGACTGACACACGGACGGACGAGGGTCATTTCTATAGTCCCCCTCCGCCTACGTCGGGTGACAAAAAGAAACGCACACAGTAAGATTTTCCCGTTTTATTTACCTTTTATAGCATGATTAGAAAATGTCTTAAAATCTGTATTTCTGACCAAATCTTGCTCAGACTTCATCATGGCATAGATGAGTATCTGTACCTTCCATATGCATCACAAATACGCATTAATGAAATCGCCGACAATGGCCTCTTATTGAAAACTGTGACATTGAAAACTGACCCCTGCCTTGTTCAAAGACGCGTCACAAAGTACTGAATTGACACAATTCACTTAAAATTTTCGGATTGAACTGTCTAATTATCTACCTGTAACACTGTATGAATTATCTTTTTAACTTATTTGTTATTTCCAAGAAAATACCAAAATATTACTGTGTGCGTTTCTATTTTTGTTTGGTATATATACTTCAGAATGAAAAGAGTGAAAATGAATGTGAGGTGTTTACAGTTATTCAACATTATACAACAGATACTTAACATGAAACACTGATTGTGCACACTTAATTTTCAGTTATCACAGATCTCAAAATTATCTTATAACAAAGAAAAATGTGTATATTGCATCAAGCAATAAGATCCTTTTCTGTTATACCATATACTTTGGTTATACGACAGTTTTTCACCTTCTACAGTGACCCAAAATACCTAACCAGTATTGAGTAATTCCGCTATAAGATGGTTCTTCCCTTTCAATTTTAATTATTTTGATTAATTTATTGCTTTACGTCCACGGTAAACAGCTATGGTCATGTCGGGACGGTCAGTTAACCTAACCACACTATTCCTGGGCAGGCTTAGACCTCCTAAGTGGTTAACCAGTACTAAGTGCACATACTTTCGTCAGTAACTGACAACTGCCCTTCTTGAATCAGCGGAAGGAGAAACAAAAGTATGTGGCCAGACCGGGTATCTAACCCAGGACCTCTGACTTATGAGTCAGTTGCCCTACCGATTGCCCTACCTGGCCCTCTTCCCTTTCAAAATAAATCCAAAAACCTAGATGTGTCATAAATAGAGGATCTTACAGGAGTGGTCATTTCATATGAAATTTATGAAACGAGCCTTCGGCTAGTTTCATAAATTTCATATGAAATGACCATGAGTGTGAGATTCTGTTTATCATATGACCATTTAAAATGGGATTTTATCGCCTTCAAAATGAACATTATTTCAATAAGAAAACGCATTGTCATACGATTTTATTCTGTTATAAGAATAACATGAGGAGTGGAAAGGTGGGGGTAGGGCTGGGGCTGGGGGGTCCTTACATTAACAATCCCGAAAATTTAAAACTATCTTATTTCATGAGATGGATCTAGATTTTTAGGATTACTTTGGAAGAGAAGACCTACTTTATAGCAGAATTACACAATGATTTAATTACCTGAAGTCAACCTAGCAGTGGAATCCCCAACCTTATAACTGAACGATTATGGCATTTACAGTAGAACTTCAATGGCTCAAACCCTGATGGCTTGTTTACCCTGCCTGGCTAGAACTATTTCTTGGGTCCCGAGAGGTCAATTTATATAGAAACTAACTCTGGATGGCTAGAACTATCGTTGACTGGAACTAATTTCCAAGGTCCCAAGCCTGTTCGAGACACTGAAGTTCTACTGTATTTGAGAATGACTAAAACTGTCTCAGAAATATCAAGAAAAAATTGCCCAACATCTAGAGCTTTCAGGAAGATGGGTACATTTTCGGGGGAAACAACTCTGCCATTGCCTTTTTCAATTTTACCCCCCTTCTCTATGGGGTCAACTATTAAAGGAAATCTAGGAGCAAATTCTTTTCTTTAATGGTTGACCCCTTTTGAAACAGCTTCATCTTCCAGGGAAGTATACAGGAATTCACAAAAATTTTCCCCTTTGTAAAAATGGCGGCAAACCAAGCAGTGTACCCATTCACCTTAAGCTACATGGTAGTTCCTATGTTCTCTTGACTTCAGTTTTTACTAGGCCACGTTTCGTAGGGAACACTTGAGAAGCATCAACAGGTTTAGACGATCTTGGTCTGAAAACATAGAATGGTTCATACTGTCATTGTGGGTTGAGATTTAGAAAGACTTCCAGTAAATTTTTCAGTGTACCGTAATGACCCTAAAATTTTGGACACGCGAAGTGGGACAATTATTGTTCCAAAATTCTTAGAAAGTGGACTTTACATTCAAATGATGCTTAGCCAATGGCAAACGTTGTAGACCCTGAACAAACTGCTCCTTGAGGAGCAGTTTGATCTGGGTCTACAATGTTTGCTGAGACCTGTCTGTCCAAATATTTAGGGTCGTTACAGTACTCTTGGAACAAATATAGGAGAAAGACACTGTCTAAATGATGTGAATCCTTTGGCATCTTTGTTTTACCTCTTTGAATTCAATAACCCAAGACAGGCAAGAAAAACTCATAGTTTATCAATTTGGATTAAAAAATCTGCCAGACTCTTAATATCATTTAATATCATTAGTATCACATTCTCGCAATTTATTAAGAATCGCGGTTCAGGCAATTTAACTGAACTTTCACTATTTCAGAATTATGCCTAGCTATGTTATGTAATGAAAATTGATTATGAGTCAACTTTTTTTTTTCCTATTTCTTGTCTCCACTGCACATAGCCCAAATCTTACCTTGGTTTCACTTGTTCTTTCCTCTTTGATTTTTTATTACTAAAGATGGCTGGGCTGAAAAATGTAAAAATACATGATATTAAACAGTGACTAGCTAGCTTCATATGTTTTTTACTTTTTATTTTTATTCTTTTTTCAGGATTTTATAGTCCTGTGGCAGGTGCATAGCCACATGGGAAAAAAATTTGATCATCACAGAAAGCTTCAATTTCTCCAATAACTTGCTTCAATCAACGGTATGAATATGCAAGCGTTAAGTAGTAATTATAAAACCCTTGTCAGAAAAGGCAAACTTTAGCACAAAAAAATTTGCAATGAGCAAGGTCTACACAGATTAGGGTGGTATAAAATAGTTACACCATGGTTTGTCCACCTATATAAGAGATAATCCACTTGCTAAAGCATTGTCTCTTTGTATAGGCGGACAAAGTATAGTATAACTATTACCTATAGGTACAAAACCTCTAAAATACAATTCCAGTTTTTTTAAAGAACTAAGCATCTTTAACACTAACAGAAACAAATCTCTTTCCCACACAAAGCAAACCAGCAAAACAGTACTGATAGAAGAATTGTTGCTTTGATTTTTCATTGCTTTTTAGTGTAAATTTAGGCTATTCAAAGCAGTTTGGGGGAACTTACCTTCCTTCTAAATCAAGATCAGCCTCATCTTGCAATGCAGCATCCAGGGCTGCTTGTATCCTTGGAGCAACAGCAGGGCCATCATAGTCTCTTGTTGTTCTGTTAGGCATGTCTAATTCCACCATTAAAATGTTCTCTCCCTGTATATAATTATAAAGAAGCATTTGAATCCAAGTCAATTTATCAGAACTACCTTAAATCCTATGGCACCCCATCCAATTTGAGTTAAATTTAAAAATTTGAATAAAGTGACTTTATTATTGAGCACAGTGCAAAAACTTTGTTAGAAGAATGGTTACCAGGCTGTCTAATCCTTGACTAATGACTTTGTTAAGCTAACAATTCCTGGATCAAATGGGCCCAAGTGTACAAGAATTTCAGCATCTAGACTTTGTCTTATCAACAAAATGTATAATACGTGCATATGGGCTGATCTCTTACCTTGAATCTAGGATTCCCACCCATGGAGGCTGCCAGCCTAGCGTACTCTGACACCGGTCTTCTGTTACCAAGAGCTGACTGTGGACGCTTGGCCATTGTCTGGGAACTGCAAACAAAATTTCAACACTGTTGTCAAGGAGAAACTTCAAACTTATGATATACCCATTTGATCATTTTGAAAATAACTTTTTGAAGATATTAAAACAAGATTTCAGGTGCAAGAAGTTTATATTCTCAGTTAACCTCATGCATAACACAATACATTAAATATGTTTTAATGGAAATGGATATATAGCCAGACCTGGAAGTAACTGCTATGCCCCTATCCCCTCCCCCCCTCCCCCCCCACAACCCTTCCCAAGCACTCTCCCCACTCCAGGTGGTAGTATTTGCCTCCCTAGTCAGATTGAGCTAATTCTCTCAGATCTCAGTACTAGGAAGGGAGCAAAATCTTTTCTGCTACAGTGAGTTCTCTTTTAATGCTATGGTAATGACATTTTTCTGAACTTCACCACAATATCTTACTTTTTATTAGCCAGAGCTCTTAGCTGCCATGTATCCTCATCCTCATTATATGTGGCACGATTCTGAATCTTGGTCTTCTCTTCACTTGGGATGAAATTCTCGATGATCAACATCCTAGTATTAAGGTAAATATGGACAGTATATATCAAGAAACTAGGTATACAAGTTACTATGAAAATACTAAGTTTTGGGACAGATTAGTTTGAGTTAAAAGCTTACGGATAAGAGTCTATTTTCCCTTTAATAACAAGCTCTATAGCAGCAGTCACTGAAACCTATCCCAAAACAAAATGAGCTGCGACACGAGAAAAACAACAAAGTGGTTGTGCGCCCAGTGCAGACTCAGATCAGCCTGGGCATCCGCCCAGTCTGATCAGAGTCTACGCTGTCCGCATAAAGGTAGCTTAGCCCCTTAGCTATACCATTTAAGCGCTTAGCAAAGAGTCTGATCAGTCTGGGCGGATGCCCAAGCTGATCTGAGTCTGCGCTGGGCACACAACCACTTTGTTGTTTTTCTCTTGTCGCGGCTCAAATATGCTGTAAAATACAAAACCTAAACTCATCATCAATACACATGACAGAGTGTTTTCCTATCAGATATTCTGACTTCTCTCACAATACTACAGATAGATGGATGGATGACTTGCGGTTTGACAGCCCTTTCAACAGTATTTTAGGCAATGGAAGGGTGACAATATACGGCTGTGTGAAATCAAACCATGTTTAGGGTTGGACACAATTCTGTCTCCAGTGGAATTCAAACCCAACCAGGAGCGGCTGTAGCGTAGTGGATAACACTCCAGACTACCAATCCAGGGGTCGCAGGTTCGATCTCCCGCTTCTCCGGTCTTTCGGATGAGACTTTAAACCGAGGTCCCGTCTCCATATGACCTCGTTGTTGGTGGGACGTTAAACCAGAGTTCACTCACTCACTCACTCAAACCCAACCTGCTATCTTAGCAGGCCAGCACTTAACTCACTATGGTAACCAGCCTCCTATTACGCTGTAAAAATCTCTTATCTCAACCTACTTAAGTTTAAGTTCTCTGGTCAGCTCATTCTGTGTTTGTTCGAGTTCTTGTCTTTCTTTCACATGTTCTTCCTGGAGATCTTGTATTTCTTGTTTTGTGGCTTGTAACTTGGCGAACAACTGTAAAACATAACATAAAATTTCTACTGCGACAAACACTCTATAGTGTAGACCCAGATCAAATGGCTCCAGTAGGAGGTCTGATCATGGTCTAAATTGTTTGCTGTTCTTCTGGCAATTAAGAATTGAAATTTGGTGTTTCTGCGATCATCGTGTGATGAAGCCAGTGGGCCAAGCTAAAATTCCACGAAGCGCAAAGCGCTTCTTGTAGAATTTTAGCGAAGACTACTGGCTTCTTCACACGATGAACCCTGAAAAATTAGATTTTTATTCTTATATTTACACTTTATTTTTATACCCTTCCTGTCCTGTTTTCATGGTAATCTAATGTAAAATATTCAAAATATGCGTCAAAGAAAAGATAGTAATGATGTAATTGGCCATTATGTTAAACAGCCCTCGCCATAACGTGGCGTCAGCTGAATGTTACTTGGACCAATTAAGGCATTCTTGTACCATAGACACTGCTTGACGACAAAGTCACAAGATCAACTGTTCATCAGTGTATGAAGCCAGTTGCTCTAAAAGGTTAACCTATGGGAAGTCAGCGGCAAGTGTAAATATTTAGAATTAAGATAACGAACATATACAGTTATTATGCTATACCCATGCATCTGCATTAGACTGTCATATAGAAAGAGTACTATTCAGCTTCTACATTTTTGATTGCAGTGAAAATATGAAGGCTTTATATGGAGTTACCTTTCTGATCTTTTTATTATTCATGTAAATAAAATGCACTATGGCATATATATACTTTTCATGCTAAAGCCAACCAGCACAAATAAAGTCTAGGCCAGCCTGCATCAATAAAGTCTTACACCAGAAAAGAGTAATATTCTCTTTGGTCTAAATTTTGTCAGTGAACTGGGCATACTCTGACCAGTCTGTGTAAAATTCAGCTGTTTCATGAAACTAAATCTTGCAACAACCCAGTGGAAGAGATAAGAAAAGTATACGGTGATAATTTTCTCCAGTTTTCAAAGAAATCACTTTTTAGGTACCAGTTTCAATGGCCTCTGCAACATGATTCTACTTATTACTCACAATCTATGCTTGTATGAAGAAATATGGGTAATTATCATTGCACTACCCATGTTATCTAGGACAACGGCTAACCTCAGAGCTCTAGATAAGAGGGAGTATTTGATGATAATTAAGGATAATTTTTTTAATTTCTCATCAAAACCATATGTTGTGACCCCTCATCTGAACTGTCTCATTGAGACGGTTCACATGAGGGGTCACAACATATGTGATTGTGCAGAATTAACAAAAATTATCCCTAATTATCACCAAATACTCCTCTTATCTGGAGCAATGTCTAACCTTCTTTAATTTCTTTGTCTTGACCTCAACCTCTTGCTGTAGTGACACGTACGTTTCCTGTAATTCTACTGCTGACTCCTCTTTTTCTTCCAACTTTTGTTGAATCTCACGCTCTACCCGCTGAAAGTAAAACATGATGATAAGTCACTTATGATGAGTTATATCAACTTATGAAACAATACAATTGAAAATTCAAGAAAATGTACAGGGCACACGTGTTCAAACCATCGTTAGCTCAACAAAGTTGTTCGTCAAGGATTCATGTAGTCTCTTTTATGTACAAATACAATTCAGTGTACTAATATTTTTGCTGAAAAAATGTGAGGAGCTTTTGCAGAGCTCCACACATATTTTTCTTTAAAAAAATGGCTTTGTTCTGGTGTACATTACATGTAATATGTTTTGTTAGATAATGGCAGTGTCCATTTTGAACAACTGGGCCCTAATCTTTGAATAAACATCATCATTCTTGGTCTGATTCACGGTCCCATGTACTAACTATCACTAGAAAATCTTTTAAATAATTCTATGACTAATAAAAACTCAATGATTAATGAGAAATATAGAGATACTTGTTATCTTGTTATCAGAGCTAAGAAATTAGTAGACCATGATAAAGTTTTGTCTTAAAAGCTGACAATGAAAACCAAATCACACGCTTTTCTCTATACCGTAATGACCCTAAAATTTCGGACACCCAAAAGTTGGACAATCACTGTTCCAAAATTCTTGTAAACTGAATTTTACACATTTTAATGCATTCAAATGATGCTTAGTGAATGGCAAACATTGTAGACCCTGATCAAACTGCTCCTTCAGGAGCAGTTTGATCTGGGTCTGCAAATGTTTGCCCAGACCTGACTGTCCGAATATTTAGAGTCATTACGGTATCTACAATTTATGCCTTACTTTTTGTTCCGCGATTTCTTTTCTTCGTTGCTCCAAGGCCCTCTGTTGTTCATTTGTGTGATCAACTATGTTGCCTCCACCCATCAGAAGCTTGCTTTCCATTGCCTAGTCAAAATACAGTCAACTCTAGATATCTCAAAGTCGAAATGTATCTCAAACTACTGATATCTCAAAGTAAATTTCCTGGAACCAGGAAATTTACTTTGAGATACCAGTAGTTTGAGATAGGGATTGAAATGTAAAGAAAATTGGGAAATGTATCCAAACTACCTTATTTGATATATGAGGGTACTTTTGAGATATCAGTGTGGTACCTCAGTCGAAGTTCATCTCAAACTATTGATATCTCGAATTAAATTTTCTGGTTCCAGAAAATTTACTTTGAGATATCAGTAGTTTGAGATAGGGATGGAAATGTTAGGGAAAGGAGGAAATGTGCCCAAATATATCATCTGGTATGAGAGGGTACTTTGAGATATCAGTGTTTGAGATGACCAGAGTCAATTGTAATAGAAGCCAAGACCACTGGTCATTTTTTTGTTAATATTTTAAGGTAGTCTCCACTTTTTATAAAGGGGAACAACTTTTGTGACTTTGTTTACTTCCATTGGTGACAAAATCTTTCCACATAGGAGTCTACTATTAAAGGAAGGAATTTTCTCTTAGGAATCCTACTATGTCTCCCACTCTGTACTCGATACATTAACAGATGCTCAAAAGAAGTCTGTAATAATCCTGATTTGGTTGGTTGATTTGATGCTTAACGTCCACGGTAAACAACTAAGGTCATGTCGGGACGGTCAGTTAACCTAACCACACTATTCCTGGGCAGGCTTAGACCTCCTAAGCGGTTAACCAGTACTAAGTGCACATACTTTCGCCAGTAACTGACATCCGCCCAGTCTAATCAGAGTCTTCATCGGGCACACATGCCACTTTGTTGGTTTTGGTGTGTCTTGACTCTTTATTTCGAAGGAGCAATAAAGAACTGTCTCATCATTATGATTAAAACTCCCTTTAACAAA
The DNA here is from genome assembly GCA_963989385.1 of Ctena decussata. Taxonomy (NCBI): domain Eukaryota; kingdom Metazoa; phylum Mollusca; class Bivalvia; order Lucinida; family Lucinidae; genus Ctena; species Ctena decussata. The sequence goes on from OZ022508.1 coordinate 37,881,574, forward strand.
TATATGGCCGAAAATGAAAATAGAAGAATTTGCAAACAGTGCAATGTCAGATGAGACCATAATGAGCATCCTCATCTGCATCTACACTGTCTGACCTCTATTTTTTTATTTCTCAGTACTGTAAAACACTTATTTTTGGCGGTTACCGAATTTTTGCGATATTGGCAGTTAAGGCAAAGAGCGCTAAAATATAAGTCCGCAAATATAATATTACATAGCTTCAATACATATACATGTACATATGCACATCATGTACGTGAGAGGTTTATTTGATGAGTATTTTCGATATTTTATACATTTCCATCAAGTTAAACTATACATTGTGACATCTATTAGAATCGCCTCGATGAGGCGATTCTAATAGATGTCATAATGTATAGTTGAAAGAATAGTAAGAAAATTGTTTCAAATGTGCATCAGATTTTCTTTATTATCTGGAGCCATGGTACATCAAGGTCGCCAAAATTAACATGCGCCAATATGTCATATTCATTTAACCGCGAAATTTTGATACCGCAGATATTAAGTGTTTTACAGTATGATACAGCGTGAACAAAACATTTTTCTGAATTTTTGTAGATGTTATTTTTGTTGTGTGCTTTTTTTTCTGGCGCTTTAAGGATTAATTGCAGTTCTGAAGTCTACCTTGATTTTTGAAGCTAAAGCATCTCTGTTCTCCTTTTCTTTACTCAACGTCGACTGTTTGTCTTGTAATTCTGACAAAAATCTGTCTTTTTCCTGGAACAACAACATAAACCATATTTAATTTCAGTATTGAGACAACTTATTCTTATAGTGTGCTGCTAAATTTTGACCAGGCCAAGTTTACTTGAAACACAGAATTAAATGACTTGAGACTAAGCATCTAAAGTTTCTGTTGAAAGCTTTCAGGTTGTAATGTCATGCTCCAATACTAATGACATCATAGATCTGTTACCACAGCAACTTAGAGTTCATACTGATGTCAAAGAGACATCATTCTGCCAAGGTACCAAGCACACCAGTAGGTAATTCCATATTTGCTATGGTAACAGATCTATGACATCATCTCACTTATAATTTGAGAGAAGCATGGCATACAGTGTATATAGTTGCTTGGTAATAGATCTATGACATCATCTCAATAATTTTAGAGGAGCATGGCCTACAGTGTATGCCATGCTCTTCTCCAGTTATAAGTGAGATGGTACCTGAAATTCATACAATGGAAAAGTGTGATTTTCTAAAACCTATAATTCAGTCTCAGATAATTTAAATCTGTGTTTTTACTGCAACGTGTCAACAGGAATTTCAGTACTGAGTAAAGCTGTGTACAGACAAAGTGAGTGTAAAGCCAATTAACTTACTGACTGTAACATATTATGATTATTGAGAATATCTTGTTTCTCCTCTTCAAGCTGAGCTTGTTGTTCTTGCATGTAGGCCTCGGCATCCTCTTCACTGTATATAATAAGGGAGTGGAGCGATAGAGAGAAGGCAATATTAATTTCTAAAGGCTGTGTAGAGACAAAGTTTGAAAGAGTTATGATAGGCGAGTGGAGAGGTGGAAAGAGGGAAATATCAAATACAAAGTAAGAGTTAATTTGAGTAACTTACCGACTGTAACATATTATGATTATTGAGTATAGCCTGTTTCTCCTCCTCAAGCCGAGCTTGTTGCTCCTGCATGTAGGCCTCGGCATCCTCTTCATTATCTTGCCCTTCTTCTTCATCTTCTTCTTCAGAACCACTGATTATCTCCCCTGCAATGACAGTGAGAGATGTCATGAAGGTACTGTCAACTCTCAATATCTCCAACACCAGGGGCCGTATTCATAAAGCCACTTAAGTGGACAAAGACTGTTCCTCCAGACCAAATTTCATAGTTGTAGGGAATCTCCTTCAAAGAAATTTAGCCTTAGCAACAGCATAGCAACCACTTAAGTCGTTTTATGAATACGGCCCCAGTATTTCAAAGTACCCTCATATCAGAGAATAAAGTTTGGCCACATTTTATACATAGAGGATCTTACATGAGTGCTCATGTATTATTGAATTTATTAAACGAGTTGGGGAAAAAGATAAGATGCGAGGCTATGCCGAGCATCTTATCGCTTTTCCCAACGAGTTTAATAAATTCATGTAGTATTGAATTTATTAAATGAGTTGGGGCAAAAGATAAGATGCGAGGCTATGCCAAGCATCTTATCACTTTTCCCAACGAGTTTAATAAATTCAATAATACAGGAGCACGAAAGCAAAATTCTATTTATCATATGACACTAAAATCGCATTTCATTAGCAAATTTTGCATTAAAACGTCATGATTTCCCCATTAGAAAAAACGATGTTTTTAAGGACGTCAACGCATAACGCTATAACGCTAATTTGTATATTTAATCCACTAGTGTATTATCGATTTTAATGCATGGCTTTATTACACTCTCAGATGCGACCTGTTCCTGTCCTCTTCCTTACCAACTCTGTGTCTGTATTGTTTCCAGCAAAAGTGGAGCCATAGTGCCCGCCTATATTACGATCATGAATCAAACCATTTTCGGCAGAAACATAGTCTGGTCTCAATGAACGAGTGCTAGTATTCAGCTCACCTACAATTATACTACTGTCTTGTAAATGTTCTATGATGTCAGGCCCAGAGTGCCGGTCTGCACGTCCACTGTCAATGATATTGCCCTGCGCAGTCATTGGTTCTTGTCTGTGTGTCTGTGGTCTGTTTGTTGGATCGGTGTCCGACCTACATGTGTCTGATTGAACTGGCACATTACTGGGGCCATAGTGCCAGTCTGCATGGCCACTATGACTGTAAGAACCCTGTACAGGCTCAGGTTCTTGTCTGAGTGATTGAAGTCGATTTGTAATATCTGTGCCCGATCTACGTCTGTCGAATGGGACCCGTGGTATACTGGGGCCATGGTGCCTGTCCACACTTCCATTCTGACGAAAGAAGGCCTGTGTAGGCACAGGCTTTTGTCTGTGTATCTGAGGTATGTTTGTTAGATCAATGTCCGATCTATGGGTGCCTGGTTGGACTCGTAGTTCACTGGGGTCATAGTGCTGGTTTGTATTGCCAATGTGAATGACAGAGCTCTGTGCAGGCACAGGTTCTTGTCTGAGTGGTTGAGGTCTGTTTGTAATGTCTGATGGGACTCGTAGTGCACTGGGGTCATAGTACCGGTCTGCATTGCCATTATGAATGACAGAGCCTTGTGCAGACACAGGTTCTTGTCTGAGTGGTTGAGGTCTGTTTGAGATGTCTGTGTCTGTGCATGTGTTTGGTGGGACTTGTAGTACAGTGGGCTCATAGTACCGGTCTGCAATGTCATTGTCACTGAAACAGCCTTGTGCAGGCCCAGTTTCATGTCTGAGTGCCTGAGGTCCGTTTATAAGATCTGTGTCCGTTTGTAGAACATGGTGCCCATAGTGCCGGTCTATACCGCTGTCACGCCTTTCTGCAATTGATACTGGTGTGGGAATGTAACGGTTGTGTGTCTGTTTGTCTTGGTGGTCTTCCATTATTGCGGACTTGAAAGTGTGTGTAGTCTGGCTGGAAACAGGTGATGCAGTAACTTCCTCTTGCCTTGTCGCGTCTTTACTGATAGCTACATATTTTACGGCAGTGTTTGCTGTGTATGGTGGTTGTTGGTCTGCTTTACTGATTTGTGTGGATGTGCAAATCGTGTCTGCGTCTGCTGTTTGCGTGTCACGAATAATGTAAGAGCTAATCGCTTTCATGCTGGACTCCATAGGCTTCAGTGAACTGAGAACATTTTCTGAGTTTTGATTCGCATTATCACATATAGTTTGCATTAAGTCCTTCTGACTCTCTTGAAATTTAACCATCATCTCGGCCATGATTTCTCGCATGCTACGCATATCTCTGCTATACCTACTTTGTCTGACATTACCATACTGCTTTGAATTATCTTTATATCGCAACAATATTTCTTCTTCTTTGCAAGAGCTCTCATGTTTTTCTTCTATTCTATATGACGGTGAATTTGCTCCCCTTTCCCCGTCATCGTCATCATGATCATTTCCAACCACAAATGAGTCTTCCTGTCTGCTCCCCTCTTCTGAGCCCGAGTCATTGTCGGTCTCCAGATCAGACTGCACAGCATTTTCACCATCTCCGTCACTGCAGCCTATGCAAGCTGAAGATCTATTTAGCTTCCTTTTCAGTCCTTGGGGCATGCTTTCTCTTGTGGTGTGTGAAGCCTAGTGTTGCTATCTTTGTGTGTGTTTGTATCGTATTGCTAATTGTTATTCTATTTCAGTTTTATTCTGTCGTAAAGAGCTATCAATCTGAAGTAATAGAATCAAATTCCGGCGCGAGTTCGTATACTCTTGATATATTTTTTTTTTGGTTAAAAAAAACTTGCCACTTCTGAACACCAAAAATGTAATGACCGAGCGGTTACACTTGCCGTCCGACTGACGCAACTCCCTACAATTCTCGGGTTTGACAAAGACTCAAGCCACTAACTGTTAACTAATTTTAATAACAATTATTTTCTTTAAAAATTAAGAGCATTATCTTAAGCAGCGCTTGGCTTGAAAGAATAATATTTCCCCCTACCTCAATTTATTGCCTTTAACTCTAAAACTCCGTGTTTGAATCCCAGAAACGTAAACCCGATCCAACGCTAAAAAACACAACTGCTCTCTACCAGCACAAAAAGCATTTGACCCAAACCAACCGCTGCTTATATACCCAACACATACCCAACGAACAATCTGCTGAAATCAGCACCCAACACGTCGAATTCCAACTCCCAACGCGCTGGTTAGCGGTTGGGACGTCGGGATCCCAACGCGTCGGGTGACGAAACCAGCAAACCCAACAAGAAGCGCGTTGGGAAAACGATGTACTTGGTGACCCTTTGCAATTAAATGGCCGAACTATTATCAATAATTACCTATATATCTTGGGAAGTCACACAAAATATAGATTCTTTAGTCTACTTTGAATTTGTCCGCCAAAGTAACTACTACTGGGTCACCAGGATAAACTATTTATATCGATTTGATCTAAAAATAATTACATATTACTTGCAGTCAATCGATATTACACTTAAAGTACAACGTTAGGTTCATATGGTTCAAATGCACTTCACAGAAAAGGTGCCGTCTTAAATGGAGAAAAATAAAGTATGAAAAGGGCTCCGAAACGGAACACTAAGAACACTGTGAAGCTAATAAGGAAATGTATATATATAAGAGGGAACTGTCAACAGTACGACTCTACAGTAATATAATTACAATTTAATAATTTGAAATATAATCAAGATGCATTTTCATGCCACAAGATACCGTCTATTATCTATGCAATAAATACTTACACAATCAGGTCATCTTTAGCCAACTACACATATAACTGACACTTTTTATGCACATCACTTTAACCCCTTGGTGGTTAAGTGACATATCCATGGGCAAATGGTGTCGCTAATCGCCCAGTCGACAGGAATTATTGTGTTCAAAGTTTGAAAACTGACCACTGTTAAGTCATAATGACTTAATGAAAATGTCATACTAATGGCATAAGAACTGCAAAGATTCAGACCAGCATGCACATCAGCACAGTTCAATTAGACTTTCTGCTGTTCACACCTGGCCAGAATTAGAAAGATGTCCACAAAGTGGCCCACAAACACCATAAGCCTGTTTCTGTGCCTGACTGCATACTGCCTAAGCATTTCTCATTCTGCTTATGTTCCCTTCTATTCCAGTTTGTGGCTGTTCTGAATGTTTCAGAACTGTTAAACAAGGGCTTCGCAAGCGGCGCATAACACGCCCGTTTAAATGTCATAAAGCAGTTACAAAATGAACAAGATTGCTTACAAAAGGATAGACAGGCAGATAAACAGGGGCAACCACTCTATAATTAATGAATGCAACATTATTTAAATATTTAACACATCAAATACTGCTAGTATACCAAAAATCAGCTTCCAAGGTAAGTTTCTTGTCTAAGTCATACAAGGGAGATAAACTAAATATACTAGATATACCATTTTTGGTTCTATTACATTCCCTTGGCATGATCATATCACCATTAAGTTGTATTAAAATATGAGTTAGAGTAAACAGGAAATTTATGCAAGGGCAGATAATTCATTAAGCCAGAGTTGTGGTTCTTGTTCAGGATACATTGCCCCATTATTATACACATTCCTACAACGCTTCATTCTAATATTTCAAAAGGTTCAGGAGATATGGAGTGAATGAGAAACACCTAAAAATACTAGTCAAATGGAGGTTACTCCAAAATTAAGAAAGGGGGAGCAACCATTCTTATATATGACACATTGTATTGTGATCATGCACATTGCTATAAAGTTTCATCATGATATTCCAAACAGTTACCAAGTTATGGCATGCACAAGATAAGTATACACAAAAATAGCCTAAAAGTACTAATGAAAAGGATGTAACTCTAAAACGAAGGAAGGGAGAGCAGCCATTGTTGTACGCGACACATCGTTAGGATTTCATACACATTGCTATGAAGTTTTATAAAGATACCCCAAAGGGTTATGTAGTTATGGCGCGTACAAGAGTTACAAGGAAACAAGAGGCCCACGGGCCACAAAGCTCACCAGATCTCTAGCTCAAAATTGCTATCAAATTTGTAAAGGCTCAGAATCGCTGTCAATTCGTACAGGCTAATACAAAATATACAACTACAAAGTCTCAGTCTGACAGTCTGTTGAGTTGCTAACAAAATATATAACTATTTTCCATATATTGATTGCACTAAATGCCATTTTTTAATTTTCCAAATTGCAAGTCAATGCAAACCTAAGTTGCCATAGCAACCAAATTAAAGAGAGGATTTTATAAAATAAACAAAACCCATAAATTTTCAATCATTCTGCCTTAGGATACTACTATAACAGATAAAATCTGGACCTTATCCGCCCAGTGGCTTCTGAGGAGATATTTTTTTTTAAGTATTTTTTCCCCATTTTTTTGCATTTTGGTTTCCATGGCAACCAATAAAAGGAGCAGTGGGCAAAAAAAAAAAAAAAAACACATAGCTAATAAGAGACTTCTCAAGGAACAATCTATAAAAGTTTTGTCAACATATATGCAATGGCTTGGCAGTAAATGCCATTTTTCAATTTTCCCCATTTTATGACAATGTAACTCTAAGTTGCTATAGCAACCGAACTAAATGCCTGATTTTCATAAAAAGCATAAACTTTCAATCCCCCAGCCCAAGGATGCCACAGATGAAATCTGGGCCTTATTGGCCTAGTGGCTTAAGAGAAGATACTTTTTGAAATATTTTTTTACATATTTTTTACATTTCGGTTTCCATGGCAACCAATAAAAGGAGGACTGGGCCAAAAAAACATATAGCTGATAGAAGACATCTCAAGGAACATTTCTATAAAAGTTTTATTAACATATCTGCAATGGCTTGGCAGAAAATGCCATTTTTCAATTTTCCCCATTATAAGTCAATGGGAACTCTAAGTTGCCATAGCAACCAAACTAAAAGGCCAATTTTCATAAAAAACACAAACTTTCAATCCCCCATCCCAATGATGCCTTCAGAGGAGATGTCGTTTAAAAGTGTTGACGGACGACAGACGACGACGACAGACGATGACGACGACAGACGACGACGACGGACCAGTGCCTATCCTATAAGCTCCCCCGGAGCCTTCGGCTCTGGTGAGCTAAAAATTAATCAAAAGGGCATAACTTCGAAACTAAGAAAGAGGGAGCAATCATTCTTGTATGCGACACGTTCCCTAATACATATGCCTACCAAATTTCATGAAGATATCCCAAATGGTTACTGAGTTATGACGCATACAAGAATATTAACGGATGGACGGACAGACGGACGGACAGCGCCACGACATAATATGTCCGTTTTTTCAAAACGGGCGTATGAAAATGAGATAAAAGAAAAGAACTTTTTCTATTTTCTTATTTCACCTTTCTTTATTTGTTTTTAACAGCTTCTGTAAACTTGAATACACTAAAATTATTTTTGCTCCTGTGTCAAAGGAAAACAGCCATGACTAAAGAAGGCTAAATAATTATTTCCTGAAATAGATGCAAATAGCCAAATTTGTCAATTTGAATAACAGATAAACTAAACAAAATGCTGTGATCTCTATCAGCTTGCATTATGAAGTCTGACTAATAGATTAGATTATTGCTTTTATCAAATTTCAAAACAATGCATACCATCCTCATTTCTTCTAACCCTCTTCTTCTTTTTCTTCTCTCTAGGTCCTCCTTTCCCTTGAAGACGCCCTTTTAACCTAAATGACATATTATTTTTTATTAAAAATGACCCAATTTTGTTAGCCAATGTGACGTTTGATTTACAAACATACTGTACGTAAAAATTCTGCCATTTTTTGCTGAAAAAAATGTAAGGAGCTTTTGCACTGCAAAAGCACCTAACACTTATTCAGCCAAAAATATAAGTGCACTTTATTTCTATGTGTACCAGCAGTATTAATGAATTCTTGACTAAAGACTTTGTTAAGCTTACAATGTATGTTATGTTACAATGTATGTTTGAACAGCCAGGCCCAGCTGTATTTTTTTAAATAAGGCTAAGATATTAAGATATTTAAGTGACAAAATCAGGAATTCAGGCAAAGGGGTACACCAACATGTACATCCCCCCCAACCCCTTATTTCTACAAAGGGAAGCAACTTTTGAGACTTCCTGTTTGCTTTCTCGGATGAAGAAGCACTTCCTATGGACCAAAGTCTTTTCTTCTAAAGCTGACCCTTGGGAAATGCGGGAAAATGGAAATGGCAAAGTTGTTTCCCCTCAAAGTGTAGCTATTCCGGTCATTATCAGCAAACCCAGAAAACAACCAGATGAAACTACAAAGCCCACTCAAAATTTTTTCTTATCGCCAACCAGCTGTTCAGATGTATTACATCTAAACTGTCAGATTTGTTGCCCAAAGTAAAAATACACTGATCGTAACATGGTTACATGCATGCTCTCAAGCTGGTTTAATCATAAGGACAGGTTTTCGCAGTGGTGGTTGTGTCATGACAAGGGCCATTCAACCTGTAACAGACCCCATCCTGACTCCCCAGGTTTCTTGCTGTTATACAATTGTTGGAAATAAAATACTGTTACCCTAATGTGTTTAAATATTGGAACACAAAAACAACCATTAATTTTCCATTTGGGGCAAATGGAAAATTACTGGATTTAGGTGTCCAAATATACTGGGCAAAACAAGTTAGGGATCAAATATTTGACTGAAGCTTAAATCATGAAAAATAAATTATCCAAAAATAATTTTCTTCTGCTCCATGCAGCTGTCAAAGCGGCACAGGACTGCATGAACAAGTAGCCCAAAGGGCAACAATTGCTCACCTGAGAGACATTGTAAACCTATAGGGATATTTAAGATGCTCAAGGGCAGCTAACTCCACAGTCAGTGATCCAATCAGGCTGAAAATTAAACTCATCCAAAACATTATGTATGCCCTCATTTAATATATGCAAGTATCCGATCAACAGCACAATATCCAGAGCTGTCAAGGGCAGCTAACTTCGTAGTGGTTGGCCAGATCTGGCCAAAATTTGAACTTGTTTAAGATATTATGCATTTCCTCATTACCTGCAAGTTTGAAAAGGATCGGATCAGTAGAAACCAAGAAAAAGTGGCGACATTGATTTTTTGGATGCTCAGGGCAGGTACTCCATAGTCAGTGGTGGGATCCAGCCGAAATACTAACTAATCCAAGCTTTTATGCATATCCTCATTACCTGCAAGTATGAAGAGGATCCGATGAAAAATGAAAATGTGATGACGTTGTTTTCTCCATTATAAGACTATGGGATTTTTTTCAAACACTCAAGTGCAGCTAACTCCGTAGTCTGTGCTCGAATCCGGCCAAATTTCGAACTCATCCAAGCTCTTATGTATGTCATCATTACCTGCAAGTATGATAAGGATCTAATCAAAAACCTTGACTGCAGCATCCTGAAAGTCAAACTTGCTCGAGATATTGTCATGCCCTACATTTGTGTGAATTTATTTTAAAATCCGTTGAGAAATGTAGGTGCTAGAGCGATGACAAAGTTTTTCTAAAAATAGCCACAGTGACCTTGACCTTGGGTACAGCATCCTGAAAGTCGAACTTGCTTGAGATATTGTCATACCCTACATTTGTGTCAAGTTATTTCAAAATCCATGGAGAAATGAAGGTGCTAGGGCGATGACAAAGTTTTTCTAAAAATAGCCACAGTGACCTTGACCTTGGGCACAGCACCCTGAAAGTCGAACTTGCAAAACCTTGACTGCAGCATCCTGAAAGTCAAACTTGCTCGAGATATTGTCATGCCCTACATTTGTGTGAAGTTATTTTAAAATCCATTGAGAAATGTAGGTGCTAGAGCGCTGACAAAGTTTTTCTAAAAATAGCCACAGTGTCCTTGACCTTGGGCACAGCATCCTGAAAGTCGAACTTGCTCGAGATATTGTCATGCCCTACATTTGTGTGAAGTTATTTTAAAATCTGCTGAGAAATGTAGGTGCTAGAGCGCTGACAAAGTTTTTCTAAAAATAGCCACAGAGACCTTGACCTTGGGCGCAGCATCCTGAAAGTCGAACTTGCTCGAGATATTGTCATGCCCTACATTTGTGTGAAGTTATTTTAAAATCCGTTGAGAAATGTAGGCAATAGAGCGATGACAAAGTTTTTCTAAAAATATGTGATGAGGTTGTTTTCTCCATTATAACACTATGGGATTTTTTTCAAACGCTCATGGGCAGCTAACTCCGTAGTCTGTGCTCGAATCCGGCCAAATTTCGAACTCATCCAAGCTCTTATGTATGTCATCATTACCTGCAAGTATGATAAGGATCTAAGCAAAAACAGTTGAGAAAACGTGATGACGCCATTTTCCCCATTATAACCCTATGGGATTTTTTTCAAACGCTCAAGGGCAGCTAACTCCGTAGTCTGTGCTCGAATCCGGCCAAATTTCGAACTCATCCAAGCTCTTATGTATGTCACCATTACCTGCAAGTATGATAAGGATCTAATCAAAAACAGTCGAGAAAACGTGATGACGCCGTTTTCCCCATTATAACCCTATGGGGGCTATCTGTTGCCATGGAAACCAGAGTTCTGAGCTGATCGGCACCAAAACCTAATGCAGCCTTTCCCCCACCCCAATGATGCTTCAGATAAAATTTGATTGCAATCGGCCCACTGGTTTCTGAGATATTTATGTTTGAAAATGTTGACGGACCCACGGACCCACGGACGGACGACGGCTCGACTCCCATCCTATAAGCTCACCTCTGAGCCTTCGGCTCAGGTGAGCTAAAAATATCGGGTCACCTGACACACCAGTAGAGACGAATAAACAGATATACCCCAAAACTGAAGTGAAAATTGGCATCACAACAAAATTGATTGCCCGTGATTCTTGGCTTTGTTCATGCAAAACCAGTCCTAGTGCTCATTGGTATCTCTTAGGGTATAAATAACTGCATGGCGGCTACTAGGTGTTCTTTTGGTAAAGGGCTAGAGGCTCATTTGGGGACTCGTTTGCCATTTTTCATGAAAGGCCTGAATTAGCTCTCGAGGAGTTTCCTGAAGCCTCTGGAGATTAAAACTGGTGTTTTGTAACATCTGCCAAGCATGTGCAATCAGATTTAAAACTTGGGATTAACTAGACTTGTCCATACAGATGATAGTCTCTGTCCCAAGCTACTGGTTCATCACAATAACACTGTGAGGACGCACATTGTTTGTCCACTGAATGATTTAATCGGCCAATTTCAGTGAAATCTGTAAGAAACAGACATTACACAGCTAATTTGCGCACTGGCATGCTGGTAATGAGGCCAGGATTGATGAGATTCCATAGAAATGCGAGGCGACAGTCGGCAAAAAGTGACAAAAATTGGAAGCTGGATCATTGGACACTTGATCTTTTAACAGATGAGTCAGATTAGTATGTAGATATTAACGATGATTGGAGAAGGTGTGACGCCTGCCAGGTACACGTCTTGTAGACTATGAATGAAATTGTGTTGCGGAATATGACATGTCTCGAGGGGGTTGGGTGATGGTATGGTACAGCATCTGGATTGGCAGCTGTGTGGACTTGCGCAAGCCAGACAGAGGCGCTCTGTTGGTGTTCGAGTTAGGAATGGCACGTTTTATCCAATTACGAGACCGTTTGTTGAAGTGTTTGGCGATGACATCATTGAATCGCACGGCAAATGTGGTGGACCAGTACCAACGGATAGAAACAATCGCCCACATTGACATGTCAATTTGATCACAAGTTTTAAATCCAATTCAGCATTCTTTGGACATGTTACTCTGCCAACTCTGATCACAAGAGGTGTCTTGAAAGTCAAGGAGAGCTCATTTGAGCCTTTCGAGAAAAATGGCAAGCGAGTCCCTAAATGGGCCTCTCGGAATTTACCAGAAGCATACCGAGTGGCTTTTATGCAGTAATTCTGGCCCTTAGAGGTCAATATGAGAGCTGAAAATGATTTTGCATGGATAAAGCCAAAAATAATGGACATTCAGTTTTGTATTAATGCCAGTTTTCACTTTAATTTTAGGGGTATGCCTGTTTATTCATTTCTGCTGGTGTCTCACGTGATCAGATTCTAATATGTATCATGCAATCCTGTGCAGCATTGTCAGATGTATTCAACGGAAGAAAATGATTTTTTGAAAATCACTTTTTTTCCAAAAAAAACCCAGAGGACCAATGGTCCTGTAGCTCACCTGACACTTGGTCCTGGTATATATTTTAATGCTTTTATACATGTATATAGCACCAGGGCAGGGGCAGATAGCCCCTCTCCCTTGGGGATTAATGCTGAGTCCCAATTCTATATACCAAGCCACAAGGTCACAGGGCCTTTGTTTCTGGACAAAGATTTCTGAAGGGTTTTTATCATACATAGGCGTGGTGGCCACCATGTTCATGTGACCATGACCATCTGAACAAACTTCGATTCCTTTGACCCAGTATAAAAGCTCCATATGAAATACAGTAATCATTTGTATAAACTATGATGGGCCTGAGTGCCCAATGCTACATACTGGTACCAAGTTTCAAGGTTATAGACCTTTCGGTTCTCGAGAAAAAGACGTTTGAAGATGTTTTACCATATATGGGCATGGTGGCCATCTTGGTCAAGTGACCAAGACCATCTGAACAAACTATGGTTCCTTTAAGCCGGTGAAGCTCCATGTGAAATATGTCTTCAATTGACCCCAGTGGCCTCTGAGAAGATGTTTGAAAATGTTGACGGGTGACAGAATCTCAATGACCTTGTACAAAAGTCAAAGAATGACCTTGACCTTTAACAACAAAATATCTTCATCTGGTCATTTAGTCAACCATATATACCAAATATTGTACCTTAGACTTAAATAGTTTCTGAAAAATCCACTGTTTAAGCATTTTGCCATATAAAAGCCTACATAATGTACCAAAGTTGACAGTGTCATAAATTAGGTCAAGGTCAATGCACAATCATTTGTATAAACTATGATGGGCTTGAGTGCCCAAAGCTACATACCAAGTTTCAAGGTCATACGCCTTTTGGTTTTGGAGAAGAAGATTTTGAAGGGTTTTCACCATATACGGGCATGGCGGCCATCTTGGTCAAGATCCCGAGAACAAACTTTTATTCCCCGATCACACTTAGACTCCATATGAAATTTTGCTTCAATCAGACCAGTGGTTTCAGAGGAGAAGATGTTTTGAAAATCTTGATGACGGACAGACCGACAAACTGACCTTGACCTTCAGTGACATGATAGCTTCATCTGGTCATTTAGTTGACCATATATACACCACATATTGTACCTTAGACTAAAATAGTTTCTGAGAAATCCACTGTATAAGCCTTTTCCCATATAAAAGCCTAACGTGCTAAAGTTGACCATGTCGTAAATAAGGTCAAGGCCAATGCAAGGTCATTATTTGTATAAACTATGATGGGCTCGCATGCTCATTGCTACATACCAAGTTTCAAGATCATACGCCTTTTGGTTCTGGAGAAGAAGATTTTCCAAGGGTTTTTACCATATATGGGCATGGTGGCCATCTTGGTCATGTGACCCAAACCCCGGGTATAAACTTAAGTTCCCCTATCCCACTGAGACACCATATGAAATTTGGCTTCAATCTCCCCAGTAGTTTCAGAGGAGAAGATGTTTGAAAATCTTGATGACGGACAGACCGACAAAATGACCTTGACCTTCAGTGACATAATAGCTTCATCTGGTCATTTAGTTGACCATATATACCACATATTGTACCTTAGACTTAAATAGTTTCTGAGAGATCCACTATATCAGCGTTTTCCCATATAAAAGCCTAACATACCAACGTTGACCATGTCGTTAATTAGGTCAAGGTCAATGCAAGGTCATCATTTGTACAAACTATGATGGGCTCGCATGCCCAAAGCTACATACCAAGTTTCAAGGTCGTAGGCCTTTTGGTCCTGAAGAAGAAGATTTTTGAAAGTTTTTTACCATATATGGGCATGGCTGCCATCTTGGTCATTTGACCCAGACCCCGGGTATAAACTTTCGTTCCCCCATCCCACTGAGACTCCATATGAAATTTTGTTTCAATCACCCCAGTGGTGTCAGGGGAGAAGATGTTTGAAAATCTTGACGATGGATGGTCCGACAAAATGACCTTGACCTTTAGTGACATGATATCTTCATCTGGTCATTTAGTTGACCATGTATACAACATATTGTACCTTAGACCTAAATAGATTCTGAGAAATCCACTGTTTAAGCATTTGCCCATATAAAAGCCTAACGTACCAAAGTTGACCATGACGTAAATTAGGTCGAGGTCAACGCAAGGTCATCAATTGTATAAACTATGTTGGGCCCACATGCCCGATGCTACATACCAAGTTTCAAGGTCATAGGCCTTTTGGTTCTGTAGGGAAAGATTTTTGAAGGGTTTTTACCGTATATGGGTGTGGCGGCCATCTTGGTCAAGTGACCCAGATACCACGAACAAACTTTTGTTTCCCATGGAGGCTGCAAATGAAATTTGGCTTCAATTGGCCCAGTGGTTTCAGAGGAGAAGATGTTTGAAAATCGTGACGACGGATGGTCCAACGGAATGACCTTGACCTTTCCACGAACAAACTTTCGTTTCCCCAACCCATGGAGGCTGCATATGAAATTTGGCTTCAATTGGCTCAGTGGTTTCAGAGGAGAAGATGTTTGAAAATCTTGACGAAGGATGGTCCGACAAACGGACCTTGACCTTCAGTGACATAATATCTTCACCTGGTCATTTAGTCGACCATGTATACCAAGTATTAAACCTTAGAATTAAATAGTTTCTGAGAAATCCACTTTTTAAGCGTTTTCCCATATAAAAGCCTAACTTAACAAACTTGACCATACCGTAAATTAGGTCAAGGTCAACGCAAGGTCATGATTTGTATAAACTATGATGGGCCCGCATGCCCGATGCTACATACCAAGTTTTAAGGTCATAGGCCTTTTGGTTCTGGAGAAGAAGATTTTTGAAGGGTTTTTACCATATATGGGCGTAGCGGCCATCTTGGTCATGTGACCCAGATACCGCAAATAAACTTTCGTTTCCTCAACCCATGGAGGCTGCATATGAAATTTGGCTTCAATCTGACCAGTGGTTTCAGAGAAGAAGATGTTTGAAAATCTTGACGACGGATGGTCCGACAAAATGACCTTGACCTTCAGTGACATAATATCTTCATCTGGCTGCATATGAAATTTGGCTTCAATCAGACCAGTGGTTTCAGAGAAGAAGATGTTTGAAAATCTTGACGACGGATGGTCCAACAGAATGACCTTGACCTTTCCACGAACAAACTTTCGTTTCCCCAACCCATGGAGGCTGCATATGAAAATTGGCTTCAATTGGCCCAGTGGTTTCAGAGGAGAAGATGTTTGAAAATCTTGACGATGGATGGTCCGACAAAACGACCTTAACCTTCAGTGACATAATATCTTCATCTGGTCATTTAGTCGACCATGTATACCAAGTATTAAACCTTAGAATTAAATAGTTTCTGAGAAATCCACTTTTTAAGCGTTTTCCCATATAAAAGCCTAACGTACCAAACTTGACCATATCGTAAATTAGGTCAAGGTCAACGCAAGGTCATGATTTGTACAAACTATGATGGGCCTGCATGCCCGATGCTACATACCAAGTTTTAAGGTCATAGGCCTTTTGGTTCTGGAGAAGAAGATTTTTGAAGGGTTTTTAACATATATGGGCGTGGCCGGAACAAACTTTCGTTCCCCCGAGCTAGGTAGGCTCCATATGAAATATGGCTTCAATCGGCCCAGTGGTTTCAGAGGAGAAGATGTTTGAAAATGTTGACGATGGACGGACGACGGACGGACGGAAGACGGATGCCTGGCTATACTATAAGCTCACCTATGAGCCTAAAGGCTCAGGTGAGCTAAAAATCAGTCTAATGTTTGATCCTTAACTTTTTTTGTCCGGTATACTTAAAGCACATTTGGGTAAAATGTGTATATCTTTTCATGTGGCATTTATACTCAGTAATGTATATTCTAATTTATTTAGAACAACCTTAACCAGTCGATAAGATGACATAATCACATCTGGTAGCAATTCCAGGAACACGTGACTATGAAGAATTAAAATCGCGTGATATCATGAAAACTGAAGATTCTGATAAGATTATTTTTATGTTACATCTCAGATATACCTGGCAATTTCTTCCTGGAACTCTCTTAATAAGGCATCTTTAGGATCCTCGTTGATCTTAGGCTTGTTCTTGATGTTCTTCGCCCTGTTAGCATATCTGCAAATAGAAGTAGAAAGACAATATTAAGGTGCATAGGCGTACCTTCATGTTTTTCTACCATTTTTTCACAGGGAATACAACTTTTGTGACTTCCTCTTTGCTTCCCTGGACTAGGTAGCCCTTTCAAAATGTTGTGGTCAACTCTTAAATTAAAGAAAAGACTCTGCTCCTAGAGCATTCAGAAATAAGAAAAAATCTCTATCTGGAGCTCTGAGTCAGAATATTTTAGAAATAATGTAAATACTTGTACCTTAAACAAATAACACAATACTTTAACCATTTTTATGGAAAGTATTCAGGCTGTTTGGTTTTCTTTCTTTTCAGTTTGTTTTTGTTTGGATCATACTTTTGCCACAGAAATGTATAGATTTAGTAGTTTTATATGTGATAGATACCATGGACTCATTCAGCATACTGTAAATCAATGCAAAATCTCTATTTAAATGCACCTATGAATATAATATGTCATCTGATAAACCAGATTGGATTAACCTGACTATTTGCAATAGAGTATCCTGTGATACACTGTATTTACTCAGTCATAAGCAAGGGCTTTCCCTTCCAACCTATATCCAGATCTAGATGTTTGAGAATGTTTTGGAAGAGAAAACCCCATTTCATAACAGAGTTACAGAAGACCAATTTACATATCCGCAGTAATTTTGGATTGAGAAACACCCATCTATCACCAAATAAATATGGTCATTTCAAAAAGCCAAAGTTATTACGGAACTTCCCATTGGCTGACGTCTGGTGTGCTCTCCTGTCTTAAAGCAAAATAAATAGTGTACAGCAGCCCACAGGGCCTGATGAGAGGTAAAGGATGGGGTGTTCATGAAAACTGCAAATGCTAAACTGGTTAGCCAACAAATTCATTAAAGGAATGAATTTTATTCTTGTGGATTTTATGGATGTGTAAACGCCAGTGAATCACTCACAAACTTAACATCAAGCCCTTTGGGCTTGATTCAGTGTGTGAGTGATTCACTGGCGTTTACATATTGATAAAAAGCACAAAAATAAAATTCATGTCTCAAATTCCAACTCGACCATCTTTTTCTCAAAATTGTCAGCTATAGTAAGTATCTTAGAAATCGCCGCCTTGAAAATAGTTCCAAATAGTTCCAGATTTCTGGCTCATGGGGTTTATCGAAATATAAACGCTGTTTTCTGTTCGCTCTTCACCAATCAAAATGCCCAAAACTAGTATAAGTAAGCTGAGTTGGAATTATTACCTGAGAGTACTCAAAGTTTCATCATAATTATAACTGGCTGGACCAATATTAGCTACCATGACAGTCTTTGCATTGCCGCCCAAGGAATCTGAAAATACAAGTTATCTTAAAAGTTTTAAACACTGGGACAAATAGGTAGGTCTAAGCAACAGTGCAGACCCAGATCAGACTGCTCCTAGAGAAGCAGCCTGATCAGGATCTACTTTGTTCGCCATTCCATCTGCATCTCTCGGATGTATTTACAAAATCTATGTCTGCAAAATTTAAAAACTTGCTTAGCCTACACAGTTTGTGAATTTGACTGTTTTCATTTTTTGGCTCTTTGAAGGCTGTACTGCACATAACAAAAGAATTGTAGCAGCATAGTTATATTTTGCTATATGTATTTTACATTGCTTTCAATTTCTGAACAAGATAATTACTAAATTCAAAATGTACCTTACTGCAGTATCAATGTTACTGCAATTAACAACAGGTCGTAAATATGTTTGTTACTTGATCATAAATACATTGATAAAGCAGCAAAAATAAAAATGCATGAATACAGTGTTACACTGACTTATACCGACGTTAAGTCAATGAAAAGTCCAACCAAGCTCTTTTCTGTTTTCAGCATACACAGAACTCTTCATATACACCATATTTACTTGATCATCAGACAGAGGGTTTCTTTTTCAGAACAACTCAAAATCTAGATCCATCTTGTAGGTTGGATCTAGATTTTTGGTTTGATTTGATTTGATGCTTAACGTCCACGGTAAACAGCTATGGTCATGTCAGGACGGTCAGTTAACCTAACCACACTATTCCTGGGCAGGCTTAGACCTCCTAAGCTGTTAACCAGTACTACGTGCACATACTTTCGCCAGTAACTGACAACTGCCCTTCTTGAATCAGTGGAAGGAGAAATGAAAGTATGTGGCCAGACCGGGTTTCGAACCAGGACCTCTGACTTACGAGTCAGGTGCCCTACAAATTGCGCTACCCGGCCCGGCGCTAGATTTTTGGGAATGCTTTGAAAAGGAAAAAAACTGATATTACAGCATAATTACACATGACTAGTTTAGATATTTGGGGTCATTCGGGGGGGGGGGGGGGGGGGGGGGGGGGGGGGGGGGGGGGGGGAGCTTTGTCTTATAACCAAATAGGTATGGTTTATGTCATACTTTACAGTCCAGACTTTAATGACTGGACTAACGAACTTTACCTTGTAACAATCTCGTTAATTTTGAGTCTCTGTATGGAATGTGAGTACTTTTACCATCTACCAAGGCTGATATTACGTTTCCCAGTGCTGACAGGGATAAGTTGATCTTTGTTGCTTCCTTTAATCTGTCTCCCTACACAGAAAATAGTACAGAAAAAATACAATAGAAAATAGTATCATAAAGATTCAAAGTAACAGGAAAGATAGATCTGAGCAAATAGTGCAGACCCAGATCAGACCACTCTACAAAGCATACATTGCTTGTCGTTCTGTCTGCATGTTTTGAATGCATTATTGCATTGCAAAACCAAACTGTTGCATTTTTAAGACAATTAGGGTAATTATTTCATGTGTCCAAATTTTTAGAATGTTTACGGTAACACAGAAAGTCAGTGGGGACAAGTTTGTGAAAAATGACAAATCTTTCCATTAAATGCTTTTCCAGATTCCACGTTGAGTAATCAATCAGGTGCTAAAGCAGGGGTTTTATCAACCGTAAGTCCATTGGTCCTGGACCAGTGATTTTTGGGCATGACCAGTTGATGTCTTTGGTAGCTGGTCCTGCAGACCAACTGATTTTGAAATTAAATCAAAACACATGGTAATAAAGAATAGCCGACACATCGGGCAGACCACTTAAATTGTGATAAGTTGGTCCTGTGGACCACCAGTCATTCAGTCCTTAGCCAAATCCCTGCTAAAAGAGGCAATAATCTAGTTGTTCATCCTGTACATTGTATTTTTATCATATAGTTAAGTTAAAGATATTATAACTCATTTTAGTCTTAACAAAAAAGTCAGGAATAATTTTGCAACACTTTTGATGAGAATCCACGTTTTTTTTCATTCATTTGTGGCCCATCACAGTCATTTCAACTGACCAAATTGTTGTGAAACCCTTGCAGCCACATCCCATTAAAAATAACATATGACAGCATTGGAGCCTTAAAACTCGAATATAACTAGCCTAACAGGCATGCTTTTGGGTTGATGAGAAAACTGAAACTACACAGATATAGTAACATACCTCTGAATGTGTCTTGGACTGCCTTTCACTGCCTGCAAGATCTACCAAGTTGAGACGACCAACCCTAATATGATTTTCTCCATCATCACCAATCTGTTAGGAATAAAACAAAAATATCCATATACAACACAGAATTAAATGACTTGGGAATAATTGTATGAGAAAATCTAAAGTTTCCGTTGACAGAATTTCAGTTTGTTTTGTTACTGAAAAATTGGCGGAGCATGGCATACCATGTATGCCATGCTCCAATGCCGATGACATCATAGATCTGTTACCATAGCAACTAAGAACTCATACTGATGTCAAAGTAATGGCATTGGGGTGTTCTTCTGCCAAGGTAGTAAACACAACAGTTGGGAATTACATAGTTGCTATGGTAACAGATCTATGACGTGATTGGTATACAGTGTATGCCATGCATCCCGCAAATTATGAAATGCATTGTGCAGCATGAGACTATACACTGCTCAATGGGGTAAAAAATATTGCTACTCTAAGAAAAACTTCTTAGCTTAACGAGTAGACTCATATTGCAAAGATTTCGTTGTCCTAAATAACAAACTAGAAGTCAAGTAAGTCGTTCCCCTCTGGCAAAATAGAAAAAAAACTCATGGTGTACTGATACACCTTAAAATAATATTCTTTGTGCATGTTTATACATGTAATTCATGTACTCTCAAATATCTAAGCCAAATACCTTAGGAGACATACACATTTTATTTCTTGAACATATATGATCCAAGTTGAAATAAATGAGCACACTTACGTATCTTAAATTTTCTTGCAAGTTTAACGAACTATTTTATGTCTAAAACAAATTTTCTTGCAAGTTCAACAAACTATTTTATGTTCAAAACATCATTTATGAAAACTATTCTGTGTCAGATACTTTTGTAAACAACGGCTTACAGAAATTTGGTTTCTAGAAAATATGAGCGATATCTCATAGTTTTGTTTCAAATTGTCCCCTATGGAAAACCTTAAAGCAGTGAAATTAGTTTAAACGATATTTTATTAACTATAAATTACATACATATACTACAATACAATTTCAAAAGTATCAGGATTTGACAGTAAGCAAGATGCTTATTTATAAAGTCATTTCCTGCAGTGAAATTGGCAACCTTATTGCATGCTGAATGGCTAACTTTCTGTCTGCCATTCAGACCCATTCTAGATTCCTATATAAATTCTTACCTCACTACATTCTATGGTAATAATAAAGATGGCATGAGATCTTGAACTGTGTTCATTCATACATGTTGCCCTGGAAACAAACAACAAACACACTAGTACTGTTAACGCTGGAAATGAACTACCTGAGCAAACAGTGCAGACCAAGATCAGACTGCTCCAAAAGGAGCAGTCTGATCAGAGTCTGCACTGCTTGCCATTTTAGCAAAAAGAAGTTTTGCAATACTGCTAGATAGTAAAATAGGCGGAGTCTAATTTTTGGGTGTATGGGTATACCTTTGTGCATTCCCACCATTTTCACAAAGGGCAACAACTTTTGTGTATTCCTGTTTGCTTTCCTGAATAACACAGCCCTTGCAAAATAGAATCTTCTCTCTAAGGAAAAGAATTTGCTCCTATGAGACAAATTCTTTAAGAGTTGACCCTAATTGAGAAAGCAGGCAAGAAAAAAATCCAGGGTTGCTTCCACTGAAAACCCATTTACTGTAAACTGATTTACAGTAATAAGTAATAACAGTGATAAGTAATGAATCCACCAACACAAACCCTTACTGGGTACTGAAAGTTATTCTTCCTTTACTGTGAGCCAATCTTTTTGCCTCAGAAGGGGATGCTATACAAATCTGTTGACAGAAAAGATCATAAATGGCAGTAATGTCTTTCTTTACTACATTTAGATCTATGCAGCTGCTCTTATCTTTTATCATTGCTATGCCACTAATGTGAGGCATAGGGAAGAAATAATACTACAGATCAAAACCTGCAACAACGTTTTTTTTCCAGAAGCATACGTGTGAAAATGCAAATTTCCCAAAGATATGTCTTTGAAAGTCTTATTAAAGATATATGGGTAAAGTCTTATTAAAGATATATGGGTACACTTCAATGTTTTCAGCCATTTTTATCAAGAGGGACAGCTCATGACTTCCTGTTAGCTTTCCTGGAGGTCTTGCCCCTCCAAAAGAAAGTCTACTCTTAAGGGAAGAATTTGCTCCTGTTGGAGCAAATTCTTTACCTTAAGAGTTGACCCCATTTAAAAAGGGAGGCAAAAATTAAATGGCATAGTTGTTTCCCCTGAAAGTGTGCCCTTTCACTTCAAATCTTACCCTACTGATCTGTTCTGGTTTCCAACATTCATCACATGTTCAATTTCTTTTACACCTTTTGTCACAAATGATGAGAGATCCTAAAATCAAGAAGAAATATAAAGTTATACAATAATCATTCAAGTTTATCAATGCTTTATACAACAGGACAATTTTTCATGAAACAAGCTATATTTTTTTTATTTCTAGACACATGTTTTGGGAGTGCTTTAGAACCACTATACTGAGGCCAATCCAAAGCAACCCCACAACATTTAAACATAAGTTTATTATGTAAAGCAAGAACTAGAATGGCAATTTGACAATATACATACCCACACTTACACTCTTTATTTGAGACAGTCAAAGTGAATCAGCAAGATGCTTTAATGTGTTTGTGTTTGTTGTTATTTTCAGTTTAGCTTTAGTTTTGCCAATATGATCTAAAACCTTGATGATTATGATTACCTTAACATACACTCCAGTGTCAGGTCTCTCCTTCAGCTCTAGTCTTTTACTCTGATCTTTAGACAACAAATCTCTTATCTCCTCCTGATGAAAATATAAACAGAATCAATGAAAAAAAAAAAGTATTATCTCCCTTTATGTGTTGCACAGGGTGGCAAATTAAGTCAATAATATATACTAGATATTTAAGGTGATTATATACACTTCCAGGGGAAGCTTTCATTTCTGCCTCCCGTCTAGATGGGAGTCAACTCTTAAATGAAAGAATTTGCCCCCTCCCAGGGGCAAATTCTTTCCTTTCAAGAGTAAACCCAAACTCAACAGTTTCATTTTTCAGGAAAGCAAACAGAAGTCAAAGTTATCCCCATAGAAGATTTTAAGACATAATGCAGTTTGGGTTCAACTTGCACATGTGACAAATGCCTTTTGAGTAAATTGGTGATGTCATTTAACCAATCAAACATTGTTATCATGGCAAACATTAGTATGTAGCCAATTGTCTTCAGAGGTCTCTTTTAAAGCCATCAACTGATAACATTCAAACAAGCGCAGTTACAAAGTGACATGATATCATATCATGTTACCACACCCTCTTTTTCAGGTGAGTTTTGCAGCAGATGCATGATAAAACATGATATAGCAATTGGTTTAAACAGTATTTTATTCAGTTAAGCTACATACATATATACAAATACAAATCATTTCAATGTAGGATCTGACGGTAAGCGCAATGCTTGTATAATAGTCATCTCCTATGCAATATAGCAATTGTGGGCAGCATGCCTGTTTACCTGATATATCTCTAGATATGAAGCACGGATAAGATACTGTTGATTTTCTGACCGGGATATATGTTGGAAAATATGTTCAAAGGAGTTGGGTATTACACCTCTTAAGTCTGGGTCGTTCTTTACACCTGAAAATATGTAGTCCAAGAGTAAATGAAATGACTCCAAAGAACAGTGGACTGTCTAAGAAAACAAGATACCTTGCTCAATTTTTATCTTGTCCCATCTGGCAGGCTAGGCAAAGCATAAATTATATATAAGATCAGTATAAGATCAGCATTTTTTTTTTATTTCTCCAAATGCCACACCTATACATACAATTCTAATGCACTTACAAATATAACGCGACGTCTGATTGGGTAACGTGAAAAATTTGCGACAGTATATTCTACCATATACTGTCGCAAACCCGACGTCATTAAGTAACGTCGCTTCTCATTGGTTGTCGTTTGGTTTTACGTCGCTGACAGCGCTTGAAACGGGTGCAAACTAGTACATTATGAAGGGGGAAATGTGGAAAAGTGCATTAGAATGGGGATAACTGTATTTAAAATTGTCATTTGGGGAGGTAAATCATCGGTTTTATTGTTGCAAATTGCGTTTTACGGCTCCGCTGGCGCGTCGCCGTAAAACGAAATTTCCGACCATAAAACCGATGATTTACCTCCCCAAATGACAATTTTGAGTACAGTTATCCCCTAATTACATACAGTGAAAATCTAATGCTACAGAGAAAAATGATAAATCATGCATCTTTATTCATCATTATGTTTGCAATTCAAGATCAGTATCATGTCCTGCACATGCATGCTAAGGCAGATCTTTCACACATTACAACTCAAATGACCAATACTTTATGTACTGAAAATTTTTAAAAATAAACATACCTTATAGGATTATTGTAACTGTCTTAAAATGGGTTAAGCTGTTAAAAGGGAGTAATGCATCCAAAAGGTGCAGATGAAATGGCAAACATTGCAGACCCAGATCATACTGCTCCTATGGAGCAATCTGATCTGGATCTGCATTGTCTGTTCAGACCTATCTGCCCCAATACTTAGAATTTTTACAGCATAAAAAAGCAGTGGATTGCTGCCTCACCTATCTGTGGATTGTCACAAAGAATACAACCAGAAAAACCTGCATAACATGAAAATAGTCGGAAAACTAACACCTACGTTTTTCTTCTGCTAGTCTCAGGCGAGACAAAAATGTAGCTCACCTTGCATGGTAAAAGTTTTTCCAGTGCCTGTCTGACCATAAGCAAATATAGTTCCATTGAAACCTGACAGGACATTCTCAACCAAGTCTCTAAATGTTTCTTCATACAGATCACGCTGCTTGGAACTGAAATAAATTTAATGATCCAAAATAAATAGAACAAGAAAATTGCACTATGTACTCAGTACAGAGATTCTTCGCACAGAATAATGTCCACAGACCAGTTTCTAGCATGTTTACAAAGCACAAGCATTTATAGGAAAGATATCTAAAGTTATCAAATAACATGGTCTTACTTCATATTTAACAGTATGTAAACAACTAGCTGTGGGATGATGGCTCTTGCTTGTCTGTGCATTGTCACAACACAAACTAAACCAAACAAGACTTGTCCCTGTACAGGATAGCTCTTCTGACAATGTCTTGCCCATTATACAAAAAACTTAACCAGAACATACAATTCAGCTGCCAACGCCAAAGTGACAACAATAGCTTTTCCTGTACTTTTGTACAGGTGAGCTAAAAACTTGATGCAAAGTGATACCTATGTCTCTCTTCTAGTTGCAGGTGCGACAAAAATTTAAAACCACCACCTATGAATGTAGCTACATGCTGTCATTTTCCTAACTTTTCTCCTTCAGTCTCACATTTTGCTTAAAACAATAGATCTTACACAGCTGTCTATTCAAAATATATCATCCTTACCATATACAGTCAAACCTCATTATAACAACACTAATTACAACAGCAAAATTCTTTGTAAAGTCATTTTGAAGAGCACCGAATGGCTATATTGTTCATAATACAGTAGAACTTCATTGGCTCAAACAGGCTTAGGACCATGAAAATTAGTTCCAGCCAAGGGTAGTTCAAGCCATCCAGGGTTAGTTTCCATATAAAGTGACCTCTAGGGACCAAAAAAAAGAGTTCTAGCCAGGCAGGGTGAACGAGCCATCAGGGTTCGAGCCATTGAAGTTCTGCTGTATGTATCTTTATAACAGCATATGCAGTTCGACATCAAAGTATTTGTGAACAAAAGCCATCGTTGTAAAGTCAATCCACAGTATATGCACAAAGAAAGGTTTTGTTGACAACTCAGGTATGTTTTCAGCTTATTCTCTATTAAAACATATGATGTGACCCCTCATTAGAACTGCCTCACTGAGGGGTCACAACATGTGGTTGACAAAGAAATAATAATCCATATCTGAAATGCTCATTAAACCAACCCTTATCTAAACTTCAGTTTTCAGTGTTCAAATCTAATGATGCTGTTAGCTAAAAAGTCATTGTATTGCATTTGTACTGCCATTTTCGTCAAAAAAAATTGAGGAGCTTTGCAAAAGCTCCTAGTCTTTAGGCAAAAATTAATAGCACACATGATTATATGTGTGTCAGTAAACTTAATAAATCCTTGACCAACAACTTTGTTAAGCTAAAGTTGCCTTGAACTACTTGGCCTGGGTAGACAAATAAACCAGCTTTGTCACTATGAACTTACTTCCAGTCATAAACTGTATCAAAGGTAAAGTTTTTCTTCACATCCGATTGGCCTGTTTTGGGGTTTTTCAGTTCCACTGTCCCTCTCTTGGTGTTCATTTCTACCACCCTGAAATTTCCAATTACAAACATAAAAACACTGATTTGAAAGCTGATGGAAACATGTTTCTGTTTTATTGCTTGTTTGAAGGGAAACAACTCTTGTGAAGTCACAAATGGTGTCTTCCTTGGTAAAAATGACAGAAACTAGAAATGCAGTTTCTAAAGTACATGTAAAATATATTTTACCACAATGACCCTAAAATTTCAGACACCCAAAAGTCACACAATTCAGGCAATTATTGTTAGAAAATTCTTAGAAATTGGGTTTTACACACATTAATGCATCCAAATGATGTGTACTGCATGGCAAAAGTTGTAGACCCTTGGTCAAACTGCTCCTTTGGGAGCAGTTTGATCTGGGTTTACAATATTTGCTCAGACCTGTCTGTCCAAATATTTAGGGTCATTACGGTAACAATATTTAACCTTACCTATAGATAGTTGCTTTCTCTTGCATGTTTGGCATTGTTTTGGAAGACGACCTAATCTTATAGTTGACATATACAGGCCTGATTTACAAGTTTTGGGCAATTTAGAAAGGGGAAGCCTGTCTAAAACTGTATCATCAAACTTCAAAGACTCTTTTCAATGTGCTGCCCATTGATCTTACCTTTCATGACCAGCATTGGTTTCCTTCTGGTCCATAGGACGACATCTCACCACCACCTTCACACACTCCGACCTCTCAGGAAGTTTAAGATTGGTTGACTGCACAAAGAAAAGGTTCTTTAAATACAGTGTATGTAAAATTGCATAAAAATTCTAAAATTTAGGACACCTAAAATATTCATCTTAATTGTCCATAAAATTGAACAGTTTAGTTTTACAAGGCAGTAACACCACCAAAAGATGCAGATGAAATGGCAAACAGTGTAGATCCCAGAGCTCTAGATAAGAGGGAGTATTTGGTGATAATTTGGGATAATTTTTGTTAGTTCTGCATAGAACCATATGTTGTGACCCCTCATCTGAACCGTCTCGACGAGACGGTTCAGATGAGTGGTCACAACATATGGTTTCAATGAGAAATAAAAAAAATTATCCCTCAATTATCATCAAATACTCCCTCTTATCTAGAGCTCTGGATCCTGATTACCTAGTGCAGCATAGCAGAACATAACATCATGAGCCTCAGGACTAACCCAGATCAGGTTGGTCTGAACTGGATCTGCACTGTTTGCTCAGACATATCTGTTTCAGTAATCAGAATTCTTACACTTTGCTAAAACTTATTTTGAAAAATCTCACTAGCATCCCATAATAATATAACATGGATATTTAAGATTGTTTAGATTCTCTGAAAATAAAAACATGTAAATAAAAAAAAGCAAAGAAAAAACATGTTTCATGTTACTATATGACAAATACTTTTAAAATGTAGAATCTGTATTTGATTTTAAAATGAAAACCTGTGTATGTCCTAATTCTCCTTTCATTTCGTTTCTTCTTGTTGTACCTACAGAATTTCATCTAAGGAATTTGAACTTTAAAAGGTCACTATCTTTAAAAAATATCTTCTCATATTAAAAATAGAAATGACTAATGTCTGTATTTAGCTTTAATGAACTTTATTATTAACAAGCACTATTTTTATTATTGTATGTATCAGCAATGAGCCAGGCTACCTGATATTCTTGTCTTTGCATATAACCTAGCAACTATAGGGTGACCTTTCAATGATGAGTAATGTTTTTATAAATTGTTAAGCCTAATAAAAACATGTGGGTGGACAAATTGAATGTTTCATGGAGAACAGACAGAAACATCTCAAAATTATCCCCAGCTCTTCCTCCATGCACAAACCAACACTATCTCCCACAGTGCTGTAGATAAGAGGGAGTATTTGCTGATAGTTAAGGATAATTTTTGTTAATTCTGCATAAAAACATATGTTGTGACCCCTCATCTGAACCGTCTCGACAAGGCGGTTCAGATGAGGGGTCACAACATATGGTTTCAATGAGAAATAAAGAAAATGATCCCTCAATTATCATCAAATACTCCCTCTTATCTAGAGCCCTGCTTCCAGGTAGGAATGTAAATACATTATGGAAGCATTGAAAGAATTGTATTTGAATTTGAACATAATGAAATTTGATTTATATGTACAGTCCTGCTCAGTTTATGAAGTATGTGAATTCTGACATTTTACAGTCAGCAGAAATGGTCACTTACCATTTTTTTTTTAGCAATTCAAGCAATCTGTCTTAACCTGTAAGTATAAATTAAAACGACTGTTAGTATATCTGTACTCTAACAGAGTCCCTGTAGTCAAGTGGTTAGATGCCCTTTGTTATGGTGTAGAAGGTGACAGGTTCAAATCTGGATTGGGCCATCTGGTATCTGGAAAATTCTCTGTCAAACTGGTAGTAAATAGGTATCTTTTTCAAATGTGGGAAGGATAAGGCAGCAAAAGGAGTGGGTGGATTCTGCCTTTCATACACAGTGCCCAAGTTACAGTGGGCCTCTAACCCCAATCACCCCTATGGCCACTAGAAAGCCTTACCTCTTGAACAGAGATGTAAAATGTAGCAACATAACTACTTAACATACTTATGTGAAAACAAGCATTTGTTATGTACCAATATATGTGTAGCTAATAATCACTTCAGGCATTTAACTTTTAAAACTCCAAAACAGCAGAAGAAAAATTCACATCTGAAAAATTTCAAAAAAAGTTTTGTTCAGACTATATCATAGTGAGAATTAAACAAACACGGGACAAACAGTGTAGCTCCAGATAAGATGGCTCATTATAAGCCACCTCATCTGGATCTACACTGTTAGCAAATTAAACGGTTTTCATTTCTGGCACTTTAAGTGATAACTGCTAGAACACAAATATGAACTTTTCCAAATTCTTTGATGGAACAGTCCATCAAAGGAAGTTGGGCAAGGGAAAAGTGCAGAGCCAAAGATAAACAAGAGGACCATTGGTCCTGTAGCTCACCCGAGTCCATTCAGCCTCAGTACTCTAGGGTAAGTTACTCTAAGGCCATCGGTTAACTGGTTCTGGTGAAAAAGATTTTTAAAGGTTTTTACCATATATGGGCATGGAGGACATGTTGGTCATGTGACCTGGACATTTGAAAAAATTTTCTTTCCCTCAACCCCCTGGAGGCTCTATATGAAGCTTGGTTTCAAAACTGGCCCAGGGGCTTTTGAGGAGATGGTTTGATATTGTCGAAATGACAGAGTTCTGGGTCAAAAGTCAAAGAATGACCTTGATCTCTTGTACTCACGAATCTTCATGTACTCATTAAGATGACTGTAGATATCAATTTTTAGGCATAAATCTTCAAAACTTTCCAAGAAATCTTACGTTCTAGCATTTTCCCACATTTGACCTTGCTGTAAAATAGTCAAGGTCAACCCAAGGTCATCATTTTGAACAATGTTGATAGTACTGGAGATCCCAATGCTACATACCAAGCTTCAAGGCCATTGGTCAATTGGTTCTGGAGAAAAAGATTTTTAAAGGTTTTTACCATATATGGGCCTGGCGGCCATGTTGGTCATGTGACCTGGACCGTTTGAACTAATTTTCATTCCCTCAAACCCCTGAAGGCTCTATATGAAATTTGGTTACAATTGGCCCAGTTGTTTTTGAGGAGATTGTTTGATATTGTCAAAATATGAGATTTCTGGGTCAAAGGTCAAAGAATGACCTTGACTTCTTGTACTCACAAATCTTCATGTACTCATTAAGATAACTGTATATACCAATTTTTAGGCATAAATCTTCAGAACTTTCCATGAAATCTTATGTTCTAGCATTTTCCCACATTTGACCTTGCCGTAAAATAGTCAAGGTCAACCCAAGGTCATCATTTTGAACAATCTTGATAGTACTCGAGTACCCAAAGCTACATACCAAGTTTCAAGGCCATCGGTCAATTGGTTCTGGAGAAGAAGATTTTCAAAGGTTTTTACCATATATGGGCGTGGCAGCCATATTGGTCATGTGACCTGGACCGTATGTATAAGTTTTTGTTCCCTCAACTCCTGGAGGCTCTATATGAAATTTGATTTCAATTGGCCCAGGGGCTTTTGAGGAGGTTGTTTGGAATTGTCAAAATATGAGAGTTCTGGGTCAAAGGTCAAAGAATGACCTTGACCTCTTGTACTCATAAATCTTCATGTACTAATTAAGATGACTGTAGATACCAATTTTAAGCCCAAAATTTTCAACAGTTTCCAAGATATCTTACGTTCTAGCATTTTACCGTAGATAAGTACAAGGAAGAAAATTTGACCTTTCCGTAAAAAAGGTCAAGGTCAACCTAAGGTCATAATTTGAACAATCTTGGTAGTACTCGCGTACCTGATGCTACATACCAAGTTTCAAGGCCATCGGCCTACCGGTTCTGGAGAAGAAGATTTTTTTAGGTTTTACCATATATGGGCATGGCGGCCATGTTGGTCATGTGACCAGGACCGTTTGAACAACTTTTCGTTCCTAAGGTCCCAGGAGGCTACATATAAAATTTGGTTACAATTGGCCCAGTGGTTTCAGAGGAGAAGTCGTTTGAAAATGTTGACGGACGGACGACGGACGGACGGACGGACGGACGACGACGGAGCCTGACCATACTATAAGCTCCCCCGGAGCCTCTGGCTCAGGTGAGCTAAAAAACAGTTTACAGGATAATTTTCCATATCAGACCAGCACACATCCCCAGATTCTTTAGTTCCAGTCATGACCTTTACTTTAGCATGTAAACCTGATAACAAAGGTCACTGTACAAGATTTGTATAGTTTGCTCGGGATATGCTGTGAACTGTATTACTCCACACAAACATAAGCTGTGACGCCTCAACAGAACTGTCTAGACGACACAGTTCTAAAAAGGGGTTACAACATATGTTTAGAACTATCATCAACAAGAATTCCGCGGAATGCGGTGTCTCGCCTGCTGGCGCTGTGTCACAAAGCAGAGCTAAATCAGCAAAGATGTATGAATGAACCAAGTTTTATGGCTCTAGCCCTTACAGTTTCTGAGAAACAGACTAAACGCGTAAACTTGCCAAAAAATTGCAAAGTCAGCCAACCGTAAAATGTTGATAAAGACTCAATATCAATGATGACTTTGAGTTCTTCTCTTCCAGATGAATGCATGGCCCAAGTTTCATGGCTCTAGCCCTTATAGTTTCTGAGTAACAGACCTTAACGCAAAAACTTGACAAAAAATTGCGAAGTCAGTCAACCGTAAAATGCATGTCAAGACTTAATACAGATGATGGCTTTGAAAGTTACTCTTTCAGATGTATGCATGGCCCAAGTTTCATGGCTCTAGCCCTTATAGTTTCTGAGAAAATGACCTAAACGCAAAAACTCGACAAAAAAGTGCGAAGTCAGTCAACCGTAAAATCTAGGTCAAGACACAACACTGATGATGGCTTTCAGCTGTACTCTTCCAGATGTATGCATGACCCAAGTTTCACGGCTCTAACCCTTATAGTTTCTGAGAAAATGACCTAAACGCAAAAACTCGACAAAAAATTGCGAGGTCAGTCAACCGTAAAATCTAGGTCAAGACTCAACATTGATGATGGCTTTCAGATGTACTCTTCCAGATGTATGCACGACCCAAGTTTCATGGCTCTAGCACTTGTAGTTTCTGAGAAAATGACCTAAATGCAAAAACTCGACAAAAAATTGCGAAGTCAGTCAACCGTAAAATCTAGGTCAAGACTCAACATTGATGATGGCTTTCAGATGTACTCTTCCAGATGTATGCATGACCCAAGTTTCATGGCTCTACTCCTTATAGTTTCTGAGAAAATGACCTAAACGCAAAAACTCGACAAAAGTTTACGCCGCCGCCCACGACGCCGACGACGACGACGACACCGGAAAAGCAATACATATGTCTCGCCTCTGCTTCGCAGGCGAGACAAAAACACATCTTACTCTTCTTAGCTCTGAAAACTGCCAAAGTAAGAAAGTCTAAATACCATAAAAATTCTAAATATTGAGACACCAAAATACACTGCTCAAAATATTTGAAGGAACGCCAAATATTTTTCCGTAGACGACAGTGCAACACATCCCCACTTTGAGGGTCATTTACTGTCGCTCGACAAAGACAATTTTTTACAACTTTTTGCCAGTTTTCTTAAAGAGGGTCGAGGCTACTGACAGCACAAGTTTTTATCCAATATTTACCCTGCTCATGCCCATGGACTGATTTTTGTACAAATGAAATTTTGGTAAAAAATTGCATTATTTCAGAACAGGGGAAGAGCATGAAGATTACAACCAAAATCAACACAATCAGTTTGCCTATGAAGCTGAATGTCTTACGAGGTGACCTGTTTGAAAGGATCACTTTGAACTCAAGTTTATGAGATTTTATAGACTTCCAGAAAAATGCCTCATTTTCAGAAATATCGAAAAATGCAAAATTTGTTCCATGGAAATGATCTGGGTATCAGTTGTATTGAAATTCTTGTTGTCTAAAACTGTGATTGTTCTTGCAACCCTTGCAAAGGAATGGCGAATTCTTGGCCTTTAGCGATCGAATTTATGAGCCGTGGAACTGGGTATATGTTGCAGTAATGTCTATGGGAAAATATCAGCTGTTCCTTTAAATGTTTTGAGCAGTGTAATTACCATAATTGTCCTAAAATTGGAATGTATATGAAAAATTCTATAAACATATAATATACCATTATAATCATTGTAATGTTAAATAACAATGAACAGGTCAAGTTGACAATCATGCAAACAAGTTTACAAATTCCAGTGCTAGTCCATGCCAGAGGACAAAGCAGATGATACTTGACTGTTTCAAAGGCTATAATTTCAAACAAACTCCCTTTTCAACTTTAATTTATTAAATATCAGGATGTCAAATCCCTTCTAATCACTTAACAGTGACAACTGTATTTCTAACCACAAGATCTTTCACCATTTAGTTCTCATACAAAGGTATAAACTTAACTGAGGTGCAGTTTTAGTAGACTTTTACTAAAAACTTTTTTGCCTTGTTTATCACTGCTAAAGACCATGAAGATCTGTGAGCATATACCTGTGAGCATATGCTGGAGGGCATTACCAAGAAGATTTACCTATCTATTATATAAATACTGCCTCAACCATGTAGAGAGGACTTTCAGGCAGGTACGCAGAGGCGTCATGCCAAGAAAATGAGAAGATAAAAAAGATTAAAAAGCTAAAATTTATGTTACAGAAGAGGCTAAAAACAGTTAACAAGAGGGCCATGGTGGCCCTGAATCGCTCACCTGAGCATTAATCAGTTCACTGGCTCTGGTGAAGATTTATAAGAGTTTTTACCATACATGGGAATGGCGGCCACCTTGGTCATGTGACCAAGATCATTTGAAGAACTTTCAATCCTTTGACCCATGTGCAGGCTCCATGTGAAATTTGAGTTAAGTCTGCCCTGTGGTTTCAGAGATGTTTGAAAATGTTTATGGATGGATGACAGAGGCAGCTAACACAAATACTGTAAGGCTCAGGTGAGCTGAAAATGGCAGAGTCGCTTCTCCGAAAAGTTCCCGTTCATGTTGAGTTCCATTGATGGATTTGAACTAGACTGAATTAGGCAAACACAGATGATAGAATGGTAGCATCATTATCTCAATGTGGTGAAACTAATGTATTCCAAGGAGTTAACTTAATTTAGATTTTACCTAGTGACCTAGCTTTTGACCCAACATGACCCAGTTTCAAACCTGACCTAGATTTTATGGAGAACATTCTGACAAAGTTTCATGAAGATTTGATCAAAACTGTGCCCTCTAGGGTGTGCACAAAGTTTTTTTACGATTTGACCGTGTGACCTAGTTTTTGACCTGACATGACCCAGTTTCAAACTTGGCCTGGATATTGTGAGGATAAACATTCTGACAAAGGTTCATGAAGATTGGATCAAAACTGTGCCCTCAAGAGTGTACACAAGGTCGTTCTTATATCTGACCTAGTGACGTAGTTTTTGACCCGACATGATCTACTTTCAAACTTGGCCTAAATATTGTGATGATAAATATTCTGACAAAGTTTCAAAAAGATTGGATCAAAACTGTGTCCTCTAAAGCGTACACAAGGTTTTTCTAAGATCTGACCTAGTTTTTGACCCGACATGACCCAGTTTCAAACTTGGCCTAGATATTGTGAGGATAAACATTCTGACAAAATTTCATTAGGTTTGGATCAAAACTGTGACCTCTAGAGTGTAGACATGGTTTTCCTAATATTTGACCTAGTTTTTGACCCAACATGACCGTGTTTCAAACTTGGCCTAAATATTGTAAGAATAAACATTCTGACAAAGTTTCATTGAGATTGGATCAAAACTGTGCCCTCTGGAGCGTATACAAGGTTGTTCTTATATTTGACCTAGAGATCTAGTTTTTGACCCGACACCATCCAGTTTGAAACTTTACCTAGATTTCATAAAGATAAAGATTCTGACAGAGTTTCATGAAAATTGGATCAAAATTGTGCCCTCTAGGGTGTACACAAAGTTTTTTCTAAGATTTGACCTAGTGACCTAGTTTTAGACCCGACGTGACTCAGTTTCATAGGGGGCTTAGATATATGAACAAAAAACATTTTGACATAGTTTCATGAAGATTGGATCAAAACTATGCCTTCAAGTGCGTATGCAAGGTTTTTCTAAGATTTGACATAGTGACCTAGTTTTTGACCCAACATGACCCAGTTTCAATCTTGTCCTACATATTATGAGGATGAACATTCTGACACAGTTTCATGAACTTTGGATCAAAACTATGCCTTCTAGAGCGTACACAAGGTTTTTCTAAGATTTGACTTTGTGACCTAGTTTTTGACCCGACATGACCCAGTTTCAAACTCAGCCTAGAATTATGGAGATAATCATTCTGACAAAGTTTCATACAGATTGGATCAAAACTGTGTCCTCTAGAGTGTATACACGGTTTCTCTATGATTTGACCTAGTGACCTAGTTTTTGACCCGACATAATCCAGTTTCAAACTTGTCCTACACATTATGAGGATGAACATTCTGACACAGTTTCATGAACTTTGGATCAAAACTGTGCCTTCTAGAGCGTACACAAGGTTTTTCTAAGATTTGACTTTGTGACCTAGTTTTTGACCCGACATGACCCAGTTTCAAACTCAGCCTAGAATTATGGAGATAATCATTCTGACAAAGTTTCATACAGATTGGATCAAAACTGTGTCCTCTCGAGCGTATACACGGTTTCTCTATGATTTGACCTAGTGGCCTAGTTTTTGACCCGACATGATCCAGTTTCAAACTTGTCCTACACATTATGAGGATAAACATTCTGACGAAGTTTCATGAATTTTGGATCAAAACTGTGCCTTCTAGAGCGTACACAAGGTTTTTCTAAGATTTGACCTAGTGACCTAGTTTTTGACCACATGACCCGGTTTTGAACTTAACCTAGAGTTTATGGAGATAAACATTCTGACAATGTTTCATAAAGATTGGATCAAAACTGTGTCCTCTACATCGTACATAAGGTTTTTTTATGATTTGACCTAGTGACCTAGTTTTTCACCCGACATGACCCAGTTTCAAATTTGTTCTAGATATTATAATGATTAACATTCTGACAAAGTTTCATGAACTTTGGATCAAAACTGTGCCTTCTACAGTGTACACAAGGGTTTTCTATGATTTGACTTTGTGACCTAGATTTTGACCCGACATGACCCAGTTTCAACCTTGGCCTAGAGTTTATGGAGATAAACATTCTGACAAAGTTTCATAAAGATTGGATCAAAACTATGTCCTCTAGAGTGTACACAAGGTTTTTCTATGATTAGACCTAGTGACCTAGTTTTAGACCCGACGTGACCCAGTTTCAAATTTGTCCTAGATATTATGAAGATAAACATTCTGACAAAGTTTCATGAACTTTGGATTAAAACTGTGACCTCTAGAGCGTACACAAGGTCGTTCTAAGATTTGACCTAGTGACCTAGTTTTAGATCTGACGTGACCCAGTTTCGAACTTATCCTACATATTATGAGGATAAACATTCTGACAGAGTTTCATGAACTTTGGATGAAAACTGCGACCTCTAGAGCGTACACAAGGTTTTTCTAATATTTGACCTAGTGACCTAGTTTTTGACCCGACATGACCCAGTTTCGAACTTGGCCTAGATTTTATAAAGACTAACATTCTGACAAAGTTTCATAAAGATTGGATCAAAACTGTGCCAGCTAGAGTGTACACAAGCAAAAGTTGACGGACGTCCGGACGTCCTGACACACGTACGACGGACGACGGACATCAGGGTATCCCAAAAGCTCACCCTGAGCACTTCGTGCTCAGGTGAGCTAAAAACGAGTGTTATGGCTTAGGGCATACAATGTGTGACTGTCCTTACTGCTGACCTAAATGACCAGGTCTAGAAGGACTGGGATCTGATGGGGAAGACGAAGTTGATTCCTCTGAACAGTAGCTGAAGGGATCTGTGTGGATCTACAGCCTGATGCTGTGATACTGAACTGTGACTGTCACTCTGTGAGGTGAATTCACTAAACTGCAGTATCAACTGCAAATAAATAACCCAAGAATGAATAAGCCAGATCTGAGTTCCGAACTTCCAGATGGACTGGCGGAGAGAGGTCAAAGGTCAAGTGTGGAAAAATCTGATAGGTCATCATTACGCTTACCTGGTCAGTGGATATAAAACACCTTTTTCATGATTAAAAATCACTGATATGATTGAAAACTCTTTTCAACTCAGGGAAAATGGATAGTCACTCTTATTTTAGCAAGATAGAATAGACAGGGAATGTTTATAATTTGAAATATTAGTCGATATGTTGGTGTTATGCTTTGCGTATATGGCTTTAGGCATCCTTGACCTCTGACAGCAAAGTGTGAGTGTGCTTATGTTCAGTATGGAACTCCAAACTCGCTTATAGGTCTAATGTTTGGTGTGTTATTTATGTAAACTTTCTTCTGAAATGACATGTAGATGTGATCAAATCAGAGATCAAAAATAAACAAGAGGGCCATGGTGGCCCTGAATCGCTCACCTGAGCATTAATCAGTTCACTGGCTCTGGTGAAGATTTATAAGAGTTTTTACCATACTAACATTTGACCTAGTTTTTGACCCAACATGACCCAGTTTCAAACTTGGCCTGGATATTGTAAGAATAAACATTCTGACACAGTTTCATTGAGATTGGATCAAAACTGTGCCCTCTGGAGCGTATACAAGGTCATTCTTATATTTGACCTAGTGACCAAGTTTTTGACCCTACAAGATCCAGTTTCAAACTTTACCTAGATTTCATTAAGATAAACATTCTGACAGAGTTTCATGAAGATTGGATCAAAACTGTGCCCTGAAGGGTGAACACAAAGTTTTTCTAAGATTTGACCTTGAGCCGACGTGACTCAGTTTCATAGGGGGCTTAGATATATGGACAATAAACATTTTGACATAGTTTCATGAAGATTGGATTAAAAAACTACACCTTCTAGTGCTTACACAACGTTTTTCTAAGATTTGACCTAGTGACCAAGTTTTTTACCCGACATGACCTACTTTCAAACTTGGCCGAGAGTTTATGAAGATAAACATTCTGACAGAGTTTCATGAAGATTGGATCAAAACTGTGCCCTCTAGGGTGTACTCAAAGTTTTTCTAAGATTTGACCTTGAGCCGACGTGACTCAGTTTCATAGGGGGCTTAGATATTTGGACAATAAACATTTTGACATAGTTTCATGAAGACTGATCAAAACTATGCCTTCTAGTGCTTACACAACGTTTTTCTAAGATTTGACCTAGTGACCTAGTTTTTTACCCGACATGACCTACTTTCAAACTTGGCCGAGAGTTTATGAAGATAAACATTCTGACAAAGTTTCATAAACATAAGATCAAAACTGTGTCCTCTAGAGTTTACACAAGGTTTTTCTATGATTTGACCTAGTGACCTATTTTTGACCTGATGTGACCCAGTTTCAAACTTGTCCTACATATTATGAGGATAAACATTCTGACAAAGTTTCATGAACTTTGGATGAAAACTGTGCCTTCTAGAGTGTACACAAGGTTTTTCTAAGATTTGACCTAGTGACCAAGTTTTTGACCCGACATGACCCAGTTTCAAACTTATCCTACATATTATGAGGATAAACATTCTGACAAAGTTTCATGAACTTTGGATCACAGCTGTGCCTTCTAGAGCTTACACAAGGTTTTTCTAAGATTTGAACTAGTGACCTAGTTTTTGACCCGACATGACCTACTTTGAAACTTGGCTGAGAGTTTATGGAAGTAAATATTCTGACAAAGTTTCATAAAGATTAGATCAAAACTGTGTCATCTAGAGCGTACACAAGGTTTTTCTACGATTTGACCTAGTGACCTAGTTTTTGACCCGACATGACCCAGTTTCAAACTTGTCCTACATATTATGAGGATAAACATTCTGACAAAGTTTAATGAACTTTGGATGAAAACTGTGCCTTCTAGAGCGTACACAAGGTTTTTCTAAGATTTGACCTAGTGACCTAGTTTTTGACCCCACATGACCCAGTTTCGAACTTGGCCTAGAGTTTATGGAGATAAACATTCTGACAAAGTTTCATAAAGATTGGATCAAAACTGTGTACTCCAAAGCATACACAAGGTTTTGCTATGATTTGACCTAGTGACCTAGTTTTTGACCCGACGTGACCCAGTTTCAAATTTATCCTAGAGATTATAAGGATAAACTTTCTGATTAAGTTTCATGAACTTTGGATCAAAACTGTGCGTTCTAGAGCGTACACAAGGCTTTTCTAAGATTTGACCTAGTGACCTAGTTTTTGGCCCAACATGACCCAGTTTCGAACTTGGCCTAGAGTTTATGCAGATAAACATTCTGACAAAGTTTCATAAAGATTGGATCAAAACTGTGTCCTCTACAGCGTACACAAGGTTTTTTTATGATTTGACCTAGTGACCTAGTTTTAGACCCGACGTGACCCAGTTTCGAACTTGTCCTAGATATTATGATAAACATTCTGACAAAGTTTGATGAACTTTGGATGAAAACTGTGCCCTCTAGAGCGTACACAAGGTTTTTCTAAGATTTGACCTAGTGACCTAGTTTTTGACCCGACATGACCCAGTTTCGAACTTGGCCTAGATTTTATAAAGACTAACATTCTGACAAAGTTTCATAAAGATTGGATCTAAACTGTGCCGGCTAGAGTGTACACAAGCAAAAGTTGACGGACGTACGACGGACGACGGACATCAGGGTATCCCAAAAGCTCACCCTGAGCACTTCGTGCTCAGGTGAGCTAAAAACAGAGAGCTTTTTAGTTCTGTACCATAACATCATGTTCTTTTATTTTTTCATCGGACGTTTATATGTCAAAAACATGACGTTTTGTCGGGTGATGGTTTGCTTGCTGTAGTTGTCACAGAAAATTCACTGTGACTTGAATGAGACGAAAATCAGGAAAGACAGTCTCTCTGTCAATCATAATATCCTATATTTACTCAAATTCAACCACAAAATGATCTCTATTTTACCTCTGACTGTCTATATAGTCCAAAAAGTATCTTTCCACAAAGTGAGTGGTACCAGGCCCCAAACCTAGCACTAGGTAGTATCAAAGGACGACAAATGTATGCTTGCAGCTTCTTTTATTCTGAATATATCTAACCCAGAGTGGAATACCATATTATATCAGACAATAGATCAAGGGCCACTTTGTCTGGTATGTTCCGACCATAGTGTTGAATTTTGCACCAAGAAGAATTCATATTGTTACACATGTAGTTCTTTTTCTTTGAACATCTAAACCAACTCTGCAGATCGAAGCCTCGGCAATCCCTTTTGTGCTTTATAGCTAAACAAAAAGTACCATATTACCATGAATCCTCTTCTCCACTGAGACAGTGTATAAATAAATATACTTCTGCAGTGCACACATTTATTTAGGGCCATAGAAACACGTCAAACTTCATATAGTAGAGTGGGGACTGGTAGGGAAGAGTAGAGTATGATATGATATGAGGGTTTGTAAGGGTTGGGGAGGGGAGGGTATGGCTACAGGCAATGTCGCTAATTGGTAATATGTTACCTCTAACTGCTGAAAAACCCCTAAACCATCCGCATGGGTAATTGCGCCTGTGTCTGTCAGTGACGGACTCTGCCCTCACTTACCCTCTTCATACCTCACCCATGCAACATTGCCACTTCTTTACCTACTTTCTTGTATGTATTGCGTCCTACCCCATGATGGTGGTTGTAAAGCAGTAAAGGGTGTTTTACAACCACCATCTTGGGGTAGGACGGAATACATACAAGTATGGCCACAGCCTAAGACTTGCCATTAATAACTATCACAGCAGTAAAGGGTGTTGTGATAGTAATTAATGGCAAGTCTTAGGCTGTGGTCATACTCCCGTCCAGAACCATCTTGAACCCTACCCTACTATATCCTACAACTCCTCCATCCACCCCAAAGTGATTTGGTTGTTTTTTTGGTGTTTCTAGTACTTTCTACGGACCGCATTTATCTCTGTGTTTTTTTAGGCTAACGTAAAATTGCAGCATTAGAATACCTAAAACCTGGAAAAGCAGCAGGCCCAGATAAAGTCTTCACAGATCTATTGCTTAGAGCAAATGAGGAACTTGTTGAAGCCATACATACCCTTTTTCTATACTCCTTTAAAACAGGAACTTTGCCTTATGACTGGAAAACAGCAGATGTCAAATTTCTTCGAAAATTAGGGAAAAAGAATTATAATTCAGCTTCAGCATATAGACCCATAAGTCTAACAAGTTGCTTAGGAAAATGCCTTGAAAGAATTATTACTGTTCGATTGAATGGATTCATAGAACATAACAACATTATTGACCTGGAACAGGAAGGTTTTAGGAGGTTTCACAGTACTACGCATGCCTTGCTGAGATTGGTACAAGATATATTCAACGGTTATAACAAGAAAGAAATGTCATTGGTAGCTTTCATTGATATGGAAAAGGCATTCGACAGCATCTGGAGAGATGGTTTACTATTGAAGATGTACAATCTTGGTATTAGAGGGAATGTTTGGACATGGATCTCGAACTTCTTATCTTCAAGAAGAGCCAAATGTTTTCTCAAGGGGGTTCATGGACCTGAGTTTGAGACAATTGTCGGCTTGCCACAGGGCTCAGTTATCTCCCCTGTCTTATTCAACATCTTTCTGCAAGACATCTATAAAAACATTTCATGTCAAAAAGTCAAATTTGCTGATGATGGGACCATTTGGTCTCTTGGCACTGATACCAAATTGTTATCAAAGACTATTGAACAGGAACTTCAGAAAATCTTTGAATGGACACTGAAGTGGAGAATGAAACTCAGTCCAGAAAAAACAGAAATTTGCTTATTCTCGAGAGGTAATCACAGCACTGATTCATTACAACCCCACGTTCAGCTAGATGGCAATGACATCAGGTACAACTCCAGCCCAAAAGTTCTTGGTCTTCATTTGGATGAATCCTTGTCATTCCAGACCCACATCATGAAAACAGAACAGAAAGCAAACAAGGTATTAGGAGTCCTGAGGCAAGTTAAACATGTTGAACAAATAAAGACTAGTAAACTTATACAGCTCTACAAATCATTAATTTGTCCGATCTTGGAATACGCTTGCCCTGTATGGCAAATTGCAGATACATGTACCAAAAGACTAGATGAGATACAGAGGAAAGCCCTGTCACTTTGCCTTGACAGCTGTGCAAATAGTGGAAGAGAAGCACTGGAAGTGGAGCTGGGAGTCAAACCTTTGCAAATCAGAAGACAAGAGCTAGCAGTGAGGGAGGGTGCTAAAATTCTTAGTAAAGCTGACCAGGTTTTGATCAAAAGAAGTTGGCTGGACTGGCAGGATAATGTTCAGACAGAAAGATTCATCTCCCCTTTTGGCAAAATCCAGCTCCAGCTAGAAGATCTTCAATCAGAAACTGGAACAACTACCTTCAACATCGAACCAGAATTTTCCTTCCAAGAATCTCTTCAACCCTCAAAAGAAGACCAGAGTACTGGGATCGATTGGGCTCCTCTAAATCCAGATCTACAGAACAAGAACTTGAATCCCGCTCCATTATTCAGAGTCTCTTAGACACTTGCACGCCAGATTCTGCCATTGCATTCACTGATGGATCCTGTCAACCTAATCCAGGACCATGTGGTGCTGGAGCTTGTATCTTCATGCCTCACCAAGAGAGTCCAATCTGCCTAAAGAAGCCAGTTTCCAATCACAGCTCCATTCTTCTTGGAGAATTAGTTGCTATCCTCATGACAGTAGATTATCTTACTGCTGAAATTCAGAAATCTCAAGTAATGTCGGATATACACATTTTTTCTGACAGCCAATCAGCTATTGGTATCCTGGAATTGGGATGGCAACCAACACAGCATAAACATACAGTATTAGAAATCAAGGAAAAAATTCAACATTTACAGGATAATAACATAACAGTGAATATTTCCTGGACACCGGGCCATGCTAATATCAAAGGGAATGAAGAAGCAGACAGATTAGCTAAGGAAGCTTCCTCCGAAGCAGCAACCATGAAAGCTGAGAGCCAGGTAGTCACTATGGCCGATATTAAACAAGCTACAATCAAGTTAGGTCTCTCACAATGGCAGAGACAGTGGGAATCATCAGAATTAGGGAGATCATTGTTCAAGTATAAACCTAGGGTCTCAGATAAGTCTAAAATTGATATACCAAATACAAAGTCCTACAGAAATATTGCCAAGTTAAGGTTAGGCTACAATAAATTGAAAAACTATCAGCATAAAATAGGAAATTCAGCCAGTAACCTTTGTGGTGAAGCAGAGACTGTGGAGCATTATCTTCTCTACTGTGAACAATACTTCAATGAAAGGGAGAGAATGAGGACACATATTTTCAACTTAAGAGGAACAAGTGAACTAGATTGTGATATGCTGTTGGGCTGTTCAAAAACTGATTTTAGGGACACATACGGAATGGAAGTTTGTTATGCTCTGAGTGACTTCATCACTCAGACTTCTCGAATGTAACGTGCACCCCGAACGCGAAAATACCGTGAGATCATTACTGAGAAGATTTCTACCTTGAAGAGACATTACCTGCGTGGCCAATACTGTCGTTTAGACATAGCGCAAGGGTACCACCATCGGACACCTAAAAATTGCCTTTTTAAATGAATTTTCAAATTGTTACATCAAAATTCTAACGACTTTATGTGTCTTCCAAAATATATACCTCATGTATTGATTCGATAAACATAAGCAGTAGTATGACGTCATACGAAGGAATCGGGGAGCATTCATTATTTCATAGGTAACGGGCGCAAAATCTTGGTTAGGGGTACCCCTATCGGACACCTTTATTTTCTACACATATAAACTAACTATGCATAAACAAATTTAATGTAACATTGTAAAGACATATCCTTGTTTAAGATAAATATGCAAAAATAGATTCAATACTTTAAGTTTGACATGAAAGGTAAAATAATATGTGCTCCCTCAGAATGATGACGTTTGTTTACATTGAACTACTCAGAGTATTTATATAGATTTTAGCCAGTGTCGAGATGCAGACAAGTGTGCATTTTCTCTATTTTTTCTAAAACTAGAACGAACTGGAACATAATCCTTATATTATTTGTTAGGTGACTAAAATCTCCATCCAATGTTGTTGATTAGATCATT
The DNA here is from genome assembly GCA_963989385.1 of Ctena decussata. Lineage (NCBI taxonomy): Eukaryota > Metazoa > Mollusca > Bivalvia > Lucinida > Lucinidae > Ctena > Ctena decussata. The sequence goes on from OZ022508.1 coordinate 37,925,966, forward strand.
GAACTGCATTTAGCTACGACGAAATCATGGTGTAACTATTCACTGAAATGTTTCTGACTTGTACCCTTGTCCGGTAAATACCGTCTGTGAAAATTACGTTAGCGCTCCCGAGACGAGAAAGGCAGGCCAAGGGGTCGAGGAAAAGACCACAAAACATTTTAAAAATTGGTATTAAATTGGACGAGGTGCTACTCATTTTAAACGAGAACAGATCGTAAAGGTGTCCGATGGGGGTACCCTGTCCGATGGGGGTACCCTCACGCTAGATTCAACGATTCAACGTTTTCGTTCAAAACAGAAATCCGGTCATTCAGACATGCGCAGTATTCCTTTGTCACCATGAGGTTTCTGTTAACTTATAGTGCCTGAAATTCTAAACATAACAGCTAGAGCGAGCAACAGTCGTGAAAAAAATGTCAATTCTGTATTCTGTATCAAAGCCATCAGGCCGTAGATCCACACTGGTAAATCTTCTTGGTAAAACCCTCAAGTATATTCACACAGGTATAGTAATGTAGTTGAGGTGCACGGCGAGGTTCGGATTAAATGGAAAATTTATTAGAAAAGCGTTTTGATTCTGAGATAAAATTCTCTAGTTCCTCCAAGATGAGGCTTCTATATTCTTTGTAATGGTCATCTGGTTTGGCACTCAAAAGTAATTCCAGGTCTAAATGTGCTATCCCTGCAGTAAGAAACAACCTTTTCCGTAGAATTTCTCTTTCACTTTCATATTGAGGACACGCTAGAAGAAAATGATTCACAGTCTCAATTTCTCCACAAGCTGTACAGGTATCACTATCCTTTAAACCACATTTGTATAAGTACTCATTCAAGGGAACATAGCCTGTTCTCAGCTCTGATATTCTTCTCTCACTAGTAAACGACTTTAACTGAGTATGAAGTTTAAAGCCAACTTTAGGGCGAAACTGGTACAAGGTTCTTCCTCTTTCTGACTTGTTCCATCTGTCTTGCCATTTCATTCGGACTGACTGCTTCGCTGCTGTTTTGACATCCTCCATAGTTGTTACTGTACTGATGTCTTCGAGGTCTTCTGCTTCTTTTGCTCCCTCCTTAGCCAAACCATCAGCAATCTCATTCCCTCTAATACTGGAATGTCCTGGCGTCCATGCTAATTCTACAGCCGAGCCTTGTTGTTTCAGGTTTTTCATGTCTCTGATTATTTCTTGAATTGTAGATTTATATGTCTTGGCTTCCCAACCTAGACTGAGAAGTCCAACCGCAGACTGACTATCCGAGAAAATGTGAACTTAATTCTCTCTTACACTGCCTCTCTTATTCTGCATATGGCTTTGTATGTAGTTAATGGTCATCTGGATTGCAACAAGTTCTCCCAGCAAAATGTAGCCGTGCTTGCTAACAGGTTTTTTCAGGCAATCAATTACCCCACCCACCATTTTCTCAACAGACTCCTGTCAAAAAAACATCTCCACATCACTGGAAGACAAAACTTGAAACTTGAGTATGATAAAACCCAAACCAACCATTATTTTTACTGACTGTTAGTCTCTATTAACACTGAATTACCTCAAAAGGAAAACAACATTGTTTGATATTTTTCACTTGTTTTCTTTCCAAACTATTCAGGAAGAACGCCACCTGTCGTTAAGAACCATGTAAACTCCATCGATCCATATGGAGCGCAATAGTACACAACGACGCGGTAGTATAACTCACCGTAACCTCAGAACGATTAGGGACATAACGGACCACGGACAAAACGGACCACGCTTTGGACAAAACGGACCACGTTCAGGACGAAACGGACCACGTTCAGGACAAAACGGACCACGTTTAAAGGACAAAACGGACCACGATCAGACCTGCCGTTAACCTTGAGAAAGCGTGTTTCATTAGTCGCAAAACTAATGAAGCAATGTGCATGCTTAAAAGATAAAACTATCAACATATTAAATTAATTAGATAGTTGCGACAATCAAAGGTAGTTGAGATCAGGAACAGCAGTCAAATAATTGTGACCATTTAACATTGTCTTTGGTAATTATATATTCTTTGACCTTTTAACTGGCACCAATTAATGGTCTTGTTTGTCTTCTAGCGTGGTATTCTGGTCCTGAAACGTGGTCCGTTGTGTCCTGAAACGTCACAGTGGAAACGTGGTCCGTTTTGTCCTTACCATGGTCCGTTTTGTTTCGTCCGTTTTGTCCATGGTCCGTTTTGTTCGAGTACCCCGGAGAAGCGCGGTGGCTCAGTTGTTAGTGCACTTGACTCTGAAGCCAGAGGTCGTGGGTTCGATCCTCACCAAGGGCGAAGTCTTCCTATGTCCGAACGCATTTTTCTAGCATCATTTGCAGAGATGATGTTAACAAGTGTGCCGTACTTCGGATCGGGACGTTACTGGAGCCCCCCCCCCCACACACACACACCCCCCCTGCGCAGGGAGAGTCATCCCCTGTGCAGGTTAAAGATCCCTACTTTAGCTTCATGGCTATATGTAGGCTTTCATCCTGCAACACCGGGGTGTACAAAAGTACACCTGCTCATAATCCCTGGTGTAGCAGTATATATAAAGAAAGAAAGAAGAAAGTAACTTGTCCGACTATGCATAGACTGGCTGCAGTTTGAAACATTGATTTTGCGTGAAAAGACATATTTTCTTTTTCAAAGTTTTTTTACATTATTTTTAAATAAAGTTTATGTCTTTAAAATCCCATTTTGCTTCCGGTCTAACATTAAGCCAAAAGAAAAGTATGAGAAACATGAAATTTATTTAAAAAAAAGAGGAAAAATTGGGGGAAATAATACATCGCCCTGGCATGTGTTTTGACGCACATCTAATTTGGCGCCTCTTTTATTTTCATTCAATCCTGGGATTCACATAGAAATTTTGGCCAAGTCTAATTGTTAGCAGGATCTGTTAACATTCGCGCATTACACCTGAGGAGTCAAGTTGAAAATCATAGATATTCAGGGAAAACTGTACCCATTTTACTTTGACTTACCCTATTTTTCTTTGTATAAAATTCTTATGACACTTTCTGCGGCTTTGCAAGGAATCTCAGATTTTTTATACATTAAAATTTAATTTGTTTAAGACCAAGCTCCTCTGCCGCAGTGCCTCCTGGTGCAGTTAGAAAGCTGCATGCAGTATGAATGTAATACTGAAAGATACAGAATTATGTTTTTCAAAAGTTTATTAGGTCTTCTATGGAAGTATTCAACAACGTGAATGCGAAGAAATGCACAGATGGTTAACTTCTCACTTGTTAGATGCCAAGCATAGCTTATATCATGCAAAATCATTTTCACTGACTTTACAGAATATTTTGAGGGTATACTGATCTGCATCTGTGCTATTTGCCTGCATCCAACTATGACGAATATGTGCTTCAACCACCCTGCCCCATAAAAAATTGAGATGCTATAATGGCGACCATTTGCAAAATCAGGTGCATATTTACAGTACTTCACCTTCCCCCAGCATAATCATAACATTTGACCTCAAAAACCAATACTCAAATGGGGATTAACAGGCACATGAGTTTATTTACTTCCACGGTTTGGAAGCAGAGGTTGGGAAAGTATAGGACTGTTTACAGATGTAAACAAATGTCAAAGAACAACAATTCTTCTCGTTTCGTTATTATGTTTCACGGTCACGTTGGTGCTAATTAAACTGCCACAGTATTGAGAGAAAATTGAAAGTTGAATAGAGGCATCATTTCACGTGAGTGTAAACTAAAATGTCTGTCTCCATGGTTGTCTGATTTGTTTTCCTTCTTTTTTTTTTCTTTTACTCCAGACAGTTACAATAGAAATTACATAATGTTCTGTCAGTTCCTAATTATCTAACACTATATAAAAAAATGTGCATTACTTGAGATGTGAACTAACTCTCAAATAATGCTTAAGGGCATCGAAACCCATGAGCCTAGGATATATGATTTTCAGACAACTCAATGTTCTAGACTGCAACCAATCTAATCCATGCAGTACAACCAGTCTTCTAATCTATCAGTCCAGAACAGTGAAAGTAAAAAGTATGCAAAGACCAGGAACTGAAACAATCAAAATCCAAATCCAGCCCTCAAACCATAGTTGGAAACAACTAAGATTACAAATAATCAAGATACAGAGAACATATGGCCAACCGAGTGAGCAGCTTGTTCCCAAAAGGTGGCCACTCAGCAACCCAAACCGAACCAAAAATAATAATAACATACATAAGGTAAAACATCACAGAAACTCTGACACCAAAAACAGGCAACAAAGAACCACAACAGAACTACCGCCTTGGAACGGTCAGTAATGAATTACTGGGGGGCTTAAATCGATTTTACAGGCCCAACCTCACCCTCAGTTTCTGAAGTGGTACAAAACATTTAGTTGGTTGTTCGGTTCGCATGATAACCCTCTAACTCGTCAATGAATCATCACGGTAAACACATAAATCAAATTTCAACACCATGAAGAAGCAAAGACGAGGACTCAACAGATACAACGGGCCCTCTGACAGGTGGAGATCCCTGTCCTGCCAAACAACCCCACTGGAAATCTGAAGCAAAAGAAGGTCACCAGTTGAGCCCCGGTGGACCAAGCAACAGACAAAAAGGCTCCGGTCCCAACCAACTAAAATATATAGCTTTAGGTCGGGGCCATCATAGAGTCTGACGACCGATCCCCCGGTGTGCAATTAAAGAGTGCAGCAAAGCTATCAACCGTGATTGGGTTAATCACTAAGCATGCAGACTGTCGCATAACATTTAAATTATAGCCAATACGTTTGTGACGTATTATTATTTTTCGGAATTGATCAGAAAAATCAGTCCTACCCTTAATCTTTTTGAATTTGTATACTAAGTCACCATAAAATTCTGGTTCCGATAGGCCTTGGTGTAAAAGAAATTTTAATCCGACATCAAATTTTGAAACCAATTCATGGTGTCTGCGATAGAATTTAGAAAAAGCCTTTCTAAGCTTATGATACCGATAGCCCTGTTGAAGAAGTTTAGCAGTTAAACATTTATTACGAGCATTAAAGTCATCTACATGACTACACACTCTAGCAAATCTTATAAGTTGAGAAATATACACTCCATAAGAGGGACGACGTGGAACGTCACCATCCAAAAATGGAAAATTAACTATATCAAAGTCAAAGTCATCACGTTTATCATAAATTTTAGAAGATACAAAACCGTTAGAAATAGATAGATGTAAATCCAAAAAGGGGGCCTCGGTATCTGAAGACTGACCAGTCTGCGTGGATGCAAATGGTAAACTGTTCAGCTTACAGTGTATCTATGAGACATATGGAGCGTTGACTTTCCTTTAAAAGTCTGCTTAATACTGGTGTGCAGTTCCTCTGCTTTGGACTGAGTGTGTCTTTATCAAGATTTGTTGCACGAGTTTCTCGTTCCTTCTTCTTTTGGTATACTGGCCATGGTGAGTCGTGCTTTGTAGTTGTGGCCTTTCAGGGGTATCTCGACATATGAGCCGCGACACGAGAAAACCAACAAAGTGGTTGTCCGCCCAGCGCAGACTCAGATCAGCCTGGGCATCCCCCAGTCTGATCAGAGTCCTCGCTTTGCGCTTAAAGGGTAGCTAAGGGTCTAAGCTACCTCCATGCGGACAGCGAAGACTCTGATTAGACTGGGCGGATGCCCAATATACTATACTCTGTTCCTAAATGTTTACATCTTTAAGTTACAGAATGCAGAAAATTAACATAAATAGAGCTGCAGTTCCCTGCAACATGATAAAAGATTTGAATAAAAACACAACTGATAGTTACGATAGTATAATAAAGAGGGCAGCGTTTGTGTATTGAACAATGAAGCTGTTCAGATCAATCAATACTGCAATATAGCACTGGAAGACCAACTATTCCATTGGGCAACTGTGAGCCGCGAGACGAGTCTTCATAGTAGTCTGCCCAGGCAAAGATCTCTCAATATGCCAGTGGGTGTGAAGTTCTCGAAATATGAGTAAGTGTCATGTCATAACCCGGAAGAGGAACTGCAACAAGCCATAAACAATTTTGTAAAACAGGACAAGTCTAGAATCAACCCAGCGCTGATCAAGGGCACGCCAGCTAATCTGTCTGGCATGACTGACACACTATTGTAGAAAATCACTAAGGACCCATTGAGCCACTCTGCTCCGAATCATTTCATTTTTAGACTGTTACCAAGTATGTGAGGATCCAAGACTGGAGCAGTGTATTCCATCTGGGGGAGAACAATCGCTCAGGCATTCTCTCTGAGAAAAAGATTGAGAGCCGTCAAGTTTCTTCTTAGAAAGCCTATAGTAACTTATTTTCACTGCTGGTAATTCTATTGATACGCGTCTACCAGGAAAGATCGTCTGAGACGTCTACATCGAGGTACCTTGCACAAGACACTATATCGCAAGTGTTTGTCCGTGCATGGTATGAATTGTTGTGATGGGAGACCTTGCTCTGTTTATTTGTGATACCTGCCATTTTCCTAGATTAAACTCCATGTCTAGTCTGCTGCCCGACATCGGAGGATATCTAGATCATCTTGGAGTTGTTGGCCATCTGCAAGTCTTGGAGTTGTTGGCCATCTGCAATATGGTAAGATATGCTTCGGCAAACAATGATTCACTGTTACGCCAGACAACAATGAGTCACAAGAGAGATTATCTCACTTGTGACTCATTGTTGTCAGGCAGGTCATTTATGTAAGCCAGGATGAGAAAAGGCCAGAGGAGAGATCTCTGACGGACATCTGATGTTAATGGCACTTTCCAGGACTGATTCCCACTCCAAGACCACAGTCTGTGACCTACCATTCGAGGAGGCTCTTATCCATGATAAAGTCTTAATTCTTATGCCGTATCCACGTTGTATGTGGATTGACTTTTCATGGTTCATCTTCTCAAAAGCTTTGCTGGAGTCCAGTAGGAATAAGATCCGTTTGCTTCCCGTCCTGTTGGGTTTCATTAAGCTCCTCTATGAGCATTGTGAGCTGAGTCTCAGAGGATCTTTCAGCACGGAAACTATGCTATAGGTCATACACGATATCATTTGTATGTAAATGTTTCACTATGCAGGGCCGTCGTCGGCTTTTCAAAAGTGGTACGGCCATGGAACGCCAAAGGCGTTTCCCAAGTGCTGAAGGCACGAGTGGGAGAGAGCACGATAGGGGGTGTTCCTCCTCTCGTAAATGGGGTTGGGGAACCTCCCTCGAGGAATGTTTTGAATTAGGATGTCTCTAGAAGCGATTTTAATGCATTTTGAGACCATTTTTTTGTTAACCCTAATTTCTTTTCTGAGAACTTGCTGTATTATAAATGCTTACATCAGCTTTTAAAGACTGCCTCCCCATGCACCCCTCCGCTACCCCACCACCTCGCCCCACTATCACCACCGAAATATGTAAAGCACGACTATCTATTTCGACCCCTGGGTGAAGTCTAAGATCCCTAGGATCCCAAACGTCGGTCTCATTGTGACATTATTAATCTTAGAACACTTTGATGCACCCATACTTCATATTTTAATCTTTTAATGATGATTATTGTCGTTAAATCAGGTGTTAGTTTCATAATCATGTTTTCATAACAAGCGTGACTGAAGTTTTTACACCCCGCCGCAGACGAAATGCTGTGATCGCCGAAATTGAAAATGACTGAATATGATAACAGCGTAGATCCATATGAGGTGCCTCATCTGGATCTACCCTATTTAGTTAAACGTATTTTATTTGTATAAACTCTGTTACATGAATTAAATTCATCACATACAATATGTACAAATATGATCCAGAAAGTAAGTCAAAAGACTTATATATATATAATCTGTTTCCCAACAGTACTAATTTGCAATAAACAGATAGTGTGATTGTACAATACTACAAATAATTTTGTTACATTTACATACATACCCTAAACAAATAATAACGGTATCACAAAGTAACAAAGTAACTAGCCACTAGTACATCAAAACTCATAAAAATAGTATTCGCTTTCTTATTTGAGAGTTATATACGTACGTGTTAGAAATGGAAATCAAACAAAATGTAAATAAAACAAAATCAGAAGTCGGCATGAGAGAGAGAGAGAGAGAGAGAGAGAGAGAGAGAGAGAGAGAGATTTGGTTTCTTCAATAAATTTCTGAACTGTCGAAAAAACAGTTCATTTGCATCATAATTTCAGTTGACATGGCATCGCCTGAAAGCACTGGGGGGGGGGGGGGGGACTCGGGGTACTAACAGTTGAGCCGGTTGTCAACTATTAAAACGAATCAAAACGTATCTTGGATATTCAAAGACAAAATATTTCGTGGTCTCCACTGCTCCACAAAGTCAAAGGGGACTCTGCATAATATTTTTAATACAGATGTCAATTTAGCGAGCCACAATTTGTGCGTAATCTAGTATGCTGAATTTGTAAGTTTTTTCTTCCTACTGAATAGTACTTCGGTATCTTGGCATTATCTTATTCAATTGCGATTTAAAACTCGTTAATGAAACAGAATTTCTAACTTGTTCTACACTATTTACCCTATAGTATTTAAATATTCACTATGATTTAGCTTTGGCAATTATTTTTTATTTTACAGACATAAAATTTGTCGTCTGCTTATTTGGCGCTTTAAGGGTTACATATAATTGATTCCGGCTAGTTTTGAGCGGAAACGATAACGGACGTAAGGATTATGGAAATGTCTTAATATTTATTCTCAAATTACTAAATAAACATTGGAAATCGTTGCAAGAATCAACTGTATTGGAATTTCATTGGCAGCTTGGCGTTATTGAGTTTCGCTAAAATGCAAAGTGAATAATGACTTTGCATGTGGTATGCTGGTCTTTGTAATTCAAGGAATATTTGTTTTACTGAATTGTTTCTACTTTCTCTTTAAGTGTCAAATCAATTGTCATTCCAAGCTAAGAAGTGTTTTTGTTGCAAAAAAAAAAAAAAAAAGAATTTGCAACTATAAACATCTTACATCTATTGTCCTGCAGATCGACTGTTGCTAGAGCCTGAATACACGACCACTCAGAATAATAAGATGCTCCTTTAGTTGTTTAAACAAGTTTTGCTGCATAACAAAGCAGTAGGATAAGAGTCTGAGCAACGGTTACGTGTATATAAAATGCTGGGTTCTAAAAGTTTCAGTGTATACTATCTAAAGAATTCTATGCAAAAACCGGCCGCTACATAAGAAATTCCTTTGATTATTCAAATTTTAAATCTGTATTTCCAAGTTCTTGATGTATGTATTTATCGACTCGCTTCTGAAGGTCTTCCGGCACTATATGCTTCCAAGCGTCCAGTGAACCTGCAAGAAAATTGGAACTAAGGGTTCACAATCTGACGTGTACAGTTTTCATTGGAATAATGATTACTTGCTTCTTGCATAGTAAGAGTCCTTCCTTGATCGTTTTGCTAATGCAAAAAAATCTGCAGTTTCTCCTTTAGTATCTATAGTAAATAGTCACTTCGCCTAAGTTCTATTCTGGTAAATACGACGTCTACTATATTGCAAACAATCAAAGAGTTTGATAGGCCTCGGTTATAGTTCATCACTCACCTGGGTCCAGGTTCACAATCATTCCTCAAACTTAAGGACGACAATGTGTTCAAGTAACTTGCATGGTACACAAACAATGTGTTCAAGTAACTTGCATGGTACACAAGTTAGGGAAACCGGTCGGTAGTTGCAAGCTCAAGACCTATCTCCTTTTTTGAAGAGCGGGCATACATTTGCGAGAGACCATTCCTTGGGGATTTCACCCGTATCAATAGATTGTAGGAAGAGGTGGGCAAACATTGGTCCTAATTTAGATGCTAGTTCTTTTAAGACTCTAGGATGCAATTCATCAGGTCCTAAAGCTTTCGGTGGGTTCAAGCCCTTAAGAAGTTTCGTTACACCTTCAGCCGAGACATGAATGTCCTCCATGAAAGGAGCCAAGCGATCAGGAAGGGGGACTTGGGTGTGTTCACTTTTATTAAACACATCCGAAAACTGCCCATTAAATTCATCTGCCTGTTCCAACTCTGATTCGGCAACACCACCACCATTTCTCTTCTTCAGTGGTGGAATACCTTGAGTATCTTTCTTTTGACTATTAAAGTACCGGTAGAAGTCTCTGGGATTAGCCTTTATGTCACCAACCAAGTTATTGACGTACAAATCGTGTTGCTTTTTCACATCAGCTTTAATTTCCCTTCTCAAAGATTCAAATTTTGACCTAAGTTTGCTACAGCCAGTCTTTTTGGCCTTCGCATGTGTCCTATTTCTTCTACAAATCTTTCTTCTTATCTCAGGGGTTATCCCAGGAACAGAAGAGGTTGACCTACTGGTTTTTGAGGGGATATCCTTTTCAGCAGACTCCTGAATAAAGGAGGTTATCAAGTCAAAGTTTTCCCGAACCGAGCGATTGTCCGAATAACCATTGAAGTACCTATCTTTTGCGAAGTCGGACGCTTCTTTCCTCATCGATTCAAAATCTCCCTTTTGATACAAAAACGCTTTCCTCCGAGGTTTCTTTTTTTTTTGGGGGGGGGGGATACAAATTTTCAATGTTCCTGAAATCACATCATGATCACTAAGTTTGTCTTGGGAAAGGATTTCTTGAAACTGACCAGGAAGCGAAGTGAGAATTAAATCCAATGTGTTTTTCTCCCGAGTCGGGAAATTCACCAGTGGTACTAAACCATGGTCATTCATGACATCAATCAACATTTGTCCCTCTGACTGACTATGTCCGACTATGCATAGACTGACTGCAGTTTGAAACATTGATTTGCGTGAAATGATATATTTTCTTTTTTAAAGTTTTTTTTTTTTAATTATTTTCAAATCAATTCTATGTCTCTAAAATCCCACTTTGCTTCTGGTCTAACATTAGACTAAAAGAAAAGTACGAGAGACATGAGATTTATTTAAAAAAGGAAAAGTTGGAGGAAATAATACATCGCTCTGTCATGTGTTTTGACGCACATCTAATTTGGCACCTCTTTTATTTTCATTCAATTCTGGGATTTACAAAGAAATTTTGGCCAAATCTAATTGTTTGCAGGATCTGTTACATGTAACATGAATTCGCGGACTATACCTGAGGAGTCAACTTGAAATTCATAGATATTCAGGGACAACTGTATCCATTTTAATTTGACTGGCCCTATTTTATGTATAAAATTCTTATGACACTTTCTGCGGCTTTGAAAGTAATCTCAGAATTTTTATATATTCAAATTTAATTTGTAAAAGACCAAGCTCCCCTGCTGCAGTGCCTCCTGGTGCAGTTAGAAACCTGCATGCAATATGAATGTAATACTGAAAGATACAGAATACTGTTTTTCAAAAGTTTATTAGGTCTTCTATGGAAGTAGCCTATTCAACAACATGAATGAGAGGAAATGCATAGATGGTTAATTTCTCACTTGTTAGATACCAAACATAGCTTATATCATGCAAAATCATTTTTGCTGACTGTACAGAATATTTTGAGGATATACCGATCTGCATCTTTGGTATTTGCCTGCATCCAAATATGACGAATAGGTGCTTCACCTACCCTGCCCCATGAGACTGAAATGCTATAATGGCGGCCATTTGGAAAATCAGGTGTATTTACAGAAGGAAACAAATGTCAAAGAAGAACAATTCCTCTCGTTACGTTATTATATTTCATGGACACGTTGGTACCAATTAAACTCTGAAAAATCTTAATTTTGTGTAATTGCCACAGTATTGTGAGAAAATGGAAAGTTCAACAGAGGCATCATTTCATATGACAAATGAGTGTAAACTAAAATGTCTGTCTCCACTGTTGTCTGGTTTGTTTTCTTTTTTTCTCTCTCTAAGCAGTTAAAACAGAACTAGTTTGATAGTGTTACATAATGTTCTGTTAGTCCCTGATTATCTAACACTATATATAAAAATGTGCATTACTTGAGATGCGAACTAACTCAAATACAGCCTATCACTTTCCCCTATATTTACTTCCAAATCGTGGAAGATATTGTGTGTATTTGATATGTATTCTTATCAGATTTTAACAGCTGTTTGCTGGGGAAAGTGAAATCAAAATCTTAAAAAGAAATACTGAAATAATGCTTACTTTAAGGGCGTCAAAACCCATGAGCCTAGGATATATGATTTTCAGGCAACTCAATGTTTTAGACTGCAACCAGTCTAATCCATGCTGTACAACCAATCTTCTAATCTATCAGTCCAGAACAGTGAAGACTGACCAGTCTGCGTCGATGCAAATGGTAAAATGTTCAGCTTACAGTGTATCTACTAGACATATGATGCGCTGACTTTCCTTAAAAATCTGCTTAATTGTACTGGTGTGCAGTTCCTCTGCTTTGGACTGAGTGTGTCTCTATCAAAGATTTGTTGCGTGAATTTCTTCATTCTTCTTCTTTTGGCATATTGGTGGGTTATGCTTTGTAGTTGTTGCCTTTCAGCAGCACCTCGATTTATATACTTTACCCTGTTCCTTAATGTTTACATCTTAAAGTTATAGAATGCAGAAAACTAACATAAAGAGAGCTGCAGTTCCCCGCAACATAATAAAAGATTTGAATAAAAACACAGCTGATAGTCACGATAGTATAATAAAGAGGACAGCGTTTGTGTATTGTACAATGAAGCTGTCCAGATCAATCAGGGCTGCTATATGGAACTGGGAGACAAACTATTCCATTGGGCAACTGTGAGCGGATGAGACGAGTATTCATAGTAGTCTGCCCAGGCAAAGATCTCTCAATATGCCAGTGGGTGTGAAGTTCTCGAAATATGAGTAAGTGTCATGTCATAAACCGGATGAGGAACTGCAACAAGCTATAAACAATTTTGTAAAAGAGGACAAGTCTAGAATCAACCCAGCGCTGACCAAGGGCACGCCAGCTAATCTGTCTGGCATGACTGACACACTATTGTAGAAAATCACTAAGGACCCATCGAGCCACTCTGCTCCGAATCATTTCATTTTTAGACTGTTACCAAGTATGTGAGGATCCAAGACTGGAGCAGTGTACTCCATCTTGGGGCGAACAATGGCTTTATAGGCATTCTCTCTGAGAAAAGGATTGCGAGCCTTCAAGTTTCTTCTTAGAAAGCATATAGTAACTTATTTTCACTCCTGGTAATTCTTTTGATGCGGGTCTACCAGGAAAGGTCGTCTGAAACGTCTACATCGAGGTACCTTGCACAAGACACTATCGCAAGTGTTTGTCCGTGCATGGTATAAATTGTTGGGATGGGAGACCTTGCTCTATTTATGATACCTGCCATTTTCCTAGATTAAACTCCATGTCTAGTCTGCTTTCAGACATCGGAGGAGATCTAGATCATCTTGGAGTTGTTGGCTATCTGCAAGTTTTGTAATGGTAAGATATGCTTAGGCAAACAATCTCATTGTGACTCATTATTGTCAGGCAGGTCATTTATAATAGCCAGGAAGAGAAAAGACAAGAGGAGAGATCTCTGACGGACATCTGATGTTAATGGCACTTTCCAGGACTGCTCCCCACTCCAAGACCACAGTCTGTGACCTACCATTCAAGATTGCTCTTATCCATGATAACGTCTTAATTCTCATGCCGTATCCATGTTGTATGTGGATTAACTTTCAAGGTTCATCTTCTCAAATGTCAAGTGGGAATAAGATCCGTTTGCTTCCCGTCCTGTTGGTTTTTATTAAGTCCCTCTATGAGCATTTTGAGCTGAGTCTCACAGGATATTTCAGCACGGAAACCATACTATAGGTCATACACGATCTCATTTGTATCTAAATGTTTCACTATGCAGGGCCGTCGTCGGCTTTTGAAAAGTGGTACGGCCATGGAACGCCAAGGGCGTTTCCCAAGTGCCGAAGGCACGAGTGGGAGAGAGCACGAGAGGGGGTGTTCCCCCTCTCGAAAGAGGGGTTGGGGAACCTCCCTCGAGAAAATTTTTGAATTCATGACTTCTCAAGAAGCGATTTTAATGCATTTTGAGACCAACTTTGCCTGTGAAACTCAATTTTATGAGCATTTACTTCCCATGAGAACATTTTTGAATTCAGGACGTCTGCATTTTGAGACCAATTTTCCTTATGAAACTCAATTAATTTTATTAGCTTTTGCCTCCCATGAGAATTTTTTGAATACAGGACGTCTCTAGAAGTGATTTTAATGCATTTTGAGACCATTTTTCTCGTGAAAACCAGTTTATTTTATGAGTACTTGCTGTATTTTAAATGCTTACACCAGCTTTTAAAGACTGCCACCCCACGCACCCCTCCGCTACCCACCACCTCGCCCCCACCATCACCACTGAAATATGTAAAGCACGACTATCAATTTCGACCCCTGGATAAAGTCGAAGATCCTTCGGATCCCTGAAATCGGTCTCATTGTGACATTATTAATTATAGAGCACTTTGATGCACCCCATACTACATATTTTAATCTTTTAATGATGATTGTTGTCGTTAAATCAGGAGTTAGTTTCATAATCATGTTTTCATAACGAGCGTGACTGGAGTTTTTACACCATGCTGTGAGCACAGAATTTGAAAATAATTGAATATGCAAACAGCGTAGATCCAGGTGAGGCGCCTCATCAGGATCTACCCTATTTATTTAAACGTATTTTATTTGTATAAACTTTGTTACATGATCTAAAATCATCACATACAATATGTACACATATGATTCAGAAAGAAGTTAAAAGACATATAAAATCTGTCTCCCTACAGTACTAATTTGCACTAACAAATAGTGTGGTTGTACAATACTACAAATGATTTTATTACATTTACATACATACCCTAAACAAATAATAACGGTATCACAAAGTAACAAAGTACCTAGCTACTAGTACATCAAACTCATAAAAACTCAGTTGACATGACATCGCCTGAAAGCTCTGAGGAGAGATTCGGGGTACTAACAGTTTATACGGTTGTCAACTATTTAAACGAATCAAAGTGTACCTTGGGCATTCAAAGACAAAATGTTTCATGGTCTCCACTGCTGCACAAAGTCAAGGGGGGGGGGGGGCTCTGCACAATATTTTTAATACAGATGTCGATTTAGCGAGCTACAACTTGTGCGTAATCTAGTATGCTGAATTTGTAAGTTTTTTCCTACTGAATAGTATTTCGGTATCTTGGCATTATCTTATTCAGTTGCGATTTAAAACTCGTTAATGAAACAGAATTTCTAACTTGATCTACACTATTTACCCTATAGTATTTCAATTCTCACAATGATTAAGTTTTGACATTTTTTTTATTTTGCAGACATAAACTTTGTCGTCTGCTTCTTTGGCGCTTTAAGGGTTACATGTAATTGATTCCGATTATTTTTTAGCGGAAACGATAATGGACGTAAGGATTATGGAACTGTCTTAATATTTATTCTAAAATTACTAAATAAACATTGGAAATCGTTGCAAGAATCAGCTGTATCGGAATTGTATTGGCAGTTTGGCGTTATTTGGTTTCGCTGAAATGCGAAGTGAATAATGACTTTGCATGTGGTATGCTGGTCTTTGTAATTCAAGGAATATTTGTTTTACTGAATTGTTTCTGCTTTGTCTTCAAGTCTCAAATCGATTGTCATTCCAAGCTAAGAAGTGTTTTTGTTGCAATTTAAAGAAAAAAAAACTTGCAACTATAAACATCTAGCATCTATTGTCTTGCAGATCAACTGTTGCTATAGCGTGAATACACGACCACTCAAATTTAAAACTCCATAATAAAGAAATAATAATATGCTCCTTTAGTCATTTAAACAAGTTTTGCTGCATACCAAAGCAGTAGGTTAAGAGTCTGAAGCAACGGTTACGTGTAAGTAAAAAGCCGTGCTCTGAAATTTTCAGTGTATACTGTCTAAAGAATCCTATGCAAAAAAAAAACAAAAAAAAAAACGGCCGCTACATAACAAATTCCTTTGATTATTCAAATTTTAAATCTGTATTTCCAAGTTCTTGATGTATATATTCATCTACTCGCTTCTGAAGGTCTTCCGGCACTATATGCTTCCAAGCTTCCAGTGAACCTGCAAGAAAATTGGAACTAAGGGTTTACAATCTGAAGTGTACAGTTTTCATTGGAGTAATGATTATTTGCTTTTTGCATAGTAACAATCCTTCCTTGATCGTTTTGCTAATGCAAAAAAGTTCTGCATTTTCTCCTTTAGTATCTACAGTTAGTAGTCACTTCGCCTAAGTTCTATTCTGGTAAATACGTCGTCTACTACATGGCATACTATATAAAAGAGTTTGATAGGCCTCGGTAATATTTCAGCACTCACCCGATGTCTAACATAACGTTCTTTTCTGGAGATAATGAATGCAGCGAACAGATATAGGTCAAAAGAACCAGAGACAATATTGCGATAATACGAGTTGTTTGCTTTGTTACTTAAATTTTTTAAGGTTGGTCCGTATCAACTTTAACTTTTTAAGGAACTCCTTAACTCTTTATATATGCAAACAATGGCGAATGACCCTTTTAGCTGTAAAAAAATAAATGATATGTTAATACATTAAAGCCCTTTATAGTCTAGAAAATATCTTTAAAAGCGATCACTGCATGATTTATTTCAAGTAATTAGCGTAAATAAACAGAGGTTTACGTATACCCCTGGCTATGGCCATCGCCTAATGACACGAAGCTTTAACACGCATCTTTGGCACAGACATAACAAAAAAAATAAATTATGTGTACCAGCATCCAGATGATTTCAATTTATCTTCTTTAACCTATCAATAAACCTTATATTTAACACTTGAATTCAGAATTAACATTTGGTTTGTCAGCGTTCATCGAGTGACAAAGACAATGGGCGGAGCTAAAATTTCATGAAGCGAGAAGCTCTTCTTTTTCCTTTTTCCATTTACGCCTTAACTCCAGAAGGGGACACAGACGGTGTACTTTTGTACACTCCGGTGTTGCAGGATGAAAGCCTACATATAGCCATGTAGCTATAGTAGGGATCTTTAACCTGCACAGGGGATGACTCTCCCTGCACAGGGGGCCTCCAGTTAACGTCCCGATCCGAAGGACGGCACACTTGTTAGCATCATCCCTGCAAATGATGCTAGAAAAACGCGTTCGGACATAGGAAGATTTCACCTCTGGTGAGGCTCGAACCCACGACCTCTGACTTAAGAGTCAAGTGCACTAACCACTGAGCCACCGCGCTTCTTGTAGATTTTAGCGACAACCACTGGCGAACGCTGAAAAATTTTATATTTACACTTATCTTTAGACTCTTTCTGTGCCGTTTTCGTGGTAATATGTGTAGAATATGCCAAATATGGACCGAAGAAAAATTAGTAATGACGTGCTCGGCCATTACGTTAAACAGCAGTCGCCATGACGTGGCGTCAGTCGAACGTTACTTAGACCAATCAAGACGTTCGTTTGACTTTGACGTCGCTTGACGACAACGTCACACGATCAATTGTCGTTCATCGGTGTATGAAGCTAGTTGCTTTTCTGTTATAGGTTTATCTAAGGGAAGGCAGTGGCAAGTGTTAATATATGAAGGATATTGGAGATATAAGAAACATTAAAAACTTATAGCAGAATTTCCATCCAAATATT
This sequence comes from Ctena decussata, assembly GCA_963989385.1. Taxonomy (NCBI): domain Eukaryota; kingdom Metazoa; phylum Mollusca; class Bivalvia; order Lucinida; family Lucinidae; genus Ctena; species Ctena decussata. The sequence goes on from OZ022508.1 coordinate 37,943,530, forward strand.
AAAGCATGTAAAATTGACCTTATATGTCAACAGCATCCAGATGCTGAAACCTGTTTCAACCAAGAAGTAAACCAAAACACATATATCTCTGTCTGTCTGTCTGTCTGTCTCTCTCTCTCTCTCTCTCTCTCTCTCTCTCTCTCTCTCTCAGAGTCTTTTATTTTTGCACATGAAAAGATTTTAGTGTTCAAAGATAGAACCTCCCCAATAGAAAATCATACAATTATGAAACCACGGTCCCAGTGTAGGAAACCAGCAGGTACATTACGTCGGTATGTGTATGGTGTGTGCATGCATTATTACAGCATTGTCTTTGCCATTTTCACGCTCACACTTACAAATGCCGCCCAGACACCTTCATACTCAGGTTGCGTAGGCCGACCTGGATCGTATATACTATTGGTCAGATGTATGTTTTCGCGACCTCGCCGAGAACTAGATTACCTAACCAGCAGAAGCTCGGCCTCTGGAAACTAGTAAAACTACAGCTTGAAATATAAGGAACATCCCGCACCCAGTTCTAAATGTTGTTATATGATGCAATGGTAAAATTGTAAGTACAAACATTCGCACATGTATAAGGCAGTCGTCGTGGCTTTTCCCATGGCATTCGCCCACCCTCGTATTGTCTGCAGCACGACCCCCCCCCCCCCCCCCCCCCGCCCCACACACACAAAAAAATAAAATAAAATAAAAAATGAATGAATAATAAAAAAATAAAGTAAAATAAAAAATAAAAAATCCTCTCCAGCTCCTAACAAACTACATCCAAATGAGTCTGGTGTTCGTTTTTTTTAAATTTATTACTAGTATTATTTTGTTCCTCTGTCTAGCGGGAATACAACATTGAAAGTTTTCATCAACGTCTCCACAATGAGAGAGAGAGAGAGAGAGAGAGAGAGAGAGAGAGAGAGTATATACAATGGTTCTCACAACATTAGTTACATCCCTCCCCCTACAATATCAAACACAACAAGACATGGCAAGAACTATATTATACAATTTCTTAACTTATCCAATCAAATGTATCAACACAACGGCAAGAACATCGTCGTCCCAATACCGATGGAACTTTTTAAGGCACCGGTACTGAGACGACGATGCCGCTCGTTATGCATGCAACAAAAATGTATAATGTCAAGAAGATATCAACAAGCGAGCTTAACGTCCCACCAACAACGAGGTCATATGGAGACGGGGTCTCGGTTTAAAGTCTCATCCGAAAGACCGGAGAAGCGGGGGATCGATCTTGTGACCTTTGTGTTGGTAGTCCGGAGTGTTATCCACTACACTACAACCGCTCCTAGATATTAACAAAGAGAAGGAGGAAGAGAGAAAGACAAAAAGAAGTAAAAAGGGGAAAAGAGAGATAGATAGAATAATGAATAATGTTCAAGCAATGTGAGCTATCATTGATCTGTTGATCTTTACTTGCCATTATGCCAGTCTTTAAGTGAGAATTCATGTTTCAGCGTTTTAATACCGAATATTCAAAGAATGGACTGAAATGTTCGGTTTGACAGTCTGCGAGAACATAAATGCCGCTTACATCAAGCACAAAATACGTAATCTCTCGCTCATTTCCGTCAGATTTTTCCGTATGACTCCGTATAATTTTCCGAAGACGCCACCTTAATTAAGGTGATGTTTAAGGAGTTGTACAGACGCACTTTTAAAGACACTCCTTAGTAAAGGTGTGACTTGGACCTTAAATAGTTAAGGTTTACCTTATTTTAAGGAATGATTGTGAACCTGGGCCCAGATCTTTTAAAAGTAATGGCTCGCTAAAGCAAGTAATAGGAAACCATTTCATAAGTATTGTAAAAAGTAGTCTTATCTGATTTAATTATTTATTCAGTTTTTTTGACATGATACTTATTACACCAACAAATGAGAAGATTCCGAACGCCCGTGACTGACAATATTCAGTAGACAGCGCTCATGTCTCCAAAAGTGATTATTTTGCCTATATAAATGTAGGTTTTATCCTATCAGGGATAAAACAGTAGACACAGTACACGGGATTAGACTTCTCATACGTTGCAGACCCATTAGGATCTACAACGTATGAGTAGTGTAATCTCGCGCATTTCGTTCGGAATATTCAGAATCATATCAGGTAAGTTCGGACAGCAGGTAAATTCGGACAGTGGTATTGTTTCCTTTATATTTCAGTTGTTTGGAATTAAACAAAAATAACCGGGCAAACAGTGAAACTCCTGATGAGACGGCTCATCATGAGCCGTCTCATCTGGAATTTCACTGTTTGCAATGGTATGTCCGAATTTACCCGCTGTCCGAAGTTACCAGACTCGACCCTACCTGTATTTATAAATTCTCCTTCTGATTTATCGGTCTGATACAGTTTCTCTGCGTAGGAATAGTTAACAGCATTGTTCTTTTTCATATGTTCCAGTGTTGTATGCTGCAGTATTTTATCAACATCCGCTTCAGTCAGTACTCTTCCCAAGAAATCAGCAATCTTCTTAACTGCCCCTCTTCTGTCCTGAGCATGAAGAAAGATACGGTTAAAATCAAGTTACCTTATGGACTGGACTCCTATCCTTTCCATCTGATAGGTTCATTCTGCGCCTATTTTATGGCTGCGTGTTTAGTTATTTTGCTTCAAGTGTTTGTATGAATTTGTAGTTTTACCTTCTTAAAGCACTGACCATGAAACTATTTAGTCATTTGAGCTATTGGTGCGGTGTCTTAAGCGATGGATTCCATGTGGCACATATGAAAAATGTATAATTCTGGCGGCATACGAATCGGTAAAACGTACGTTTTCTTATCTGGAAAAACAGATATTGCTAAACCAGCTAAACTGTATGCACTTTTCATACCGACTTATAAGACCAGAAAACCAGAAACGAACATACTGTACATATTGAACTTGTAAATTAAAAAGAAATCCAGCAGAACCAAGACGTCTTAGAACGAAAGAAATATATGTGTACATGTTGTGTGTGTTTGGGAAGGGGGCTGGTTGTGTGTGTGTGCGGTGTGTGTGTGTTTGTGGGGGGGGGGGGGGGGTTAAACCGATTTCACAAGGCCGCCTAATACCGTCGTTTACCTTAATAACATGTTCAAACTGAAGGAAGAGAATATTTCCATCATTCCTGTGCTCCCAGAATTCTCGAACATGCCTTCCCCAGGGACCAAACAAAACTGTAAAAAGGGAAAAATCTGTAGATAAAAAGGCTTAAAAACAAAACTTGTCGACGTGGTTTGTTCTTATACGGTAATAATATAAAACACTTCAAAACAATTTTCAAATACTATTACGATACTTAACCCATCTATGCCTAGTGGACTCTTCTATCCTCATAAACTGGATTACTCAATTCATCATTTAGGGGTGTCTAGCAGCTCTTTATCGGCCAACATACTTAATACTGATTGGAAACGGCACGTATTTTCATGCATTTCAGGGCCGAAGTTTGCGATGAGATAAAGTTTGAAGGGAAAAGGGTGACATTTTACTGCGATGTAACATGTACCTCCTTTGCCACCTTCCAGAAACATTTCAAAGTAGTCTCTCAGAGTTGGTGCTGGAGGATTCTTGAGATATTTCATAAGATTGTACCACGATGATACAGCAGCCTTTGGGTTCCGGCAGATATATATTACCTGAAATAGCACAGAATACTAATGGGTTAAGAGATATATTATGGATGCAAAAGTCTCACTTTTTCTGTCAAACACAGTATAAGCTCACAGTTGACAGCCATCATGTAAAAAAAGATACCCTGACATCTGGTTTTATTTAGAGACACAGAAGAAATGCGCAGCTGTTGCATTTAATTCGGTATAGATAGTTATCAATTATAGTTTTCAATTCCACATGATCGACATCATATATACCTATATATGTCGGTAAACCATACCACTTTAAGGTTTCGCATTTTCCTGTCCACTGTATCCAGGAGGCACAGATGAATACAGGTACCGCTATATTCAAAATTTACAAGAATTTGCATTGAGTGGTGGGGTAAGTTTTAACATTTTGACCCTGGCAAAGCGACCCCTGTCATGCAGAAAGAGTGTTCACTTAGAACTGCATAAATATGTTTCTTCAGTCATTTGCTTTAGTGATGAAGTGGGTTTGCTCACGTAAAATGGACATTTAAAAAAGTAATTTTTCACAAATCGTGACGAAATACTGAATTTTGTGAATTTAAAAATGGGAGTACCTGTGTTCATTGTAATTGTAAGAATTTCGTCAAACTTTTTGACAGCTAAGTTGATTGACACATCTGCTTATTTGGGGATGTTAATAGAGCTGTAAGACTGTTTAAGTGGGGTAAGGAGTGGGGGGGGGGAGAAAATCGATAAAAACGTAGGTGATCTGTTAGAACTTTTGGCTTGTAAATGAGATTTTAATTTGCTATTTGAATACTTATAGCGCTGGACCGGGTCCATGGGAACAGTGCCATTTTTAGCTCGCCTGTACGAAAGTACAGGGAGCTATTGTTGTCACTCTGACGTCGGCGTCGGCGTTGGCATTAGCGTGGGCGTCACACTTTAAAGTTTTACGTCAAAGTTTTTTTAAAGTTTCAAATCTCAACAACCACTGGCCAGAACCTTTTGATATTTGGAATATAATCATATCATAGCATATCCTTCTATTCTGTAACACCATACCTCTGGGGGTGGGGCATAGAGGTCAAAATACAGGTCATACTCACTTTAAAGTTTTACGACAAATTTTTTTAAACATAAGTATCTCAGCAACCACTGGAAAGAACCCTTCCATATTTGGAACATAATCATATCATAGCATGACCTTTCATTACATAGCACTATACCTCAGGGTGGGACCGTGGGGTGGGGCTTAGGGGTAAAAATTAGGTCACACTCACTTAAAGTTTTGTGACAAAGTTTTCCAAACATTCATATCCTGGCAACAGCTGGCAGAGTCAAAAATTAGATCACACTCACTTTAAAGTTTTCAATTAAATATATCTCCTTTTCTCATGATTGGATTCTTTTGATATGTGCACTGTATTTAGATATTGATTCAAAGTTTTACAGAGTACCACCCCCACCTCACTCAGTGACTTCGAGGTCAAGGTCATGGACTTAGAGTTTTGGGGTTTTGTTAAAGTATTCTAATAGCATACTGTTCCATAGTGCTTGGGATGTATTTAATTTATACTTGAACTGATGTCAGATATTGGCTTGAGTTTACACAAAATACTACCCCCACTCCACTGGGTGACTCGTAAGCCAAGGTCATTGATTTTATAAATATGTTGACAATACTTGGACATGCATGCATGAAGTTTTATGTAGAACAAGCCATACCGACACATGCCTGTGAGATGGGCAAGCACCAGTTCAGGCGAACTATGCTGTCAGGCGACAGTTTTTGTTTTCTTTGTTTATTGAGTCGCATTCTATATACAGCAGGTTTTTATCTTCTTATACATGTTAAATTCACAAACTATACCAACATTGTAAGTATGCAAATATGCACATGAAACAAGGTTGAAGTTTTTTTCCTTTTTGTAAAAAAAAGAACCTCAACCATTTTTCTACGACAAACAAATCTGGATATCTCAAAGTCGAAGTTCTTTTCAAACTACTGGTCCCAGAAAATTTACTTTCAGATACCAATAATGTTAGAAAACAAAGTTGAAATGAAAGGTAAAGTAGAACATGAGTCCAAACTAATATTGTAGATATAAGAGAGTCATTTGAGATAACAGTGTTCGAGATATCGAATGTCAATTGTATTTCCTCCGACAAATGAGCCGCGACACGAGAAAACCAACAAAAGGGTTGTGCGCCCAGCGCAGACTCAGATCAGCCTGGGCATTCACCCAGTCTGATCAGACTCTTCGCTGTCCGCATGGAGGTAGCTTAGTCCTTTAGCTACCATTTAAGCGCTAGGCGAAGAGTCTGGCCAGATTTGGCTGATGCCAAGGCTGATCTGAGTCTGCGCTGGGCACTCAACCACTTTGTTGGTTTTGTCGTGTCGCGGCTCAAATCCTTTTTAAAGATGAATGCCAACACTTACATGTACATGATTTTCTGCCATTTTTTGATTTCTACAAAGGGAGACAATTTCTTTTTTACTTCCGTTTGCTTCCTTGGAAAACAAAGCCCTTCCAAACAGAAGTCTTCCCTATTATGAAAGAATTTGCTCCTAGGGGAGCAAATTGTTTTGCTCATATGGGAGCAAATTCTTATGATTAGAAAAGGGAGACAAAAATATAGTAAAGTTGCCTCTCCTGAAAGTGTACCCATTCTTCTTATAGGTATTCCCGGTTTATCACTATTTGTAATTTTTAAACTTGATACATGTAAAAGATGAGTTCTATATAACACAACAATTTTATTTCACGTACCCTGCCTTTTTTCCGTTTGGTCAAGTCATCCGGCAGTAAAAAGTAGGGGAAGTGTGATTTCAGCATTCTAGGCGAGTCCATAGGGAGATTGTCAGCGTATCCTAGACCCCTGTAATAGGGAAAACCTGTGTGCTTTAGGTCAATGACGGGGAATCTGTCATCCAACTGAACTGTGTTGGCTTTCTCAAAATCAAGCGTCATCACCAGGTATGTAAGTTCTTGGGTTAGTGTAGTACCTGAAAACGATGAAATAGAGGACTCTCAATATTTTGTCGAAAACAGTATACAGTCAACTCCCGATATGTTAAAATCGAAATTCATCACAGACTTCTTGTAAATCAAAGTAATTTTTCTTGTCCCAGAACATTTACTTTGAAATACCAGTACTTTGAGATATCCAGAGCTGCAATGTACAGAAAAAAATGGAAATTTGTTCAAACTACATCTTGTATACAAGAGGTGACTTTGAGTTATCAGTGTTTGAGATAACGAGGGTCGACTGTATAAAAAAATGAAAAGAAGAAGCATTTGAGATATTTCAAATTTTCTAAGAACAGTCCTAACGATATTTCTAGGTATTTCAGAGGTATTTCTAATGGAAATTGCAGTTCGGGACCGAATTTTTCTTTCGAAAAATCCGATTTTCTAACTATCAACGATCTAAGTTACCGAGGCAAATTTGTATAGAATGCATAGCCAAAAATTCGGGACCTTCGGAAGTATTCGAAGTTTCCGATGGATTCGAAGAATTGACGCTCGAACTACCGAAGTTTGACTGTAGCTTATACCGATTAAACATCAAACAACTTCGAGATACCAACGTTCATACGACGTTGTTACAACGCTGTTTGTCAACCTGCTGTTGTGGTAAAGCCACGAGTGAAATGGAAATAGTTCACTCTTAGATCATTACCAGCAAGAAAGGTAGGAGATTTCTTTTGCTGAAAAAATCAAGTCCGCCCGCTTTATTCACGGTTCCGAAAAAACGCATATTGAAAACAGATATACACACCTCTATTAACTGTAAGGTAAAACCACGGACTTATGTGGGACATTGGACACGTGCGATTTTGTTTGTGAAACTATGTCACGTGCTAAGTTGTCGTTGTATTGGCCAGTTTACTCTATCAGGTGACTTTTGGGTGACATTCTGGCTTTGGCTTTCTGTCATAGTTACACAATGGTCTGCCATTCAACAAGGCAACGTACATGTCAACGAAAATTTCTGATCATTAAACTCGATTGTTTTTTTCGCTATTTAATCTAAAATCGAATTATCATTTTAGGATCATGAAACTAATGTGGAGGTTCGCAGAAAGATCCAAGCAGCCATTGAAAAATATGACAAACACCTGACCCTGATCAGAAAACGGAAACAAAGGTGGTTTGGCCATGTCTCAAGGTCTTCTGGCTATCAAAATTAAAATCGTAAAAAGTTCCTTCAAGAGCAGAGAATACATACTCGTCAATGACCCGGACAATAAAGACGATTCTACAGGGCACAGTGAAAGGAAAAAAGAAGAAGAGGTAAGAAGAAGCGGTAAACAAAAGAAGTGGTGGGAAGACAATATTAAAGAGTGTACAGGGATGGACTTCGCCAGCTCAACTTGGGCAGCTGAAGACAGGACAAAGTGGAAAGGGAGTGTTTCGACTTCATCTGTGGTGCCCACTGGCCTTATAAGATTATGGGATAGAATAGAATAGAATAGAATTTGTAACGCTTCTTAGTCAGACAGTTTTTCGAATGAATTCCTTCTAGTGAAAATATAGTGCAAACATAGAGTTTCTTCACCAATATGTTATCATGGTCGTTGTACAATATGACAATGAATTAATGAAGAAACTTGTGCACGACCATGACAACGAATTATTTATTGCACTGTATTATACTGGGCGACATTTTATGTTTAAAAAATTGGTCCTGCTTTGAAATCTAAGAAACTGTCGGGGTCCGTAAAACTGCTAATTTTAATTTATATTAAAGGTAGGTTCCTGGCCTAGCGATAACAATTATGTTCACAAAATAATTTTGTCCTTTTCTGGGTAGTATTGAATTCCCTTATTTTTCTGAAACTGTTGCTACTGAGAAAATCGTCAGATGTTGTAGAAAATAGTCGTTTTCCCAATGGTTTATTTTCTTTTGTTGGAATTCCAGTTCTAAAAATAAATATGTATATATGTCTACAAGTCCGCAGTTTCTGATGTCATTTGCCAACGGTTAATTTTCTCTTGCTGTGAGCTCTTCCAGAGGTCCTGGCATGGCGGATGGGTTAAAACTATCCCGAAATGCAATGCAGCATGACGTCAGCTATGTTATCTACTTTTGGCGCGAACTAAAAATAGCACTAACTGGGGTGCGAAGCAGAGTTAGGAAATCCCTTGCAAAACGACCTTACTACGATTTCTTGATTTACACTTTTTAGTGAAACTTATTCATTTCCTCTTTATAAGTGCTTTCCAACAACTTGGATAAAAAATCATCAAAATTATGATGCATTCCAAAGTACAGGAACCTACCTTTAAATGGTATGTGAAAAAAAAATCGAGCTTTATGGTCCGAAATTTTCGTTGGCACGTGCGCTGCCTTCGTTGTCTGTATTTAATTCCAAGCCAGTATGAGTTAGGCTACCTGATCTCGGAAAGCTGCAGACCCAGACGTCATCGTCTCTGACCTTGAACTTTGGTACCTGTTCAACTTCTGATTTACCCAACATCATTACACCTAAAGGGAAACAAACATGTTTTTGAGAGACTATATACTTATCATGAATATATAAAAGATATCTATTTCAGTTCAGTTCAGTTCAATTCTCCTAACGACGTTCCCCAAGTGGCTCAGCGGTACGTAACCATAGTTGCACGCACTTGAAAAAATATCTAGTTAATTACCATATCATAAATATGCAAAAAATTAATGAATCCGCATCCAGATAGCCACGGGTATCTTTAGTGATATATTCCAACTACACATGCACACGAAACAAATAGACATACTAATTCAACTTCTAACCGACCACTTGATTTTCGGCATTTGCCTTCATTTACATTTTACACTTTACAAAATGAAATGGTATTAGTTATTGTAAAGTTCCCTATACAGGCGTAGAATCTTTTTCACTACCCGTTACATGTTTCATCAGGCGTACTTCTCTGTTTGACTACCCGTGGCATGTTTCATCAGGCGTAGACTCTTTTTGGCTATCAGTTACATATTTCATCAGTCGGAGAATCTTTTTGACTACTTGCTACATGTTACATCAGGCGTAGAATCTTACTGACTACTCATTTTATGTTTTCATGAGGCGTAGACTCTTTTTGACTACCCATTACATGTTTCATCAGGCGTAGAATCTTATTGACTACCCATTACATGTTTCATCAGGCGTGGAATCTTATTGACTACCCATTACATGTTTCATCAGGCGTAGAATCTGTTTGACTACCCATTACATGTTACATCAGGCGTAGAATCTTACTGACTACTCATTTTATGTTTTCATGAGGCGTAGAATCTTATTGACTACCCATTACATGTTTCATCAGGCGTAGAATCTTATTGACTACCCAATACATGTTTCATCAGGCCTAGAATCTTATTGACTACCCATTACATGTTTCATCAGACGAAGAATCTTATTGACTACCCATTACATGTTTCATCAGGCGAAATATCTTATTGACTACCAATTACATGTTTCATCAGGCGTGGAATCTTACTGACTACCCATTACATGTTTCATCAGGCCTAGAATCTTATTGACTACCCATTACATGTTTCATCAGACGAAGAATCTTATTGACTACCCATTACATGTTTCATCAGGCGAAGAATCTTATTGACTAACCATTACATGTTTCATCAGGCGTAGAATCTTATTGACTACCCATTACATGTTTCATCAGGCGAAGAATCTTATTGACTACCCATTACATGTTTCATCAAGCGAAGAATCTTATTGACTACCCATTACATGTTTCATCAGGCGAAGAATCTTATTGACTACCCATTACATGTTACATCAGGCGTAGAATCTTATTGACTACCCATTACATGTTTCATCAGGCGAAGAATCTTATTGACTACCCATTACATGTTTCATCAAGCGAAGAATCTTATTGACTACCCATTACATGTTTCATCAGGCGAAGAATCTTATTGACTACCCATTACATGTTACATCAGGCGTAGAATCTTATTGACTACCCATTACATGTTTCATCAGGCGTGGAATCTTATTGACTACCAATTACATGTTTCATCAGGCGAAGAATCTTATTGACTAACCATTACATGTTTCATCAGGCGAAGAATCTTATTGACTACCCATTACATGTTTCATCAGGCGAAGAATCTTATTGACTACCCATTACATGTTTCATCAGGCGTAGAATCTGTTTGACTACCCATTACATGTTACATCAGGCGTAGAATCTTACTGACTACTCATTTTATGTTTTCATGAGGCGTAGAATCTTATTGACTAACCATTACATGTTTCATCAGGCGTGGAATCTTATTGACTACCCATTACATGTTTTCATCAGGCGTAGAATCTGTTTGACTGCCCGTTACACTGAAATTTTAAAATAGTCGGTTTGACGTTTGAAGATTCGATCTGGTATATACAAATCTGTCCAAATAGAATAAACTACAAGTGCATACGTGTCTAATACCGGATTTGCCTTTGAGATTGTCATAGCTCCTTTAACAATACTTAAAAAGTCTAAGCAATATTAAGGAAACACTGAAAATTTAAGCTGGATGAGTACATTTTCAAGGGAAGCAATTCTGCCATTTTATTTTGCCTTCCCTCTCAATGGAGGTCTACTCTTAAAGGCCAGAATTTGCATCTCAAGGAACAATTTCTTCCCTTTATGAGTAGACCCCATTTTAGAAGGTCTACACTGTCATGGAAAGCAAACAGGAAGTCACAAAAGTTGCTCCCCTTTAGTTTTTGTAAAAATGGTAGAGAGATGGGCCATCCTAAATGTGTATGGCGCACCGCCATGTTTCAAACATGGCGGTGCGCCATGCACATTTAGGAGGGCCCAAGGGACAGAATGAAACATGGCGGTGCGCCATACACGTTTAGGATGGCCCAAGGGACAGACGGATAAAGATACATGTAAACCAATAAAATGACTAAAAGCTAGACGCTGACGTAAACATAGTATGCAGTGGTCTGAAATTGTTCTGAAATTGCTCCTGTCCTGGCCTCCATCTACAATGACTCGCTTGCTCAGGGAGCTGTACCAGATGATTGGCGACAAGCAAATGTAGCTCCGGTTTTGAAGAAAGGAGAAAAACATGATGCTGCGAATTATCGACCGGTGTCGCTTACATGCATCTGTTGCAAAACCCTAGAGCATATAATAGTAACATCAACAAACATCTAGCCTTTGAGAGCATTCTTGCTGACTGTCAGCATGGTTTCCGAAGTCAGAGGTCTTGCGAAACCCAACTTGTTCAGTTCTGCCACGATTTGGTAAGCAACCTGGATGGTGCCCTAAATCGTGGCCACAAGCAGACTGATGTGATTATTATGGATTTCGCAAAGGCCCTAGACAAGGTGCCACACAGGAGGCTATTGTACAAATTAGATTATTACGGGATTAGAGGATCTACTCAAAAGTGGATCACTTCATGGCTCTGAGCGCTCTCAAAAAGTAGTTTTAACTGGCCAAACCTCAGATCCAGTCCCGGTCCTATCTGGTGTCCCTCAAGGGTCGGTCTTAGGACCGGTCCTTTTTCTTATTTTCATTAATGATCTTCCAGATAACATCAGGTCATCTGTTCGTCTTTTTGCTGATGATTGTGTTTTGTATAGGAATATCTTCTCCCCCATGGATTGCCAGATCTTGCAAGATGACCTGAAAAACCTCGCACGATGGGAGACCGATTGGCAAATGAAATTTAATGTTGCCAAATGCCATTCTATGAGAGTGACTCGGCACCTCCCTAGCAAGCAAATACACTTTAATCACTCTCTCCACCAACAAAGATTGGAATAGGTGCAGTCCACCAAGTATCTCGGTATAACAATTACAGACAAAAAAAGTCTTGATACGTCCAAATGATAAACCATGGTTTAATTCGGAATTAAGATATAATATAAGATTAAGAGACAGACTAAGGAAAAAAGCATTGAAAACAAATAATGACTCAGATAAAACTCGATACAAACGGCAACGAAATCGGGTAAATAACATGAAAAAGAATGCAAAAGAAAATTTTAACGACTCAATAGACGATATACTTTCGAAATCAGAAATCGGTAGCAAGTCTTTTTGGCAAATAATGGGAAGGTTTATGGGGAAAATCAAAGTTCGTATAAAATACCACCCCTCTGTAATGCTGATAATACTTATTCATTCTCGGACCATGAGAAAGTAACGACCCTAAACGATTATTTTTGTTCAATATCAACAATTGACGACACTAACATTGAGCTTCCAGTTTTTGAAAATAGAACGGATATTTTATTATCACACATAATTATTACTCACTCTGAGGTCGCTGACATACTAAATACATTAAAAGTTAACAAAGCAACGGGCCCAGACGGAATAAGTCATCGTATGTTAAAAAACTGTTCTATGTCACTGGCCATCCCTTTATGTTCGCTTTTTAACTTATCTCTTAAGCTGCATACATACCCAAGTTTGTGGAAATTAGCACATGTTACTCCAATTTTTAAAAAAAGGTGACAAATCAATTGCTAGTAACTATAGGCCTATTTCACTCATTAGCTGTGTAGGGAAATCTTTCGAACGCATTTTATTTAAACATGTTTACAATCATTTGGATAGAAATTCTTTAATATACAAATATCAGTCAGGATTCCTTCCGGGTCATTCAACCGTTCATCATCTTATAGAAAGTATTCATAATACATGTTTAGCATTAGAAAACTTTGAGACAAGTTGCCAAATATTCTGTGATATTTCCAAGGCTTTTGATCGGGTCTGGCATCGTGGTCTACTTTTAAAAATGGAAAATTATGGAATAAGGAATGATCTTTTATTGTGGTTTAAAAGTTATTTAGAAAAAAGAAATAAAAAAGTGTGCATCAATGAATCTTTCTCGTCTTCAAGAAACATAACTGCTGGTGTACCCCAAGGCTCAGTCCTTGGGCCACTGTTGTTCTTAATATATATAAACCATATATCTGAAAACTTACAGGGATCAGCTAGGTTATTTGCTGACGATACATCTCTTAGTTATTCGTCGAGAAATCTTCCGAATCTGCAAATTATTATTAATGATGATTTAAGACATCTACACGAATGGGCTTGTCGATGGTTAATTTCATTTAATCCATCAAAAACTGAAGTTTTGCTTATTTCAAATACCTTGATTGATTATGATATGCAGTTAGTAATGGATAACTCAGTCTTGAATTTTGTTGAAACGCATAAACATTTAGGTGTTATTCTGTCATCAAATAACAAATGGAGCAAACATGTAGAATTAATCATAAAATCAGCGTCTAAACAAGTTTCGTATCTTAGAAAAGTCAAATATCAATTTTCAAAAGAAATACTATGCAAACTATATTGTATTTATATCCGGCCATTGTTAGAATACGCTAGCGAAGTATGGGATGGTTGTACACAAACGGATGCAAATCGTCTCGAACAAGTGCAATTAATTGCTGCGCGTATTGTAACTGGCTTGCCAGTTTTTGCATCTCTTAATTCGATCTATGCCGAAACGGGTTGGGAAACTTTAGCTGAAAGGCGAAAAACTAAAACATTAACTCTCATGTATAAAATAATAAATAATGACGCACCATCATACTTGACAGATCTTCTTCCAAATAGAATTGATGCAGTTTCGACTTATAATTTAAGGAATAGTCAGAACTTTGAAATACCTTTCGCTAGATTATGTTCATTTGAGTCATCGTTCTTTCCGTCAACCCTTAGATTGTGGAATAACACTGATCAATCAATACGAAATTCTCTTACTCTCTCTTCGTTTAAAACAAATATTAAGAAACAATTTTCTAGGACTCATCAATTTCCATCTACTAAGGACAGACTATACGACATCATTTTAACTAATATTCGTCATAATTGTAGTAATTTGAATGCTGATTTATTCCGAGTAAATATTTCAGCTAATTCGAATTGTTCGTGTGGCGCTGTTAATGAGAACGCTCAACATTATTTCTTTGAGTGTTTGTTATATGTAGAACAAAGAAATCGTTTATTTAGTTCCATTAATCCACTTGCAAACGTTCATTTGCATTTGATTACTAATGGAGATCCCGCATTTTAAAAATGCTGAAACTAATTCGATTATACATTCGGCTGTGTTAAAATATATCAAAGACACACATAGGTTCACATAGTCAAGTAATAAATTGTAATTCGGAATTTGTGAGTGTCGGGGTTGGGGCGGGGCGACTGGTGCTGCTGTGGGGATAAAACAATATTATCTTTCTTTCGATACTGTGAACTGAACTTACTGTTGTATATGTACCACAATTCTAATGTTTGTTATCTTTGTAGGGAGAGGACTAGCTAATGTTGGTATAACTTGTGTCCAATCCCTTTGTCTATATGGTACAATAAAATATGTTTAATCTAATCTACAGACAATTTGGATTGGGGTCAACATATTTCAGAAATATCAATTGAGGCAACTAAGACAATGGGTTTTCTTCCGAGCAAATTGGCATTGACACCTCGGCTAACTAAGGAAGCTGCATACAAAACATTGGTTCGCCCTCAACATGAGTATGCAGCACCTATTTGGCATCCCTATCACAAAACTCAGATTCAGCAGGTTCAGAAGGTGCAGAGAACAGCTGCCAGGTGGACCTGCAGGCGATGGCGGAACACAAGTAGTGTTGGCGATATGCTGGACGAGCTTGAGTGGCCATCCCTGGAGGCCCGCCGGGAGCAGTCCTCCTTAACCTCCTTTTACAAGATTCACTCTGATTCAGTGCCCTTGAGAATGATAAGTACTTGACCCCAGCACCAAAGTCGAGAAGAACTAGGGCATCCCATGACTCACAATACACTAGATACCTTGCATATAGTGATGCCCTGAAAAATTCGTTTTTCCCCATAACTCTTCCATTGTGGAATAGTCTCCCCTCTTCAGCGGTTTCTGCCAAACCCGCAGAGGAGTTTAAGGCCCTTATTTAGATTATCGGTCCAGAGACATGTGTTTTACCATGCCTCTAATCTGCTTCTTGTAAAAAGTTTTAATGGCCCACCCCGAAAGTTTGTTTTCCCTTTGAGCTAAATTCTAAGTTCAGCCACCCACCACATCTGAGGTAATGATCAGAAAATGATCGTCTCAGTATTGAGAAAAATACTACACGTACCTTGGTGATACTTATATTTCATCTCCATATCTTGTAAGCCTGAGTCTTGAGCTGTTTCCAAGTCATCCATTTTATTCTCCATTTTTAAGGCTATTCAGTGTGTACAACAAGTATATACTTTGATTTTTGACCATTTATTTCAACTAATTTACACGCAAAGCATTCACAAGTGACAAAGTGGTAAAGAGGTTTTGTTGACAAGCGTATAACCTCATGAACTTTAAGGTGACTGGATGCACTTCCAGGGAAGACAACTCTTACATTTTCATATTTGCCTCCCTTTTCAGTGTGGGTCGACTCTAAAAGGAAAGAATTTGCTCCTTATAGGAGCAAATTCTGTCCTATAAAAGTAAACCCATTTCGAAAGGGCTTCATTGCCCAGGAAAGCGAATACAAAGTCACAGAAGTTTGCCAAAAAATCGCGTAAAAAATGGAGGTGCATACAAACAACTTAAAAACTTCGCAGATAGTACGTAGCCGGTCGGAAAAATTATGTTGTTGTCAAATAAATATTCTTTACAGGTAAGTAGGATCATGACTGTTGATAATTATTAAACTTAATTTTCATTTATGATAATAAGATGATAACATCAGCACAGGGTGCACATCATCATCACATGGTTTTTACGTCACAGGAAATACCGGGGATTCAAGTACAACTAGAAATTGTGTTTGTGAAACACTATGCCCCCAACCATATGCTTGCCACTATAGGTGTCAAACTTTAGAATGTCTAAGTCTGAAAAGGAGTCACCTAATCTTTACTAAAATATTAAACTCATCAAAAACTACTATTATGCAAAATATCAGCTTCCTAGATTAAGTGATTCAGAAGTTGGAAAATGCCAAATTCAAACAAAGGCTGTAACTCCATCAAAATTTTTACGGAATTCTCCTAAAAGTTAATCAGGTAATGTACACTTCATATCTGATCAGTATATGAAATATCAAGGCCATAACTGATACACTTTTTTGAGATATCTTGCTAACAAGACATCCATCTCATGTTTTTGAAGCGGCATAACTCCAAAAATGAGGCATAACTTGGAAAAAAAGACAATAAATGTCAGTTATTTTTCCATGAGGAATCCATATAAAATTTCTAAACCCTATGCCCAATGGTTCTGGAACACAGTAGCTGCATAAGTATAGAGCATCAGGGGAAGTAACTCCATTATTGATGAATGCAGCATTACCTAACATGTACTAAAGTATTTAACTCATCAAGGACTACTACTATACCAAAAAATCGGCTTCCTAGCTTAAGCGGTTCAAAAGTTGGAACAATGCCAAATTTGAACAAGGGTCATAACTCCATCAAAACTTTTATGAAATTCTCCCAAAAGTTAATCAGGTAATCTACTCCTCATACCCAATCAGTGTACCAAATATCAAGGCCATATCTCAAATACTTTTGGAGATATTTTGATAACAAGAGTCATCTCATTTTTCTAAAAGGGGGCATAACTCCAAAATGGGGCATAATTCGGAAAAGAAAAAAAAAATATGTGTCAGCTATTTTTCCATGAGGTATCCATATATAAAATTTTTAGACCCTATGCCCAGTGGTTCTGGAACTCAGAAGCTGCATAAGTATTGAACATCAGGGGAAGTAACTCCATTATTGATGGATGCAGGGTTACCTAACCTGTACTAAAGTTTTAACTCATCAAGAACTACTACTATACCAAATATCAGCTTCCTAGCTTAAGCGGTTCTAAGGTTGGACGCCCCGTGTCAACCGGGGGGTATAAATAGTTGGATGCTTTCGCTTGTAGCAGGTGGTGAAACCCCACTATATAAGCAACCGTCCGTTAAATAGTCCTTAGGACTTAGGTCATCCATAATACTTTTAACATTTGATCGTTTTTGAATCTGTCTAATGTATAGAAACATTTTAAATTGTTGACGTTTAGACGCTATATGCCCTTACCAGGGTTGAGCGTCTATAAATAACCTAACATACATTCATTCTAAAGTTGGAAAAATGCCAAAACTGTCTTATATCCAGATAAATCACCTATACACCTTTCTTCCTTTATTCAGGGGTTGTCGGGTCGGGCGATGGTGCTGGTAACTTTTCAGTGCCGGGGCGTCCTACTAATTTGGATAATAGTAAGGGGAAGAGCCTGTTGTGCTTGCAGTAGGTGCAGGTGGAGGTTGTTTGCACAATTTTTTCTTTCGCTATCGTATCTCATTTCTTTCTCCCTCTCTCTGTGTTGACAACAACATTCACGGAGACTGAAATACTGTCTCAACGAGCCGTTAAACCCAAAGTAACCAATCAACCAATCCATTTCAATACTGCAATTGGCATTGCAAGCTACTTATAACAGTATGCACCGCCAAGTCAGCAATTATGTTACCAAATTTGACTTCTATCTCTGCGTCTATTTGTTTTCTTTCTTCCTTTAAAGGAAATTCATAAAGGTTTCGGTCAGGATAATTGTTTTTCTTGGATTAATTATTTGCATAACAATAGGGAGAATTTGTTTGTATTAGGTTTTTGCTATTGACATATCTAAAAGCTACTTAATTTTTTCCAACTGATCGATAGACAACTTCAGACAGAAAAAAGCAAACACTTATATTTGGCGGTTACTGAATTTTGGCGATATTGGCGGCAAACGCAAGCGCTAAAATATAAATCCGCTAATATTTGATTTACAAACAGCATAACGAAGGTTTAGATATCAAGGAGTACCTGATGATTATTTGGGATTGTTTATACCATTCCATTTAACTATATATTGTGGCAGCCCATTAGAATCGCCTCGCCTCGGTGAGGCGATTCTAATAGATGCCACAATGTATAGTTAATGAAAAAGTGAAAAAAACTGTCACAAGTTCACATAAAATTTTCATTATTATCTTGAGCCATGATAATCTTGACCGCCAAAATTAATATGCGCCAATATGTCAGTTTCATTGAACCGCGAAATTTTGATACCGCAAATATTAAGCGTTTCACAGTATGCGAGACTCTCGTTAAAACGAGTAAAGAGCTGCCACTCATTGCTCCCCCTCGTCTTTGCCACAGATGGAAACAAAATTATAAGAAAGTGATCGAGATGACTTTTTATAGTGCGAAAAAGAGTGTTTATATGAAAGATAAAACAGAAATTGATGTCTAGGGAGAGTCATAGATCACCTGACAGACGGCACTGTTGAACTGCACCAAGGTAGGAAGGACAAGTATGTGGGCTCGCAGGGCATTCCAATGGATGATAACCCTAGGGGAAATTGTGAACCTGTAGTAGTCTTTAAAAAAAGAATTTGCTTGCCTATATGAAAGTGGATGAGTATGTCTAAATTGTCTAATATTACGAACGAGATGCTCAGATGCAGGAATAGCAAGGAATAGCAATGAGGTCATGTGTGAGCTAATACAGTAGATCTTCGATTGCTCGAACCCTAATGGGTCGTTTACCCTGTCCAACTAGAACTCTTTTTTTGTCCCTAGAGGTCAGTTAATGTAGAAACTAACCCTGGGTGGCTAGAACTACCTTTGACTGGAACTAATTTTCATGATCCCATGCCTGTTCGAGCTATTGAAGTTCTACTGTACATTATTACAAGACGACTGTCTATACGTCTTTGGCCAAGGGAACGCCAACTGAGACCCTTCAGCACAGCAGTAAGGCTGGATGTGTAATTTTAATCTTTTGTCTACCACCTGGCAGCCAGCCTTCCTTGGACCGCTTACACTATATGTATATCAGTTGCAGTGTTGATGTGTACGCCAACTGCGGCATAACCAGTGTTTTGTAAGCTACTGATTTCAGGTCTTTAATATGGACCTTTTCAGAAATCCAAGAGTCTTGTTAGCGCTCGTGGTTATGTTACCAATATGGGTACTCCATGATAGGGTGTCCAGAATGGTGACTAAGTTGGATGTGCACAATCACGTACTGTCTTCTGATACAGCTCCAACGACAAGTGGGTGGTCGGTCTGCGTAGAAACTTCAACACGTAATATTAGTAATATACTATGGTGAAACAAAGCTGAGAACTCTGTGTAGCCCGAAGCCAGAGCAAACGGAAACCACAAGCTGGACTACGATGAGCCTGGCGGCAACCCCATTTCGTAGACTTTTTTTACTTTTCAGTTCATTATGTTGTAGAGATTTCACGGTGAAAATACTTCAAACAATGTAATTATCAGTTTAGATTTCACTGTATCCAAAATAGGATTTTTGTGAAATAGTCTCATTCATTTGTTGATTATCATGGCTGAACCATATCCGACTTGAAAAAATTACGTCACACCTTTTTTCACTTCATTACGACGTTAATGACGTCAAAAAAAGCGCCAAAGTAGTGTTGCTAATGCACGCGACGTGAGGCCGCTTTAGTCTCCTGTTCTTTCATAGTTAATTTCTTGAGATCTCTTTATCAAAATGAAATTAAAAGCTGCTTTTCAGTTGCGCAAGACTGGTTCTTTTGACTACTTCATGAAACTAGAAAATCGTATATGTAAGACACAAGTGACATAACTGATGCCCCCGGTTTCTGTGCCTGTTAAAACCCCACCAGTTCCCCGCCCCCTAGCTCCCCACTTCCCCTCACAATGTTTTGATTTTCAAAAATCGTCCTGAATTGATTACACACACAAGCTTGCTATATTCAAAAGTTCAAAACCCTGTTATTTAGCCAAATTATAATTTTGATTTTTAATGAGCATCTGCAATTTGACTGTAACACGTTTGCAAAGTTTCAAATCAATTGGAACAGAATTGTTTAGTAAGATCATTATGGAAACAGGTCAGGAACTGTGAGAAGAATATTATGCAAATATGCAAGTCAATAAACACAGAAGTTCAAACTCTGCTTATTTTTCCAGACGTAAATAGTTGTGCTTAACAAACCTTCATGTATATCTTTGATATGTCTGTAATATGTGAGCAAAGTTTGAACTTAATCATTGGTCAAAAACAACGAGAGGAGTTAATTACACCTAAATCAATATAAAAACACTGAAAATATTATAGTCAGACCTACCCCCACAAACCAAAACTAAAGCAATGGCTTCCTAAACAACCTAGGTGATTCGGCTCCGATAAGGGCCCCACCGCGTACCTGCCAGGAGAATGAAGAGACGACGCCTCAAAACCATAATATATAATTAATCTATAGCTCAGCATACTCTGCTTGACAAAATTTTGTAAAAATTACAATCTAGGGAAATATTTTGGCTTAAGAGAGACGCAGACATCCAGAGACCTTACGATTGTTTTGCATTACACAATGAATCACACTTTGGGCAAGGCTTCAGTTAGAAAATTCAATCTGAAAATGTCGAAACTAAAATGGCGGCGTAATCTGCACTTACGTCAGTTGAAATTGTGTGAGAGAGTTCTTGCCCAAAGTACGAACCTTTGCGGTTCAGTCGAAGAGTCGTTAGAAACGAGAAGATTTGCACTGGAAAATGGTGCACAGCTCAACGAGTGCGAAATATATGAAAAAGAAATAACAAGCTGGCATAAACCAAATCTCACTCACAGCGCCGCGGTTTTCCCTCGCACCGTTCCAAAACAAAAACCACGCAAACCCCTCCCTGTTGTGTCACACCCTCCTGAATATGGTGTGTAGATCCGATTGCAATACAATTTCAGATTACATAAACGTATATATTTACACAGTCGAACGGAAATAAAAGACTAAAATAAATTATTTAATGAAGCAATACAAAAGAACAACAATTAATACCACATCATCTAGGTTTATTTAAAATAAGTTCGAAATTGATTTGACTTTTTTTTTAAATAAAACTAATATTACACAAACCACTTCGCAATGTTCTTTTGTAATAATGAGCCGCGGCACGAGAAAACCAACAAAGTGACATATGCGCCCAGTGAAGACTCAGATCTGCCTGGGCATCCGCCCAGTCTGGTTAGAGTCTTCGCTGTCCGTATGGAGGTAGCTTAGACCCTTAGCTACCCTTTAAGCGCATAGCGAAGTCTAGTCGGACTGGTTGATGGCCAGGCTGATCTGAGTCTGCGCTGGGCGCACAACCACTTTGTTGGTTTTCTCGTGTCACGGCTCATATGATGTTTGCTTGAGAGCAGTTTTTAATCAAGTTCGACAGATATTTAGAGAGATTTCCCAGCGGGCATATGACGTCAAAATGACGTCGTGCTGATGTCGATATTTCGTAATGAGGTCGTATCAATTGACGTCGATGTGACGTAATCACGCGGCATTATTGTCGGTATGACGTCATTATGACGTCATGTGCCCGCTGAGTATACGTTGAATCGATGTTGTTTGAGCATTGTGTGCCTGTAGAGTTTTTCTTCAACAACTGTAAACAAAACTATATAGTATAAATACGGAGCTAACACCAGTTCTTAGATGATTTTCTTGCCAATTTTATCATGTGACCAGAGCCTAAAGTCATGACCACTCAATTTCATTATTGCTATTCTAAAAGTTCACTTTCAGAAAAGAAAAAACTGAACGTCATCAGAATATCCATAAAAGAGCTAAACTGCATTTTTGGACATAACCATTCCAGCAAACAAGCAACGTTGATGTAACATTGAATTCAACATAATGACGTTAAATCAACGTTATTGCATCAAACACAGTCACTCTAGCCAGACTACAGTCACTCATACGCTATTAAAAGTCGTACATTTACCGGCGGGAAGCCGTGTATTATTTAGAAGTCAGAGGTCCTGAGTTCGATACCCGGTTGGCCACATACTTTCGTTTCTCCTTCCGCTGATTCAAGAAGGGCAGTTGTCAGTTACTGGCGAAAATATGTGCACTTAGTACTGGTTAACCGCTTAGAAGGTCTAAGCCTGCCCAGGAATGGTGTGGTTAGGTTAACCTGACCGTCCCGACATGACCATAGCTGTTTATCGTGGACGTAAAGCAACAAATCAATCAAATTCAAAGAAATTTACGCGCTGTTAATGCACAGCTACGCAGCTTTCAACATATTCATCCGGGATCGCTAAAAAATTCCGCCATGCACCATTGCCCTTCCCCTTTCGGTCATAATACAAAAAGTAGTGATTCGCTGTCTGTATTTACTTACATTAGCCTACGTCATTATGTCTTCATACTCTTACATTTCGTCATGAAGTCGTGGCACTGCTGTTTACATGTTTTTACGATGCAAAAATATAGACTAAAAAAAAATAAGTGAAAAAGAAAACATGCTCCAAGCTTTCGGCAATCAAGAACTGCAGGATATGAATGGATCAGGCTTGTTCTGCATGGAAATTATTGCATATCAAGGTATCTGCTTATTATTGATGAATTTAACTCTCTTCTACAGCGATCGTCTTGTCTTAAAGTGGAATCGAGGTCGAATCGGTTGATGGCAGACAATCTGAATCGCTCGAAGCTCTCGGGCCAGGAAGACGGATATAAATAAAGCGATGCACTTGCGCGTTGGCTGTCAAACAGAGACACAATACAGTGTCATATTTTTCGCAAATTTTTACAATTATTTCGTTGAATTTATGCAATAACAGCGATCACACATTTTCTCCAATGCATTAACGTTTGCTAGGTTCCGAGGGAGATGTTAAAAACCGAGGCCTCGGTTTTCAGATAGCCGCCGTAACCTGATATATTGTTTATGATGTAAGGCTAGTCCTGACAAAAAAGAGGTACAATGTTTTCCGTATAATCATAGCCCCACTGAATTTGGTCTGTACTAATTCCTTATTGTCGTAATTCCGTAACGTTTTTTTTTGTCACAGTTTTCTCAGAACTATTAAAGCTAGAATCTTGAAACTTGATATACATATGGACGATGGAGTTGTTGTAAAGTAGGATTGAGAATCGAGCTCATTGGTTTTATCCGTCCCTTTATTTGTCTTTTTTCTGTCTTAAGGTAAATTTGTGTCACAGTTTTCTCTGAAACTGTGCAAGCTAGAATCTTCCAATTTGGTATACACATGGAGAATGAGTTATATCGTATGATTGAGACTCGGGCTTATTGTTTTTATTCTTATTTTTTTATCCATATTTCTTTCTTTCCCTAATTCACAGGTTAACATTGAACTTTTGTGTCAGAGTTTTCCCAGGCACTATTTAAGCTGGAATTTTGAAACTTGTTATACATGGATAATGGTTTGTTGTATAGTGGGATAGAAAATTAGACTCTTCGCTTTTATTATCCTTTTTCTGTCTTTTCAAGGAAAATTTGTGTTACAGCTTTTTCAGGAACTGTGCAAGATCTTCAAACTTGGTATATATATGGAAAATGAGTGATTGTATCTTGGGATTGAGACAGAGGCTCATTGCTCTCATTCTTCCATTTTTATCCATTTTTCTTTCTTTCCCTATGTTATCCATATGAAAAATTTGTGTCAGAGATTGAAGCCATAATCTTGTCTTGAAACTTAGTATACATATGGACAAAGAGTTGTTGTATTGTGGGATTGAGAATCAGACTCATTGCTCTTTCTCTTCTCTTTATTTGTCCATGTTTCTGTCCTTTAAAGCATCTTTGTGTCACAGTTTTCCCAGGAGCTGTGCAAGCTAGAATCTTGAAACTTATTATACATATTTGGTTTGCATGACTGTATTGTGAGATTTTCGTTGCTCTTATTCTTTCATTTTATTCTTTCATTTTTGATCCAATTTTCTTCCTTTCCCTATTTTGTCTACATTGAAAATTTGTGTAATAGTTGCTAAGGAACTATTGAAGCCAGAATCATTAAATTTCGTTTATATGGCCAGTAAGTGATTGTATAGTGGGACTGAATTGGGATCATTGCTCTTATTCTTCCCTTTATTTGTCCATTTTTCTATCTGTTCAAGGTGAATTTTCATCACAGTTTTCTCAGGAACTATGCAAGTCAGAATCTTAGAACTTATACATATGGAAAATAAATTGTTGTATCATGGGGATGAGTTGTTGTATTGTGGGATTGACAAGCAGGATTTATTGCTCTTGTTCATCCTGTATTTATCCAGGTGTCTATCTTTCCATATTTAGAATGTTGAAGTTTATGTTACAGTTTTCTTCTGCAACCATTCAAGCTACCCTGTTCAAACTTGGTAGACATATAAGTAATGAATTGTTGTACTGAGTAATGAATTGTTGTACTGTATATGATAGAAAATGAGGATCTTGGCTCTTATTCTTCCTTTTGCTCATTTTCTGAGGATCTGTCTGCTGGCTAGGCTAGGTGAATTCAATATATTTATTGCTCTTTTTACAATGAGTTAGTTATTAAAGCAGTGCAGCGGGGCTGTAGTCAGATTCTCTGACAGTTCTAGTTTGATCTTGTTGTCGGGATTGGTGCTTTCGTTGGTTTGTTGTGTGGATGGTAATTGTTTTGGATGGGTGAACAAATAATTGTCTGATGAACCAAAGCAGAACCAAAAGCGAGGGTTGGTCGACCACAAAACTAGTTAAGCCCCCAATTAATTTCATCCCTAGCCTTCCCAAGGCGGAACTTCTGTTTTGGCTCTTCTTGGTTTTATGTGTTTTTTGTTGCTTTGTCTGTTATTGATATATTGTTTGTGAGGTTAAGGCTAACCCGATGACCGTCTACATGGGAAATGGCTGTTCACCTGGCTGCCGCTAGTGATGGCTTTGGTTGTGTCTAATTTTATACTGTCTTTTTCCATATGGTGTCACGGGTGGGATCTGGAATTAAATTGTTTCAGTTCCTAAGAATTTTTCTACCAACTTTTGATCCCTATAGTGATTCAATGCGGTGTCAACGTCATATGCCACTAGGTGCAAATGCAACCTATATTCTATTAGAAATATTTCGAAGTGGTAGTTATTATTCTCGAGCCAGTTCTATACATTGAGAACATTCAACACTATTTCCTTAGTGTTCTTAGGGTGAAGAATAGTTCCAATCCGAAAACGATGCCAATTATCGATTATTTTGTAGTCTGTGTTTCTCAATAGTGTATTTATCCTTTTCAAACAATCTCTGAATTCTTCGAAGATTGTATACATAACCAACTCGTTTTGCTACTCAAATTTTAAGTCTGTATGTCCTAATTCCTGGTGTATGTATTTGTCGATTCGCTTCTGAAGATCTTCTGGCACGATATGCTTCCAAGCGTCCAATGAACCTGAAACACATATGGGAAAGGCATATAGGACACACAGGCAGCTAAAATGTCTGTGCAGTTTGATCAGAGTCAGTGCTTTGTGTAAAGCATATTTGTTTTCCTAAATTTCTCATAACGATGTCCTCCGGGCGACTCAAGGGACCGAATCTACAGCTCGCACCTCCTGACATCGACTCCGTCCATGTAGTATCCGTTGCAATTCAAAGAAGAGACGATACAGCATTTTTTTCACATATAAAGGCACGGCGCCTTTATGTACAAAATGCAAACTCTGCCGGTGTTACCAGAAATGATGAGAGATTGGTGTAAGATACTACAAGTCAATCATCTAATGCAACACACGTGATCTTCCACATGATCTGAAAGGTTGATACGCGGAGTGGTCACATCAAATAATCTGTCGAAATACCGATTTCTTTAGTTGTCGTAACATCTTCGTTACTAAAAATTAATTTATTGAGTCACGTTTCTTACATGTATATGCCTCCTGCGTGTGGCCTCAGAGTTATTTTGTTCTTTGTTCTGGAAAGGCAAATCTTTACTGGAGCCTTCTGATCTGTTGGTTAATAGGCCTGATAATTCGTTTTAAGTCAGTCTATGATGCGTTAAGCTCTGAGTATGCTTCTCGCTAGGAAATGGGCGGCTATTAATTGGATACAGTGACAAGTGATATGTGAAGACGAAAGTAGAAAAATAAAAGGATTTTGATCGTCTTTGGAATGTGCAAGAATTAAACGTTGCATAAGTCGTAGTAATTTCTTCACAGTCAATGTTTTCTTTTTATTCTTTTTATATTTTGTTTTCTGGATAAAGCATTATCTAGACCATTAAACGCAAGAAACTGTGCAGTGTGCGGCATTATATTTTAAAAAGAGTGTAAATGCTGCCATCTTTAAAATCTTTTTGTCCACATCCTATTATTGCAACAAGCCCAACATATGTTTTCCCAAAAGTTTTATGTGATGTTAGTTCTTAGGTTACGCCTTTGGCTCAATTGAAAATGCTTAAGTCTGCCACTTCTCTATAGAAACTGGGGAAAGATATTATATCAGATTTAATTTGTAATTCATTTCGGACGTCATACTTTGTTATATCACCATCCGAATGCCAGTGACTGCAGAGTGGTCATTTCTAGGCTTGCCATGTTCATAATCGGTGCTGCTATTGTGGTTTAGTAATGTCATAGTTAGTCGGCTTTCTATGAGTTTCTTACATTTTTGTACATTGTTTAGGATAGCCTCGCGGCCATCTGCTGGGAAAGAGATGACCTTTTGGCTTTTCTTGTAACGTATTTATTGTTCTTCTTTCCCATTTGGTGTTCGGGGCATATATGGAAACAGAGTAGCTTCCTTATTATTGCCGTCTCTCCTGCCTTACAACAGTAAACCTAAAATTTAACTTTGGCTGATAAAAAGTTTTTTTCATCGGGGAAGGTGAAGTGTGTGTGTATGGAGGGGGGGGGGGGGGGGGGGGGGGGGGGGGGCGGGTGGAGACAGTACAGTAGACAAACTGTATAGTTTATCTTCATCGAAATACTCATTTTTTTGATCAAGCTCTAGTGTGTAAGAGTGTAAGAATAGTGTAACCTCATGCAGGTCTTTCGAAATATTTTAATGTCAATACATTACCTGTATTTATAAATTCTCCTTCTGATTTATCGGTGCTGAACAGTTTCTCTGCGTAGGAATAGTTAACAGCATTGTTCTCTTTCATATGGTCCAGTGTTGTGTGCTCCATTATTTTATCAATCATCTCTTCAGTCAGCACTCTTCCCAAGAAATCAGCAATCTTTTTGATAGTTCCTCTTTTGTCCTTAACAAGATATAACCCCAGTCTGAACCATAGGATAAAAATTAGCCCGCCAATATCGCTTCTGCCGAGACTGTCCGTCATTTTGGCCTCAGCCGAGACTGTCCGCAATCGTTTACTTCCTTTCCGCGAAAAAAAGACTGTCCGCGTGATTCTGCTTCCAGCCGAGAGTCTCGGTAGCAAATAGAATCACGCAGACAGTCTCGGCAAGAAGCCATTTATCATGCACAGCAGTCTCGACAGGAAAACAAGATATGTTTCAGCTGATACGCTATGGAAATTATATTCTGGTCAAACCTGAACCATGCTGTGGGGAAACCATCTCGCCTTACTTTTGTCTATTCCCGTGCACCATTGATGGTAATGGTGATATCCTTGAATGCTGCTCATGCATCAATGACTGACAGATGAACTCAGCTCAGGTATGACGAGTTTAACTGCCTGCACAAGACATTGCTAGGGAGGCACGACAAAATCAACATTTACCCTTTATACTTACTATACGACAATCTGACATTGTTTCACCGTTTGTTTTATCCCTGATTGATTTAAATTCACTTTTGATCACATTTATCAGCACGTATACTCTTCCTGGCTTCTTTTTATGAGAAAAATCATACCATCAAGCAATTTTTCTACACAAAAAAGGATACAAGTTTTGCGGGTTGCATTTTGAAAAGTTATTTTGTACGTCAGAACTTCGATTAAACAATTTTGAACCCTTTAAAGTGATTTTTTTTGTGTCTGGCATTTCGATTGGGCGAGCTAGGGTGGTGATATGATACGTTTAAAATAACTTACCATCTAACAAATTAAATATATAAGTGTAAGACTCTTTTGAGCATATTATGGCAATGTGAAATTCTTAACTGTAGATATAACAAAGTTTATACAAGATTGCAAATCTTTTATGTCTGCATTGCCTCTAAATGAATTATTCTGCTCCATAAAACGTCCCATTTACATTCTGAAGCTTTTATTATACCCCCGACATACGAAGTATGTCGAGGGGTATATAGTTTTCGTCATTCCGTCCGTTCGTCCGTCTGTCCGTCCGTTCGTCCGTTAACATTTGCATTAAAGTTTTGCGTTAAGTTTTTTTTTCTTTGCTTATATTTCCAATATTCTTTAATGGAATCTTTTGGTATGTGACTAGGTATACTTCTGAGTTCATGCAGAATAGTTGACATCATCTGGATGCTGCTGCTGACCTAAGGTCAAGGTCACAGACATAAACTTTTGCGTTAAAGTTTTGCGTTAAGTTTATATTCTTCTTTATATTTCCAATATCCTTTGATGGAACCTTTTGATATTTGACTAGTTCTACTTTTAGGTTCATACAGAACAGTTCACATCAGCTGGATGCTGCTGCTTACCAAAAGTCAAGGTCAAAGACTTGTACATTTGCGTTAAAGCTTTGTGTTAAGTATATTAACTTTGCTTATATTCCCAACATCCTTTGATGAAACCTTTTGATATATGACTAAGTTTACTTCTGTGTTCATGCAGAATGGTTGACATCATCTGGATGCTGCTGCTGACCTAAGGTCAAGGTCACAGACTTAAACATTTGCATTTAAGTTTTGTGTTAAGTTTATATTCTTCTTCTATACTTCCATTATCCTTTGGTGGAACCTTTTGATATTTTACTAGGGTTACTTTTAGGTTCATAGTTGCTTACCAAAGGTCAAGGTCACAGACTTGCATTATTTTTGCGTTAAAGTTTTGTGTTGTTGAGTTTATATTCTTTGCATATGTTTCCAACATCCTTTGATGAAACCGTTTGATATATGACTAAGTTTACTTCTATGTTCATGCAGATTAGTTGACATCACCTGGATGCTGCTGCTGACCAAGGTCATGAACACAATCTTATATTTTTGCATTAAAGTATTGTGTTTTACTCTTTGCTGATATTTGTTATATATTTTGATGGAACCATTTGATAGGTGACTAAGACCATATATAAGATTGGTTTCATAAGGCGTTGGTTTGTTAAGGCGGTGGTTTCATTAGGCGGTGGCGCTGGTCGGGGGTATACGTCAGCCCCAGCTCACTTGCTCTAGTTTTTCTAATGTCATGTGTTATAAGCCTCAATACATTTTAGCCTTGCATATCAGTAAGTGGAAGTTGACTTTACATTGTTTTGTCGAGAATCACAATTTTCATCGTGTTTGGCAGAAATACTCTCGGGTCTTTTTTCGAGATTTTTAATCATGTTTAGCAAAAATACTTTTGCACTCGGTGCGCAAAATTCACATATAAGCAAACTTACTCATATATACACATTTGTCCATGTGTACGGGGCTTAAGGTTCAGCATGCAAAATTTTACACAATTCCTACCTTAATGACGTGCTCAAACTGAAGGAAGAGACTATGTCCATCGTTCCTGTGCTCCCAGAATTCTCGGACATGTTTTCCCCAGGGGCCATACACAACTGTTATTAAATAATAATAAAAAAAAAAAAAAAATATGAAATTCTCACTTAGCGGTTGAAGAAACTAAAAAATCTAAAAAAAACCTCACTAAATCTGACTAAATGTAACCGCAATATCCTGTGCACGAACTAATCTTAATTCCAATTCTCTATTAGAGTCTAAGCGACTTTATGGAAAACAACAAAATACAATTTTCTACATTTATTATTCAAATATATTTAGCACTACAGGGACCAGTTCAGCCTGTAATTTAGCAAGAACCTAGACAATTAATACCTATAGGCTCTCTGGTTTGAACCCAGACAGGGAATAGTCAGCAGGAATGATTTTTTTTTTTTTTGGGGGGGGGGGGGGGGGGAGGGTGGCGGGGGGGGGGTGTTCAGCGAGTGTTGATAGAATCTGCATAGATTTCTAGAACATGAGCCTATACCCAAAACGAAATGTTCGTTAGCTGAGAGGTCCCTTGAAAGTGATAATGCACATTGAGTTGACCCAAAAAAAATAATGCTACATTGTGGCGGACACGTTCTGAGGTCCAACCACTCCCAACAAGCGAAGCAGAATAGCAGAAACAGACAATACAGTGAAACTACACAGTATACAAGCATTGACGACACTTTTTCGCATGTAACGTAATTAGGACGGAGTTTATAAAACCAGTAGAAATGTCAGAATATATGTCAGTGGTGTTTGAAAATTTTAGACATCATTCTATAGGCCTGTATCTTGGATGATAAGCTAAGTTATTGTTTTTATTACCGTATTTATTTTGCTGTAAGACAGGGTTTTCTATCTCTAAAACGAGTCCAAGTATTTAAATCAGTCATATGAAGTTCCGCTATAACTTGTTTTTCTTCCCTTCTAAAGCAATTCTAAATATCTAGATCCGTCTTTAAAGACAGCTCTAGATTTTGTTGGGGATTATTTTGGAAGAAAAACCCCCGTCTTTTAACCGAAGAAATACAGTCGAACCTGTCGTAAGGGGTCATCCGAGGGAAGGGCAAACATTGGCTGCATAAGACAGGTGGCCCCTTAAAGGCCCCATTGCTCTATCAGCATGAAATATTTTATCGTGAAGTATCGCTGCAAGCTTCTCCCTACAGTTTCTTCATTGTGTATGATCGTGATTGGCCGGCTTTAAAAAATTAATGCGTCTTTGGATTTTTCATAAAAACGATTTGAAAAAATATCTAGGTCATGACCTACTTTCGATTTCACAAGTTTCATTACATGGTAAAAATACAAGGTACAAGAGGTAACAATACAAGGTACAAGGGGTAATAATACAATGTACAGTATTTTGATAGTTGATAAAAATACATTGTAAGGCAAGGGTCTCATTCCTTGTCTCGCTGTTGTGTGAGTTAATTGCCCAACGGGGAACCAGAAACGAAAACCGTATTTTTACGGAGAGACTTGTAATTTTTGTTCAAAATACCTTATTCCTTCTTTTTTTGCCAGTTACATCACACAAAAGCACAGCAACCGACATATTATCAACAATTCTGAAGGCTGTACCAATTTTTAAGGCTCTGTGCTTCGACGATTTTTACTAAAGATAGGACTATGGAGACTTTCATACAGGTTCATTTACACGGTATTTTGGTTCAAGGGATCCAGAAAATGTGGCTGCTTAAGACAGGTGATCCCTTAATAGAGGTGACCACAGAAATTTTCGTTTGGTTTAGATTTATAGTCTAGATTATTGATTTTTTTTCCTTTTAGATCTTTTATGATACTAATCAGTCTTTGAATTTACTGCCTTATCAAAATTAAGAAAGGATCTCTGACGGTTGTAATGTTAATTTGCCTATAAAATAAGTCAAAATCAAATTTTTGATATACCCAAGAGGCACGGGGTGGGGGGGGGAGATAGTCTGCAGCTGTAAAACTGAAAAAGTGGGTGGGGTACTTACACCCTTTATATCTAAAAATAGGCCAAATCCCTTATTATTGAAAATAATGTTGCATGATATCAGTAACAGTAGTGTCTACGTCAGTTTTAGCATAGTTATCAATTAAAATTTCGGTATATTAGAAAACCGAAAAATTGGACTTATTTTCAGAGACTGAAAAATTCACCTACGCCTCTTGATAAAATCGGTTTAAGTTAGTCTAGAGGCATGATAATTTTTCAAAATTACTGTTAAAATGTCTTTATAGCACACACGTCTACATATTAATGCCAAATATTTCAACTTTTGCTGCCCGAGGAAGGTGCAATAATTTGTCGAAAAATAGACAAATATGCATTGATACTGTCAGAGGTCCTTACATTATGCTTTCTCTGGTTTTCGTAACCAAGTCATGTCGAGGTCACTGATGCGGTTTGAGTAGCCGAATTCTCGAAGTATGGTCCATGTACCTTCCTTCGAATGTGTGCAGTGTTCTTGAAGGATTAGAATAGTATCTACTTTTATCAACTGCCGACTGAATATCTATGTCAACCAAGCAGTAAATGGGTACCTTTTTCAAATCAGGGAAGGACAAGGCAGCGAAAGGAGAGAGATGGGCTTCGCCGTTCATATGCTATGCCCAAGATACATTGACCCTAACCACCTACTCCCTCCCCTCCTCCCCTAAGCCACCGCCCCTACGGTCATTAGGCTATAGGAAACCTTTACCTTTACCCAATTTTTAGTTTGATCCAGGTATACAAATTTAAATAAAAACCTAATCCTTCATGAGCACAGAATACTAAACACATTCGAAAGAAGGAGCATGTGCCATACTTCGAGGTTACGATTTTTAGAGCCTCATCAATGACCCTGACATGACCCATTACTTCCGTAACTAAAGGTAAAGCTCCGTATGAAACAGTATCAGTCCTCAACTTGGGACTGCGGAATGATGGGTTCAGTTACGGATAAGATACGGAATAGATACGGATGAGAAACGGATTGGATACGGAAAGATGCAGATAAATGCGTTCATTTACGGACTTTTACGGTTTACTCATCCGCGCCCGAATTTTGAACCTTTTCAAAATTTCGACGCGGCTTCTGCGGACCCTGTGGATATGATACGAACAGTAACGGACTCTGCGGATGCGATACGGATCCATTACGGATTAAATGGATAGATACGAATAGATTCGGACGGGCCATCCGTAGTATCCGCAGAATCCGTATATGTGTGTGTGACTTGGGCATAATTTAGTGGTACATTGATCTTCGTCGGGTGCCAATTCTTAGTGCCGAAAATCTGAAGTTTACCTTTTTCTTGAATCGATAAATCTTAAGTTTTCTTCTAGACGGAAAGGCTCAACTTATTGTCGTTCCGGTTTTAGTTTACATTACTTCATTCGCATGGACGGTTAAAATTTTCTTGGTTTTTGAGCTCTGGTTAGCAAACTTAAACTGAAATAACTGATTTGCATTGCGAGTGCGTTGCAACGTCTTACAGCGTAAAAACTGACGTTGTTAGGTATTTCAGGACGATATATTTATTTTTATGTCTCATAAATGAAGATTTTCTTTCTATCTTCCAAATACTCAATAAATAACCTTTTAAATGGTATAAAATTTATTATGTTTGCTCGTCCGTTAGATAAACAGTATCAGGGGAAAATTATAAAGATGGCTTGAAAATGAAATTATCACCAACAGCTGACGTTACGTCGAAACACACTCATCGGGCTCACAATCACAGGGTATAAACTACCCGATAACTTTCGCTTCCTGCTGAGACTGTCCGTCATATCTGGCTTCCGCCGAGACAGTCTGCGATCTCTTGCTTCCTTCAAATTCTACGGTCCGGGAAAAATGGTTTCCTGCCGAGATTGTCCCCATGATCGGCTTCCTGCTGATAGTCTCGACAGGAAGCAGAATCACACGGACAGGCGGATGCCCAGCAGTCTCGGCAGAGAGCAAGAAATCGCGGATGGCCTCGGCGGAAGCCCAGTTTAACGGACAGTCTCGGCAGGAAGGCCCGCGTAGCGCTGTCGGTAAGGCGTCTAACTCAAGAGCCAGAGTTCCCGGGTTCGATGCCCGATCCGGCCACATACTTTCGTTTCTCCTTCCGCTGATTCAAGACGGGCAGTTGTCAGTTACTGGCGAAAGTATGTGCACTTAGTACTGGTTAACCGCTTAGGAGGTCTAAGCCTGCCCAGGAATAGTGTGGTTAGTTTAACTGACCGTCCCGACATGACCATAGCTGTTAACCGTGTACGTAAAACAACAACAGAACAAGGAAGGGAAAACTGGTGTACCAGTTTATACCCTGTTGAAACACCTTTGTATCAATGTCAAGCATCCGGTTATTAACGTGAATCTAGTACACGTAGCCTATAAATGCTGTGTTTGATAGTTTTTTAACTGCTTTCTAAGAGACTTACGTACATGTACAACAGAGAATTAAATTATTTGAGAATGAATTATAGGTTTGAGAAAATCACACTTTTCCATTCTAAGAATTTCAGGTAGCATCTCACTTACAATTCAAGAGGAGCATGGCATACATTGTATGCCATGCTCCTCTCGAATTATAATTGAGATGACATCATAGGTCTGTTACATGTACCATGACAACTATGGAATTACCAACTCTTAGGCTTAGTACCTTGGCAGAATATCGTTTCGACGACGTCCCTTAGACATCAATATGAATTCTTAGTTGCTATGGTAACACATATGATGACGTCATTGGTTCCGGAGCATGGCAAGCATTGTATGCCATGCTCCACCAATTTTTCAATGACATTACGAACTGAAATTCATTGAACAGAAACTTCAGATTTTCTCAAACAAATAATTATTCTCAAGCTATAAATTCCGTGTTGTATGCTCGAATGTTTAACCCCTTGAGTGCCAGCGGGCCACTTTTGGGCCACTACATGGTAAACAATGCAATGACAGTGAGAGCCTGAGATGGTGTACCTGCTATTTGGAAAAGCTCACTATTATATACTCAAGAACAAAAGTTCTGCACGGATTTTAGATTAACATCTGAGCAGAACTTTTGTCCTAAAGTATATTTATCGAGAATCATTGCTGTTGGCTACTCAGCGGGATATATCCACATGATGAAACACATATTTCGCATACCTTGCCTTTAGTCCGTTTGGTCAAGTCATCAGGCAGTAAAAAATAGGGAAAATGAGATTTCAGCATCCTGGGGGTGTATGTAGACAATCTGTTAGCGTATCCTAGGCCCCTGTAATAGGGGAATTCAGGTGCATTTACGTCAGTAGTAGGGAATCTGTCATCTAACTGAACCGTGTTGGCTTTCTCAAAGTCAAGCGTCATCACCAGGTATGTGATTTCTTGAATGAGTGTAGTACCTAAAATGATGAAATAGAGTCCAAAAGGTGCACAACGGGTGCAAAAAGGGCACTGAATCAATGGTGATTCAACGTCAGGATGTTGAACTGCTGTTCATTATTTTTGTTTTAACATTGTGTGTTTATCAAAAGCTTGGTCTATTTCAGCTATTGAATTCCTTGACACTGCAAAACTGACAAAGTGGCTATTGCGCCCAGCCAAGACTCAGTCTAATCAGAGTCTGCACTGTCCACATGAAGCTAGCTTACACCCTGTAAGCGAACGGCGAAGATTCTGATTAGACTGGGCGGATGCCCAGGCTGATCTGACTTTTTCCTGGGCGCAATTGCCATTTTGTTGTTTTTCTCGTATCGCGGCTCATATGAACATCAGGATCTAAACTGTCAGCGCCGATCCCACGAATGAAATACACAAACATATTTTTGCACGCAGGAGGAGTAGATAGAAGTCGTATTCATTAAGATTTTCTTGTACATGTAGGCTATTAATTTAATATGCAATAAAAGTCTAAAAAATTAGAATATAATCCTTTAGCGAAAAACGCCGTTTTCTGTAAGCTCTTGACCAATCAAATTGCTCTAAATTAGCAATAGAAACGTGAATTGGAATTATTGTTTCATGAATTTATGCCTTTGCCAAATCTGGCCAAGAAAATTGACTTAGAATATTTTATTTTTCAACTCATTTACACACATAGCATTTACAAGTTCTATATCTGATAACAAGCGTTAACTGCTTATACAATCATCTCCTGTCTCTTATTATGCCAGCTTACGTTGTAACATTAAGATTAGATACAGACGGTTGAGTTACCTGACCTCGGAAAGCTACAGACCCAGACATCATCGTCTCTGACCTTGAACTTCGGAACCTCTTCAATTTCTGATGACTTCCAAAACATTACACCTAAAGTGAAACAAATTCATTCAGTGTATCAGATATCGGGTTGCATTGTGGCCACAAAGGCGATTAGTATTAAACACCGAATTAGAGGTTATTTGAGAATATTTACATTCTTGGTGTATTTACTGAAAAGCCCTATAGTAAACCATTGGAACGTAATGTAGTTTACATTCCAATAATTACATTGAGACACGCGACGTCAATGACGTAAAAATAAACAATGGCTCTCTACAACCTGATTGGACGTCAGCAACGTCATGACGTCATGCATGCCGTTCTGCTGTTTGCAGACGAAACTGCGTGTACATGTTTTACTGCTTCAATTTTAGCGCTTATACAAGATTTTTCATGAAAGACTTGATTAAAACGAATGTAAATATAAGCAATGAACTTAATTTTTCAGATGTTTATCGAAGTGTAAACTACATTGGGTCACTAGCAAAGTTTACATGAACCCCTTCGGGGTTCATTCACTTTGCACGTGACCCAATGTTGTTTACACTTCAATAAACCTCAGAAAAATTAAATTCATTCCTTAAATGAATTATAAGTTTGAGAAAATCATACTTTTCTATTGTGTGAATTTCAGGTAGCACCACACTTAAAATTCTAGAGGAGCATGCATGACATGCAATGTATGCCATGCTTCTCTCGAATTATAAGTGAGATGACGCCATAGATCTGTTACCATAGCTACTATGGAATAACCAGCTGTTGTGCTAAGTACCTTGGCAGAATAACGTCATGATGACGTCACTTAGACATCTTTGATGCTATGGTAACAGAAATATGACGTCATTTGTTCTGGAGCATGGAATAAGTGTATGCCATGCTCCGCCATTTTTTCAATGAATTTTTTTCAAATTGAAATTCCTTTAGCACAAACTTTAGATTTTCTCAAAGAAATAGAGGATCTTAAACGAGTGGTCATTTCACATTAAATTTATGAAACGAGCCTTCGGCATGGGATGACATGGGATTTTAACGCCTTCAAACTGAACATTATTTCATTTATAGAAAACGCATTGTTGACATGGACGTTGTCAATGACGTTACGTGTACGCGCCAACGTGTGTTTACTCGTGTGGTCATACGATTTTTATGACACGACGTAAGCCACTGAATAACAGCGACGTCATATGATAAATAGCTATCCTCAAGTCATTAATTACACGTTATTAGTGGCTTACTTCATCCTGGGCACAGCATTCGAAAGAGGGAGCACATGCCTCTTGTTTGGTTGTCTTTGTTTTTCCTGCTTCAAAACAAGAACCCATTTACTGCTAGGGGCCCCGTAGTCGAGCTCGGTCATGGTGCACAAAGTCGCCGGAAGGTCGGGAGATCGAAATCATCCAACAACTGGAAAATTCTCGCTATCAACCCAGCAGTAAATAGTTACATTTTCTAATCAGGGAAGAATAAGGCAGCGAAAGGAGAGGGATGGACTCCGCCTTTTATCTGCTGTGCCAAAGATACAGTGGGCCTCTAACCCCCACTGCCCCTACGGCTATTAGACTATGGAAAACCTTTACTTATTTCACCACAAAGAGCTTATCTTGGGCGCAGCATTTGAAAGGCGGAGACAGAGCCTTTCTCTCTCTTTTCGCTGCCTTTATCTTCCCTGATTCGAAACAGGTACCCATTTATTGCTAGGCTGACACAAAGCATTTCTTTCGTCAACCCAATAAGGATTCCAACAACGCTCCTGGGCCAGCTAGTAGCTGAATTCATGGAAACTCCATCTGTATAAACCTAATGATTGGAATACAATTTGATATAGCTTGCACATATTGATTTAAAATATTCATGAGCATATAAGTTGTTCTGCATCAAAATTTAAGAATTTTGATCGAATCTACATGATTTCCATAATCGCTTCTTTTATAAACACCGTGATATTACGGAACTCTCTCCATTGGCTTAGCTGCAACACCATGTTGTCTTATCATAGAAATGAGAGAAAGATAAGATTTTCCACAATGCCCAAGAACATGGGAGGACCAAAGGATAATAAATAAAATGTTATTTGATCAGTTCAGCTTTTCTTATTTTTTTCTAGCTTTCATTACAATTAACTACTGTAATAATATGAAATTTCAGTCTACCTTGATGAACTTTAAATCCCTTTTTAAAGTAAGGTACCGGTTGAGGAGTTTTTAAATCATCTGTCGTACCTTTCTCCATTTTTAATGACAAATCAAGCTTTTATTACCGAAATATGGTAGCGACTTTCACCGCTACTGAAATATTCCGCCGCACTGAAATAGTCTGACACAAGATGCAAGGAAATTTATTAAAACTGGAGCCGTATTTATGAAACGACTTACGTCGTTGCTATGCTGTTGCTAAGGCTAAATTTCTATAAAGGAGATTCCCTACGACTATGAAATTTGCTCTGGAGGAGCAGACTGTTCCTCCAGAGCAAATATTTTTAGTTGTAGGGAATCTCCTTTCAGACTGTTCCTCCAGAGCAAATTTTATAGTTGTAGGGAATCTCCTTTCAGACTGTTCCTCCAGAGCAAATTTCATAGTTGTAGGGAACCTCCTTCATAGAAATTCTGCCTTAGCAACAGCGTAGCAAACACTTAAGTAGTGTTATAAATACGGCCCCTGGTATTCAATTTAGAACTGACCACACTGTTGTATGTTTTTGCCCTGTACTTGATAATTTACTTTAAATTAAGTTGTAGTTAAATTTCAATGATATCTTTAATATGTAGTTTTGATATATTTTGAATACACGCTTCAAAGTAATAAGAGCCTAGAAACACATATTTATATTGCAGAAAAAAATATATGCATGACTTCATTAATTAACATATCACATTGCGTGTATATCAATACGGGGGTTGTGGGGTAGTAGTCGGGCGATGGTGCTTGTAATTTTCAGTGCTGGGGCGTCCTACTAATTTGGATAATAGTAGGGCAAGAGCCTACTGTGCTTACAGTAGGTGCGATTGGGGTTGTTGGGACGTTTTTTTGGAGGTGTTTTAAAATCGTTTTATCTGTGCCTGTATTTTTAGCTCACCTGAGCCGAAGGCTCACAGGTGAGCTTATAGTATAGGCAGGCATCCGTTGTCCGTCATCCGTTGTCCGTCGTACGTCGTCCGTCAACATTTTCAAACGACATCTCCTCTGAAACTACAAGGCCCATTGTAACTAAATTTCATATATAGCATCTATAGGCAGGGGGAACCAATAATACTGTTTTTTATCCAAATTGCTTCGGAACTTTGGTTGCTATGGCAACTTAAAGTTTCCATTGACTTGTATGGCAAAAATTGAAAATTTGCATTTATTGCTATGTCACTGCAGATATTTTGACAAAAATTTTACAGAAATGTTCCTTGAGTAGTCCTCCATCAACCACATGAAATTTTGTCAATTGCACAATTTGGCTGGTTGCCATGGCAACCGAATGGTTAAAAATAGAAAAAATGTTCAAAAATCATCTCCTCAGAAACTATGCAACCAATAAAGCTCAAACTTCACAGAAAGGATCTTGGCACTGCCCTCTATAAAAGTACTGTTTTTCTTGGCAATTGCTCTACTAGTTTGGGTTGCTATGGGAACTTAAAGTTGCCATTGACTTATAATGGCAAAATAGAAAATTTGCATTTATTGCTATGCCACTGCAGATATTTTGACAAAACTTTTATAGAAATGTACCTGGAGTAGTCTTTAACCAGCCTTGTTAAATTTATACAAATTGGGCTATTTTTCTGGTTGCCATTGCAACCGAATAGTTAAAAATGGCAAAATATTAAAAAATCATCTCTGCATAAACTGTGTGGCCAATAAAGCTCAAACTTTACAGAAAGAATCTTAGTACTAGCCTCTATAGAATTACTGTTTTTCATGGCAATTACTCCAGCAGTTTGGTTGCTATAGCAACTAAGAGTTTCCATTGACTTATAATGGGGAAAATGGAAATTGGCAATTTTTGCTGTCTCACGGCTTTTATTTAGGTTTTCTTTCTACAGAAATGTTTCTTGAATAGTCCTCTATATTTCATATGAATTTTCTCCAAATCGCTGAATTTGATTGGTTGCCATGGCAAAATATAGGGTAAATTTTCGAAAAAAAAAAAAATTGAAAAAATCTTCTACTCAGAAGCCATATGGGGGATGAAGCTGATATTGTTCAAACATGTTGATGACAGAAGCCTCTACATGAATTTTGTTTTTTCTTCCAACCCAGTAAGAACTTTGGTTGCTATGTCAACTTATAGTTTCCATTGACTTATAATGGGGAAAGTGAAGCCATGAGGAGGATGAAGCTGATACTTTGCATACATATTAATAACATTAGCCTCTACCTAAAGTATATTTCATATTATCATTGCCCATGTGAACTGGTTGCTATGGCAGCTTAAAGTTTCCATAGACTTACAATGGGGAAAATGGACATTTGGTATTTATTTCTGTGTTACGGCAGATATTTTGACAAAAGCTTTACAGAAATGTTCCTAGAGTAGTCCTCTATCAGCTATAAGAATTTTGCCCTAAGACCTGATTTTGATTGGTTGCCGTTGCAATTGAAGGGCCAAATTTTCAATTTTTTCATTTTTTTTTTTTTTTTTTTTTGCCAAAGATCTTCTTCTCAGAAGCCATTAAGGGGGGATAAAGCTTATTTTTTGCATAAATGTTTGTGATATTATCCTCAACATAAATGGTGTGTTTTATTGCTGTTGTGCATGTTGTTTTATTGCTGTGGCAACTTAGTTTTTCCAACATAACCTCAGTGCTCAGGTGAGCGATATAGGGCCATTGGCCCTCTGGTCTTTAGGACCCATATCTGTGCTGTTAGGAAACATCAACGACTGTGACCAAACGACGCAGATTGGAATCTTTGTTCTTTTGGAGCCGCGGCACGACAGAACCATGCGCACCGATCAGCCTGGGTATTCGGGGGTGGTAGTGGTCGGTCGATTGTGCTGAGTAACTTTCAGTGCTGGGGCGTCCTACTGATTTGGATAAGGGTAGGGCAAGAGCCTACTGTGCTTGCAGTACGTGCGGGTGGGGTTGTTGGGGGACATTTTTTGAGGTGTTTTAAAATCGTTTAATCTGTGCCGTATTTTCTTTAGGACTCATATCTGTGCTGTTAGGAAACATCAGCGACTGTGACCAGACGACGCAGATTGGACTCTTTGCTC
This sequence comes from Ctena decussata, assembly GCA_963989385.1. Taxonomy (NCBI): domain Eukaryota; kingdom Metazoa; phylum Mollusca; class Bivalvia; order Lucinida; family Lucinidae; genus Ctena; species Ctena decussata. The sequence goes on from OZ022508.1 coordinate 37,984,882, forward strand.
TTTTTGAGCCGCGGCACGACAGAACCATGCGCACCGATCAGCCTGGGTATTCGGGGGTGGTAGTGGTCGGTCGATTGTGCTGAGTAACTTTCAGTGCTGGGGCGTCCTACTTATTTTGATACCTGTACGACAAGAGCCTTCTGTGCTTGCAGAAGGTGCGGGTGGGAGTTATTTTGGACAGTTTTTCTTTCATATCTCTTTCTTTCTCACGGCCCGACATAGAATGAAATACTGCCTCTAAGAGTCGTTAAAACCAAGCCAACCAACCATCCTAGGCATTCGCCCAGTCTGATCAGAGTCTTCGCTGTGTGCTTACAAGGTAGATAAGGGCCTAAGCTAGCTCCATGCGGATAGTGAGCTGGGCGGATGCCAAGGTTGATTTGAATTTTCGCTGGGCGCACAGCCATTTTGTTGGTTTTGTCTTGTCGCGACTCAGTCCAATGTGTTACATGTAAATCGTAGATAAATTTAAGCTTGAAATAAATCCGCCGCTATCTTTTTTGCCTATCATTAATTAGCTGAAACCAAGGATACAGAAAGGTTGAACTAAAAATGAAAAAGAAATTACGTAGATGAATTCTAAAACGTAATATGAGCCGCGACACGACAAAGCCAACAAAGCGGTTGTGCGCAAAGCGCAGACTCAGCTCAGCATGGGCATCCGACCAGTCTGATCAGAGACTTGCCTAAGCGCTTAAAGGGTAGCTAAAAGTCTTAGGCTACCTCCATGCGGACAGCGAAGACTCTGCTCAGACTGGGCGGATGCCCAGGCTGATCTGAGTCTGCGCTGGCCGCACAACCACATTGTTGATTTTTTCGTGTCGCGGCTCATATAGAGGTTTGCTTGACCATGGAAAAATGCAAAATTTCGCACTTGATAGATACTTTTTGTACAGACTGTATTGTTTGCACACGATACATACACTGTAAAAATGTCCATAGATTTTACGATAGAATAACTGGCAACCAGGTGCCAGTCCTTTTCCCGTAATTGGCTTCGATGCCGTTTTGTGATATGCCGTTGTATGTAACATCTCTCGTTCAGGCGGTCAGTTCTAAGTACTAGTAGATATAGCCCTCGCGCTCTACGCTCGTGATTCTTTTCAGCTGACCTCCAAACAATGAAAGTTTACTAAACAATTCACTTTTAGAGCTAACCTGTTTCACTGCTGGAGCTTATCTCTATGATAACCGTAGAAATAATTCTACTTTTCTCATCCTTCCCCAGCCACACTGCCTCTCCTCACTCTGGCGGAGTTTCAGGTGAACGCAAATTTAATAACTAAAACTTATATGACTGTTTTAATGAGTTATTGCTGTAAGCTATTTTCGCCAGGTGCCTGTTTTCCAAATTAGCTTTTAAGTACTAGCTGTTCTTTAGAACGATCTTCTCTGATGACCCACAATACCCTGAAAACTTGACTTAAACTCAGTATCTCAAAGAAGTTAACTTTTTGATATCACTAGTTTGAGCCAACAGAAGTTGAAATGTAAAGTATCCATATGAAATGTATCCAAACGTTTCATTTAATAATTTACTTTGACACGAGAGATTACCTTAAGACATCAGTGCTTGGTATAACGAGAATCACTGTACAACGTATTTTCTGAGTTTCAATGAAAATGCTATTATGATATTGCATTTGCATGGGACATCGTACTTTAAAAATGTTTCCAACTGAAACTCTGTAAAACATACTCATGTACTCTTTGAAAATTATATCACTTCTCGCGATCGTTGCTTACTAACAAAACAATCGTGTTGAATTACGACCTAAGCGGACAAAGGCAGTGTTAGATCGTGATTCGGGTATCATTGCTAAATTTGCATAATGTTACATGTAGCTTTAACGCAATAGAGAGGTGCTAATTTAGTTTCATGAAACTATTTCAACTCAGATAAACCTTTTCCAATCTATTTCAAAATTTTCCAAAGATACATGTGCTAGTTTTGTGCATTTTGCGTCATTAACTAGTATTTCAGCTCAAAGTTGGTGTCTTTGAGCCGCGACCTGACAAGAGCAACAAAGTGGCATGTGCGCCTAGCGAAGAAGCAGAACAGCCTGGACATCCGCCCTGTCTGATCAGAGTGCTCGCTGTCTGCATGGAGCTAGCTTAGACCCTTAGCTACCCTTAAGCGCACAGCGAAGACTCTGATCAGACTGGGCGGATGCCCAGGCTGATCTGAGCCTTCGCTGGGCGCACATGCCACTTTGTTGGTTTTGTCGTGTCGCGGATCAATTTTCTGTTTCACGCGCTAATGATGCTAATTGATAAAGAAACACTATTGTGATACCGTTGCAATCAATAGCAATTAGAAGATATTAGTAGTTCCAGCCAAGTTGTCAGGTGTTTGTACGTCATGAGGGATGATTTGTCTAGTGATAGGTGTTGCTTCTATTTCTGGTTTATGCGGTTGCACCGAACAAAGGCCGTTGCGTCTTGTAAAAATGTCTCGGGCACTTGCAAGAAAAGTGCGTACACATAATGGACAGAAAGTAGTTGACACAACGTTGTACCAAATGAATGACGTTGCTCAGCGTTACGTACACATTTTGTGTCTATTGAGTAGCTGGATATAATATTGCATACAAGTTGATCTGATGTTGGGCCGTGTGGCGGCCGTAAAACGTCTCTCCATACATCATTCGTAGTGTAGATTAAATCTTATTTTTGTCCTTTGAGATCAGAGTACACTGTAAAAAAATTCAGTAGATTTTACGGTAGAATAACTGGAAACCGGCTGCCAGTCCTTTTCCCGTTATTTTTACGGGCGTTTGCCTGTGAGTCATTGTTGGAAATCACGAAATGGAAATTTTATGATAACTTGGCGCACTCGAAAATAACTTTGTATTGTTGAAGGGCTATCGGACCAAAACGACACCTGCTCTATTCTGTCCCACTCAGCTTGATGATTCCTGCAACTTTTACGGGCGCCCGTAAAAATAACGGTAAAAGAACTGGCAGCTGGTTGCCAGTTATTTTACCGTAAAATCTGCCGTTTTTTTTGCAGTGTATGTATTCTGAGAAAACAGAATTTTTACTGGGTTAGGCTCATATTCTAGATCATCGCTTTTTTATCCAGTCTGCCTATCAAAATTAAGAAATAACAACATGTTTTTGTCTGGCTTTCGTCGCCGTATTCTGTCAGGGTCACTGATGAGCCTTGAATAGCCAAAACTTCGAAATATGGTAGGTGTTCCTGCTTTGTGAATGTGTTCTCTGCTCTTGAAGGAACCTTGTTTTATTCATTTTTTTTCAGTAAACTTGACTTATATTTGCCGAAAAAAAATGACCATTGTTTCATCTCTAGAAGGAACCTATTTTGTGTAGTGCGTTTTCTTTTCTGACCAAGTCTCATAACAATTCCCCCCCCCCCCTGAGGCTCAGCAGAACAAATCAACTGGGCACACAAGGTTGACTCAACCTTGAATCAAGGTTGATTCAACCTTGTGAAAATTGATTCAATGTGTGCCTGCTGGGAAATCCGTAAAGACGCACTTCCTGGCAGCAAAACTGTCCATGTCCGTTCCTCTCTAGTACTGGAGATCTTTTGTCAAGAAACAGTTTTGTCTAGTAACATCTGAAAACTTTTTTAGGTGAGCTACGCTGCCAAACCCTGTAAACAGGGCGGGGTTGCTTGTTTTGCACAAATGTGTTTGAACTTGGGAAGCTGAGCATTTTTTTCCAAAGCATGAAAAAAAAGTATATCTTATCATTTTTGTCGCACCTGCTTTAGCAAGGTGCTACATAGGAGTCCAAAAGTCAGCTTCTCTCTAATCATTGTACCAACAATCATCAAACTTTGCATGAAGTTTCTTCTAAGAAATGCATGATGTGCTTATTTTGACACTTTATATGTATTCTATGCTCTGTTGTGTGTAAAACTACGTCCAAAATTTCGTCAAACTTTGCATTTAAATCTATTTCTTTTAACTACATTGACTATAGTCATTAAATTTGGCACGACGTTGTTTCTCAGAATGATTTCCAGGGATGTTGCACTTACTTTTACCCTTGACCTGTATTAAATAATCTGCTGATTTCATAACATTCAAGGTGTAAAATGATGTCCACCCTGGCATTATGTCTGCAGTGTCCACAGTCATCGAATCTGGTATACGGCCAAATCTTTCTATGCATACATTCATCAAACCTTGCCTACTCTTTCTTTTCACCATGATCTCTGCTACCGTTGAAGTGCTGTGAATGTGCAATATACCTTTCCACGGATTTTTTGTTTGAAGTATGGTGTGCCTTTGCTTTATCCAGACAAAGCAAGCTAGACAGGTTTCCCAAGTTTTTCAGTTTGAAACGACTTAACGAGGAATTTCGAAGGTTTGATTCAAGTGGAGCAACTAAAAAGTGGGGTTATATCCTTACTCACAGAAAATACACATTGAGCAGAATCATCAAATTGTTGAACATATCTATCAAAGGAAGATATGATTTAATAATTCTGACCAAATCTGGCAAGAAGATATGAGAAATTTAGGCGTATTAAACCCAAAAGTGTATATCAATGATTACAGGGCTTGATTTAAAAAAAAAAAAAAAAAAAAAAAAACAACAAAAAAAAAAAAAAAAAAACGTCATTTTCGCGCGGTCAGCTGTTAATATTATCACTATATCCGAATATTGTGCTGTTGTCTTTTGACTGGTTTCATGAATTAAGCCAACGATTAGCTTAACTCTTTTGGCGCCAAATTTTTCAGACGACAAATTTTCGTCTGCTCAAATCATCAGACGATAGATTTGTAATTCGAAATTTTAACAATCTAAAGACATTTTTCATAAAATAGGCTTTTTAAGTTTATATTTGAATGGCAAACAGTGTAGATCCTGATCAGACGGCTCTTTTAAGAGCCGGCTGATCTGGATATACGCTGTTTGCAAAGTCGCATTTTTGCGACTTTGGCGCCGATAGAGTTTAATAACATCCTCTCTTTCGGCTGGCTGAAACTAGTGCACCAGTCATATGTGTCGTTACTGAATAGGAATAGGACCACAGCCACTGGAAAGAGGATGGGGCGGAGGGAAAGGAGAAGAGGGGGATTCTCACCAATAGTTATGGTGGTCTCCCATTTTGTTGGGGCTTCTCTTAAAGGCCCCATAGGTCTCTCTATCAGCATGGAATATTTTGTCATGAAGTATCGCTGCAAACTTTTCACTACAGTTTCGCCATTGATTATTATCGTGATTGGCCGGCTTTGAAAAATCAAAACGTCCTTGAATTTTCCATAAAATAGATTTGAAAAAATAACTAGGTCATTTTAGTTGCCAACTAAAATGACCTACTTTCGATTTCACTAGCTATATTTCATGGTAAAAACACAAGATACATGAGATGAAAATACAAGGTACAGGCGTTTTACAATTGATAAAAATACAACGTACAAAACTGTTAAGCAAGGATCCCATTGATTGTGCCGCGGTTGCATTATTTTATTGGTTTACGGGGAACCAGAGAGGAAAACCGTATTTCTATGGAGAGACTTATCATTTTTTCCAAAATACCTTGTTCCTTCTCTTTTGCTAGTTATATGATACAAAAAAAGCACATCAACCGAAATATTTTGATTAATTCTGAAGGCTGTACAGGTTTCATAATGATTTGTATTCACTGGTAGGACTATGGAGACTTTAAATGAAAAAATTAAATATAGCTCCCTCAAGGAACAAATTACATCCTTTAAGAGCGGCCCCGATTTAGCCGGAAGAATGACTAAGTGAGTGAACTCAGGTTTAATATCCCACCAACAACTAGGTCATACAGAGACGGGACCTCGGTTTTCAGTCTCATTCGAAAGACCGGAAAAGCGGTGGATCGATCTTGTGATCCCTGGATTGGTAGTCCAGCGCGTTATCCACTACATTACCGCTGCTCATCAATTTTGAAGAACTTCATAGAGCTAGCACAAAGTCACAAAACTTGTTTCCTTTGTAAGATGACGGAATGCATATGAAAGTGTATCTATTCAACGTATGCTTAATGTTTAGCCTGGCACCGAGGTTATAAAACTTTTTTCATGCTCAACTCAGCTGAGCATGAAATTTTCTCTCCTGATAAATATGAAAATGCCAACTAATGTTGGCATTTTCATATTCATAAGCAGAAAAAATTTCATACTCAGCTAAACTGAGCAAGAAAATATCTGTACTTACCAATAGTTTGCTACTTATTAGCAGGTAAAATTTCGTGCTCAGCTGAGTTGAGCATGAAAAAAGTTTTATAACCTCGGGGCCTGGCCTTTGCTGCAACTGTCTCTTGCTGAGAATAAATTATTGGTTTTCCTTTGCTTCCTTTCTCTCTTTTTATTGTGCGTAACAAAGTGGCACTCATTTCCCCGATATACTAACGAATATGTTTTCAACTAAAGGTAATACGTTTTTATAGGCATTTCCATAATTTACTTCGAAACGTGTATAAATTTGCACTCAGATATCACCACATATCAATAATTGAAGCCAGAAATCAATTAAGTGGCAATTGAATTGAGTACTTTTGCAAAAAATGTTTTTAGTTTTTCTTACTGTTCCTAAAATATCACCGCAGTCAGAAACCATTCCCGTATTATCCAATACAGGTACATGTGTTAGTTTAGCCAAGAAAGAAGATACACGTATTTTTGCAAAGGGGATATTCGATTTCCATCTTGGACAAATTGTCTGATCAACATTGAATCAACCTTGATTCAAAGGTTGGTTCAGTGTTGATTTAAGGCTGTGTGCCAAGTGGCATTTGACTCGCTTATCTGAGCAAACTATCTTACTTAACTGGTATGTTTATGAACAACAACAGAATTCAGAGAGAGAGTTTAAACCAGAGAAAATTGATTAAAGCCCCCACCCCCACCCAGTAGTTTATAACTGAGCGTTCCAAGGCAGTGTTTCTGGCGTAGTTTATTCAGATGTCATTCTCAGACACTTTGTACATGTATATTATTTAGAATAACCCACGGCCATCTGCCGGGAAAAGCTTCCCTCTTTGCTTTTTGCTTGAATTGTTTGGCTTTATGTGTCGCCTTCATGTTCTATTTTTCTTTTCCTGTTGCTGTTTGGGACTGGATGTGCTAAACGATATCATTGTCATTTCACTATATCAAGTGACATGCCAGTGTACTATACATGTACTTCTTGTGTTAAAGCATGCAGTCCCGTAATGACTACTAATGGAAGACAGGTCAGTGGCCAGAGCATTTTAATTAATAGCAAAGAGCCAATTAAATGACAATGCCTTTTATCCTCTGTACATGGCTGTAATATTGATGAATTATTTCAATAAAGGTGAGCTTTCTGTCCGCCACTGACAATTGTCGTCTGCTAATGCTATCGGAATGCAACTCTAGCCTGGGCAAGGGAAAACAGCACAAGTGTTATTTGTGATTCCAGATGAAAACAGTCCAGAAGCAATTTATCTTTGTTTTCTATAAATCTTAACTCTTTAAGCACCAAAAAGCAGACGACAAAATTTACGTCTGCCAAAATTAAAAAAAAAAAAAACAAAAAAAAAAACCGCCTTGTCAGAGACATTTCATATTGAGAATTCAAAGACTAGAAGGCATACAGTGTAGATCCACATGAGGTGGCTCATTATCAGCATCCTCATCAGGATCTACACTGTTTGCAAATTATGCTATTTTTGTCACTGGTGCATAAAGTGTTAAAGGTGAATGGTTCACTTCCATGTTTCGGAAGGGGAACACTTTTCTGTGACTTCCTGTTTGCTTCTTTGGGTCTTGTTGTTGTTTGTTGCTTTACATCTGCGGTAAACAGCTATGGTCATGTCGGAGCGGTCAGTTAACCTAATCACACTATTCTCGGGCAGGCTTAGACCGCCTAAGCGGTTAACCAGTGTTAAGTGCACATGCTTTTGCCAGTAACTGACAACTGCCCTTCTTGAATGAGCGGAAGGAGAAACGAAAGTAAGTGGCCAGACCAGGTATCGAACCCGGGACTTCTGACTCTTGAGTCAGACGCGCTACCGACTGCGCTACGCGGCCCTGCACTTCTCTGTGTAATAAAACCCTTCAAAAGAGGGATCAACTCTTAATAGAAAGATTTGCTTCTATAGGAGCAAATCTTTTCCTTTTAGAGTTGGCTTCTATTCAGAAAGGATGCAAAAATGAAAATAGCCGAGTTGCTTGCCTTGAAATTGTACTCAAGATCTTAAACAGTTGACAAAAACATGAAGGTAAGGATGTTCGTGGTGGTATCAGCAATGCCATTGCTTCTTTATGTAACAACTTGTAGGCTTGTTTTCCCATGCTTTTATAGCAGAATAATAGTGACAATATCGGGTTTTCCATCAATGCTCTAGTCTTTGGTACTACCGCGTGCACAGGAATACCAGTATAGTTCTTATTACTTTGTGTGATAAGGAAACAAGGTTTTATAGGCAACGGAATAAACTTTTTACTGTTTAAAGGCATCAGAATAAACCTGTTCAATGTTATTTATAATAGTTGAAGTTTACATTGTGCCATTCTGAGACGGGCTTTCGTAGACAAATGGAATAAATTTCTAATTGGTAAAACTTAAATCATTTGAAAGCATTTGACTTACTTTGGTATAAGCTTCTACTAGGTTTTATTTTGATTGTGCTATTTTCATTCATTTTTATCTGGATTAGTGCTTAACCGTTTTAAGAAATCGAAATAAAACTGCATATTAAGGAATCTGAAAGTATTTCATCAGCACTCAGTAAGTAACGAAACTGTTTAAGGGTGTCCGTATAAATTTTTTAAGGGCAAAGGACTAATTTTTGGGGGGTAAGTCTTAAAAGTAAATGTTTACTTGTTTAAGCAGACGTTTAATTTAAAATTCATTGTTTCAAAAATCGAATAATGCCATAGTAAGCAAAGAATATTTATATAAATGCAAGTCGCATGCGAATTTAATATGTTTATGTTTTTGTATTGTTTTTCTTCTCCGCGCAAAGACTACTGTCTGATCCCACCACGAGGTCTTTCTTATAAGATGCAAGCAACAACAACAATAACTACAACAACAAATTTAATGCTGAGTTTATCGAAGTAGGCAATAATAACAACAATACATGAATGGTAAATCAGTGCGAGTATTTCATCTCATAGACAACATGAAATGTTAACAGATCTTAGAACAGTCGCTTGAGATATCACTAAATTGTGAAAAAGCTATGTTACAGTCAAGTAGCCATTTCTGAAATGACTCATTGACTATTGCATATCTTTCTTTTACAAAAACTCAAGGCAAACTAGTTCAAATTTCCACAAATAATCATTTGTTCAAAGCATCGTTAGCTTAACGAAGTCGTTAGTCATGGATTCGTTTAGTCTTCTAGTACGCACGAAATCAAGTACACCAATGTTTTTGCGGAAAAAATGTTAGGAGCCTTTGCACTGCAAAAGCTATTAACTTTTTTTTCGGCAAAACCTGGGGGGTGTTTTTGCGTACCATATGTTAAAAAAAATTAATGTCTCGTTAACTAACGACGTCGTTAGTTTTGAACAACTGGGCCCAGGACTTTCTAACGAGGACTGAAATTAGCCATTGAGAGTAGGCAGCCCAAAACTCTGAATTTATCTGATCAATTCACTTGCAGGCTTTATTTGTTGCAGAAAGTTCCATACGCAACACTTTCTCCCAGATACAATCTATACCGTCTGTATTGCCATTAAATAAATGAAATAAGCGTTGAAATAATAAGTGCTTCCATGAACTATTAATGAAACGTTATATGTCATTTTTATTGACTACCATTCCTTCTATGGTCTGTGAAATAATAGAGTCTGGATCGATTCATTCGCTATAACTGCGAAAATGATATGAAATTAATGTAACCGATTTGCGATTAGTTCTTTATTCCAGACAGAATAATTGTGGGATGGAATTATAATTGGATTACATTTTTCGTGAGGTAAGTGATATTATATGTTCAATTTGCGATGAGTGTTCTGTTCTGTTATGTTGGTATAAATGTGTTTTCAGGAATAAATGGACCAACAGCTAGCATAGCAGAGCCTTGCCTCTGAGTGCCCACAGGCGCGATCCTTGGATTTTGTGGATTGTATGTAGCAAACAGAATTACAAAAAAAAAAAAAAAAAAAAAAAAAAAAAGAACAACCTCTGATCAGATGAGCAATCTGATCCCATACGCTTATGAAATCTAGATCACTCTTAACCATCATGTTAAAAATGAAAACTGGTGCGAAAGCATGCTGTTAACTTTTTAAAGTACCGGAGATGAACAGGCAGGTCAATCTCAAAAGTGTACATTTTTTAAATGGACATGTTGCTTCATTTTGTTTAAATGGTTACTATTTCCACATAGAGCACCACTAAAACCAGCTATTATAAATGAATAGTCCGGATTCGCAGGTACAGAGCACTTTAACGGAAACAAACTGGGACGTCTAGTATGGCTGTCTATACGGAAGGACAAAAGTTCTGCACGGATGTTTATTTAACATCCGTGCAGAACTTTTGTCCTTAAGTATATTATTTTCACTGCTTGTCGGCTTTTTATTTGCTTTTAACATTTTGTACAAATTTTTAGAATAGCCTTGTGGCTATCTGCAGGAAAAAGGCTTACCTCATGGCTTTTCGCTTGTCTTGTTTTTCTTTGTGCGCCGTGTTTTTTTTATTCCTTTTCCATTTGGTGTTTAGGGCCGGATGTGTTGAACGATTTTGCCAGTTCCTGGTATTGCCTTTTCATGTACTATAAAGTTCTTAGATAGTTGCCCACAGTAGAAGTGTATGTGTTCTCGAAATCAGCAAATATGCCTAATTAAAGTATCAAGTTTAAAACCTATAGAGGCAAATAAAAGCAAATCGAATACCGACGAGACACTGACAAAGGTCATATTTTGCTATTGCGATTTTAAGTCTAACACCGGTTAAAGTTTGCAAAGACAGAATACGGCGTATTTATTGAACAACGTCTAAAATCGACCACTTGCGACCAACAGCAATGCATTTCACGTCCTAGGTATCCCCATGGTGAAACATGCGGTCGAGATAACATGAACTTGTTAACATAATTACTGGCGCGAAGCCGAAACAAGATTCCTGAAATGAGCCATCCACCTGTAACTTAACTGGCAGTTAAACGCAATGTTTAGTGTTTTATTTCATATAACTGAGAAAAGTCGTGAGAACCTACCTTAAAGCATGTACAAGCTGCAAATACCACAAGCAGCCACTCCTGTCAGGACAAGGGCTGATGGCTCCCTAAAAATCATCTGTGCCAACTGCACATATTATGGAAGGATTTCGCAAATACCCTGGCTTATCTGGGCATAAAACAATCGTCAATATTTCTCACTGTCCAACTTACTTAACGTGGTAGTATAGCTAGTCCTTAGTAGGTTAAGCACTGGCCGGCTGATCTAGTGGTCCCGGGTCCGAGACCCGCTGTAGGCGGCTATCTGTTTCAATCATAAACTAGGTTCCATTGCACACAGCCTTTCATTTTCACCCACCCATCTTCCGGTACTGTTGAAAAAGACGTAAAATCGCAAGTTGCCAATCCAGCCTAGTATAGTTAGTCCACGTTTATTGACGGGGCGTTGCCATAGTAGGCTTGGCATCAACATGTACCTTAACTTTATGATTTTTTTTAAATCGTCGATTACAGCGGATTTTACTCGTTTCACAGTCAAATTTTGGTCGACAGCCACTTAGCACTGTACCGAAAAGTCGGTCGACAGCAGTACCAATAGCTGTTGATGATACTATTAAGACCGTCTATCGAGCTATACTGCGTCTATCGAGCTATACTGCTGTCAATTGTCTCGGTCGACAGCCATTTTTGTATGAATCGTTTATGTAAATAACTGGTCCGGTCGACAGCACAGGCTGGGAAATTGGTATTATCCCCGTGAGTTCCACAAACAAGTTTTAACGTGTACTTTTTCAATGATACCATAGCAAAAATTAGCAAAACTAAAAACTATGTAAAAACTTACCTAAAATATTAGTGGCTTTGGAGTCAAAGCTGTTACATGTAGTAGTAAGAGCCTACCCACTGGGTACACTATCTTGAGTAAACCTTGAATCAACCCTGATTCAAGGTTATTGCATAAAAAGCAGTGCCGAGAGGTATTAAAGTATCCATAGTCCTATCAGTGATAAAAACGTCAAAACTCAAATCATTGTAAAAAGCGGTTCAGCCTTCGCGTTTGGTAATAAAATGTGGGTTGACGTGCATATAGTGAGTCATATAACTGGTAGAAAGGCGAGAAAACAAGTTTTTGACAAATAACAATTCACTCCACAAAATACAATTTCCTGGTCTGGTTTCCCGTCTAGTAATGCTATATAAACATAGGCGGGATAGTGTTTGGAACTCCACGCATGTACGTTGTATTTTTACCATTTTATTCAACTTATTGAAATCGAAAGTAGGTCATTTTAGTTGCCAACTAGAATGACCCAAATATGTTTTCAAACCCTTTTTATGTGAAACTCAAGGATATTTTATTTATTTAAAGCTGGCTAATCACGGTCATTTACAATGACGAAACTTTAGTGAGAAGCTTGCAGCGATAGCTCATGATAAAATATTTCATGCTCATAGAGCGATGGGGCCTTTAACAGCCGTGCATCAACCGGCGAAAAGCCGTGTTTCAACAAGGGTTTTCACGCGCTGTTGGTGCACGATGACTTTCATTATGCTTGTGCCGGGCCACTAAAAACCGCCATGCAACTTTGTCTCTCCCGTTTCGGTCGAATTACAAAAAACTGTGGTGCGCTACCTATGTATGCCTATATGACGTCATCATGCCTTTGTAATCTGACGTCATCGTTGTGACTCAAGTTTTAAGCGATGTTGTTTACATTCTGACGATGCCAAATGGAGAGCAAATAAGGGTTAAAGAAACATGCATCTCAAGCTTTCAGCAATCAAGAACTGCAGGATGGTGTATGAATGGATTAGGCTTGTTCTGCATGGTAATTATTGCTCAAGGTATCTGCTTTTTGTTGATTAATATGCAATCTATTTTGCATCAGCTACAAAGAACATGTTGGACACTTTCCCGAAATATTGAGGTTGAATAGGTTAATGACAAACATTTTGAATAGAATGAATGCTCTCGGGCCCGGAAGATGAATATTAGTAAAAAGATGCACCAGCGCGTTGGCTGTCAAACGGTGACAAAATATAGTGCCAAGTTTTTTCACAAATGTAAGCGAATAATTAGCTGAATTTATGCAATAACAGCGATCAAACATTTGTTTCCAATGCATTAACATTTGCCAGGTCCCGAGGGAGATGTTGAAAACCGGTTTGGTCCCGAGGGAGATGTTCGGCCTCGGTTTTCAACATCTCCCTCGGGACCTGGCAAACGTTAATGCATGAAAAACCATGTTTGATCCCTATATTGATTCAAGGTTGTAAGCCTGCTGGGATATGTTCCTGTCGTTTTCTGTACCAGAGCTATCAGGGTTATCGCGGAGCCTAGTTCCGTGGGAGACAACATGCCCTCGTGGTCGCTTCTAAACTTTCATAGATTGATTGATTTTTTTGGGTTTAACGGTCCTTTGAGACAGTATTTCAGTCTATATCAGGCCGTCTCCCAGAGGTAGGGAGAAAGACGAGAGAAGTGAGAGACGAGTGAAAAAACGCCCAAGCAACCCCCACCCACACCTACTGCATGCAGAGTAGGCCTTTGCCCTAGTATTATCCAAATCAGTAGGACGCCCCGGCACTGGAAGTTACACGCAGCACCATCGCACCACCCGACCACCCCCTCTAAACTTACATGTATGTATAATTTAATAGCAGCGACCGGAACATAATCAGGCTTTCATCTACCTGGCTTCTAGCTTAACAGAACTACCGTATAAATCCTAATAACGACCCTGCTCTAAAAGACGCCCCCAACTCTTTTCAAAAATATGTTATACTGACCGGGGAACAACATGAATTCCTTTTTGCTTCTCTGGGGGGCGGAGCTGTTCCAAATGGGATCGACTCTTCAAGGAAAGCATTTTCTCCTATAGGAGCAAATTATTTCCTTGAAGAGTCGACCGCTGTAGAGAAGGAAGACCAAAATAATAAGGTAGTAGAATTGCTTTGTCTGAAAGTATGTTCATTCGATCAAAATCATTAGGCTCTAAATAAGCCTCCCCCCCCCCCCCCCCCCCCCTTTGTAAAAAAAAAAAAATGCAACGCCCCAGGGCGTTTAATAGGATTAATACGACATTTCCTTTGATACGTAAGAATGACAGAGTATTGGAAAGGCAGGCATACTTGCTACTCACACCTTTGTACTGTGATCTGTACTGAACAAAAAAAAAAAAGAAAATAAAAAGAAACGTTACATCAACGTTCAAATCATTTTTTCCAGGAACACTACATTCAAATTTCGAAACTTATCCAAGGCTAACAACTTGAACAAAGAAGTCACTAATATGATTACATTCATTGATACCAATCTGTATTTTATTCTCGCCAGTTCATTTGCAGTTGCAGGGGTAGAAAATCAAAAGTTAGTTTTTCAATGTATGTAACGTTTCTTTTTTTTGTTCAGTATATAATTGAGACGCAACACGACAAACCGAAGTGGCATGTGCGCTTAACGAAGACTCGGATCAGCCTGGGCATCCGTCCCGTGTGTTCAGAGTCTTCGCTGTCGGCACTGAAATTGCCTAGACGCTAAGCTACCCTTTCAGCACACAGCAAAGACTCTTATCAGACTGGGCGGATGTCCAAGCTGATCTGAGCCTTCATTGTGCGCATATGCCACTTTTTCGGTTTTGTCATGTCGCGGCTCAATTATCTGTTTATAAAAAATTTCGGATTTCTTAGAGTTTTGGGGATTTACGAGTTCAGACATGGTTTTCGCAATTTGACCACAATATACGTATCGGGCAATTTTAAAACCGCAATACTAAAGAATTTAGCGGCCACTACTACACTAATGCAAACATTCTTCTTGCTCTTCTAGAGGTTAGGATTTATAATTTTTATGCGAAAAAAAAAAACACTCAAGAACTATAGAAACAAACTGCACATTTTGCCGGGGCAAGTTTAGCGCCTGTTTTCCCTCAACACGGCTCATATCATAACCTTAATTTCTACAATTCGGTAATTACTGTTCATTTCCATTGTTTCCGCAAATATGTTTTGGCGCAACACAAGAGAATTTCTTGGATAGCATCTTGGCATATAACTTGTAAATACTTTGTAATGTGCCACATGAAAAAAACTAGATATGTTACGTAACATGTTTAGGTAAACCAGAATCATAACGAGGTTTACGTTTGTGGTTCCGAAATTGAGCCAAGACACGAGAAAACCAACAAAGTGGTTGTGCGCCGAGCGCAGACTCAGATCAGCCTGGGCATCCGCCCAGTCTGATCAGAGTCTTCGCTGTCTGCACGAAGGTAGCTGTGACCCTTAGCTACCCATTAAGCGCTTAAGGAAGACTCTGATCAGACTGAGCGGATGCACAGACTGATCTGAGCACAACCACTTTGATGGTTTTCTCGTGTCGCCCCTCATATATGCTAAACAGAAGACGTTGTCATAGCGTTTGACCACTTTTCATTGCGAATAACGTAAAATTAAAAAAAAAAAAAAAAAAAAAAAAAAAAAAAAACAGACGGGACAGCTAAAGTATCTTATTTGTCCTAAAACGGGAAGTTTGGTTTTGGAATGTAAACATGCAGGTGAAATGGCAATTAGTGTAGACTCCTCTTTAGCCACATTGAAAATGGAGGTAAATGTGAAAACTGAACAGTTGCTTTCCCTGAAAGTGTACCAGTTTACCTAAAGGTTCCCACTTTATGCAATATCAATAATTTAATACATATATAGGCTGAGTTTTCATCAGTATTCTCATAACAGGACAAACCTTTCTTAACGGAACATTGCCTAAAAAAACTGCCCACAAAAAGTAGGGTGTATTTTTATATGGAAGCAAACACAAAAATATACAGAAACAGTTGGTTTGGGTTACGGTCGTAGCCAGTCACGTGACGTATAGTAAAGAGGGCAATAAAATCTTGCGTAAAGACTTGCTCAGAGCCCATAAACTTTGTAAACATTCATATTGCTGTCATGTACCGAATTGAAAGCGTGGGCTTTGCTTTGCTTTCTTGCATATTTCATACTGCAGGGCCAACGTCCTCGATGAGTTACCCCACAATCCACTGGTAATTTCAGTTGATCGTAAGGGCGCATCTGAAGAGGTTCAGCGGAACGAACCCGTGGCCGCGCCTCCCGGTGCACCACTAAGTCTCTTCGGATGCGCCGTTACAACCAACTGAATCCCCACATTCGTTTTATGCCTTCCGTTTGTTTCTTTAATAAAAAAGAATGACTTGGTAATTTACAGCTGTTCTTCTTCCCAATAATTGTGTCTTCAAAATGCGAAATTCATAAATAAGCCGCGACACGAGTAAATCAACAAAGTGGTTGTGCGCCCAGCGCAGTTTCAGATCAGCCTGGGCATCCAGCCGGTCTGATCAGAGTCTTCGCTGTCCGTTTGAGGGTAGCTTAGACCCTTGCTTAGCTTTAAACGCACAGCGAATACTCTGATCAGACTGGGTGGATGTCCAGGCTGATCTGAGTCTTCACTCGGCGCGTATGCCACTTTGTTGGTTTTCTCGTGTCGCGGCTCATATGTGCTCTTATTTTTCACAACGAAAAATGGTTCAAATAAGCCTCTGTATCAACACTTGCATCGTCGGCTGTGCAGCGTTTTTCTGTACAAAATCTAGCTTTGCTGAAATTATTGAAACAATTAATTACTGAATTCCAGGAAAATCTGTAGCATTATTGCTCTTCTGCATAACAAATCGTAAATGTGCGTGTTGTGAATATGCCGACCCCTGCTGATAAATAAAATACCTCATTTTTTGTGACTATTATTAAACAATCCATTTTGACAAATTCCCAAAAATATTGTAAATTGAAGGCTTTATCTGTTTTACATGTCATGCGGATTTCCGAATCTCACCAGCTTTTAGCACGGAACGCCAAGATGTTTCCTTTAGCCTAGTGTCCATAGGAGAAGTGGGTCCTAGCGGCCAACCGTATCTTGTACACAACATATAAAAGGCTGAACCTATCCCTTTCCATCTGTAGGAGTGACTGTCCTGGTGGATATATGGTGTTAGCCTTTCACGCAGCGTGTCGAGGGTTTGACTTCCACGGGTGGAAAGTTTCGATCATTTTCTTTAGTCCAACAGACAGGAAATCTGTACCCAGTCTGCTCTGAGCTTGAAAATGTAGTGTTATAAAACTTATTTCGTGCTCAACTCAGCTGAGCATAAATTTTCTCTGCTGATAAATATGAAAATGCCAACTTATGTTGGCATTTTCAAATTCATAAGCAGAGAAACTGTTAACTCAGCTAAACTGAGCAAGGAAACATCTCTACTTACCAATAATTTGTTATTGATCAGCACGTAAAATTTCATGGTCAGCTGAGTTGAGCATAGTAAAAGTTTTATAACCTTGGGGCCTGATTGGCGGTCGCTGATTGCATTGCCATTGAACGTGGCCGGTGGCGTCGCCTTATCAAATGGACAAAACTGTACTGGCATATGCACGCAAAACACAACACACACTGAGGTTATGTGTCTGATATGGTTTCGTACCCAGGGACTGTGGCACGACTGAATAAACAGACACCAATACCATCTCTAACATGCTAACCAAAAAATCGCTTTTTAGCGGAAGAAGTGTGGAGCCCTGTTTTCGTATCTCAGGCACGGACTATTTTTCTGAAACCTGACCCCCCCCCCCCCCCCCCCCCCCGGATTATAAAAGTTTTTCCATGCTCAACTCAGCTGAGCATGAAATTTTACCTGCTGATAAATAGCAAATTACTGGTAAGTACAGTTGAGCTGAGTATGAAATTTTATTTTCGTATCTATCAGCAGAGAAAATTTTATTTTCAGCCGAGTTGAGCACGAAAAAAGTTTTATAACCTCGGGGCCTGTGCAACTATGCACTATTGTCTCTCTGCAAAGCAAACATGCAACGACAAGACTCATCAATGTGTTTCAAGCTTACTGGGACGCACACGGTGTTCTTGAACTCTATCCCAGCGCCTTTAATTTTTTTATTGTGGCATGGATCATTTATCAAAGGTTTACAGGAGTTTAATTCGATTATCTGCGATATGTTCAAGTTCACCACAGAGCATCAAAGGTATAACTGCTTTGGTAGTAAGACAAAATCGTTATTTCCAATCAGCAGTTCTAATCTTCAGTCTATCACATTGATTTTACTGCCTGTCCAAGACGATACGCAATTTCGAACCAATCAACTTTGGTCTTTGGTTCTTGTTTGACGCAATCAGAATTGTATGGCATGCGGACACAAGGGATCTGTGTCTGTACGCCACACCACACAGTTTGTATAGTCATATCAGCATATACATGCACATCTACTGAAACTGACCAGCCTTCACCAGCCTTCAAATTTCTTTGAAGTTGTATAGGTCCAACATGATTCACAAAATGTTACTGCCAGCAGGGTGAGTTATTTCTGTTCTTACATGACGTTAAGTATTTTTCACATGACACAGTGCAAAATAAAGAATTAGTGTAAAATCCGTCGGCGAACATGTACTGAGATCGGTTATCTTGGGTAGAGAATGAAATTTTACTCATTTAAAAAGCTCTGCATAACCCGAAGTTGGTCTCCGCTCATCGCGATCCGCCAAATAGATGGGCTGTCTTGTGCTTCTGTTGCAGAGCTGCTAAGAGCTGTAACACGATCTGCGCATCATTTACATGTATTCCAGGACGGATAAAAGTCCTACAAAATCGGAGACAGCGTCTCGACATGATTGAAATATCGTTTACTGGGACGTTAAAATACAACATAACGTTAACAGTAACCTGACGTATGTTTTAATGTTTCGTTCCACGCAAACCCGAATAAGAAAACAAACTCGGTTTTCAGGAACAAGAGACAAAGACTTAGTCAAAAAACTGGAAATGAGCTAGTCAGTTGTTAATAGCATCTGTTGAAAAGGTGACGGCTGCTTTAATTTTCGCTGCTTCGACTTAGCTTTTGTCTGTGGTTACGCTTAGAGGGATGCTTGTGTTCTTTGTTTAGATTTCTTTTTTTTTATTTTTCACAACATTTATATTCACAGCGCCTGATGTTAAGTGTTATAATGCACCTTTTCTCGTGCGTCATTTACTTCTTTGCACTCAGGCCAAGAGCTTTCAGCAATGTAAAACCAGGCCCCGAGGTTATAAAACTTGAGTACATTCTCAAACTCAAAATAAAGCACACGGATTGGCTGCTTCCGAGCATGTGCTCGGAAACAGCCAATTAGTGTGCTTTATTTTGAGTTTGAGATTATTCTCAAATCATATAACCTCGAACCGTAGGCCATGTCTACAGCTGAATGTAAGGAAACAACATGAAGCTTGCTTGAACAACTCTTCTTAACGGTTTATTTCCCAACAATGCTGTAACATTTAATGCTTCGTTATCCCCAGCAAGATGCATTTTGTTTTCTGTCAGATATTTAACAGTAATTCGTGCGTCACTGGAAATTCACATTTGAGCCGCGACACGAGAAAACCAACAAAGTGGTTGTGCGCCCAGCGCAGACTCAGATCAGCCTGGGCACTTGCCCAGTCTGATCAGAGTCTTCGCTGTCCGCATGGAGGTAGCTTAGACACTTAGCTACCCTTTAAGTGCATAGGAAAGATTCTCATCGGACTGGGCGAATGCCCATGCTGATCTGAGTCTGCGCTGGGCGCACAACCACTTTGTTGGTTTTCTCGTGTTGCGGCTCATTTGCATAACATTGTTTGATGTCATGCTTGTCAGTTTAAATCTAGTAAAATTTATTAATTTCATCGGCATTATTCGCTTGGAATAATGAATTTACAGATGCATTAGCTTTATGCAACAGTTCGTCATCACTTAGAGGGCTTCCTGCATTTAAATGTCTGAAAACATTATAATTACGTGTTTAAAACATTTAATCGAAACCTTTTAAGCATTGTTTTAGAACCTATTGTTTTCCTTAAAATTGGTAGGATTTTTCTGTAGAATTGTTCAGTTTATTTATGTGTACTTTTATATGTACTTTTAAGACGAATGGGCACGCCTCCATTTTTTCATGCCATTTCTTGCAAAGGAAACTAACATTTGTGACTCCTGCTTGCTTCTCTGAATGCAGGAAACTTCCCAAAATAAGGTCTACTTTGAAGGAAAGAACTTGCTCCTAGAGGAGCAAATTCTTTCCTTTAAGAGTTGACCCCATTTGAAAGGGAGGCAAAAATGAAAATTTCAGTGTTATTTTCCCTGAAAGTGTACCAGTTTCCCCTTAACCCATTTCATTCGGGACACCCCTTTAGGGGTATCTGGGCAAGCAGTTTGAATCCCGATCAGGCCCCACAAACGTGGGGCCTGATCTGAGAGCCAAACTGTTTGCTGCCTAGACATCATTTCTACAAGAGTTAGACCAATATTGTCAAAATATTCTTGATTTTTTATGCAGACGACAAAAAATACCCAGAATGCAATGGGTTAAGCCACCTTAGACCACCCATGTACTGAAGCCTGTATTATAATACTTTTCGCTATTTTGTTCTGATAGCTGTTTCGCTGACGCACTGTTTCTTATCATAGTCGCGCTATGCTAAATTAAACAAAATTATACCAGTCCGTTACCAAAAGTTTACAATTTATGCCCAAATGAGGAACCTTAATTTTGCAAGCAAACCCTCGCATTTGTCTGCATAGCTGTGATGGTTGACTACAACAACGAAAGAGGTTGTCGAAAAATTAAGTCGCTGCGGGTGGTACGTATAAGAATAATAAATGCCAATATTCTGACATCTAGTAAGTTCTCGCAAGTCATTTGCGACCATTTACGCGAGGCAAACTGCTAAATACAAACCTAAATAATTGAAATCCCTCATAAACATCACATGACCATTGGATAGGTTTGCTCACTTCGAGAAAAGACGATTAGGTCATGGAACAAATATTTTATTCAAGAGACAATCAGCTTATGAAACATCATGGGACAAACAAATTTATGCAACTAATGTAGGAACTCTAACTTCAACGATAGAAATGTCTCTTCATTCGAAAAGAAAATAATAAAAGGCTCTTCATCCAGTAAAATCATGATTTAAGTTCAGATGGACTCATTTTATGGGTTGTTTGAAGACTCGCCAAACGGTCTCAACGCCAAACTTCCAACGGTCGCAAACTGCAAGATGAAGCTCACTTAGCTCCTTCCCACCGGGCACACAAGGTAAAATCAAAATTGAATCAATGTTGATTCAATGTCGATTCAACCTTTGTGCCCGCAGGGTACACACTCGACAGAACATTTGAGTAAGAATATTAGGCCTAGATCAGCTAGCAATGCAATGCTTATTCAAATGTTCAAACTTATTTTCGACTCATCACTAGGTAGTGATTCAAATTAAAATTTTGGATATTGGAAGTTCATGTAATTGGTTTATATGTTCCAGTATTAAGATAAGTTACGGCTTATAGCTGCAATTTACTACTAGTTTGACGACCAACCAGGATCCGCAGAATGTGATACATTACAATACGCATTTACTTGTAGATATAGGGTAAAGTCGGGTATATTCGGACAGCGGGTAAATTCGGACAGTGACATTGTTTCCTTATATATCTGTCTTTGGAATAATAATAAAAAATCAACTGGGCAAACAGTGAAAATCCTGATTGAGACGGCTCATTATGAGCCGCCTCATCTGGATTTTCTCTGTTTGCAATGGTATGTCCGAATTTACCCGCTGTCCGAAGTTACCCGACTTTACCCTAGTTTAACTTTGTCCGCTCTGCAAACAGTAATGCGCAATGGAATTGTTGACCATGATATGAGCCGCGACACGAGAAAACCAACAATGTGGTTGTGCGCCCAGCGCAGACTCGGATCAGCCTGGGCATCCGCCCAGTCTGATCAGAGTCTTCGCTGTCCGCATGGAGGTAGCTTAGACCCTTAGCTACCCTTTAAGCGCTTAGCGAAGACTCTGATCAGACTGGGCGGATGCTCAGGCTGATCTGAGTCTATGCTGGGCGCACAACCACTTTGTTGGTTTTCTCGCGTCGTGTCTCATATTGTCCCCTTCAGGCCGACTTCCCATGACGTACATGCTTGATGATGACAAATTGATTTTGCTTTAAAGCAATTAGGCGTCGCAAATAGACATGTAGGTTTTTCCTCATCGTATAAAAATATAGGTCAGTTTTACACCTAGAAATATCATAAGTCAAAGATTCTAGTGTCTGCGATGATTAATGGCAATGACGTCACAGAAGTTCCATGTGAATATCAAATCATTTGTACATCACTGTCGTCGGAACGTTCATATCTAAAACATTTAAGGAAAATGGGTATACTCCATGCTACAGTGGCGGATCCAGAGGGGGTTGGGGGGGGGGGGGGTTCAAATGAACCCCCTCTTCAGCCTTATTTATTTCATTTTCATGGGAAATTTCAGGAAAAATTCGTCAAACTCCAAAAATCGAACCCCCCTCAGCTTATTTGAACCCCCTTTCCAATATTTCTGGATCCGCCCCTGTGCTATTCTCATTTTTTGCCTCCGTTTTCAATAGGAGTCAACTCTTAAAGGAAAGAACTTGCTCATCTTGAAGCAAATTCTTTTCTTTAAGAGAAGAGCTTTGAAGCATTTTTTTTCTTTAAGAGAAGTCTGCCTTTAGGAAAGGTTGGGGTGGTTGGGTGGTGTGATGGTGCTGGGTATATCTCATAGTACCGGGGCGTCCTACTGATTTGGATAATAGTAGGGCAAGAGCCTACTGTGCTTGCAATAGGTGCGGGTGGGGGTAGTTTCGACATTTCTTCTCTCGTCTATCATTTCTCTCTTCTTTCACCCTCTTTGGGAGATGGCCCGATGTAGACTGAAATACTGTCTCAAAGGGCCGTTAAACCCAAAATAACCAACCATTAGGAAAGGTCCTGTCCTTCAGGGAAGCAAACAGGAAGTCACAAGCCTTATTCCCCTCGGCAAAATACATAAACCTTAAATTGATTGAGAAATCAGGCTGGACTGAATTCTTGCTTTTTCGCAATAAATTCAAGTTAACAAGGATCCATAGTGCAGATGGAGTAGTTTTAGATATGGAATGAATGGAACAAAATGGAACGGAGTAGAGGAGAGTCAGGTTACGACAGAGATAAATTCGGACTGTGACATTGTTTCCTGAATATGTCAGTTGTTTGGAACTAAAGCAAAAATAACTGGCCAAACAGTGAAAATCCTGATGAGCCGTCTCATCTGAATTTTCACTGTTTGCAATAGTATGTCCGAATATTATTTACCCACGTGTCCGAAGTTACCCGACTCTATCCTAGACTGCCTCCACCCACATCATTTTAATGACCTTGGACGAAAGTCTTACAGGAAAGAAACACTTTTTTTATGTAAGAGTATCATTTCAAGCTCTGGAGGGCAATGAAATTTAGAGAATACCCTTGCCCTATTATTATCCAAATTAGTAGGACGCCCCCGTGCTGGGTATAACTCCCAGTGCCGGGGCGTCCTGCTGATTTGGATAATAGTAGGACAATGGCCTACTGTGCTTGCAGTAGGTGCGGGTGGGGGTTGTTTGGATATTTTTTTCTCTCGTCTACCATTTCTGTCTTCTTTCTCCCTCTCTTTGGGAGATGGCCCGTTACTGAAATACAGTCTCAAAGGGCCGTTAACCCCAAAACAACCAACCATCATCAACTCCAATGGCTTACAAAGTATGCTCTTGCAAACTGAAATTGGTGGTGAAATGGAACGGAAAATATTGAGCCGCGACATGAGAAAACTAACAAAGTGGTAGTGCGCCAAGCGCAGACTCAGATTAGCCTGGGCATCCGCCCAGTTGAATCAGACTTTTCGTGAAGTGCTAAAAGGGTAGCTTAGGGTCCAAGCTACCTCCATGCAGACAGCGAAGACTCTGATCAGACTGGACGGATTTCCAGGCTGATCTGAGTGCACTGGGCGCACAACCACTTTGTTGGTTTTCCCGTGTCGCGGCTCATGTGTATTCAAACCAACTTATTTTCTTTTCAAGTAAACCGATTTCTTATTCGGTGATACTACTAGCTGCATTTGGACAGAAAGCTGCAATGTCTATGTTCAATGGATGGAATGGATAACTTGCGATTTAACGTCCTTTTTAACTGTTGCGGTATTTCAGTCATATTAGGACGACGGTTGGGTGATAATGAAAGGTTGTGTGCAATGGAACTCCGTTTACCATTGAAAACGTTCCCGCCTAAAGCGGGGCTCGAACCCGGGACCGCTAGATCAGCAGATAGCGTTTAACCTACTGAACTACAGGGACTCCATCTGTCTGCGTTCAAGAAAGGGCCCATAGCATTAATTTCGGTAGATAAAAGTGTGTTGGTTAATATGTTCCAACATTGTATAATACATCTATCGAAATAAAAAAATAAATGATGATTATGATCTTTTGTTGGTTTCCCGTTCATCAATGAATATAAATTGTAGAGATGATACAACGTAAGCTGGGGCGGGGGTGATCGTTCTTGTCTGCACCTTGCAGATATATGAAAGTTAAATGGCGAAAGTAGGTCGTAATGATCGGAAATGAATCTAGTCCAGGTAGTTTCAGAAAATCAGTCTACCCATTTACAGGGATCACGCAAGTGTTGTGAAAAGGTTTAAGTGCATTGTAAATATAAAAATGGCAAAGAAAATATGAACCTAAATGGGAAGGCTGCGGTGGCTTTATGATGATATACATGTACTGAATGGCACAATGGGAAGTATATGGGGCTTTCGTGACTTAAACTTCCTTCCTAGTTTCAAATCATGCTATCAGAGATCTGCATCTAATTGTGCATTTGCATTATTCTTAAAACTGTCATTATCTGTTATCAGTGCCTCGAAATAAGAATCGTAATTTTAAACTGATCCATCTTTGGGAGAAAACATGTTTCAGCCACATTGCGCATTCTCAAACTAGAAAACTCACATTCGCGGTCTGATCAGATTATATACTGTTTGTCAAACAAAGACTGACAAGCCAACTCCACATGCTTTTGTATGCCGGTTATTTTAGACATGCGCAGATCAGCTGAGCTGACCCCTGAGAAAAGCAGTCTAAAGACTGCTTTTCTCAGGGGTCATCTCAACTGATCTTTATTGCTCGATTAGGAAAGACTAAAACAGTATGAAGCTTAAACGAGGAAAAGCCGATATTGAAATGTTGGGCATGTATGGGAATCAAATCTTTCAATTATCGGAAACTCGTTTTACCAAATAAAATATATCTTTTGGGAGACTAATATGTTTTTTGTTTGACAGTAGATCGATTATGCGCTTCAGATGTAGTGCTTTAACTTGCAATTATTGCTTTGCAATTCGTAAATTTTCTGGATTTTTTTTCCGGGGATGCAGTATACACCCAAATATAACTTAACAAAATGAAGCCATTTTAATGTAAATTTCATTTCTGCGTTACCCTTTTATTTACATGTAGATAAACTTTTTTTGTTGTTATCATTTTCACTGGAAGTGCTTGTCTGCACCAAAGCGATACTCGGTGAATAATAGTAATCTTCAAGCTGAACACAATGTAACGTATGTTACGTTGTGGTCAGCTTGAAGATTGCTAACATTATGTTATTAGACTTAAACTCATCGTCATCGAACACATATATGATGATTGAAACAAACTTACATACAAAATAGCTTGTGATACAAAATGTGCTAACAATTCTAGCTTCTAGGCTACACAATAATTTGAAATGTTATCTTGATGAGGGATACATTTAATTTATGTGTTTTGGTTGGACAAATGAGCTCTAAATTCGATGGATTTGATAATGCATACTCGTAATGCTAGATTATTAAACGCACTAGGTTTTGAAGACTTTAATATTGCTATAACTTTATGTAGGCTTGGTTTAAAGTAAGAATACTTTTGCAAATTTTGTCTTATTATTAAGCTGTCATATACAGAACATATGAGCCGCGACACGAGAAAACCAACAATGTGGTTGTGCGCCCAGCGCAGCCTCAGATCAACCTGGGCATCCGCCCAGTCTGATCAGAGTCTGCGCTGTCCGCATGGCGGTAGCTTAGACCCTTAGCTACCCTTTAAGCGCTTACCGAAGAGTCCGATCAGACTGAGTGGATGCCCAGGCTGGTCTGAGTCTGCACTGGGCACACAACCACATTGTTGGTTTTCTCGTGTCGCGGCTCATATAATAACGAACTTGTACTTGTCTTCTAGGTAAATACGAGCAAGCATGATCAGTTGTATGTATTATAGCCATGTACATTCTTTGAACACATTTATTAGAGCTTTTATAAGGTGTGGTGTGTTAACCGAGCTTTAATCCCAGCCGTTCCACTGACAATTTCAAAGAAATTATCAATCCACAGCTCGCTTTGCTCTTCGATACATTAATTTGTACAGCCTTATTTATTCATGAATAATTAACAACTTTCACATGTTATTGTCGCAAATATTGATTGTATGGTCTTACTATGTGACAGTTTCACAGCTAAGCAATTGTAAATAATGATTAAACGGAACACGAGAGTCTCTTGAATGGTGATTCTGGCAATGAAATTGATTTATATAATGCTTATTTTATATGAATTGCGCTATGTGAAGGGAGGTTTACCGTAAAGAGAGAAAGTAGTCCCGCGCATTCCGGGCCAACTTGTTCAAAGCAAGGTTAGCTGAAAACATTTATCATGCGGTACCGCTGCAAGCTTCTCACTATAGTTTCGTCATTATAAATGACCGTGATTAGCAAGCTTTAAACAATTAAAAGATCCTTGAGTTTCGCACTTATTTGGGTCATTTTGAATCACCAATTTTCGATCTCATTAAGTTGAAAAAAAAATGGTAAAAATACAAAAATACAACGTACAGGCGTGGAGCTCCAATCACGATCCTGCCTATGTTTATATAGCATTGCTAGACGGGAAACCAGAACAGAAAATTGTACTTTGTGGAGCGATTCGTTATTTTTGAAAAACTTCTTTTCTCTACTTTTTGCCATTTATGACACAATATATGCACAGCAACCCACATTTTATTACCAAACGTGAAGCTTCAACCGTTTTTTGCTATGATTTGAGTTTAGGCGTTTTTACCACCGATAGGACTATGGAGACTTTAATGAGGTCGTTGAGTCCCACAGAAAAATTCATTGCAATAACCACCATTCAAGAGACTGTCGGTACTTGAATATGATATGTTGCAATACCAGTTTTATGTGGAATTTGGGAGACAACCCCCTGTCTACATAATACAGATACAAATCATATGACTGGATTGTTGCCTTGGCGTTTTCATATGCAGATTGCCAAAAGAAAAAATTGTCTCATCGACGCTTACCCTGTGAGATGGATTTCAAAATGTTTATGTTTCCATATTCCCTACTTTTTGTTAACAGTATAGAACGTGTCTTTAAGCAACAACGTCGTTAGTTTCCATTAACTACACCTAGATCAGTATGTCATGTTTGCATGATTAATATAATTGAGCCGCGACACGAGAAAACCAACAAAGTGGTTGTGCGCCCAGCGCAGACTCAGATCAGCCTGGGCATCCGCCCAGTCTGATCAGAGTCTTCGCTGTCCGCATGGAGGGAGCTTAGACCCTAAGCTACCCTTTGAGTGAACTGCGAAGACTCTCATCAGACTGGGTGGATAGCAAGGCTGAACTGAGTCTGCGCTGTGCGCACAACCACATTGTTGGTTTTCTCGTGTCGCGGCTCATATTGCCATGAAGCTGTCTTAGATCATTCTGGAAATAAGAGGGTGTGGGAAGATCTACAGAAAAATATCCCGATAAAGCATTCAACTCACCTTCTCGACATGCAGATGGCTTGATGAATGTTGGTGATAACTTTTGAATACGATATAAATCAAGTTTAGCTAAAGGAACCTCAACTTTATAGGACAAATATTCCTACTATTACCCTCATTTTATAATAATTATTATAATGGGTAAAGATAGATGTCTTATATACTGAGGGACTTTAAAAACGCACCATTGTATATCCTGTTATTTTACCCAGAGTTTGCAATATTGGAAACGTTTGAGCACTCGTGCGAGTTAGCATGGTTGAGTTCTTAAAGTCTGCAAACGCTTACAGAGAGTGTGCAACCATGCATAGAAATTTCGAGAAAAATGGAAATTTGGTTACTTTTTCGCATTAAATTTTAACTAATTCACATTTTGTCGAATTTTAATGTTTATGCATCTGAAGGAATACCACACACTGTAAAAGTCAATGAAAAATGGAAAAGATCCTTGAAAAAATCGATGTTCGAAAATTGGATTTTTTGGAAAAAAAAAATGGGTACAGTTCAAAATTTGGAGATACCTGACTTAAAAGCCCACCAATCGATGGTTTACCTACCCAGGTTATGAGAGTATGTTTTAATGTACCAGTTTCAAGCAAATTTGAATATTCAAATGTTGTCCGTTACGTTCACTTCCGGTTTTTGTGCAAAAAGTTTGAATCTTTGCAAAATGACGTTGAAAAGAAAGAAATGTAACCGATAAAAAGAGAACACAAAGCATGGACAATGAATAACCTCTGATTTTATGTCATTGAAATCTAATCTGCAGTTACGAAATTGCAGCAAACTGAAAATCACGCTTCAATAATCACTGGATTAATGCGAATTTATCTCCCTTTAGGAATATTCTAAAGCCAAATTTTGCATTCGTTATGAATGCATGTGTTCCCGGTTAAAACTAGAATAAACCAAAAGTACAATAGTTGATGGTTGTATGAAACAAAAATTCATTTTTCTAGCATATCCAAAGCTACAAATTGGTGCGTTTCTAAAGTCTCTCAGTATATGTTTCGTGTGAAGTTTGGGGTTAACTTGTGTATCTAGTATGAGCCACTGCAGAACCCAGGGCGAGGACTGTGACCGTGTGAAATCAGTTTACACCTCCAGTAATGTATTGCTGACCGTTCTTCTGGTGTGGATTATTACTATCATTGTCATTGTTTGTCGACTGTTTTTCTGACCTTTTGTTCGTTATTTAGAATAGCCTTGCGACCATCTGCCGGGAAAGAGCTGACCTCTTGGCTTTTCGCTTGTCTGATTTGTTGTGTGCGCCGTTTTTATTTACTTTTTATTTCTCCTTTCTACTTGGTGTTTAAAGTCTCCATAGTCCTATCAGCGGTAAAAATCGCCTAAACTCAAATAATTGTAAAAAGCGTTTCGGCTTTCACGTTTGATAATAAAATGTGGGTTGGCGTGCATATATTGAGCCATATAACTGGCAACAGGTAGAGAAACAAGTTTTTGAAAAATTAACAAGCTATTTCTGACGAAATGTCGTCAGAGTAGTCAAGCCACATTGTGACAGTTCATCTCTGGAACGACATCTATGTATCAGCAGCGTAAAACATTGCACTGCTTGGGCTGTTTTTAGAGATGACCCGAGGTTTAATAAGTCGTTAGTTTTCAGAAAGCTAATACTTGTTACAGTCGAGGCTTATACCTAAAAGTCTTTATTATTATTATTATTATTTATTTATTTATTTTGGTCTATTTAAGGGGATTTTATGGCCAAAATTTTGGCCAAATCCTAGAAACTATTATACAATATTAAATGAATAGTTACAAATATGTTTACTTTATTAAAGTAGCAAAAAGTCGAAGTCAGTGGACCTTGAAATATGGGTCAAAATAACCTGGTAACATCGGTAATTGTACATTGCTGATATACTAAACATGCAAAGTAGCAAGTTGCTACCGTAATAGACAATCTATTATCTATCTCTTACAAAACACCTAACCCTGAGTTTAACAAGATTGGGGACGTACATACACACACGATCAAGTACACATACGCAGAAATCTGAATATGGTATACAGTGACTGACTAGAATTTTAGGGTAATCGGGCGCTAGAGGCACGTAACGGTTACCTGTTGTTGTGTTGTTTATTAATGTCCAGGGTCAACAGCTATGGTCATGTCGGGACGGTCAGTTAACCTAACCACACTATTCCTGGGCAGGCTTAGACCTCCTAAGCGGTTAACCAGTACTAAGTGCACATACTTTCACCAGTAACTGACAAATGCCCTTCTTGAATCAGCGGAAGGAGAAATGAAAGTAAGCGACAGCACCGGGTATCGAAGATCTCTGGCTTATAAGTCAGACGCCCCACCGACTGCGCTACACGGCCTGACAGCGGTTATCTTATTAGCTAGTGGACGTTAATTATTCTTTTGTAGTACCACTCTCTCTTTAGACAAAAAGGCAGGATTTCCGGGAATTTCCCTATGCACCTGGGTGGCACGGAATATGCTTAATATGTTTTAAGCATTTGATCAGAACACAGGAATTTGACCTTTTTGTTTGAGTTTCATATGAAAATTTCATCAAAATGACGTACAACAGAAAATGATCGTCTATACACTTTTTAAACGTTGTGTAAAGAGGAAAGGGTATTATTATAAAACTTCCCCGCAAAGGGTGGGGTATGATACCCTGATCAAATCAGATTACCGGTACAGCACAGGCACTTGTTTCTCAAGAGGAGCTATAAGAGTAGGGGCGTTTTGTGTTACGTATTTTCTTACTGTGATTTGACAGTGTGTGTCTTCATCTTTAGACGTATATTTTACCGCTGAGAGGGCATTTCAAGGATTTTAATTCCCAAACGCGGGTATTTTATCGCTGGTGTGGTTTACACATTTTACCTACTTTGAATTCGACTTCTTGTGTTCATAATCTCAACTAGTCCAGACTTACGAACTTTCTTTGTGGGGTTTAACTCATTAATCCTATATGTAACTATTTTAATGCTTTGACATTAATTATTTTGCTGCTACATACATTTTCAGCCATTCATAAGATTCCAATACGGTTACGCGGATGCGGGTGCGGGTTATACTTCTTATCTATTCTCCATTCTCGTTCCGGTATTTCTACTGACCGATTTCAAAGTACTCATTTCCTATGTTAATTGCGCAGCTAGATGTAGTTCCACGTTTTAATTAATAATTGTCATCTACATGAGACAGCTAACAGACAGGTTTTAAGTTTTCTTTCTCGTATAATTGATTCTATATTCATCAGTAAGCAATTAAAACACCAAACGCATCACATTAAAAACTTGGACCCATATTAATATATAGTCAAGCCGTCTTGGCTAACAAATCGCTCCACAAAATACAATTTCCTGTTCTGGTTTCCCGGCTAGCAGCGCTATATAAACATAGGCGGGATAGTGATTGGGACTCCATGCGTGTACATTGTATTTTTACCATTTTATGAAATCGAAAGTAGGTCATTTTAGTTGCCAACTAAAATGACCCATATAAGTTTTCAAACCCTTTTTATGTGAAACTCAAGGACTTTTAATTTTTTCAAAGCTGGCTGGTCACGGTTATATACAATTACGAAACTATAGTGAGAAGCTCGCAGCGATACCTCATGATAGAATTTTTCATGCTGATAGAGCAATGGGGCCTTTAAGGCAGATTTTGCTAAACGATTGTGTCGGTTCCTGATCTCGAAATGATCTGAAGTATACAGCGTCAGTTCATCTTAGATTTGGGATATAAAACGGAATAACTTTGTCTTTGATATAGTTATTTTCCTTATTTAGACGGGTATGTCCCACGTGCAATATCATAAGGTGTGTCACAAACTCTGTAAAGCAATTTCTAAGATTTTTCGCCGACGTTTAGAGTTGAACTCCAAGTACAACTATGGCTTGAAAACATTTCCTCAACAAGACCTATCGGAACCTGCATTTATGGAGGCTCAGTTTACGTGTTCAGAAACTGATTTTCGGAACAATTCAAACAGATTTTAATTTGAAAGAAAAATAAATGTCACAATATTGGTTTGACCAATTATTCATTAAGCAACTGGCATGTAAACTGCCTACTGTAAATATCAGGATCATATAATATGCTTGAAACTTGAACTTATACTGGTCATCTCCTGATACAATGTGGGCCTATTGATGTTACGTCATGCTATTGATGTTATGTGACACACTGTATGCATGCATATCACAGTTAATTCCTGTGCATATGACGGTGGATCAGGCCTCGGACTGAATACCGACAACAGCCTATACATGTATCTCTTAAAGGAGATTGGCGCAGGACCACCAGTGTATATGGTAGGATTCATGGCGGTCCACCAATTGAGGGTTTCTTTATGCTCTGGCTTGGATTGCACTGAACTATGAGATTTTATGTTTCACTAAAATGTCTCACTGATGAGTAAGGAGGATCAAACACAAACCGAATTTACTTTTGGGACTGTGTCAGAAGAGTGTGCAAGATTGCGCGCAATAAACAAGTTTGCCCCCGTCCCCCCCACCCCCATCCAAGCAGTTTACACTGCTGTCCATTCCGAGGCCGAAATCCGCTTTTGTGATTCTATAATTATGGCCACCTTCTGAATAGCTGCCCACTTGTTTAATTGTGAGATGTTTGTACTTGGTCTTCAGCAGCTGTCCATTTTGCTTCCTGGTCTTGCTTTCAATGTTTTGTATTCTTGTATTGATGTGTGGACATGTGCCCTAAATTAAGGTAAAGCTGTTTGCATAAACTAATCAAAAGCCCTATTAGTTTCTGTGTTTATTCGTACCCAGACAGAAACCACTGATGTCTGTTCATGTATATTTTAGCATAATGACCATCTGTGTAGTTGTCCACTCTTTGTGTGGTTTAAAACAGAAAATAAGTAAAATAACGTTTCATGTAGTAGGCGTGAAAGTACCAAAGTCATAAGTCCGAGCTGTGGAAACATTGACAAATCTAAATATGTTGTCACATAGAAGTGGAACCGCACAAGGAAGTGTGATCAGGTGCTCGCGAGTAATGAGTATCAACTGTCTATCGTAATACACCCACCATGTCTATGTATTTCATGGACAAGTCAATGTAAACAAAAGTAAAATGAAAAGTCAAATAATTGAAAGCCATACTATGTTTCGGTCGGGGCCATCAAGTTGGAAATTAGTGTAGAGATGGTCACATTGTAGGAATCAACGAGGTCATTGATTATTACGTATTTTGTATGGCTTTTGGTGTTTGTTGTTTTGATGTATGTTACCTCTGTGATGGACGGAGTATGTCCCTTAGAGAGGATTTTTTTGAACACCAGATAAGGACATCTGTGTGTATCACCTGTACCGGCAATTCTAATCTCACCCATGTAATCTTACCCAGGACAGGATGACAATCATGAGCATTCAATGTATTTTTGTATAGGAGTTCACGTATCTAAGTCATCCAGATTTTTTCTACAGCCGATGACGTAATGAAAACGGAAAAATGACGTCAGTTTATGCACACGGGTGTTGACGTAAAGAACGAACGTCAGTCGTTGGTAGCCTCGGCTGTATTTAAATTGAGCAGAAACCCTTAAATGGCTGAAGGTACAATCTTTAGCAAGTTCTGCCTTGAAAATCATATAGCGTGAATCCAAAAGTTATAAAAGAAAAAGTATCTATCTTGGGTGTACATTCCTCCATCATAAATAAACCGCCTGATGCTGAGGTGAATAAATTCACTCAGTTTGTATGGAATTTCACCTGATTTATCGGTAATGTAAGACCAATAAAACATAAACGACATGCCCTGAATATCGATAAAAATCGATGTATTAACGCATAGGATGTCTTCATGAAACTGAAATAATTTACAATTCATCCAGGAAAATATGCTCCAGATTCAATATTTGAAACTCGATGTCAAAACTGTTTACCCGAAAGACTAAATCAGAATCCGTAGCATGTATTGCAGCTTCTTTTTAGATACATGTCTTATGCTGGACTGTTTTATCTAGCTATTCCACTTTATACCGATGGGACTAATACGAGGATCATGCAAGATGTTCTGCCAGTATGAGTGGATTTCTTAGCTGAAGCGTTTTATAATTCAAACCTTCAGAATATCATTCAAACCTTCAGAATGTCTCCCTTTATCGAACACTCATTTTTGTAACCTTTTTACCAGTGGAATGCATTTGAATAGTCTTGTATTTGGTATCTGTTGGAGACGCTGGAATATCGCGCTTCAAGAGAACTTCTGCAACTGTATTTCTTACCCGAAGCATTGCTTAAGCCTTAGAAATAAAAAAGAAGTAATATGGACTCTGGTCTGGTGCTTAAGGTGGATGATTTGTAACATGAATGTTTACAGACGCCAAGAAAGCCTTCACATCCTCACACTTGTGGGAGAAGGCGTTGTCATGAATTAGACAGACCTCTGACGTACTTTGCTGGACCGCCTCTTGCAATGAAACCTTTTTTTTTAAACAGAGTTCTCATAGAAGCGTCCAGCGATTGAGGGACCAGATTGACATGCCACCGGAATGACATGTCACACTGGGATTAAAGACAACAACGTACAACATCTTCTGTTTACTGATTATTTCTTTGGCAATAGACGGTAACGCTTTTCGTTTCCATTGCTTGTTTTCAATTCTTCTCTTTGGCTCAAAAATGTACATATCTTAGCAAATTGAAAATGATCTGGCTGCTATAATGTTTTGTTTTTAGAAGTTCTTGGGTACAATTTAGCCACTGTTTCTTTTTGCTTGGTAGACAGCAAAATGAGGTATCCACCTGGCACAATTCTTTCCTGCATGCAAATGCTACTTTAGAATTGTTTGCATGCATCTTTCCGATAAACCTGTACTACCAGCTATTTCTTACCTACGAGACAGAGTTTGTTCTATTGTTAGCGGTGTTGGAAAATTCTGTCTTGCCCATGGGCAGGGACAGCTCACACAAGCTTGAATTCTGTGTATCACTACTCGCTCAATGAAATGCGCTAAGCCCGTCTTGGCGATTCTATACCTTATGTATTATTTTTGAAAGCAATGAATTTCTTTCATTCTTTATCAGTCCATCACTATTCGTTTCTACGTCTTAAAATAAAAAAATACCCTCCGAAATTGTCAATGTTTCACATAAACGCTGTCGAGGGCGCCGCCATTTTGCAGGCGTTACCAACTTTCGTTTGAAATAACGTTGACGTTACGTCACAATACTACTTACGCTTGTACACGTTCGCATGAAACAATGGTTCCCCGTTTAGTTTAAAAAATATTATCGTAGGTAAGGAAAATAATCAATTATTGGTCTCCGATGCGGACAGGCAAATCCCAACCCTCGGGCACAAGGGGTGTGTCGGCAAGCCTCGTCTCCGACACACCCCGTGTGTTCTCGGGTTGGGATTTCCCTGTCCGCATCGGGGACCAATGATAGATTTTATTTATCTTGTACCGAAAATCGGGCATCATGTTCTACCTCAGCCTCTACAGCAGCGATTGTTGCCTTGGTAATTCAAGGTTTAAGAAGTACCAAGGCAGGCATCATCCGTTTAACAGAATATTTTTCATTTTTAAAAGCTTTAAACCACCTGATTTTGTGCGCATGGAACTGGACTAAGGTCCATATATATCACACAGTTCAGAAAATATCTGCTTCGCATCTATACCAAGCACAGCACGACATTTTATACAGTTCTGAATTTCAGTTATTTTTTGCCCATATTACCATGTGCACTGGTCAGTATATACAATATATTACTGCACATAATTCAAAACAAAATATCTCTGTCATTTCAAAAGCAATTTGCACGCAATGAACCGGTTTTGTTAGCTAGTGAAATGAGTGCAACTAGCGTTTAAAAAGCTACGGAATCTCATCGGTGATATAATTTTTACAAGACTCTCTCAATAAATTTGATCAAACGAGGGTCTTGCATAAAACCGGGCCATGTTGTCCTAATATGTAGACGTTAAAATTGTGCATGCCATTGCCTTAAGGAAAATATCATTAAAGAACTTATTTAAGTTGGGGACAATCGACCTCAGCAACTTTAACATGGAACGAAACGAACAACTCAACACGAAATTCAAGGAACTACTTTACAAGAACCGTCTTTTCTTATGTATCTGAAACAATATTTGATTAAAAAAATGTTTTGCACATTTTGGAAACCGCAAACGCCAGCATGTTTATACTAAGAGGTTCTTATTATTAAAGGTGTCTGACTGTCAGAGTTCATCATGTCGTCTCTCCAGACACAACGGCGGTATAATTCCAATTTATATGATGATTTTGATTTATGCGATGATTTCTAATGATTGTTTCGACATTATCGTAATAATTCCAATTGTCAGATTCGCTGATCTTTTCTTTCAGCTTTTATGACAAGAAATGAATAGTAATACAAAACCGTCTGCATTTGAGCTGCGACACGAGAAAACCAACAAAGTGGTCGTGCGCCCATCGCAGACTCAGATCAGCTTGGGCATATGCCCAGTTTGATAAGACTCTTTGTGAAGTGCTCAAATGGTAGCTAAGGGGCTAATCTACCTCCATGCGGACAGCGAAGTCTCTGATCAGACTGGGCGGATGCCCAGGCTGATCTGAATCTGCGCTGGGCGCATAACCACTTTGTTGGTTTTCTCGTGTCGCGGCTCATTTGTAGCTGTCTTTGATGCAATTTACTGTTGGCGATAATGTTTTCATGCAGTTTCCTTATTTGATGTCGACAATCTATTCAAATAAGACATACAAAAGATGGGTTTTGATAACTTTGATAACATCACGGTTGATAACTTTGCTGCATTCTTTATTTGCACACCGGGGGATCGGTCGTCAGACTCTATGATGGCCCCGACCTAAAGCTATATATTTTAGTTGGTTGGGACCGGAGCCTTTTTGTCTGTTGCTTGGTCCACCGGGGCTCAACTGGTGACCTTCTTTTGCTTCAGATTTCCAGTGCGGTTGTTTGGCAGGACAGGGATCTCCACCTGTCAGACGGCCCGTTGTATCTGTTGAGTCCTCGTCTTTGCTTCTTCATGGTGTTGAAATTTGATTTATGTGTTTACCGTGATGATTCATTGACGAGTTAGAGGGTTATCATGCGAACCTAACAACCAACTAAATGTTTTGTACCACTTCAGAAACTGAGGGTGAGGTTGGGCCTGTAAAATCGATTTAAGCCCCCCAGTAATTCATTACTGACCGTTCCAAGGCGGTAGTTCTGTTGTGGTTCTCTGTTGCCTGTTTTTGGTGTCAGAGTTTCTGTGATGTTTTACCTTATGTATGTTCTTATTATTTTTGGTTCGGTTTGGGTTGCTGAGTGGCCACCTTTTGGGAACAAGCTGCTCACTCGGTTGGTCATATGTTCTCTGTATCTTAATTATTTGTAATCTTAGTTGTTTCCAACTATGGTTTGAGGGCTGAATTTGGATTTTGATTGTTTCAGTGCCTGGTCTTTGCATACTTTTTACTTTTATCAGTTTATCAGGAACTACCATTATGTTCTTGATGATTAATCCTTACAGTGCCAAAACAATGACAAAGCTGCATTTGCCAACAGAAAATATCCAGATATGGCAGCTCATTAAGAGCCACCTAATCTGGACTTACACTGTTTGCCCTCTATTCGTTTAATTTCCGATCTGATATAGGTTGGACAAAACATTTTTTGATATTTTGCAGGCGTAAATTTTGTCACAAGCATTTTGCCGCTCTAAAGCTTAAGACTCTCTGCTTTCGTGCTGAAATGAGGATAAATCCAGACCTTTCGGTTGACAGCACCTTTTTATGAAAGTTATTTTAGTTTCATTATCACACTTTTATAAATGCATATACACAAAGTAATGCAAGCTGAACTGTAGTGCTTAATATTTTTAAATTGGTTGGTTGTAGGTTGCACTTCCTTCACGGTAATTGTTTATCAGGAAAAATGTCTTAAAGTTTATGAGGGGGGACTTATTTTGATTAGTATATAGCTGACGTGTATATGCGTTGTCAGTGGTGCGTTGAAAGTCTTGTTAAAGGCCCTGTCACACTACAACGTTTCAGACAACGTATGCCAACGTATGAAAAATCTATCCAATACGCTGGCATACGCTGGAGATAAATTAAAACATCAAACAGCAGCCGGTTTTGGAACGCACACATAGCGTATTGAAACGTATAAATAACTTATTCACAACTTATCCCTAGCGTATACATAACTTATACAAGCGTATAACAGCGTGTTCCCAGCGTATCTGTAGCGTTCTCGTCTTATGCCGAACGCATGCACAACGTTAGTCTAACTTACGCCGACCTTATGTATAGCGTGTTGGAGCGTGCTTCGACGATCAGATGTAAAGCGACGGCTCTCTACAACTCTTTTTATTTTAGTGGACGTTGATCCATGGACATGCCTAAAGAACGAAAATGAGAGAACTTTGCAGGTAGTAGCTGACCACCTGCATGCCTACCCTCGTCCCAATCATCACCCGACTGCCGTGCCTACGATGGTAGCCAACCTCCCTCTCGCGCAGACTCCAATGCCTCTTTAGTGGTATCCGTGGCGGCATCTGCAGCAGCTGTGGTGGCATCTGAAGTATTAACCCCCTCTCAAGTCCCAAAACGACAAGCAGAAGCGGTCCAAGAAGATTCCTTATTTAAAAGTGATGAATTGCTTATCTGTATCCAATATATATAGCTGAAGCCCTGGTCGCTGGCGGATATGTTACCTAAATACGCTCAGTGCGTTCGTGATACGTTGAATACGTTCTAAGGTCGTCAGGCATAGGTTGGATACGTTCTGGATACGCTCGGTATAAGTTACAGGTAAGTTACATATAAGTTAGAAGTAAGTTACGCGTACGCTCCACAATGGACCTGCTGGCTGCCGACGTATGTCAACGTATGATTAACTTATAAGTTACGTGCATGAACGTACGCATAACTTACCTGTTGCGTACACCAAACTTATGACTAACTTATAAACAATACGTCGGCGTACGTTGAAAATTTTATGCATGCACAAAATTTTGGGCCGCATTCGACGTACAACAACTTATACCAACGTATTTGAGCGTACTCGTAACTTGTTCATAACGTACCCCTAACTTATTCAACGTACACCAGCGTGTTTACTAAATTTCTCATACGTCGGCATACGCTGATGCTATACGTCACTGTGTGACAGCCACATAAGAGTAGCCAAATATTAATTTTCAGATGAAGGCACGTTCAGGAGTTGACAGAGTAACCTGCTGAATCAGAGACCAGTGATTTTTAAAATGTCAAAGAGTCATCAAATGCCTTCCTTGATATATTTCGTTTGCTTTCAAACTATATTCCCAGCTTTTCCACACAACTGGTAAGAGACAACAGATGTTTGTATTGTTCATACTTTGATTTATGTCTTAAACACGACCAATCATATATCATGTTAGGCTATGCATGAAAAGTTTCTTTGCATTGAAGGAGATTTAAAGTTTCAATTTATATTTTGATGCCTCACAACAATTAATACCCGCTGCAAACTTATTTCTATCATCTGATATAGCTTATGGAAACATAATATATTGGAAACAGACAAATTCCGAAAACAATATTGTTCCTTCCTGATCAGACAGAATAATCGCGTTTCTCTAAATTTGTAAAATAATCCAGCTTAAATCCTTATCAGTGCTATGAACAGCTCATTTATATCTCGTTAGCAGACCATTTACGTCTGTTCTGTTTTAATAAGTTAGATAGTACTGATAATACTGAAAAGACTACTTACGCTGTGAAAAAGCAATTTCTGAAATTGCTTTTTCACAGTGTAAGGAGTCTTCACATCATCATCAGTTTTTTCTGGATACATATGATCTTATAAAACATACTCATTTGGTATACAACGTTGCATCGACGTTTATACGAATGCCCTACGATATGTCCGCTTGCGTACTGCTTGCAGAAAAAGGACTGAAAACCTGTTTTTATTATCCAGTTTTACATCTTTAGGAAAATCTGTTGTTATTATCCAGTTTTACATGTTTTGCAATGAACGTCACTGTTTTATCAGCTTTGTTGGCATAGTAACTATTACATAATACCATCCAAGCCGATGCTGCTCTTCATTTATCTCCTGTATAATACATATTAATTATTATCTTTACTTCTTAATATACCTAGAATGCGCTTACAGTATAAATAAGTCCAGGGCTTCCCAAATAACAAAGCTGCAGACTGTACGTCTCCTTGGGAAAGCATAAGTTATTTATGAATTATGGTGACAAGAAATCTTTATGTTAGCAGACCTGTGCGCGTACATGATAGCTCGTCTAACGGCACTCTGGCTACTATATACATGTACATGTAAAAGCTTTAGAACATCAAGGCAGATATATTATAGCTCGAGATAAGGTGGGGTCTTGAGGGTATTTTATTTCTAATGAGAGGTCACAAAGTCGGTTTTTCAATTGGGACGGGTTTTTATTGATGAGTCACAACATATACCTTTGAGAAGATTTCCTTAATTATTCCTGATACCCGTTCTTGGAGCACTGAGATATCAAAGCCGAAGGCAATACATATACGCTGTTTGAACTTTCGTGCAGATGAGCTAAATTGCAGTACTCTTAGATTAAGGACTGAATATACCAGAAATATTTGAAATGCCTTGATATCCTGAAATGATATTGGACTTGAGGCACCGCAAGATTTCGTGAGGCCGGATTTGGCATATTTCAGTGTTCAAATACCTGCTACATGTTTTTTCATTCTTTGTTCTTTGCTTCCATAGAATATTGATTTGAAGCTTTGTATGAGAGTTCTGGCCTTCGATCTGTACATGGCAGGACATCTATTGTATTAGCAACTGCTTTTCTTGAAAGATTCTAGATATTGTTCTCATCGGTCCTGTACACTGAAGGACTTTAAAAACGCAAAAATTAAAATTCATAAAAATTACTAATTTCCAGTGTACTAATTTAATTGAAATTTGGCAATTTAGTAACAGTTATTCCATGATTTGCCCGTCCGCTTGTACGTAGAGACGGTCCATGGGCTTTAGTGAGTGAATTATTCCCCGTGCAAGTGGACTACCTAATTTATACCAGTCTCATCAGAGACATTCCACAATACATGTATTTACGTTCTCCGTCATTTATTGAAAAACTCTATGGTAAACCGTTAGAACCGTTAGAACGTAATGTAGTTTACACTTCAATAACTAAATCGGTTCACGCGACGTTACATGAGGTTGAGTGACGTCAAAATAAACCATGGTTCTCTCCAGTCTGATTGTACGTAAGCGACGTTATAACGGCATTGACGCTGTTCCGCTGTTAGTAGAAAACTCCGTATGGACACACGGCGCCAAGTGTGTGCAACTATGGTGACGTACCGCTGAGCCACTTGGGGAACGTCGTTATGAGATTTAAAATCAACTGAACTGAAATTTTCTGCTTCAATTGTAGCCCTAATGCAAAATAGATAAAAAATGTAAATATAAGCAATGAACTTATTTTTTTCTGGTGATTATCGAAGTATAAACTACATTGGGTCGCTAGTAAAGTTTATATGAACCCCTTCGGGGTTCATTTACTTTGCACGCGACCCAATTTAGTTTATACTTCGATAAACACCAGAAAAATAAAAATGAAATCCATTTCTTTATTATGAAATATTTCTGGCTAACTTTTGCGTTTTCTGGCGAGAATGGTATGAATGTCATTCAGGCGACATGGGCATACTTCCATGTTGACTTTTCTGCTTCAATGGACTACAACACTCTTCAAAAATGGGGGCTGCAGATTCTCTCTTTTTTTTATAGAATATTTTGCACAACTATACGGGTACACAAATGTTAGGTTAAAGACAAATTATATAAGAACATATAACACAAAGACAGTCACAGACATTTTTCTGTGTATATATACTCGAACGCAAAAAAACGCATATTTTTTTTCTTTTTGGTATTTATGTCGAAACAGAAATCTGCTGAAAATGACCAAATAACGCAGACATTATCGATACATGGAGTTCACTTTATCGCAAAATTTTTGAAATTTTGTTGGTATTTTCATGCGTAACAAAAGCTCAAAGAATCAAGGGGATAACCTAAAAAACAACAAAAGAAAAAACAACAACACAAGTTCTGATCAGTTGTCTGGAACCGTGTTGTATCTGGCTCTGACGCCTTCTTTATCTAGCACATGAAAATTGTCTCAGAAACATGAGCAAGAATTTTCATCGTAGCTAATTTGTTACAAACAAAGTTTTGCCCCTTTTATGCAAATACCTGAAAGTAAGCAATTTTCAAGACAGCAAAAGAAAATTTTATGTATTTGTCAGCAAACCGAATCCAAGCTGGATTGCAGTTTAGGTTAAGTTTAAGGGTAAATGGTCACAATCAATTGAGTATGCTGACAAAAGGTAGTCACTATGTACGTCTTTCCAACAATGCAACCACCATTTGAACTTTTGGGCTTTGGATCCCTGCAGTCACTGGGCAAAAATTGAATTAAAATCATACTGCATCTTTATCATAAAAAGGAAGTCTACATTGACAAGTGTTTTTCCAGGATTTTTTTTATCAGCTTTTACTTTTCGGTACACAAACCGGAAGTAAGCCAAAAAAAAAAAAAACCCAGACATTTCACACCTAACTTTGTTTTGAACGAGTCCTTTGTCCATATCCTTACTCGCTTTGCCTTCCAAAATTACCAGAGTGTCTAACAATTTGATGATTAAGACGATTTCAAAAACAATTTGATAATTAAGACGATTTCAAAAACTTCACAAGAATTTGGAAACTGCGATTTTTGCATGTGCGATGTAACTGTGTAAGAATCAAATTTTGCAAAGCTTTATACCGTTTTCCAGTTGGTTACAACATGCTTAACTCAGGCGCAGCAAATGGCATTGAAGTTTCAATTTTTGACACAGTGAGCAAAACTTTTGTGATTTTGGCCTTTTTGACAAAAATCTGCATATCTTTTTCGCAGAATTGCGCTGTGATAAGAAAACGCTTCAAAACCAATGGCCATGTATAGGCGAATCCGTGAACTAAATAAAAAGTAAAATATCATTACTTTTAATTGGGCAAAACAGGACAGTAAAACTATGCGTTTCTTTTGCTGTCGAGTTAACTCTTTCGGCGCCAAATTTTTCAGACGACAAATTTTCGTCTGCTCAAATCATCAGACGACAGATTTGTAATTGGAAATTTTAACAATCTAAAGACATTTTTCATAAAATCAGGCTTTTTAAAATCATATTTGAATGGCAAACGGTGTAGATCCTGATCAGACGGCTCTTTTAAGAGCCGGCTGATCTGGATATACGCTGTTTGCAAAGTCGCATTTTTGCGACTTTGGCCCCGAAAGAGTTAAGTTAAACCTTTTTGAAAGCCGGAACTTATGCATGAATTAAACTCTCACCAATCTCCAATTTCACAATAGATAGGAGTATGTAGGGAACAATATCCTTGTTTTACCCTAGAGGGCTCTTAAATATTCATGTTGGAGGCGTCTGAACAGAAAGTAAGACAGATTCTAGGTATTGTTTTTAAGCTTCACATAAAGCTGAATCCTTTGAGACATCATAATGTCACCTCATGCCTACCGTTTGATAAAAGTATTTTGACGTATGTATCTAAATTATTGTTTAGCGTAGCTGTTGATTAAAATGTTTGCATAAACTTTGTGGCTTACAGCGAGTTAGTGATATTTGTTT
This sequence comes from Ctena decussata, assembly GCA_963989385.1. Taxonomy (NCBI): domain Eukaryota; kingdom Metazoa; phylum Mollusca; class Bivalvia; order Lucinida; family Lucinidae; genus Ctena; species Ctena decussata. Next base: position 38,028,373 of record OZ022508.1, read on the forward strand.
ATGGCTTTAGCCTAGATGATTCAGCGAGTTAGTGATAAGTGTTTATGGCTTTAGCCTAGATGATTCGGCTAACAGTTTTACAAAAGAAAAGTATTTGTTTCATGAGTCGGTAAAGCCTATTTATGTCCCCTTATCAAGGCAGGGGGAGGGGCATATTGTTTTTGGTGTGGATTGCCGACCACGTCGGCGCCAGCGTCGGCTTCTGCCTAGCTTCTTGTCTATCCTCTATCTCCTGAAGGGATGATTGGATTTAAGCAATCTTGCTCAGATGATGCACAATTGGGTTTTGGGAAAAAGTTGATTAAATTTTATGACATTGACTTTATTTTCAAGGTCACAGGTCTCAGAATGTTGAAAATAGCTTGTCTGCATTGTATTTTCTGAAGGAATAAATGGATGTTAACCAAACTTGCATCGATATATGATTGGGAAACAGACAAATAAAACTTGATTAGTTTTGGGTGGCATTGACTTTTTTTTCAATGCCACAAGAGATCTTATTAAATGAAACATTGCTTGTTTGCAGCTTATCTCTTGGAGGAATGAATGGGTCGTAACCAAACTTGCACAGATATCTTATGGAGGCATGGAAAAGAATTGAATAGGATTTGGTGACCTTGACCCCTTTTCCAAGGTTACATGGGGTCTTAGAATGCTGCTTAATAACTTGTTTGCACCCGGTATCCTGGTGAAATGATGTATTCGTACTAAACTACCATTGACCCGTCAGTTGGAAAAGGGGCTGAACGGATTACGTTTCGGTGACCTTGACTTTGTTTTCAAGGTCATAGAATGTCTTATAATGTTATATTGTGAACTATTGATTGAACGCATACTAACTTGCATTGAATCATAATTGTGAGAGGGTTCATAAATGATAAAGTAAGGAACCTTGACCCTATTTTCAATGTCATAGGTGGATTCGTCCTTTAAATGATATCTATTGAACCAGTGGCTGGATTTTTACCGAATTTGCAAATATTTATTTCCTGAACATGACAAAGACTTAATTGGGATTTTGTGACCTTGATCCCATTTTCAAGGTCACAGAAAGATTTCCCTTAAAAAACAATAGAAAATAAAAATAAGATAAAATAGATAAGGCCTGTAGCAATTAGATTGGTTTAAGTACTTGTTGTTCGTTGATGTTGGTGTTTCGAAAAAAACAATATAGCTACATTGATAATAGCGACATATGCAAAACAAATAACCATTTGCAGTTCTTTGTCCAAAAACTCTTCCATATGTTTAGATCGGCAAACAATGTGGGTTTTCACCTTTTATTACAGATCAAAGTGACTCTATTGCATTATTAAATCAAATATATATTAAGCAGGTAGATACAATGCGCACTGTTTGATTAAAGAAATTCCAGTCATGATTGCTAATAAACATGCTTTCAATATGTTTTGTTCCGAAAAGTTGTAGGCGTAATTCAGTCATACACAGATACGTTTATAGGCAACATCAGGCAGTTGCGTAAACTTCTCAGATTGTCTACAGTTCGGCAACAGTTCAAACAACTCCATCACTCGATCTAACATGAGTATGTCACTGTATAGATATGTGTTATAAGAAATTCATTTCTAAGTTCCAGTAAAATTAATGCTGTTTTGACTGGGTCTAAATGTGACGGATATTCCTACAACAGCCTTTTAACACATTTATGCCTTGAAAGTCATTAAAATGGAACGTTGTCTGCATTAAGCGTAGTGGATGGCAAGTTGAAAACATTACAATTGAACGACGCTTGCAAATAGTGTAGAAGAGTTCAAGTTAAAAATCATAAATAACAGACCTTTTTGTATTTAGTGAGAGGAGTTTAATTGACAGTCACTAAAACTGAACGTATTTTTTGCAAAATTGAATAGATGTCAAGTGAAATGTAGCTATCCGAACGTTGTTTGCAAAGTACGATGGGTATCAGGTTGAAAGACCGCAAAACTGGAAGTTGGTTGCAATGTTAACGGGTGTCAAGTTAAAAATGATCAAAACTGGAAGTTGTTTGCAAAGTGGTATGGACGTCAATTTGATAATCACCAAATCTGAACCTGCTTGCAAAGTTGGAAATCATCAAGCAGAACGCTTTTTGCATAGCGTAATGGCTGTCAAGTTGAAACTCATCGAAGTAAAACGCTGTTTATATTGAATTTTGTGTAATGGCTATGATGATGAAAATCATCAAGTCTGTACGTTGTTTGCAAGTGTAATGGCTCATGAAGTTTGATTGTAGTTTTGATCCGCTTAAATAAAGGCATGTAGGCCAAAAGGTTACAGAAACAAATGGTGTAGATCAATGTTTGTTGAATTTTAACTCGAGCAAATTCAAATGAGCATGGAAAAAAGAACACATATAATAATAAAGAACTTGTGTAGTGCAACCTAACAGCAAACTTAATTAACCTCATTCGAAAATTTGAAGTGAATTCAAATGCTTCAGATTTGTATGACTATTTAAAATGCGAATACTTTTCCCAAGATACATTTGTGTAGTAAACGAACATCTTTAAGTTCCTCTGCACGAATAAAAAATACCAAACTTGCGCAAGACAGATGGAAGTTACAAGAGGAGTTTTATAATGAAAATGTGCGGAGCGCAATGATGAAAACTCTCTTCCCCAGCATCCTGGAGTTATTGCTCTATATAGTTTTATTTGCAGGCTCGTGTCCGCTACGCATCCTCTACATAAATACTTTTTGTGTTTAAACTAGATGATGCTTAGCAGCGTGCACGTTACAGTAAAAAAACTATAAAATGGCAATAACTTTCTGGACGACATAGCCATTCTCGCAAGAACTTGCCATTTAAACTTTAGATCAAGGCGCACCCAAGTTTTAGAAGAAGAGATAGGGTTGACATATAATACATAGCAAAGAAAAATGCATTTTCATTTGGAAAGCGGAATCGAAGATTTTCTTTTGATAAATGACGTTCTGGAATCTAGTGGGTGTAAGTCAGTCATTTGTTGAGTCTTTTCATCAATAGCGACAACGTCAAGACTTTGCGTTTATTTTATCGGAATATTTCTGTCACTAATCCAAGTTTTCTCTCATGATCTCTGAAAGACCACAGATGGCTTACAGAAGTCTATGACTAGATCTAACATGATTAAGTCACAGTGTTAATATCCGTTTCCTGCCCTTGCTTTCTAACAGTTTTGGCGTATTTTGACTTTTCCTTTATACTCTTATTCCGCTATAAACTTTCTCAGACCAGCAAACAAAACCAAACGAATAAAACACAAACTTCAAGAATGACACAGTTTGTTATTATCTATATTGTCAAAATGCCCAGGGTTATGGAGAAGCAAAACCAAAAGCACATGCAGTGATAAATGTCTGTCTATACTACGAATTACACAGTCGGTGTTTATTAGAACTTGTTGTAATCTTAGGCATCAGGGGAGAGTCTCGCATGCGGCAGTGGACGATTTTTTCCAAATAGGCATGGTCGCTGTAATAAATTGAAATCTATGAATATTTTACAAATATCCTAAAGTCTTTGAATAAACAGTCTTATAATCAGACTTATATGTATTGGTGATAATTTGATTTTTCTTGAATGAAATGGCAATATAGAATCAGGATTAGAATTTGTTTATTTTGCACAACTTTACGGGCACCAAAGTGTTGGGTTAAAGACAAAATATATATGATCACATACATAGCACGACTTCTAACCGACCACTTGCTTAGTCTTGAACGCTGCCATCCGGGCATTATTTTCTAATAACCAGTTTACCCAATTTGTAATGCAAACGTTTTAAAGATTTCAGCTCAATACCATTATTTTCTTTTTCCTGCAGCAGTGGCTGCAGTGTACCCCCATCTACGAAGTTCGCAAGGATTTGGACTGTGGTGAGGAAGAAACTGAAATTGTGACCGAAATATTGATTTCTGTTTAAGAATGATGCTTTATTTTCAAGTTAAGTTAACCATCTTCTCAATGTTCCCACAAGTGAAAAGCATGTGCTGATGCGATTCCGAAATATGGTTCTGTCCTAATCATGACAAACTGCTGAAATGTTGCGATTTTCGGAAACAGGGGCACCATTTTCTTCTACTTATTTATTGGAACACTGATATGATTTTTGTTCAAGATTTACCTGATTAATTTTAATAATACACGAATTAAATCAAAGATGGAAACATCTGTTCAATAGTACTTTAAATTTTGTGGAAAAAGGGATATAAACAAGTGGTCGGTTAGAAGTTGTTTAGTTTAAACATATTTATTTCAACAAAATGTAGATATACAATATTTTACAAGATACACTACTAATCAGGATGAGAACGGAAGCTAGAAGCTTATTTAGTTCTTCTCCTAAAGTTGGTGCTAGTATATTTTATACAAAAACAGTAACAAACAGTTATATATATAGGTTATTAATAAACGTTTTGAAAGCCTGAACTTATGCATGAATTAAACTCTCACCAATCTCCAGTACTGCAATAGATACAACAATATGGGAAACACCCTAGAGGGTTCTTTAAATATTCATGTTGGAGGCGTCTGAACAGAAAATAAGACAAGATGTTGGTATTGTTAAACCCTCAATAAAATATGAATCCTTTGAGACAGCATATTGTCACCTCAAGCCTATTGTTTCATGAAGCTAGTTTGACAATTGTATGTATTTATTGTTGAGCGGTGAATTTAGTTTTTAACCATTAGTAAGCCATATTTCAAAATTGAAAGGATTGCATAAACTTTGTGGCTGACAGTGAGTCAGCGCTAAAGTGATATTGAATGAACCTCAATGTTCGGCTGACATTTCACAAAAGAATAGTATTTGTTTCATCAGTAGGTAAAGCTTATTTCCAAAGGAAGGTGTGCGTGGGAAGGGTTGGAGGCGGAAGGAAGGGGTTGGGTGCTATTCTGAAGTAAAGAACTTACTCTGTATTGAAAGAAAATGTTACAGTAAAAACGGAAAAGGCATATTTTTATGGCAAACAAATTTGCTCATTGCTTTTTCTCTTTTTGTAACCCTCCTATCCGGTGTCACTCTTAACGGAAAGACTTTCTCATTTGGACAAAATTCAATCCCAGACCCCACCCACGACACCATGTGGGAAAGAGACAACACAAAATTTGTCTCCACAAAGGACAACAACACCAACGGCAGCCATGTAAACAGCTATTTCCCATGTAGGTGGTCAACGGGCTAGCCTGAACGTCACAAATATGTCAATAACAGACATAGCAACTAACACCACATAAAACAACCAAGGAAAAACAAAACAAAACTGCAGCCTTAGCAAGGCCAGTAATTGTACCCACTTGCCTAAAAATTGGACTGAACATATAACACGTTTGCTTGGTTGCTTAATGCATATTCAAAGAGCACAGAATTTAACCAAAGTGCGATTCAACGCCTCTGCTGTTGCATGTCACTAATAATAAACAACGAGGACTCTACTAACTAGAGCAAAAACCTGTACGTGAATCTTATCATGCTCCCTACAGACTTAAAAGTGATATGAATTCACGATGATTATGCTTTGCTGTGTGCCCAGTTGGCAGTTATGAATATTATGTACTGTAGTTGTTTTTAGCAACAGATGCTGTCTCCGTGAACTCCTTATATCTTCCTTTGCTTTCAATTTATTACAGGAACTCTATCCCTTTTCGAGCTTCCAAAACTACCCCTTTGCACCAGTCTTACAGGTGATTGGAACATTATAAGAAACTATTATTTTATTCCAGTTACTGAATGAATCGTGTTGTATATTATGCCGTTACTATTGGATAATGGTATCTGTTTGTAACCAGCTCTTATGTAATCTGCGTATGGCCTGTGTTTCGTCTCATTCCTATAAAGGCTTCTTCTGTAGCGAGCATATTGATTTGGGTATTTGTTGTCCGCATATGTTGGCATTTCGGAGAAAATACAGCTGAATGTTTGATACAAAATAAATAACAGCTACATTTGCAAAATTGTTAAGCACTTGCAGTTGTTTGTTCATTTCTCCTGCATATGTATCAGTCTGCAAACAATGTGGGTTTTCACCTTTTATTGCAGATCAAAGTGGCACTATTGTATTAATAAATCAAATAAATATTAAACAGTTTGATACAAAAAGAACTGTTTGATTAAACAAATTGCAGTCATTGTTACTAAACATGCTTCTTTCAAAATGCTTTGTTTCGAAAAGTAGTAGGAGTAATTCAGTCATACAATTTTGTTTTGGCGGCTGAATGGACTTCTCAGATTTTCTACCGTCTGGCATTAGTTTCTAAAACATCATTGATTTTTTTTATACAACTCGGTCACTCGATCTAACATGATTATGTCACAGTATAAATATCTGTTTTATTAGTTTTATCCTTCGGATCCAGTCAGATTAATCCTATTTTGATTCGGTCTGAATTTGGCAGACTCTTATTGCAACAACACAACAGTGTTCCAGAAGCAGGACACTAACAAACAGTACAGACACTGGTCAGGTAATATGGCGTTTGATCAGGGTCTATGGTCTACATTGTTTGCATAAAAATGGGCATTTCTCTTCAAAATTATAATTTTGAATTGAAACTAAATCAGATACCACTTAACCCATTCCATTCGGGATAACCCCTTTAGGGGTATCTGGGCAAACAGTTTGGATCCAGATCAGGCCCCACAAACGTGGGGCCTGATTTGAGATCCAAACTGTTTGCTGCCTAGACATCATTTCTACAAGAGTGAGTTAGACCAATATTGTCAAAATATTCTTGATTTTTGATGCAGCCGACACTTTCACCAGACGACAAAAAATACCCAGAATGCAATATAAATGTATAATGATATGCGAGTACACTGTGCATAAATGAGTAAAACAGTCGCAATCTTGCAAAGAAAAATAAGATTTCCAAGAAACATTGTGTATGACCAGTTTTGTGTTTGTCTACCCAAAATTAGAAAGGTTTTAGATGCCAGTGATTGGTATCTCGGTTAAATTAAAGTTAGTTTAAACAATATTTCTTTCAAATAAATCAATACAGATGTAATAACACAACAGATATACAACGGGGTTAGAAAACAAGCTTTGCGACTTATAGACACGTTGATTAAAAATGTTTTGGGCATTTAAAAATTGAAAGCTTCCACAGTAACGAAAGACATTCCAAATGTGGACGTTGTTTGCAAGTGTAATGTCTCACGAAGTTTAATCGTATTTTTGATCCGGTTTATAAAGGCATGGAGGCAAAAAAATGTTTGAAAAAAGTGGTGTTGATTAAGGTTTTTTGAATTTTTAACCCGGCCAAATTCACTATCAGCATGGACAGGAAAACACATTTAAATAAAAATGCCGGTGTTTAGTGCAAAATAACAGCAAACTTAATTAACCTCATTCGAAACTTTGAAGCGAATTCGAATGCTTCAGAATTGTAGGACTATCTAAAATGCGAATACTATTCCCAAGATACTCTCATATAGTAAAATAACATCTTTCAATATCTCTGCATGAATAAAAAAAATCCCAAACCTGTGCAAGACAGATAGAAATAAGTTACAAGCGGAGCCTAATAATGAAAATGTGCGGTGCGCAATGATGAAAACTCTCCTCCACTATCCAGGAGTTATTAGTCTTTATAGTTTTATTTGCAGTCTCGTGTCCGCGAAGTTTCATCTGATATAAACACGGAGTTTGTTTATACCAAATGATGCTTAGCAGGCGCGTTACTGCAAATAATACTATAAAAGGGCAATAACTCTCCGGACGACATAGCCATTCTCAAATTAAAGAACTTGCCATTTAAACTCCAGGCGCACCCAAGTTTTAGATAAAGAGATAAAGTTTACATATACTACAGAGCAAAGAAAAAGGCATTTTTATATGGAAAGCGGAACTGAAGCTTTTCTTTTAATAAATTACGTAATGGTATCTAGTGGGCGTAAGTCAGTCATTCGCTAAGTCTTTTCATTCATTAGGACAACATCAAGAATTTGCGTATATTTTTATCCCAATTTCTCTGCCACTAATCCGAGTTTTTCTTCATGGTCTCTGGAAACCAAAGAAGGCTTACAGAGTCTTTGACTAGAGATATAGCATGATTAAGTCACAGTGTAAATATCCGTTTTGTGTTCTCGCTTTCCAACAGTTTGAACTTATTTTGACGTTCCCTTAATACTCTTATTTCACTATAAACTTTCACATACCAGCAAATAAAGCCAAAAGAATTAAAAGAACAAACCTAAGAATTACACAGTTTGTTATTATCTATATTGTCCAAATGCCAAGGGTTATGAAAAGGCAAAACCAGAAGTACATGCAGTGATAAACGTCTGTCTGTACTACGAGTTACACAGTCGGTGTAGATTAGAACTTGTTGTAACCTTAGGCATCAGGGTAGTTTCGCATGTGGCAGTGAACGATTTAGAGAATAGTTAACACAGGGGTCCAAATACGCATGATCCCTGTTTTAAATTGAAATCTATGAATATTTGATTTCCTTGCTTGAAATGGCGATACTGAATCAGGATTAGAATTTATAACTTATCGCACAACTATACGGGTACCAAAATGTTGGGTTAAAGACCATTGATATATTAACATATACTTAAGACAACTTCTAACCAACCACTTGCTTTGTCGTAAACACTGTTATTTAAGGAATGAATTTCATTTTTCTGAGGTTTATCGAAGTGTAAACTACATTGGGTCACGTGCAAAGTGAATGAACCCCGAAGGGGTTCATGTAAACTTTGCTAGTGACCCAATGTAGTTTACACTTCGATAAACATCTGAAAAATTAAGTTCATTGCTTATATTTACATTCGTTTTAATCAAATCTTTCATGAAAAATATTGTATAACCGCCAAAATTGAAGCAGTAAAACACGTACACGCACTTTTTATTGCTAACAGCAGAACGGCATGTATGACGTCATGACGTTGCTGACGTCCAATCAGGTTGTAGAAAGCCATTGTTTATTTTGACGTCATTGACGTCGCGTGTCTCAATGTAATTATTGGAATGTAAACAACATTACGTTCCAATGGTTTACTGTAGGGCTTTTCAGTAAATACACCAAGAATGTAAATATAAGAAGATGAAATCCGGGGATAATGATCTAATAATCAGTATACCCAATAAGTCATGCAAACGTTTTTAAAGATTACAGCTAAATACCATTATTACAGTTTTCTTGGCAGCAGTGGCTGCAATGTACCGTCATTTTCGAACTTCGCAAGGATTTGGACTGTGGCGAGGAAGAATTTGAAATTGTGACCGAAATATTGATTTCTGTTTTAGAATGATGCTTTATTATACAATTTCAAATAAAGGTTATTTTTCATGTAAAAATGACTTGATGACTAAAATATATGAATGCAATGAACGTTGAGGTGTATCAAGAACAATATCCACTTTTGTTCTGAACAGAAATAATCATAAAACATGCATATTATGGTATATATTTTTGTTGTTGTATGAAAAATAGATACTTATTAAATAAGTAAAATAAAACCTTGAACTAGCCCACATTTTGGAAATCTAGAACATCATTTTCCTTCATCAGAAATACAGTATTTTTTGCACCAACATATAGTGTAATCCGTGATCGAACATAGCCGAAATGCAAAATTTCCATTTTTTTATAAGCTCACTATATCTGATTATTTGATCACACCCGAAACTCAGATCAGTTACTGGCGAAAGTATGTGCACTTTGTACTGGTTAACCGCTTGTGAGGTCTAATCCTGCCCAAGAATAGTGTGGTTAGGTTAACTGACCGTCCCGACATGACCATAGCTATTTACCGTGGACGTTAAGCATCAAAACAAATAAAAAACAAAACTCAGATTAGCCACTGGCAAGTATATACATGAGGGTTAGTAGTTTACAAATGGTAGATGATATGTATACACCTGACTGTCAAGTGCGTTGTGTTGTATATTCAAGTTGGCTAGGGCTCTTTAAACCATGAAAGTTAGTTTTTAATGACCATTTGTTGAAAAAAATACATTTCGACTGCATTAGTTCATGAGCTATGCTATATATTGGTGCAAAAATATATTTCTGATGAAAGAAAATAGAGTTCTACGTTTCCAAAATTTGACCAAGTTCGAGGTAGTATATGACTAAGCTAATAGATATCTATTTTTCATTCAACAACAAAAATATATACCATAATATGCATTTTATTCTAGTCTATTCTATCCCATAACCTTACCAGGTCGTCGGGGCACCACAGACGACTTCGCAACAATTTCCTTCCACCTTGTCCTGTCTTCAGCTGCCCTAGTTGAGCTGGCAAAATCCTCCATTCCTGTCCACTCCTTGGTATTGTCTTCCCACGTCTTCTTCTGTCTACCTCTTCTTCTTTTTCCTTTTACTGTGCCCTAAAGAATTGTCTTTGCTAAATCAGAAGACCTTGAGACGTGGCCAAACCACATTAATTTCCATTCTTGACCAGCGTCAGGAGTTCATCATATTCTCCAATGGCTGCTTGGATCTTTCTGCGAACCACCTTATTGGTTATATGGTCCTTGTACGAAATGTTCAGTAACCTTCGGTAGCATCTCATCTCAAAGGCCTGCGTCCTTTTTTCTAACTCTGCTGTCAAGGTCCACGATTCACAGGCATACAGAAATATGAAAATGACAAGGGAGCGCATAAGTTTCACCTTTGATGCAAGAGAGATGTTGTTATCTCTCCAAATTGGTTTCAGCTTGGTAAGAGCTGAAGTGGCTTGTGCAATCCTTGAGAGAACCTCCTGTTTTGAGCCATTATCTGAGACAACTGCTCCAAGGTATTTGAAACTGATTAGTGTTTACAGTACCCAGTTTCTGCCCTTTTACCTTGATCTCCCTCTGGATACCATCTGCGCTGTTCGTCATCAGTTTTGTCTTCTCATACATTGTGCAGGTTTGGTCGAGACTTTCAACTAGAGCTTCTAGTTCCTGCTCTTCCTCAGCTAGAGCGTCTATGTCATCGGCAACCCGCAGATTGGTAATGTTTCTGCCGCCTATGCTAACCGTTTCGTCATGTTCTTCCAGAGCATCAGACATGATCCGTTCGAGAAAAATGTTGGAGAGCCACCCTCTTCAACAGAAGACATCCTTGTCTTACTTCAACTGTGACAGAAGACATCCTTGTCTTACTCCAACTGTTGTTCTGAACCTTTTTCCTGTGCTGCCATTTATCAAAACTGCACTAGTAGCCTTGTCATATAGCTGCTTAATGGTGCGAACTAGATTTGTATTGATATTGTACTTCCGCATGGTGGCCCATAAGGCTGCATGCCATACCCTGTCAAAGGCTTTTTTGAAATCAATGAAGACATGGTACAGATTCTGCTGATGTTGGAGATACTTTTCACATAGGATTCTAATGTTGAAGATCTGTTCTGTGGTGCTCCTTCCTGCACGAAACTCAGCCTGTTCCTCAGCGATTATCACTTCGGCTTGTAGTTTAAGCCTTTTCAAGATGACTTTCAGCATGACTTTGCTTGAATGACTGATGAGGCTGATTGTTCGGTAGTTCTGGCCGAGCTGTAGGTTGCCTTCTTTAAGGAGCGTAATAATCAGCGACTGAGCCCATAGGGTAGGCCATTCTCTTGTTTTCAGATCCTGTTACAGATATCTGCTAAAACATCAAATATGGTCTCCCGCCAGCTTAACAAGTTCTGCTGGTATATTATCAACTCCGGCAGAGTTTCCCTTCTTTAGTGCTGCTACTGCAATCTCAACTTTCTCACGAAGGATCGGTTGTTGATCTTCTTCTGGGGGCTGATTGCAGTCCAGAACCGCATTGTCACCGTAAGTCTTATGGTTGTATAGTTCTGAGCAATATTCTACCCATCTGCTGGGAATCTCTTGTTCCTCTGTAAGGCATTTCCCAGACTTGTCCTGGATAGTTGTGGATCTACCCTGTTTCTCTGAAGTTAGATCCTTCACCAGCTGGTATGCTTTCTTGCTGTTGTTTTTGTTCAGGCAAGTTTCAGTCTCCACAAAATATATGCATATCTTATGAACATTATGTATTTCAGATCAAGAGTGCATAATGTTCTTGTTACAACTCAAAATACAAAGCACATGTATGTTATAGTCACCAAGTCATAATTATCTTCAATATTCCCACGAAGTGATGAGCATATGCTAACGATATTCCGAAATGTTGTTCAGTCTGAATCAGGGCATACTGCTGAAATGTTTCAATTTTCAGAAACAGGGCACCATTTTCTTCTACTCATTTAATGGCATACTGATACGATTTTTCTTTAAGTTTTACCTGATTTATTTACTAATACACCAACTTAATTAAAGACGGAAACATCTGTTCAATAGTACTTTTAATTTTGCGGAAGAGGGGATATAAATAAGTGGTCGGCTAGAAGCTGGTTCTAGTATATATAATGCAAAGGACAGTCAGAAACAGTTCTATATATAATTTCAACTTTTTGAAAACCTAAACTTATGCATGAATTAAACTCTCACCAATCCCCAATATTGCGATACAGCAATATAGGGAACACCATAGAGGCTCTTAAAATATTCATGTTGGAGACGTCTGAACAGAAAAGAAGACAAGATTTAGATATTGTTAAACTCTCCATAAAATATGAATCCTTTGAGACAGCCTATTGTCACCTCAAGTTTATTGTTTGATGAAGCAAGTTTGACATATGTATGTATTTCTTTTTGAACTGTGAATGTAGTCTTTAACCATTAGTAAGCCATATTTCAAAATTGAAAGGATTGCATAAACTTTGTGGCTGACAGTGAGTCAGCGTTAAACTGTTATTGACTAGGCTTCCATGTTCGTCTGACCTTTTTACTAAAGAGTGGTATTTTGTTTCATAAGTAGGTAAAGCATTTTCCAAAGGTAGATAGAAGTGTGTGTGTGTGTGTGTGTGTGTGTGTGTGTGTGTGTGTGTGTTTGTTGCGGGCGGGTGACGAGGGAGAGAGGATGCTACTTTTAAAGTAAAGAACCTCAAACCTTATTGAAAGTGGATACATTCATTAAAGTAGATGAGCTTACTTTTAGGAGAAGCAAATCTGCCTGTTTATTTTTGTAACCCTTCTAATGAGGATCAACTCTTAAAGAAAATAGCTTGCCCCCCTTGGAGCAAATTACTTTACTAAAGATAAGACCCGGTATTTGAAGAGAAGCGAACAGGAAGTCACAAAAGTTGTTTCCTTTAAAAAATGGAAGAAAACGTGAAGGGTCACCTTACAGAGAAGTTCAGTATAAGAAGGGAAACAACTTTTTCGAGAGTAGAGTGATTTCCTTTGGTGGTGTATTTATGCCTTAAAAAGATTGCCTTATCTTTGATTATAACAATATTCGGGTTAGTGACTTCAAATTTGTGTGAGATGGTGCGCAGTAAATCTGAAGTTTGATTGTATCACGCGTTGACCTCTTATTAAGTTACATGTATTACCCAAATTAATTCTAAGCTTAAAAGGACTTTCTTGAGCTACATGTATTAAGTACCGAATCTACTGATGGTCATTTTCTGCTAATGTGTATAAGTACACCGCTATATTTTATTCATCATTTCACCAAAGGGACAACATTTTGTCACTTCTTCTTGTTTGCTTCTCTAGATAGCAAAACCTTCTAAAATTATGCTACTAGGAAACAAGTTTTATACCACCCTTACGAGAAAACGCCAACTTTAGCACGAAATATTTCGCAACAAGCATGGTCTACACTGGTAAGGGTGGTATAAAATAACTATACCATGGTTTGTCTGCCTGTACGGGCGTACAGGCGGACAAACCATGGTATAACTATTACTTATTCCTTTAAAGTTATCCCCGCTGAGAAGATAGACAAAAGCGAAACTGTAAAAGTTGTGTTTTCACTGAAATTGACCCATTCACCATAAAATTTGACTGAACATATAAAACGTTTGCTAGTTGATGACTGCATATTCAAAGATGCCATAATTTACAAACTTGTGTTTCAAACCTCTGCTGTGGCATGGGACCATGAATAGTTGGTCGGCTGGTAGTTTGGGGATTAACGGTTCTTTGAGACAGTATTTCAGTCTATATCGAGCCATCTCCCAGAGAGAGGGATAAAGGAGAGAGATATAATAGGCGAGAGAAAAATATTCAAAAAACCTTTCTCGGACCTTCTGCAAGCAGAGTAGCCCTTGCTGTACTATTACTAAATTAGTAGAAAGTCCCGGCACTGAAAGTTACCAAACATGACCACCCCTGCTCCTCCCCACACCCGACAAAATGAATGAACGAGGGAAGACTCTACAAGTGCGATACCTCAAGGCTGTAACATGCAGACTGGTTTTAGTATTTATGTCCTCAGATGCTGGTATTTCAAAAACAAATATATAGCTGAATATATGATACAAAATAAATAACAGCGACATCTGCAAAACAAATAAGTACTTGCGGTTCTTTGTTCATGTCTCTTACATATGTTTTGGTCGGCAAACATTGTGGGTTTTCGGCTTTTATTACAGATCAAAGTATTAAATCAAATAAATATTAACCACCTAGATACAATATGCACTGTTTGATTAAAGAAATTCCAGTTATTGCTAATAAACATGCTTTCAATATGTTTCTTCCGAAAAGTTGTAGGCGTTATTCAGTCATACATAGATACTATTTCGTTTACAGACAACCTCAGTCGGTTGCATAGAGTTCTCTGATTTTCTACCGTCTGGCAATGGTCTCTAGAAACGTTATTGAAGATATACACAACTCCGTCACTCTATCTAACATGATTATGTCACAGTATAACTATCTGTAATATGAGTTTTATTCTTCGTTTCCAATCAGATTAATCCTATTTAGACTGGGTCTAATGTGGAACAGTTATTGCTACAACAGTATTGCCTGCTGTCCCATATAAGAGACACCGGCAAATAGTGCAGACACAGATCAGACGCCACATAATGTGGCGTCTGATCAGGGTCTACACTGTTTGCATAAAAACGAGCATTTCTCTTTAATTTATAGAAAAAAATGTAAAAAGATGACTTAATCAGACTTAATCAGACACCCCTTTAAATCACAAGTGGACTCGTACAACACATACAAATAGACGTGTCCACTGGGCATATATGGGTTAAACTGTCTCAAACTGGCAAAAGAAACATAAGAATTCCAAGAAGCATTGTAAATGACCAATTTCGTTTCACAGAAAGTCAGAATAATTTTGTCAAAAAATATTAAAATTAGAAAGGTTTTGAATGCCTCTGATTTGTAAAAGGTATCCGTTCGACAAGCTTATAAAACTTGTTTTGGGTATTTAAAATGAAAGCCTCCACAGTTACGAAAGACATTCCTTTGAAACTGTGAACTTCAGTCAGTAAAAATGTAGTAATCTGGTTAGCGGTACAGTCAAATAATGCATTTGCGGTGCGTGTAATTTTCATTTTTATAAAAACTTTAGCAAATCTTTATACAGGACTTTATTTGTACCGTAAATTAATTCAAAATTTCGACATCCTGGCCTTCATGAAGATGGATCAAAACTACACGATTTTCAAGTTCACCTCCATCACACAAAGTGTAATGGATGTCAGAATGAAAATTATCAAAATTGAACGCTGTTTGCATTAAGTATATGGATGTCAAGTTGAAAGTCATCAGAATTGAACGTCGTTTGCATATAATCACAGTATCCGAACGCACTGTACCATCTCTTCCGGCTTTCATAGCGTTGAATCGAGAGTACAAAATTCGCTTATGACCAGTAGTCGGAAATCATTATGTTTTGAGATTTTATCCAGAATCTGCTGCGTCATTTATAGTTATTCAGCTTCGAAAATGTAAATAGGTAAGTTTAATATGATTTGCTCTTCGGTCTTTTACTTTATTGCCCTGTACAATGAAATCCTCATGGCCGTCACAGAAATTGTATTCCGAACAGCTAATTTAACACGAGTTTTTGTCGAAAACCTAGCTATCAGCCCGCTATCAAAACAAAGCAACTGTAGATTGATAACGCCTTCCGTTTATTTTATACATATATTATTATTATTATTATTGTAATTATTAATAAATGAAATTTAAATAAATTCATGTGCGCTGAATTTATTCTAACTTTATGCATGTTTTTTTTTTTATTTTTTATTTTATTTTTTTTATTATTATTATTAATCAACAATTCCAAATAGAAACTGTGCGAATGATAACTCATTATCTGTTGTTGTATTTGATTGAAATTACCAATGTAGGGCTTCAACTTCTGGATAGTTTGTTTCAGGAAGTACATACGCATATTTTACAACAAATACCTTCTTAGTTATTGACCTAATTAGAAGATGTATTTCCACAAGAAGAAAGGATGCTTGCGAGGAAAGTACATAGAGAAAATCTTATGCAGGGGCTAGTAATTGCTTAAAAAATTTAGAAAGGAACAGACCTGCCCATTTTTTTTTTTTTTTTTTTTTAATTTATTTATTTATTTATTTATTTATTTATTTATTTTTTTTATAATACTAGTTAAAAGGTTACACGCTAGCCTTGAGTATAAAATGCTATAATAAATTGTTTTATTTCAAAAAAATATGTCAGAAATTGCTATGAAGTGATGTTAATTTGACCACAGTTACTTGACTATAATTCCCCTATACAATTAGAAAGCATATGGTAGAAGTTTGCTAAGTTATACTACAATCAGCTGATTCACACATGTGTATATTTTGTTTAATTTCTGCAAGCAGAATACAACCTATATCTCCAGCAATTGCAGCAATTCAAAATAAATCAATAACTACGCATTCTCTAGGTCGCTATATTTACACATCTATTTATAGCGATGAACAAAAGAAAGAACACGCCGAAGTGTGCTGATTATCGGTTTTTTGTAAGCCGGCCACAGAATTTTAAAGCAAAATCAAAAACGACTACAAGTAGCGTCACAGGTTTAGATACATAAAATCCTGAGGGCAGGAAATACCGTAACCAAAAACGGCGTATTTACATAAAAACCAACGTTCCCGCACATGGCGTGCCAAATTTAATTTTCAAAATTTGATTTTCCGATAATTTATATTTCCTTTAAACAAATGCTAAAATAATTCACCCTTCTGGTAACAATGAACGTAACATTTACACTGGAAAACTAAATTATACTTATCTGTCCAACTCTACAGCAAGATGACTTGGATTTTCTTTTTAGTCTTTTTACTTGAAAAACGTGACCGATCTCTTGGAAAGGATATTTCGGAAAGGCAGCTAGTGATACGTTACGCATGCGCGTTACCTTCTTTTCTGTCATAATACAGAGAATTGTGTTCTACAGTATATGGGAGGCAACTCTTCTTAAAATCTTCAATTTTCCAAAATAAGGTTTTACGAATAATGTCCCACCCTGCTCTCAAAACAAATTTATTATAACCCCTATAATAACTTAATTTAATTCTGTAGGTGGAATTAAATTCTATTATTTTAAAGATTTTTATAAAACATGTAAGAAAAGGCTCAGAATGGTTTTAGAATCATGCCAAGGGCGATTTGAATACTGTACCATTTACTATCCACCCATACATGACATTGTGCAGGGCAGTAAAGTAAAAGACCGAAGAGCAAATTATATTAAACTTACCTCTTTACATTTTCGAAGCTGAATTACTACAAATGACGCAGCAGATTCCGGATAAAATCTCAAAACATAATGATTTCCAACTACTGGTTATAAGCGAATTTTGTACTCTCGATTCAACGCTATGAAAACAGGGAGAGATGGTACAGTGCGTTCGGATACTGTGATAATGTAGTAGGTGTCATGCTGAAATCATAAACATTCAACGTTATTTGCATCAGTGTAATAGCTGTCAAGTTGATATCGTAAAAGCAGGACGGAGCTTGCAGTTAGTCTAACGGATGTTAAATTGAAAGTTATCAGAACTGAACGTAGTTTGCAAAGTGTTATGGACGTCGTGTTGAAAATGATAAAGCCTGAAAGTTGTTTGCAAAGTGATATGGACGCAAAGCTGAAAATCATCAAGCCAGAAAGTAGGTTGCAGAGATATGGACGTCAAGTTGAAAGTCATCAAGCCTGAGCGTTGTTTGCACAGTGATATGGACGTCAAGTTGAAAATTACCAAGCATGAATGTTGTTTGCAAAGTGGTATGGACGTCAAGTTTAAAATTATCAAGCCTGAACATTGTTTGCAAAGTGATATAGACCTCACGATGAAAACCATCAAGCCTGAACGTTGTTTGCAAAGTGATATTGACGTCAAGTTAAAAAACATCAGGCCTGAACGTTGTTTGCTATATGTGATATGGACGTCAAGATGAAAATCATCAAGTCTGAACGTTATTTGCAAAGTGTAATCGATGTAAAGTTGAAAACTCTCATGCCTGTAAATTATTTGCAATGTGTAATGGATGTCAAATTGAAACTCATGAAACCTAAACGTTGTTTGCAAAGTGTAATGGGTGTCAAGTTGAAAGTTATCAGATCTGAGCGTTGTTTGCAGTAAGTGTAATGGCTTATAAAGTTTAATCGTAGTTTTGATCAATCATAGTAAAGGAAGGAGGCCAAAACTTGTAGAAAAAAAGTGATGTTGATTCACCTTACTTAAATTTTCAACCCGAGAAATTTCACTATGAGCATGGAAATGAGAACAAATTTAAATAAAAAAGTCATTGTATATTTCAACCTAACTTCATAAGAGCGAACTTAATTAATCTCCCTCGAAAATTTGAATTCTATTCCCAAGATACCGTGCTTATAGTAAACTAACATCTTTCAATTTCTCTGCATGAATGAAAAATACCAAACCTGTGCCAGATACATGAAAACAGTTTACATGCGTAGCGCAATAATGAAAATATGCTGAGCAATAATGAAAACTCTCACTTTCCTTATCTCGGACTTTGTATAGTTTCATTCGCAGTTACGTGCCCGCTAACACAATCTGGTTTACATGTACTGGACGACATAGCCATTCCTAAAGTGGGAAAAACCTTGCTCATTAAATAAATATCCTAGCTTTATTAAACTGGGTAAAATTGACATATTACACAAAGCAAAGACAAACGCATTTTCATTTGCAGAGCTGAATTGAAGACACTAGTAAGCATTTTCTTATAATAAATTACGAGCGTGCTGAAATCTAGTAGGTTGCATCAGTCATATGCTGATTCCTATCATTAATTAAGACAACGTCAAGAATCTGCGTACATTTTTATCAGAATTTCTCTATCACTAATCCGAGTTTTCTCTCATGGTCTTTGAAAGGCCAAAGAAGGCTTACAGAAGTCTATGACTGGATCTAACATGATTAAGTCACAGTGTAAATATCCGTTTCATGTCTTCGCTGTCCAACAGATTGGGCGTATTTTGATGCTTCCGTAATGCTCTTATTCCGCAATAAACTTTCTCAGACCAGCAAATAAAGCTCGGAATAAAGCAAAAAAAAAAAAAAAAAAAAACCTAACGAAGGACACAGTTTGCTATTATTTATATTGTCTTACTGCCAAGGATTATGAAAGTACATGCAGCCATTTGCTTCGAGTTACACAGTCGGTGTATATTAGAGCTTGCTGTAAACATAGCACTGAAATATGCATAAAGAATATTTTCTACATTATACAGTATATCGTTAAATCACATATTATAAATCTGTGCTAAAATTATGAGCTTGATTGATCTATTTGCAATTTGATAGGATTTTTTAATCAAGGCTGTTTCGTCCTGAATATTGAAAGAAGAACGAATTGAATAAAAACAGACTTAGAACGGAACTAATGAACTGAATTCACGAATACGAAATGAATTTGAATACTGTACAGAAGCAATCGCACTACAGAAGAGATCGTAGAGATCCATTCTTAAAACATTTACACAGTAATTTCGTAGCTTATTATTTTTTCAGCGCCTGAATGAAACATATTAGACATTTGTCAGCTGAAGCTGTTAGATTTTTTTTCTTGCCCCTCTCTGATACTTTTGTACCTGACTCAACATCTTCAGGAAGATTTTTGAGCCAGGAGTATAACACATACTAAAGTTTTTTTGAGAGAGGTAAATTTGTAAAATATGAATATAGGGTTAAGAGAATTTCTAACATCTTCGATAGAAATCAGTCTAGAAACATATATGCTAGCAGTGATTTTATTTTTTATTAGTTCTGCGGAAGTCTGTCTTGAAATGTTTTATTACTATTTCAGATAAAGGTTCGTTTGTGAGTTAATCAACGACGCGACCGACCTTTTCAGAGGTTTTCTCCGCTACAGTACAGATTGAATTTTAAACACGACTAAATACAACATTTTAAAGCTGTAACAGTTAGAAAGCGACAACATATCTCTAATCATGGTAGTGAAGGTCTTGCAGTCGGCAACTTACATCTTTGAACCAATCCAGAGATTGTTAAGGTTAATGGGTACACTTTCAGAGAGAGAAAGTCAGCCATATTCTTTACCTCTCTTCTATATGAGGCTCAATTCTTCAAAGAGCAAATTGCCCCCTCCCCCAACCCCGCCCACCCCGTTCCACCCTCTCCCTCCAAACTTTAAGAGTAGACATGTTTAAGAGAGGTATCGTCACCTAAGCAAGCAAACAATTTACACTTTACACAATTCACTTTATAAGAATAGCGGAAAAAGGATACCCACTTACCTTCCGCTTCCGCATTTATTTAAGGAATGAATTTGATTTTTCTCGGGCTTATCGAAGAGTAAACCACACTAGATCGAAAGCAAAGTAAACTTTGCTCACGCCCCATTGTAGTTTACACTTCGATTAGCATCGGAGAAATTAAGTTCTTTGTTTGTATTTACATGCGTTTGAATCAAAACCTTGATGAAAAATCTTATATCAGCGCTAAAATTGAAGCAGTAAGACATTTACACGCAGTTTTTTTTCTGCTGACAGCGGAACAACGTCACTGACGTCATGACGTCGCCGGCGTTTGATCAGATTGTAGAGAGTCAGTGGTTTATTTTGACGTCATTTAAAGTCGTGTGATGTCTTGTGGTTCAGTGTTATTACTGGAATGTAAACATTATTACGTTCCGATGGTTTACTACAGGGCTTTTCAGTAAATACACCAAGAATGTAATTATTCGGGTATAAAACGAGGTTCCTCTATTTGAAGGCCCTAAATACTAAATCAACCGTATGACATTCTGCTATAAGATAGATTTTCCCTTCCAAAACAATCCCAAAAATCTATATTCGTAACAATCTCGAAAATCCAGATCCGTCTTATAGGACGGGTCTAGTTTTTGGGGATTGTTTTGGCAGGGAAAACCTCCGCCTTATAACCGAAGAAATACGATAAATGCAGCTGCAGTCAAATCTGAATCCAAAGGATTAGAAAATTCGTTTCTGTCGCAATAAATCGGATTAGGACGGTTAACTCCGTTGAAAGTAATAAATTTGTCTAATTCCCAATAGGTATCTCTGTCTCTGATTTCAGAATTAAGGCTCAACTGGTGTCTATTTGCTGTCTGATGACTGAATTGTTGTCGGAGTTAAATTACCGGTACGTCGGAACCGAGAAACCGCTAACAGATTTATGCTATGTCACGACATAAGAAAGTGTGTCTCACGGTTAACCCTTAAAGCGCCAAAAATGAAAATTGTTGAATTGGCAAACAGTGTAGATCTAGATGAGGTGGCTCATAATGAGCCACCTCATCTGAATCTGTACTGTTTGCCCTCTAGTGTTCGAATTCTCAATATGATATCGCTTGGACGAGACATTTTTTGAAATTCTGCATGCGTAAATTCTGTCGTCTGCTTTTTGGCGCATTAAGGGTTAAGATCCATCAAAACTTTTATAAATTGTTGATTCCAACATGTAAGCATAGTCTTTTCTGACTTTTACCATAAAACATATTGGGTTGGTCGGGTTTGATTTACCAATCAGCCATTTTTTCAGTGCGTCTACAGCATCAAATGCGTGACAGTATGACAGTTGGAGTTGTCTGATTGTCAATTATCTTCTCTATATCACATGCTGATATATTTATTATAAAGTACATCTAACGCCTGTCAGTCATCTTGCACAGGAAAGCAGTGAGTTCAAAGAACGTTACGTCGTGAAAAAGTTATAAGGCACAGGCCCCAAATTGGCGGTTGTGTACAAGTCGCAAATCGAAGTAAATATGAAAATAATTAATTTCGAAATTAAAGCATACTAACATTGACGGTGATAAGCAGGTTTTACTGTACTGGATTACTATTTTAGCAGCTTTAATGTTTCATCTCCAGGTGGAAACAATTGCGCATTTGCCATCCGTAACTATGTCATAAGGCACACTTTTCGTCTATTCTTTCGTTTCCATTGTTGAGCAATAAAATGGCAAGCAATAAAAAACCGGCACTGTCAAAGGCAATGCTGTAATTGTCGGCTGGGTGACAGTTGGCACTGAAATTACGAAAAACTAGTGCAGACTATTTACACAGCTAAGTAAATTATTTCTTAGTAATTTTCTTTCCTTCAGGAATACATGAACATGTAAGTATTGATTTTCTTAGCAAATAATTTTTATGCCCCATGACGATAGTCAGGGGGGGGGGGGGGGGGGGCACTATATTTTGCCCTTGTCCGCCAGTCCGTCCCCTCTAAAATGTTTGTATAATAAACATCCCACATTTTGAAGCCATCAGTCAGAAACTTTGCTCGATTGATGCAGACATATTGAAGATTTGCACCTGCCTTTTATACGAGGAAGATTCGATACAATGCAAATATGTTAATATCTCACAAAGCTTTAGTAGTTCGAGACTGGCGCTAAAATCTATGAAAACATAACACTATTTGGCTAAATAATGGTATCAGAACATTATTAATTATTTGCGCATCTTATAGACTGTCTGTGTCAAAAGATTAGCAATGTAATAGCACTGCAATATGAGGTTAAAAGGTGTTTTTAACGTTGGAATAGTGCACGACTGAAGCATCCAGTGTCTTTCTTTTTCTTGTGCTAAATATTTCAATTATGGTGAACAACACATGCGAATATAATAGATGTAGTTTCTTTTTTTAAAATAAAATTAGGGACAAATCTTTCGGGAATACAACACCACTTTGATGTAATTTTTCGAAAACTAAGTTGACACTGCCTGTTTTTATGACAAATTATGCTGACATCCCATCATCAATAACTTACCAGTAGCTTTTCTGTGAAATAGAGAGGGGTCTAGTGTTTAGGCTAAGTAGTCGGTGTGACTACATTGTCTGTTAACAGAACTAAAAAATAGCATATAATTCAATAACTGATTTCGAAGAAAAGATTTTCAGGGAATAGTGTTGACTCTACATTTAAATTCATGTATGTCAAATAAAAGATAGAATTACCATACCTTTCACATGAATTTATATCATCTGTTCATATGGGACTTACTGACATCAAAGAAATTAGAATTGTTACAAAACTATATAAAATAAGGGCCTTCCCAGTGGTTTTGGGGAGCTGGGGAGAATTGCCATTTTTCAGGGAGCTGGAGAGCACAAGCAATTATTTTCAGGGAGCTAGGTAGCAAGCTCTTAATTTTAGGGAGCTGGGGAGCACTGTCAGAATTTGATTTTCCAAATTGTTTTTGGCTTCTGGGGGACGCACCCCCCCCCCCGATATACATATCAATAATACCATTTTAGTAATTTTTAAGACAAACAAACTTCTGACAAGTACCCAGGCTGGCCGCTGCTAGCATTTTGGGTTCAATTCCGCCTCCGGCGGATATAACTTCCAAACAATTTTAGGAAGCAGACTTGAATACTTTTAGGGAGCTGGAAAGGAGCTGAATTACTTTAAGGGATTTAGGAAGCAGTAGCAAAATAATTTCAGGGAGCATGAGAAAATATTTTAAGGGAGTTGGGGAGATTTGGGTATTATTTTCAGGGAGCAAGGGAGCACTGACCCCCCACCCCACCCCGGGTGGGCCTCCAAATACAAGGAGTCGAAATTGGGAAACCAGTCATGGAAATGTCTTTGAAGGTCCTTCAAGAGTAAGTTTGCTCGTCTATACATACATATTATACTTTTTCAAATTTTAGTATCATTTAATATTGTCTATTTGCATTTCAAACGACAGAATATATTATTTGAAAGATATGGACATCACCTTTCCATCACTAAATAAAAATATGTATTCGTATTGTATGGTGACGTCATAAACAGTCACCATAGTGACAGGCAGCAATCAAATGTCTTCAATTTATTTATCTGCACATAAAGACTGAACATGAGTATGCCATTTACAATTAAGATATTTTATAATTATTCATCTATATCAGAACTACAGGGCTTAGTTTTGATGTGAAGAAAAAGATCATTTTACTTAGGAAGAAAATATAGCCAGTGGTCTATGAGTGGACAGTTCTTGAGGGCTTTTTTTTTCTCGATAAAAAGCACATATTATACAAATATGTTGCACATCACTTGAAAGGTCTGTTGTTGGTCTTTCTTATATGACATATAATGCTAGTGTATATTAAGCTATTTTCATTATAAATTGAATCCCCTCGTAAAAAGTGACATAATTGCAGCTTGCTTATACAGGATGACAAGTTTGTACAATTAACTCCTTCATTTTTAAAGTAATTAGTCTGAAACTTTGCATAGTCATTGTTGACATATGAAAATATTAATTCTTGACAAAGTTACTGTTGTTTCGAACTTGGAAATTTTACAGTTAATAACTACATGTAATAATCAATTCCTCCTTCAAGCTTTAAGCATTCAGTGTGTAACATTTTACAGATTTAGCAGACATACTGGAGACATGCTTTTGATTTTTATTACTTTTTGAAGAGAGGCAGATAGGAAGGGGTTAGGAGGGGGTTTAGAGGAGGATGACGAGGATGGGGTTGATGCCAGGCAGGGGGCATCACATGTATCTTACAAACAAAGTATGCTAGTTTTATCAAATTTCAAATCTGTTCATTCATTATTCATTTATTTAAAGAACATTTACAGTTCCTAAGAAATTGCCGGGGTCTAGTAAATTAAATTGTCGTCACAGTGCTATGTAATATCCATGTAGTGTATGTTTCGGGATCATTGATCGAAACGAGTGGCATCTAAAACATAAATATTGCTCCAACCGTTACTAGATCGCGTAGATAGTCTTATAGGCCACCGGGAACAAATTCAATTAGCGAAGCGCGAAATTCAAAAACGTGCAGGGAAGCTCGGGACTGTAATAGTCAAATGGTGCTCTTTGATTGGATAATAATGCTGATGAGGTTGAAAGTGATGTTTTAGTGAAATGAAGAATTTGAAATCAATTTTGTTTGATATTATGGATATTGTAAGGAAATAAGTGTTTCTGATTTGGTCTGTGGAGCCAAAATTGATGACTGGTGATTTTTAGCAAATATTTGGCACATTTTCTGCGGAATCGTGTCGCTGTATATCAACATCCTGTAAGAGCTAGAAAGTGCAGGCTAATGTGGTATTTTCCCTATCTTATCTTTTTTTATCAGCATTTTAGCTTGAAATTAAGGTAAATCTGGACATTGAAGCAACATTGTATGAAGGGAGGCACACTGTCAAAGGCAGTAGGGGTCACTATAGAAGTATATGGGAAAAACAATTGGTTCACGCTGCCCTTTACCGGAAGTAGATTTTTTTTCTTGCCATGCTCATGATGCTGTGTTTAAATGTTTTCTGGATATTTTCAAAGTCTCTGGTGAAATATAGGCCACACTTTATTGAAATGCTGATTTTCAGGAAGTACTTCACATTGGAAGTGTTTAGAATATTGATATGTTCCTGAATATTGCCTCAGTTTGGCTGACTCTGTTAAATCACAGGTTTAATGTAGGGGGTATGATATTTTGGAAGCTCCTTTTGTATCAGTTTACACATTTTATGGGATAACAGCTGAAGTTTAAGGGATAAAATTGTTCAAAATTATAAGCCGGATGCTTTCGAAACTTGGAGGAAAGCTTGGTTGTAAAAAAATCCTGGGTTTTTGCTGTTTTGTTACATAAATTTTATCCGTAGCGTGATGTCGTCAACTGCTGTCACCAATAACGACTGTCCAAAGGGTCTTCAGAATCTTTTTTCTTCCTTAATTCGCTAGATCAGCATTAAATGCCTGTATAAGAAGGTCAAAACAGCAATCATTAGCAATTTTGGGACACTGTGGTTGCCAAATTGTTGAAAAAATACATATTTTCCATGTAAATTTGGGGGTACACTTCCAAGAATGGTTGTGCATTCTCAAAGAATGGCTTTTTTTCATGTTTTGATCTTTTTTAGATTCTGCACAGTTTGACATTTCAAGTGAATGGAGAAAGAGTCAAGTGCATGAGGATGTTCTCCATCAGCAGTAGGTAAAGTGTTCGCTTTTTTCTTAGAATCTGCGTTTCACAACTGCCTTCGGAGAAAGAGGACGCGACAACTTTACCTCACTTGATGGAAACCCGGCCAAAGAAATTTTATGCGAAGCTTGAAAACTGTCTTAAACATACTTTGAAGTTGAAATTCAAGCAGGATTTATTGGTGTCAAAAAATGTTGGGGTGGCACTATAGACCACCGAGAACCAATTCAATCAGCGAAGCGCGAAATTCAAAAAAGTGCTCGGGACTATAATAGTCAAATGGTGCTCTTTGATTGGATAATGATGATGATGAGGTTAAAAGTGATGTTTAGTGAAATGTAGAAATCAATTTTGTTTGATACTATGGCTATTGTAAAGAAATAAGTATTTCTGATTTGGTCTGTGGAGCCAAAATTGATAACTGGTGATTTTTAGCAATTCTTTGGCACATTTTCTGCGGAATCGTGTCGCTGTATATCATTATCCTGTAAGAGCTAGAAAGTGCAGGCTAAGGTGGTGTTTTCCCTATCTTATCTTTTTTTATCAGCATTTTAGCTTGAAATTAAGGTAAATCTGGACATTGAAGCAACATTTAATAAAGGGTGGCACACTGTCAAAGGCAATAGGGGTCACTATAGAAGTCTATTGGAAAAACAATTGGTTCACGCTGCCCAATAACGAAGATATTTCACCTGTCACATAACATAGTACACAACTTCTGACCGACCACTTGCTTTGTCTTGAACAGTGTCATTAGTAGTAGTTATTTAGACATAATTTTCTTATATTCAGCACATTAAATTAGTCATATAAAGGTTTAAAAGTTTTGAGATCAATATCATAAGTTTCTTTTTCCTGGCAGCCGAAGATTCACATGTACCCCCATTTTCAAACTTCGCAAGGATTATGGCTGTGGTGAGGAAGGTTTTGAAAGTTGACTGTAATGTTGAATTCTGTTTTAGAAGGATACTTTATGATGCATCATTAAGTTCACGTAATCATTTTCTAAATGTTCGCACTACTGATAAGCATATGCTGAACAGATTCCGAATTTTTTTCTGTCCGAATCATATGACATACTGCTGAAATGTTGCAATTTTCGGAAACAGGGGTACCTGTATCTTTCACAAATTTAATGGTAAACTGATGAGATTTTAATTTAAGTGTTGCCTGATTTATTTAACCAATATTCAATTTAATTAAAACTGGAAACATATTTTCGATAGTCCTTTTGTTTTTCGGAAAAAGATATAAAATTAAGTGGTCGGTTAGAAGTTGGGTCTAGTATATTTCTCAGCTAAATGGGATGATCTTAGGTTTTATAGTTCGCATATACAGTCAGATACCTTTACATGCGATAGGAATAATAACCACAGTTTGTTATGATTCCGTACTTGTCCATTTTACAGTGGCCTGCAGTGACCTATTTGTTCTCAATGCACCTGCAGCATCTTTTCGCAATAGTTTGTGTAGGTAATTTTCAAGACGTTTCATCTGGCCCGATGTTTTCATTTTTTTTTCTGTTGACTGTGAACTTACGCTTGCACCCTTCCCAACAACTAGATGTCTTAGTGTGCTGAAGAAGGATATTCATAGCTTGGGAATGTATACTTATATTAAAGTCACAGGCTTAGGGTAAACGGATCAGTTTGACTCATAAGCATTCTGCTATATTCCAAAGGAGGGTCAAGCTTGCCTGCGGTCGCCTCTTGTCTGATAAAGGTCGCTTGGAGCAAATTATTTTGTTTTTTAGATTAGCTCTATATGGGAAGTAACAGGGCAACATGTTTTTTTTCTGCCAGAGTAGTCGTTCTCACAAAAGGTTCGGGGAGGGTTGTGAGAGGGAACGAGTGGAGAAACTAGTCAATATGAGTCATGATTCTTAGTGTACCTGAAGATGATACATATTTTTGGTGAAGGATATAGTTTCAGGAGAAACAAATGTCGTTTCATTTGTGTCTTATTCTCAATAGGGGTTTGCCCTTAAAAGAAAGAGTTTACTCCCCTAAGAGCAAAGTCTTTCCTTTATGAGTGGACCTATTTTCGGAAGGATTCCGTCATCTACGCAAACAAGCAGAAGGTTACAAATGTGATGGCGGAAAAAGATAGAGGCATACCCATTGGGTATACCTCCATCTTTTACGGCATTGCATTCCCATCGGGTGGATCTGCATCTTGTTCCGGCATTACATTCCCATTTGGCAATATATTTCCATCTTTTTCCGGCATTACATTCCCATTGGGTATACCTCCATCTTTTTCCGGCATTACATTCCCATTGGGTATACCTCCATCTTTTTCCGGCATTACATTCCCATTGGGTATACCTCCATCTTTTTCCGGCATTACATTCCTATTGGGTATACCTCCATCTTTTTCCGCCATTACATTCCAATTTAGTATACCTCAATCTTTTTTCCGGCATTACATTCCCATTGGGTATACCTCCATCTTTTTTCCGTCATTACATTCCCATTGAGTATACCTCCATCTTTTTTCCGGCATTACATTCCCATTGGGTATACCTCCATCTTTTTCCGGCATTACATTCTCATTGGGTATACCTCCATCTTTTTCCGGCATTACATTCTCATTGGGTATACCTCAATCTTTTTTCCGGCATTACATTCCCATTAGGTATACCTCCATCTTTTTCCGTCATTACATTCCCATTGAGTATACCTCAATCTTTCTCAGGCATTATATTTGGTCCCATACATTTTAAGGAACTGTATTGTGGTTTAATATCCGTATTCCAATCTCGTCTGTCTATATCCTGTCTGATCAATAGAATATAGCTAGGTGATAGAAACTGTCTACATAAACGACTCATTCATCAATCAGCAGCCACTTATTTGTTACTTTTCGGTTACCAAATAGCGTTTTCAACCAAATGCCAATCTTTTGAACGTAGCCGAGCCATGCCAAGAAAACAGGAGACTTAAGGCATGTGTTTACAGATTCTGTACAGAGATTAATCACTCTGCTTTTCACAACAAAGATCCTGTACTCCAGTAAATCTGCGAGTATTGGCTGTCTGCTAGTGTACAGGACATACATTTCCTGGCAGATCCATTTTGGAGGAAAGTCAGACAAAACTTTGGCAACTAAAGTGCACAGTAATTCTTTAAATCGGATTAGGAAGAAAAGTAATAATGTTAAGCAACAAACGGTTTGTAATTAATCCAACCGCGGTTGACACCTCTGCTTCCATTTTGCAAAGTTATGGCAACTGAGGTACAAAATACATGTAATTCTTAAGACGAAAAGAAGAAAAGTAATACCAGTAATGTTAGGCATCAAACGGGTTGTAACTAATCCAACCGCGGTTGACACAATTGCTCCCATTTTATTTGAACGACAAGGTGTCTAACTAAATGATGGCTCCATCCTGCATCATGTCCAAAATGATGTCTGCTGAAATTGTCGGATGCATTAAAATCAAGAATGTTTTGACAATATTGGTCTAACTAACTCTTGTAGAAATGATGTCTAGGCAGCAAACAGTTTGAATCTGGATCCAAACTGTTTGACGAGATACCCCTAAAGGGGTATCCACAATGGAATGGGTTAATAACTATTAACCATTACTGCCTATTTACCCTCAAATATATGTTCCGCAACTTCAACCTGATGTCGATTATTTAGAGTAACAAAATACATGTTTATACACTAATGTACCTCGCCCACTGACTCTGTTTCTTCTTAAAGAGTTTTAATCTGACACCATACAAATACGATAGCAAAAGACCACAGTTTCAAAATGTTATTTCTCCGGATACCAAATACCCCATATTAGGTTGCCTAATAACGGCTGGATTAAGGTGCTGTTTGAGTCATGCCAGATTTGTGTAGGTGCATATAAGCACATGATTTGTTCATGTATATCGTTAAAATACCCGTATGATTGAATGGCTTTAACCACTTTTGATAGTGAACACGTCACCAAAATAAAAGTGGCTCCGTAGTCAGAGGCTTTAGGCGCCGGACAATGCAAAATGGGTTCGAGTCGTGCATTTCACTTTTTAACCGCGTCACGTAACGCGTATCTTTCATCTGAATGGTCGATAACATTTACTATAAGTTTCCAGGACTAATAGTAATCGATCATGTAATTAACACTTCAAAAGAAAACCTTGAATGGATTTTATTTTTTACTAATTAAAGATTCGAATTGAACTGCCTACATGTATAAGACGTTATAAGACGGCGTTTCCCCTCAAGATCTACCTCAGTCTAACAAGATGGAGATATATCTATGGGAATATTTTAGATAACGCAAGACTAATTTGTATGTCTGCGTTATGTACGGATAAACTCTGGTCTTTCAGTCGAATATGTACTGTATACACCTTGACATGACCGTTAACCAGCGAATATCCGAAGCTTCTTTGCATTTGCGGGTGTAATAAACAAGTATCCCGTCGGAAATGAATTAATAATTAAATCAGACAAGATTTCCTTCTCCAATACTTATAAAGTGATTCCCATCTGGACAATGATTGGCTTTGGCGTTATTCTATTGAGCCAAAGGCCGTTACTTAAGAACTGACATCACAACGCAAATAATCATTCTTATCTCAATATTATTTTGTCTCTGGTTCTGTTGACCTCAAATCAGTTCTCCGTATTGATAATCTCCGGAGAGGATATTCGTTATGTACCACAGACGCTCAGGGATGATTTTTATCATGCATCTGCTGCAAATTCCACTAGATAACAGGGGTATGATAACATAATATGATATCATGTCACTATAGAACTGCGCTTGCGCGAATGTTATCAGGCGATGCCTTTGGAAACGATCTCTGAAGACAATTGGTTATACGCTGACGTTAGCCGTTATAACAACGCGCGATTGGTCAAATGACGTCACCGAATTACGTCACAACTGCGTTTGATTTTCATTTGTTTGACTCTCTTTACGCCTTTAAATATACTAATAATGCATGATAAATAGAAAACCATGTTAGTGTCTTTTGATATCAAGTTTATCAGGCTCGACCAGAAACACGTCGGACTGGCTCGGCAGGCCTCGCCATTCCTACGCTGTTTCTGGTCTCGCCTGATAAACTTGATATCAAAAGACACTAACATGGTATTCTCTATATATACATCGGATGAGTGATAAAACATAACAGCCATGTCTTCGCTTCTAACGCTTGTTGTTTTGTCTAGGAAAGAAAAATCTGAGCGGAAAGATTTATTTGTCCCATTCCATCAATATAACTTGCTCACACATAAACATTTCGAGTGAAACAAGTTAGGAAAGGCAATACTTTTAACGTAATTTTATTGTTTCGCCTGTGATTGGCCGAAGCGAGACAAAGAGGTTGCTTTCTGGCGTTGGGTTTGGTGGTTCCGTTAACTTTCTTCTTCGAGTTTTCTGTTCAGTAGATGAGAAGGCAATGATCAGGAGCTAATACAATCTTTTACCAAATCCTGCCCTAAACACCAAATGGGAAATAAAAACAAACAATAAAGACTGATACAGAGCAAAATAGGACGACGGAAACGCCAGTATAGCTCAGCTGTTTCTGGGAAAGTTGAGCGAGTCTATTCTATATAACGTACAAAGGTCAAAAGCTAATAGAAAGCCGCAAACAATGCCACAACAAAAGCATCGCATTGGGACCGTCAGTAATAATCCGTCAGGTTAGCCGAGTAAGACGAAATCGGAGAGTGCCGTGTGGAAGTCCAATGTAGTTTCCATAAACACACAAGAGCGTTTTTCTTTCTGTTTTTTTTTAAGGATATATACACATTATTATAATAGTAACTTGATCTGGCGTACTGTATCACGTCGAGTGGATGAGCTCATACCATCGGATCACCCGAGACGCTTGCGTCGAGGGTGATCCGATGGTATGAGCTCATCCACGAGACGTGATACAGGACGCCAGATCAAGCTACTATTATAACAATTTGTTTATTATATACCTTATATTAGGGAATAGCCAAGCAGCTATAATGCATCGACCCGGATTCGAACCTGTGCGGCAGAAGTATTTAGTTCGTCATGTGGCAAATGCTACCGACTGAGCTATCAAAGCGCGCCATTTGACGTGTTTGTTGACGTTACGTCACTGCTCCCGTTTCTCTGGTTCTCGTTTCAACCATGCACGTTATAAAATTACGCGCCTGAAGCTGGAACTCAGATGTAGCCTCGTTTTAAAGGATAGTGATACGGGTTCAGAAAACGTCAGTTTGATACGGCCTCCTGTATCAGATGGCCAGAAAACAAGCAGTTCAAAGGGTGTATCACTGATAGGTATGTAATAAAACATTGGTCTACGATGTTTTAATGACGATTACCCACTACTGCCTATTACCCCTTAGATACATTTTCCACAACATGATGTCGATTATTTAGAGTAACAAGTGTATACATTGGAGTACCTCGCCCACAGTTTCTGCTTCTCCTAAAAAAGTTTTAACCTGACACCATGCGAATACGATTGCAAAGACCACAATTTCAAAATACAATATCTCTGGATACCAAATACCCCATATTAGGTTGCCTCATAACGGCTGGATTAAGGTACTGTTTGAGTCATGCCAGTTTTGTGTAGGTGAATATAAGCCCATGATTTGTTACATGTATATCATAAAGTACAGGTAGGATCGAATGGCTTTAACCATTTTAAAATGCTGGAAAACTAAGATAGCGATCGCGTCACCGAAACAAAAGTGGCTCCATAGTCAGAGGCTTTAGGCGCCGGACAATGCAAACGGTGTTCGAGTCGTGTATTACACTCTTTTACCGCGTCATGTGGTGCGTGTATCTTCCCTCTAAAATGGTCGATATCATTTACTATATAGGTTCCAGGACTAGTAGTAATCAATCTTGTAATTAACACTTCAAAAGAAAACCTTGAATGGATTTTATTTTTTTACTAATTATGTAAAAGATAAACGTTTTCAATCTTACAGTTGTATCGGCCAACTGAGTATGACCTTGGTTATATATAATGTCAATAAACCTTTGTTTTTTCTGTTCTTTAAAGCAAAAGATTCGGGTTGAACTGCCTACATGTATTACCGCATTTATCAGATATAAGAAGAGCTTTCCGTCTTCAAAAAGACGGGTTTCCTTCTTTCCAAAACAATCTCAAAGATCTGAACAATCTAAAAGGCGTCTTGTAAGACGGATGTAGATCCATGTGATTGTTTTGGAAGGGAAAAACACATTTTATAGCTGGATTGCACAAAACTGATTTCACTCAATAACTCAATAAATATGGTATACATCTTGCCATGACCGTTAACCAGTGAATATCCTCAGCGTCTTTGCATTTGCTGGTGTAATAAACAAGTATCCTGTCGGAAATGAATTAATAATTATATCAGACAAGATTTCCTTCTCCAATACTTATAAAGTGATTCCCATCTGGACAATGACTGGCTTTAGCGTTATTCTATTGAGCCATAGGCCGTTACTTAAGAACTGACATCACAACGCAAATAATTATTCTTATCTCAATATTATTTTGTCTCTGGTTCTGTTGACCTCAAATCAGTTCTCTGTATTGATAATCTCCGGAGAGGATATTCGTTATGTACCACAGACGTTCAGGAATGATTTATATACATCGGATGAGTGATAAAACATTACAGCCATGTCTTCGCTTATAACGTTTGTTGTTTTGTCTAGTGAAGAAAAATCTGAGCCGAAAGATTTATTTGTCCCATTCCATAAATAGATAGAGGATATTTGACTTTTTCAGTGTAAGATCGATTTTTATTTCACCGAATGAACACCAAAAGCAGTATTTTCACGAGTGGCGAAGCCACGATTGAAAATGCCAATCTTGGTGTTCATGAGTGAAATAAAAATTCATCTTACACTGAAAAAGTCAAATTTTCTATTTCTTTTATGCTTGAAAATCGCAATAATTCTGTTTATTTAAGAGCGTCTGCCATCACGACAGAGACACAACTTTTTTTCTAGCCGTTTTGCGTCAAATTTGATGCTTCCAACGTGTTTATTGGGTATGATATTGGTTGTAAACAAAGTTTGTAACTAAAAAATAGCTTCAAATATCATTTTGATAGACAGATTTAAAAAAAAATTGCCAAGTTAGAATGCCTACATGAGACTTAGGCGGCCCGACGTCGCGTGCAGTAACAATGTTACTTTGACGCTTTAAGTGACGTCATTAACGTCGTAATGACGTGCAAACATGCGTGACGTAATTTTTGTCACGCCAGATAAGGTTTAGCCAATTATTCAACAAAAAACTTGAGGCTATTTCACAAAAATCCTATTTCAGAAACAGTGAAATCGAAAGTGATAATTTCACTGTTTGAAACAGTGAGATTATCAGTTTCGTTTTCACCGAGAAATCTCTATAATTCATTGAAAAGTATAAAAGAAAAGTTGCTCACACATAAACATTTTGAGTGAAACAAGTCAGAAAAAGAAATACTTTTAACGCAGTTTTATTGTTTCGCCTGTCATTGGCAGAAGCTAGACTGAATTTCTGGCGTTGAATTTGTCGGTTCCGTAAACTTTCTTCTTCGAGTTTTCTGTTCAGTAGATGAGAAAGCAATGATCAGGGGCCGTATTTATAAAACGACTTTAGTGGTTGCTATGCTGTTGCTAGGGCTGAATTTCTATGAAGGAGGTTCTTTACAACTATGAAATTTGCTCTGGAGGAACAGTCTTTTTCAGATTGTTCCTGCATAGCAAATTTCATAGTTGCAGAGAATCTCCTTCATAGAAATCTAGCCTTAGCAACAGCATAGCAACCACTTAAGTCATTTTATGAATATGGCCGCAGGAGCTAAGACAATCTTCTACCACATCCTGCCCTAAACACCAAATGTATGGGAAAGAAAAAAAACCAATGACCGCTCATAGCAAAATAAGACAAGGAGCCGTATTTATAAAACGACTTAAGTGGTTGCTATGCTGTTGCTAAGGCTGAATATCTATGAAGAAGCTTCTCCGCAACTATGAAATTTGCTCTGGAGGAACAGTCTGAAAAAGACTGACAACTATGAAATTTGCTCTGGAGGAACAGTCTGAAAAAGACGTTCCTCCAGAGCAAATTTCATAGTTGTAGGGAATCTCCTTCATATAAATGTAGCCTTAGCAACAGCATAGCAAAGACTTAAGTGGTTTATAAATACGACCCAAGGAGAAAGCCAAGAGCTAAGCCCTTTACTGGCAAATGCTGCGAGCCTATTAAAAGGTCAAAGACTAATAGAAAACCCACAAACAATGACAATAATAGTAAACCACGAAAAAAGCAAGCTTTGGGACCGTCAGTAATAAATTGTTGTGGGTACCAAAGGCGAGATTTGGTCGACGACCGCCAAACTAGTTAAGCCTCGCAATAATTTCATTGCTGGCCGTCCCAAGGCGGCACTTCTGTTTTGGTTCTTGATATATTGTTTGTGGTGTAAATGCTTTCCCGGTGACCACCCACATAGGAAAAGGCTGTTCACCTCGCTGCCGCTGATGATGTCTTTGGTGGTGACTAAGTTTGTGCATAGTGTCTTGGGTGGGATCTGGGATTGACTTGTGTCAGCTCCTGAGAATTTCCTACTTCCATTCTAATCAATTTATATAACCTTGCCCTGGATTCTATTGTGTTTCATAAACATACAAGCTATTCGATTTGTGCGAAGAGCTTCTAACCCATCAATTTCCCGATTTGCTGTTTTGATCCATTGACCCATCAATGGATCAAAACAGCAAATCAAGAAATGAGTCGCGACACGAGAAACCCAACAATGTGTTTGTGCGCCATGCGCAGACTCAGATCAGTTTGGGCATCCGCCCAGTCTGATCAGAGCCTTCGCTGTCCGCATGGAGGTAGCTTAGTCCTTTAGCTACCATTTGCGTTCTTAATAAAGAGTCTGATCAAACTGGGCGGATGCCTAGGCTGTTCTGAGTCTACGCTGGGCGCACAACCACTCTGTTGGCTTTCTCGTGTCGCGGCTCAAATTATACTGAGACGAAACAAGATAAGCATTGAACAGCAAGAACAACACTGAAATGTTGGAGCAAAAGAAGTCCAACATAGGCCCTACCAAAGACTGACCATTAAGCCCCAACCACCTACCAAACCAAAAACGTAGAATGTTTTTAATCCGGAGCCTTCATTTAGTCTAAGGGCTGACCAACCGGCGAAGGTTTCTATGAAAGTATAAGTGCCAGAGTAATAAAATTTGAACCTTGCTTAACCTGAACAGGAAAGCTCAAGACAGGCGTCGCCATTAAGTTATACAGGCTGTTTATCGGCTTTCGAAATTTTTGTGTTGTGTTTCTGGTTTAGCTCCATTTGTCTACAGCTGTAAGAGTTACGCCGGGCCATAAAACTTTGGTAATGCTTACATCTGTAGAGAGAAAAATCAACGCAGTGATCATTATCATGTTTTGATATATTATTATTCACAAGCTTCTTGTTTCTGGGTGGGTTGTCTCTAATTCTTTTACAGTTTACAGACAGAGATTTCCGCGGAATTCATGTTTGTGCCGGAGGAGATTTCAGCATGTATATTATTGCTGAAAACTCATAAAACAACTAAATCTTCGGAGACTGAGTATACATGGTCGGACTGTTTCCTCACGGCTTGTACGAGAACATCCTTTTGTGTATCTTTACATGTTTGTATTAACAAAATGTAAACAATATAAGCCGCGACACGAGAAAACCAAAAATGTTGTTATGCGCACAGCGCAGACTCAGATAAGTCTTGGCACCCGCCCAGTCAGATCAAACTCTTCATTAAGCGCTTAAAGGGTAGCTAAGGGTCAAAGCTATCTCCATGCGGACAGCGAAGACTCTGATCAGACTGGGCCGATGCTTAGCCTGATCTGAGTCTGCGCTGGGCGCACAACCACATTGTTGGTTTTCTCGTGTCGCGGCTAATATATAAATCCGCAACTTTCATATTATCTAAGAATCTAACCCAATCTAATTGTTTGTCATCATCCTTATGACTATCTCACATGTTGTATTTGTCTTTTTCAGAACCCTGTGACATTCCAAACGTGTACAGTATAGCTGTTCAATGCCAAAGTATAAAGGGATAACGTTATGTCCCAGACACGACATGCTTGTTATGCAGACATAACCAATCCGACGCTCAAAAATGCCATTAATTCACACTGCTTATCAACAGTACATCTCGCCTCTCTCGGTAAGTACAGTCATACTATGCAGGGGCGTAGCTGACCATTACGCAAATACGCAGGTGCGTATTGAAATTTTGTCAAATTGACAAAATTTCGAAACGCACCTGCATATTTGTATGTTGCTATTTTATGAATTAGACCAGATTTCAATACCAACTGCCAAAAGACATGGCAGCGTGAAATATCTAAGGGGCTGAATCACTACAGTCCCCCTGAAGGTGTATAAAATATGATTGTGCGTATCTTGAAATTGCTCCTGGCTATGCCCCTGCTATGCTTGGTTTAAACAATATTTTATTCAAATATTTTATACATACATATGAATAATAGAGTGAAGCAATACAGGATCTGACAGCAGGCGTAACGCTTATATGCAAGTCATCTCCTGAAACAATGGATATTGTACAATGATACTGAATGGCTAGTTGTATCAAACCAATATGAGAGAGAGAGAGAGAGAGAGAGAGAGAGAGAGAGAGAGAGAGGGAGATTATAGAGCTATGCTTGTCTACATTAAAATGTTAAAGCAAAATGCATCTAGCATAATTATCATTTAATGAAATCGATTTGAGAATGCAATCTTATATTTGTATATTGAAATATAAACTGATTTGTATAATGAAATATAAACCGATTTGTATGATGAAATATAAACTGATACGTATTATGAAATATAAACTGATTTGTATAATGAAATATACACTTCTCAAAATATTTAAAGGGACACTGTATGTCATTTTCATAAATCCGAGAATGAAACTTTTTGTCTTCAAAACTAATAAACAGCCTATAAATAAACATTGATGCCTAACCTGTTTATCAGTTTCTAATGAACAAACTTAAATTTAAAGACTTTATGGCCTCTAAGTTATCTACTTACGATATCTCCACACTGTATTCTATGTTACCACATCGTCTTATTAAGGACAAACTTATTGCCTTAACTGAGCTTACGTTTAATCGAAAGAATGCACTTTAATTGGCTTGCCATGAAGAACACGTTTTTTTTTTCACTGACGAATATAAAAAATATAAATTATGGTCCTGCCAAAACGTTTGTGAAGCCCGCACATTTTGGATAATATTTTCATTAGATTTTGAAGTAAAGTTTAAAGACAAACTAAAGGTATTCCGATGGGAACTAAGTGTGTCCCTCTTGTTTTGTAGATTTGTTTCTATTTTGTTATGAAAGCGGTTTCATATGATCTCTCGTACGGGAAAATAAGGCTGACATCATTAAGGCTTTCAGATTCACTTCTAGATACCTTGACTTTGTACATATGGTTGACCAGATATACCGTTCACTAAAGCTAATTCTTCTGATACCGAAGCACCGTTTTTGGATTTGAATTTAACAATATCGAATGGTACGGTTTCAACAACAATTTATAATGAACGGGACGATTTTGATTTTGATATAGTTAAGTTCCCCTTTCTCGGCGGAGACTCTCGACGTAGCTCCTATGGAGTGTACGTAACTCAGCTTACACTTTCGCTAGAGCATCTTCTAGCGTATATGACTTCAACTGCCGTAACAAAGCCTTTATAGCCAAACTCCTTTGGCAAAGCTATCGTTATCATAAACATTTCCGAAGTTTTATCGTCGTCACAGTGGGTTGGTGGAAAAAACAATGTGGGCCTCAGAAAACTTCTGCAACAAGGTATATCGGAACCAGAATTCTATGGTGACTTAGTATACAGAATGAAAAAATGTGGGCAAAACTAATTTTTCTGAACAATTTCGAAAACTAAATAATCGCTATAAAAGAATAGGATATAACTAAGTTGTTATGCGGCAGAATGCATGCCTAGTTGTGAACCCGGTTCATGGTTGATGACTCTTTGATTGCATGACGGTGGCTCGGGCCTCAGACTCTATGATGGCCTCTTCACAAAGCTTTAACGAGTGGGTTAGGGCTTGATGATTTGTCTTTGGCTTGGTCCATTGTGGTTTACCTAATGGTTTCCTTTAACTCTGGCTGACAGTGGAGTTTGGTTTAGCCAAGTGTAGTTTTTTGTTTTATCATAGTGATCAATTTGAGTTTTTATATCGTTGCTATGGTGCGTTGATTGAGTTAGGGAGCCATTACGCGAAATAAACCGTTTGTGTATGTTTTGTATTTTGAATTGCATCGGGACCAGGATGAAGTTTGTCGACATCAAAAAAAAATCCCCGGTAGTCTATGCTGCTGGCCGTTCTACGGTGGCAATCCCGATGTTATCTTAATTCTATGCTGCTTTGTGGATTATACCATGCCGCGCTTTATGTTATAAAGGCTTCTTTTGCTCTTTGTCCTCGTTTCTGTGTATGTTTTAGCATTCTGATCACCTCGCTTGGGGATGAGGGAGCTGGTTTTTCTGCTACTTGTGCATTTGTTTGTTTTGCGCGTGTGTGTTTGTCCTTTTTCTCTTCCTCTTGGTGTCTTGGATTGGCTGCGGTTGGTGATTGTGGAATACTCCGGACCTGTCTATTAACTTTTCTAATACAAAGATTCATGAAAGTTATACACAGTACTCCTTTAAATATTGTGAGCAGTGTCTATACAATTTTCTTATTTCTTCACAAAGTGCGAATACATGTATAAAGTTGTTTTTACAAGTCATTTTGATTAAGGACTGTCTCATACATTTTTTAAATTATTCTGTTCAGGCACACTCACGGCAACGATTCATTTGTTGATATAGATGTTTAATTTGCTTTTTTTTATCCTATGAGAGTTATGCGTTGAACAAAACAAAATACCCCAAAGTTTGTTTTATAATGTTTTATATCATATTGTCAGGTTATTTATTGCAAGGAGGTTTTTGGTACTTACAAGGAATCTTCAATGAAATTTAAGCAGTTTTTAAGCAAATTATCCAATGTAAGACAATTCAAGCATTTTCCAAACTCCATTGATGAATAATTTCCATAGCAACTTTACCCGTTTTGCACCAGTGTCCGATAGTTGTTTAACTACAATGCTGTGGAAAAAATATAAACACTCTAGCAATAAAGACATCCAAACGAGTTTTTGGTCAACTGAAATGGTTTAGCATGGTAGTCATGTGTTTCGCTGATGATAAAATACATAACAAATTACTTGTCTAGTAACTAAGCTCGTAAACACTTCGTATCTATCAGTGGAATCGAAACAAGTTAACAGAAAAATACAACATAAACTGTTTAACGAAGCTGTTTAGCAAACATCTTATTTCCATGATAGTTACATTTGTTCTTCTGAAGGAAGTAATTGCATTTTGATGGTCCATAAGGAATGAAGTTCAACGAAAGTGTCTCTAGTAATCTATTTTTATGTTTATTTTGGCATATGTACATCAGAAATTGTCAGTAAGATTTTTCAACGTTGAGTTCTTATTGTCAGACCATTTGAGCCGGGACACGGGAAAACCAACCAAGTGGCTGTGCGCCCAGCGCAGACTCAGATCAGCCTGGGCATTCGCCCAGTCTGACCAGAGTCTTCGCTGTCCGCATGGAGGTAGCTAAGACCCTTAGCTACTCTTTAAATGCTTAGCAAAGAGTCTGCTCAGACTGGGCGGATGCCCAGACTGATCTGAGTCTGTGCTGGGCGCACAGCCACTTTGTTGGTTTTGTCGTGTTGTCGGACCATTTGTGTAATGTTCACCCGCGAGAGTTCTTGTCATAACGTCAGGCTGTAAAACAATATAACAGATGAGCACGTGAAAACCAAATGTGGCTCAAGTGCAAATACGTTCCAGCTCAGCCACAGTATTATTTTTAACTATACTCAGAGGCAAAAAGAAAGTATACACTTTGCGAATGCCTATATTTTATTTATTTTTCTTTCACTGCTCATATCTGATATTCAGACAAGTCATATCGTGGGATAGAGAACTGGCTTATTCCAGTTTGTTCTACTCTGTATCTATTCACTTTTCTTTCTGTCCATGCATTCAGTACAGTAAAACAGTAACTGTAATTTTTCGTTTGGAATTGTCTCAGCAACTATCAAGGTAGAAGGTTGATATTTGGTATACGAGTTGAAAATGACTTGTTGTATTGTGGGATTGAAAGTGGGTCCTCTCCTCTTATTCTTCCTCTTTCTTTTTGTTTTTTTTTCTCTTTCTCTCCACACCATTTTGTCAAAATATCTCCACAAACATATAAGACAGAAAGTTTATATTTAGCATACAGGTTGAAACAAGTTGAATTGTGGGACAGAAAACAAGTCTTCTCCTGTTTGTTCTTCCCATTATTAATCTCTTTTCTTTCTTTCCATGCATTTGGGACTGTAATTTTCCTAACAGAATTCTCAGCTTCTGTTCAAGTTAGAAGACTCATATGTGGTATAGGACTTGATACTGACTTGTTGTATTGTGGGATAGAGAATGGGCCCTCTCCTCTTATTCTTCCGTTTTCGTTTGCTCCATGCATGTAAAATGAAATTTTATGTTAAACAGATTTCTCAGCAACTGTGTAAGGTAAATTGTAGACAGCTTATGTTTGGTATTATGAGTTGACAATGACCTGCTGTATTGTGGGATACAGACCAGGCCTTTCTCCGCTTATTCTTCTTAGTATTTGTTTATTGAATACATGGAGAGAAAAGAAATAATGAAATGCTTTGTGACAGATTTCTCAGCTACTGGTCAAGGTAGGTGGACCATATTTGATATATGAGTTGACAGTGACTTGTTGTATCACGGGATAGAGGTCAGACCTGTCCCTGCTTATTATTCCATGTGATTTTTCTTTCCATCAAATTGATGCTGTATGTATGAAACTTTTCATTACAGAGGTTTTCAGTAGACTGCTCATACACAGTAGATTTGTTTATTTCATGTTTTGTTTTCTTCGTACAAGCCATATGCACTGGAAGCGCTACAGCGAAGATGTAGTCGGATTTTCTGACAGTTCTAGTTTTCACTGCTTAGATCAGCTGATTTTTAGCGCGCCTTTGCGAAGCAAAGCAGAGCTTATGCTATACCCCCGGCGTCGTAGTCCGAGTATGCGTTAGCGTTAGCGTCAGCGTCCTCGTCGGCGTCCGTGATCAGGTTAACCAATGTTAACAATTGCGTTTAGCTCCATGTTCAACTCTGTATCTTAGAAACTACAGCAGCTACAATCATCATACTTGGTACATATATACATCCATATAACTGCAGCAGCTGCATGACACAATTGTATGTCCTTGACCTATATGTTACGGTTGACTGACTTTGCCGTTTGGCACTGTTTTTAAGGCAAAATTTTTTAGTTTTGATGAAACCTTTGACAGAAGAGACTTGATACTTGGTCAAATAGCATATCCCTATAATTGCAGCAGCTGCAGAGCTACCATGCTGACACCTGTGCCCTTGACCTTTGTTCATGGTCCAGTGATTTTGTCTTATATTGTTGGCGTCCGTGATCAGGTTAACCAATGTTAACAATTGCGTTTAGCTCCATGTTCAACTCTGTATCTTAGAAACTACAGCAGCTACAATCATCATACTTGGTACATATATACATCCATATGACTGCAGCAGCTGCATGACACAATTAAATGTCCTTGACCTATTTGTTACGGTTGACTGACTTTGCCGTTTGGCACTGTTTTTAAGGCAAAATTTTTTAGTTTTGATGAAACCTTTGACAGAAGAGACTTGATACTTGGTCAAATA
The DNA here is from genome assembly GCA_963989385.1 of Ctena decussata. Classification (NCBI taxonomy): domain Eukaryota; kingdom Metazoa; phylum Mollusca; class Bivalvia; order Lucinida; family Lucinidae; genus Ctena; species Ctena decussata. The sequence goes on from OZ022508.1 coordinate 38,071,354, forward strand.
GCATATCCCTATAATTGCAGCAGCTGCAGAGCTACCATGCTGACACCTGTGCCCTTGACCTTTGTTCATGGTCCAGTGATTTTGTCTTATATTGTTGGCGTCCGTGATCAGGTCAACCAATGTTAACAATTGCGTTTAGCTCCATGTTCAACTCTGTATCTTAGAAACTACAGCAGCTACAATCATCATACTTGGTACATATATACATCCATATGACTGCAGCAGCTGCATGACACAATTGTATGTCCTTGACCTATATGTACGGTTGACTGACTTTGCCATTTGGCACTGTTTTTAAGGCAAAATTTTTAGTTTTGATGAAACCTTTGACAGAAGAGACTTGATACTTGGTCAAATAGCATATCCCTATAATTGCAGCAGCTGCAGGGCTACCATGCTGACACCTGTGCCCTTGACCTTTGTTCATGGTCCAGTGATTTTGTCTTATATTTCAAGCACTGTTTGATAGATTAACATCACATATGGCATAGTGGATCGGTCTGACATCCCGAATGACCTCATATTATTTATAGATCACTGTGACCTATATATCATTGTTCAGTGATTTTGCCTTGTGTCTCCAAAGCTGTTTATAGATTAACATCATATTTGGGAATTTGAGGTCACTCTAACATAAATTTTATCATTCGGTGATTTGCTTCATATTTTAGGTGTATTTAGTATGGATTCATCATATACCTGGGATAATGGCTCAGTCTGACACTGCAGATGACCTGATATATTTGTAGGTCTTGGTGACTGTGAGAATCAGGCACCCATAAGGCGCGCTTTGTTGTCTTCTGACAACTCTTGTTTATCGTTTAGTAAAATCTCTGAATGAAGTGCTTTACTACTGATACAATACATGCATATCGATTTTTTCCTTTTTACATGTTCTTCATATTGGACGGTACGTTTTTGCTGTGAATCAGTATTTAGATTTTCGGTTGTTTTTCTAAACAAGCCACAACACTTGTCTTTTTTTTTCATGACGATAAGGCTCTTTGTGGCACACAGAAAATCCTTTCAGGCTCGCCGTTCAAAGCGGTTTACGACTGGCTTAAAAATACCCTAGTCACGCCTGACTGGCGATGAAGTGTATATATATAGATGGGCCTTTGGGTACTTTTTGCTTCAGAAAATAAGATTTTTGTATACCACAGAGAGCCTTGTCATCATGCAAATGAGACGCAAATATTGTGGGATGTTTAGAAAAACTACAAAATTTTACTTCGTGACAATTCAACAGCAAAATCGTGTAGTCCAGTTTGCTGCACGTGGAGAATGTGTAAAATAGTGCCGCTAATCAAGTGTCAATCAGTGATTTTACTACTACATATTGGTGTACCTTGATCTGAGCAGTGAAAAATGAGTAAAATATTCACATTCAAAAAGTTGTATACGTTCTTTTGCTTTTGAGTGTGTTTAACTTTTATTCCGACGAACTTGTATAATATGATCCTACTTTTGTTCACCCATCTTCTCGGTAATCAGTATCTGATTCACATTAAGTTGGATTGTTTTTTAAAAAGATGATCCTCGGTTGATCTTGACATTTTTACGGAGAGATCAGATTTGCTTCAGGGAAACAGAGGTCAGATTTTTCTTTAATGCTTTTATAAGGATTTCAGCGTGGAAAGTAGATTTAAATTTACAGTTAATATTATAGGCTGTGGTAAGTAGATGGTTGGTTGTTTTGGGATTAACGGCTCTTTAAGACAGTATCTCATTTTATATCAAGCCGTCTCCCAGAGAGAGGGAGAAAGAAAGGATATGACAGGGAAGAGAAAAAAATGTCCAAACAAATCCTACCCGAGCCTCCTGCAAGCACAGTAGGCTCTTTCCCAACCATTATCTAAATCAGTAGGACGTCTATGCACTGGAAGCTACCCAGCGCCATCATGAGGTCATCCAAGAAGTCTTGCGAATGCCGTCATAGTAATTTCATTAATTGAGCTAAGATAATAAAATTACACCATTAACAGAACTCGCGAATATGTACACATGTGTCTCAGATATGGGAAAATTTTGAATGAAGAAAATACAGACGATACTGGCGGTAAAAAAATCACAAACACGAAGTCTTTTATAAGAGGTGAAGAGGAGAAAACTACTGCATAACTTTTTTTTATTTTTTGAAATGATAAAAATCTGTATTCTAAAATAGTTGTTTTACATTTAAGAGTTCAAATAAGGGCGAGTTATTATTTAACTTTACCAAATATATGTGGTCGTTGGGCAACATATTTGCTATGATAATCCAGTTCTTCGAAAGATATGGGGATTTTACTTGGATCATTAATAATGCCTTGACCTTGGTTCCTTTACTTTAGTACTGTTGTTCGTGTGTCCCATCAAAATCAGATATCTTCAAGCATTTTGCACTGAGCAAAGGGGGCTTAAACAGTTGATTAGAAGCCACCGCCGCAGCCTTACTGTTACTTCTTCCGTTGCCTAGCAACGGTATTTGTAAGATCATGACTTTCCTGAAAACTGGTGACTGAAAAGAAGGGAAAATGCAATGGAGGAAAGTAAACCTCTTGATTCGCTTGCCTGGGACGAAGTTGTTTGTAGGTCTCATTAGAAGATCCCCAGTACGGTAAGACCTTTAAAAATCTTCTCTCCCAGGACCAAACAGCCACTGACTTTAAAACTTGGTATGCAGCATCTGACACTATGATTCGAAATGGCGACCACAGGCTGACAATTTTTACGAAAAGATCAAATTTTGTTCCTTGTGCTTTTGTATCGGACACTCTCTGAAACAACTGAAGTCCACGGTTTAAAAGTTGTTATATGTATTCAGTTAAGTACACGAAGATATCAGCGGTCAAAGTTGTTCTTTGACACTGTCAGAGGTGTCTCAGATTTCAACAATGTTAAGTATATTTACTTCCGAAGTAACTGGTTGTTTGAAGCCAGATTTCCTCCATGGGTCGGAAGAACGAAAGGTTTATCCAAACGCTTTAGGTCACATGACCAAGATAGCCACAATGCTCATACGGATATGGTAAAATCTTTACAAATCATGTTCTATAGACATGATATTGAAACTTGGTTTACATGATCAGGTCGTTGTGTATTTGAAAGTTTGTTCAGATGATGGCCTTTATTTGACCGTTGCCTTTTGACGACGATGGCATTTTTGTTCACTTTTGCATTTATATACGCGTAAACTGAGGTTTTACAGAAACTGTTGATGACTAAAATTTAATATTAGGCACTTACTTTTATCAGCTCAAATATTTCAACGACTTCAGCAAAGCATAGCAATAATTATGTTTTCTATCAATCTCATCAGTGTAGACCTTGCGCATTACAAAATATTTCGTGGCACAGTTTGCGTTGTCAAGGTTACTCTTCTTTTGGAGCGTTGCTCTTCTTTCGGAATAAAACAAACAAAACATTAGCAGTTTAATCAGTTGTGTTTATTTTTACATTTCAAGTTATCAAAGTTCAATCAAGATGTATCTATATTTCACGTGCAGTGACCACAAAGACTTAAAGCTGAGTTAAATGATTTCTCCCAGATCTACAATATGTCTCCAGTTGATCACTTTCTTCCGTGCCAGCTCTGAAATTTTCTGAACTGACCTTTTGGTAACGTAGATTGCAGTATTAACACTCGGTGCAAGTAATTTCCTTGTTAGAATGCAATTAGTGATATGTTAGCCAAAATCAATTTCTCACAATCCGGTTTGCTGGTGACAGTTTTCAGCCCAGCCAGTATGAGGCGCGTCCTGAAAAATGCCGAAGTAATTGGAGATTTGCGCATGCTAGGACGTGCTACACGCATGCGCAGTCTAGCCAGGGCATATACAGTGCGCTTTGTTATTGTAAATGGGTACACTTTCAAGGGAAACAACTCTGCTATTTTAATTTTTGCCTCCCTTCGCAATGCGAGTCAACTCTTAAAGGAAAGAATTTGCTCCAGTAGGAGCAAATGTTTTTCTTCAAGTAGACTCCTTTCTTTGAAAGATTTCATCCGCCAGGGAAGCAAACAGGAATTCACAAAAGTTGTTCCCCTTTGTAACGAATGCCAGAAAACATGATGGTGTTCCCATTTACCCTAAGGCAGGCTTTCAAAAGACGTGGCTCTTGTATTAATTGTCTCGTACGAGGAGAAAATTAACTTTTGGAGAAACTGGCACTTTCTATTATACTGTCTACTGGAGGTCCGTTACTAGCTTCATATAAAGTTTCTAATCCATTCTGAGACCAATACTCGGCCTTACTTTCGCTTACAGTAAGGTTATAAGTATTGGAACAGATATACAGTAAAGACCAAAATCAGAATGTTCCTATGTGCAGTCTAATCAGGGTTAACAACGTTTCCCACACTATCTATATCTTTCTGGGGCATGTCTGTATTGTTTAAAACAAATATTCAATTTTAGGTTAATTACGGTAATTATTTTGACTTCAAGAGTTTTAGATTTTTTTTCGAAACTCAAATCGGCATGGAATGCATTCAAGCATTATGTTATGGTAATAAAGTCGGTATTCAATAGTATGCATTACGGTTATCATGGGTATCATGCTTGTACGACTATGCTGATGTTGGGTAACAATATTGACTCGCTGTAGTCTAAGCTGCTACTCACATCGGCGAGGGATGCTTTCAGGCATTATGTTATGGTTATACATTCGGCATAAAATAGTATGCATTATAAGTATCAAAGGTATCATGCTTGTATGACTATGCTGATGTTGAGTGACAGGTTGGACTCACCGTAGTCTAGGCTGTCACTCAAGTCAGCGTGGAATACTTTCAAGTATCAAGTTATGAAAATAAAGTTGGATATTTATTAGTATGCTTTATGAGTATCGTGGGTATCATGCTTGTATGACTGTGCTAATGTTGAGTGACAGTCTGGACTCGCCGTAGTCGGGGCGGTCACCCACATCAGCGTGGAATTACTTTCAAGTATGATGTTATGTTATAAAGCCGGCATAAAATAGCATGCACTATTAGTATCATAGGTATCATGCTTGTATGACTATGCTTATGTTGGGTCACGGACAGTCTCGACTCGCCGTGGTCTAAGCTGTCACTCACATCGGCGTGGAATGCATTCAAGCGTCGTGGTTTGGTGAAAAAGTCGTATTTAATTATACACATCATGGTAATGTGCCGGATATGAGATGTTACGCCCGGTTCGGTTGGTATGCCTTGTGTCACATCTTCATATTTATGATAAATCCTTTATTTTATTTACCTTGAACGTTTTCCTTTTCTTTTTGCATTTTGGTTCTTGTCTTTTATGTATTTGTATATACGTTCGTTTGTAATATGTATGCAGTGGCGGATCCAGAGTTGTTTTTTTTTTTTTTTTTTTTTTTGGGGGGGGGGGGGGGGGGGAGAACCCCCTAATCAGCCCAAATTATTTCATTTTCATGGGAATTTTCAGGAAAAGATGGCCAAACTGCACAAATCGACCCCCTCAGCTAAATTGAACCCCCTATTCAAAGTTCCTGGATCCGCCTCTGGTATGCTCTCCTGTATTGGAGGAAAATATAATATCTATCTATCTATCTAACCTTCTGAATCAGCGAAAGGAGAAACGAAAGTAAGTGGCCAGACCGGAAATCGAACCCGGGACCTCTGGCGTTTGAGTCAGACGCGCTACCGACTGCGCTATGCGGTCCGGCAATGATCGTAGAAGTGATACTGCATTAATGAGCTATACTAAGTGTAACTAGTTTCGGCTCATGGAGCCACATCAGTAGCACTAAGAACTGATCTGACAATGAACGTCAGATGTGAAAACACGTAAGTGCCAAACATGAAAATTGTTGAATTTCCCAACAGTGTAGATCCCGATGGGGCGGTTCATAATGAGGAAGTTTCTAGAAGGGGTCTATAAAAAGTTTATTCAATTGAAAGGGATGCAAAAATAAAAGTGGCATAGCTGTTTTCCCTGAAACTATTCCCAGTCATCTCAAGTAATCAGTTGTGTATGGTTGTGGAACTAGTCAACTCTCGATATCTCGAACATTGATATCTCAAATTATCTTCTTATATCAAAGAATATAGTTTGACACATTGCCTATATTTCTTAACATTTCAACAGCTGATATCTCAAACTACTGTTTTCTCAAAGTAAATTGTCTGGGACCGGAAAATTTACTTTGAGATATCAGTAGTTTGGAGTAAACTTTAACCTTGAGATATAGAGAATTGACTGTATTGAGAACATCGATATATCCGTTTCCATTAAAATAGGCTAAACACCGCATCAAATGGAAAACTATGCTAATAAGATAAATTCTGAAATACTATCCGAGCTGAACAGCGCAATTTTTATGATCTTATAAGTTCTCTAGCCTCGAAAATTAACCAATTTCATTCCATATTTCTCTTCGTTTATTGAATTGATATCCAGTTTTACAATTCCCTGGAGGAAATCTCATTCTCAGAAATTATCTCGTATGAGTCGTATTGTCAAGAGTCAGCCATATTCTTGTCAAAGAAAAAAAAAGTTGTGTTTCAATTATTTTACAAATTTTCAGAATAATCAACATAAGAATAAGCTTCATATTAAAATCAATGCAAAGTTTATACATTGCAAGACGTTGTTTAGGGTCCCACCGATGTTGTTTAAACGATATGCAGCTGCTACAAATTGTCAACTCCAATATGCCTAAACTGAAGCGTTCCTTTTCCTTACAAGTATGTATAACAAATCTCCGTTGGAACGGATGAATTACTGCATACCTATATGGGCATATATCAGACTTAAAAAAACAGTAATAAACAAGAAACGAAACAAGTATGACTACTGCAGTAAAAGTCAGTACTTACAGTTGGTCTCGTCATTTTAAACCGTGCCGCCGACGTATCTGATTCTGAAAACTAGGTGAAATTTATTCTTAAAGCGCCAAAAGAGCAGACGACAATAGTGACGTCTGCAAAATTTAAAAAACATTGTTTTGTCCGTGCTATATCATAGTGAGAATTCAAAGAAAAAACGACAAACAGTGTAGCTCCTAAGAATGGCTCATTCTGATCGTTCCAAGGTGGTGCTTCCATGGTTTATCGGTGCTATTTTTTATGTTTCCGCTCATATGTAGTCTGCAAACATTCCTGTCTAGCACTGGGATCACTGCCTCTGGAGTACAGAGGATTGGCTGCCTTCTCTTTCGTATTCTTTCTTTCTTTCTTTCTTTCTTTTTTTTTTTTTTTTTTGGTTTTTGTTTCTTTGTTTCATGATTGTGGCTTTTCCTGAGACTCCTTCACGGTGTTTTGCAGATTTAAGACTAAAGCGCTAAAACTTAATATAAGTCAATTTGCAAACAGCATAGATCTAAACGAGGCAGCTCGTCTGGAACTACTCTTATCGCCTTCTATTCTTTGAATTCTCACTACACAATAGCTTGGGCCATAAAAAATAAGATTTTGCAGACGAAAATTTTGTCGACTGTTTCTATGCGCTTAAAGGGTTACGAAAGAAGGCTCGACAATCAGTCTTGTTGCGCAGCACTGGCTTCACGGGAGACAGAATGACTAGAGCAAGTGAGCAGGGGCTCATGTATACCCCCGGCCAGTGCCCACGCCTGATATAAATTTTCAAGTCTGTGTCCCTGTCCTTTGGTCTGCAGCATACAGAAAAGGTCAACTAATCTGCTTTAACCTAAACGTAAACCTAGTAATGTACCAAAAGGTTTCATTGAAGCATATCTGAATAATACATTACAAAGCAAACATTAATGCAACTTTTTAAGTAAGTTACCTTGACCCCATGTCAACAGCAGTTTCCAGAGGATGTAAATTGTTGTAACCTAAAGGCAGGCGACTTCACATATCGAACGGTCTTATTAAAGATGACAAAACTCTAACATGGAAAAGCGCAACTTTGTGACCTTGACCTTAAGTCAAGGCACGTGTGGGGATGTTAAAGAATAAATTTTAGCCTATCACCTATCAGGATACCAAACAGAAACCAAATCCAACAAAGGATTCGGATGAGATGAGGTTTAAAACCTTTAACACCAAATGTATATGAATATGTCTAAGTCTGTGGCCTTGACCTCTAGGTCACAGGCATATGTATAGATGGTGCGAAAATAAAATTTTAGTCACATATAAACCAAACCCAACAAAGAGTAACATCTCCAAATATTTAACACAAAACTTTAACATAAAAAGTCAAAGTCCATGACCTTGACCTTTAGATCACAGGCATGAGTGGGGATGTTACAAAATAAAACTTTGAACCAACATCTATAATTGTGCCAACCCATCAAAGGGTTTGAATTATACTGAGATCTTAAAAACTTATACGCAAAACTTTAACATAAAAAGTCAAAGTTTGTGACCTTCACCTCTAGGTCACAGGCATGGTTGGGGATGATACAAAATAAAACTTTAGAACAACATCTATCATCATGTTAAACACAAACCCAACTCAACAAAGGGTTTGAATTATATAGAGATCGTAAAAACTTTAATGCAAAACTTTAACATGAAACGTTAAAGTCCATGACCTTCACTTCTAGGTCACAGGCATGGGTGGGGTTGGTAAAGAATAAAACTTTGAACCATTATCTATCACCATGCCAAATATAAATCTAATCCATCAAAGGGTTTGGATAACAAAAGATCTCAAAACCTTTAACGCAAATGTTAACTTACGGACGGACGGACAGACGGACGAATGGTATATGCCCTTCGTCATACTTCGTATGCCGGGGGTTAATATACCCTCAGAAAGGTGTCATTGGAACAAGGCTTATGTCGTCCCTGAAACAATCAATTATATAAGCTTTATTAGACATGATATTGACAAACAGGAACCAAGATAATTAGAAATCATCTCTGTCATTTACAGTCTGTCTCCGAATACATTTTACAGACGGTGGGAGTTGGCGGTTAAGCTCTAGAGGAATACTAATTTATTGTTCAGTTTGTCATGAACATTAGAACTAGTACCTACGAAATTTCCTAGATACGTTTCTATTGTTCGTAACAAATTGATCTTGTTCAATATGCCAAGAACAATACAAATAGTACCTAAGACATTGTCTATGTTCGTCACGTACTGATCTAACATGTCTCACACAATAGAAACAGATTCCAGGCAATTTCATGGACACTATTTCTATTGTTCATAATATACTTAACATATGTCTCAAAGGAACCAGGCAATTTCATGGACACTATTTCTATTGTGTCCCGAACAAAAGAAACAGTAGCCAGACAATTTCATGGACAGTATTTCTATTTTTCATAACATATTGAACATGTGTCCCGAACAAAAAAAAAACAGTAGCCACGCAATTTCATGGACACTATTTCTATTTTTTTAAAAAAATTGAACATATGTGTCCCGAACAAAAGAAACAGTAGCCAGGCAAGTTCATGGACACTTTTTCTATTTTTCATAACATATTGAACATATGTGTCCCGAACAAAAGAAACAGTAGCCACGCAATTTCATGGACACTATTTCTATTTTTCATAACATAATGAACATATGTGTCCCGTGCAAAAAGAAACAGTAGCCAGACAATTTCATGGACACTATTTCTATTTTTCATAACATAATGAACATATGTGTCCCGTACAAAAAGAAACAGTAGCCCGGCAATTAAATGGACACTATTTGTATTTTTCATAACATATTGAACATATGTGTCCCGAACAAAAGAAACAGTAGCCAGATAATTTCATGGACACTATTTCTATTTTTGATAACATATTGAACAGGCCAATAGGATATAAACAACAGAAATAGTACCCAGGAAATTTCTTTGACCTTATATCTGCTGTTAATAATATATAACCATGTCCCGACAAAGCCGGTGAAAAAAATGCGATATTCAGCTTTGCTAGGTTTTCTGTCAAATAAGATAAATTGTGCTTGAGTGTTATGTAGGAGTCATCGCTGATTGGAACAATATAACTTGTCGAGGTGGATTACCCAAGGGAACAACCCTGTTACAACTGAATTAATTGACCGTGATATATGGAATAATTTTGCTGTTTCCAACGTTCATGCTTTTTATATGAAAAAATGTAATGTTTCTAACTGCAGAAAAAATGTTCTGGCATTTAACACGCCTAATGTTAATTAATGACATAAGTCGTAAACTGTAACAATACGTGTATTAAAAAGAAAAGACCAAAACCGGCAATATCAGCAGTCTCGACTTCATTCTCTTCAGGCATCAGAAAAATATAGTTCATATGCTATTAAAGAATGAAGAAATATGTACACATTACATCCAAGCAACAGTCTTAACTGAGAGCTAGGTATCCATTAGGGACACATAAAAGCAGGAATGCAGTGACAATATCACAGGCTCGAAGTTTTAACCGGTAATCATTTATAAATGCCTGAAACCCCAGGAATCAAGAAGCTACAATGTAGTCTAATCTAGTCTATTCCATAGCCTTGAAAGGTCATTGGATGACTTAACAACAACGACTTCCACTTAGTCCTGTCTCTAGCTGCCATTTTAAAAATATATGCCCTTTTCAAAATAGTTTCCTTTCCCGTTTTAACTGAACCCACTAGAGCAATGTACAGTAATCACTTATTTTGTGGTGCAGGATAATCATATTTTCTGTAAAAATCAAGTATGTGTTGTACCGATTCGCAATCTAATGTTGATTTCGCGACCTCAATCTGTGTTTGATCTATTTTCTTCTTTAGTGCTTCAGGATTTGCATGAAGATGACAATAGCCTATGAATACTTTGCATTTGGATAGAAATTTATGTATACCTTCCGCAGGACTTTGAATGCGGCGACCTTGACTTGTTTTGGACCTTCTTTCTTTTAAAGCCTCATGCAGAATTTGCAAGACAGACGTCGACGGCCCATGAACACTTCGCACTGGCGATAGAGAAAATTTTGTAAACCCTCCGAGCATTTGTGTGACCTTAAAATTAAATTGTTTTGACCTAGTTTTATTTACAGTTTCAGAGTTTGCCAGAGAGATCTTGAAATTGACCTGTTTTTTACCTAGTTTGATTTACAGTTTCAGAGTTTGCCAGAGAGATGGCGGCGGCCCATGAACAGTTTGCACTGGCGATACAGAAAATTATATGTACCTTCCGCAGCAAAAGTGAAGACCTGAAAAGTAAACGGTACAGTATACTGAATAATATATCATAATATCATATTTTTATAGAAGAAAAACAAAAACTTGAAATATTACAGGTTTTAAAAATATGTCGGCCTTTGCACAAGCATAGTTTGATTAGGGAATGAGTAGTTTACACAGGAGCGGCTGAAGCATAGTGGATAACACTCCAGACTACCAATCTAGGGGTCGCAAGATCGATCCCCCGCTTCTCCGGTCTTTCGGATGAGACTTTAAACCGAGGTCCCGTCTCTATATGGCCTCGTTGTTGGAGGGACGTTAAACCCGAGTTCAGTCAGTCAGAGTAGTTTACAATTTTAATTATTTTTTGACCAGTGTACTTATTCATCCTTACATGTATCATTTGGATTAGTCTAAGTCTAGTTTTAGGGGATTCTGGTGATTAAAGGCCCCATTGCTCTATCAGCGTGAAAAATCTTATCATGAGGTATCACTGCAAGCTCCTCAGTATAGTTTCGTAATTGTAAATGACCGTGATTAGCCAGCTTTAAACAAATAAAACATCCTTGAGTTTCACATAAAAAGGGTTTGAAAACTAATTTGGGTCATTGGCCTACTTTCGATTTCATTAAGTTGAAGAAAATGGTAAAAATACATTGTACAGGGGTGGAGTCCCAATCGCTATCCCGCCTATGTTTATATAGCATTGCTAGACGGGAAACCAGAACAGGAAAATTTTAATTTGTGGAGCGATTTGTTATTTTTCAAAACTTGTTTTCTCTACTTTTTGCCTGTTATATGCCTCATTATATGCACATCAACCCACATTTTATCATTAAACGTGAAGGTTGAACTGCCGTTTACAATGATTTGAGTTTAGGCGTTTTTACCATTGATAGGACTATGGAGACTTTAATGTCTATTTAATAGAATCATATGAAGATTAAATGAGTATTATTGATTGGTTATTTTGGTTTTAACGGCCCTTTGAGAGGTTTCTTGGGGTTTAACGGCCCTTTGAGACAGTATTTCAGTCTATTTCGGGCCGCCTCCCAGAGAGGAAGAAAGAGGAGAAATGACAGACGAGAGAAAAAATGTCCAAACAATCCCATCCGCACCTACTGCAAGCACAGTAGGCCCCTGCCCTACTATTCCAAATAAGTAGGACGCCACGGCACTGGAAGTTACACCCAGCACCATCGCACCACCCAACCACCCGAGATTGAATGGGTATACTTTCATGGTAAGCAACTCAGCTATTTATATCTCTGCCTCCCTTTCCAACGAGGGATCAACTCTTAAAGGAAAGAATTTGCTCATGAAGCAAGACTTTGCTCTTGGAGCAGGAGCAAGGTTTTTTTTCCTTTACGAGTAAATCTCGTTTTGGAAGAACTAATTCGCCCAGGGAAGCAACCAACAGATCACAAAAATTGTTTACCGTTGCAAAAAATGGTGGCAAATACTGGGTGTACACATATGTATCTTGATCGTATCAATTTTTAAAAAAAAATCCCTACTTTTTGCCAGTTATATGTATCTAATACATTGATGTATATGAACCGTCCACATATTGTCATCCAAAGAGATGGTAAAAAAATAACTATATGTTGAGACTCTTACAACGAAAACAAACAAACCAAAAACACACACGCCAAAAAAACCCCAAAAAAAACAGGAGTTGATGTTAGAAACAATCGCTGTCAAAAAGACAGACTTTTGTTCCAAAACCATGCAGAAAAGTATCTAATCTAGCGTTGTACTCTATAATTTTGCTGAGTGGCACATCTCATTTTAGAAAGTATGTTAATAATTAATGCCCCTTTGACATGTTCGTTTTTGTAACTACTATTCAGTCACCTCATAAATCTTCCAAATTCATTCAGAATTCATTCAAAATTGCCAAAATCCTTTTTGGGAACTTGCTAGCCAAATATAGAGCTATAAACACCATGTTTGGCTGAATAATTTATGAGCTGCCTGCACCCACATTATATAACAGGGAACTTACTTGCAATGATGATCCGCAAATAGAAACAATGTTATCTTCTTCTGCTCCCGAACTGTCGATAATTTTCATCAAGGCTGAAATTATTTTGCCGTTGGACCTCTTCCGTTAATTGACGAGTCTCTAGACATTGATTGCTGCTCGTTTACTGCGAATGGCAGCCATTAAAATCCACACAGTCGCTTGGAGGCCTGTGGTATGATGCGATAATTTAGGATTTACGGATGAAATTACAGATGTCTGTGACACTGAATCCTGAAAAACTTTCAGGAACTTTCAAGGCAAAGGGAATTATAGGTTTGCTGAGTTCGAAATACCGTTGTTATTTGGCTACAGAGCCGCAGTTTTCCCTTCCAAGATTACTGCAGTTATGTAACTCAGTCTTATATAATTCAACGATAAATTAGGTTTTTTTTTCTTCCAAGGCAACCTTAAAGATCTAAATCTGTCTTCCAAAACAATCCCAAAGATGTAGATCCCTCTTTAAAAAATCTCAGAGATCTGAATCTGGATCTGTCTTCCAAAACAATCCCAAAGATATAGATCCGTCTTTTAAGGAAAACGATCCCAAAGATCTAGATCCGTCTTCTGAGATGGATCTAGATCTTTGAGATTGTTTTGGAAGAGAAAAGCCTCGTCTCATAACCTACCAAATACGATAGGATTTACGGATGAAATTACAGGTGTCTGTGACACTGAATCCTGAGAAACTTTCAGGAACTCAGGCTAGAGAAATAAGGTTCTTTGAGCTTCAAAAACCGTACTTATTCGGCTACAAAACGACAGTTTACCCTTCCAAGATTACTGCAGTTATGTACATCAGTCTTGTTTAATTCAGCTATAAAATACGGGGTTCTCTTCCAAAACAATTCCAAACATATAAATCCGTCTTTTAAGAATCTCAAAGATCTGGATCCGTCTTTCAAAACAATCCAAAAGACCTAGATCCGTCTTCCAAGCAAAACGATCCCAAAGATCTAGATCCGTCTTCTAAGATGGGTCTAGATCTTTTGAGATTGTGTTGGAAGGTAAAAGCCTCGTCTCATAACCTACCAAATACGATAGGATTTACGGAATAAATTACAGATGTCTGTGACACTGAATCCTGAGAAACTTTCAGGAGCTCAGGCTAGGGAATTATAGGTTCGTTTAGCTTAAAATACTGTATTTATTCAGCTATAAAAAGACAGTTTACCCTTCCAAGATAAGTGCAGTTATCTTAATCAGTCTTGAGTAATTCAACTATAAAACATGGATTTCTACAGAGATCTGGGTCCGTCTTCCAAACCAAAACAATTCCCAAAGATATAGATCCGTCTTTTAAGAATTCGAAAGATCTGGACCCGTCTTCCAAAACAATCCCCAAGATAGAGATCCGTCTTTTAAGAGTCTGAAGGACCTTGATCCGTCTTCCAAAACGATCCCAAAGAGCTAGATCTGTCTTCTAAGCAAAAGAATCCCAAAAATCTAGATCCGTCTTCGAAGACGGATCTAGATCTTTGAGATGTTTTGGAAGGGAAAAGTCTCGTCTCTTAACCTACCAAATATGATAGGATTTATTGGTGAAATTACAGATGTCTGTGACACTGAATCCTAAGAAACTTTCAGGAACTCAGGCTGGAAAACAAGAGGTTCGTTGAGCTAGAGGTAAACGCAAATTGAAACGACGCATTGTACTGGCTTCAGACCAGTGTTGACTGCATACTAGTGATGGTAGTTTTCGTTTTACATGCACAGTTACGAATTGGTCCGTCATAGATTTCAGATATTGTGTGAACAGATCAGAAAGGAATATCTGCAAAATGAAACGAACCAAAACGGAGCCAAGGATGCAAAGAATCAACATTTTCCCATTTCACTTCCAGGGGACTAAGACCCTGGACACACGTACATCTTATGGTCACTCGGCGTTGAATAACGAATGTGATTACGCTGTCAAAATGTGACAAAAGACCGCAGTCTTACGACAGTGAATGGTTATTTTGAGTTACGATTTACATAAATATTTTGGAAAACATGCCATCCAGAGCTTAGCGATCGTGATGATCGCCTCTGGTACAGACACTTGTTTTCTGCTTGTTGGTGGCTTAGATCAAGGATCTGTCATGGGAGACACATTACTTCTAAGTAAATTAGTATAATAACGACAACTAGCCCTAGTATATTTGAGCAGAATACAGAATAATTAAATACCATATATAGGTTACAGGGTAAAAAGTGTTACAAAAAGTGGCCGCCACTAGTTGCATGCTAGTACAGCTTCATTGCAACTTTGTAACTGTCCATTGATGTGACACATATTCTGCACGTCTCTTCAAATGATGTTCAATCTTAAGATCTCAATTCCAATTACCCGGGACATGTATATATAACAAAGCTCGCTCAAAGCGAATTAAGAACAGATGACAGTTAAAAATAGTCAGTGATTTTTATCAGAACAGGGACTGTATTAATCAGACCGGAAGGAAGTAGAGATTAAGAGTTTTTTTTTTCCGGAAAGCAGAAAAAGACAAAATGGATAGTTTAAGCATTCAGATCTATAAGCCTATCAAGTTGTTTAAGGTCGTGTTTTGAAAGAGTAATAATAGCAGAGCTGACTAGTTCTATTGAGCACAGCAATTCAACTCATTTAGAACAAGAAGGATTCGGGAAGTTTTAGATCTTTGCATTTTATTGCATATATGCTCTGACGAGACAAGTGCAGCCTACATATGCATATTAATTCAATGATCTGGCATCTCCCATTTAATGTTGATAAATATCAACATTAAATGGGATATGGGAGATGCAAGATCATTAAATTAAGCCTTAGGATAACCATTGTCAGAAAGTCACATTTGCAGTTGATGGTATCATTTGGTCAACGGGACAGGAGTCAAAGGACACTGATAGAAGTGTCAAAATACTGAATCAAATCTTCATTGACTGCTTTAATGGATCAATATATGGAAAATGAAACTTGGCTTAAGTGTTTAATTTCCAAAGTAAGTTTGAGCCAACTAATGATAAATAAGTAAACAAATAAATAAAACTGAATTGCAGTTTCCAAATGATTTTCGGATGTTTTTCACCTATTTTTTTGGGCAAAACGACATGCCAAGTGCCTGTGGTTGTACCCTCAATTGATCCGTCCGTTATATGTTGACTGGGTGGCTCCTTGGTTGATTTTGGGTTAAACGGCCCTTTGAGAATTCTCACAGAGAAAGGGCGATGGAATTATAGATTAACACACGGGAGAAACAACTTCCAACCCCACCTACTGCAAGCACAGTACGCCCTTGAAAGTTTTGGAATTTCATATATTATGGCCATTGTGCTATACAACTCCTGTGCATTGTATTTTCAACAATCTAAAGTGTATCATATTGTGGTTGCGAAATGCTTGTTTTTTTTTTGTTTTTTTTTATTTTATTTATTTATTTTTTTTGCTTTATGCAATGTTTTATTTGTTTAAAGCTTACCAACTATGGTCTTTTTATACAGTTTCCCGCCGCAATAAAAATGATAAATTAAAAGGGCTGTAGCCTATCATTATTAGCTATTGGATGTTTTGTATGTGGTAAAAATACAATGTACAATGTAAAGTAATGATTTTTGAAGTCTTTCCCGTCAGAGTTCCCTTGGAGACTTGGGATTGGTTGGATGTTTGGTTGTTTTGGGTTTAACGTTTTTTTGACACAGTGTTAATATTCAATCTGTATCGAGCGGTTTCTCAGAAAGAGCGAGAAAGAAAAGAGAAATAAAGCAAAACAACCCCACCCGCACCTACTGCAGGCACAGTAGGCTCTTGTCTTACTATTCCAAATCAGTAGGACGCCTCGGCACTGAAAGTTACCCAGAATATGCCTAATTTTAGGAGAAGACTTTGTGATTTTCCTAATTCAGCTGGCATGTGCACCATTCCCAAAGTAGTGGAAAAAATCACTGAAGGCATATTCCCATTCTCAGACTTGCAGTCTGGGTTCGAGGTTATAGGCCTACAACTTGAGAATAGTCTCAAACGCAAAATAAAGCACACTGATTAGCTGCTTCCGAGCATGTGCTCGGAACCAGCCAATCAGTGTGCTTTATTTTTAGTTTGAGAATGTACTCAAGTTTTATAACCTCGGGGGCTGAAGAAAGCATGGACAGTTCACAATGTTGAAACGACAGCCAAATGCATAACTAGCTCTATTCATAAGAGCCCAAACGTATTATTTTGTAAACGAGAAATGGGATTTAGAATGGGCTGTTGAAATTTATGTGCTTTAGCCTTTTGGCTGCTCCAATAAATCATGCGACTTTCCAGCAGAGAGTTTATTCAGACGATAAACACCAAAGCAAACTGACCTAACTGTACACATATACATATATATATGCAAGTTTTGGAATGGGTGGCCTGCATATACCCAAGATTTGTATTTTCAAGAGGTATTAGGCATGTTAGTATATAGCGTCTGCATCTTCTTGTCATTACAAAAATTGAAGTGGTGGTCATTTTTTTCTCTTGCAGCCTTGTAGAGTCACCAAGTACTATATTCTGTGCGTGGGAGAACTTACTGCAAGAAACGGAGATGGATGGGCAGGTAAGTTTAAGATACTAAGCTTTTTGGTAAATCTTTTTCATATACATCAAACATGTATTGGCGATAAAAGCGCAGTATGTTGGAAAATGGGAGCGAGGGTGCAGTTGCAGCTGTACTCCTTCTGCACGAGACGCGACGAGTTGGCCTTTGTAAGGAAGAAACGTTTTGCAGTCACTGAGTCAGAAAGCCTGATACACTGGTGCTGTTTTTCTGTTTCTTCCGTTTTTAGGGTATTTTATGCTGTTATGGTAAAATAATGACGCTGTCTAGGTAAATTGTCAGTAAATTAAATGCAAAAACTAAGAATTGGCCCGTTTGATTAAATTGTTTTTCAGTAACTGCATTTTGAATTTTTATGAAAAAAAAAGCTGGGCCTTAAAGATCTTTAAAAAATAAATGTCAATTGTTCTAATGTCAGGTCCGACAGGTGGTTAGTCCTAGTCCTCAGCTATAATCACTGTTGATAAAAAACAATAATGAAATTCTGCATATAATTACATTTAAAGTGAATGCCAGTCTATATTTGACTAATATATCAAGTTGCAAATTTGCCTCATGATACAGGCTGATATGGCCTGAGCCCACAGTCACTATTGCTTTAAGTGTGCTGAACAAATATTTTGTAGTGACAAAAAAAATCAGTGTCAAAGCACCCTGAATCAAATCTTATTTCACAGAGATCTCATATCATCGTGATCAAGAGGTTTAAAAGTAGTTAGGAACACTTGCATGTTTATCTGCCATTCTTACAAAGAGCAACAACTTTTTTTGACAATCATCCTGTTTGCTTCTGTGGACAACAAAATTGTTCTGAAATAAAGTCTGCTCTTGAAGGAAAGAATTTGCTCCTACAGGAGCAAATTCTTTCCTTTAAGAGTTGATCCCAGTTGAGAAAGGAGGCAAAAATGGAAATGGCAGAGTTGCTTCCCTTGAAAGTATACCCTTCACCTTTTAAACAGACCAATAGAACCCTGACATGACAAAGCCAACAAAGTGGCATGTATGCCCAGTGAAGACTTGGATCAGCCTGGGCATCTGCCCAGTCTGATTAGAGTCTTCGCTGTGCACTTACACAGTAGCTTAGGGTCTGATCTACCTCCATGCTGACAGTTAAGAGTTTAGGTGGATCACTATGCCTATGCTGATCTGAGTCTTTGCTGGGCTCACACACCACTTTGTAGGTTTTGTCGTGTCACAGATTAATTTTGTTTGTATGTATATTTCTAGGCCCACCTAGATGCAGCAAGTCTTTTGATAAAGAATGTGTGTGAGCCACTTCATGAGGTGGCTCAGCACAAGCAAAGTCAAGCTCAGAAACTACAAATGTTCAGAGACAACTTTCAAGATATACTGAACAAGTCAGAGGACCACTTTAAGAAGGTACAATTAATGTATTGAATGAATATATCAAATGAAGCATAATGCTGCATTATATGAGCCGCAACACAAGAAAACCAACAAAGTGGCATGTGCACCCAGTGGAGCCAGGGCATCCGCCCAGTCTCATCAGAGTCTTTGATGCACGCTTAGGGTAGCTAAGGTCTAAGCTTGCCCCATGCGGACAGCAAAGGCTAATCAGACTGGGCAGATGCCCAAGCTGATCTGAGTCTTTGCTGGGCGCACATACCAATGAATGATGCCAGTTTGTTGCTTTTGTCATGTCCCGGCTCATATAAGACTAAGCTTATATAACACAAAACCTTGTACATGTATGTTTTCAAAATCTTATATCACACCAAGATTAAATCACTGTCCTACTGTAAGAGGATAAGGTCACATTGTGATATCCCAGTAAGAAAGAATATATACAGGGTGTTAAGAAAGTTTGAAGACATTACAGTAGTGCTTATAACTTCAGAAGTTACATTCATTAAATCTAAGAACTGTGCAGGTTTCGAGAACTATTCAATATTAAAAGATCCACAATGTAACAACTTTCACAACAGTACTTTGCCGTTATAAAATAAGCAGTTCATACCCAAGGTGTCAAAGTGGGCTGCTATTTATTATGGATTTTACGCATAAAGATGCAGCATATTAAACTGTTATTTATTCTTATCCCTTAGTGAATCATAATTTTAAAACTGAAATGATAGAGACTAAGCCAAACAGTATACAACATGTACATTTGACAGATGATACATTGACATGAAAAAAACAGATGAGGCATTAATATTTTGCAAAGGGGGCGGGGGTAATGAATTAACATCTGAAACGAAACTGAAATCAAAAGTTGACATAAAATCATTTATATCATAGAGTGGGTCGTAAAGATATGGGAGTCAAGAATAAAATTTCAAAATATTTGTGGTGTATCTGAAAATTATTATATATTTCAATTTTACCACCAAAATGTCAAATTATGCAAATGTGTTAGTAAAATAGCAATTCTACCACAATAATGCATCTAAATGACATGAAAATTTGTTAATTACAGGGTTATTTTACCCCAGTATAAAATATTTCAAGAGTTTCCTTAACAATTTTATTTTCTTACCTAAGTTGTTTGAAAGCAACAAGGTTTCAGTGCAAAATTCAACGAAAAATGAATTTGAAGTTAAATCTAAAGAGTAATTTGTTGAGACAGATTTTGAAAAACAATATTAAAAGAAAAATCAGATTGAATGTTTATCCTTGATGTGTGAGAACAAATCTAATAATAAGAGACTAAAAAAATCTGCAAAATGCCTCTGTGTTTACAAATACTGATAGACATTCTATTCCTACCCCCTAAAAATTTAAAGTTTTATTTGAGAATGGGGGTACCTATTCGATTTAGTCAGAAATTCCGTAGTTAACAGTCGAAAAATAATAAAAACTAAATGAGAAAATCACGAAAATAATCCCTGCAATACCAGTACTTTAAAGTTGTAAATATTTCTATCAGTTTTGAAAATCAAGCTCTTAAGATGCCGAACTCCAATGAAAAATCAGAATTTTGCCTTCATCATTGTCGGCCCTGTAAAGGGTGTATCCATTGCAATTCAGATTTTCTCATAATTTTGAAATAAAAAAGAATTTATATATTGCATATCTTTAGTAGTGCTTCCTATATCACAGTTACAAAATTTTGCGAAAATCATAACATTATTAAGCTTTCAGTGTAAGTTTAAGTAATGTCTACAAACTTTCTTAACTATAACAGTATCATACCACACTTAGAGGTATTTCAATCTGAACTTTGCATCACACTGGGCATTATCATTAAACAATATTTCACACAGGGTATTATATCTCACTAAACTGTGAGAGCATTATTTTATGGGGTTCCCTTTTACTATATCTTGGATATCTATAATTCAATTTTGGATATCCATAATTCATTTTAGAATATCCAATATCATATATGAACACAAAATAATTTGGCTATCTCGCTTTATTTCTGGATATCCACAATACTATTTTTGGACATCAAACAAACGAATTGTAGATATCTATAAATCAGTTTTTGGATATCATATTTTCATTTTGATTTTTGAATATACATAATTTTGAATTAAGGATATCCATAATTCATTTGTTGCATATCCATAAATTCAGTTTATGGATATTCAGTATTCATCATGATTTTGTGATATCCAAAATTCCATTTATGGATATCAGTTCCTATTTTGGAATTTGATCAAACCAAAAATATTTCAATAGGCAGGAGTATGTACCCAGCAGGCACACAACCTTGAATCAACCTTGATGCAACATCATGATGTTGAATCAAGGTTGATTCAAGGTTGTTTGCCTAGTGGGTATACAACTCTTTCCTTTTCAGTGTGAGGAGAATTATCTGGAGAGTTACAGCACCTACAGGAACTGTGATCTATTAAACAACAGAGAGGGGCTGAGACAGGACTTTCACAATGCACACAATGATTATGTTCTACAAATTAGGGCTTCCAATAGAACTATAGATGAATTCCAGATTGCCATTCCACAAGTCCTTGAGGTAAGTATTGTTTTAAATCCTAATAAATGAATGCCTTCTGGTCTTATAAAGTCCTTGAGGTAAGTATTGTTTTAAATCCTAATAAATGAATGCCTTCTGGTCTTATAAAGTCCTTGAGGTAAGTATTGTTTTAAATCCTAATAAATGAATGCCGTCTGGTCTTATAAAGTCCTTGAGGTAAGTATTGTTTTAAATCCTAATAAATGAATGCCTTCTGGTCTTATAAAGTCCTTGAGGTAAGTATTGTTTTAAATCCTAATAAATGAATGCCTTCTGGTCTTATAAAGTCCTTGAGGTAAGTATTGTTTTAAATCCTAATAAATGAATGCCTTCTGGTCTTATAAAGTCCTTGAGGTAAGTATTGTTTTAAATCCTAATAAATGAATGCCTTCTGGTCTTATAAAGTCCTTGAGGTAAGTATTGTTTTAAATCCTAATAAATGAATGCCTTCTGGTCTTATAAAGTCCTTGAGGTAAGTATTGTTTTAAATCCTAATAAATGAATGCCTTCTGGTCTTATAAAGTCCTTGAGGTAAGTATTGTTTTAAATCCTAATAAATGAATGCCTTCTGGTCTTATAAAGTCCTTGAGGTAAGTATTGTTTTAAATCCTAATAAATGAATGCCTTCTGGTCTTATAAAGTCCTTGAGGTAAGTATTGTTTTAAATCCTAATAAATGAATGCCTTCTGGTCTTATAAATGCTCCCTGCCTCTTTTTCCAGAAAAAATATATTGACTTGCTAACATCTGTGTTTTCCTACAGTTTTACAAAAATGACACAACATGAAATCCTGTTTTCTTTTATGAAGGATGCAACACTTCAAATGGGGTCCACTCTTCAAAGAAAGAATTTGCTCCAAGAGGAGCAAATTCTTTCCTTTAAGAGCTAATCCTTTTTGAGAAGGGAGGCCAAAAAGGGGAATTGCTTCATCTGAAAATATATCCATTCACCTTTTTAGGGTTAGTACAAGTATTTTGGCAGTGACTGTTTTGATTATTCTTTGACTTCAGGCTCTGTAATAATCCCCCCTTTCAAAAAAAACAATGCAACACCCATCTGGGCATTTAATATATAGGATTAATATCGTACAGTAGTCATTTCCTGGCTTTCAGGCTCAGACCTGCTGATATTTTTTTAAGGATGACAATCAGATCAGATTGCCACCAAAGTAGCTTGTCTGCATCCTGTGTCCAAAGTAGCTTGTCTGCATCCTTTGTCCAAAGTAGCTTGTCTGCATCCTGTGTCCAAAATTGATGGATTCTGACCAAATATGATGTATTAACAGGTATGTAAAATGGTTGGTATAGTTTTGTTGACTGTGGACACATTTCCAAGTAAACTTTTCTTTAAAAATGTGGCAAAAAGGGTACAATTATGTGATGTCAGAGATTTTGTCTGATCCGATGTAAATTATGTAAATTAACCATATAGATCAGACTCGCTAGACAGAAAATTGAAGTAAATGAGATCTTCTTAAAGGCTTTAATGTTTTGTTTGCAAAACCCATAATTGAGTAGTGAAAGCCGCAATTTTATGGCTGCCGATCTTCTCAAAAGAGCTGCAAGAAAATGAAAAGATTAATGTGTAAAAACATAACACTTTCTTATTTATTTGTATGTTTAGATCCTATATAGCAGGATCTTATATTAGAATCTCCTCATTGAGGAGATTCTAATATAAGATCCTGCTATATAGGTGTTTTGGGACCAAAAAAAAAAAAAAGAAAAAAAAGTTAATTATCATCTCCAAAAATGTAGCTTATCTTGGGCTCCAGTCTAATAACAAATGGAACTCAGCCTGAAGCACTGACATAACATTTTGGTTAATTCATTATATAAAAGTCTGGAAAGAAGCAGAAGACAATGTAATCTTCACAACTATAATTTCGACCTTGAAACCATAATTTTCTCTGTTAAGATGTGTCCACTTTGCACCTGCTAGGTTTGAATACATAAAAAAGTAGTTGTAGAGTTTCTGTTTGAACCCTAGTTGGTCAAGATGAGATTTGTCTGTCTTTGCTTGAGTCTGATTCTGTTTCAAAGTTTTGCTGGAGTGAGGGTCACAGTATAACTCCAAGTGACAGGTCAAATTTTTGGTTTTAATGACATTGACCCCATGTTCAAGGTCACCAAAGATCAGATCAGATTTCCACCAAATTAGCTTTTCTGCATCCTACGATAAAAATATAGTTTGATGGATTCTGACCAACAGGGATAATGTAGACTGGTTAGTTATACAGTCAACTCTTGATATCTCGAAGTCGAACTTTTTCCAAAACTAATGATATCTCAAAGTAAAGTTTCTGGTACATCTCAAAGTAAATTTTCTGGTACCAGAAAATTTACTTTGAGATATCAGTAGATTGAGATAACAGGAGTTCAAATGTAAATAAAAATAAAACACATATTCTTTGATAGTTTGAGATATCAGTGTTCGAGATATCGGGAGTTGACTGTATGTAAGTATTGGTGACTGTAGGAACATTGACACAGTCAGTTCCGAATTAGTTTACTGTCAATACACTTTTGTGCACTTCACTCCATTTGATCATGTTGCTTAATCTAACACCAGCTAGCAGATTCCAAAGCTGAGAAAGTGATATCTGTTTTCCAAATTTGTATGGGAAAGTCTACTCAGAACCAATTATTAGCAATGATTAATGAATGCACTATATGAGTTCTTAATGAGTTGTTTTATTCAATTACTTTGGCTTATTTCTGGAGTACCAGAAGCACTTTAATAATGAAGGCATGCTTCTGCAATGCCAGTTCAGGCTCATTCAAATGATAATTAACTCTTTAAGCGCCAAAAAGCAAACCACAAAAAATACGTCTGCAATATTTGAAGATATGCCTTGTCCATGATATATCAGATTGAGAATTTAAATACTAGAGGGCAAACAGTGTAGATCCAGATGAGATGCTCATGATGAGCCACCTCATCAGGATCTATGCTGCTTAAAAAACTGCTATTGTCGTCACTGGCGCTTAAAATGTTAAGGTAATTGGGTACACTTTCAGGGGAAGCAACTCTGGCATTTTCATTTTTGTCTCCCATCTCTAAGGGGGTCAACTCTTCAAGGGAAGAATCTGTAGGAGCAAATTCTTTCCTTTTAGAGTAGCCCCATTTTTGAAAGGAATTTGTTACACAGGGAAGCAAACAGGAAGTTACAAAAATTGTTTCCCTTGAGAAAATTGGCAGAAAAATATGGAAGTGCACCCATGCACCTTTACATGAGTCTGTGTTTGTGTACCATAAAGGTTCAGGCCAAGATGTGCCCTTTGGACAATCTAATCTTTGCACATTTCTTCAGAGATTCTCTCTACCTGTTGTAATGCGAGGATGTAGGCAGCATATGCTAGGATTAGCCTGGATGCATGCATAGCTTGGTCAGGGCATGCACAACTTCCTGAAACAACAACTGGACAATAAGAATTTTAATTACTGAATTTCACATGTTCTGATCAGACTGGGCATGCGGGCAGGTTCATCCAGATATAGACATTTCAGATATACCATTTTGACCTCTCCTTTTTCAGGCCATTTTGCATGCACCATAAAGGCTTTCAGACTGACTCAAAATGAAAGGCCCAGCAATATTTGACCCGCAACACAAGAAAACCAACAAAGTGGTTGTGCGCCAAGTGCAGACTCAGATCAGACTGGGCATTGGCCCAGTCTGATCAGAGTCTTCGCTGTTTGCATGGAGGTAGCTTAGACGCTTAGGTACCCTTTAAGTGCTTAGCAAATAGTCTGAGCGGACTGAGCGGATGCCCAGGCTGATCTGAGTCTGCACTTTGCACACAGCTACTTTGTTGGTTTTGGCTCATATATAATTTTTACTATGGGGTGCATTTTCATGCTGCCTTACGGCACTTACAACAGCTACAGTAAAGATGAAATAAATTCACAATCATGAAATATATTCTTGAAGTAAAACTGCAAAGCCTGTCATCTCTGTTAAAACATCACCTTCCATGATTTAGCTAAAAATCTTAATGCTTGCAGCTGAATAAAGGTTCTAATGTAGTTACATGTAATTTGGTTTCTTTTGGTCTTTCAGGAGTTAGATGAAATCTACATTGACACCAGTAATACTATTAATGTAGCCATAGAAAGCCATTCCTTACTTCTACTTACCAAGGTAACAATAATCTATAGATTGCTGAGAGTCCATAATCACAGCTTCTTATCTCCACAATCACCATATTAACCCATTGCATTCTGGATATTTTTTTGTCGTTTGCTGAAATTGTTGTCTGCAAAATTGCAAGAATATTTTGACAATATTGGTCTAACTCTCGTAGAAATGATGTCTAAGCAGTAAACTGCAAAATACTGTCAGTAACCAAACATCATTACGTAACGTCACTTCTCATTAGCTAACGTCTGGTTTCATGTCGCTGAAAGTGCTTGCTGTATGTGGCTCTTTTAAAGATGAAAATATGAAAGTGCATTAGAATGGGGATAACTGTATTGAAACTTGTCATTTTGGGAGGTAAATAGTCTGTTTTATGGTTTCAAATTGCTTTTTATGGCTCCACTGGCACATCACAGTCAAACTAAATTTGTGATCATAAAACCGATGATTTACCTCCCCAAATGACAATTTTGAGTGCAGTTATCCCCTTAATATAATTCAAACCCTATTATTTAAATGCATGAATGCACTTTAATTTCAAATCAATGAATGCTTTATTTGGCAAATTTTTCAAATTCTTCGTAAATGTGGTAATTGTAGAGATAACTTATGAAACAATTCATGTCTTGAAAAATAAGGGTTTTTTTGGTTTTTTTTTTTCCTTTAAGAAAATGTAATATCATTAGGGTTTAATTACATTCTTTGATTTGGGAAATTAAAAACAAATTTGACTGTGGAGATAAGCAGCCATGCATAGCTGAATTTGTAGCCCATTTGTTTGTGAGAGGGTGAAAGGAAGCAAAAAAGGCAAACACTATTGACCCTGAAATGAAATCTACATCAGCGACAGTTGAAATACAATGCAACACCAGATCAGACTGCTTGTCAAAGGCAGTCTAGTCTGGGTCTGTATTTTTTTACCAAAAAATGGTTGGAGAGGAGCTAACTCTTGAGAAAAAGTTAATAAAGATTTAGTTGAATAGTTTCCCTTGCAATATGCAGACATGTTTGGAGTCATATGAAAATAGACCTTAAACCATGCAGGTACTTTATATGCACCTAGATCAGCTTGGTCAGATGTACTTACTGATCAGAGATTTCATTTTAAACTTTTTCAAATTCCGAAGAATTCATAGATTATTGTGTGCATGCAAAAAGGGAAGACTGATCACAATAATAGTATTTTCTGTTTCTTACTTTTTATGCAGGCCAATGAACAGCAACGAAGATTTGAAAACTTGCTGAAGATTTGTCGTCAAGTGAATCCACAGCTAGACATATCCTACTTTGCCAAAGTGTTCAGTCAAGAAGAGGCACGCAAAGAATATGTCAGACACATTTTCAGTCCAGCGGATCATGCCATTACTACAGAGGTAATTTCTTTTGTGTAAGGTTTTCAGATGGGTACACACTGCCATTTTCATTTTTACCGCCCTTCTCAATGGAGGTCAGCTCTTAAAGGAAAGAATTTGCTCCTCTAGGAGCAAATTCATCCCTTTATGGGTAGACCCCTTTAGATAGGTCTTCATTGCCAAGGGAAGCAAGCAGAGTCACAAAAAGTTGTTTGCCTTGATAAAAATGATGGAAAAACATGAAGGTATACCCAGACACCTTAACTATGTGAGAATATAGTAGGCACATCACATTGAAACAATGTAAAAGCAATTTCTGTGCCAATGATAACATGGAATAAAATGACTCGAGAATAATTATTTGTTTGAGAAAATATTAAGTTCTTGTTGAAAGCAATTCACTCTGTAATTTCATTGAAAAATTGGAGGAGCATTGCAAATACTGTTTGCCAGGCTCCTGTACCGATGACGTCATAATCTGTTACCATAACAACTATGGAATAATTGATTGTTGTGCTTAGTACCTTGGCAGAATGCTGTCTTGATACCGTCACTTTGACATCAGTATGTTCTCTCAGTTGCTATAGTAACATACCTATGAGGTCATTGGTATACAGAAGCATGGCAAACGGTGTATGCCATACTCCACCAATTTTTCAATGACATTAAAAACTGAAATTCTTTCAACAGAAGCTTCAGATTTTCTCAAACAAATAATCATTCCAAAGTTATTTAATTCCTTGTTACATGTGACCATTAGGAATGCTACATTGAAACAATGGGTGATCAATGTCGATTCAAGTTTGGTGCAACTAACACAACTGACACAAACCTGCCAAAAAATTGTGAGCCTGTTGGGCAGCGTTATGCATAAAAGGCCACTTATGCATGTACTTAGGCTGCCACCAGCCTATGCATCTACGCAGTCATTTTCAATGTCTTATACCCACTGCTGGCATCAACATGCTCAAAAGGCCTCTTGGGCCTTTGTAAAGGCAAAGAGGCACAGACTCAGACCAGCCTGTGCATTTGTGGACACACCATCAACATCCATTAATTTCCAGCTGAACTAAATGGAAATGGGGGTGGTGTGTGTGTGGGGGGGGGGGGGGGGGGGGGGGGTGATGTGGAAAATCCTGTACCCATGATATCTCTCGGACCAGTATATGGTAATCGCCAAACCTTATGGATATATTATTGGAAGAAGTGTAAAAGATGATTAGGTTTTGATGACCTTGACCTGACTTTCAACGAAGGTCACAGAACTTAAATATGTGAAAATTTCACTAAAATTGATATATCTCATAAGCCTTTGGCTTGATTCCCACCAAACTTGCATGAGTTTGGAAGACCTCAAAAGTTTACTTAATTTTGGTGACTTCAACCTCATTTTCAAGGCAAAAGCCAACTTATAAATGAGCGTCGACATGACAAAACCAACAAAGTGGTTATGTGCCCAGCACAGACACAGATCAGCCTGGGCATCCGCCCAGTCTGATCAGAGTCTTTGCTGTGCACATAGAGGTAGTTAAAACCATTAGCTACCCTTTAAGTGCTTAGAGCAAAGAGTCTGATCAGACTGGGCAAATGTCAGGGCTAATCTGAGTCTGCGCTGGGCACACGTCATTTTGTTGGTTATGTCATGTCGCGGCTCATTAATGTTAACTTTCTCTAAAAATTACATCCCTTGAACCAAAGGATAGAGTCATCATACTTGCATGCTATATCATTTTGACAGATGCATGATATATAATTTAAACAATTTTTAAGACATGTTAGGTTTTGGTGACCTTGACATATTTTTCAAATTCATAGCCTTGTATGATATCCTTAGAAGCAGTTGATGGATTTTCGTCAAACTTGCATAGATTAGCTTTAACAGCTGATTAGATTTTGATGACCTTGACTTCATTTTAAAGGTCACATAAAGACTTAGCTGTTTGCGAGTTTTAAAAAAGTGATATTTCATGAATGTTTGGCTTGATTCCCACCAAACTTGTACTAATGGGTGGGAATATGCTGGCAGGGGATTAGAAGGGATGTGAATGGGCTAGTGGGGGGGGGGGGGATCTACTTTTCTCTGATAAACATTTCTAGTATTATTTTTTACATTTCAAAGCCACCTGAATGATTGATGTCAAATTTCATTCAGAGTCTCCTTGGGTCAAGGGTAGAATGGTTGTGGTCTAATGACCATGCTGGCCATCATGCCCATTATAAGGTAAAATGCTTTTAAAATCTGTCTCTCCAAAGCTAAATGTTGGATGACATTGAAACCTGGTATACAGCATCCCTGATGAAACATGGTATGTAAGTTTTGGGACTCATTATCTGTCAACTTTGTTCACATGATGACTAGAGGTTGACCTATGACCTTTTATAGAGAAAGGTCAGATTTACTTGCTAATGCTGTGTGTATGGGAAAATGATCTACCATCAGATTTCTCAGGAACTACAAAAGTCTACCATATAAAAGTTGGTATGTACCAGTCATGTACATGAAGGTTTTGAGTACAGAGGACTGTGGGCAGTCATTCTTTGACCTTTGTGCAAAGTCAATTCTATTCATCTTCTCTTGCAAAGCCACTGAATTAAAGTGAAAGACATTATAAGGAGCATTTTTGAGTCTGAGGAACAAAATTACAGCTGTGGTCACACTACCATAGTAATAGAACAGATGCATCATACATCAACTCAGGTGAGTAATTCAGGGCCTCATAGCCCTCTTGTTTTCAGTGTGCTAAAGATTGTTTTAATAATAACCATTCAGTATTCAGCCTCTTGAACTCCAACAAAAATTAGCAAGGTTACACTGATGTGGCTTAGTGCAGAAAAGTAGGTGAAAGGTTACCTTTCTTTTTACTTCTATGACATCAAAGATAGCTGATTTTGATTAAGTTGTACATAAATCAAACAGGTGGGTGGGGTAATTGCACCACAACAAACGAAACCTGTAATATGTGCCAGCATGATAGAATTGTAGAGTTTTACTACAGGTTCTTCTGTAATGGATTGTACTAATGAACCTGCTTTCATGTGTTACGCATTAACAAAGCCATCACTCAGTTAAGATATTATTTCTTCTATTTTGATTTTGTTGCAAGAAAGTGTTGAAGAAGTTCAGTTGTTTCCTACAGACCACACAACTTACAGTAAAGGTTGTTTTAATATTTGATACTGTAAATTATGCAAAAAGTAGTCCAGTAATGATCTGGTGCCAAAAATTTGCAATGAGGCATTTTACCAGGTCCCACCAAATGAAAAAGGGCTTTTGCATTAGACCGAAATTTTTAGATAAAGTGATAAATTTGAGGCAGTTCTAATCAAATACTACGGCAATCCATTGCGCACACAGTGTTGCATCAACACTGAATCAACCTTGATTCAACATCATGATGTTGAATCAAGGTTGAATCAATGTTGATGCAACACTGTGCCCAATGGGATATGTATTTTTCTGGGAAAAAGAATAAAATGCTTTGTCAGTTGACAAAGTAGAAAAAGCTGAATTTGCAAACAGTGTGATGAGGTGGCTCATAATGAGCCAATTAACTGACCTGCATCAAGTCTTTGAAGTCTCATGTGATATAGCTTGGCTGAAACATTTCTAAAAATTTTCATATGTTAAATTTTGTTGTCTGCATTTTGGCCCTTTAAGGGTCAATCCTTTGTTAGTATAAACTCACTTTATACATCTGGATTTTGACCTCTGAGGAAGGAAATGGTACCAAAACCTGACTTTAAACCTGGATGTGTTTTTAAAGTATTCAAAGTTCCAGTATGTAGGCTTTTGTAATCATCTCAGCTTTCATAATTTTATGTATGTTTAATCAACATTCAAATTGTTGCATCCGTATTTCATGGTCCACTTTGCTCCTTAATGGTGCCCCAAAGAGAGATAACTTTAGTCTCTGTTGGGCCTCTGTGGGAGATGAAAGTGAAAAATCAAACAAGACTATAATCATACCTTCGAAGAATGGAGCTTGTGGTCAATGAGATTTCAACTAAACTGCGCCATCCCTTCTTCAAAGGTAAGTCTTGTTTAATTTTCCAGTTACAATACATATTGTGTTGGATGTGGCCCTGCGGTACTCAACAGTGCTTGTGGGCCCCATACAATTACTATTAACCCTTAAAGCACAAAAAAAAAGATGAAAAAAATTTTTTTGGTGCAAAATTCCAGTAAATGTTTTGTCCAAGCTAGCCATATCATAAATTGCTGTTTCAAAGATTGCATGGCAAACAGTGTGGATCCAAATGGGGGTGGTTCATGATGAGCCACCTCATTTGGATCTACACTGTTTGCAAATTCAACTACCATATATTCCTTTTTGGCACGTTAAGTGTTGATATTCCTTTGGCTATGATATGGCTCATAATATTAATATTTTCCACCATGAAAACAGCTGTGGCGTAACAATACATTTTTTGCTGTGGATTCCTAGACAGTACAAAAAAGTCTTACATGTAATACAAATGTATGGAGTAATGCGCAGAGTTCTTTCACTGCCAATGATTTTTTTTTCTTTTTTTTGTTACTGAATATTTCTTTTTTTATTTAACTCAGTTATATTATGAGGATGTTCCAAAGGACAAAATATGCCTGCACCAGACAGCTGGAGTTAAGAATTAGTCTGCATGATTTATCCTACTTTAATTCCATGAAAGCTAACACAAAGTTCCAAAAGTTGTTCCCCTTTGTAAAAATGGCAGAAAAACATGGAAATATACAGATACGAGGGGCGTTCGAAAAGTTTTGCAAATGACGTAATTTCTTGGTAACCACCATAAAGACAGAACTACTGATAGCAAAAACCAATAAAGCTATGTTATGCCTACAGAAGTTTGCAAAAGCGGTGTATTTTTCTTACAAAGATTTATTTTTAAATTCTTTGAAAGAGGTATACCCTACAGGCACTGCAGAATTTTACTTTAGTAGGCCGTAATTCTTACATGAGCAGTCGTTGATTTTTTTTATCTTTGCTAACTAAAGACAATGCCCAGACAATATTGTCCTGTAAATATCGCGGAAATTGTATTAAATCTAGGTTCCATACTGCCCGGTAAATATGTATTATCCGTATTTCATGTAATAGCAAATTCTCCCTTTCTGCTAAAGTTATAATGATTTTATAATGAAAACAAGTCTTTTAGTATTCGAAATCTTGTCAGCGACAGCCTTTGCATGGATCGACTAAAATCTGTCAATAAATTCAATTTAATGCAAAATATGCAACTGCTACAATTTTTCAAAAATTACGTTGACCTCGATTTTAATAGCGTCATAAGAACTTCGCATTGCTTTTCAAGGAATGAATCGATATCAGTTGCCACCCTTCTAACTTTTGTATGGACAATGTAGGCAACGATTGACATGCAGTTGGCAAAGAAATACTTTGAATTTACAACGGTATTTGAATTGAGGGCCTAACACTGAAAATATTTTACATGTGAAATTAGCCCAGTGGTATGACTAGAGCCTAATGAAATGCATTGTATGTCAGTAAGACAAAGTGCCTTTGTAAAGTGTTTGGTATCATTGTAAAGACCAAAGGTAGTGCTTTTAATACATGCATAGCATTTGTACCCAGCATGCCCCTAAACAAAGTTATTAGGCCATTTGCAAAACTTTTCGAACGCCCCTCCTATACACCTTAAAGTTGATCAAATGTTATCATGGAAATTGTAGGTGTAGGGACAATACCAGTGCTACAGATAAAAGGGGGTATTGAGGATAATTCAAAGATAAGGTCCTATTTTTCAACGAAAACATATGTTGTGACCCCTCATTAGAACCGTCTCGATGAGACGGTTCTAATGATGGGTCACAAAATATGTTTAAATGGAAAAATATGGATAATTATCCCTAAATTATCTCTGTTACTCCTTCTTAGCTGGAGCACTGAATACTTAATTGGTGATAACATGCAGCAATTCAAGTGGTGGCCAGTGTGAGTGTCTTTTTATCACAAAAACTTTGGTTTATTCATAATTATGAGATGGCAGACCTGCTGGTAGGTTCTTGTCTCACCTATGACTAGCAGAAGCTAAGTTATCCGATGTCATTTGCGGCAAAAACTTTTTCGAATTTTCAAGTTTAGCTCTGTTTTGTGACAATGCCCTAACGGGCCAGACACCACATTCCACGGAAGTTTTGTTGCATGTATTCATTGGTGCTAGTGGTACTCGGTGACAGTGAATCAAGAATGAAAGATTCTGTAACAGTCAGGTGACAAGTACTAAAAGCTGCCTATACTATGGGTTACTGAAATATTGAGGTATGGCCATTTGTAAAAATGAGGCACTGGTTATTTGCATATTGCAGGCTTTCAACTTTCAGAACTTTGTAATGTACTTTGTTATGTAATTGGTATCGCAGACTGATTGCTGGGGTTAATTACGCAGACAATAAGTTAAGCAAGAATGATAAATAAACTGATGTCAAAATTTGCATCTGCGAATTTTCAAAAAATGTTATGCCCAAGTTATATATCATATTGAGAATTCAAAGACTGGAAGGCAAATAGTGTAGATCCAGATGAGGCAGCTCATGATGAGCTACCTCATCTGGATCTACACTGTTTGCAACTGTAACAGTTTACAGTCTTTGCTGCTTTAAGTAAAATATTTGGGTTGCATAATTGGGTCACCAAAATATGGTATTTGACCATTTGTGCATAATGAAGCACTAGTAGTTGGTAATGCACATATTGCAACTTTTCAACTTTGAGAACTTTGATATGTACTTTGTTACATAATTGGTATTACAGACTGATTGCTGGGGTTAATTACGCAGACAATAAGTTAAGCAAGAATGATGAATGAGCTGTTGCACAAGAACTATTCTTGTTGAAAGAGAAACATTTAGCAGTTTAACGAAAATTAACGTCTGCAGAAATTTAAAAAAAGTTTTATCCAGGCTATATCAAGTTGAGGATTTGAAGACTATGAAGGCAAACAGTGTAGCTCCAGATGAGGCGGCTCATTATGAGCTGCCTCATGTGGATCTACACTGTTTGCAAATTCCAATATTTTCATTTTTGGCGCTTTAAGGGTTAACTGTACTGAGACAGACAAGGTAGTTCTGTGCCCCACCAATGCCAATATCTTACAGAGATGTGGGCTTGGATTATAATTCCATCATTAAGGAGCATTCAGGAATGCATTCTCTTAAACATTGTATTGACAGTTGTTGCGACACTTCTAGCTTTACAGTTAATCTCTAACTTAACACACCCCAGTTATTGCCACAGTTATCCAAAATTTTTAATGATACCTCTGGGATGATTTTTTTTATATACAAACCTACTTTGTAGGGTCCTCAAAGTGGATGTCATTTGCACTATGTATTTTGATTTTTGGACCTTGTAACTGGTGGTTGATTAAGCTCCGTGTTTTCCTTCCACTTTTACAAAGGGGAACCTGTATGAATTCTTGTCTTGAATGATAAATCTTTCCCAAAAGGAGGTCTGTTCTTATATGAAAGAATTTGTTCTTAATGAAACAAATTGTTTTCTTCATAAGAGTTGACCCCCAGTTGAGAATTGAGAAAGGAGGCTAAAATGAAAATGGTAGAATTGTTTCCCTTACTATTCACCTTTAAAAAGAAATGAGCAGCGACATGAGAAAACCAACAGAGTGGTTGTGCGCAAAGCACAGACTCAGATCAGCCCGGGCATCTGCCCAGTCTGATCAGACTTTTCCCTAAGCAAAAGATACCGGTAGCTTAAACCCTAAGCTACCTCCATGCAGACAGCAAAGACCCTGATCAGACTGGGCTGGTGCCCAGGCTGATTTGAGTCTGCGCTGGCCACACAGCCACTTTGCTTTCTTGTCTCATGGCTCAAATGTTCCAGCAAAAATACTTAAAGTGTCAGAGACAAAAACAGCTGAATTGGCCAATATTGTGGCTCCAGATGAGGGGGCTCATAATGAGCCGCCTCATCTAGATCTACACTGTTTGCCCTATTGATTTTGAATTCTCAATATGATATAGTTTGGACAAAACATTTTTTGAAATTTAGCAGACATATATTTTGTCATCTGCTTTTTGGCGCTTAAAGGGATATTAGACGGCCAGTTATGAAGCATGTTTGACTGCTTTTTATTGAGGAAACATTCCGAATTTCTGTCAACTACTACTATATTTTTCTAACAAATGCCCTGGGAGCTTTTAATTCACAAGACCTATAACTGCATATTGGAAACAAAATTTGTGCGTTGATGACATCTTTTGATGGTCTAAAGCCAATTTTGGTGACATTCTTGCCACTTTTTCTGAGAAAAAAACTAAGCGGGGTGTTTTTTAGAGCAGGGGCATTTATTAGCAGAAATGCTGTACTCTCCTTACCTGCTGGAGCTCTGTGGTGCAGCAGCTAATATGTACTTGACATGTTGCCATTAGTTTGAGGTAAGAGTTTTGGCAGGTAACCTACTGGTTTGATGTGGTTGACGGGGTTGATGAAATTGTGTGTAACATGCTGCTCAGGTAAAGGCAGTGGGCCGATGATTGATGAGCTGATTAAAATCTTAACCTTTTGGGGTTTTGTTTCTTATCTTTCAAATGCTGCATTCCTATCTGTCTGCTTTTGCTCTGATTCCTAGCATTTGTCCTTTTATTTTGTAAGTTTGAAACTTTTAAATGTCATGTTGGGATCCTTTACCTGCTTGCAATAAACCCTGTACTTTGAGCTTTTGATGGATTCTCAAGTCATTTTTGGTGAAATAAGTGAGTTGCTCAAATCTGATATGCTGCGGAATAGTCAATAGTACCATAGCAATACTTGTTGTTTACTTCAGTTCAGTGCATGTATGAATGAAAAAGTACAGATATGCACGTATCTACATGCATAAAACATGATTTTGCATATCATCTGATCTGATGTTGTACAATAAACTTTGCAGAAAAAAAATCATTTATTGTAACAGATACAGTAATAACCTAAATATTTATACCTCCGGCATACGAAGTATGTCGAGGGGTATATAGTTTTTGCCTTTCCGTCCGTTCGTCCATCTGTCCATTTGTTTGTCCGTTCGTTTGTCCGTTCGTTCGTCCTTCCGTCTGTTAGTTAATAACATTTGCTTTAAAGTTTTGCGTTAAGTTTCATCTTTTGCTCTGTTTTCTTGAAAGTTTGTACAGGAACTTGTTCATATTAGCTTAGTGTTACTACAGAATGGATATTGATCAGTTTGCGTCACCTGGGTACTGCTGCTGGCCTAAGGTCAAGGTCACAGACTTAGAAATTTGTTCAATAGTTGCGTTAAAGTTTTGCGTTAAGTTTTGGTTTTGCTTTGTTTTTCTGAAAGTCTTTAATACAACTGGTTCATATGTGTTTAGTGTTACTACAGGATGGATACTGATCAGTTTGCATCACCTGGATACTGCTGCTGGCCTAAGGTCAAGGTCACAGACTATGAAATTTGTACAACAATTGCGTTAAAGCTTTGTGTTAAGCTCTTGTGTTTTCTCCATTTTTCTGATAGCTTCAGTTGGAATTTGTTTACATGTGCTTAGTGTTAGCACAGGATGGATAGGTTTTGATTTAAGTCATCTTGATGCTGCTGCAGAGCGAAGGTCAAGGTCCAAGACTTGGACATTTGTATTACATTAGTATTAAAGTTTTACTTGTATCTGTTTGCTTATATTTTCAGTATTCTTGTATGAAACCTTTTGATATGTGACTAGCTTTTTCTTCTAGGTTAAAACAGTTTAGTTGACATCATCTGGATGCTGCTGCTGACCATAGGTCAAGGTCATGTACTTATAATATTTTTGAAAAAGTTTACTTTTAAGAGTGTATTATTTCACTTATTGCCAAATCTACGGATGGAACCTTTTGTTACAGGACTGGGTCTATTGCTGGATATGATTGATTGTCTGCCTGTCTATATTTAATTTACATTTGCAGTAATGTTTTATGTAAAGTTTATTTTCTGTTGGCGGTGGCGCTGGCTGGGGGTATACGTGAGCCCCTGCTCACTTGCTCTAGTTGGACAGACAGGTCTGAGCAAACATTGTAGACCCAGATCAAACTGCTCCTCAAGGAGCAGTTTGATTAGGGTTTAACAATGTTTGCCATTCACTAAGCATCATTTGGATGCGTGAATGTGTGTAAAATTCACTTTCTAAGAATTTTGTAACAATAATTGTCCAACTTTCGGGTGTCCAAATTTTAGGGTCATAACGATATGATGTAAATGGTGAAAAGAGGAAAGAAAAAAAAATTTTCAAGTAAAATTTGAATTTATTCTAAAGATAGTATGCATTGATCACCTGCTGTAATATGTAAAAGTTAAAGCTGGCCTATGAATTGGGGAGGACACAAACTGACAAACAGGAGGTGCAATTTTTAAGTTACGGATTCATTCCCTTATCACTTTAAGCACCAGTGATGAAAGTTGCAGAATTTGCAAACAGCACAGGTCCTGGTGAGGTGGCTCATAATGAGCCACCTCATCTAGATCTACACTGTTTGCCCTCTAGTTTTTGAATTTTTAATATGATATAGCTTGGATGAAACATGTTTTGAAATTTTTGCAGACGTAAATTTTGGCATCTACTTTTTGGCGCTTAAAGGGTTAAGCAGCATGTAACATCATTTTTAGAATTGGACAGATGGCAAAGGGTTCCTGACAGCCAATTTTTACTCCCTGGATAATAAATAGATAATGACATATTATGGGACCAGGCCCCGAGGTTATAAAACTTTAGTACATTCTCAAACTCAAAAGCAAGCACACTGATTGGCTGCTTCCGAGCACATGCTCGGAAGCAGCCAATCATTGTGCTTTATTTTGAGTATGAGATTATACTCAAGTTTTATAACCTCGAACCCTGTTTGTGAAGAATCAACTTTTTTTATGCAAAGCCTCAAATTTTAAAAAGATAATGATTTGCTCATTATATGCTCATTATAGGATTTCAAAAAAAATGAGGATGAATATTTCAAAAATCAGATATAATTTTGATAAATAATCGGGAATGCAGCTTGCATTTTGTTGTTGCAAGAATTAAAACAGAACAGAACAGAAATTTCCTAGCAAACAGACTAATACATATTATACTTAGCATAAATTTTTCCTAAATGCAGCTAATGAATGAAGAGCTTTACAAGACCTGTAGAGATCCTTATTATTGAAACAGAAGGCCTGCATAAACAGCATAGACCGAGATTGAAGCAGGCTGATCAGCATCTTAAATATTTGCCCGTCAGCCATCATCAATAAACAGTCCAAATTCTGTGTTGGAATAGTCCAAGATGGAAATCATTATAGAATGAACCAGGATGTCTGAATGCATAGGATCATTTCGGTAGTTTCATTAGAGTGTTCTACTCAGATAACTATTTGGAGTCTGACTCCCACAGTCTTCTCATTAAGCTTGACATTTACTTACTCTGCACTTCTCTAAAAACCTAGTTACCCTGCAGTCTTAGTTTGTATGGATTTTATGTACACACCAGCACAAAAGTTAAGTTAAGTTATTCCAAATGAAAGTTAGTCCATTCTGTGTCATTACAAAAACAAATGTCCATAATCATTCCTAATCATTCCAAGTAAACGATCCTTAATTATTCCTAATAATTTCATATATATATATAAAAAGTCCTTAATCATTCCTGGTCATTTCAAATAAAAGTTTGGTGATCATTCCTGATCATTCCAAATACAAAGTCCTTAATCTTTCAATGTTATTACAAATAAAAAGTCCTTAATCATTCCTAGTGATTCCAAATAAAAGTCTGATAATCATTCCTGATCATTCCAAATCCTTAATTATTTCTGGCCATTCAGAATAAAAAGTCGTTATCATTCCTGGTCATTCCAAGTAAAATCCATATAAAATGTCCTTAGTCATTCCAAATAAAAGTTCCTTAATAAATTCCTGATCATTCCATATAAAAAGTCCTTAATTATTCCTGGTCATCTCATTAAAAAAAGTCCTTTATCATTCCTGGTCATTCCTTATAAAAAGTCGTCAATCATTCCTGATCTTTCCAAATTAAATAGAGGATCTTACATAAGTGCTCATGTATTATTGAATTTATTAAACGAGTTGGGGAAAAAGATAAGATGCGCGGCTTTGCCGAGCATCTTATCGGTTTTCCCCAACGAGTTTAATAAATTTAGTAATACAGGAGCACGAATGCAAGATTCTATTTATCATATGACACTAAAATTGCATTTTATCAGCAGAATTTGCACTAAAACGTCACAATTTCGCCATTAGAAAACACGACGTTTTTATGGACGTCAACGTATAACGTTACGACGTAATTTGCATATTTAATCCACTAGTGGATTATCGCATTTAATGCATGGCTAATTACACTCTCAGATGCGACGTCATATGATAAAGAATGTTAATCATTCTGTGTCATATTCCAAATAAAAAATATTTACTCATTCCTTGTCATTCCAAACAAATCATTTGTTGTTGTTTTTTTTTTGTTTTTTTTCTTCAAATTTATGTTTCCAACAAGGAATTAGCAGAATAAAAATTACTTAATCTTCAGAGAGCAACCCTTGTTATCGCAGCCCACTTATGTAAAAGTGTAAGGATCAGTTTTAGAAAAATGTCACTGCAAAAGCTGCTTCCTTAACTTTATGCCATGAGTGTAGAAAGATAGTATCTCTGATCTCCATGACATGCCAAGGAACATGCTAAGTTTTTCCTTGTCTGATTGTTTGAATCAGTTGTATCTGAAACAATATTGACATTTATTAAACATTTACCATAACCCCCTTGAATAATGGGACATATACAGCTTATACGAGGGGTGTTCGAAAAGTTTTGCAAATGATGTAATTTCTCGATAACCACTAAACAGACAGATCTTCTGATTGCAGAAACACATAAAATTATGATATGCGTTGAGAAGTCTGAAAAACCGGTGCATTTTTTTTAAAAAGGTTGCATTTTTTTCTTCTTTGAAAGAGGTATACCCTAAAGACACTGCAAAATTTTACTTTAGTAGGCCGTAATTTATATATCAGCAGTCTTTGATTTTTCTTTATCTTTGTTCATTAAAGACAATGCCCAGACAATGCTGTCCTGTAAATATCGCGGAAATTATTTTTAATATAGATTCCCTACTGGCCCGGAAATACGGATTATCCGTACTTTGTGTTGAGGCAATTTCACACTTTCTACCAAAATTTGATGATTTTGTAATGAAAACTAGTGTATTAGCATTCAAAATCTTGTTAGCAAGAGCATTTACATGGGTCAATGAAAACCTGTCAATAAATTCAAATTAATACCACAAACGAAGCGTCTGCAAGCTTTCAAAAATGACGTTGACGTAAATTTCAGTAACGTCATTATAACTGCGCATTGCTTTGCAAGGAATAAATCGATAAAAGTTGCAACGCTTCTAGCTTCTGTATGGATATTGTAGAAAACGATGGACAAGCAAATGACAAAACTTAATTTTGTATTTACAAGGATATTCGACTTGAATGCGTAACACTGAAAAGATTTTATATATAAAATTAGCCCAGTGGAATGACTGGGACCTATTAAAACGAGTCGTAACTCAATAAGGAAAAGTGACTTTGTATAGTGTTTGGTATCATCTTAAAGCCAAAATGCAGTGCTTGTAGTAAATGCAAAGCAGTTGTACCCAGCTTGTCCCTAAACAAAGTCATGAGGCCATTTGCAAATCTTTTCGAACAACCCTCGTATCTGTAATGATTCAAATGTCCTGATTAACCTGCTTCTAACAAGTGCTCCTTGTATTGTTATTTCAGGTAAAAATGAAAGCATTTGTAAGAAAATATACTTTGCTTACATACTCGAAAAAAAAATTAAGGGGTCAAACTTTTACCCCACATTTTCTGGAACATTTCAAACATTTAGTAAAATAAACCATTTCTACCTTCCATTTTATTCATTTTGCAAGTTTTGTACACATGAAGTTTGAACCTATAGCCTTTGTCTTGACCAAGTCCAGGCTTTAAGTCAGACTTACCCCTAAAATGAAAGTGGTATGAATTCTCATAGAGAATGTTTGGTTTGGCATATCTTCAAAACGACTATGAGTATTAAACTTGTTACAGCATGCTGACCTTAAAAGTGATAAATTTGATGACTATAGCAATTTTGCAGAAAAAAATCATGAATTGGTGAAATCGAAAATACTTGTGAATTTCCTCCTTATGGACTTCTGACCACTTTGATTTTGAGGGTAGTGTGATTTGAAGAACTGCTGTGCATAAATAAAATGGTGCACAATTTTAATGTTGATGACATAAGAAAGTGCTATAAAAATGCTAACTCACCATGTAAAACAGACGTTAAAGTTGATGACATAAGAAAGTGCTATAAAAATGCTAACTCACCATGTAAAACAAACGTTGGATAAATTGATCGGTAGACACAGAAATACCAACTCAAATGTTTGACCCCTTAAATCTTTTTTATGAGTATATTTAGGAAAACCATATAATTCATATTTGAAATATACCGTATTCTACCTAATTAGCGCACATGCCCCTATAAGCACACACCATGGCAATTCGTGAGACATAGGACTATAAATGCACATATTTTTTACTGGTTTATCCCTTTGTTTGCTTGTTTACAAGAGCTGAAAATGCAATGGAATATTTCATTTTCTATTTCTAAAGCTTCTCTATTCTTCTATGACGATACAAATTTAAAGGTAAAGTATCAGAGAAAAGCTGCCTATAAGCGGCTTTTCTCTGATGCTTTACCTTTAAATTCATTCCCTTCGATATATGATAACCTATTAAAATGTGCGCTTGTAAGAAAGTTTACTACAAATATTTGCCGCCATTTTGAAAAAGTTACATGCACAGGGCGCTAATAAGGTTGATTACGGTAGTCACTCTTTCTTGACTGTTCAATGCTACTAGAACCTTTTCTATGGAAAAACCATGGACTTTCATGGAAAGCCTTTGGATGTCTTTTGAACTGCATATTATTTTCCATGAAATTCCATGGAATCTAACCTTTGATAAAGAGTCTGTTAGAAAGGAATTCAGTGCTCTAGATAAGAAGGGGTAACACTGATAATTTTGGGATAATTATCCATATTTCTCCACAAAAACATATTTTGTGACCTATCATTAGAACTGCCTCGATGAGACGGTTCTAATGATGGGTCACAACAAATGTTTTCGTTGAGAAATAAGAAAAATTATCTTTGAATTATCCTCAATATCCTCTCTTATCATTGGTTTATCTGTATGTTTCTGCATTCTTATTACTTGAGTGTAGTTGTTTCATTTTATGCCAGTTCCTATTATTTTCTGGCTTTTGACATTAGAAGCTTTTGATGATTCAGTCAAAATAATTAGTCGTTTCATTTGAACATTATGGATTCCTCACATAGATGCAACAGCAGAAGACCAGCAGTTATAAAAACATATACACTGATCAAACTCTAATGAGATTTTTGTTATCCATATAAAGTCCTTAGCTTTTTTCAGAAAATCTGTTTTGTATGAAAATTTATTTTGTATGAAAGTATTTTGTTCTGTCTTAATTATCTTGGTAATATTTAAACTCACTGTAACGGAATTAAATTAGGTCAAACTACTAGCAGGATTGATGTTTGAAACCAAAACTGGTTGTCCAGCTTCATTGTACATTTCCCCAGACATCTTAGCTTCTTCTCCTTGAGCCATTTATAATTATTACAGCACCATTTCCAGACTCAAAATGATTCAAGTACAATAAGAATAAAGTTTCCTTTTAAAAGGAAGGCTTGCCAAGTTAGC
This sequence comes from Ctena decussata, assembly GCA_963989385.1. Lineage (NCBI taxonomy): Eukaryota > Metazoa > Mollusca > Bivalvia > Lucinida > Lucinidae > Ctena > Ctena decussata. Next base: position 38,114,158 of record OZ022508.1, read on the forward strand.
GCTTTGTTTCTGAAATACATGTAGTTCAATGTTTGTGGTATTTTGTGGTTTATGGCTTTTGTTCTTGGGACATGGTTTCTTACTTGGAGACACTTTCTTCATTTAAAAACGCCCATAACTGTAGTAACAATGAGGTTACGCTACATTCTGGTTGTTCTGACAATTATATGATAACCTTAAGTGAAAAGGTCAATTTTTGTATTACTGCTAATGAAAAATATTTCATAAAAGCATTTAGAAATAAGGATTTTTGTATTTTGTTATGTATTGTTATATAAGAAATTTTCCCTGGGCAGGCTTAGACGTCCTATTATATAAAGCGGTTAACCAGTACTAAGTGCACAAACTTTCACCAGTAACTGACAACTGCCCTTTTAGAATCAGCAGAAGGAGAAACGAAAGTATGTGGCCGGACCGAGTATCAAACCCGGGACCTTGCGCTACCGACTGCGCTATGCTGTCTTGACCCTTTAAATTTTAGCAAGTTTTATTCAAAAAGGAAGGTAACTGTTAAAATTGCATAGGCCTAGAAAAGGTTGATTTGATGGCAACTGTAAGATACTGATATTTTCCCACGTATGTTGTGTTTCCTGAATTGATTTTTTTTCAGTAAGACACTTACATTAAACTGAATTACATTGTATGTTTATGAAAAAATAAGAAACTGAATTTCAATGTACCCTTTTGAAAAAAATAAGAAATAGTATCTAGTAAATACGATCAAACACCTTGTCTGTAAAACCAGTAAATGCTTTTAAATAAAGCTGTTGGCACAGACCCTGATCAGACTGTTCCAACCAGTAATCTAATTTGGATATACACTCTACACTGTTTGTACAGGCATAACAACTATTGTTGAAATATTTCAGTCCAGGTTTTACAAAGTCTGAAGTCCAGAGTCCAAGTCCAGTCCACATTTTACATAATGCCCGCGAATTGCGCATGTCGTTATTTGACCTTATTTGACAGTGGAAAATCAAGAAACATTCAAATACACTGGATAAATAAATAAAAAAAATAATAATAACTCATGTTTTAGTAAGGCAAAAGATGCTAGACATGTTCGATTATTTGGTGTGCCAGATTGTGGCGTGTCGTTATTTTTCGGTGCTTAGGTAAAAGAAACAGTCAAACGAAGTTGCGCCCCGTAGACGCTCTCCATATATTGGTTCTCCATTTGCAATTATGAACCATTCTTGAAGCTGGGAACAAATCAGCCTCTTCCGCTGGAGTGCGCATGACAGGAAGTCATAACCTGTCTGAATACATAGGCTTGCCGCCGAAGCGGCAAGCCAAAAATGCTGTACTTACTAATTGATTTCTTTATCATCTTTCTAGTCAGGGCTATTTCTTTCTGTGACTGCCTTACTAAAAATTCCAAATATTTGGACAGATATGTCTGAGCAAACAGTGCAGACCCAGATCAGACTGCTCCCAAAGGAGCAATTTGATCAGGATCTACACTGTTTGCCGGCCCATCTGCTTCTCTTTGATGCATTACAAACTGTTCCATTTAAAGAACAATTATTGTAATGTTTTAGGTGTACCATATTTTTAGTTTGAAGTGACAAAATAAAAGGTCTTAGCCTCTATCAGTATTTTCTGAGAGCGAAAAGAAAGTGTATTATTCACCATATTTTTGTAAATGGATACATTTTCAGTGGAAGAAAGTAAATTTTCATTTTTGCCTTCCTTCATAGTGGTGGTCAGTCATTCCTATGGGTTGCCGTTTTCTTATATACATGTATTCCCCATTCATTTATATCCATAATTCAAATTATGGATATCTATCATTCGACTTATTGATATCCATAAATTAGGCTGAATATTGGATATCCATAATTTGAATTATAGATATCTATAAATTGAATAATAATATATCCATAGATATAATTAAAGATTATCCATAAATCATGTTGAATTATGGATATCCATAATTCAAATTATGGATATCTATAATTCCTATTATGGATGTCCATAATTCAATTGATTGATATCTATAATTCCACATGATTTATGGATATCCCTATATGGATTTATGGATATCCATAATTCGAATAATAGATATCTGTCATTTGAATACAGGATACCGTTTTACTCTTTATTCCATTATCAATTTATATCCATAATTTGAAGTAGGGATATCCATAATTCGAAATATTGATATCCATAAATCAGGGTGAATATTTGATATTCATATTTCTAATTATCAACATCAGCATGACCTGTTCAACATAATTGTGAAGTATCATGAAAATATTCCAAAGGGTAATCAAGTTATGAAGCAGACATGAAATCACACCTAAAACCATCAAGGGAAAATAACTCAAAAAGTAAGAAAGCAAGATTTGTCATTCTTGTTCATGACACATCATCATGACCTGTTCTACATATCTGTGAAGTATCATGAAAATATTTCAAAAGGTATTTGAATAATAGATATCCATAATTATGTCCCCCCACCAAAGGTGAGGGGGGACATATTGTTTTCAGTGCGGATCCCGGGCGTCGGCGTCGGCGTCAGCCTCGGCGTGACAGATTTCTTGCGTGCGCGATATCTCTTGAACCAATTGATGGAATTTCACCAAACTTGCATGGATCCATCATTGGGACAAGTTTAAGAGCTGATTAGATTTTGGTGACCTTGACCTCATTTTCAAGGTCACTGGAGGACTTAGATGACAATTTCATGTACCCACTTTGTGTGCGTGATATCTCTTGAACCAATAGATGGAATTTCACCAAACTTGCATTGTTACATCATAGGGACAAGTTTAAGAACTGATTAGATTTTGGTGACCTTGACCTCATTTTCAAGGTCACGGGAGGAGTTATATGACAATTTCATGTACCCATGTTATCTCCTTAACCAATGGATGGAATTTCACTAAACTTGCATAGATACATTATTGGGACAAGTTTAAGAGCTCATTAGATTTTGATGACCTTGACCCTATTTTCAAGGTCACTGGAGGACTTAGATGAGAATTTCTTGTACCCACTACATCTCCTGAACAAATCGATAGAATTTCATCAAACTTGCATGGATACATCATTAGGGCAAGTTTAAGAGCTAATTAGATTTTGATGACCTTGACCTCATTTTCAAGGTCACTGAAGGACTTAGGTGACAATTTCTTGAACCCACTATATCTCCTGAACCAATGGATGGAATTTTGTCAAACTTGCATGGATACATCATTAGGGCAAGTTTAAGAGCTAATTAGATTTTGATGACCTTGACCTAATTTTCAAGGTCACTGAAGGACTTAGATGACAATTTCTTGTACCCACTATATCTCCTGAACCAATGGATGGAATTTCACCAAAACTTGCGTGGATACATCATTGAGACATGTTTGAAAGCTGATTAGATTTTGATGACCTTGACCTCATTTTCAAGGTCACTAAAGGACTGAGATGACAATTTCCTATTACCACAATATCTCATGTGCCAATGGATGGAATTTCACCAAACTTGCTTGGATACATCACTGGGACTAGCTTAAGAGCTAACTAGATTATGATGACCTTGACCTCATTTTCAAGGTCACTGAAGGACTTAGATGAGAATTTCTTGTACCCACTTTATCTCCTGAGCCAATGGATGAAATTTCACCAAACTTGCATGGATACATCATTGGGACATGTTTAAAAACTCATTAGATTTTGATGACCTTGACCTCATTTTCAAGGTCACTGGAGGACTGGGGTGACAATTTCCTATTACCACAATACCTCATGAGCCAATGGATGGAATTTCACCAAACTTGCTTGGATACATCTCTGGGACTAGCTTAAGAGCTGATTTAGATTTTGGCAACCTTGACCTCATTTTCAAGGTCATTGGAGGACTTAGCTGGCAATTTCTTGTACCCATAATATCTCATGAACCAATAGATGGAATTTCACCAAACTTGTATGAATACATCACTGGGACTAGCTTAAGAGCTGATCAGATTCTGGTGACCTTGACCTCATTTTCAAGGTCATAGGAGGACTTCATTACAGGGGATGGAAAATGGGCTGGTGGGGGGACATCAGTTTTTCTCTGAAAAACATTTCTAGTTTGAATATAGGATACTGTTTTACTCTTTATTCCATTGTTAATTTATATCCATAATATGAAGTAGGGATATCCATAATTCGAATTATTGATATCCATAAATCAGGGTGAATATTCGATATTCATAATTCTAAAATTTTATCAACATCAACATGAACTGTTCAACATAATTGTGAAGTATCATGAAAATATTCCAAAGGGTAATCAAGTTATAGAGCGGACACGAAATCACACCTAAAACCATCAAGGGGAAATAAGTAAGAGTTGTCATTCTTGTACGTGACACATAGTTATGACCTGTTATACATATCTGTGAAGTATCATGAAAATATTTCAAAAGGTATTCAAGTTATAGAGCGGACACGAAATCACAACTAAAACCATCAAGGGGAAATAACTCAAAAAGTAAGAAAGCAAGAGTTGTCATTCTTGTGCATGACACATGGTCATGACCTGCACTACATATCTGTGAAGTATCATGAAAATATTCCAAAGGGTATTCAAGTTACAGAGTGGACACAAATCTGCCAAAAATTCACCAAAGGGGAGATAACTAAAAAATTACAAAAGCAAGAGTTACCATTCGTGCATGCGACACATTGCCATGACATGTTCTACATAACTGTGAAGTATCATGAAAATATTGCAAAGGGTATTCAAGATATGGAGTGGACAAGAAAATGTTTACGGACAGACGGACGGATGGACACCAGGCTCATCACTATATCCCCCAAAACTTTCGGTCTTGGGATAAAAATAAATAAAATTTTGTGGTTTGACTTATATTGCCATGCACTGGACCAAAATTTCTTATATACAGTAGAACTTCAATGGCTCGAACCCTGATGGCTCGTTAACCCTGCCTGGCTGGAACTCTTTCCTTGGTCTCTAGAGGTCAATTTATACAGAATTTTACCCTGGATGGCTGGAACTAATTTTCGTGGTCCCAAGCCTGTTTGAGCCAACAAAGTTCTACTGTAATGAAGAAGTTCTGTAACTGTTACATTAGGTCATGCAGACTCTTACTGGAAGAAAAGTTTGAAACAATAATTTAACAAAATAATAGAAAGTGCACTGCAAACTTTAATATAAGACAAAAATTCCAAGCCTTTGCTAAGAGCCAAAAGAAATTTCATGTACATTCATAGAACAATCATTTTAGGATCATGAGAGTTGGGTACTCTGTGCCAGACCTACCAATACAGTAATGACCCTAAATTTTCAGTCACCAGAAAGTTGGACAATCATTGTTTGAAAATTCTTAGAATTTCAAAGTGGGTTTTACACACATTAATGCATCCAAATGATGCTTAGTGAATGGCAAACCTTGTAGACCATGATCAAACTGCTCCTTCAGGAGCATTTTGATCTGGGTCTACAATGTTTGCTCAGGGAGCAGTTTGATCATGGTCTACAAGGTTTGCTCAGACCTGTCTGTCTGAATATTTAGGGTCATTATGGTAATTTGATTTCGTGAAAGTGTCATACTTAAGACTACTTTATTTCGTTCTGGAACATGTTGTTAACTCTTTAAGCACCAAAAAAGCAGACGACAAAATTTACGTCTGCAAAAATTAAAAAAATGCCTTGTTCAAGACATTTCATATTGAGAATTCAAAGACTAGAGGACAAATAGTGTAGATCTCGATGAGGCGGCTCATAATGAGCCGCCTCATCATGATCTACGCTGTTTGCATATTCTGCTATTTTGGTCTCTAGTGCTTAAAGAGGTAATGGCGGTGAGTGTAAAAAATCTGTACTAGAGGTGTTAAATCTCAGACAGTTTAGAGAGTTGTTTCTCTTTAAATGGCAGTTCATGATGTGAAGGTGATAAAATGTCCACTCCCTTCGGTTTAATAGTTTTGCTGACAGTATCTGAGAAACAACAGAACAGTTAGGTGTTTTTATAAGTGTACTTGACCACTACTAATAGCTTATTGTTCCTGGAATTCAATATACTGAACCTAAAAAATAACACACCCCTTTTATCATGTCTCTATATTGTTTGAATATACATATTTTCTATTTGTTAATCTGTATTTTGTGAGGCCTAGGTATGACATACGAAACATACATGAAAATTAATCCAAATTCAGGCATGCAAGAAAACTTTCCTAAGTTTTCCTTTAAGTTTGTGATTTTGCTTTTTGAGGATGCATATCTTGGCATCTTGTTCACACTTCACTTATTCATTCAATTTGATGAAACTTAAGTTTAATGTCATTCAAAGCATCAGATATTGTACTCTAAAAATATATATTTGTTCTTGATTTGAAGAGCTGGTTTTAGATTCTGAAGTTTGCAAAACAAGTGGTGCATTCTTTCTGAGGGTCAGTATACATGTATTTTTCTGAGTGGTGTTTGGTAATGGAAAACAAAACAAAACCTGAGGCCCAGCTGGCTTCCCTGCTTTCCAAATGCTATGTCAACAGGAGCAGGAAGCCGTTTGCAATATATATATGAGCAGCGACACGGGAAAACCACCAAAGTGGTTGTGCGCCCAGCTCAGACTCGATAAGCCTGGGCATCCACAAAGTCTGATCAGAGTCTTTGTTAATGGCTTAAAGGGTAGCTAAGAGTCTCAGCTACCCCCATGCGGACAGCGAAGACTCTGATCAGACTTTGTTGATTTTGTTGTGTCGCAGCTTATATTTCAAATTTTTTTAAATTAAATGTACCTTGGGTTTTAAAAATCTCTTGATACACTTCTAGCTTGTTTGCCAGTAACACCTGTAAGCCTTAAAAGTATACATGTATTTAGGTGGAAAAAGAAGAAAAAATACAAACAAACAATTACATGTAAACAAAACAAACAAACATAAAAAACAAAATACCAACAAGAAAAAAATATAGAAATTTTGAATCAGTGTGTGTGATAATTTCATTCAATAAGATTTAAACTTTAAAGCACCAAAAAAAAAAAAAAAAGAAAAAAAGAATGGACAACAATGTTTACAACTGCAAAAATTTTAGAAAATGTTTCCTCCAAGTTGTATCATATTAAGAATTCATAGACCAGAGGGCAAATAATGTCGATCCAGATAAGGTGGCTCATTGTGAGTTGCTTTGACTGTATTCTATCCTGTTTGCAAATTCAACTCTTTTTATATTTGATGCTTTAAGTGTTAACTCTTAAAGCGCCAAAAATGCGGACAACAAAATTTACGTCTGCAAAAACAAAAAAAAATGCCTTGTCCAAGGCATTTGATATTGAGAATTCAAAGACTAGAGGGCAAACAGTGTAGATCTAGATGAGGCGGCTCATTATGAGCCACTTCATCAGGATCTTTGCTGTTTGCAAATTCTGCTAATAAGCGTCACTGGTGCTTAAAGTGTTAAATGATTTCATTGCTTCTTTCTCTGCAGGAGTCTGTGATGAACCATCTAATCCTTGACCGAGTGACGGAGATTGTCTTGAGGGATCGAAGGTCAGCGTTAGCAAAAGAAGCTCTAGAACTGACGTCATACATTAAACAAAATCAAGACATCACCCATACACTAGTTAATATATGTCAAAGGTAATATTTTATTTAGATTCATTTAATCATAAAAGTATAGGGTCAAAAGCAGCATTCAGGTTTACCTATATGGTGAACATGTAAAATTTACAGGTGAACCATTGAAGTTAACAGGTATACCTATACACTTTAGATACTCCTGTATTCACAGTATCCGAACGCACTGTACCATCTCCTCCGGTTTTCATAGCGTTGAATCAAGAGTACAAAATTTGCTTATAACCAGTAGTCGGAAATCATTATGTTTTGAGATTTTATCCGGAATCTGCTACGTCATTTATAGTTATTCAGCTCCGTAAATGTAAAGAGGTAAGTTTAATATAATTTTCTCTTCAGTCTTTTACTTTATTGCCCTGTACAATGCCGTTTATGGGTGAATAGTAAATGGTACAGTATTCAAATCGCCCTTGGCATGATTCTAAAACCATTCTGAGCCTTTTCTTACATGTTTTATAAAAAATCTTTAAGATAAACGAAAGGCGTTATCAATCTACAGTGGGTTTGTTTTGATAGCAGGCTGCCCTTCTCTCACAATTACACGTAAATACAGGTAAATAACATGGCTTTACGCGTAATGCCAGGAATGCGGAGTATTGGCACCTCCATTTACAGGCTGTTACGTGAATGCCTAAAAATAAAGAACAGGAGGATAACTGAAGATCTGATTATTGACCACGTAGATAATTACATGTAACTACATGTATTTTCATGTAACTACATGTAGAACTTCCTTTAATGCGTAAACTTTTACGCATTCACAAAGTCCTCATAAAACTGCCTTTGAAACTTAAACGATACTTTTACGCGTAATATCATGTAGCTACATGTATTAATCTACGTATTCATAATTTTACACGTAAACTTTAACATGTACCTTTCTACCATGGTTTTACGCGTAGAAAATGACATGTAGGTATACAGTGTCCTGAAGTTACACGTAAAATTATCAATGCGTAAACTTTTACGCATATAAATTTTACACGTAAAATTTTGGAAAATTTTACGGGCGAAATTCCTGGCCTGCTGATGTAGCGGTTCTGGGTCCGAGACCTGCTGAGGGTGAAAATCTTTCCAACTGTAGCAGGTTACGTTGCACACAGCCTTTCATTATCACCCTCCTATCATCCTGATATGACTGAAATGCTGTTGACAAGGATGTAAATTTGCAAGTCATCTACCAGTTATCCACTAGGTAAAATTCTTCTTGTAATAAAGATGCCAAAGAATAGACATAATTGATATTTCTGCCAATGCCAGGAAAATTACATGAAATGGTGTTGATAGCTGCATGTAACAGTAAAATAAAGGTATAAAAGAACACTGGTTTTTGGTCAATCTGATTCATTCAAGCCATAACAAATGCCTCAAGGGCATTGCATTTTACATAAGTGGGGTTTTGGGGGTTGGGGGGGGGGGGGGGGGGGGGAAAGCTCTATAGAGCCTAAATTAAAATTTATCAGCCACTCATGCCAAAATACCTCTAATAAACAGTACTATGGTGAACAGATATACATTCAGTGGAAGTAACTCTCCTATTTTGGCCTCCCTTCTCAGTAGGGGAGGGGATCAACTCTTGAAGGAAAGAATTTGCTCCTCTAGGAGCAAATTTGTTTCTTTAAGAGTATACCCCATTTCAAAGAACTACCACATCCAGTGAAGTAAACAAGAATTCATGCAAGTTAATATCAAATTATTTTCAGAAAAGGGGCAGGGAACGTTTATTAGAGCAGGGGTGTTTATTATGATTAATATGGTATTTTCGAATGTGTGGTAATAAATCGGCTCCATCCACAGGACATGTTGTAGAGAAATTAGTATAACCCTCTTACCAATCCCATTTTGAAGAAATGTGTTTGTGATTTGGTTGTTTTCAAGGAAGCAACATTGTCTCATGTTGAAAATATACATAAATCTGCATGTCCTATCAGTCTTCATTCCAGAGCTCTGCTAGCCTTTCAGTTCTTGTGAATGCAAAGTATATGGGCTGAATTATGTGCTCAGTGATGTCATGCACAAGTTGACATGTTTCAGCTTCTGACTGAGATTAAAGCTTTTGAAACAAATTTTAATCATTACAATATCATTCCATCTACTCACTCTGATAACTCTGTATCCAGTACTGTACTAAGCTCCAAATCATTATATTTTCATTTTTACATCTCTACACATGAACATGACTTCAAAATTTGAAATGCAAGATTGTATCTTTCCCTCTCATTTCGGTTACTAGAAATACCGGAATACACTTAATTACCGGAATATACCAAAATACACCGGAAAATACCGGAATCTACCAGAATATACCAAAATACACATATTTGTTTACCGAAATACACTTTTTTTTGACCGGAATATAAGTAATTTCATTTAAAATATGTCATTTAATATTTGCTGCATGTAATTGCTGGCAAGTAACTAACCCCTACAAAGACCCAAACCAGCTTGCAATCTGCACAAAACCAGCTTGCAATCTGCACAGTGATACCTGTCCATTGCCCATACTTTGGTCCATTTAGACTCACTAGCAATAAAAAAAATGCTAATACTTCTATGGAAATGGTACTTATTTCATTTATTCTTGCAATATTTAAGTTTATTTTGAAATTATAAATGTATAATTTGGTGTATTCCGGTATATTCCGGTAATAATGTAGATTCCGGTAATTCTAGTAACCCCTCTCATTTAGCTGGTACCCTCATAAAAAGTCATTTCCTCATAAAACTGTATTACAAAGTGGAACCAGGAAGTTTCAAGTTACACACACAGAAGATTAAGTTCTCAGTTTTATATGATTTTACGTGAAGAAATGTTCTAAGTCCTCAGATAATTTGTTTTACAGGCTTTGTTTTGAAAAAGTTAGATTTCTACAGGTTTTGCCAGGTGTATTTTTCTAAAGATCAACTTTTACATGTAACTACATGCAAAATTTTACGTGCTGCTCCTGGCTTTCTGAAGCAGTACATACTTTTATGCGTAGTTACATGTCTTTACGTGGCAAGATGCAGTTTAACACGTAATTACGCTTTATTTTTCACGTAATGATGCGTAAACTGAAGTTTTACATGTAATTCTGAGGGAAGGGTGATAGCAAGGTTTTGCACGACACAAACTCGTGTTAAATTAGGTGTTCGGAATAAAATTTCTGTGACGGCCATGAGGTTTTCATTGTACAGGGCAATATAGTTAAAGACCGAAGAGCAAATTATATTAAACTTACCTCTTTACACTTTCGGAGCTGAATAACTATAAATGACGCAGCAGATTGCGGATAAAATCTCAAAACAGAGTGATTTCCGACTACTGGTTATAAGCCAATTCTGTACTCGCGATTCAACGCTATGAAAACCGGAAGAGATGGTACAGTGCATTTGGACACTGTGGTATTAGGCATTTACAGTGTTCCAGTAAATTTTTTGGTGCACCTGTAATTTATTTTGAAAGGATTACCTGAATATTAGAAGGTGTGCCTGTATTTTATTATGATAGATTTACCTGTAAATTTATAGGTGCACCTACATTTTATTTTAACAGGTTTACCTGTAAATGTATAGGTGCACCTGTATTTGATTAATGACAAGTTTACCTGTAAATTTATAGGTCCACCTGTATTTTCAATATGGAAAATAGGTGCATCTATATTTTTGACAGGTTTACCTGTGTTATATATTTTCGGGTGTACCCTTAAATTTGCAGGTAATAATACAGCGGTGCTTATAATTTGGACCAATTTGGTACACCATATACTATTGGAAGATAAATGGACTGGTCTATTACTGCAGAGCAGGGCTTAACAAACTGCAAGATGCCATTTTGGTCTGACATTTGGCATGTAATTGGGCAATCATGGTGACATATTCGGAAATTGCCGAATCTTTGCTATTTCCGTATCGATCAGACATATGGAAATGGTCTTTTGGTAATGTCCATAACAGTCAGTCAGTCTGGGTCTTCACCCCTTTTCCTTCATTCTGTCAGTTATAGTTTTAATCCTTGAAGCACTAAGAAAATGCAGACCACAAAATCTACCTCTGCATTCGCCCAGTCTGATCAGAGCCTTCGCTGTCCGCATGGAAGTAGCTTAGACCCTTAGCTACCCTGTTAGTGTTTGGCGAAGAGTCTTATTGGACTGGGCAGATGCCCAGGCTGAATTGAGTCTGCGATGGGCGTACAACCACTTTGTTTGTTTTCTCTTGTTGCGGCTCATATGAAGTTTTATTAATTCTGTGTAGAAATATCCATATTTTAATTATCAGGGCCAGTAATATAACAGCACATCTTCTCTTTGAAGCAGAATTATTATGCCAGCATAAATCCGTTTTAATGTCATGTATTTTGGCACCTATTGAGTGGGTTGTAAGAGTCACTAGAAAATAACCATAAAGATTAAAAAAAACAAGAGCTGTCACCAGACAGAATAGCTTACCTGAACCGGTACTTGCCCATCATTAATACAAAATTTTAAGAATGTGATCTTGACCTTCAAGGTCAATTAGGAAGGTGATGCTGCTCTTATGTAAAATTCTGGAGCAGTATCTGTCATCCAGGCACTGTGAAACTACAAACCTTTAGCAGTGACCTTGACCAAAGCTCAATGAAAGAGGTGGGGTTGGTACTGTGTCAAATTCTGGATCAACATGTAACAGAATTCTAAGAATCAGCTGAATCCATCTACAAACTATGAAAACACTTAATGTGCCTTTACGAACTTTAACAAAAAAATTTTAACAAAACATTTATAAGGCCATGACAAGGGATGGGGATGGTGCTGAATAAAATTTCGGACCAATTTCCATCAATTCAAATTGAACAAAGAGTTAAAAAACTATGAGATCTTTAAAACCTAAACAGAAAACTTTAACATTTTGCTAATGCCAGTGCCAATGCCTAACTGATGCAGAGGTATAGTAGTGCAATAGCTCTTCCGGGGAGCTTAAAATGATTAGTACCTTACTTGACAATTACTGTCAGTGACCCATCTTTTAGGGTGTTTTGTTTGAAAACCCAAGAAATATAACATCTCAATTCAAGAGTTTTTATTACTCCTAGTATTTCTTTTAACAACACCTGATCCTGTTTTCTGTCTATTGCTGAAATGCGGTGAAATTCTACAATGATTATTGGCAACAATTGTACAGTAGGTACATACAGACAAGCATTACAATATGAATGTGCCTCATTGCTTTTACATTTGAAACACATCCAAGCTTTAATGTTTTTATTACTTTTTTATTAGCTCACCTGAGCCAGCGGCTCCGGGGGAGCTTATAGGATGGTAAGGCTCCGTCGTCCGTCGTCGTCCGTCCGTCGTCCGTCGTCCGTCCGTCGTCCGTCCGTCCGTCAACAATTTCAAACGACTTCTCCTCTGAAACCGCTGGGCCAATTGTAACCAAATTTCATATGTGGCCTCCAGAGGAAGGGGGAACGAAAAGTTGTTCAAACGGTCCTGGTCACATGACCAATATGGCCGCCATGCCCATATATGGTAAAAACCTAAAAAAATCTTCTTCTCCAGAACCAGTAGGCGGATGGCCTTGAAACTTGGTATGTAGCATTGGGTGTGCAAGTACTACTAAGTTTGTTCAAATTATGACCTTGGATTGACCTTGACCTTTTTTACGGTAAGGTCAAATTTGCTTCCTTGTGCTTTTATATGGCAAAATGCTAGAACATAAGGTATCTTGAAAACTGTTGAAGATTTTAGGCTAAAAATTGGTATCTACAATCATCTTAATGATTACATGAAGATATAGGAGTACGAGAGGTCAAGGTCATGTTTTGACCTTTGACCCAGAACTCTGATATTTTGACAATTTCAAACAATCTTCTCAAAAGTTATTTGGCCAATTGGAACCAAATTTCATATAGAGCCTCCAGGGTTTGAGGGAACAAAAATGTATTCATACGGTCCAGGTCACATGACCAACATGGCGGCCACGCCCATATAGGGCGAAAACCTTTAAAAATCTTCTTCTCCAGAACCAGTTGACCGTTGGCCTTGAAACTTGGTATGTAGCATCGAGTGCTCAAGTACTATCAAGATTGTTCAAATGAAGACCTTGGGTTGACCTTGACCTTATTCACGGCAAGGTCAAATATGGGAAAATGCTATAACATAAGATTTCTTGAAAAGTTTTGAATATTAAGGCCTAAAAATTGGAGTATGCAGTCATCTTAATGAGTACATGAAGATTCATAAGTACAAAAGGTCAAGGTCATTCGTTGACCTTTGACCCAGAACTCTCATATTTTGACAATTTCAAACAATCTCCTCAAAAACCACTGGGGGAATTGTAACCAAATTTCATATAGAGCCTCCAGTGCTAGAGGGAACAAAAATTAATTCAAACGGTCCAGGTCACATGACCAACATGGCTGCCATGCCCATATATGGTAAAAACCTTTAAAAATCTTCTTCTCCAGAACCATTTGACAGATGGCCTTTAAACTTGGTATGTAGAATTGGGTATTCCAGTTCTATCAAGATTGTTTAAAATGTTGACCTTGGGTTGACCTTGGCCATTTTACAGCAAGGTCAAATATGGAAAAATGCTGGAACATAAGATTCCATGGAAAGTTTTGAAGATTTAGGCCTAACAATTGGATAATAGTCATCTAAATGAGTACATGAAGATTTGTGAGTACAAATGGTCAAAGTTGTTCCTTAACATTTTGACCCAGAATTCTCATGGTTTGACTATTTCAAACTTCTTCTTAAAAGCCACTGAGCAAATTGTAAACACATTTCATAAACAGCCTTCAGGGGTTGCGGGAAGGAAAATTTCTTCAAATGGTCTGGGTCACATGACCAACATGGCGGCCATGCCCATATATGGTAAAACCTTTAAAAAATCTTCTTCTCCAAACAATCTCCTCAAAAACCACTGGGCATATTGTAACCAAATTTCATATAGAGCCTCCAGGGCTAGAGGGAACAAAAATTAATTCAAACGGTCCAGGTCACATGACCAACATGGCTGCCATGCCCATATATGGTAAAAACCTTTAAAAATCTTCTTCTCCAGAACCATTTGACAGATGGCCTTTAAACTTGATATGTAGCATTGGGTACTCCAGTACTATCAAGATTATTCAAATTATGACCTTGGGTTGACCTTGACCTTTTTTATGGCAAGGTCAAATATGGGAAAATGCTGGAACATAAGATTTCATGGGAAGTTTTGAAGATTTAGGCCTAAAAATTGGTATATACGGTCATCTTAATGAGGTCATGAAGAATTATGAGTACAAGAGGTCAAGGTCATTCTTTGACCTTTAACTCAGATCTCTCATATTTTGACATTTTCAAACATTTCCTCAAAAGGCAAAGAGCCAATTGTTAACACATTTCATATAGAGCCTCCAGAGCTTGATTGAACAAAAATTTGTTCAAATGGTCCAGGTCACATGACCAACATGGCCGCCATACCCATTTATGGTATAAACCTTTTATATTTTTCTTCTCCAGAACCAATACACCAATAGCCTGTAAACTTGGTTAAGTAGCATGGAGTACTAGAGTCCTACAAAGACTGTTCAAATGATGACCTTGGGTTTACCTTGACCATTTTAGCGGCATGGTCAAATATGGGAAAATGCTAGAACATAAGATTTCATGGATAGGTTTGAGGATTTTGGCCTAAAAATGCTATGTATCCTTGTCTTAATGTGTACATGATGATTTATGAGTACAAGAAGTCATGGTCATTCTTTCACTTTTGACCCATAACTCATATTTGGGCAATTTCAGACATAAGAAAAAGCCACTTTGCCAATTGCGCAGGTGAGCGATTCAGGGCCTCATGGCCCTCTTGTATTTATTTATGTTCCCTGAACTATGTATACTTTTCGGAAAGCAATGAAAAGCAGCTGTCACTGATTTTAATGATTGTATATTGGCAGCACTTGATTTTCAGATAATTTAAAAGCAATTTAAAATCTTACAATTTCAGTTTAATTTAAGTATTGCCAATATTTAAAGTGGATATAAAAATTGCTTTGCAACTGACCAATAAAAAATATCAGAAATTATGGTCATAAAAATTTGAAAATACAATAGAACTAATCAGTGGCTTGAAAGCTGTTGGCTTGTTGTCCCTGCCTGGCTAAAGAACTCATTCCTGGGTCCCTAGAGGTCAGTTTAAATAGAAACTAGCCCTAGATGGCTGGAACTACTTTTGGCTGGAACTAATATTCAGGGTCCAAAACCTGTTCAGAACAATTGAAGTTCTACTGTATAATTATCATCTAAGACATGATAATCAAAGAATTGCACACATCTTTTATTATCAAATGCAGTATTGAAGAGAAACCATCAAAGACCTAAAATGGAAATTATTTAACTCTTTAAGCACCAGAGATGAAAATAGCTCTATTTGGAAACAGAGTAGATCCTGATGAGGCGGCTCACAATGAACCGCCTCATCAAGATCTACACTGTTTGCCCTCTAGTCTTTGAATTCTCAATATGAAATGTATTGGTCGAGGCATTTTTTTAAATTTTGCAGACGTAAATTTTGTCGTCTGCTTTTTGGTGCTAAAAAAGTTAATGCTTCTTTCTCCTTCAGTGCTCAGAATTTCTGTTCAGTGAATGGTTAACTGAAGTATTATATTTTACACATTTGAGATGGACGTTTGCATTATTTATAACAGAAATTATTTGGGTATAGAATGGGTGTCTTGTTATGGGAACAAGTGGCCAACTATCTGTTTTGAGGGTAATTTATTGCGTCATTTCACAGTAAAGCAAAATTAGTTACAGATCTGTTTTTTTTTTTCTGCTATAAATCTTGGGACAGAGGAGACAGAAGTTTCCATGGAAATGGTATAGACCCAGATCACACTGCTCCTCCACGACTCTGAAAGTGAGACAGATAGGGACAGATAGGACTTTGCAAACAGCGCATACCCAGATCAGACTGCTCCTAGAGGAGCAGTCTGATCTGGGTATACACTGTTTGCCATTCCACCTGATTTTGTTTGCGGCTGCATTTACTGCATTGTTCAACCATACCAATCCACTTTTAGGACAATTATGGTAATTTTTTAGGCTTCCCAATTTTAAGAATTTTACGGTATTTGTCAATCCACCTGTATATTTGATCTCATTATGAAATAAAATTTATAAATCAGTTTGGTCATTTTTAGACGGATTACAGTGAATGGTTCGGGTGTCATTGTTTTTCGAGTAATTACGGCACATTATTTCTAGATCTATTTAATCATATTAATCAGAGTTTCCAACTGGGAACACTTATCTCATGTAATGAATTTCCAAAAGATGTTTGATTTCTGATTAAAGTCAGAAAAAAAGAGGAATCTGTCTGCAGCAAAAAATGAGATGTCGGCTGCAATAATATTGATTTAAATTGGGAAAGTTTCTCATCTCACCTGATCAAGCCCCTCTCAAACTTGGCTATGTGTGAAGGTATTTAATGCAGCTGTGTGTACCACTAGACTAGCAACAATGTTATATGTAGGATGGATATGTTTTTGACAGATTGGTTATGTGTAAAAGTGTATAATGCAGCTGAGTGTACCATTAGCAACAGTGTTATATATAGGCTGGATATGTTTTGCCAGATTTGCTATGTCTTAAAGTGTATAATGCAGCTGAGTGTACTACTAAATTGTATAATGTGGCTAACTACCATGTTAGGCAGGTTATGCTTAAAGCCCCTTGCTGAAGATCAGCAAGATTTGTATTAAGTAGGTGTTAATAAGTTTTTCTACACAATCCGATTCCACATTAATTAAACCTTTAGCTGGAAGCCAGCATGATTTGTAGCAAATAAGAAACTTTATGCAAGACATATTAACATTGATATGCCTTCTACCAGTGGTCAATCTGGATGCTAATGAAAAACAGAGCCAAATGATTTTATTTTGCCATCATTTTCCTTTAGGCTGTAGTTTGAATCTCAGTTCCAAAAAGAGAAAGGGGTTAAAAAATATTCCCAGTAAGACTGCCAATCGGTATTCAGTGCAGACTCTGCACATAACAGACAGAAAGAAAAAGGAAAAACAACTAAAAAAAAAGTTACTGTACTGAAACTTGACAGACACCCAAACTAACATTAGTTTTGACAGCATTGGATTCTGAGTCTACCTGAAGTTTATGATATGTGTAATTGAATGAAAATATCACATATAATTTCTTAGTGCCAGCTTTAGGTACATGTACAAAGACCTTTCTTGCAACTACAATTAATTAAACTATTAAACTACAACTAACTAATTAAAACATCTTTTTCTATTCGCATGTCCAGCATCATTCAGGTTAAAACAGATTACCAAAGCATGGTAGGATGCTATTTAATTCCTTACAGACTCACAGACACTTGAAAAGACAGGTTTCACCCTCCCCCCCCCCCCCCCCCCCACCAAAAAAAAAAAAATAAATAGAAAGATAAATAAATAAAAAGACTAATGAAAAGCTGATATCTTTTTGGGATGACCTGTTGTTTTAACATATATTTATGTACACTTGAATTGTTTCTGTGTCAGCTACTTGGAGCCTATTTTACATATTGTACAGTTTATGGAGCTCTTTAGATGTAAATGGCACATTCAAAACTAATTAGCTCAATATTGCAAGTCGCAAAACAGCGACTGGAAAGTTTGATATTAGTAATCGTTTGAGGAGAGTGGACACTGTCACATATTATGCAGTATATAACAAAGACAGTCAACAACATCTTACTTCAATTTGCCATTTTCGGCATTTTTTTTTTTGGCAAAAAGCATTACATGTACTGCTGTTTGAGTCCATGTGGCATACACATGTAGGAAATTTCTTTGATGTTAATAAGAACTACCAACTTAATTAACTATAGATAATGATCACAGTGGCACAACCACTTCACATCTATTAGCCAGAAAATGGGGTGGAACAATTGACCACTTTCAGCAAGGGCCTTTAAGCAGATCAGCCTGTCTATTTTGGGATTAATTTTAGAGAAACTGGCCATAATTTTGACCAATAAATATACCTAGAGGAAAAAGAAAGTATACACTTTTAGAACGCCAATATTTGTCATTTTTTTTCAATGTGCAAGACTGAAATTCAAACTGAAAGATATTTTTGCTTTAGGTACAGTGATGAGGTATATAGTAAAAATTTTCAAATGAAATGCTTGACTAGCGACATTGTAAATATATGTCGATTTTGCTTTTTTATGGATGTGTATCTATATTTTGACAAAAAGATTTTGCTGTCAATCAATATTTAAACTTTTACTGGTTGTTTAAAACAATTAAGCCACAAAGATTGCAATGGCAAAGTATTTTACATTACTGCATTGTTAAACCAAGCTGGTCCATTTTTAGGGAAATCACGGTAATTATTTTAGGTGTCCCAATTTTTTAAAAAAATTTAAGGTAATACAACTAGTCTTAACTGCAAAACAAAACAAATAAAAAAAAAAAACAGAAATAATGCAAGTAAAAAAGTAGATAATGCATAAAGTGTTTTAAATCTGCTTCTCATTTCAAAACTCATAAACCCCAAATTTAACTTAACGGAAAACAGTAAACAAATTAACTGTACAGCTTTATTGCATTATAATTTGTAAGATTAACTCCTAAATATCGTAAATTGCTGCCCCCCTTGGTTTGGCTTTCAGCAATTTGCTTGAGGTTTCTTTTTATTTCAGTTTCATTGCCAAAAAAATGTTGAATTAATTATTTTGTACTTTGTTTTAGCATACCTGTAATAATTGTTGTAGCTGTTTCAATCTGCCTGTTGGAAACCAGGTGCAGTTGGTGCAGACATACTGGAAAATGCATATAATTATGCACAATGGGACAAAAGCAGGTTCTGCAACTCAACAGCTCATTTACAGTAGTTTCAGTCTATGAGAGAGACGCCGTAGTTGAGTGGTTAGAGACACTTGGTAATGGTACAGAAGGTCCTGAGTTTGAATCCTGGCTTTGGTCAACTCCTGGCTGGAAATTGTAAATCTTTCAGTAAACTTGGCTTGAATGACTTTAAGATTCTCAAAATGCTTAAATTTCATATCTTTTGTTGATATTCGAATGTCATATGCTCATACTTCACCTGCACAACAGAGCTCTAGATAAGAAGGAGTATTTGGTGATAATGAGGGATAATTTTCCTTAATTCTGCTTAAAAACATATGTTGTGACCCCTCATCTGAACCGTCTCATTGAGACGGTTCAGATGAGGGGTCACAACATATGGTTTCAATGACAAATAACAAAAATTATCCCTTATTATCATCAAATACTCCCTCTTATCTAGAGCCCTGGCACAACAAAGGACAGGTCCAGGCTATCCTCTTCAGCAAAGTTGACTGTTTTTTTGGAATTCATCATTGGTCACCTGATATGACCACAATTCAGAAATTATAGATGCTCATAAAAGATTTTCAGTGACTAAAACGTCAGTGGTCTACTTTCTGAACTTTCAAAACAGTTCTAGGAAAACTTGGCTTCTCTGGGAAATAAATGCAGTGTATTTTATCAGCCCAGACACTCGGTCACTCAAGGTCTTTTGCCATGATGTCATCAGTGATCATATATCAGTCTTGAGATATTAAGCTGCCAAGGAAAGAAGATGTAAATAACTTTCAAAATTTAATGCACATCTATGATGTTACCATAATTGAGCTGCGACACGACAAAAAACAACTAAGTGGCATGTGTGCCCACCGAAGACGCAGATCAGCTCAGACATCCAGAGTCTTTGCTGTGTGGTTTAAGGGCAGCTAGGAGTCTAAGCTACCTCCATGCAGACAGCAAATACTCTGATCAGACTGGGCGAATGCCCAGGCTGATTTGAGTCTTTGCTGGGTGCACATGCCACTTTGTTGATTTTCCCGTGTCGTGGCTGAGATGAACTAGAATCTGCCTTGTATGATGACATTGCATGTCTTGGGATAATTCTGTTTCTGAAATTGCTCTGTAGTTCAGAACAATAAAATATTATGCCAGATTTGATATATTGGATCCAGTGACCTATGGCAGTTTACTATTATTTTGGAACAGAACATGTTATTCCTGCAGCTTTTGCAAGCAAAATGGAAATTATTGGGACTGAAATGCTTGGGGCAATGATGTAGATCTGAATGCTACATCTCGTGATCATGATAGGACACAAAAACAACTTTTTAGCTCACTTGTCAAGGTGAGCTTATAGTATAGCCTTGGTCCATCGTCTGGCATCGGCGTCGTAGGCGTCGACCACACTTTTAAACATCTTCTCAGAAACCACTGGGCCGATTGAAGCCAAATTTCATATGGAGCCTTAACAGGATGGGGGAATGAAAGTTTATATATTTGGCTTAGGTCACCTGACCAAGATAGCTGCCATGCCCATTTATGGTGAAAACCTTAAAAAATCTTCTTCTCCTGAACCACTGGGCTGATTGCCTTGAAACTTGGTATGTAGCATCTTGGACTATAGTGCTACAAAATTTATATAAATGGTGACTCTGGGTTGACCTTGACCTATTTTATGGCAAGGTCAACTTTGGTCTCTTAGGCTTTTGAATGGGAAAAGCTGAAAAGGTGCATTTTTAGCGCGCCTTTGCGAAGCAAAGGAGAGCTTATGCTATACCCCTGGCGTCGTAGTCCGAGTATGCGTTAGCTTTAGCGTTAGTGTCAGCGTCTCGTCGGCGTCCGTGATCAGGTTAACCAATGTTAACAATTGCGTTTAACTGGATGTTCAACTATATATCTTACAAACAACAGGAGCTACAATCATCATACTTGGTACATACATACATCCATATGACTGCAGCAGCTGCATCACACAATTATATGTCCTTGACCTATATGTTACGGTTGACTGACTTTGCTGTTTGGCACTGTTTTTAAGTCAAAATTTTCAGTTTTGATGATACCTTTGACACAAGAGACTTGATACTTGGTCGAATAGTATATCCCTATAATTGCAGCAGCTGCAAAGCTTCCATGCTGACTCCTGTGCCCTTGACCTTCGTTCATGGTCCAGTGATTTTTGCCTTATATTTCAAACACTGTTTGATGGATTAACATCATACCTGACATAGTGGATCAGTCTGACATCACAAATGACCTCATACTATTTATAGATCACTATGACCGCCCCCCTTCACCCCCCTTCATTCACCCACCATCATATCCACAAGTATGAGTAAGAATCCTTGTCCAGGGTAGGGTAAGAGGTCAATATCTAGGATGATCTTGATGTTAAAGTTTTGGTTAAATTTTAAGGCTTGTACCTCCAAACTCATTCGAGGTACCTGCTTTGTATTTTGTTAGGGCTTCCCTGGAGCATTGGGTTGCAGCAGCAGCATAGCATCCATGCAGACTCCTGTTTCCTTGACCTTTATTCATGGTTGAGTGATTTGGCCTTATACCTTTAACACTATTTGATAAAAATGCAATATGAATATGCATTTCTCTTGGAGCTCATAACTTCGATACCTTATATGTTACAATGTTCAGATGAAGTATGATACTTACCCAGACCAACATCTTTGACTTCATGGTAAAGTTCCTCTGGGTGGGGCCAGGGGTCAGGATGTATAACAGGTCATATTAAACACTTGCAAAATGGGAATAAAATCATAAGTCTGGTACCATTACTTGCCTTGGAGAGTTAGAAACTGGACATAATGATCACAGATGAAATAGTTTATAAGGACACCAGGCTTTGACAACTGGTTCAGGTTAGGGGTGAGAATATGGGGTGGGGCCAAAGGAAACATGAGAAGTCTGCAAAGGCTAAGGAGGTGTCATCAGACAGACTTAGTACTGGGTAAAGGTGGTGTGAAAACCCATACTAGGAACCACCCTTTGTCACCATGAGGCATTATAAGTTAGACTGAGTTGGTATCTCTCCGTCTGGTGCACGAGGACCCGACCCTCAATGTCCGCAAAGTGTCCAGATAGTGGCATACAAGTCGGCCCTGTATGCCAAAGGGAACAACTAACTTACTCTAGCTTCTGATGCAAACTTCATTTATGCACTAGCTACCACATTCACCCCTGGTTAACCATGTTAACAATATTTTGAGTCAAGATACATTGTAACTGTGAGAGTCAGGCACCATTAGGCGCGCTTCGTTGTCTTCTGACAACTCTTGTTCTGTTGCTGTTGTGCTCTGTGATATGGAAATGCAGTCATTGTCAACCCATATGAATACTAGAGGTCAAGGTCATTTAGTGACCTTGGCCAAAGGTCATTTGTCTGTTGTGTGTCAACATTTTTAAAGGACTTCTCCTCTGAAACTACTGGACCCATTTTAATTAAATTTTATATGCAATCTTCAGGCAAAGAGGGAAAGAAATTTTATATAATTGGTTCAGGTCACGTGACCAAGATGGCCACCATGCCCGTATATGGCAAAAACCTTAAAAAATCTTCTACTCCAGAACCACTGGGCAGATTGCCTTGAAACTTTGTATGTAGCATCTGGGACTCTATTCCTACAAACTGTATATAAATGATGACCTTGGGTTGACCTTGACCTGTTTTGCTACAAGTTTAAATTTGGTCTCTAACGCTTTTGAATAGGAAAAGCTAAAAAAGTGCATTTTTTATTACTATAGTGCTCTGTGATATGGAACTTAATCCCTAGGAATTCTAGAGGTCAAGGTCATTTAGTGACCTTGGCTGAAGGTCATTTGTCTGTAATGTGTCTACATTTTTAAAGGACTTCTCCTCTCAAACTACTGGGCCAATTTTAATTAAATTTCATATGCAGCCTTCAGGTAAAGCGGGGAAACAAAGGTTATATATTTGGTCCAGGTCACATGACCAAGATGGCAACCATGCCCATATATGGCAAAAACCTTAAGAAATCTTCTTCTCCAGAAACACTGGGCCAATTGCCTTGAAACTTGGTATGTAGCATCTGGGACTCTAGTACTACCTGAGTCCATTCAGCCTTAGTACTCTAGGGTAAGTTACTCTATTGCAAATTGTACAATATGGTCTAATGTCAAATGCATCTGAGATTTTATGCTTGTGGACGGCATTTCCATATCATAGACTTTAGAGTCTCATAGCAACTGGAAAATGCACTTTTTCTGCTTTTCCCATTCAAAAATTCATTTTTTTTTACTTTTCCTTACAGCTCCTCCTTTAAAATACATTTATGTAGTCACTTTAAAAGGGCACTATTATTTCAAGGTCCTTATTTTTTAGACCACAACAACTTGTTATTTTATAGAAGTGACCGTGGTGGAACAGTTTACACACTCACCATCCAATCCTAAAGACTTGCAGCCTTTTTATTAGCCTACCTGAGCCGAAAACTTACACTTCGGCCGGTTGACCTGAGCATATACTGATAGGTGAGCGATCGTTGCCCTTGGGCGACTTGTTTAATATTTCGAAGCAAAAACAGAAAATTTTATGTTGTTTGAGCTTGGTAGAATTGACTGAAAGCTCACTTCATATATAATTTCATAACCAGGTTTTTGGCTTATCAGAATCAGTCACATCCAGTTTTACTGGAAATCTAAACTTTCATACAGTTGGCAGGTTCAGAGCTGGGTATCATGTTATGAAATTTCCTACAGTCAACTATGTTGGTGTCAAACTTACAAAATTTCATTACACCTATAGGATTAAATTCATTTTTTTTTTTCATTTTGTAAATTGTAAATTGAATATCAATATCATTGGGCATATCAATGGATTGTACAATCTACCAAAATGCTCACAGTTTGGTGTCTTAAACCTAGTCAGTTCACATTTTATTATCTTGAATTACAACAAAATACAAGTAGCTATCGTCAAGATGAGACATGACAATTGGAGTACAACTTATTTCAAGGAATTAATTTAGATCCTATCAAACATATTCTTTTTAATGAATGGACAAATGGCGCCCCGTTACTGCAGCTATGAATAAGTTTGGCTGAGGTGTGTTGGTGTGTGTGTGTGCAGGGGGCGGGGGGTGCAGGATGTCATTACGAGAATTGAAATACACACATTTATTCCTTTCATTCGATGCCAGGAGGAAAAACACTGGATGCATTCTGCTGAGCCTACTGGACAACACCCTTACAAGAATTAGGAAAAAAAGAACTTATTCCTTTCTGAACTTCTCAGGATTATTTCTTAAATCTCTAAGATAGAAATTGGGCTTAATTTCACACTAGTTTGCCTTTGATCAGTTCAGGGGCCGTATTCATAAAGCCACTTAAGTCGTTGCTATGCGGTTGCTAAGGGTAAATATCTATAAGGGAGATTCCCTACAACTATGAAATTTGGTCTGGAGGAACAGTCTTACCAAGACTGTTCCTCCAGACCAAATTTCATAGTTGTAGGGAATCTCCTTTATAGATATTTAGCCTTAGCAACCGCATAGCAACGACTTAAATGGCTTTATGAATACGGCCCCAGGTGTTTAAGCCAGACAACTGGTTTCCATCTGGTTCACTGGAATAATGATAAATTAATCCAGACAGGTGTTTTCTAGAATAGTTTCAAAACACAGTATGTCTTACAATGATGCAATGCTTACCTTAGGTTGCTCTGTCTTGCCACTCCTCGCTTTGTGAATGCATCATGAATCCTGTTTTGAAGCCATACCTATAGATGGTTCCTTAATTTTCATGGGTACTGTATTAGTCCTTATAAATGCCCCACCTGCAATAAATGGCCCCCCTGCCTTTTTTTTATTTATTTTTGAAAATAGTATCATATCAACTTGCATGAATTTCAGTTTGCTTCTCTGGATCAGCTTAACTCTTTAAAATATGGGTCTATTCTTAAAGGAAAGAATGTGCTCCAAGAGGAGCAAATTCTTTCCTTTCAGAGTTGACCTCTACTGAGAAGTGAGTCAAAATATAATAGAGTTGCTTGCTCTGTAAGTACCCGTTCACCATTCACCTATCTACTGTTTATTAGAGGTATTTTGGCAGTGGCCGATTAACTACACTTAAGACTCTAATAAGACTCTAAATAATGTCTCCCCACACCCCCACTTTCGTAAAATGCAATGGCCCCGGGGTGTTTAATAGGATTAATAAGGTATATACAGAGATTAAGACTTTTTGTCTGTTCTCTTGTCTTGTCTTGACTTCTATTGCATCATTTGCATCTGAAACCATCATTCTGCTATGGAAGAGTGAAAAGACTATTTAAAAAAAAAGAATGTATTTATAGCAGAAAGATTTATAACTGGATTGCTTTGTTAGAATTAGGTTCTGTCTTGCTTGGCTTGGGCTATCTGAAAACTCTCTGTGTTAACCCAGCAGTAAATGGATACCTGTTACAAATCAGGGAAGGATAAGGCAGCGAAACCTGGGGGATGGGCTCTGCCTTTCATATGCTCTGCCCAGGGTACAGTGGGCCTCTTATCCCCACTTCCCCTATGGCCACTAAGGCTATGGGAAACCTATTTTACCTTTATTGTCTCTCATTCAGTCAACAGTCATATGAAATATAGATGGACAAGCAGGCTTGTTATTATTTTAAAATGGAAGAATATTACAGAAGCTAGGATTATGTCCATGTTCATTGTGGCCAAACACAATAAAGTACAATAATCATGGTACATGCCCTTTTATTATGTTTGTTGTTTAAGAAGGCTAATAATGATCATTATCTCCTTTTGTTTATTTATCATGGAGAGATTATGGTCTTACAACAAACATATCTTGGATTAACCATTACAACACATGGTCAGTGGTTGATGCTATCAGAAACTTGCTGGGATGAGGAGAGTTCAATAAGTTTTTGGCATCATATATACACTTTCATACATTCTGCACTTAGGCATTATAAACTTTAAAACATGCTGAAATGTCATTTCAGCATTTTAAGCTCACCTGAGCTGTAGGCTCATAGGTGAGCTTATAGTATAGGCAGGCCTCTGTAGTCCGTCTGTCGTCCGTCCGTCCACCATTTTAAAAGGTCTTCTTCTCCGAAACCACTGGGCTGATTGAAGCCAAATTTCATATGGAGCCTTAACAGGATGGGAGAATGAAAGTTTATATATTTGGCTTAGGTCACCTGACCAAGATGGCTGCCATGCCCATTTATGGTGAAAACCTTAAAAAATCTTCTTCTCCTGAACCACTTGGCTGATTGCTTTGAAACTTGGTATGTAGCATTTTGGACTATAGTGCTACAAAATTTGTATAAATGGTGACCCTGGGTTGACCTTGACCTATTTTATGGCAAGGTCAACTTTGGTCTCTTAGGGTTTTGAATGGGAAAAGCTGAAAAAGTGCATTTTTCTGTTGCTGTTGTGCTCTGTGATACGGAAATGCAGTCATTGTCAACCCCTATGAATACTAGAGGCCAAGGTCATTTAGTGACCTTGGCTAAAGGTCATTTGTCTGTTGTGTGTCAACATTTTTAAAGGACTTCTCCTCTGAAACTACTGGGCCCATTTTAATTAAATTTCATATGCAATCTTCAGGCAAAGAGGGAAAGAAATGTTATAAATTTGGTCCAGGTCACATGACCAAGATGGATACCATGCCCATATATGGCAAAAACCTTAAAAAATCTTCTTCTCCAGAACCACTGGGCAGATTGCCTTGAAACTTGGTATGTAGCATCTGGGACTCTATTTCTACAAACTATATATAAATGATGACCTTGAGTTGACCTTGACCTGTTTTGCTACAAGGTTAAATTTGGTCTCTAATGCTTTTGAATAGGAAAAGCTAAAAAAAGTGCATTTTTTATTTTTATTTTTATTTATAAAAGGTCATTTAGTGACCTTGGCTAAAGGTCATTTGTCTGTAATGTGTCTACATTTTTAAAGGACTTCTCTGCAACTACTGGGCCAATTGTAATTAAATTTCATATGCAGCCTTCAGGCAAAGCAGGAAACAAAGGTTATATATTTGGTCCAGGTCACATGACCAAGATGGCCACCATGCCCATATATGGCAAAAACCTTAAAAAATCTTCTTCTCCAGAAACCCTGGGCCAATTGGCCTGAAACTTGGTATGTAGCATCTGGGACTCTAGTACTACCATGTATATATAAATTATGACCTTGGGTTGACCTTGACCTGTTTTACCGCAAGGTCAAATTTGGTCTCTGATGCTTTTGAATACAAAAATTTGATCAAGAGGACCATTGGTCCTGTAGCTCACCTTAGTCCATTCAGCCTTAGTACTCTAGGGTAAGTTACTTTATGGCAAATTGTACAATATGGTCTAATGTCAAATGCACCTGAGATTTTATGCTTGTGGACGGCATTTCCATATCATAGACTTTAGAGTCTCATAGCAACTGGAAAATGCACTTTTTCAGCTTTTCCCATTCAAAAATTCATTTTTTTTTTTTACTTTTCCTTACAGCTCCTCCTTTAAAATACATTTATGTAGAGTCACTTTAAAAGGGCACTATTATTTCAAGGTCCTTATTTTTAGACCGCAACAACAATAGGATTAAATTCAATTCTTTTTTTTTTTCATTTTGTAAATTGTAAATAAAATATCAATATCATTGGGCATATCAATGGAATGTACAATCTACCAAATGGTGTCTTAAACCCAGTCAGCTCACATTTTATTATCTTGAATTACAACAAAATACAAGTAGCTATCGTCAAGATGAGACATGACAATTGGAGTACAACTTATTTCAAGGAATTAATTTAGATCCTATCAAACATATTCTTTTTAATGAATGGACTAATGGCGCCCCATTACTGCAGCTATGAATAAGTTTGGCTGAGGTGTGTTGGTGTGTGTGTGTGTGTGTGCAGGGGGGCGGGGGTGCAGGATATCATTACAAGAATTGAAATATACACATTTATTCCTTTCATTCAATGCCAGGAGGAAAAACACTGGATGCATTCTGCTGAGCCTACTGGACAACACCCTTACGAGAATTAGGAAAAAAAGAACTTATTCCTTTCTGAACTTCTCAGGATTATTTCTTAAATCTCTAAGATAGAAATTGGGCTTAATTTCACACTAGTTTGCCTTTGAACAG
Organism: Ctena decussata; assembly: GCA_963989385.1. NCBI lineage: Eukaryota > Metazoa > Mollusca > Bivalvia > Lucinida > Lucinidae > Ctena > Ctena decussata. The sequence goes on from OZ022508.1 coordinate 38,142,664, forward strand.
TTCAGGGGCCGTATTCATAAAACGACTTAAGTGGTTGCTATGCTGTTGCTAAGGCTAAATTTCTTTGAAGGAGATTCACTACTACTATGAAATTGCTCTGGAGGAACAGTCTTACAAAGACTGTTCCTCCAGACCAAATTTCATAGTTGTAGGGAATCTCCTTTATAGATATTTAGCCTTAGCAACCGCATAGCAACGACTTAAATGGCTTTATGAATACGGCCCCAGGTGTTTAAGCCAGACAACTGGTTTCCATCTGGTTCACTGGAATAATGATAAATTAATCTAGACAGGTGTTTTCTAGAATAGTTTCAAAACACAGTATGTCTTACAATGATGCAATGATTACCTTAGGTTGCTCTGTCTTGCCACTCCTCGCTTTGTGAATGCATCATGAATCCTGTTTTGAAGCCAGACCTAGATGGTTCCTTAATTTTCATGGGTACTGTATTAGTCCTTATAAATGCCCCAGCTGTAATAAATGCCCCCCCTGCCCCCCCGTTTTTTTTGTTGAAAATAATATCATATCAACTTGCATGAATTCCTGTTTGCTTCTGTGGCTCAGCATAACTCTTTGAAATAGGGGTCTACTCTTAAAGGAAATAATTTGCTCCAAGAGGAGCAAATTCTTTCCTTTCAGAGTTGACCTCTACTGAGAAGTGAGTCAAAATATAATGGAGTTGCTTCCTCTGTAAGTACTCATTCACATTCACCTATCTACTGTTTATTAGAGCTGTTTTGGCAGTGGCTGATTAACTACACTTAAGACTCTAATAAGACTCTAAATAATGTCTCCCCAAACCCCAACTTTCGTGAAATGCAATGGCCCCGGGCCGTTTAATGGGATTAATAAGGTATATACAGAGATTAAGACTTTTTGTCTGTTCTCTTGTCTTGTCTTGACTTCTGTTGCATCATTTGCATCTGAAACCATCGTTCTGCTATGGAAGAGTGCAAAGACTATTTAAAAAAAAAAAGAATGTATTTATAGCAGAAAGATTTATAACTGGATTGCTTTGTTAGAATTAGGTTCTGTCTTGCTGGGCTTGGGCTATCTGAAAACTCTCTGTGTTAACCCAGCAGTAAATGGATACCTGTTACAAATCAGGGAAGGATAAGGCAGCGAAAGCTGGGGGATGGGCTCTGCCTTTCATATGCTCTGCCCAAGGTACAGTGGGCCTCTTATCCCCACTGCCCCTATGGCCACTAAGGCTATGGGAAACCTATTTTACATTGTCTGTCATTCAGTCAACAGTCATATGAAATATAGGAGGACAAGCAGGCTTGTTATTATTTTAAAATGGAAGAATATTACAGAAGCTAGGATTATGTCCATGTTCATTGTGGCCAAACACAATAAAGTACAATAATCATGGTACATGCCCTTTTATTACGTTTGTTGTTTAAGAAGGCTAATAATGATCATTATCTCCTTTTGTTTATTTATCATGGAGAGATTATGGTCTTACAACAAACATATCTTATTTTAACCATTACAACACATGGTCAGTGGTTGATGCTATCAGAAACTTGCTGGGATGAGGAGAGTTCAATAAGTTTTTGGCATGCCCAGGCGAAATGATGATCATGTTGACTATGAACTACCATGGAATACCTGCAACACTGCTATGAATGAGAACACATATACCAGTTGAGTTTCTAATGGCTTAAAAGTACATGTAATTATTTTGTGAGTTACACTTCAGCTGTATCCAGCCATCTAAACCATTAGCTCACTTAAGGTGAGTTCTCAGATGCTTACAACATTCTCTAGCTTAATTTTAAACTGCCTTGCTTTTTTCCTGCCCTTTCCAATCTTGTAGCATATCATTTTGCATCTTCTCTGCATAATTAATATATCTGATGCTTCAAAATAACTTTATGTCAAATTTCTCACCTGTTCTCTCAATACTTCTACAGGAAAAGGAAAAAAAGTAACAAGAGTTTCTATTTGTGGGCTCTGGCATAACAAGCTGTTCAATTGGTGGACATTAATAAACAGGATGTGATGTAACAGGAAGTGATGTCATGTGATTATCATGTAATCTGACCATGGGTGACCATGGTCAGTTGTGGCCACCACTGACCATGTTCCACCATGGTTAACTGGAAAGTTTATGACAACTGACCATGATAATTCATGGTGAACCATGGTCAACCATAGTAGTAGCTTTGACCCTCTTTTCCTACCATGGACAACCATTGTTTGTTGGAAATTCTATAGTAGTAATTTTGACCTGCTTTTCTACCATGGACAAGCATTGTCGACCATGGTCAACCATACCACAGATATTGAATGTTCATGGTATTTGACTGTTGACCATGAAGAAACATGGTAGACCTTCAAAAACCATGATGACCATGGTCATCCATGGTCACTATTTTGCCTGGGTTTAATACACTTTCATACATGCTGTACATAGGCATTATAAACTTTAAAACATGCTGAAATGTCATTTCAGCGCTGAAATGTCATTTCAGCATTTTTTAAAGTTTACTATGCCAGAAACATATTACTCTCTTGTTGAGGCACTCCAGCAAGTGGTTTTTAGTGGGACTTTTTTCTTTAAAGCTGCTTAAATATGAAAATTTTAGGTTTAACATACCCAAAACCATTTCTCGTAGCTAAATACTGACTTGCAGCATATTGCATGACCTCTTTTGTCTATTTTTATCATTTTTTGTTTGGAGGTGGGTTTTCCAATAGTAAAAATATTCCTTCTGGTTTCCAGCCTTTGATGAGGTTCATTTTAATTTTAATTAAGCTGGGAACCACCCATTATGACATTACAACAGAAATGATGTCATCACTAATCACCTGATCTGTTTTGGAATATGATCATTTCAGCAAAGGGTTGCTTGCAGTGTCAGCTACACTTATGCATCTTTTTGTTTTCCAAAAAGATATTACTTACGAAAATAACTGCTATAAGATATAAGAATAAATTCTTCTGAACTGATTTCATGTTAATTTTACATGAACAGGTAATTTTCAAGAATGTGCTTGAAACATGCCACCCCTACAGCAATAATGGTTATCTTGAGGCCTCCATTTTGAAACTGAAAAAAATACATTGCAAGAGATTACTTTCCAAGCTTGAGAGCATGCCAATGAATTTCAATAACTCTACTGGACAAATCTGACTACGAGAAATGGTAGTAAAATGAAACCATGTAAGTGGAATTTGCTGTTTCTTTATCCTTGAAGTATAAACTTCGAAAAACCACTTGCTGGAGTGCCTCAACAAGAGAGTAGTAATAATATACTTTGAAACATGCTGAAGTGACACTTCAGTACCTTTTAACCATTTTTATCTCAGAAACCTGCAGGAATTAGGTCAGGGTTCAATGCGTTTCTGGCATTATAATCTGTAATGTCAAAACTTATTGAACCATCCTCACTTAGTTCAAATTATTTTTCACCTACTATCTTGTTGAGGCACTCCAGCAAGTGGTTTTCGAAGTTTATACTTAAAGGATAAAGAAACAGCAAATTCCACTTACAAGTTCAGTTTACTACCACTTCTCGTAGTCAGATTTGTCCAGTACAGTTTTTGAAATTCATTGGCATGCTCTCAAGCTTGGAAAGTAATCTCTTGCAATGTATTTTTTTCTGTATTCTGTATCAAAGCCATCAGGCTGTAGATCCACACTGGTAAATCTTCTTGGTAAAACCCTCAAGTATATTCACACAGGTATAGAATAATGCATAATGGCGGCCTCAAGATAACCATTATTGCTATAGGGGTGGCATGTTTCAAGCACATTCTTGAAAATTACCATTTCATATAAAATTAACATGAAATCAGTTCAGAAGAATTTATTCTTATATCTTATAGCAGTTATTTTCATAAGTAATACCTTTTTGGGAAACAAAAAGATGCATAAGTGTAGCTGACACTGCAAGCAACCCTTTGCTGAAATGATCATATTCCAAAAAAAAAAAACAGATCAGGTGATTAGTGATGACATCATTTCTGTTGTGATGTCATAATGGGTGGTTCCCAGCTTAATTGAAATTAAAATGAACCTCATCAAAGGCTGGAAACCAGAAGGAATATTTTTACTATTGGAAAACCCACCTCCAAACAAAAAATGATAAAAATAGACAAAAGAGGTCATGCAATATGTTGCAAGTCAGTATTTAGCTACGAGAAATGGTTTTGGGTATGTTAAACCTAAAATTTTGATATTTAAGCATCTTTAAAGAAAAAAGTTCCACTAAAAACCACTTGCTGGAGTGCCTAAACAAGAGAGTAGATTTATTTTTTATGTAGGCAGTGCTGTGGGGGTTGGTGGGTGGATGCAGTGCTGCCATAGCAAACAGCCTAGACTGTATCAGTCATATGAGTGGACACTGTCAACAGTTTTATATGAATGAGGGTGGTTTAATAAGTTCTAGGTCAAGTGAATTCTTTGGTGAAAACACATGCCTGATTTAACCCATGTTTTATGAACACTAAAGAGAAAGCTCTTCAGAATTATCATAAACACTCTTCTACACTCCTCACTCATATCATGTCATATGCTTAGTTCTCTTCTTTTAGCACAAAGCTGATAAAACATCTTCAACATGTTTGTTGCACAAGACATCAATACATCTGCTCTATATCTGATGTCATTCTGACATAATTGCTCTTGTATGCTCTTCGTAGATGGCATTCTAAGATCACACCAGAATCCTTGACACGGTTTGTGCTATTGTGGTGTCTCCTAAATATTGGGACACTGTTATCAGTTATGGCATGAATTATGTCCCCCCCCCCCCCCACCACAGGTGAGGGGGGACATATTGTTTTCAGTGCAATTCCCGATGCGTCGGCGTCACACTCTTGTATGCACGATATCTCTTGAACCAATTGATGGAATTTCACCAAACTTGCATGGATATATCATTGGGACAAGCTTAAGAGCTGATTAGATTTTGGTGACCTTGACCTCATTTTCAAGGTCACATGGTTGGCGTTGCACTCTTGTATGCACGATATCTCTTGAACCAATTGATGGAATTTCACTAAACTTGCACGGATATATCATTGGGACAAGCTTAAGAGCTGATTAGATTTTGGTGACCTTGACCTCATTTTCAAGGTCACAGGAGGACTTAAATGGCATGAAAGTTTCTTGTATGCACAATATCTCCTGAACCAATGGGTGGAATTTCATCAAACTTGCATGGATATATCTTTGGGACAAGTTTAAGAGCTGATTAGGTTTTGGTGACCTTGACCTTATTTTCAAGGTCACTGCAGGAATTAGATGACAATTTCTTGTACCCATGATATCTCTTTAACCAATGGATGGAATTTCACCAAACTTGCATGGATACATCATTGGGACAGGTTTAAGAGCTGAGACGATTTTGGTGACCTTGACCTCATTTGCAGGGTCACTGGAGGACTAAGATGACAATTTCTTGCAACCACTTTATCTCCTGAACCAATGAATGGAATTTCACCAAACTTGCATGGATACATCATTGGGACAAGTTTAGGAGCTGATTAGATTTCGGTGACCTTGAACTCATTTTTAAGGTCACCGGAGGACTTAGATGACAGTTTCTTGTACCCAAGATATCTCTTGAAACAATGGATAGAATTTCACCAAACTTGCATGGATACATCATTGGGACAAGTTTAAGAGCCTGTTATAGTTTTGTGACCTTGACCTCATTTGCAAGGTCACTGCAGGGCTTAGATGACAGTTTCTTGTACCAACTATATCTCTTGAACCAATGGATGGAATTTCACCAAACTTGCATGGATACATCATTGGGACAAGTTTAAGAGCTGATTACATTTTGGTGACCTTGACCTCATTTTCAAGGTCACTGGCATACTTAGATGACAATTTCTTGTACTCACTATATCTCCTGAACCAATGGATGGAATTTTACCAAACTATGGATACATCAATGGGTCAACTTTAAGAGCTAATTAGATTTTGACCTCATTTGCAAGGAAATAGTCATCTATGATGGATATCTTTAGAACCAGTGGATAGATTTTCTCCAAATTCGCCTAGTATTCTGATTGTACAGGTTTTTTTACTCATAAGGAGGGATTGGAAATGGGCTGGTGGGGGGACATCAGTTTTTCTCTGAAAAACATTTCTAGTTATCATAAAAATTCCTTTTATTGGGAGATCTAAAATAATTACTATAATTGGGGTAAAAATGGAACAGTTTTGTTACACAATGCTGTTATGCATCCAAAAGATCAAATGGAATAGCAAACAGTGCAGATCCTGATGAGACTGCTCCTAGGAGTCTGATTGGGGTCTACACTGTTTGCTCAGATCTTTCTGTCCCAATGTTAAGAATTTTTATAATGTCTAAAAAAATGAACAAATTGCAAATAGCAAACAGTGCAGACCATGATCAGTGCAAACAGTGCAGACTCTGATCTGCTCCTCTAGGCACCTCTAAGAGCTGCCCCAGATTTAGGTTCATACTGTATTCCTGGGCATATCCATTCCATTTCATCCCAGTAAGGATTGGCCTCGATAGCTCAATGGGTAAATTTAGTGCTGGCCTGCTGGTCTGGTGGTCGAGTTGAGAGTTGATGATTCCCGTTTGAGATGGAAATCTTTTCAATTGTAAATGGGGTTCAAGCAAATAGTTCTGCTTTCAAGATTCACTGGAGACAGAAATCTTTCCACTCCTATTGTCCTGATCTGACTGAAATAATGTTGAAAAGGATGTAAAATCACAAATCATCCATCCATCGATTTGTCCCAGTTTTTCTGACATTTACAGTATATCTTTTTATTGTTATTGGAGAGATTCCTCTTTTTTCTTTTCTTGTCTATTTTACTTTAGTAAATCTATACCATTCATCTGCAGATCCAATGCTTCTCATGTGTTCCAGCTCATTCTGTAATTACCTGAAATAACCCAAATTATTAGAAAACCGGTTACAGAGCAAACAGAGCAGACCCTGATCAGACTGCTCCTATGAGCAGTCTGATCAGGGTCTTGCTTTGTTTGCTATTCTGCCAACAAATTAAGCAAGTTTTGAGATACTTTTGGACAATAAAAAATAAGCTTATTTCAAATTGTAAAATTATTATGGTTATTTGTTATCATGTCCCAGTTTTTAGGGAATGTACGTCATTTGGCTCTTTCTTACCTTTTTCTCTCGGAGATCAATATGTTATTCAATCTTTCTTCTGATCTTGCCATTGTGGAAAAAGTCTTCTCATACCATAATCCATAAATACCCTAATTATTGTGACACCTTGATATTTACCGTACTTACCCTTAAAGTTATCGTATTTATTTAGCTTCAGGGGCATATTTCTACTCCAAAAGAGCCCAAAAAATCTATGATATTAATCCTGATAAAGTTCCCTTCTTCTGATATGATGTAACAGTGTCATGTGATCATCAAGTAATCTTACCATGGTTAACCATGGTTGACCATGGTCAACTGTGGTCAAAACTGACCATGTTCTACCATGGTTAACTGGAAATTTTATGACAGCTGACCATGGTAATCATGGTGAACCATGGTCGACCAATAGTAGTAACTTTGACCCTCTTTTTCTACCATGGACAACCATGGTGAGTTGGAAATATAATGACAGACAATGGTCAACTATAGTAGTAATTTTGACCCTCTTTTCTATCATGGACAAGCATGGTGAGTTGGAAATATAATGACAGACAATGGTCAACTATAGTAGTAATTTTGACCCTCTTTTCTACCATGGACAAGCATGGTCGACCATGGTCAACCATACCACAGATATTGAATTTTCATTGTATTTGACCTCTGACCATGAAGAAACATGGTAGACCTTCAAAAACCATGATGACCATGGTCACTATTTGGTCATGGTGAAATTCAATTTTATGACAACTGACCATAGTCAACCATTGTTTTTTTTTTCTACCATGGTCAACCATGGGGTCATTTTAAAGCAAGTAGTAACTCTGTGCTTCTTGTATGCACTGCAACCCCTTTACCTCGGTGATCAGCTCACAATCCTCTTTCTTAAAGGATGCTCGGTGATCAGCTCACAATCCTCTTTCTTAAAGGATGCATCCTTTAAGAAAGAGGATTGTGAGCTGATCACCCGTTAAAAACTGGGATGCAATCCTTACTCAAAGGCTGTGAAATCAAAACGAAATTACTGCATCATTTTGAAGCATTTTATCCCCAAAGGGAGCCAGGACAGGCTTGACCTTAACCTTTTTTTCAGGGCCAGGTCAAATATGAGAAAATGCTAGAACATAAGATTTCATGGAAAGTTTGGAAGATTTTGGCCTAGAAATTGGTGTAACTAAAAGTGGACTACTGCACTAGCTGTTACTGTGCACTCCCCTCCCTCTCACCCCTCCCCACCACCCATTAATACCTGGCACAATATGTTTAGGTACCTCTGTCCCTATTTTTGGGCCATTGTGGTAAAGATTCCTTAAGATTAGGCTACTGATGCAGGTGTTAAAAGTAGTGCTGATATATTCTGCTGTTATTATACCAAAAACTCAGACAACAAGACCTAAACAGCTGCAGGCAGCGCAGACCCAAATCTTGACCCATCTGTTTCACACAGTAAGGGTTTACATTGTTTGCCAAAAAATAAAAAAAATCCCCTGATATGAGAAATGAATTTGTCAAAATGTGGAGTGGGATGACCATATTTTCTGACTGAGGTGTCCGAATATTATTACTGTCCCAACATTTACAATAAATACTGTAAGAGTGTTCAGAAAACACCTCTTCGGAATAATGCCTGCAATTGTTTAAAGAAAACTTGCAGTTTAGTGCTTGTGGGCGATAGGATCATTTACAATATTTGATGTACTTCATGGAAAACAGATTTTAACTCTTTATAAGCCCCAGTGACGCAATTAGCAAAATTTGCAAACAGCGTAGATCCTGATGAGGCGGCTCATAATGAGCCCTCTCATCTAGATCTACACTGTTTGCCCTCTAGTTTTTGAATTCTCAATATAAAAAGTCTTGGACAAGGCATTTTTTTAATTTTGGCAGACGTAAATTTTGTCGTCTGCTTTTTGGTACTGAAAGAGTTAAAAGCATTTGGTGATTTGGCACAGATTCTAGAAAAATACAGCAATGTTAAAGAAGCTGCATTATCTAAATAATTTCAGGGTATCTTTAGTATTGTGTTTATAGAAAGTGCAACAAGATAACTAGTTTGCAACAAAAGATCTTAACATTGAAATTGTAAAGGATCGGAAAAGCAGTTAACGTGGAAATGATGAGAAAATTATACAGCTCTGCTTTTAGCAAGTGGCTTATGCTTGACAGACTGCGATAGAATTTAAACAAAACTTCTAATCACTTTAAACACCAGTGACGAAAATACCGTGATTTGCAAACAGCGTAGATTCTGATTAGGCGGCTCATAATAAGCCGCCTAATCAGGATCTACACTGTTTGCCCTCTAGTCTTTGAATTCTCAATATGAAATGTCTTGGACAAGGCATTTTTTTAATTTTTGCAGTCGTAAATTTTGTCGTCTGCTTTTTGGTGCTTAAAAAGTTAAATAATTTTCAGCTTTTTTCTTGTGATTTCCTTTCAACCTGTTTGCTTACCTTATAGAATGTTCATCTGCTCCACTTGCAAACAGGAAAATTCTTTTTGTGAAATATGATAGTCACTATCGACAACTGATATTAAAATCTCTGGTGTAGTCAATATCAGTCTCCAGTATTTTGATTCCAAGAAACATCTTCATTGAATTAATGAAACAAGAATCTCACAAAGCCATTTGATGAGTTTCATAAATTGTGTGGGATTCTTTTCCTTATATGGCCATTTTTCTTCAAAAGAAAACATTTCAATGTCAGAAGCAGTCCATTGATATTTGGCTACATAACTATTAAGTTTGCAAAGTAAAAACCTGTAGGCAATGATCAGTCAGATCCCGCAGCCCACCCTCAAAACCAAAAACAAGTAAATACACATAAACTGACAACAGTTCATGAGAGGCATGCACCCTAAACTGAATGAACAGCTCTTATGATTTCCCAGGAAGTGTGATGACAGCTACCCCATTTGAAAACACCACTCTAACAACAGGTCAACAAAGCACTATTGAAAATGCAACTCACACAACAGGTGAACAAAAGCACTATTGAAAACATCAATCACACGCAACAGGTGAACAAAAGCACTATTGGTGTTTGAAAACACAACTCACCTGACAGGTGAACAAAAGCTTTATTGGATCACCACTCACACAACAGGTGAACAAAAGGACTACTAAAAAACACCACTCACACAACAGGTGAACAAAAGCAATGACTGTTGAAAACACAACTCACACAACAGGTGAACAAAAGCACTATTGGAAACACCACTCACACAACAGGTGAACAAAAGCAGTACTGAAATCACAACTCACAAAACAGGTGAACAAAAACACTATTGAAAACACAACTCACACAACAGGTGACCAAAAGCTTTATTGTAAACACAATTCACACAACAGGTGAACAAAACACTACTGAAAACACCACTTACACAACAGGTGAACAAAAGCACTACTCAAAACACAACTCACACAACAGGTGAACTAAAGCACTATCGAAAACACCTCACACAACAGGTGAACAAAAGCACTGTTTGAAACACCACTCACACAAAACAGGTGAACAAAAACACTATTGAAACCACAACTCACACAACAGGTGAAAAAAGCACTATTGGAAATACAACTCACATGCAACAGGCAAACAAAAGCACTACTGTAAACATCACACCACTCACACAACAAGTGAACAAAAGCACTGCTGAAAATACCACTCACATAACAGGTGAACAAAAGCACTTTTGAAAACCAGCTCACATGCAACAGGTGAACAAAAGCACTACTGAAAACACCACTCACACAACAGATGAACAAAAGCACTACTGAAAACACAACTCACACAACAGGTGAACAAAAGCACTATTGAAAACACAACTCACATGCAACAGGTGAACAAAAGCACTTTTGGAAACCCAACTCACACAACAAGTGAACAAAGGCACTATTGAAAACACCACTCACACACAACAGGTGAACAAAAGCACTGTTGGAAATACCACTCACACAACAGGTGAACAAAAGTACTGTTGAAAACACCACTCACACAACAGGTGAACAAAATCACTATTGAAACTACAACTCACACAACAGGTGAACAATAGCACTGTTGAAAATAAAACTCGCACAACAGGTGAACAAAAGCACTATTGAAAACACAGCTCAAACAACAGGTGAACAAAAGCACTGTTGAAAACACCACTCACACAACAGGTGAACAAAAGCACTATTGAAAACACGACTCAAACATCAGAGGAATGAAAGCATTGATGTGAACAACAAGAAAAAGTAACCATTATCCTATCAAAAGCAATTTTGGAGTTATCTCCCATGTTTTATCTGTCGCATTTGTTCATCTACAAGAATTATTTCAAAGTTTTAAAATTATGGATTCTGCTGTCAATATGTGTCAGAGACTGGCTAACCAATATCAGCTAGGTCATGCGTTCATGAATTTATTCATTAATGAATATGGATGCCTCCAGGAATATAGTCAGGAAATTTATATGCAGATTTGTAGGCTTAGGAGAGTCCAGATAAGTAAGGCAAAATTCTAGGTCTTATAATCATTTTGACTTCTGCAGAAAAATATATGTATTGCAATATCGTTGGAATAGGTATACATGTGCAGCTGCAGGTTAAGGAGCGGGGGCTGTTCTGGGTTAAACATAGAAATTAGCAAATGTAGAAAGCTTAATTTTACTGTCTTTTGATCCATCTGTTGATCATTACAAAAATCTAATAATGCAGTTCTAGACTATTCTAGCCTTTGCTTCTTGATTTAACACAATAGGATAATACAATGGTCATACTGGCTTAATTCACTAGATTCTAGAAGCCATATATGATAATGTCATGTTAGGATACTTCATGTTGATGGCATAGAAACACTATAGGGATGGCAGGGTGTAGTCACATCATGCAAAGTATCTTTCTTGGAGAGTATCTGAGCGTAGTATTTATTCAACTGTGGTTTGTGGTTGACAAACTGTCAGTTAAAATGTGTCAGTTAAATTTCAGATTTTTAGAATTAAAAGATGCTTTAAGTTCATAATTATTCACTTAGGCAGAAAACAAAAATATGTGTGTTTCAAGTTAAAATGACATTTTAAAAATGGGATGGTAGGTTTTAAAATATTTCTATTTTGTTAAAAGTTTTTACATGCTGAAAATAGGGAAACAGTACAGCCAAACAGGGAAACTCCTATGAAATCTCATAAAAATTCTGAAAAATTTTAGGGTTAGGGTCAAAACATTAGGCTTCGTCGGGTAACCTGAAACCCACAAGTTTTTATTTTAGGCCTTAGTAAATTCTCTCTGTTTTGGAATTTGAATGTCAACTTTGGAGAAAATGGTTCATAATATAAACTTTTTTAGTGACAAGCACTGTATGGCCAACAAATGAAATACATTTATGACTTTCTTCAAAGACAAGAGTTTCACCCTGTCCAACCCTATAGTGAATATCAAACATCATAGTCCTGTTGTCTCATAATTGCATTTTAACTCATAGAGCACACAAAAAAAAAATACAAATGAGAAGATTTAAATCTACAAATATTAAATCACAAAAGCTTAATCTATATATAGGCTTAATAATATCCATATTGAGAATTCAAAGAATAAAGGGCAAAAGTGTATGAGCCAGCTCCTCTAAATCTAAACTTTATTTTCATTTTTGGTTCTGTTAGTATTTGTGGTAATTCAGGAAGTTTTCAAAATGCAGATTAAGTTAAACTAAATGCTTACTTTGGAATTAATTAAAATTTCCTAGTACTAATATTATCAGATGCCTAGCCTCCATTTATGGAGTCTGGATTTCGGATTTTGACAAATCTATAATGAATATTGGCTGAATTCGAAACAGGTCAAACTATGATCAGACTGCCCTTTGGCAACATTTGGTTATCTGTTTATGATAATCTTAAAAATAAATATTGGTATTTATTACCATAGATACCAAAGCAATGGCTGCTGGGAGCATTGTGGAAAATGGGAACACATGTAGTTCTACTAGTAGCAGAAATTTCATGGATTTATACTTATCAGCTATAAGTTTGGAATAAGCTGGAGTATTAGAGTTGTATTAATATCAAAACAAATTTTAGAGCTTGCATTCTGGAATATTAATAATATACAGATAAAACAGTTTAACTGGAACCAATACTAGTTTTCTTGCCAAAACTTTAACATTTGTTAAGAATTAATGTGATACAAGAGAGTGTTTATTTTTATCTAAGATTTCCCCACATCATGAGTGTATTATTGTAGTTGGTGGCTTACTTGTGAGTTCTGCTTTAAGAAAAAGTCGCTTATAACATTGCAAACAGGAAATATTCAGATCAGACTGCACATTCATGCTGTCTGATTAGGGTCGTCCTTGTTTGCATCAAGAAACTGCGCAACCCAAGAAATCGACATATTGAAAAGTTAATACCCTGATCAGTGTGCTCTTGTTGGTAGAATGATTAAATTCTTAATTTTTGTGTAAATGTTCTAAGGGACTTTTTCTCCTAGCATGGCTTCCATGATGGTTCCAATGTTTTCTGATGTTATTGGTTTCTGTGCAATAGCTTTGGGATATACCTACTAGTCAGTGAAGATTTGTCTGAAAATTTGTTGACTTTTTCTGACTTCATCAGAAGAAGAGTCAATGTCAAAGAGACATGATTTAGCGAAAAAGTTTTACAGACAATTATGACGTCTGCAATTACTATGTTGTCGTCTGCAAGAAAAATAAAATAACTCATCAGTTCATGAAAGGATCTAAATATTGGGAGTGTGTGACAATTGTTTGTTGTGAAAAATTGAAAAATTAAATAATAAATTTGAATTTGTAAATAAGGCATACACTGAGATGAAATAAAAAAGTACAGGAGAATTTCAGTGGATTGAGAAATTTATGGATTATTTAAACTTAACAAAATACAAAATACGCCAACGTCTGAAATAAGAGAACATCATTGTCTTTATATTGCGTGTGAAATACTATCCGTCTGCAAAAACTGAATTGAAATTTTCATTCAAAAAAGTTCAGAGAAATTGGAATAATCTGTTGTTGCCAAGTAGAGATGTTTTCTTGCATGTTAATTAAGTCGCTCATAAAGAGTTGTGACGTCTTCTTTAAAAGATTATGACAAATCTATAAGTTTGTTATTGTTGAATTTTGAATGGTACAGATGCTTTGCATAATAGGGATATGCCTGACATATTGATTCCTTAAAGTTAATTTTTTTATCTGTTCATAAATAGGAAAGAATTTTAGAGTAAGTCTAAACTGGACAAGATGCCACAAACTGACGGAAACATGACAGCAGCAGATGAGGTAGAACTTGTTCGGACAGCATCTAAGGGCCGCAGTAAAGGAAGTTTTAAAGCTAAACTAACGAGACAAACGCCAGTTGAAATGAGTGAAAAAAGACAAGTTTTGAAACAGGAAAGCAAAGACAGTGGTATTGTTACTGAAATGTTTGTGAGACCGAAAGATACAAACTATTCATCTGCTAGTACAAAGGAATATGCAAGGCAGGACAGTTCGTCAAAAGCAGAAAAGAAGAGCAAAAGTATGCAAAAACGGAGCCAAAGCATGAAGATTAAGCGTTCACAAAGTTGTAAAATTAAGGGCGAGAGAGAAAGAGACTATCTTGAAAGGACTCATGATGATTCAGAGGTGAGATAATTTATGTGAATTTTCTTGTATTTGTTTTTCAGAAATCTAGCCAATCATCTTTATGCCAAAGTATACGAAACTCAGGAAGACATGTGTAGGAAAAGGAACGAAATAAGAATTGCGAATTTGCAGCTTGGGGCCGTCAGATCTCAGGTAGATTGTGTTGTGTCATTGCTTTTAATATTAAACCAACTTAAATTTAGGGTAGAGTCGCGTAACTTGGGACAAGGGGGGGGGTAATTTCAGACATACCATTGCAAACAGTGAAAAGTCAGGTGAGACGGCTCATCATGAGCCGTCTCATCAGGTTTTTCACTGTTTGCAGCCAGTCATTTTTGCTTTAGTTCCAAACAACTGACATATAAAGGAAACAATGTCACTGTCCGAATTTACCCGCTGTCCGAAGTTAGCCAACTGTCCCCTGCTGAAAGTACAGGCTGGAGCTTTTTCCATGCAGTAGAATTTTGTTTATTTGAAATCTACTGCATCCTGAAATCAGTCTAATGAAATTTGAAATGCTACGAGTTTTTTTTCCCCTTCTTAGAACAATGCCAAAAATCTAAATCTCTCTTATCTGAGATGGATCTAGATTTTTTGGGATGGTTTTGGAGGGGAAAACCCCAGACATAAGGTAGATATTAGATATGATTAGATATGTGGTAATTTTCGTGGTCTTTCAATTTTGTGCATGATTTCGCAGTCAGTATGAACCCAAGAATATTAAAACTCACAAAATATTTTACAATGTCTGGTAAAGTATCCATTTGCATATAAGCAGTTTAGAATATTGAATGTTGGCCTTCAATATCACATTTGCTCCCCTCAGACAAAATGTCAAATACCTGTATTTGCATCTTGTGGGTATTGGTAGTGTTGTCCCAATAGTATAGAGCCATTTATAGGGTCTGTGAATTGCAGTGACCCCTTGAGTATTTTATTAGAAAAAATATGATACATTATACAGTTATTGACCTTTGTTGAGGTGAATTATGCAGTTTTATTGACCTGCAAACAACATATATAGATCAATGCGAAGCAGAGGTCAATATGTTATGTTTGCAGGTCAATAAAACTGCATATTCACCAAAATAAAGGTCAATAATTGTTTTATTATATGATAATTCTAAATACAGTTTCCTTTGATATTTATAATGGTACTACATGGCATAATCTCGCGACACATTAAAATTCACGTACATCAGACATTACATCACTAAAATACAATGATGTCAGCATAAAAGTAATATTCACTGACTGGCTAGTGAATATCGCAAAATAGTGACTGGCATGTGATGTCAAATCAGCCAATGAAATTGTGTATTATATCTTGGTCATATAAATGAAATTTAATATACTGCAATACATAGCCATACCCAGAATGTCACTCAAAAGTCACCTGATAGTGTTTGACTGGCCAATGCAACAACAAATTAGCATGTCAGGTAGTCTGACAAAGAAAATCACACATGCTCAATGTCCCACATAAGTCTGTAATTTTACCTTAAAGTTAATGGAGGGATGTATACCTGTTTAAAGTAGGTGTTGATTTTGGAACTGTAAATTATTTTGAGGTAACTCAAATTTAATTTTCAGGACATTTACCAGGCTTTAGTATGGTGCCAATAACAGCTCTTCTAAGTGGATTATTTGTTTCACAGTCCTGCTAATTTTGTCTCACCTAAGAAGCTTAATCAAAGATATTAAATGAATTATTAATTTTGTATTAGCTAGCTCTCACCTGAAACTGACCTAGTGTTACCTAAGCTTAGGAATCTGACATTATGTCATTCAACAGCAAGGCGTATAGATATCATCATACCTCTGGCAAATCAGCCACTTGAGATGGTGTAGATAGTTGCCAGAGCTCTAGATAAGAGGGCGTATTTGATGATAATTAAGGATAATTTTTCTTATTTCTCATCGAAACCTTATGTTGTGACCCCTCATCTGAACCGTCTTGTCGAGACGGTTCAGATGAGGGGTCACAACATATATTTTTATGCAGAATTAACAAAAATTATCCCTAATTATCACCAAATACGCCCTTTTATCTAGAGCTCTGGTTGCTATAAGACTGAGGTTTTTCCCTTCTAAAATGGAGCTCCAGTAGCTCAGTGGTTAAGCTCTGGCATACTGATCTAGCGGACCCTGGTTCGAGCCCTGCTTGAGGCGAGAATCTTTCCTACCATAAATGGGGTTCTGTGGCACACAGCCTTTTATTATCACCTGCCCATTGTCCTGATATGACTGTATTACTGTTGAAAAGGATGTAAAATCGCAAGTCATCCATCCATGCATCCCTTCCAAGATAATCCCAAAGATCTAGATCCATCTTGTAAGACGGATCTAGATCTTTTGGATTGTTTTGGAAGAGAACTCATATTGGCAAATCAGCTTCATGAGATGGTGTAGATAGTTACTGCATTTCTTCAGTTTTAAAATGGAAGTTTTCCCTTTCATAACAATTCCAAAGATCTAGATCCATCTTGTAAAATGGATCTAGATCTTTTGGATTGTTTTGGAAGCGAACTTCAGCTTCATGAGATGGTGTAGATAGTGACTGTATTTCTTCAGTTTTAATATGGAAGTTTTCCCTTTCATCTTGTAAAATGGATCTAGATCTTCTGGATTGTTTTGGAAGAGAACTCATACTGTTTTGGAAGAGAACTCATACTGGCAAATCAGCTTCATGAGATGGTGTAGATAGTTACTGTATTTCTTCAGTTTTAATATGGAAGTTTTCCCTTTCATACCAATTCCAAAGATCTAGATCCATCTTGTAAAATGGATCTAGATCTTCTGGATTGTTTTGGAAGAGAACTCATACTGTTTTGGAAGAGAACTCATACTGGCAAATCAGCTTCATGAGATGGTTTAGATAGTTACTGCATTTCTTCAGTTTTGACATGGAAGCTTTTCCCTTTCATAACAATTCCAAAGACCAAGATCCATCTTGTAAAATGGATCTAGATCTTCTGGATTGTTTTGGAAGAGAACTCATACTGTTTTGGAAGAGAACTCATACTGGCAAATCAGCTTCATGAGATGGTGTAGATAGTTACTGCATTTCTTCAGTTTTGACATGGAAGCTTTTCCCTTTCATAACAATTCCAAAGATCTAGATCCATCTTGTAAGATGGATCTAGATCTTTTGGATTGTTTTGGAAGAGAACTCCGAGTGCTAGTCACTGATATACATACTTGCGGTAATTTTGGATGGATAAATGTTTTATAAATAAATGCAATGTCTACTGTAGTGTGGGTATTGGGGTTCCAACACATATGTAGTGATTTCTAATACATCGCACATTTAGTCACACTGTGACAGTGTAGACAAATGTAGATAAAAAATACATCATGATGCACAAAATGGTAAAATTCAGCCCATCTTTCTTAAAGGTGAAATAGGCACATCTTTTTTTTTTTTTCCAAAAAGTGTGACAAACATATACAATAGCCATATGTAGGAAAGTCCTCCTACATTCTGTAACAGATGTAGACAAGGTATATCTGTTGACCAAAACAAAAAAATCCACACATCTATTCAAAAATGCATTATGAAAATATACAATGCAAATATTATTGGGAAAAACCATCATCTGCCTGTTACAGATGTTCCTAAGTGTATACAAAAATAATACAGTCAACTCCCGATATCTCGAACATTGAATCTCAAAATATCTTCTTATGTCAAAGAATATTTCCTATTTTTATTTACAATTCAACTCATGTTATCTCAAACTAATGATATCTCAAAGTAAATTTTCTGGTACCAGAAAATTTACTTTGAGATATCAGTAGTTTGGGCTGAAATTTGGCTTCGAGATATCGAGAGTTGACTGTATTACTGAAAATTTTTTAGTACATCTATTCCAAACAGTGTTACGAACATATACAGTAGAATTAAATAGGGAACCCACCTATTATTTAACGGATGTGTGACAAACTATTCACAGTTTGTAACAGATGTAGACAAGATATATCTGTTTCTGTCTTTGATTTCCTCTTCTTTTTAGCTCACCTGAGCCAGAGGCTCCGGGGGAGCTTATAGTATGGTCAGGCTCCGTCGTCGTCCGTCGTCCGTCCGTCCGTCCGTCCGTCCGTCAACATTTTCAAACAACTTCTCCTCTGAAACCACTGGGCCAATTGTAACCAAATTTCATATGTAGCCTCCTGGGACCTTAGGAACGAAAAATTGTTCAAACGGTCCTGGTCACATGACCAACATGGCCGCCATGCCCATATATGGTAAAAACCTAAAAAAATCTTCTTCTCCAGAACCAGTAGGCCGATGGCCTTGAAACTTGGTATGTAGCATCAGGTACGCGAGTACTACCAAGATTGTTCAAATTATGACCTTAGGTTGACCTTGACCTTTTTTACCGTAAGGTCAAATTTTCTTCCTTGTGCTTTTCTATGGTAAAATGCTAGAACATAAGATATCTTGGAAACTGTTGAAAATTTTGGGCTAATAATTGGTATCTATAGTCATCTTAATTAGTACATGAAGATTTATGAGTACAAGAGGTCAAGGTCATTCTTTGACCTTTGACCCAGAACTCTCATATTTTGACAATTCCAAACAATCTCCTCAAAAGTCCTTGGGCCAATTGAAACCAAATTTCATATAGAGCCTCCAGGAGTTGAGGGAACAAAAACTTATTCATACGGTCCAGGTCACATGACCAATATGGCTGCCACGCCCATATATGGTAAAAACCTTTGAAAATCTTCTTCTCCAGAACCAATTGACCGATGGCCTTGAAACTTGGTATGTAGCTTTGGGTACTCAAGTACTATCAAGGTTGTTCAAATTATGACCTTTGGTTGACTTTGATCTTTTTTACGGCAAGGTCAAATGTGGGAGAATGCTAGAACATAAGATTTCATGGAAAGTCCTGAAGATTTATGCCTAAAAATTGGTATATACAGTTATCTTTATGAGTACATGAAGATTTGTGAGTACAAGAGGTCAAGGTCATTCTTTGACCTTTGACCCAGAACTCTCATATTTTGACAATATCAAACAATCTCCTCAAAAACAACTGGGCCAATTGTAACCAAATTCCATATAGAGCCTCCAGGGGTTTGAGGGAATGAAAATTAGTTCAACCGGTCCAGGTCACATGACCAACATGGCCGCCAGGCCCATATATGGTTAAAACCTTTAAAAATCTTTTTCTCCAGAACCAATTGACCGATGGCCTTGAAGCTTGGTATGTAGCATTGGGATCTCCAGTACTATCAAGATTGTTAAAATGATGACCTTGGGTTGACCATGACTATTTTATGGCAAGGTCAAATGTGGGAAAATGCTAGAACATAAGATTTCATGGAAAGTTTTGAAGATTTATACCTAAAAATTGATATCTACCGTCATCTTAATGAGTACATGAAGATTTATGAGTACAAGAGATCAAGGTCATTCTTTGACTTTTGACCCAGAACTCTGTCATTTTGACAATATCAAACCATCTCCTCAAACGCCCCTGGGCCAGTTTTGAAACCAAACTTCATATAGAGCCTCCAGGGGGTTGAGGGAAAGAAATTTTTTTCAAATGTCCAGGTCACATGACCAACATGTCCTCCATGCCCATATATGGTTAAAACCTTTAAAAATCTTTTTCACCAGAACCAGTTGACCGATGGCCATAGAGTAACTTACCTTAGAGTACTGAGGCTGAATGGACTCGGGTGAGCTACAGGACCAATGGTCCTCTTGTTTTAATCATTACTATCTAAAGACAATCCCCAAGAAACGTTGTCCCGTAAATATTGCTGAAACTTATAAAATCTAACTAGGTTCCATACTGTCCCATGAATTTGTATCAGCCACATTAATTTTGATATCCATGTACCGTAGTAGCAAATTCTCCCTTTCTTAACAAAAGTTTAGTTACAATGATTTTGTAACAAAAACAAGTCTTTCAATTAGCCTTCAGAATCTTGTCTGCAAGAGCTTTTGTATGTGCCAATTTAAACCTGTTAATAAATTAAAACCAATTTTCAAAAAAATGAAGCCTCTACAATCTTTCAAAAATGACGTTGATGTCAATTTCTGTAAACTGTGCATTGCTTTGCAGGAAATGAATCAATAATAGTTGCCATCTTTTAAACTTTTGAATGGATATCATAGGCAATGATGGACAAACAGTTGTCAAAAATTTCTTTGGTATTTACAGCAATATTTGACTTGAATGACTCACGTGGAATAACTAACATTGAGAAAATAGCCATGTGGTTAATAATGACTGGGGCCAAATAAAATGCGGTATTATAACTCAGTAATGAAAAGCATCTTTATATTGTGTTTGATATGATTATAAAGGCAAAATCTAGTGCTCAAAATACATGCAAAGCATTTGTCCCAAGCATGCCCCTATTGAAACCAAGTTGTTAGGCCACTTGCAAAGCCTTCTGAACGTCATTTGAATTTTCAGATAAACTTAGTCTAATTAAGTTGAATGCATTTATTATGTCTCTGGCGCTATTTACCATGCCTTAAAATCTTGTCACCTGGGTGGGATTGACCCAATAGCAATTTCTTCCTTTCCCTTGAATAATAGGACACAATAACTGATCACAATTATTTTTGCAGGGTTTATCCTGATCCTTAAAGTGCCAAAACAGTAGACAACAAAATTCATGTCTGCAAAATTAAAAAAAAAATGTATTGTCCAAGCTACGTAATGAGCCTCCTCATCTGGAACTACACTGTTTGCAAATTTAACTATTTTCATTTTAAAGTGTTAACAGCAAAATCCCAGATGATTCTGCTGCAGTAAGGAGACTCAGAGACTGAGCTTCTTCCTTGGATGCAATGGCCTTGGGGCAGAATTGTCTATGAAAACAGTGCCTCAAATCCTGTCACCTGGGATTGACCCAATAGCAATTTCTGTCTTGTTAGCCTATTTTCCCTTGAGTATTAGGACACATTGACTGGTCACCATAATATTAATTATCCCATATATAGTCAGAACTTAATTGATTTTTACCATCTGGAAATTGGTCAGAACTAGCTAAATTTTGCTGTCAGAATAGCAAACACTGTAGACCCTGATCAGACTGCTCCTTAGGAGCAGATCTGGGTCTACAGAGTTTTCATTGACACTTCCCTTGCCAAAAAAATCCAGCTTTTCTACAGCTTTAGCGCAGCTTTAAAAGCTGCGCAGAAGCTTCGCAAAAGCCGGCGGTATTGGCACCTGCGTATTTAAGCTGTAGAAAAGCTAGCTTTTCCGCAGAGCTGCAGAAAAGCCGGCTTTAACGCAGCTTTATACAAACCTGCAGAAAAGCCGGCTTTTACGCAGCTTTAGCGAAGGTCTAACGAAGCTTTAACGCAGAGACACATAAAAGCTGCGTCAAACTCAAAAGCTGCGTTTAAGCTGCAGAAACGCAGCTTTTCCGCAGGTGCCAATACCACCGGCTTTTGCGAAGCTTCTGCGCAGCTTTTCTACAGCTCTGATTCAGACCTGCGTTAAAGCTGCGTTTCCGCAGCTAAAACGCAGCTTTATGACAAAGCTGCATTTCCGCAGCTTCAACGCAGCTTTAGGTCAAAGCCGCGTAAAAGCTGCGTTTCCGCAGCTTCAACGCAGCTTTAGGTCAAAGCTGCGTTTCTACTGCTTGAAATGCAAACCTGCGTAAAAGCTGCGTATCTGTCAGAAACCTGCGTCTTTAA
This sequence comes from Ctena decussata, assembly GCA_963989385.1. NCBI lineage: Eukaryota > Metazoa > Mollusca > Bivalvia > Lucinida > Lucinidae > Ctena > Ctena decussata. Next base: position 38,165,070 of record OZ022508.1, read on the forward strand.
AAGTTCTGGATGAGGACAGAAAAACAGAAAGGTCAAAAATAAAAACAAATAGAATTTAATATAATAAAACAGTGCTATACAAACACCTTTAAAAGGTAACAATTGTGATATTGTAAATTATCAGATAGCTGACTAGAAATCATGCAGTAACAAAAATACAAACTGAGCATAAAACTATTAAATTTCAGAGCTTATCCCATTCCCTTGACTTTTACTCACAGATAATGAGGAATTTAGGGGGAAAACAATCAAAAGGAATTCAAATTCAAGTCTTTCCCATTTTGTGTGTGTGTGTGAGGTCACTGGGGGGGAGGGGGGCTTCATGCATGCCTGCCTGTCTGTCTGTCTGCTTGTATGTCAGTTTATCTATCTGTCTGTGGTCTTAAATAATGCAAAATTTATAAGATTAAGAACAAAATGAAATTCTAGAAAAATTAAATCTTACCAGAATCCAAATCCAGTGAAAATGAATAAGTTACAAACATTATCTCCACATGTTTAGCCTTAAAGTCACTGTTTTCTTTTTATTTGACTCTTTATAAATGATGACTTAAAAAGTTTTTTGGAAAGATTTTTATGCCACATGGCCCCCCTCAGGGAAAATTGCCATAGCAACAAGGTAATATTGCTTAATATTACATACATTATTTTTTTTTACATAATACCAGATTAATGTTGATGAATTTACGCAGCTTTTCAGAGCTGCGTAAAAGCTGCGTTTCTTTATTATCTTTATAAAATATGCACCCAATCAATTCAAATTATTAAGCAAAAAAATGTAGCTAGGCCCCTGTGTCCATGTGTGATGCTAATGTTCAGATATTCATTTTTCCGTAATTTAAACCAAACATGTTGATCTTCATGCAATTCCAATTTGTAGAACAAATTTTCCCTTTATGCTCAAAATCATTAGAAACAAAAGATAGAAAATTAACAAAAATATACCATACCCAACCGACATGCCACAACCCTAGATATTGTATATAGTCCATGATGGCAAAACAAAATCTCAGTTTTAGGTGAGGCAATTGTTGAAAATTTAAATACGCAGCTTTTTAAAGCTGTAGAATAGCTGCGTCTTTATGTTTAAGATGGTTTGGACTTAAATTTAAGTAATACGCAGCTTTTCTACAGCTCTCAGGAGCTGCAGATTTTATCTTTATGATTTATTTGTTGAATAAAAAAGAATATTCAGCTTTTCTACAGCTTTTAGACTTAAAGACGCAGCTTTCTGAAATTAACCAAATTAAATATCCAGCTTCTGCGCAGCTCACACAAAAAAGTACAGCTTTTGCGCAGCTATTTGAAAAAATGTACAGCTTTTCCGCAGGTCTGAAAAGAAACGCAGCTTTTCTACAGCTTTTTAAAAAATATGCAGAAAAGCTGCAGAAAAGCCGGCTTTTGCGCAGCTTTTATACAGAGCTGCGTTTAATTTTCGCAAGGGTTCTGCCCCAATATTTAGAAAAAAATATGTACGCTTTAATTACAGATTCTAGCCAGTTTCATTATGTCACTGATTGTTTCTAATAATCCACTGCTCTAAGGCATTTATTATTCATAGCTTATGTCAGTTTTGGTAAGAACTCGCATTATTTCTGCTCCTGAAATATGCAAGAACTAAAACTAGATGCATCTACATCTTAATTCTGTTACAAAGTTCCTGGGGTCCGGGCTCAGGGGAGTTAAGAAGCAATTACAATATGTATATTTGTTCCATTAAACTTACTGTACTTCTGTGTACTTCCTTGGACCAGAAAATTTACTTAAGAAATAGATTCTCGCTTACAGTGATTTGTTGCCCAATATATCACTGGTTGGAGGTCAGTCGTAAAGTGATACATACGAGCACGAAGCACGAGTGATATAGTCACTGACAACTGACCGACAACCAGTGATATATTGGGCAACATATCACTTGTTAGCAAGCATCTATTTCGATTCTAACACGCAAGAAACAATGAAAACGCAATTGTTTCCTTCAGATTTTTCCAGTTTTTTGCCATGATTACATGAAGAAATCCCGCCAACAACTTTGACTGTAACAAAGGCGTTCACATGTATTTCTTTATTTTTGATGCAAGAAAACGACGTTACACCATCTATCCTCAGGGAAATGAAAATGACATCACCAAACGAATAAAAATGACGTCCAAACGGCGCTTAATAATGTCACGCTAATCCGCCCAGTGATTTGTGACACAATATATCACTAGATTTTAGCATTGGCTATACAGGTGACAAGTGTTAGAATTTGAGATACGAGTAGTTTGATAATGAACTTTGACTTCAAGATATCGAGATTTGACTGTATTTGTTTACTTAAAGCCATGGCATTGGCTGGGGGTATGCATGAGGCCTGCGTTCTGTCTGCATATAATGCAAATCTGTTGTCATGTTTCACACACTTTTATTGCTGATAAAAGAAATGCACAAATTGGGTATTAGATGCAGACTAATATTTATGAATACAAAATGGGAGAGGCATCCAGATGGGCATCAGTTAATTGTCAAGTCTAGCCAGTAATTAATCTACAAAATTAATTCAGGCTATATCTGGAAACTAAACAGGCAGCAAAAACTCAGTGCATGACCATGGCTTTTTGACAAGAGGAATGACTTCAATTTTCCCACGGGTAATTTTCCTGTTTTGAGTTGCAATATTCATTCAGCACCTGGGTTCGGAGCCCAATGCAGAGTTTATGTCTCTCAGTCCGTTTTTCTAGAGCCTTTCTCACCTATCAAGACTTTGTTGACAGAGGACAAGCTACTCACCGGAGTAAATTGTAACCACAGAGGTTTTTGCAGAGTGACTTTGTGCCAGCTCTTAAAAAGTTCTGTGGGACATGTTTGTAATGGTTTATGAGTTTGGACTCACGAGTTTGGTACTTTTACTGCTCTACTTCAGCTTCAGTGGACGAGGAGGCTGTCCTAAATCAGCTCTTTTCTTAATTGCTTCTTAGGAACTAAAACTTGTAGTTCTAACATCTGGTAAGATGGTAGTTTAGTCTATATTGAGCTGTCTTGTCTATCAAACAGTGAGAGAAATAAAAAAGAAAAACATAGGATAGACAAGAGCAAAGAAAAGTCTGCACAAACTGCACGCACATCCAGCCCTTGCATTGCTGTTATATGAATTTGTAGGATGCCTTGGTGAACTAACCTCCCCAAGCAGTCATTACAAAGCTATTGTACATAGTGTAGCTGACAAAGCAATTGGATGCAAAACGAAGCAAGTATCCATTCCGGAACTTATACATATTTGCAACATAGATATCGCATTTATAACTGTTATACAAGTGAGTGAGTGAGTGAACTCGGGTTTAAATTCCCACCAACAACGAGGTCATATGGAGACGGGACCTCGGTTTAAAGTCTCATCCGAAAGACCGGAGAAGCAGGGGATCGATCCTGCGACCCCTGGATTGGTAGTCTGGAGTGTTATCCACTACACTACAGCCGCTCCTAACTGTTATACAAACCTCATTGGCTCATTACAACTGCATGTCACATGTCAAGCAAAATGAACCATGAAAATTAAGAATGATGGCGGTGGCATTGAGTTGGCATACATTTAAGTGTTCTTATTCACCCAAATTTTCCGTAAATGTTTGGAAACCTGTACCAATTTTGTAATACAGCCTTTGATTGTTGAATTTGGACAAATCCAAGAGACTTTCCTTTGGGTGAGTATGAACAAAGGGTGAGGGTCAGATCCTGAACAAACTGCTCCCTGAGCAGTCTGAAGCAGTCGGATCAGGGTTTACACATTTTGCTCAGGCTGTCCAGAAAAAATGGTACCAAAATTAGTGTTTTCGAGCTGAATCTTGAAGCTTAGTCAGAAATTTGGCAGATTTTTGGATGTACTTTTTTCACCTCGCCTCAGGTCAAAGGATTCTTATTAAACCATGACTAATACAAAGGTAAATAAAAGCATCGTAAACGACTGCGTAATACCCCGCCACTACAAACCAATACCCCGTCTTCTATCTTTTATACATTTTTTTTATCATGACAAGAACCTCATGAACAGAATTTTTTCATATTTTTATACATGTATAGCTCTGGGGCAGGGGCAGGTAACCTATGTGGACTTAATACTACTTGTAACAGAAAGCTTATGTTATTTTAATCATTTCTATGAAATTTCATCAAGATATACCAAAAATCTGATTTTATATTGATTTTTTCATGATTTCATACATGTATACAGCATGTATCAGGGGCAGATAACCACTGGGGGACAAAATTTTGATCAAGACATAAAGCTTATATCAATATGATAATTTGTTACAAGTTTCAGAAAAATCCCTTTCGACTCTAATTTTATACATTTTTTTTCATTATTTCATACATGTATATAGCCCTAGGGCAGGGGCAGATAATCCAGGTGGACAAAATTCTGCTTATAACTGAACGCTTATGTTACTTTGATCATTTCTGTGAAATTTCATCAAGATATTTCAAAGTGTAAAAGAACTACAGACCAAAAACTGTTTTTAAGACCATGAAAAGGGCAATAACTCCATAAGAAGACATCGAAATTTGCCCATTAACAATCCCAACCGAGATCTTCCCAAGATCAATGCACATGCCATGTATGAATAAAATCCGTTAATAAATACTCAAGTTATCGAACGGAAACGAAGTGCTCACGGACGGACGGACGACCGGACGGACGGACAGACGTACGTACGACGGACGGACAGACACACGGACAGCCAGCGGGAAAACATAATACCCCGCCACTAACGTGTGGCGGGGTATAAAAACAATAACAAAGTAGTTAAGAAAATTGGCAGGAACATATCTATCTTTTTGTTGATGTTTTGCAAATCTTCATTGCTCCATAAATTAATCGGTTTCTCTTTGCCCTGCTAATGAACCACATGATTTTTATAACTAACTGGTTGTTTTGAAGCTGATAAGTTTGCCCTTTTTCTTGACTACTGTATTTGAATGTTTTGGGAGAACCAAAAATAGACCTAGAAACAGGTTGCAAGGCGGTGTTGTCAGTGTTGCGCAACATTACATTTCTGCACGTGAACAGACTCAGTTAAACAGAGTATGCTATTTTCATTTCTCTGCTTTTTTCCATGCTTTCAATGGATTTTCCTTTAGAATTCATTTTATTACTAAGTATGATTATAACCAACACACTTCCAAATCTGGGAATGCATGGCTTAAAATGCTGCCATTAGTTATATCTCAAAGCCCAGTTTAAAATAGTACCGGTACAATTTCCACCTCAAAAGCTAGAGGGGTGCATAATAGAGAGCATAGAGGGGTGACAGGCACAGCATGGGCCATCACCTGTATCTGAAGACGCAATTTTGAAGTTTATTACTAAATTATGCAATATCATCACACTGATGCAGCCTTCTTGAAATCAAGCTTGACAATGCAATTTCCTTTAAGATCAAGTTCAGCCATGATGCAGTTTCCTCCAAATTAAGCTCAATTGTACATAATAATATGCTGTTTTCATTAAAATCATTTTTATACAAAAACAAGTTAAACACTGATGCACAAATAATGAAGTTTCCTCATGATAGCATCTCTTCAAAATCAAGTTTACCCTTTAAAAGTATACTCCCTAATTTTTTTCACTATCTCCAAAATAAACCATTCTACTAATTTCATTAGATAACATATAATCATATCTAAATCCATTGTAAAACTTATGAAAAAGTGTTTTAGTTTTATGTATTTTTTAAATAAAATCTTCTATCTAGACTGAAAATGTAGATGAACACAATCGTAAACCAAATGGAGAGTCAATAGCACGCTTAACGGTCATATGATGATGCCTAGGTGTTTTTCTGATTCATGCACACGCTAGTGATGTCAGAGCAAATTAATTCTATCCAATGAGGCAATTTCGATTGCGGACCGCGACTGTATGAAATTCATTTTATTTCTTGGTTTAAAATTATTTTTCACAAAAATTGCTTTTAATACCTATTGTCAAATGAATATCTAGGGCATTTCGGAGCTACTGTATGAATATTTCATGAAAACATTTTTGTAATTATAAACAAGGGCATAAATCTTTAAATGCTCCCAAAACATAAAACGGTAGACAACAAAATTTATGTCCGTAAAATTTAAAAAATGAAAATGATTCTTCCAAGCTATATCATTACCAGGGTTACAGAAATTTTGAAATCCAAACTGGTCTGTATGGCCGATGACGTCATACGAACATGTGTTCCACAATCCAAAATAGTCACGAAAACTAATGACTACACTGTGTGTTTCACAATCCAAAATAGTCACAAAAACTAATGACTACACTTAAGCGCCATTATAACGGAGGTGCCGGGAGACATAAAATCGAACTGCGTTACAAGTAATATCGCGGCCTAACAATATCGGCCCTGAATCCCCCGCCCAACTAATAAAAAACATGATGTTTACATTTTCATAGCGCTCATTCAGCCATAACCAGGTAGATAAACATATATACTGCTTGCCTGACACAAAGAAAATCATTGCTGAAGTAGCCATTTTGTCCACATGTTCTTACTTATCTTGAAAAATGCTCTGGAAAGCGCACAGACAAAGTGAAAGTAGACCAATCGGACATCCTCGCCGATATCTTCGATATACGGAATTGGCCGAAGTATTCCGATTGACGTGTATATATATATATTTTAGTTAATTCCCTTGAAATTTGTATGTACTTGCAAAAAAGTACCTTCATATGAATAAAAAAAATTACTTTTCAGCACGAGAAATGACGTTGGCTAAAAAAACCCAGACCAGCCTGCACATAATCAAGTCAGGTTTAAATTTTCTTTTTGATACTCAAATTCTTTCCTTATGCTTTCTTTGAAAGTAAATAGTATCTTTACATTGCACAGCCTCGGTATTTGTATGTGTATAATACAAGTTAGGTAAAACCTTGGCCGCTGGCGTGCTAATTATCGAAGATTTCTAAAAACATAATCAGGTTTCACACCTTGGTTTGTTGATCTGTGATAACTTTTGACACAGCAGTGCGTGAGTATTGGATAATTATGGACAATTAATAATATGACACATGGCTAAAATCCAGGTAATTGTGTCATTTTACATCCGCAAATTGTGTTTTTTTTCGGACCGAAAAAAATGTGCCTTTTGCCGACTGAATCGGTTTTTCAAACTCAAATTCAGTCAGAACCGACAAAAAAATAGAATTTCTGTAGCCCTGATCATGACTATAGGGCAAATAGTGTACATTCAGATGAGGAAGCTCAGTTGGGTAATGGTTCAGGAGAATTGATACACTGCCATATTTATTGCCACCATTTTTACAAAGGCAAACAACTTTTGAGAGTTCTAGCAGTTAGCTTCTGTCAGCATGGAAACACTTTCAAAATGATTGCTACTCTGAAAGGAAAGAATTTGCTTTAACTCTTTAAGTCCCAGTGACGAAATTAGCAAAATTTGCAAACAGTGTAGATCCTGATGAGGCGGCTTATAATGAGCTGCCTCATCTAGATCTGCACTGTTTGCCCTCTAGTCTTAGAATTCTCAATATGAAATGTCTTGGACAAAGCATTTTTTTTTTAATTTTTGCAGACGTAAGTTTTGTTGTCTGCTTTTTGGTGCTTAAAGAGTTAAAGGAAGATTTTGCTGTGCGAGGGATTTAAGACTTAAACCCATTAAGAAGGGAGGCAAAAATGAAAATGACAGAATCGCATCCCCTACAGTTGTACCCATTTACCTTTTGTTGCCCCAATGCAGTGTTATTACAGTGATTCCAAGACACTGTGTCAGAAAATTTGACGTAGAGCGCAACCTTTATTGCATGACATTCTTGTGATCGTTACAAAAACAATTATTTCTGTCTACCTGGGGAATTAGGTTGGAGTTTTTCTGCATAAGCATTTAAGAGAAAGACATCCTAATAGGCAATAAAAGAATTAGTGTAAATGGAATCGGCTTTTCTTTCTGATGGCGTAATGGCATTTAAAGGTTTGCGGCAAAAGTATAAGTGATATTTTTATTTCTCTTTTGGTTTTGTGGCTTAAGCATGCCCTCTGGTTGTCAAATGATATAGTTATTTGTTTTATTTTATGTCTTTTTTCTGTTCCAAGAAAATGCTGTCATATTTTAAGTCCATGTTTCTGTAAAGCTTCTAAGTACAGTCAACTTACTATATCTGGAACACTGATATCTCAAAGTACCATCTGATATCAAAGAATAAAGTTCTCCAAATTTTATTAACACTTCAGCTCCTGGTACCTCAAACTACTGATATCTCAAAGTAAATTTTCTGTAACCAGAAAATTTACTTTGATATATCAGTAGTTTGGAATGAAGTTTGACTTTGAGATATCGAGAGTTGACTGTATAGGGACAGATAGGTTGGAGCAAACAGTGCAAACTCAAGAGTATTTGGTTCTCTGAATACCCCTATGATGGTGATGGTGATGGTGTCTGTGTATGTGTGTGTGAAGGGGGGGGGGGAGGGGGGGAGAAAGGTTACATTTGCTCAATCAGTGCTATATTCAAGAATTTTCAGAAATGTATAGTTTATACACCTGCCAAAAGAAAGCATGTTATAAGACATTGAAAAAAGTATACATATAGCTTAAGTTGTTGTCCAAAAAAAATGCAGTTATCAAACAGTTATAAGAATTATGTGTCCAGCACCAAGGAACTCTTGATTTGAGATCCTATTTTTTTTTCATGGGCGCAGGGGGAAATGTGAGGTTGGTATCTCTTCCTATATAACAGCTTTTTCAGAGTTAGCCAATTCTTATGAATTAGAAAGAAATGATATTCAGTTATTAAATCTTTCTGTTTTAAAATATGAATTAGAAAGAATTATTAAAGCTCTTTATAATAGAGTTCTCAGACAAGCACTTACAGAAGAACTTTTTGCACCTGGGACAAAAAATTCATATGATTTGTTCTCAACAGGACATTGTTCTGTGTTTATGCAAATGTGTTTTATTAAGATTGTATACCATATTTTTCCTGAATATTCTTGAATCTCAACTATATGTGTCTTGCATTCTTACAGTTACATATATTTGTATTGTCAGGTAATATGTTTGTATTGTCAAGTAATGCATTTGTATTGTCAAATGGCAAACAGTGCAGACCTAGATCAGACTGCTCCTAAGGAGCAGTCTGATCTGGATCTACACTGTTTGCTTAGCAAGCATTTTGTCTAAAATCTTTTAGGGTTAATACAGTGTTTTACATTAGATTATCAGGCTTAATGTCTTTAATAGCATTTATAAAGTAGTTAATTGTATTGGCACCAGAAATAAGCAGTACAGAATAGTTGTTACAGTTTCAGTTTTCATGAGCTGAGAGGCAGTCATGCATTTATTTGCCATAATTTAAGAATTACCATTTGATTTTTCAGTATTTGTCATGTGATGAATCCAGTGATTGCATGAAGCTCAAAGTGCTTCTTGTAGAATTTTATAGAAGACCGCTGGCTTCTCCACACAATGTATGCTGAAAAAAATCTAATTTTGATTTTTATATTTTCACTTTATATTTAGACCCTTTTATGGTTATTTTGTGTAGAATGTGCAAAATATGGGTCGAAGAAAATTAGAAAAGGCAGTTTCGGCCATGACATTCAACAGCCGTCGCCATTACGTTGTGTCAGTCGAACGTTCAATAGGTGGACCAATCAAGACCTTAGAGGTTTGCCTCAGAAGTCGCTTGATGACATCCTTTTATGATCAGTTAGTGTTCATCGGCGTATGAAGCTAGTTGGTCTAAAAGGTTTACCTAGGGGAAGTCAATGATAAGTGTAAATATTAATCCAATAAAAGCCCTTGGAAAAGTGTATTTTTCCAAAAAAGGAAGCTATAGTAAAGGAATCAAAGTATCCTAATGTCATGTTAAACTCAGGTGGAAATTTTGAAAACAGACAAATTTACAATTGTCCAAATTATACCTGAAAGCATGATAAAGCCCCAATACTCTGTTTTCCAGAACGAAAACCTCAAAAATAGTCCATAGAATTTTTTTATGCAAATCCCTTTTATTTATGATGTCTTTCAACAAAAAATGGAATGATGCCACATACTTTCCATGAACAGAAACAATACATTGTAATGTGCAATTTCTGTTAATTTTAAATATTTGTTTCAAAAACTGTTGCTTTTTAAATTTTTGCTTTCTTTTTTTTTATGCCCCCGCCACGAAGTGGGGAGGGGCATATAGTTTTGCCCTTGTCCATCCATACATCCGTCCGTCCGTCCGTAAATACGTCCGTCCATCACACTTTGTAGTACTGTTCTTGTCTCCGCAATGCCTCCTACAGTATCTGATGCAGGGAGTTGAAACTTGCAACACAGTTCAGACATGCATTGAACATGTGCATAAAGGAAACAGAACTTTGATTGAGGTCTGTATTGCAGAATATGTCCCCTTGAATATTTCCTTCACATTTGTAGTACTGTTTGTGTCTCCACAACTCCTTCTACAGTATTAATGCAGAGAGTTGAAACTTGCAACACAGTTCAGACATGCATTTAACATGTGCGTAAAGGAAACGGAACTTTGATCCAGGTCATTGTGGCAGAATTATAGCCCTGTGAATGACATGTATTTGACCATATTTCACACTTTGTAGTACTGTTCTTATCTCTGCAACTCCTCCAATAGTATTTGATGTAGGGATTTGAAACTTGCAGCACAGTTCAGACAAGCATTGAACATGTGCATAAAGGAAACAGAACTTTGAGTCAGGTCGTTATTGCAAAATTATGTCCCCTTGAATGACATACATATTTTGACCATATTTCCATGGCTTGTATACAAGCTCATCTTTTGTCATCACTCTAGCGGCCTCATTTATTAACCGATTTTGGTATAACATCACAGCTATATTGCGTATGACAATATCTCAAACAAGTTGGTGTTTCAGGTTGGTAGGATCAAGGTCAAGGTCACAGTTGCTATTTTCAGAAAAACTTGGGCATCGCTCTAGCGATTTTATTTATGGATCGATTTTGATATAACTTCATATAAATGTCAAGTTTAACAATATCTTGAATAAATTACCGTTTCAGCACCACAGATCCAAGGTCAAGGTCAGAGTTGCTATTTTTAGAAAAAAATATATCGTCCCTCTATCCCCTTTATTTATTGACAGTTTTGATGTAACTTCATCCAAATGTTTAGTGTGACAATATCTTGGAGAAGTTCGCGATCCAGAATTTTAGGGTCAAGGTCACAGTTGCTATATTTAGAAAATACATTGTCATCCCTCCTGAATGATTTTGACAGTACTTGACAGAAATATTTAGCATGACAATATCTGGGACAAATTCACGTTTCAGCATTGTTGGTCCAAGGTCAAGGTCACAGATGCTATTATAGGTACATGTAAATCTTTGTCATGGTTCTAACGCCTTTATTTGGTAAATGATTTTGATATAACTTCACACAACTATTCAGTATGACAATATCTTAGACAAGAACACCTTTCAGGGTTGTAGAGCCAAGGTCAAGGTCACAGATGCTTTTTTTTTAGAAAAAAAAATGCCATCCCTCGAGCACCTTTATTATTGACAGATTTTGATATAATTTCACACAAATACCTCTTAATACATTGGCATTCATCACCTTTAGTGATTGTCTAGTTTTTTTCGTTTTTTTTAATTTTTATTATGTAAGTGTAAAACTGGGATTCTTAATTGTTTTTGGTCAGTGAGATGAAGTATAATTATATGGGTTTGGGGTTTATTGGAATTAATATTCATGCAAGGTAATTTTGCATCTCAGAGGAGTTGTTAAATGAAACATTATATGAGCCGCGACACAACAAAACCAACAATGTGGTTGTGCGCCTAGTGCAGACTGAGATCAGCCTGGGCATCCCCCCAGTTTGACCGGACTCTTCGTAAAGTGTTCAAAGAGTAGCTAAGGGTCTAAGCTACCTCCATGTGGACAGCGAAGACTCTGATCAGACTGGGAGGATGCCCAGGCTGATCTGAGTCTGCGCTGGGCGCACAACCACATCGTTGGTTTTGTCGTGTCGCGGCTCAGATTATATTTTTGATTACTTATTGAAACAGAAGCTAACATGAGACTAATAGATCAATATTGTGTGGGGTATGTTAGATGGTATCTAGCATTTTGATTAATATTGTCAGCAATCTGAACATAATTTACCTGAAATTAATTTTCCGACAGCAGTCCTCCACCATTTTTAATTAGTAGTCTGAAAGTGCCAACAATGAAAATTATAAGTCTGCTTCGCAAACAGTATAGATCCAGATGAGGTGGCTCATAATGAGCCACCGTGTCTGGATCTACACTGTTTGCATTCTATGGTCTTTGAATTCTCAATATGATATGAATAAAACATTTTTTTTTTAAATTTTGCAGATGTAAATTTTTGTCATCTGTTTTTTTTTTGCACCATTAAAGATGAGAAAAAGAAGGAAGTATTTCATTAACTTGAAAGTTAGATGACTGTTTTATGATTAAAATTGCAAGGTTATCTCCCTTTATATCAAAAGTAATGAATGCAATTTATGTTTGATTAATCCTTTCTTTTTAGTTAAAAGCTAAATAGATACTTTGCAATCATAACTAAATCCTTGTAGACTTAGTCAGACAATATAATTCTTGCAAGATGGATTTATATGTATAATATCCAATTTACGTTCTGCTTTGTTCCATTATAGAGTGACGTAGATACAGAGAAAATACAAATTCTTCAATCAGATACGATTAGTTGTAATGTTGTAGTTATTGAAGAAGTGCTCATGTTTTTGGGCTGTTTACAAGTTCTTGGATGCTTTTGACAATTTCAACCCCCCCCCCCCCAAAAACACGTACACAGACACTTCTTTTTACATGCACACACTGTTTTTTATCCCCATTCCTGACATGGTTAAAGCTGTTTTTCCTATTCCTGACATGATTGAAGCTGTGTTTTTCCTGGACATCATAAAGGACCTCTGACGGTTGTAATGTTAATTTGCCTATAAAATTAGTCGAAATTAAATTTTTGATATACCCAAGAATTTCTCTTGAAATTTGTTGCTCCCAACTTCCCCTAACTGGCTATGAATTTAATTTCTGATTTTTTAGCACATGGACTTCAATTTTTGGTGGAAAAAGCCAAATTTTATAATTAAACGTAAGGAAACAGGAAAAGTTTTTTAAAGATACTCCCCCCCCCCCCCCCCCCCCCCGTGCCTCAGTCAGCTAGCCACTTAGCATGTATGGGGTGTACTATCATAATACACATTATATGTGAGTGGCTTGCTGAGGGGAGGGGGGGGGGAAAGATAGTCTACAGCTGAAAATCTGAAAAAGTGGGTGGGGTACTTACACCCTTTATATCTACAAATAGGCTAAAGTCCTTATTATTGAAAAAAAAATGCACACTATCAGTAACAGTAGTGTGTACTTTAGTTTTAGCATAGTTATCAATTAAAATTTCGATATATTAGAAAACCAAAAAAATGGACTTATCTTCAGAGTCTGAAAAATTCACGTACCCCCTCTTGATGAAATTGGTTTAAGTTAGTCTAGAGTCATGATAATTTTTCAAAATCACTGTTCAAATGCTTTTATAGTACACCGGCCTACATATTGATGCCAAATATTTCAACTTTTGCTGCCCGAGGAAGGCGCAATAATTTGTCGAAAAATAGGCAAATAAGCATTGATACTGTCAGAGGTCCTTTGCTGACAGAGGTTATAATGAAACCCCCCAGGATGACAGGGGAATGGCTTGTGCAAAAAGCTGAAGCCTTAAAAGGCCTGCGTAACCAATCAGTCTGATAATCATGCACCTCTGAAACTTTTTGAACAATGCTGAGCCAGCCAAATAGATCTGGGGCCGTATTCATAAAGGCACTTAAGTCGTTGCTATGCTGTTGCTAAGGCAAAATTTCTATAAAGGAGATTCCCTACAACAATGAAATTTGCTCTGGAGGAACAGTCTTACAAAGACTGTTCCTCCAGAGCAAATTTCATAGTTGTAGGGAATCTCCTTCAAGGATATTTAGCCTTAGCAACAGCATAGCAACGACTTAAGTCGTTTTATGAATACGGCCCCAGAATGAGAAGATGTGCAGGCTGGTTAGTACCTAATTGTTTGCATGTGCCACATTATATATGTATGCGGTTTTGTCATGTGTATGTTTTTTTTCAAGTCACAAAGTTACTGGTATAACGCTCTGAGATTGACAAAAAGTACAATTTAATGAAACTTTATGGATTCATTGTCTGAGATCACATCAGAAATAGCCTCAAATTACATAGCAGAACAAACAGCTCCATTTTGGAACATGCATAAATATTGCTTTTGATGAATTTATTGCATGGCATAAACCAGTACTTGGTAGAACAGACTATTTTTCCAAGAGCCAAGAACATAACTGAACAATATTGAGTTAGCCTGTAAGGTGAATGGATGCACATTCTGGGGAAGAAACTCGGCCAGTTTCATGTTTTGCTCCCTTCTCAGTGGGGTCGACTTTTGGAAGAAGGAATGTGCTCCCTAAGATGCAAATTTATTTGAAGAGTAGACCTGTTTTGGAAGTGCTACATCCCACAGGGAAGCAAACAGGAAGTCAAAAATATTATCAATTTTTAGCTCCCCTGAACGAAAGTTCAGGAAGAGCTATTGTTGTCACCTTGGCGTCGGCGTCCCGAATTGATGTTTTGGTTAAAGTTTTTTAAAAACATGTATCTCCTTAACCCATAGATGGATTCTTTTGATACTTACTCTGTAGTTAGATATTGCAGGTCCAAAGTTTAACAGGGTACCACCCCCACCTCACTCGGTGACCTTGATGTCAAGGTCATGGACTTAGAAAATTGGGAGTTTTTTTGGACTGGATGTTTTGGTTAAAGTTTTATAAAGCCCAATATCTCCCTAACCCATGTATGGATTTCTTTGATACTTGCACTGTAGTTAGATATTGGTCCAAAGTTTTCCACCAAGGTACTACCCCCACCCCCCTCAGTGACCTTGATGTCAAGGTCATGAACTAAGAAAATTGTCTTTTCATTGATTGGATGTTTGAGTTAAAGTTTTTTAAAGACACATATCTCCTGAATTCACGGATGAATTCTTTTTATATTTGCACTGTAGTTAGATATTAGTCCAAAGTTTTACATAGTAGCATTACCCTGACCCCCGCTCAATGATCTTGATGTCAAGGTCAGGGACTTAGGAAATTTGGTCTTTATTAAAGTTTTCTAATTGCATACTGATTCATAATGCTTGGCAGAGATTTAATTTACACTTGAACTGATATTAGACACTGTTTTGAGTTTTTACAAAACACCATATACTTACCCCACTGGTTGACCTTGAAGTCAAGGTCATCAACTTTGAATTTTGTCTTAAAGATTTGGTATAGTTTTATATTTATGAATACATAATTTCACAGTGCCACGATGGACTCAGTTGATACTAATACATGTACTTGGACTGATGTTAGATAATGGTTCAAGGTTTTCATACATCCTAGCCCTGGAAGCCCCCACCCCCACCTCCACCCCTTAGTTCTTTGACCTCAAGCTCATGGACTTTGACATTTCATGTGGATTTTTTTTTTTTCATTTTATTTTAAGACTTATTTTTGCGATAGCTTTTGTTTATAAATGTGTTGTCATTATGGACATGCTTGTCTGAAGTTTTATGCTTAGTAGCCCACACCACCATAGCAATGCACCCATTCAGGCGAGCTATGCTGTCAGGCGACAGCTCTTGTTGTAATAATGACAGAAAAAAACATACAGATGTACACGTCCACCACTGATCAGTTTTAGTGTAGAAAAGAACATTGGCATATTACTGTGCACAAGGAGCAGATCAGCTTCAGCATAAATGAATGACTGAAATTTATAAGAAAGCTCTTGTTGTAATAATGACAGAAAAAAACATACAGATGTACCCGTCCACCTTCAGTTACATGTATTGTGAAACTGATCAGTTTTAGTGTAGAAAAGAACATTGGCATATTACTGTGAACAAGGAGCAGTGTAGCTTCAGCATAAATGAATGACTGAAATTTATGAGAAAATATATAAAATGCAATAGTTTTAGTTTATAGCTCTTTTTAAGTAACACTTGTAGTTTGAAGGTCTGTTTCTTGACAACTCATAGCACCAGTTATAGATTGTAGCTCTGTTTTTGTCAACTCATAGAATCAATTTAAGTTTGTAGGTCTGTTTCTTGACAACTCATAGTTCCAATTATAGTTTCTAGCTCTAGACTTCTTGATAACTCAATAAGTGCTGTTTATAGTTTTTTGTAGATCTGCTTCTTTACAGCTCTTAGTTCGAGTTATAGGTTTTTGGGTCTGTTTCTTGACAACTTGTGGTACCAGTTATTATAGTGTTTAATGATAACTTGATGTTTCATTTATAGTTTGTAACTCTTTTTCTTCATAACTTACAATTCAGTTATAGTTTGTAGGTCTATTTCTTGAAAATTTACAGACCATTTATAGTTTGTATATCTGTTTCTTGGTACACTTAACAGTACCATTGTAGTTTGTAGGTCTGTTTCTTGATACCTTAAAGTACCAGGTCTGTTTCTTGATAACTTTCAGTACCATTTGCAATTTGATTTCTCTTGATAACTTGTACCATCTATAGTTTGTAGGTCTTTCTCTTAGTAACTTACAGCACCATTTATAGTTTGTAGGTCCTTCTCTTGATGACCTACATACAAGTTTGTAGGTCTTTCTAGTACCATTTATAGTTTGTAGGTCTTTCTCTTGATATAGTTCCATTTATGACAACTTTTGTCTCATTTTGAGTAAATATCTGCTGATTGAAAACATATGTTGTGTAGGTCTTGTTTTTTTATAACTCACAGTACAGTATATGGTTTGTAGGTCTACTTTTAACGGCATCAAAATTTTGTAGTTTGTAGTTACATTTCTTGATAGCTCACATTGGTATTAATAGTTTGTTGGTCTATTTCTTGACAACTCCCAATACCATTAATAGTTTGCAGGTTTGTTTCATGACAACTTACTGTACCGCTGAAAGTTTATAAGTACATTTTCCAGACGACTTTTTGAAATCATAATGTATATTCCTGTATTTGATTGGGCCATAGAATGATGTGAAGACTATATTACAGAAAATTGGTTGCGATGGGGAAAAATCTAGAATGAGATGACCCTCAATTTTCTTCAGTACCATAGTGCTAATAGGATATTGTTATAAGCTTAAGTGCCAGTGGTCACATCGGGTAGGCGGCAATGGAAAAAGCTCATGCAATTGACAAACGCGGTCAAAAAAGTTAGAAATAGCGTTTTCAATTGCAAATTGGTGACAATTTGCAATTGAAAATGCTGTTTCTGACGTTTTTTTATCCGTGTTAATCGATTGTTACGAACGTTTTTGATTGCCGCCTACCCAGTGTGGTGCTTGAAGACACTGATATATGTATCCATTGAATCATTTTATACTGACAATTCCAGTGACTATATATAACTGACAGCTGATAGGTATCTTGCTACTTGTTGATTGCTATGATATGTATTGCAGTTGCTGTTGCTTATAATATTAATCTTGCTTTGATTGAAATAGGCCGAGCTATGAAAGAATGTGACTTACTCCATGCTATATCATGCAAACAGCAATGGCTGAAAACAATCCGTCCTGTACTTGTGTAAGTCTTCGCTGGTTCTTACAGAGAATACTATCCCATTACCGTATTGGTCCTAATAAATGCCCCTGCTCTAATGAATGCCCCCTGCCTCTTTTACAAAAATAATGTTATATTATGTTGCATGAATTCCTGTTTGCTTTGCTGGATTTGGTTTCTCTTTGAAATAGGGTCTACTCTTATAGGATAGAATTTGCTTACAGAGGAGCAAGTTCTTTCCCTTAAGAGTTGACCCCTACTAAACAGGAAGGCAAAATATAGCAAAATTGCTTTCTTTGAAGTGACACTGGTATACCAAGAAAGTCACTCAAACATCACCTGATTGCATATACCTGGCCAGTGCCATGACAACTTAGCATGTGACATAGTCTCACAAACAAAATAGCACATGTTCAATGTCCTACATAAATCCGTGATTTTACCTCACAGTTAATGGAGGGGTGTAAACCTGCTTAAAGTAGGTGTGGGTTTTGGAACTATGAATTAATTCGGGTTCTTATCAGACTGCAAGGGTATAACTTTCGGTTGATCTTAAGTTTCCATTGTCACTCAACTTTACCATAGTATACCTTTACTGAGCAAAGGCTGAAATTAGAATAGACTGTGATGTTATGGAAACATGCTGATCAAATAAGCCAGATTATGATGAAAATCTTTTATCTTTCACAGCAGATCAGTCTAGTTCTAGGTAATAGTCAGAAGGGGATTTTTGTTATTTCATTTAATTTTAGTCCCATGCTGGTTGAATGCCAGGTGAGATTATGTGATTTGGAAAGTAATTCTTCCTGAATACACGTCTATGAACTGGAATCTTTGCAAAAAGGGCAGATCCAGATGAGATGGCTCATAATGAGCCATCTGATCTGGATCAAAACTTTTTGACATTATATTATGTTATTTACTGTCAAATATCCCTTTTACCAAATAAATAAAATACTAAGACATCAGTTTGTTGCACAAATTCAGGGACACTTCATTCTGTGGATAGTGTCAGAATCTTCTTTAAGCCTTTGATACATAATTTGTCCTTGAATTTATCTCATGTCTCCTCCAACTCCCCCAGCCCCCTCCCCCTTCTCTGACTCGAATTCCAAGAGGACGTTCAGGCAATGAGACATAGCTGTAATACAGATCACAGAGACAGATCCTGTAGCTGTATAATTGTGTCAGTTTTGCTTTTAATTTGTTTCCACTTTTAATGATTTCTTCATAATCTCTTGTAGAAATTACATGTCTCCCAGGATTTAAGATCACAACAACTTGCTGAGTGTGCAAATCCCAAACATTTTTTTTCTGCAATTTTGTACAATTACAAAATTGAGTGGGATCAGTAATGATGAGCTAATTAATGTCATTTTCTTCGTTTATGTAGCAATGCTATATTACAATCAAATAATGTTTAGAATATTGCAGTGAAATTCTATCCTCTTTCCCATAGCACCTCTAAGTATTGGTGTATACATACCGAAGAAACAATGTAGACCCAGATCAGACTGCTCCTATAGGAGCAGTCTGATCAGGGACTCCATTGTTTACAATTCAGTTTACAGTTAACACAACATCTCTTGAAAAAAGAGAACTTGTTAAAACTGGAAAGAGGAAATAGCAGATTAATGCGTGAGGTGTCAGAGCATTCAGAAAATATATGGTAATCAATATTTCCTGAAAGTCATTCTGTTGGGAAAAATGATGGGAGGAATTATTAAAGTTTAATTAGAAAACAATATCATAGGTCTTCGGGATTCTCAAGCATGTCAGTGTAAAAATATAAATTGGCAGGAAGCAAAAGAAGCATCGAAATGTCAGGAAATGTAGATTGGTTAACTGGGAAAGTTGAAAAAATGTGAGATTTTTATTGACTGGATATTGTTAACAAGGAGCAGCATAAACAATGCTTGATGAGGTATATCTTATTACTTTGCTAGCTCGCCTGAACGAAGCTCAGGAAGAGCTATTGCCCTATCCCCAGCGTCGGTGTTGGGGGCGGCGCCGGTGGCAGCGTTAGCAAAATGTTAAAATTTTACGTTAAAGGTTTTTTAGGGGCAAGGCGCTGTCAGGTGAGCTATCCTGTCCCGCTGACAGGTCTTGTTCATCTCACATGTGACTAACAGAAGTGAGACTTATAGATATTGCTTTTCCTGTATTGGTGTCAGCATGGTCATCAGTGCTGTCTGTTGTCAAATTTTCTGTGGTTCAGCTCTGCAAGTAGTGTAGGGCCTCATGACAGGTGAGGAATGGCAGTCCACTTTGGTTGGGATTTACCATCATATCTCTTTACTTCATACAATGATGATATTAGTTGATGATATATACTAGCCAAAAGTTCTAACCAGCCAGTTTTCATTGTTTTCCTCAATGCTGTCAGCAGTCTCACAATTCAGATTACAGCCATTGAAAGGTGAATATGTCCGTTTATCAAACCACCAAAATGTTCAGCATTATTCAGTACAATGTATCCTGGAGGCACAGATGAATACGAGTAACCCCATTTTAAAAATTAACAAAAATTTGCATTGAGTGGTGGGGTAAGTTTTAACATTTTGACCCAAAGTGACCACTGTCATGCAGGAAGAGTGTTCTTTTCTGCATAAGTCTGTTTCGCCAGTCATTTGCTTCAGTAATGAACTGGTTTTGCTCACGTAAATTGGATATTTTCACAAATCGTTACGAAATGCAGAATTTTGTGAATTTTAAAGATGGGGGTCATTGTGTTGGTAACAGGACACTTCGGCCCCAAACCATCTCGGCCCCTAGACACCTTGGCCCCAAGTCATCTCGGCCCCAAACCATCTCGGCCCCACCCAGAAATAAATTCCTGGACACTTCGGCCCCTAGTCACTTCGGCCCCTAGTCATCACGGCCCCATAGCCCTAGTCACTTCGGCCCCAGTTGGACAATTTAAAAAATCTATATTTTTCACTATTTTTGCCCATTGAAATATTTACATCTTATATGTGGGACGGTCAGCCAACCAATCCTCATTATTATGTGCAACACAGATAGACCCCAATCAAAATTCAACAGCATTTCGAAATCGAAATCCCAACACCAACAACAAATGTGCATATCAACAAGCGCATCCGTACAATCTGTTTAGCACATTCGATATCATACATGTACCTGACTCATATACATTACAATACACATTTCTATTTAATCAAAGCCGATTATCTTTCTTTAAAGATATTTCTTGTGTGTTATATTATTGCTTCAACAGAAAAGGAGGGGAGCTATTCCACTGCAGAATCGCTGTAAACCTGACATTTATGATATTGAGAGCTGGAAATTCTCCGTGCCTTGAGACTCTTTATTTCAGCACAAGCATGTACTTTCTCTGTAATGTCAGATTAAAAACTTGACTTGGCCTTTTTTTTATATTATTCATTGTTCTCATTTTTTTGTCTATAATTTATTTATTTATATCTATTTATTTTTGTTCTTTAATGTCAAATACCATGGTTTTTCCTTTATTTAATACCAAACATTTTGCCATGCCGACTCTTCGGACTAAAACTGTAAGCCTTTCATATTTTTAGACGGATAGAAAGGATATGACCAAATGCTACATGCGTATAAACTGTAAATTGTTTAATATTCGCAATACCTTCATTTTTGCTAATATTTGCAACGCCTTCAGTTTTGCTAATATTCGCGAATCGGATTCAAGAACCTCGCCAATGTTCGACATATTAACTTTTAAAGTGACAAGTGGATGATCGTGATTTCAAGAACTCGCCGATATCTTGAAAGCGATAAAAACTAAAACGCGAAACTAAAACGTTAACGCGAGTTACAATAACTGGTTGATCTTCCTATCGTCAGGGTCTTTCATCAAAATTCAGTTTAGACAACTGTTCTATCTATCTATCTATCTATCTATCTGATTTTGCTATCATTTTTCCGCCCGATCGCCCCTCTGTCAATATATTCCTTTTTTTCTACTTAAAAGACCTTCACCCTGCCTAACGTCCAGGTAAGCAGCGGTATCGATTAATCGTGACACGCGACATCGATTCGTGAATGATAACCTCCAGTTGGAACGCAAACCCTCGAAAAGCGGTGATTGTATTTACAACGGTGGATCCTTCCACATTAAAAATAGGCCCAAAAAATGGCGAACATGGTTCTTGACGAAATTTCCCATTATTCTCAAATGTATTTAGAGGTATTGGCTATATAAAATTAATTAAACACATAAGAATGTTTTGCTAACTAGTATTAAGCAGGCTTTCTCAGCAAAATTCAGGGCCAAAATTGCTCGAAATGCTAAAATATTCATCGTCAAATGACAATACTCTATCTTGATTCTACCGAAAACTTGCATCAACATAAAACATAATTTACAGAAAGTTGAGACTTTCTCCAATGCGCACACCCATGCCATCGAAAACTTTATTATTTCTTCTTTTTGCATGTGAAATTTCAAGCAATATCGTTTTGGAACATTTTTAAATTGCAAAATAAAAGATGGCATATGTAGTTTTAACGCTCAGGAAACGGTCTTGCACGTGATATGAGCACCAGCAATACTTGCCGGACAGCCACAATTTAGACAGAAAATTTAGGTCGACAGCTTGTCATACATTAGCTCAGATTGCTAAATACTTGAAGAGGAGAAAAATTACGGAGTTTAGTTAGCTAAAAAAAGACTACAAACTGGTAGAACGTACCTTACCTGACTGCTGACCTGATTGGCATTGTACAAACCTGACGTTCTGCCACTCAAATTTGTGAAAATAATATCCTTTTCTAATAATATTTATCTTTCAAACAGTCATCTGTTTTCTGTCAAATAAGTAATTAGGTCATTGTTGTGACGTAATAAAAGAAATGACGTATTGCCTCGAGCTAGATTGCCAGTCCGCATGCCATGTAAACAGATTATAAGTCGGACATGAAATGCACCAGTACGAAGTAAAGAGTTTCTTGTCGTTTTGTTTGTCTAGTTTTCGAAAAATTTACGATCTGATTTTATAATTTGCTCAACAATTACAGAGAACATATGAGCCGCGACACGAGAAAATAAACAAAGTGGTTGTGCCCCCAGCGCAGATTCAGATCAGCCTCGGCATCCGCCTAGTCTGCACAGAGTCTTCCCTAAGCGTTTTAAGGGTAGCTAAGGGTCTAAGCTACCTGGAGACAGCAAAGACTCTGGTCAGACTGGACGGATGCCCAGGATTATCTCTACATCGTTGGTTTTCTCGCGTCGCGGCTCAAGTTACTTAGAAAGAAACAAGCCAGGTGGGGATGGAAGGAGGCGGTTTGTGACGAGGGTGGGGGTGGGTGGGGGCCAGGGAAGTTGGGGAATTCATCTTGACTGATGCCTGGAGTGTTGTATAGGTCCCAAACATGACTTGAGCAGTCGTTGCTGTGACAGCGTATTATCTCTCTCTCTCTCTCTCTCTCTCTCTCTCTCTCTGCCCGATTTGGCTTCATTGTTGTTACACATACTGAGATTTATTACTTACCAACAGCTGAGCCGCAACAAGGAAAGAGGAATCTTGTCGGATATGATAACAGCAAAATCTGCTTAGTCTAACAAGACTGCTTCAAGATACAAAACTGTATAATTAAGCGAATAGCAAAACCCTGATTGGCTTGCAAGCAAACTCTTTCCGTTCTGAATTAAGTTACGAAGAGCATTTCGTGTGTTCGATGATGAGCATGAAAATGTGTCGGGGTGTGCGGATGTGGGAGGTGTGGGGAAAATTTGGAGGCTTGCTACGTGCCATCCGACGTTTGGCACGTGGCACAAAAACAGCCATTTATTCTGTGGAAGCAAAGTACTGTAAACATGAACTTAAACTGTATACGAATCGCTCCACTTTGGCAAATTCCACATCCCGAATAAGCGTAAAGACCATTGACAGTATACTTAAACAATCTGCTTGAAAGTTGAAAATAGCGGGCGTGTGAGAAACTGTTGAAATACGCATGAACTTTGTATACTTATTCAAGCAACCCATCATTGCCTTCATTTAGCAAAATGTGCATGAATAAAAAAGCTACCAGCCAAGATCCATAGTAGAATACACACATGCAAGCTGTTCATCTTAACTTTTATAACATTTGTGGTGCAAGCTATCTTAGTCTTTGCTTGTTGCGGGTCACCCGTGTACTTACTGACCCTCAGAAAATACTACAATAAGGGTAAAAGTGAAAACCTTCCCGCACGTAACCACATTTGGTAGTGTTCAGATGAGAATCTGAAGGCCGTTAGCTCAATTCCTATCATTGCCTAATGAATGTATTTCGACTGTTGTCCTATTCGATCTGGAAATCGACTGCCCAATTATTTAATTTCAGGACGCAGAGTATGAAGAATAATGATTAAGCCCAGAGTTGAGTATAAAGTGTATTGGATTGCCCTTTACATGTGCCTTCGGGACGATTCGTAAATGCAAAAATATCAAATCTTCTGGTGACCTGCAAGATACCCGGGCCTGCTACTCAACCGGACAATTACAATGTTACAATTTTAGTCGGCATACAAATGAAGAATGAACATGTTAAGCATTGAAAGGAACTGAAAAGAAATTGAGAGTGTACATGTAACTGTGTGGGCCTAGGGCAACCGGGTACACTTTCAGGGGAAGCATCTCGGCAATAATATTTTTGATTTATCCTACCTTTCCAATGGCAGTAAACTCTTTAAGGAAAGCATTTGCTCCTTTGAGAGCAAAGAATTTTTGAAGAGTCTCCCAGTTCAGGAAAACTAACAGGAAATTGATAAAGTTGTGTATTGATAATAAGTCTACGATCATTTGTGCCAGTTATCCATGAAAACGTGTTGCGGCTGTATATAGAATCGCCTTGCCAAGACTACTCTAATGTGAGGTAACATCAGTCATTTTAATAGAGAAATAGGAAAACACGATCTGAATTATTAGTAAATGTTTTTGTTTGTTTATATGTGACTGCATGACGGAAAGGGTTCGTAATTGGAGAAATAAATGTTCTATTCTATTCTATTATTTTATGTAGATCTACCCGTGTACCTGCAGATTTGTAAATGTTGCCCCCCCCCCCCCCCCCCCCCCCCCCCCCCCGAAAAAAAACACACTCAGATGCCTGACGAGTTTTTCAAACCTAAACAGGCAATGCAAAAACATCGCATGCATACAGTGCACTGCTAACCCTTCTCAAAGGCGTAACTGCCTGTACGCTAATAACCAGGTGCGTATTGTAATTTTGTCAGACAAAATTTCAACTGGTATCGCCATATTTGATGATGCTGGTATTTTGTAAATTGAACAAAATTCCAATAGTAGCGGCAATATAAAGTATCTTTGGGGCCCACCTCTTATTCTTGCTCTCAAAGGATAAACATAATTGTGCGTAAAGTGTTATAACCCCTACACTCCTGCTTCTAACCGGCAGTGCTTGACACTCCCTAGATTAAAGTGGCAAAAGTTCAGCAGGCCACATTTTCAGTGGCCCAAATTAGCCACCAGCTAAATATCCGATGCATTTATTATTGCCAGACAGGTAAATTTGGGCCACTAAAGTTCATCATTTGAAACTTTTTGGTGGCCCCAGACAAAATTTGGGCGCATTTGGCCACTGGGCCACTGGCTGTTTCCAGCACTGTTAACCGTCCGACGAAGGGGGGGGGGGCATTCTTCATGCCCCCCCCCCCCCCAGGTTACTCACATACTACCGTTTATTTGACTTTTGAAAATAAGCGCGTTATCTGCTAATTAAAAAAAGAAATAACCGTTAAATTACCGTTCAATTATGAGGGAAAGGCTAATCCTGAACGATAGCATGAACTGTACCTAAATAAACATCAATTGCTGATTAAGTCCGTCTTTTAAGCCAGGATTATACAAACTTCTAATCGATTCAAAATCACGTCATAAGCTTGTGTTAACGATTTGCTAGAGCATAGAGGTGAGAGTTGACATTATTGTATCTGATAATAAAATATGAATAAAATGTATTTGCTTGACTGTTTTATTCGGTCTTGGTTGAAGATTAATCAGTGAGGGGTGTTACGTTTCTACGGACAGGCCGAATTGTGTGTTTGTAAATTTGGCAGTGAAAACTTAGCGCGTAAGGCTGGCATGATTTCGACGCCATTTAATTTTTCGGTTTGTTTTCAAACCGGGTGGTCATATGTTATTTTGCAATTTTAAAATGTTCCAAAACCAAATTTTCTGAAATTTCACATAAGAGTAGAATATATATCAATATTTATCAAGGCATAGGTCTGCGTTTTGGAGAAAGTCGAATAAGCTGTAAATCGTAATTTTTTGTTCTCATGTTTGACGCTGACGTAAAGGGCACTGTTTCGTCAATAATTACACAGGCGGAAAAAGGTTACCTGGAATCATTTTAACAGAAAAATTCAATAATGGAAGTCAGAAAAGTGCTCTTAAAATTTCAACCGGTGGGGCGATTTGATTAATCTGTATGGTGGCGTTAAAGTACTATGGGGTTCGTCGATAGCCATTTTGATGGCGACAATTTCGAAGAAAATTCCGTTGCTATGTGT
This sequence comes from Ctena decussata, assembly GCA_963989385.1. Classification (NCBI taxonomy): domain Eukaryota; kingdom Metazoa; phylum Mollusca; class Bivalvia; order Lucinida; family Lucinidae; genus Ctena; species Ctena decussata. The sequence goes on from OZ022508.1 coordinate 38,191,184, forward strand.
TTGACTATATCCCTACTCCTTGGAGCTGCGTTCCAACTGCTCAGGTGTGATATTTAACGATGAGCAATAAACAAACGCACACGAGCAAGATCGGGCGTCTTTAATTATCATGGCTGGATATACGGAAAGAAGAAAATTTATATTTGAGTTTTACAATATGTAAATATATATTGAAATTAACATACGTAACCAACAGAATGGTCATTATTATATGTAGCTTATAAATTAATACTACCGATAATGAGGAAAGAGATCAAATGCGACATAACTTAAATATATAAAACGTAATATCAAATAATCGGAAAATACTAAAGAAAGTAAAACTGTATGGACATACGTTCGATGCCAAAGTACAAAGCCACTTTTTGAGAAAGATTATCTAGAATGCTTTATAACAGTTTGACACTGGTATCCGTCTAGAAAATTGCATTCACTTCCTTGCTATATATTTACGAAAGTTTTACATGATAGCTCTGAAAAAGTTAAAACAGTATATTAGTTATCGGTATATGACATAATATTGTGATAGAAAATATTTAACATAGCCGGAAGACTCGCGGACTGCAATCGAACTCGTTAAACAGGTCCAAATAAAATCGAGTGTGGTAACAATCCCGTCCGCGAATGAGATAATTACCTGGGTATCATCACGTTCTTTCTTTATTTCATCTGTAGGAGATTAACGAACGTATAAACATCATATCATGCAAGGCCTAATATTGATTTTCTTACTGACTCATGATTTTGTTAATTTGCAGATATATTTTATCTTTTAATTCATAATTATCTTAAACCATAACTTTTTGTGAACTTTTAACTAGAATTTAGATATGATAATATAATGACCAACGAAATTTAGCCACAAAAAGCATTTGGTAAAATGACGGGGGAGTATATTTTTACCTTTTATCAGTTTTCGCTGTTGTTACAGAGCGCGAAAAAATGAAAGACGGCAATACTGTTACTTATCGGCTTCGCGTGAACATGTACCTTATGGTATGCGAAGACTCAGATCAGTCTGCGCGGCCGATCCTGCAATTTCCGTAGAAACAATCTTTGATTTATGAAGAATCTAAAACAAAGTGGGAAGAGAACTCTGATAAGTCTGAACTAATGTGTAGACTGATTTCAGTATTTTCTATTTCCGCACATGGCGTATGGTCTTTTTTTCAAATTAAAGACGCCTTATCTTGTCCATGTACGTTGTTTATTAATACTCGTTAAATCACACCTACATTGATCGTGTATATCAGTAATCGCTGATTAATCGATACCGCGTATACACCTGGATTTTTTTAACAGATATTCAGGCAGACACGGTCGGATAGATAGATAGATAGATAGATAGATAATTTCAGTCGGTGTTAAAGTGACCCAAAATTGACAAAATGTATATTTGAAAGAGCAAACTTTTGCCAGGCTAAAACGAACAATTAATCTAAATAACTACAGCTATTTAACTCATAATCGCGGAGGTGAATGATCTATCACATCATGATCTTTCCTTTAATAAACTTGATACTTGATACTTGATACTTTATTTATGCAATAAGCCATTATGGCCCATGAGCATTTATACATATAATATACAATATACATATACAGGATAGGAAGCGATATATAAATACATCTACCTTTAAGCACATACCCTTTCTAATAGCTGCAGACATAACATAACGCCTGAAGACGTACATCGACGGAACCAGTTAGACCATAAGAAACATGCAACGCTATTCAGACGGGTTAGGGTCTCATGAATCATCATCGTAACAATTGAACTGATAAGTACAAAAACGCCTGAAAGCGTAATAACAGCACTGGCGAGACCCCGACCAACCTGCACAGTTATGCAGACTGGTCAGGGTCTCACTATCAGCACTATGACCAAAGTAATGATCATCGTAACAGTTCAACTGGGAAGCATGAAACGTCTGAATGCGTATGTCAACAGCACCAGTGAGACCATGACTAATCTGCACATTTATGAAGACCTGTCAGGATCTCACTGATAGCACTGTGATTATAACAGTCATCATCGCACCGATCCATTGAAAACTTAAATATATATCATGAAATATTTCATAAATAGACTAGTGAGATACTCTTATAGCTGTTCTTCATGTGCATGTGGCGGATTTTACTGGTGAAAGGAGTCCTGGCATAGATTCTGAAAACTCAATAAATATCACCATAAAGCATATTAAGCAGATCGGCGGTTTCAGGTCCGCACCTCTTGCAACAGACTCCCTTAACCCCAATCCCCCCACCCCCCACCACTCTTAACCTTCTGCTTTGCAGACACTGCGCTGTCTTGTTTTAAATTCTGTTTTCTTGTTTCAAATTCATTTCTAAATAGCTTGTTTCATTTTCTTTTCTAATTTTCTTATATTTATTTGCATTCTGTTTGTTTATTTTAAATTCCTGCATGTCTGATATTCTTGTTTTTGTTCCCTTTCTAAATTTGATTTAATTTCATTCTGTTTTTTATTGTTTCAATATTTTTTTCTGATAAATATCGGAAAGGTAATGTCCGTTCTGGGATTCCATAGGCTAAAACTTCATATTTTTTTCTGTCGATGAGAGCGCATGTTATGCGAAAAATGTGATACTTTGATTTGATGTGATGGAAATTGTTCTCATCCGATGAAATGCTATTGCAGTGGGAAATTCGATTTACGAATAGACCGACGGCCAAGGGTAGCAAGGAACAAAGTGGACTTAGTACCCTTGGCTTGCAAAGATGGTTGAATTGCTACTCTTGACCAGATTAATAATGTTCATTCATTTTGGGTCTGCTTCTTAGTTACAAAGGATCGTCTTTTCAGCGCCAATGAAATTTATTGAAATTTTTAGAGCCGTTTCGCTATACAGTGATTTGTGAGTATTCTAAAAAGACTGCAAAAGTAATAGCTGTCTACATTTAATGATAATGCAAAACAAAGCCTGACATTCCTCTGAAAAGCGTTTCTGATAATATTACACATAAATATACTCAAAAAATACGAAAATACAACTGGGTCCGAAATGTCTTAGGGGCCGAGGTGACTAGGGGCCGAAGTGTCCGTGGGGCCGAGATGACTGGGGCCGAGGTGTCTGGGGCCGAAGTGACTGGGGCCGAAATGGTTTGGGGCCGAAGTGTCTAGGGGCCGAGATGGTTTGGGGCCGAAGTGTCTGTAAATCATTGTGTTCATCCGCGCATCCTTGACATAATGCTGAGAATTTTGTCACAACTATTAATGGTTAAGTTGACTAACACATCTGCCGATTTGGGGATGTAAATAGAACTGTAAGACTGTTTTGGGGTTTGAAGAAAAACGATAAAATGTTAGTGGCCAGTTAGAACTTTTGGCTAGTATATAAACTTATACCTTGTGACCTTCATAAGTTTGCTAATTTATGATGGATGGATTAATGTCTACATCCTTTTCAACAGTATTTCAGTCCTATCAGGACAAGGGAGAGGCTCCTTGCAGTAAAGCGGCATTTTGGTATGGAAGAATGTCACCTCCAGAGGGACTTGAACCTGTGATCCAGTGTGATTCAAAGTTGGGAGGGCTATTATAACCCCTCGGTCACAGGAATGCTTCTGGTATAAATAACAGTTCTTAGAATTGGATTTAAGAGCCATAATTAGACTTAAATGCTGTATTCTTAAATATTTTTGTTTACACATGCTTATGATATAGTCCAGGAGCCCAGGATAAAAAAAAGAGGTTCGCTCTCCTTTAATAGTAGAGTATGGCAACCCTGTGCATTAAAATATACATTTATTTTACCTTAGATTTTGGCCCGGAGACATTTCGAGAAACGCCCAGGAGACTCAAAAATGACCATCTGCTCACCTGAGTAATTTCTACAGAGGATAGGCCTATCTCTTCTGTTGTGCTTCTTCCGACACTGAAGCCAGCCTTCTGTTCAGCGATAATCTCTTCAACTTGGGATTTGAGCCTGTTAAAGATGCCTTTCAGCATGACTTTATTTTGAGGCCGATGGTTCTGTAGTTCTGACAGAGTTGACCCTAATGAGGGAGCATAGTTACCAGCGACGGAGTCATTGCGGTCGGCCATTCTTCTGTTCTTCAGAACTTTTTATAGACCTTTCATGGTCTTCCTGCCTGCTTGAACAAGTTATACTGAAATATAATCAACCCCGGCAGACTTTTCCTTTTTCAGTGCAGCTACTACAATCTAAGCTGCCTCGCGAAGGATCGTATGTAGATTTTTTCTGAGTGCCAAGTGCAGTCCAGAACTGTATTGTCACCATGACACATGGTTGTATAGCTCTGAGCAATATTCTGTCCATTTGCTGAGCATTTGGTGCTGTTTCAGACATGTTCCAGACGAGTCCTGGACATTTGGTGATCTACCCTGTTTCTCTGAAGTTAGATCCTTCACCATCTGTTACGCTGATATTTTTGTTCAGGCAAGTTTCAATCTCCTCAAATTGTCCTCCTTTGCTTTCTTCAGGGTCTTTTGAACACTCTTGTCGCCTGCTCTGTATTCTTTCACTCGTTCTGTTTCATGCCGGCTCTTCTTCGAATCTCTCCTTCACCACAGAGAGATCAAGAACGTCTCTGGTGACCCAGGGCGTTGTCCTCTGACGTTCCTTCCTAAGTATCTCACTGGCTGTGTCAGTCAATGTTGTATTGTAGTTTGTTATCATGCTATCTATGTCTGTCATCATCCCTCAGACTGATGAATGGTGCAAATTTCCCGCCTATTGTTACTTGGAACGTGCATGTCCATATCTGGGGTTTTGAACTTCTCACAGTGAAACCTCAGTCTTGGCTGGGTTGTCTTTCCGGTCTCCTTCAGACGAACTTGAGAGGTAATCACCAACAGGTAATGTACACTTCATATGTCTGCGCTGAAAAAGCTCCTTGTCCTCCTCGTTGGAACCGCTTCTTCACCAAGATGTAGTTAATCTGGTCTTAATGCTTCCTGTCTCGGCTGTGCTATGTCCACCTTGTGGATGGTTTGTGGGCCCCAGGTTATTGTCAGTTCAGATTGGTAAAGATGCTAATTTAGGAGTTTGAGACCCCGCTCATTTATCTCGGCATTGCAGTAGGGTCCTAATACGTCTCTCCAGACTGTTTGTGATTCCCTTCCACTTGCCATTCCAATCACATTGTATAACCAGAATGTCCTTCGTAATTTACTGGAGTTACTGGTAGAAATGGTCTACCTTCTTGTCATCTTGCTCAGATCTTTATGATTGTGTTGTGACATTGAAAGGAGCTGCTCGCAAACGGAGAGTCTGCTGCAGACTGGTTGGCAAACCTTGTGTCTGTCATCCGTTGACATTTCACCAAAGTTCTCAATGCATATTTCAGAGCTCCAGTATGTTCCAGAAGTACCTGTCCATTTTGTGGATTAGCTCTTCAAGTTTCCCGGATGACCTCAGGGCCCTCACATACCAGTTTTCTACTGAGATGTTCTCCCTACCTCTCATTTTCTCGACCTTAGTCACATCAGTCGCACACTTATCAACTACATGTACTTACTAATGTCAAACGGTAAGCGTGATCATTCTTAAGCTGGGCCCCGACAGACACAGTATTTAAGTATCATTGGGGGGCCGGGCCGCGTAGCGCAGTCGGTAGCGCGTCTGACTTATAAGCCAGAGGTCCCGGGTTTGATACCCGATCCGGCCACTTACTTTCATTTCCCCTTCCGCTGATTCAAGAAGAGCAGTTGTCAGTTACAGGTGAAAGTAAGTGCACTTAGTACTGGTCTAAGCCTGCCCAGGAACATGGCCATAGCTGTTTACCGTGGACGTTAAACAATAACACAACAACAAAAAGTATCCTAGGGTCTGCCTTCCAAAATGTTACTTGGGCAAAAGTCAACCTGATGGAGACCATACTTCTTCAGGCTGATTATGTTGACCACAACCGAATTCCAAGAAAATTATATGGCTCGCTTTGGTCATGAGCACGTGTCGGTTGGCTAAAAGTATTATTCCACCCCGGGAGTTGACCTCTTCTAGGAGGACGTTCACTCTTTGATGTTGAGTCTACATCAACCCAAATTGACCCCTAGGCTTGGGAGACCTATGGAGGTGGAAGGGGCTAAAGTCACTAAGTATAATACAACATACGGAAAGGGCCAAGCTGATTAGGCCTATCCTAATCAACAGTAATCTCTGAAATCTAGATGTTGTACCAAGCTGAGCAAGGCTCGCTCGGGTCTTGCAGCTAACACACGACTGTTGAACTCATGTTGGTGCTCTATACTGGCCGTTGACTTCTTCTAGGAAGTCTTCAACCCAGTAATGCTGTTTTCACAGGTGTTCTTTAGCACGTTTTGTCCTCAAACCTAGCAATGAATTCCTAGGTGGACTGCCAACCAAGGCTAAAGATTGCACCTACCCTTTTACATGTAGTTCTTATTACCCTCCCAGGTTGATGAGATCCATCCCGTACCTCAAACTTCCACTCGACAGTGCGGAGATCCGCACGTTTATACGGATTTCAAGCGGATTTAATGTGGAAATGCTTAAATAATGCGGAATTCCGCACTATTTCCATTGCTTGCGGAATTTTTTCCAGTCATTTCCTCATATGAAATTCCGCATTGGTACGGAATAATATGGAAATTTTGCAGAGATTTCTTACTTAGTTATTCCTCATGCGGAATTTTAGCGGAGATTATGGACTTAGTCTATTTTAGCTCTGGGGAATGTCTTAGAAAACTTTTTAATGCGGAATTCAAGCGGAGTTTTCTCCACATCATCTCTCAAAGACAGTAATTCAATTAAATAATACCTTAATGCTTTCTTTTGATTGGCTGATTTGAATTCAGTGTGTTTGAAGCAAACAATTTACAGAAACTTTACACAGTGAATGGTGGAGCT